>OZ010668.1:31369025-32826525 GCA_963932185.1 Troglohyphantes excavatus | reverse complement strand
TGTTATAACCATTTTTTCGAATATACGATCATTTTTCGAATAACAATCTTTTCAGTTATGTTTTTGAATTTTATAACATATTTTTGTGAATTCGAGCGAAATTTCAAGAAATGGCAGTTAAATAAATTGATATAAACAAAAATCTAATCCATATATGGATGGTATTATGCAAAAAGGAGTTAACCCACAAAACATAAAAAAATGAGTTATCCAACTCTGATGGTAAAATATGTTGCTTTCTACATTAAGCAAAAAGGATTTAAGCCCTATCAGCGTTTCAAGGACTAATACAGATAACATTTTAACCCACAATCCTTGAATCTTCAATATACCATTAAGTAAAAAACATTCAACCACTGAGTGAAGCTGCAAAACACTCATCCAACAGTTTGATGTTTGTAAGCTATTTTGCAACAAACACTCAACCAACTGTATCAACCCACATACCCACTAGGGGTGGGCAAAACGATTCGTTTAAGTGAACGATTCAGTTTCGATCCACTCCTCAAAATGAATTCATTGTATCGATTCTTTCATTCTTGAACTATTTACTGAAAACATTGAACGTTTATTGTTTATAATTTATAAGGTAATAATTTAAAATATTGAGAAAAAAATTAAACTAAATCACCATTATGAAAAGAAGACGGGGGGATTTGTTGCAAACCCGAGATCCAAGAGTCGATCGGTAGAATCGATGAATTTATTCTGTTCTTTTTCTAGAATCGTTTACAAGAAAAGTTCAAAGGAATCGGTTCTCGATTCATCTGCCCACCTGTTGTAACCCACATGGAACCCGGAAAGCAGAAGGGTGGGTTCTAAATTACGAGGCGTTATTGGCTGTGTTAAAGCTCTATGGAGGCTAGAAATAGGCAGCTGGAAACGATCCCAATCAATCAATCAAGCAGAAGGGAGAGGGTTTGTTGTGTTGTTGTGATTGTTACAAGTGATTTTGAACCAACTTCAAAGTGAAAATAATCGTCTGATTCTGAATATTGTTAATAAAGGTAAGCCAACAAATAATTGATTACTGTACTTTTTGAGTTGTATGAACTTTTAAAAACCTAACAATTATTTTCAAGGTGATTTTTTGATTTGATCAGTCTTTTCACAGGATTTACTATCAAGTTAAAATTACGTTTAAGGTTGAAATGTTCATGATTAACCCCAAAATTGTCGATTCATCTACGATGTGTGTATGAATAATTTATGTGGTTTAAATGCCTATCGCTAAATTGTATACGCGTGGAATGTAGTCTATACGAGTTAATCACGTGGGTTGAATGGTTACTGCTAAATTACCAATATGTATTTCATACAAAAAAATAGGATAATCTTGGAGGCTTAAATGTTTATTGCTAATTTGTTTACATTGTACAATGTGGAATATTTTGATGTATCCTGTGGAATAAATGCTTATTGCTAAAATTTATACAAGCAGTACACAGGCTCTGTAACAGATAGCTGTGTGAGTTAAATGGTTATTGCTAAATATTCAATATGAATCTCAGGCAAAAAAAGTCAAATTTGAGGATTTTTAATTTTTTATATTTTTACTATTTTAGCCCATTATTATTTCTATATATTTATTTTCAGATGCTGTCAAGAGGAAAAGTTTTAGTCAACCTGGCGCTCGAGAAACAAAACAAAACTAAAGTCTTGGAGAATGGAGCCGGTGATGACGTGAAAATCGAAATGGACAAAGTTATTGACGATGGTTGTGAAAATTTTAGAATAGAAGAAGAAAAAGCCCTCAACCATAATGAAACAGAAAAAGATGGAGAGTTCATGTTAATAGAAGAAGGAATACAAGATGAACTGGTTGAATGGCCACAGTATAAAGAAGACTCATACATAGAATCCCTTGTCCCACTGTTTTCTGAATCTGGTAGTGAATATCTTCCCTCTGGATCAGACGCAACAACTACTGATGACGAAATGCCAAATCATGAGGGCACGCTACTTCAAGAAGCCGATGGAAGACCAGACTATAACCCAAATGATGAAGGAAATGAGGAAATAATTGCTGAAGTAACAAAAGGAAGAAAAAAACGTGGGCGGAAAAGAAAATTTCAGAATCAATCAAGAGATGAGAGAAAAAGAAAGTGCAATATTAATGAAGAATACATTAATTCTAAAGGACGGACTGTTGCTCCAAAACAGTTCCAAGAACATTTTTATTGTGCTTGTAAAAGGAAATGCACTGAAACTATTGATAAAGAGAGTCGAAAGAAACTTTTCATCCAATTCTGGTCAATAGGAACTTTTGCTGGGAGATGCGCAATGATTAACATGTGTGTTAAAGAAATCAAAAAGAAAAGATGTTATACAAAAAATGTTAACTCCAAACGAAAGAACACCCGTAAATACTACTGGGAAGGCAAAGAGATGTGCAAAACAACATTTCTGAAAACACTACAAATCAATCAGAGGAGAATTGATATAGCTTTGAAGAAAAGGGGAGAAGATATGATAGAAGACCTAAGGGGATCAAAAAGTGGAGGATTAAACAAAATTCCTGATAATAAAATGAAGAAAGTTATGGATCATATTAATTCATTTCCAAGGTACATATCTCATTACTGCAGACGTGATACACAATCACATTATCTGGGTGCTGAACTGAACTTACAAAAAATGTACAACTTGTATGAGAACACGATGAAAGAGAATGAGCTTCCAGTAAGTTTTTCTACCTACAAAAAACATTTCTATGCCAATTTCAATTTACGTTTCCAGAAACCTAAAAAGGACACCTGCTTGAAGTGTGATAAGTTCAACGCACAAATTAAAGGCCTTACAGGCGAGGTGGCGGATTCTCTAAGAGAAGAGCATTCCAACCATACTCAAAAAGCAGAGACTTTGAGGGATCAAATGAAAAAAGATCTTGAATCTGCTAAAGAGAACCCTGAACTGGAAACTTTAACATTTGATCTGCAAAAAACCCATCCAGTACCTAAACTGCCAACTGGTATTGTGTATTATAAACGGCAATTAAATTTCTACAACCTTGGCATCCACGTTGGTAGCACAGGAAAGGGTATCTTCAATGTTTGGCTTGAAAATGAAGCTGGGAGAGGAACCCAAGAGGTGGGATCTTGTCTAAGAAAATATATAATAGAACATGTCAATCCACCTGTCAAGCACTTGATTCTATGGTCCGATTCATGCGGTGGTCAAAACCGCAGTATCAACCTAGCACTATTAATGATGCACACATTGCATAACCATCCTTCTCTTGAATCCATCACTCTAAGATTCTTGCTTTCGGGACACAGCTTTCTGCCTAACGATTCAGAGTTTGGAGATGTTGAGCGCTCTTTAAAAATCCAACAGCGCCTATACACAGACGTAGACTACATTAATGTTATGAAGGAGTGTAGGAGGAAAAATAAATTTTTTGTTAACAAAATAGAAAGACAAGAAATGGTTTCAATTCACAAATTATTGGAAAATACTACAAACAGAAAAATCGATTCAAACAAAGATAAAGTGAGTTGGCTGAAGACCCATGAGATCAAAATTTTGAAAAGTGAGCCCTTCAAGCTCTACATGAAAACTAACACAACAGAAGGAAACGTGCAGATAATAGATATAGAAAAAAAGAAGAAAGGTCGACAACACAAGTTGTTTAAAGATATACAGTTGGATTCATTATGGCCAACGGGTAAACCACTGTCAAAAGAAAAGATCAAAGACCTCAAAGAAATTTTGAAGCTAGTACCACAAGAATTAAAATATTTTTATAATTTCTTGAGAACTGCTCAACAGGGGGAATTTTCAGATGATGTTGACGGTTTTGGAGTTTCAAATGTGGACTTTGACATTGATGAAGTTGAGGATTAATATCTTTTAAACAATTTTAATTATTTCTGAAAGACTGATTTTTTGTACAGCATTTTTTTTATCAATAAAACACATGATTCATCATTAATAATGTGGGTTACCTTATTTTTTTAACCCTCCATTCCTTAATAACCTATAAAGCAAAAAGCATTCATCCAACATTTTTTTATTTTTTTATACAGAAACACTTGAAATTTTTTATTGAAAAACACATGAGAAAATAAGTTTAAATATTGCGTTCATGGTAACATATCATTGGTATATTGATATAGAGCTCATGATTTGCCAGAGTTTGTTGACTTTAAAGCCCATTATCTCAAAATCAGGTTTTTGTGGGTTGAGTCGTTTTTGCATAACACCATCCATATATAAGAGCCAAATACCACTCACTGACTCACTGATCACAAAATCTTCGGATCCAAAAAAATCTAGAGCTGAAATTTGGTACATTAATTCATCTTGGGCCCTATGGGTGCATGCACAAAGAAAAGATTTTTAAAAATTCAAACTCGAACTGCTAAAATAACGATTTTTTAAAAACATTTCCATAGGATTAACATGGAGGACATGTAACAATGCAGTGTTTCAAGATTTTAACATTTCAATATTATGTAACCAATGAAGAAAGATAAACGATGCATTTTAATTGGCTGATTTGTAAATATCGCCAAATAATAAAAATGTCGCCAAATGAATAAAAATATTATCAAGTCAATAAAAATTGTCGGCAAATGAACTAAAATATGGTCATATATGTAAAAATACCATCAAAATGGCGAAATTAATGTCCAAATAATAAAATTAAGGTCAATATGTGCAAAATATGGTAAACCATAGCAAAATGATTAAATCAGCGATAAAATAAAAAAAAATTATTACACATTTTGCGAATATTCTCCGAGGTTCCACATAATATGTTTTAAGAACATATCGCCTCATTTCAACTTCATTATTATACACATAAAAATAGAAAATATCTGTATATATATATAAAGAAGAGTATCTGTGAGACTTTGTGTTTGATACAAATCTACAGTTTTATTCCGCGCTTAAGAAAATGTTACACACATGACTTTTATTAATACAAGAAGGAGGTTACTGGCTACAAGAGTTTTCGAAAAGCCACCCCTAACCCTCTTCTCATCTTTTAAAGCAGAAAACTTCTTAAAACCACCAGAGGACGTCACGGGGAAAAAATAGGCCAACACTCGATAAAACACGGGCAACGTCGGGTATACACTTCAGCTAGTAGTATATAAAACTGGAAGTTAATGGCGAGCAACAATTGCTTTGGTGGAGTTTCTCTTTCTTTCTATCAAATAATTTGTAACGGGGAAATAAGTATGTCTATGTCTTATATAAAATGATAACTCTGTTATTCGATTTTATTAATGACCGATTTAATACTTTGCTCTGTTAAAGGAATAGTCCTGAAACCTAATAAAATTAGTATTAATAAATTGGGAGAAATACAACTGAGTTAGACAAATCGGAATCCTTGAGATTTCAATGAATTTTCCTGAGTTCCTCAACGGATGGATTAAAAGCCAACTTTTACAGTTCATTTGATTCTCCATCTATGACACAAGCAATTTCAGCATCTGTTGAAAACTACCACATTTTAAAATTTCCAAAGTGATTAAAAATATTTAAAAAGGACTTAACTCCTATAAGATATACCGTTTAAGAATTTTCGTAGCAAAAATTCACTTCCCCATTCGGAATTTTATATGATTCAACGGGAAATAATAAATGGGTGTATAACGTAATGAACTAATATAATCGATTTGCTAAGCAATTTATTCTCTAACATATTTTGTATGATAGAATTTTATGCATCTAAGAAGAAGTAGCCTCGATAATCACCATAGTAACAACGTGTTTGTGAAGAAAGCGCATAACGTTTAAGAATCTTTGATTAGTATTATATATCAGTTTACAAAAGAGTTCTAAATGCTTCGCTTGATATCGGTAAACTATATTTTGAATATTTAAAACTTTTTTTATATTTTGCGTTCGAAGATTTATATGTCTCCAATGGATCCTTAGCAACGCTCGGCCAAGCGCCTAGTTTATTAAAAAACAATAGCGGTTAAATTTTAATTTTAAAATACTTAATAAGCGTTCAAAAATAAAAATCTAAAGAAAATATTTTATGCTAGATGTTTCAGGATTTAAAATATGTTTTATTAGTTTCTATAAGGTAAATAATATAACATTGTGGGGGAGAAAAGGTATTTTGCTAACAAGAAATAATTAGACAATAAAGAAATTATATATGTATATAAAAAGATTGGGATATGTTCCACTCAATTATTTTATCAAGCGAATTTTATATCGATTGGGCAATTTCAGGATTTTTCTCAAAGGAAAGAACCTTTCAATTATAAGTTCGCTGCTCTCTCAAAATCGAGATTCGAACCACAACCTTCTTGTTATGAATCATTGGTCGTCTTTCGCCTACCAAACAATATCTACCATATATAGGGAGGGGACTAGTACACACTAACTCCGTCGTGAACCAATGTCCATATGTGAGGTTACGTGGGACGCTAACTCAAGTGTTATAATCGTTATGTGACCATGGTTAAAATTACAAAGCAGCGTTCCTGGGTCTTTAATTTGATATAGATTCAGAAACTTTGCAAATAACCCATTGTGAAGCTCGCCCAAGTGCGGCGTTTTTTCAATCAACCAAACCAAACTACCGCTTAGACACCCACCGGCCCTCTCAGTGGTTCCAATATATTAAATAGTTGGCAACAATCAAAACAAGTTGTTCTGTTGTTTGGTTAATCCTTATTATAGTTGCGAATTTGTATTCTGAAATCATTTCGTAATTATTTGCTTACAACTCTTGTGAAAGCAATGTTTTGAAGTTATTTACGTTTTCAGAAGAAATAGGTATTTTTTTTTTTCGTGTACAGAAATAATATAGTACTTCCGGTTTGTTATCATTGATTCCGAAACTAAATAATCAAAATTAGAACTCCATACGTCCAACTTATCTTATAATTCAAAAATAAATCGTCACTGGGTTTGTAAGTCAATGTGAATCATTACTTCTTCTAAGAACCGTTTTAGTTGCTGTTTAATTGTTGTTTAAACGTTGAAAGTTTTATTAATAAAGCCTCAGTGACACTATAAAAACTATCTCATTCGATCTATTTTTTTAATATAAAAGAAATTTAATTTTAGAAAATGTGCATACAATTTATTATCTATTTCAAATAAAGTTCGTTTTATATTTCTTAAATTGCAGTTTCATTATGTGCAGGTAACGATATATATTCATTAAATTTATACATTTTATTATAAACACATGTCGAGTCGTTTTTGTATATATAATGATTCTGTGAACAACATGACATCGCACTCCACTTTATACCTACAGAATTCTGAAATATTCAACATAACTTTTTCTTAAAGTCTATGTTTGTACCTGAGAAGCAGAATTTTTTTTTTAGTTATTTTAATAAAATTATTTTTTTAACAAAAAATTCCTTATGAATACTGCAGATTCCAGACAATGTTAATGCTTAAATTAAAATATAAAAGAATATATTTCGTTAAAACTGAATTTGATTTTCTATTTACATTGTATTAATAATTATAATAAAAATTTACTATATATTCATTTTTATATGAAATATTCAGAACAGATGTAGTATAGGACATTTGGTGCGTTTTTGTTTTTGGCGACGAAAAATTGCTGTTAAACAGCGCTATGATGCCATAGGGTTGCCAGATTGAAAGTCGCCACAAGAATCGGAAGATACCAATAATGTCAGGTGGGGTTGCCATACTATAAATTTATCGCCCCTATAAAACACGCCAAATAAAACCTCAAGCGCCAAATGTCCTATACTACATCTGTACCAAATATTCATAATAAAAAATCAATTATCCATTTTAACACTATTATCTTATACAACATGTTACTTAAAAAATATTGAACCTATTCCCATAGCAAAATTGGTCTTTGGCTACAAAAAATATCACCTAAAATGAGCTACAATATGTGACCATTACTTTTGAAGATCGTTACAAGCATTTGAAAATACATTAGTGATATAAGAGTTTGGTTGGGACCATTAGAAAAGTTTGTTACAACCGAGGAATCGTTATATCCCGGGTTCATTGAACTGAGATTTGACTGTATCGCTTATGAAATTTATTCATTTTATGGAAACCGTCCTTTTAAGTATTAAAAAAAAGAGAAAATATAATTGTTCAATTTCGCTTCCTTAGGTATTCTTCACAAATCTTAAGAAACTATCCTTTGGTGCATCCCGATTGATTTCTCCCATTATCAAAATTTATCCTTGATTTGTGTCAATTACTTTCTACTAGTTTACCAATGATAAAATATCACTCCCAACCCCAATTTCTTACTTACTTTTACAGCCATTCACCTCATATGGCACCTTGGCTTCATTTCAATCGTTTACAATAAATATAACTCTTGCAGATGATGTGTTTCTGATCTGATAAATATGGCTGAAGATGCTGAGCAGAGTTCTTCATCTTTATCCACCAGTGAAGAATTCGAAATTGTTGGTGGTGTGGACACGAATGGTAGTAAATCGGAAAGGTTCCAACAGAGAAACATAGACAAAAATAATGAAATTCTGGAAAATAATCCACAGGTAATTAGTTTTAGTTAATATATTTTAATTTGTGCAGTCATCAACCCTGCATTGTGTTGTTAATTTTTATGTTTCCACTTCAAAATATACTGATTAATTTTATTGCAATAAGATTCAAATTTTATATATAGAAAGACAAATATACTTGCATTCATATATACACACACATACATATATTCTGAGAACCTATTTTTATATGGGCTTTTCCCATGTGTTGCATAGATAAGAAAAAGACCCTAAATCATGTGCAACTTAAAAGAAGATAGGCATATGCAACATTCTAGATATAAGAGATGATGTTAATATTTTTATTTCTAACAAAATTATAGTACTAGAAAGTACAAAAAAACACTAATTGCACACCATATACTGGGTTGACACACACTTTAAAAACAAGGAAAACCTAGAATTGTCAGAGAAAATGACCTAAAAAGTCAGGGAAATTTAACAATTTCTCAACTTTTCAAGAAAAGACATGGAATTTTTCTAATGGTTTTAGATGAAGGTGTCTTATCATATTCCTTTCCTCACCTCCAGTGACATTTTCTGTTCGTTACAAAATTATAAATTTGTAAAATTTATATTTTTTAAACATTTTGATAGGTTTGCTCTTTGTTTATAACTTCATCATTATATTACTTCATGGTTATGGGTCCCAGCATTAGTCTTAAAAAAATCTGTTACTTTTCATGTATTTCTCAGTCTGAAATTATTTTATAATCTTCTAGAAAAGTCAGGGAATTTTAATCGTAATGTTGAGTGGCAACCCTACATATAAAAGGTAAAAACTAAACAAAAGCCATCCAATCCTAAACAACGCCAACATTTAAATGTCATTTAATTAAACCCATAAGACCTCAAAATTTATTATTACTTGAAAACCAAACGTTGAAGATTTTACCCGAAATTAAATCTTTTATTATGCTCAGCAATTTTAACTCTAACATCTGTTTTGTAATTTTCCCCAAGAGTCAGTTAAATGCAGCCAAACTTGAACATGCAAGTTTGTTTATAAAATGTACCTAATTTGTGATGTTTAATTAGGTGTCTGCATCCGGCATTTTGGATTCTAAAGACCAAAAGAATCCAGAAAAGTGTAATCGGGGAGAGAAACAGCTAAAAGGAGAACCTGTCATGGATCACCCTTTGGCACTACCTATACCTCACAAAGTTGGTGTGAAATCCCCAGAATCTTCCGTCACAAGTTTCAATACTGGAATCACGCCTTCTATGAGCTCTTTAGAAGAAAGTAAGTAGTAGTTCATTTTCATTTCAAACCAGGCTTAAGATTGTAATTTTTTTTATCTCTAGGTTGATATAACTTATACTTTATGTTAATAAATATTTTTGTACTACTCTGAAACTGTATTTTAATGTTTAATTTTATAGTGATTGTGCACTATATATTGTTATATAGTTGATGTCACTATTTATTTTTTACCTTTATGTGTTTTGCTGTTTGAATTTGATCATATGCAGATCCAGAAAAATTTCTGGGGAGCTGTATTTAAAGTAAAAGGGGGGGGGGGGGGGGGTTGAGTACATGTAAACTGAACCCCTCCTGAAATAAATGTAAACCATTTTCTTTTCATAAATATTAGGTCGATAATTATTTAAGTTAATATATCTAATAAATTATTCAATTAATTCAACTCTATGCATAATTAATTATCCAATTAGTATATTTTTCATAACATTCTTAACACTTTTACCTTTAATTTTCAATAATTAATAGTTTTATTAAATTTTCCAGTCTATATCCCTTCAAAATAAATTTGAACTTTACGGAGAGTTTGCCTTTGTGTATGGCTAACATTACCAATGAAATATGGAATTGTCAAATTAGAAAGTCATTAGTTAAGCCAAAGGGAATGGCCAATTATCCTATTGTAAAGACGTGACTGATGCACACGGCTTCTCCTTAATGGTCAGCAAACCTTGATGGTCATCGCTTCCGGGTTGGGAGCGGATGGGCCTAGCATTTATGTAAAAAAAAACATTGTGATCATTTGAGAGAAAAGAGATAGATTGATTTAGTGGTTGTTGTATAAACTTTGTTAATGCTCAATTTCCTGATTTTATAGGACAAGGAAAAATTTGCTTATTTTTTTTTATCTATATAAGTCTTCCATGATTACAAAGGGTAAACAATTAAGTAGATTGGTCGGGGGAGGGAGGGGGCTGGGCCCCTCCCTTGGATCTGCCAATACATTTATTAAACTTAAAATTTATTTAAAATTATTCTGTTTATCTATTAAAAAATAAAAATCGTTATAATAATACTTCATAAATGTAAAATATAATCTGAAGAGAAGTAGGCAATTATAATAAAGGCATGCTCTTAAAAAATTTTAAATAGTATAATATATTTTTTCTATTTGTTTTCTAGAATTCAAAGTTTAGTTTACCAACTCTTAGTTTAGCCTATTTAGTTGGTGTTTATTTTCACATTTTTCAATACACAGTTTTGAAAATGTGAACTTGCCATAGTTCGCTCACATAAATAAATTTTAGTGCAAATAAATCCTAATAAAAAATTTATTTTTTCTAGTTAGTCTTTCCCAGTCTTCTTCACTGCACTTTGCTGATACGGACTGCTCTCTCTTCCCTCACATAACCTATCTTGGTTCTGCAGTAATAAATGCGCCAAGAAGTGAAAAAGAGATCCAAAGAAACATGGCCATTCTCAATGAGCAGTCGTCAGAACATGCCATAGAAGTTACACTCTCTGTGCCATATCATTCTGAAGGCTCTGTCACGTCAGTATCTTTTCATTATTAATTTATACTCCCTTGTACAGTGGCAATTATCAGACATGCAGCTGTACTATTTAGTTGCATACAATTAAAAAACTGAAATTGTATCGGGTCACTGGGCAATTATTAGGCATGTAACTATAACCTTTCGCTCAATACTGTGCTAACAACTTTGGCAAATAATCGACATTATGGCGATTTTGTATAGATTGTGATTATACGAGTTTGGTGAGTTTTCATCTTTACTTTGGCGATTTCGAAATCTGAAATGTGACAGCACCGAGTTAAAAGCAATTAAAATAATCGGTGGGCAGTTGTTAAGTGATTTTTTTAATCACTCAGTTGATTATCGCTAGGAGATAGTTGCAGTGCAATTGTTGCTCGTGTACAGCTAGCCTTAATAACATACTCATTTATGGGTTTTTATTACTTTTAGTATAGTTATTTGTTAATTATTTCAGTAGAGAATAATTTCAAAAGTCCGCCCAAGGCTTTAAATTGGAGAAATATTTCAAAGTAGAGATTTTTATATTATATGTGCTATTATGTGGGAAAACTGGAGGTATATGAATGGATACGCGTTCGTATCCATCAGGTGGTTTAAATGTATCTGGCAAATAATTTTATGACAAATAAATGAAGTTTAAAATGTTAATAATTTGTGTGTGTGTACTTTTTTTTTGCTTAGACATATTTTTCTTTTTTGCTATTTTTTAATATTAACAGACCAATGGACTATTAGACATTTTTCTTAATTTTAACCCTTTGCCGTTCACTGTTTTCATTGTGTGTTTGCATCTAGGCCCAAGGTAATTTTAACATTTTCTTGCTCTTCATTTTTCAAAGTGTTGGTAGACCGAACGAAATACCACTCAAACTGGACCTGTTCAACCAAAATGGAATGTCTAGCACCACTGGACAGTAGATTGCAAATGTTTAATTTCCTGAAATTAACTACATAAAATTTCCTATGATGTTTTCAAATGTTTTTGTGATTTTTAGTAGTTATTTGTGTTATTAATGGATATTATTACTAGTTTTGTATTTAAATTCCAATATTCTGGTCTTGATTTATCATTTTACTTTTCAGTTTGTTGGACACAGATGGCCCTAATGAAATAGCGTCATTTCAAATTCATTGCATTCTGTTCTGTGCTCGTGGCAGACCCGAAACCACAGAAAAAGAATGTTTCGCATTCGCCTGCAGTCATGGGGAGACGGCAGAGTCTTCAATCTTTCATTGCCACATTTTTAAATGTGACAGTCCTGAAACGGTAACTTTGAACTTTATTAAAATGCCTCGCCAATATAATTTTACTTTTTTTCGCAGTATCAATAACAATTTCTATAATAGTAAAAACTTTTAATAAGGTTTAATTTTACTTTGGAAACCAAATTTTGTGGTACCTGATCCTATATGATATTTATTACGAACATTAATTTTCAATACAGTAAAAAATAATTATAATAGGGGGGGAGGGGTATATATTTTTCAAAAATTTAAATTCTAGAGGTTGAAGAGCCATCTGATCCCATGGTTGAAGATCACTTAAATTTTATTATTCAATATGTCGAATAATCGACAAACAAAAAAATTTTGCTTATTATGAACACCTCTGTCAATATTAACTGGAGAATTGAGTATCAAACATATCCAGCAAAAAATAAATTACTTTTTAAAACCAAAGAATATATGCAATCAACACGAACCAGAGCCACCTTGTTTTGAAAGATTAATGCAAATGTATACTTCCATGTCAGTTTTTGTAGGCTATTTTTTATTTGATAATAAATATTTTTTATAGCTAATTACTATAATTTCATTGTTGTACACCCCTATAAGGTATTTGTTTTGTAAATCGGAATTTCATTAAAATGGACAACATTTAGCCCCTATTAGTCAGTTAGGTTCTACTGTACTGTCATAATATCAAAACTAGAGTATTAATATGCATCGCATCATTTCAAACTGAAGATAAGTTCCACTTTTATGTTATCGTTTTATGTGTTTATTCAGAATGTAATTGCTATGCACAAACCAGTGTTGAGACTTTATGATAGAATACTACAAAAGTTGCAAAAAAATTATTAATATATTTGTTATTTATCTTTTGTGTTGCAGGTAGTGAAACTTTTACAATTCTTTGCTGCTGCCTTTCATCGCATTCCAAAGCTTTCTCAGGGTCGTACAAGCTCCATATCTTCTGAAAAAAATATACCCGTGGGAATGTCGGTCAAAAATATCCAACAAGTTTTCATCTTTGAAACCATTCTAGACATAAAAGAGGAGGATCTCAAGGTAATATTCCTAGTTCTGAAGAAAAAATATTGATTTATTTATTGTATGAACACTTGTTGAAGGCAATTTCGCTGAATTTTAAACGTTACATTTCTTAAGAATGTATTTTACATGGACAAAAATTTCAATACAATTGTAGGTTTTAGATTTATATTATTGTAGAATTTTTAGTTGGTAAAACAAAGATATATTTTTTTTTTCATATACACTTAAACCTGTTTTTGTGCGGTGGATAGGGACTGCATAAAAAAACGCATAAAAAAATTGCACAAAACTTCACAAGTAGCTATAAAAAATATTTTTTGCAACGCAATTTTAAAAAAAATATGCGGTGGATAGGGACCGCATAAAAAAAGTCTCACATAGAAAATAACTAAAAACCTTACAAAATAACTAGGAATTGCTTTTTGCACAAAACTTCACAAGTAGCTATAAAAAATATTTTTCGCAACGCAATTTTAAAAAAAATATGCGGTGGATAGGGACCGCATAAAAAAAGTCTCACATAGAAAATAACTCAAAACCTTACAAAATAACTAGGAATTGCTTTTTTAAACGAAATCAAGACACGAGGCTTGACAGATACTTGGAATCTCGCCAAACCTTTTGGAATCTGATTTACAAAATACACATGCGAACATTTTTAAATATTTTATTTACATATGTACTTATTTTACTAATACAAAACTTTTCAAAACGTATAACCATTATCCTTCTTAGTCTGACAATACCCGAACTTGGTTCAAAATCGCTTTCGTCTTTTAAAGATACTACCTCGCACTCGTTTAGAGTTGACTTTTTTTCAGTTACCACGTAGTCAGTGATTAGTTTTTGCGACGACTGTTGTTTCACTAGACGCTTGTATATGTCTCGGTAGCCAGATAATCAATTATGTTCCAATTTGATTGAACTTTTCATATACCGCACAAAAAAAAGAACACACAAAAACAGGTTTGAGTGTATACTAAAAATATTGATCTGAGAGTGTTTTTATTTAATATAATCCTGTTTTGATTTTTTGCAGGGAAACTTTGTATCTTGCCCCAGGGAGAAGGATTTTTTCAAACTGAGATGTAATTTAGAAAAAATGATAACCATAACCTTAAGTCAAATTTCTAATAACAAAGAACTGAATTTACAAAAGTAAGGTGTTATTTTACTAATTTATTTACTTTGACAATTAAATTCTAGTAGTAAAAATTTTAATTAAAAAAAGTGTGTTCCAAATTTTATAAAAATTGTGAAGTATTTCAACTGTTACATTAAAATTGGTATAGCAATAAGTCTCACACTTTCAGTAATATGTAGTTATTTACAAAACTATTTGGAATATTTTATTTTTGGGGCAAAATAAAGTAAATTAGTTATTTTTTTTACAAAAGCATATACTATATAGTTCAAATGGGCATATTTAACATATTCTTAACTTTAATAATCAATTTTAAAAGCCAATTTAATTATGACAATGTATGTTGCAAATTTAATTATTGTGTATATTATGATGCAACATTGCAATAAATGCTGTGTGGTAAAAATTCATAAATTGTTTTATTAACCTATGTAAATTAGTTTTGTTTTTCCATTCTAGCTGTTTTGGCTTACTAATTACCCCTGGAAGAAATTTAGACAGTTCTGAAATGCAAGCTTTGGAAGGGGTAAACGTCACCTTTTTAAAGTTTTTATATTAAAAATTATACAATGATGTTTATATTTTAAAACACATTTATTAAAAGCATTTTTCATGAAGACATAAATAACAGACCAATTATTTCACAAAATCTCAAAAGTAAAATGACTAATAGTGCACTAACTACAGTAATAGTACACTACTAGTGCAATAATTATATCTTTGATTACAGAGTTTTGTTCCTAAAACATATGCTATCTTATATAGTTATTTAATAAATTGCATTCTAAATTTTCTTATAATTATAGCCAATTTGTATTTTCACATTCGAAAATTATATTTATAGTTCTAATAGTTTAAAACTACTGTTTTCACTAACCAAACAACATACAACACTGAATTACTCAATCTCACTGATTCAGTTGAATTTATTTCTGTTAAAAATCAAAATTTATGTCTGAGTGTTTATATATTGCTGATAAATGAAATAACTGTGACTCTTTTTAGAATATTACTACATGTAAAACATTTTTTAAGTATATCTCTTGAATTAAAATCTGTTTTTATTTAAGGTGGGTATGAATAGAATATTAAATGGAGACCGAACAGTTTTCCATATTTCTGCCAATTGGAATCCTGCTGATCCTATTTTTGAAGTTCTAAACACAGCTACTACTAGAGGTAGTGCTTTTGTTTTGACTTATTAGAAATTTAAAGAAGAGCATACTAACTATTTCCTTAGCAATGAAGAATACAAAAATATATAATTAATCACTTAAACATTGTTTTATTATTATAGAATATATGTTATATTGTAAGAAAAATCTCATATTGAAGAAAGTAGGTAACATTTTAAAAAATTTATATCTAACAGTTTAATTTTATAGCTAATTAAAAAAATGATGCTTAAATAAACTATTAAAGTACTTTGTGAGAGTTTGGTGTGTACATTTTAAGGTATATAAGAATAATTTAAATTTCTAGCAGTTGCAAAATGGTATAAATTGCTCTATGTATGATGGATTTGTTTTATATACATAGCCCAATTTAACTCCAAGTTAACCAATTCAAGACTTTAAAAACTATGTTTATTAAAACGTTGAGTGTGTGGTAAATATAACTAATTTTTTAACAGATAATCAAGTGTACTTGACTGTTGCTGTGGATTTGGTATTTTCTGGCATTGATGAACCTACGCGTTTTGTGATAGAAACAAAAGCAAAAATATTTCCCACTAATGAAAGGTTTTGGTATTTTTCAAAGAAAGCCTTACATGATCAGTTTTATCTGAGACTAAAAGAGGTAAGAGTATCTCTGAGTCTATACAGTATACTTAATCTGACATTTTAAATAAATAGTTTTTTTCTTTAAAAAAATATTTGTTATGTAATTCATTCACTCTTTTTGATATGAGTTATTTTTTATTATGAATATTATATGTTTATAGTTAACCTTGTGTGTTGTTGTTGTATTTGTTACCGAATTTTCATTCCCTTCCAAATATCATATCAACTAGAAATACTTTTGTAATTCCAAAGACAATACAAGCCCCAGTTGCTCAGTGGATAAGGCGTTCAGCTACTAATCAGAGGATTGGTGGTTCGAATCCGTGCGATGGACTTGACAAAGAAAAGTAAAAAGTAGTCATCTTGCGTTCGGAGGGTTGCCAGCTTCGCTACAAAAATACTAGAAAGTCATCCAGAACATCCAACAAATTATACTGGCGTGTATACGGGACTGGTGCACGATAAATCTGATCGGGGTCCAATGTCCTGACGCCTATTGAGATTGCGTTGGGTGCCAGCTCAGGTGTTGTCCTCATCATCTGACCATGGTTCAAAAATACGAGGCATCATTCCCGGGTCTTTCCTTCGAGATAGGCCCCGAACCGTCGCCAATAGCCCACCGTGCAGCTCTAGTGCAACGTTAATTAAATAAACCAAAGACAATACAATATTTAGTCGTATTATTTTATTAGTAATTAGTTGCATTGCATATTAAACATTAGACAGTGATAAATATTAAACTCAAAGATAAGCATGTTGCTCTGACCATGTGCACAATAAAAGATATGTGCTATGTCTGAAGAAAATAGGTTTTTTTAGCTATGTTGTATTTATACACTAAAATAATATATGTTCTTCGCATTTTAATTATAATGCAAAGTGAAAACAGATTTGAAGTATTAATATACTTCATTTAAAAGTTAAAAAAAGGGGAAAGTCTTCAAAAACAACCATTATAATGGTGGTTCTTCCATATCAACTTGAAGCACCTACTCAATGTTTGAATACATTTATCTATTCAATGGGTTTTATTTGTAGGTTAATTTGCATAATTTTATCAATCAATTTTATTTTACATATGTTTAATTTAATTAACTTATTTCTTGTTAATGTGTAATATAAAATCTATTCCAGTTTTTTCACTAAATATAAAACTTCAATAATTTTATTTAAAAATATCTGGATATTAAATTTGGTGTAAGTGACATACAATTTATATTTATTGACATACATATTTTTTCATCTATTGTATTTTATATTCAAAGGTTGAAAATGATGCTGGTGATAGAAACACTATGTATGAAGTAGTTAGTTTAGAAAATTCAGCTCGCAAAAAATTTCCATCAAGCCTGTCTTATCAAGGCAGTGAGCAGTCATTAGCCTTGCATGACCAAGATACTGAATCAGGTAATTTTGTTCAATTAAAAAAATTACTTTTTTAATAAAATATGTTAAGAAATTGTCCACATACATGAAGGTTTCAAGGTTTTTTTACTATTCACATATCTGTGTCGGTCTTATAAATATGTACTCTATTACTTTCATTTAGCCTCTACGGTTTTTTACAAAGTTCTTAACTAGTTATGTCTTAATTTTTTTTTTACTTTTTATTTCACAATTTAATCTTAGAAGAAATTTAACTAGTACTACTTGTATGTCTTTTCCTAGCATAAATGAAACTTATTTGTTGGGAGGAGTGATATTGGCTTCTCACTCCAATATATAAACTGTTCAGAAAGCAAGACATGCCTTTTATATTTAAAAATTAGTACTATACTTATTTAACATGCTATAAATGCTCTTTTATGAAGAAATAAAGAATTAATAATTTACTAATACTGGCTTACAAATTTCACAATAGGTCATCTTTTTTTAACATTATTATTACTTATTCCTCATGTGTACTTTACACACCAAAATGTGCACGCACACTAGAAGCATTAATTCTGAATTATGTTGTTTAGGTTTAGTTTTCTTGATAAAAGATGTGTTGTGCATTCTCCCTATGTGCAACTTATTCGTTGGGGGAGGGATTGGTTTTTCACTCCAATATATCGTGTATATATAAACTGTACAGAAAGCAAAACATACATTTTGTTTTTAAAAATTTGTTACCATAGTTATTTAGCATGCTATAACTTTCTTTGGGAATGGGTAGTTTTAAAAAGCAATTGAATCAGCATTGGGAAATCATGAGGATGTGCTGGATAGACAGGACTAACCTTCTAGAGCACGTAGTTTGTTGACATTATTTGTATTGTACTGTGTCTAGTTGAAACTAAACAAAAGTTCAAATTGCTGCCTCACAAACAATCATAGCTATATTTAGACAGCTTAAAACAGCACTCGTAAACATACCAACTGAAAAATGGAGATTCTGTCATAAAAATAATAGAAAAAGTTATATAATGTCATCCCAATGCAATGGACTACTTCTGCTTCTTATGAAGATTTCATTTTAGACAATGATGACCCCTTACCCAGTGGAACTGGTGAAGTGAGTAAAGAGTGCTCCACTTCGGACCTCGAAGGTTGGGCCGAAGCCCTTCAAAAGTGGCGGCTCAACCTGAAGCAGAGGCCTAAGCAGTTGGCTCCCATAGTCAGGCGAGGTATCCCGGAGGCTCTGAGAGGAGAGGTGTGGCAATTACTTGCTGGATGTACTGATGACCGGCAAATAGTTGACACTTACAAGAACCTTATTTCCAAAGTAAGAACTTGAATTTTTACATACATAGTTAAATCGGCTTATCATTTTTTAGTTCTATAATTAAATTTTTCCTAAATGTGCTATTTAGGAATCCACATGTGGCAGTGCCATTCAGCGAGATATTAACCGCACTTTTCCGGCTCATGACTACTTCAAGCAAAGCGGAGGAACTGGTCAAGATTCACTGTACAAAATATGCAAGGTGATTTCTCTTTCCATTAATTTGTATGTTTTAATATTTCTATTATCAAAATATAGTATTGAATTAAATGTAAATATTAATATAGCAAGTTCACTACAAAGTAAGCACAAGATGCAGGTAAAATTCCTCATGAATGTGTGATATTAATATTGGTATCAATATGTTGTACCCCTCAATTTAAGTAATATTGATTATTATAAGTTGTTTGATTATAAGTTGTTTTATTTAAAATTTCAAAGTAACCTAAAACCTAATTAGATTATGTTTAATCTAATTTGAAGATCTCTGTATTAAACAATTGAATGTAAAATCCTGTGTCTTAGCAAATATAAGAATTCTTGTTTTAATTTTTTTTTTATTTAGAGTATATACTTAATTTCTATTTATACAGGCATACTCTGTATATGATCCAGAGATTGGATATTGCCAGGGTCAATCATTTCTTGCAGCTGCTCTGTTATTGCATGTGAGTAAAATAAGTGTTATCTTTATATTGTTGTTATTATAGAGTGTTTTATTAATAATAAGCATAAAAGTGAGACAAATCATTTAGCTTCACATTATTTTTGTCATCAAAAGATTTATATCTAACATACAAAACACTTTCGATAAGTTTAATATAATTTTACAACCAACATATCTAAACTTTCAGCTTGTTAAACAATATTTTGAAAAGAAATAATTTTGTAGACATTTTTTTTTATGTTAAATTTTGTTAAGATGAGAGTTTTAATATTGATTGTGCCATACCCTTCCCAAACAAATAATAATTTTAAAATATACAGCAATAGTTACAAATAATTTAACATGGTCGTTCAACTTTGTATTAATACTTTCGTGTAGATACCTGAAGAACAAGCTTTTAGTATACTTGTAAAGATCATGTTTGAATACGGTTTGAGAAATCTCTTCAAAAACGGATTTGAAGAACTTCATCTCAGACTTTATCAACTTGAAAAATTGATTGAAGTAAGTCATACTAGATGTTAATAAATTGATAACTATTTAAATAAACTGAAAATAATAATAGTAGTAGATATAAACACTTTATAAATTTTCAATTTTTTAGAAAAATATAACAAAATAAGGTTGTTGTTTTTTTGCCATTATTTCACTTTAAATGTAGTTTGAATTAAAAAAATTCAATATGAAAGCCACAAAAAAAATTCTATGCTTAACTTGAATTGATATGATTGATAAGTATTCTGTAAATATCTCATGAATTGTATGCATAGAAATTTTTTCTGCTATTTTATAAACAATATCAATTGCATATAGTTTTACTGCTAAACAAATACAATTATTAAATTACTTATTTCTGTTAAACAAATTTAAATTTTATGCGTACATATTTCCATATTTTTTTTGGAATAATTCACTACCAAAAAAATTAGATCCTAGTTTTATAGTTTGATTTATTTTTATTTCTTAACTGTACTTTCAGGAACGAATCCCTGAATTGCATGCCCACTTCTCAGATTTGGGGATCGAAATGCACATGTTTGCATCTCAGTGGTTTCTCACCCTTTACACATCAAAATTTCCACTGGTGGTGGTTTTTTACATCTTAGACATATTTCTATTGGATGTAAGTATCATTGATTACATTAAGTAAGTTGTTTTATTTAGTAGTTTTATTAAATTTAAGATTCTATATGTAATTTTCCATTTCAGGGCATTGACACTTTATTTCAAGTTGGTTTGGCTCTCTTAATGGTAATAACGAGATATTCTTATCTGCTGAAATATATTCTTTTGTACCTACACTCATAAACAGTTGAATTAGAGCACCTGCTTTTGTGGGTGAAACGACTGTGGTTCCTCTAGTCCAGTGGTTCTTAACCTTTTATCTCATATACTCTTGATAAAACTTTTCATTTGTGAGAATCCCCTTTTCTCATTACCCTTGTCACCTATCCCTCTATGCAAACAAAAGTCTGTTTTTGTTAAGCAGTAATGTTCATAGGTTAGTTGGAAAATTAATCAAACGACTCCAATTTATGACACTTGTGGGCTTTTATTTTATATAGGTGTTTTCCGCCATTACTAATATTATTTTCTGCATACCCCCAACTAGGCTTGGGCAATGTTTCGATATATATGGAAATTCTGGGAATCGCTATTCCGATTTTGTAAGTTTTGGTTTGACGATTAAACAATTTTACAATTAGTTAAAAGAACACTCAGAATGCCCAGGACAAAAGTGACAATCTATATTTTTAATAACAAAGAGATAAATAAAATTGTACGGGTCCTTGATTTGAAAACAAAAAATCCAGTTCCTGTAACATAAATTTAAGATCCATTCTACATGGGCGAGATAAATATGTGAGCTTTTGCAGGTGGTTCTATGATTAAAGCATACAAACCACATGGTTTGAATCCACCAATCGCAGAGCCATCTGCAAAATCTTGCACACGTTTGTCATGTCTGTGTCGAATGGGTCTAAGTCGTATATCTTTGTATTATTGCTACTATACTTATTCTACTCATAAAATATTGATTAATCGTGATGTCAAAATGCCTCCATCACCCAACCGGACCTTCACATACACCCAAGAGCGTACCACAGGTTCGGAACTGTTACCCTAGTTAATGAATAGTGCCATATAATAAGTGGTATGAACGTTGTTAGAGCTTAAATTGACCTTCTGAGTGACAGTTTAGGAACGGAATAAACAAGATCTTAATATATTTTATTGCGGCCAGATTGTTGAGACCATATGTATGAGAGCACTGGGATTACCATGTTTTATTGTGTAAAAGGACCATGGAAACTCAGTGTGGCTAAGACAACTGCTATTGGGCAACCTTATGATATGGAGTATAGAAGTTATCATCCCACTAGTTTCAGGTATCTCTAATCCAACTGTTAATCAATGTATTTCCAGTGTGTCCAATGATTTTTTTTAATGTATTGTATTTTCTATTAAAATTCTGTTAAAATATCCATTTATACATTTATAGAAACATTTTATTTTATTATAACATAAATAATGATATAATATGATTATATTTTAATAAAAAAAATAATGCATTTATAAGATTTATGATCACTATTTATTAGCTATCTAGAAAGGACTTGTTGGCTTTGGACTTTGAGGGTATATTAAAGTACTTCAGGGTAACACTTCCTAAAAAGTACAGAAGTGAAAATAGTGCAAGGGAACTGTTAACTGTTGCGATAAATATTAAGGTATAGTATTTTATAATTATATTTATTCATTACTTTAATTTTAAGGAAATATTTTAAATAATTATTTTTAAAAAATGATGTATTATCAAATTAAAAAACATATTTTTTATTGCAATTAAAGTAATTTTAGTGTAGTTGTGATTATTCCCAGTATTGTACTTTTTTTTCCCCTTTTGTACTATTTTAATCTTATTTATCTAAATTCATAACATTTAAATTTAAACCATTTCATTTTCTATAATTTTTATTTTATTTTCTATCTATAAATAGTAATAAATTTAATTAATTTTCTTATCAGGCCAAAAAGCTAAAAAAGTATGCCAAAGACTATCTAACGCAGAAGGTACAGCAAAAACACCAAGAAGATCCAGTCTCTAAACTCCAAGTATAAAATATATAGTCTTTATATATAATTAATAGACTCAAATTTTAAACCTTTTGTTACACTGACTTTTCAATGTACAAGTTAATTCTAATGAAACAATGTTCTTGTAGAAAGAAAATAGCAGGTTCCAGCTCAGTAACCTGAGATTAGAACATGAAAATGATGATCTGGCTAATGAGCTTATCAATGTTAAAACTCATCTAGGGCATGAGCTAAAAAATGTAAGGACTGTACTTGGATTGTTTTTCCTTCATTTATATGGCTAAAAATCTTTTCAATTTATTGCTTTATATATCTAGAAGAATTTTCCCTTGAACATATTTAAAGGATGTATACAATTTAAAAACTTTTATATTAAATAAGCTCCTATTTTATAATTAATTTGCTTAAAGTTTTTACCTCACTTAAAATTTTTTAAAAATATATTATATATTATTTTAAGGCATTAGAAAAGATTGAAACCTACTACAAAGAAGTGAATTGCACAAAAAAGTCTTTGTCAGAAATGGAAGATGAAAAGTACAGGCTCGAAACTGAAGTTAACCAAGTATGTTTCACATACACCACTTTATATTTCAAATGTTTTAACTTTCATAGAATATTTATTTATTTATATTCAGTTTAAATTTATTACTACATATGTGTGTTTGAAATTTTAATTCTACAAATTAATCCTATGTCTAATCTTAAGCATTGTGGTGTCCTCTTCGCATATACCTGTGGGTCAGGACTGGAACACTGTGTTCACTGGAAGACTACTCACACCACCTTCATACTCAACCAAAACTTCTGTTTTAAAAAATAAATGAAAAATTCAAACTTAAATTTTGAAATTATTTAATTAAAGTTAAAATTTTAGGGTTTAAGTAAATTTACATTTAAGTTACATGTTATTTACAAATAATACAAAAGAAAAACAGAAAGGACTCCTGGTGACTGGTCCCTTCCAAGCGACATAAACGTCATTCCAGCTGAGTGTCTAAAAGGTCTCTGTCTGTTTTCTCAGAGGTAGGAAAACGCTAAGTTTTCAAAGCATCAAGCTGGTGGCTCCACCCAGTGTCACTAGATAGAAATAGTCTTGATGGTAAGATAAAGAGTTCTTGGGATGGTACAGCATGTGCATAAAAGTTCGGCAGTGACTGTAATTTCTGAAGTATATAACACTAAAGTTTAAAAAATTTTGAGAAAAATACATAACTTTTATTAAAAGGACTAAACAAACAAGTAAATTAGCAAATATTTGTCGAATTTTAATTTGATATCACAAACATCTTTTTAAAGAAGTATTATTCATAAAAAAATGTCTATTGTAAATTTATTATATTTTTTGTAACGATCCACAAATAAATTTTGAAGAATTTATTCTTTGTTTTTATTTACTTTAAATTTGCTTTCAGCTTAAAGAACTCTGCAGAAGGGAGTTACAGCAAGCGGAGAGCGAAATCTCTCGAAATAATAGTATAATAGCAGAGTATAAGCAGGTAGGTTTTATTCATTATTAGTGTATTAAGTGATCTTGATACTATACTTAGATACTTAACATTTTGATATAGTCTATAGCCACAAAATGTTTTTTTTTAATCTATGTAATGCTGTTTTACAAATTATACCTTATTCATTTTTGTATTAAACATGAAAAAAAAAATTATAGCTCAAAATTTTTTTCTCTAAATCATTAATTAAAATATAACTAGTGTTCATTCTAGGCGTTTTTTGAAGAGCGGCCCGCCCTGCCCGCCTTTTTTTCCATCTCGATAGCGCCCTCATGCTCCTTTCTTCAAAAATGCTGCCCTCTTTTTCAAAAATTCCGCCCCTCTTGCCCTTTTCAGTCAAGCACAAGCGTCCTTGCTTCCCTAGTTGTCTTTAAGAAAGGCATCGATTAATTTTTTTTTTTTGTGTAAACTGGAATTAAGAGAATTATGACAGTAGAAAAATACTCCTTTTAACTATGATTCCGCGGTTATTTCCAGCATGGGGCATTCCACAAATCCTGTTGGTTGCCTGTACCCGCATATGAAATGCTATTTTTTTTTTTTAAAGTGAAGATGGTTTGGTTACAATATTAGGCCTTTTATTACCAAATTTTAGATTTTAGTAGCCTTTTCATCAGTTTTGTAAGGGGTCTGATTAGGGCTACTTACAGATTTGGATTTTAGCAAAAACATTAATTTTTAAGTGTAAAATTTTAGATTTTAAGTAGTATCTTCATAAAGGGACATCAATTTTGTACGGGTCTTTCCTTAAAAATAAGCCCTGAATCGTCACCAATAGCCCAATATGCAGCTCTAGCGCAATATCAATCAACAAATCGAAACTTTTTTTTGTTTGGTCACATATCTGATATATCAACGGGTGGCCACGCCCACCTCAAACATTTCTTTTTAAAAGTGCCCGTTTAAAAACAAGAAGTGCCTTTTCAAAAATGGGGTGCCCTTTTACCGCCAACAGCGCCCTGCCCTTTATTATTTCTAGAGTGAACACTGATATAACATTTACAAATTTTCCTATAGTAGTAAAAATTATGTTTACATATACCAGGAGGTAAGTATTTATTTTTGTAAGCAGGCTAAAGTATAATGTAATTTTATATCTTCAATTGAAATTTTAGTTATTTGTTGCAAGCATATAAACATCATCGAAAATTGTAACACCTCCCTAATATACAATAATATAGTCAAAACTCATCAAATACTAAGAATCCATTGTAAGGCTAGCTGTGCACTAGCAATTATCAGACATGCAACTAAATTATTTAGTTACATACCACTGAAAACACATTGTATCTTCTCTTAACTATGGGACATAACTTAAACTATGGGACATACAACTATTGGACAAAATATCCTTTTGCTCACTAAAGAATTAACGGCTTTGGCAAATAATCGGTAATTTGCTGATTTTATATGGACTGTGGCAATAAATATAATTGATTTTCGATAAAAGAATACTACTTTTAGAATTTAGATTAAATTCTAAAATGTATTAAATTTTACAGAATAATGATTTTATTTACTTTTATATGAATCTTTAAACAAAACCCAGAATCAGCACAAAACTATTATTTTATGTTCTTTAAAGAACATAAATATGGAATCTTGTGTTTAGAGCAGACGATATTCTAATAAAAAAACAATTTAAATATATTTATATACATAAACTAATATAAAAATCAGTGTTTGTGACTATTTGATAGAATTTTATAATTAATTATATAATTTTATAATCGTATTAATAGTTAAAATATTTTTTTCAAAGCATATCTTGTAAATTAAAAATATTCAGCCGTGTAACAATGTAATGTTATAAAAAATATGACAATAGTTTAATTTTGATTATGGTTTCACTACAGCTGCACAACAGACTGGCTATATATAACTGGAATCCAGTGGAAAGTGTACGAAGCTATATATTTGATTGTTAATGAATATTTACAAAGTTTATTTGTATTAATAATATTTTTAACAAGATACATGGTTCCGGACTTTATAAAACATTTCAAATGTATTTGGGGCCGTACACCAGATTTTAAGAACTGAGGTAATAATATGAAGTATAAATAAATGAAAGAAATGCTTTTCTGAAAGTTCCCGAGTTTCATCTTTATGCAATTAAAATAATTGCCGGGCAGTTGCTGAGAAATATTTTAGTCCCACGGTTAATTAAAAGTTACAGTGCAATTAACACTTGTGCGTGGTTACCCTACCCTAACAGTCTACCTACATTTTTTTTGTAAAGTTTCTCAACACCAGAAAGCATTTGAAATTGCATCTTCTAAACTCTAGTAATTTGTTTTTAAAGAAAATAAAATAGAACTGCAATAAAAAAATATATTTAAGTAACTGCTAAATGTTGCCGCTATTGGATATGCATCTGTCTTTAATTGCATATTGATGAATTTTTATTAAAAAATACTTGCTTGATAATTTTTTTTTAGTCTAAACTAGATTATTTTTTTATGTTATAAAATTTTATTAAAATTACTTTGCATGTGGAGATACATTTAAAAATACTTTTTTTTTAACTTATATCTTTAGATATGCAGCCAACTTAATGGCAGGTTTGAAAAGGAACAAAAGTTGTTTCAAGACTTTGTGAATACTGTGAAGGTTTGTTCATTATAATTATTTTATAACAGGTTTCTTTTAGTATTTTTGGCCCCTTTGCGAGCTTATGCATTTCATTTGTCAAGTTCTGAATTACTTAAATATCTAAAATTTGAATACCTGCTTTTAACTTAATTGATTATTTTTTTACTAGGATGAAGTTGAAGATTGTGAAACTTGTTCCAAGAAAATATTTTCTTCCAATAACTCCACTATGAAAACGAACAGCAACTTGATTAATGGGTCGAATATGGAAGTTATCGATAATGACAGACAGATAAGGGAACTTGAACTTGAGTTAGCACAAACCAAATTAGCATTGGTAGAAGCAGAGTGTAAAAATCAGGTATGTAACTTTAAATATATGTTTTATAAAAAAAACTATATCACTTATATTTTATATTACCCTTATTGCATGTTTACATTTATTCAAAATTGACAAAAACTGCTAAATGTGTATATTGCTGGATTTTTTGTATTTATAAAACTCGATACAAAGATAAATTTGCATGGTAGTAGCGTAATATTTAAATTAATATAAAAATATTTAGCAAAAAATCTTAATTTACAGTATACATTTTTGGCAAGATACTTCTATTATCCCAATTGAGAAGCAAACATTCAAAACATGTTTTTTAATTAGCAAAACATGTTAGCAAATTTAGATTATTATGTCACTGAGTTAACCTTTGAATTTTCTATTGAACAAAACCATTTTATTCGTTCAAAACACGTTTTGTCTTATTTAAATTAACTTGCAAAGATTGGAATCGGTACTTGAATCATACATGAGGCAATGAATTTAGGAAAACTTATTTGTGCTTTTCTACGCATCACTTTAATGTGACAAAATACATTAGAACAGGGTTCCCACTCAATATTTAGATCAAAATTCCTTGGAATCTTCTGAAAAACTTTTCAAGGTTTTTCAGAAGATTTTCAAAAAATTCCAGACCAAGAATTTAATTATTTTTTCACATATTAATTTTGAAACTGGGAAAGATAAAGTACTTGTAAATAATAACCTAGCAAAGTATGCAAAATTGAAAATTTAATTATTCAGACTATTCAGTTTCCCTGTCAATTTTAAGTTTTTCCTGTTTTCCAGATGCGTAGGAATCCCGTTTGAATGTTTGCTCTTTAATTATAGGTTTTTACAACACCAATAATCAAAGAGCAAACATTCAAATGTATTTTGTCACATAAAAGTGATGCGTGGAGAAACACAAATAAGTTTTCCTAAATTAAATTCCTATTTGAATAAAATGTATTATTGGTTTTCTTCTATTATGATTACATATTTTAAAATGTCAGAATGCTGCTGTTGTTTTGTCTTGTGTATACCTAATAACAATCATCAGTTGTTGTCGTATGCTTCTAAATTATTTATTTTATAGTATTGTTTCATTAAAAAATTTCAAAAATTGTTTTTTTCGAATCTTGTTAAGAATTTGTGAAAAAAACCTTATTAATCAGTGTTTACTCTAGAAATAAAAAGGAGCAGGGCGCTATTGGCAGGAAAAGGGCATCCCGTTTTTGAAAGGGCACTTCAAAAAAAAAAGTTAGGAAGGGCGTGTTCACCCTTTAACACATCGGACCCGTGTCCATTGGCATGAGTGTAATGATCTGATCTGGGGGGTTGGGGCAGGCCAAAAATAAACCGCCGTGTAGAGAGAAAATCCGTTGTGATCCAAACATCCTCACGCCTATTCAGTTTGCATGAGGTACCAGCTCAAGTGATGTCCTCGTCATATAACCATGGTTCAAAATTACTAATCAAACCATCTTCTTTTTCAAAAAGTACACATAAAAATAATGCATTAGTATTTCATATACAAGCAAAGCCAACTAATAGGATGTCCTGCGCTTGAAATTACCGCACATTCGCTGAGATTGTGCAACACGCATAGTTAAAAGGAAGTTTGTTTTTCTTCTGTCATAATTCCGATTTACACTTAAAATTTTAAAATCAATGCCTTTGTTTAAAGACAGCTACGGAAGCAAGGACGCTTGTGCCTTATTGAAAAGGGGCGGAAGAATTTTCCTAAAAAGGGCAAAAAACGCCTAGAGTAAACACTGTAATGAGGTTATAATTTTTCACATTCCCCTCTTTCAACTGTAGATAATGGAGCTAATAAATTTTATTAAGGTTTTCAATGACTTGGTTGTTATCCAAACGCTTTATTTTTAGGACCTTATTCATCAGCTTAATAATGCGGTTGCTGAAATTCAGGCATCCAAAAACACATGGCTGCACAAAACTTGGTCTTCCCTCAGAGATGTGACTAAAAAAGACGGTTCTGTGGCGGCAGATAATAAGGAGACCACCTGATTGGACTGTAATTTTTATTAAGTATTAGTCATCCTTTACATTCCCTTTAATACTTGCATTTAAGGCAAAAAAATAATCTTTGTTCCAGAGCTACCTTAAACTCAAAATTAAAAAAAAAACATGTAAAACTTTTCGCTTTTATATTTATTGCTTTATTTTACTTATAAATTGTATGCGTTGCATAAAATGACATTTTTGCTTGACAAATGTTAGCATTGCACACTATTGATAAATTATTAACTTTTGTTAAAGTGTGCAAAAATAGTGCCATATTGTATATAATATTGTATATACATTTATATTTAGCAATATATTAAGATTATTTTGTTAAATACAGAGTATTTTGTTTTTAAGTTTTCCCTTTTAACTCGGTAGAAGATAATACTTAGTAGTTTTCTAGCAACAAATTTCAATAAATTAGCACATGCCTTATTAAGCAACGTTGGTGATATTTTGTGTCCATTAGTTTTAAAGTATTTTTTTCTCAAAATTCTGTTGCATTTGCATAAAGGAAAGATTTACTTAAAATACGTACTACTATTTTATACTTGTATTTAAATAAAGTATTCTGTGTGCATGTATTTTGTTTATAAATATTTTGATATATTTTCCTGATGTGTTATAGTTTGATTTTTTTTTTCATTCTTTATGTATTCTAAATGTATTATCAAGTTATGATGTTTGATGTGAAAATACCTTGTTTATTATTTTTATTTTTTGTTAATTTTGAGCTTCCAATGTAAAAATAAAGTTTAAAAGTTTTGTAAAAAACAATATTTCTTGCATATCTTAAGTTCATATTTTAAAATATGAATTTCTTCCAAATTTATATTGCCAATTTAAGCTCCAAAGCATATATTCATTAGGTATAGAGAAGGGATAACATTAACTTGCATAATTCAACCATTACATTTCAGTTTGTGTTTCTTCAAAATAGCAGGCTATGCAAAAAAGTAGGCAATTTTTTTATTAAATTAATGTTTAGACTATATTTAAAATGTTGTGCCATCATTTAGAGTTTTGTCAACTAAAAATTGAAAATAAAAACATTTTTATTGTAAACTGTATTGATATTTTTTAACAACGCAAAGCAAAACCAAAAATTGATTATATTGTGTTATTTATGGCTATAATATACCAGAAGCAGTATAAATTGAAAGTCCACACTTCAATAAGATTCTGTTAATAATTTGAAATCTTTACTAAATCCAATAGAATACACAAAATCTCACTTTTATGAATTTTATTAAAAATCTAATCATTTTTATTACATGGGACAAAGGTTACATGTATAACAAGAACAATTGATGAAAAATAAACTAATATTAAAAATTGCAAGTTTGATCAGATTATTAGTAAAAAAAAAATTGAAAATCTCAGATTTAGAGCTTCAGAGTTACATGACTGATTAAAAATGTGTAAATTATAACTAATTACAAATTTAACACGAAATAATTTTATTTAATAAGTTGGTATTTTGTCTACCTTGAAAGTATTTAGATACATCTCATATACTTATGACTTGTATAAGTTTAAAAATATTAATATTATTAAACTTACTTCCATCATAACATAGATATTTCAAAAAGAATACTATATAATCAAAAATATCCTAATTTTTTTTTTCTAAAAAAACTATTGTATAAAACTGCTAGTTACAGTGGAATATCAATTGGGACATAGCTTCATGGAAACTAATATGTCAGGAAAATTAATTTGTTAGTTTTCATTGTTATATTACAACACTGATGTTTGGGTTCAAATAGATTTTTAAAAATACAAAATTAATAACAAAATCAAACTAAAATTACAATTTGTTAAACAAACACAATTTTTTTAAATAAACATATTAAAATGAACAACAAAACTTGTATCACTGCCACATAAGACTGGGAAAAGATTATACAGCTTTTCATATTTTTTAATTAAATTTTGTACCTTTTTTTTTTTTTATTAAATTGAAAATTGCATATATAAGTCAAATTTGAAAGGTATAAAGAGTTTACTTTAAAAAATTCAATATATTTTTTCTAAATATTTAAGTAAATGAGTATTCTACACAGTAACAAATGACAATACCTACTATGTATGACTATCATCCACCAGTGTGAAAAGTAAAAGCTTTGGAGTTGTATAAGAACTCGCAACAATGTCATGCATTCTCAGAATGAGTAGAGTTTGATAAAATTGAGCTGTGTTTCCCATAAAAAATAGAAAACATTGAATAGGAAGGTTGTGAAGTTATTAAATTTTTTACAAGAAATTTATACTGGATGTTTAATCCTTAAATTAAGATAACTTTTGAGATAAGGAGTATAATTGCTTCCTGGATATTTCCTCATTCTGATTTTCTTTTGAACCTGAACCTGCTACTGGCCCATTATTTGTTAGAAACAAGAGTATTAAAACACTTCATTTTTAGGTCTAGCTTTTTATCACAATTTTTAATATGTGAACTTTCTTATCGTTAAAATTATAAAAAGATTAAGATATAGTTTTCTCTAAATTTACTTTTATTAAATTTTGAATACAATTATTAACTGCCTGATTTGATATCTGCATATTATATCATATAAAAAATTTGAATTGTTTAAGATTTTAGCATTCAGATGTTTTAATTCCTTTTCTATTATGTTCCACTATACTTTTTTAAATATTTAATTTCACTATATAAAAAATTGGACCAACTTTTTAAAAAATTGAATATTAATCGGATACAGATAATAAACTATTAGACTGAACTAAATATCCGATTTGGTTGCAGAATCAACTTTATACTTAATAATAACTAAATGTATGTATAGTGCATCCCTAATTGAAACCTTTATGTCTAAATAGAAGAGAAGTAAAATGTTTATTTAAAAGTTAGAATAATATACAATAATTTTATCAAATATTAAACTGCTATTGAAAACATTTAAGAAAACTAATTATTTATGGAACTATAGTTGATCTACTTAGAAAGGTTTCACATCATAACTATGATAATATAATATGAGCAATTCAGGTGCATTACAGTAAAAAATTTCATATCATGAAACGCTAATTCAACTAAAACACACTGCAGCTAGTTATGTATTAATGGGGTGCTACAGATGTATTAATGGTAACGGATTTTCGCAATACATAATTTTATTTATTATTATTATTTTAATGCTGGTGGTCCAAATAAAGTCTTCACCAATTCAACCAAAAAAAAGTAATATGCCATTGATATTGCAACAGGATTGCCACTCAATATTAAGATCAAAATTCCCTATTTTTTTTTTTTTAGGTTTTTAAAAAATTCTGGATTTAGAATTTCATGCAAAAATATAACTTGTTTCAAAGTATATCAATATAGAAACCTACAATAATGAAATGCTGTTAAATAATAATCTAGCAGTATATAAATACAATTTGGCATTTTTACAAATTTATATTTTTGCAATGAAAAAAAATAAACATTAATGATGATGAAATTAATTAGACAGGACACATTACTTAAACTCTTTGGAAAAATCCCTGGATTTTTTGAGAAAATGTTTTTAAAAAATCAATTTCCAGGTATGTAACAACCCTGTTACTCTTTATGGAAATTTCTGTTTATAAGTACTCTATAAATGAGCATCTTATCTGCAATAAACATGGAATTCTTGCAAAAATATAACTTGTTTTAAAGTATATTAATATTGAAACCTACAATAATGAAATGCATGTAAATAATCTAGCAAAGTATAAATAGATTTTGGCATTTTTACAAATTTACATTTTTGCAATGAAAAAATAAACATTAATGATGATGAAATTAATTAGACAGGACATATTACTTAAACTTTTTGGAAAAATCCCTGGATTTTTTCAGAAAATGTCAAAACAAAAAAATCAATTTTCCAGGTATGTAGCAACCTTGTTACAAACCTTAATATGGCAATTTCTGTATATTACTCTATGAATGAGAAACTTATCTGCAGTAAAAACTTTTTGGAAAAATCCCTGGATTTTTTCAGAAAATGTTAAAACAAAATAATAACTTTCGAGGTATATAGCAACCCTGTTACAAACCTTAATATGGCAATTCTGTATATTAATCTATTAATGAGCAACTAATCTGCAGTAAAAAAACATTTCTTCATAAGAAATAATCAGTGACAATTACATTATCAAAATACTTATGAGACTCTAAATAATATTTTTTAAAAGTCACATTAATCAAGAGCTTTACCACCAATACTGTCATACTGTCCGAAATACATCCAAAAACTTACAAATGTCGTAAAGCAATAACACAGAAAGAGTTGAATCAAAGGCGAGAAAAACTTTATACCCTGAAAATATTAAAAATGAGAGATTAGTGTGCTGTACAAAAAAAATTTAAACAATAATGGTAATTTTGAAAATATAAACATATTGTAAAATAAGATCATATAAGAAAAGAAAGTACAGATGTAGTATAGGACATTTGACGTGCCAGTTTTTTTTTGGCGTGTTTTATAGGGGCGATAAATTTATAGTATGGCAACCCCACCTGACATTGTTGGTATTTTCCGATTCTGGTGGCGACTTTCAATCTGGCAACCCTATGCTATGTTTAACGGCAATTTTTCGTCGCAATAAAAAAACTTGTCAAGTGTTCTATACTACATCTGTTTCGAAAAGAATATATATGTGGTCCTGAAACTTAAAATAATCATAAAATAAAAAAACATATAATTTATTTTGCAACAAGAATTGATTTTGTGGCAAGCCAAAACTATTTTTTTTTTAATATTAACATTGCAAGTCTATTAAGTAATCTGCTTTTAAAAATTATTTGATTAAATTTAAGTATAAGGGACACTCCCATAAAGCACATGCAAAATTTGTAGCCAATGCCCTGTTTTAATTCCATTTAGTAACTAGAGTATGTTAGACAAAAAGTTATATTTGTATCTTACAGTGGATAATTTCATTTCAGATGCACATGCATAATTTTTGTTTTGTTTTTTTACTTCATCTAATGGACTGAGATTGTCATTTATTTTTTGTGTAATGTAGAGTAGCACCACACCTTTTGTCAATGAAGTTGGTAATTAGATAAAACCATCCACCACAAACGATGTAACGCTTGAATGTGTGTGGGGGGAAGGGGGGCAGTGACAGCTGGTGAACGACAGCAAGTACAGCCGGGCTGTAACTAATTTTATTAGTGTATTTTAAAACTAAAATTATATATTTTACTAATTTTCTTAAATGAAGATTAGAATTGGAAATAAAACGAAATTTCTACTGTAAGTAAAAAAAATCTCCGATAAATAGCAAACCTGTTGCCATAATGCACAATTCACTACATTCAATCAAATCTGCAGCCAAAAAGCGAAGCTCGCAATCGGCTGCATCGTTGCCATGACAACCTTACATAGCATGACTTCCCTTCACACTAAAATAGAGGTTATGACAAAACAAATGCAGCCAAAAGATTTTTTCAAATCTACTGTACTTGAGACTGCAATTAATTGATTGGCTCGTGCATGAATCAGCGGGGCGGGCGGGGAGGAAATACAGAATTTCCAAGGATCTCTCCAAACGGAAATAGCTTTCCTGATAAGTTTACACGTGTGTTGGTGTTTCGTTTCTTAAATTAATATTAAAGTTGACCGATTCGCAAGTTTAAAAGAAAGGAGGATTGATTTAATTTTCAAAACATAAGTGTTTCCTATTTTTTTCGCATGTTATCATTTCATAAAAATTGAAAGGAAACTGATTTTAGTAACAAATATTACAAAATTTCCTTTCGTGTATGGTTGTGGAAAATAGGGGGTTTCACGTGATTTCAGCTGCCACTAACATTTTCAACCATGGGCCCGGCACTGGGGGGGGAGGGGGTCACGAAGCTGTAACACTTTCTGACAAGGGAGGGAGTTACAAGAAGTGCGACATCACACATATTGCCTAAAAACAATGCAAATCTATAAAACCAAAACAAAATTAACAGTGTATTTGTTCGACTGCACACTTAAAACCCTTAAACATGGGTCTTCTTACTTAAAACTATCATTATATGTATATATAATTAATTTTTTGCTAGATTGATGTAATTGGTAGAAGAACGTGACATGTGTATGGTGAAGTGTGCCATATGGGGCTTATGGTAAAGTGTGACAATTTGCGACATACGGGTGGGAGGGGTCAAAAATATGGGGAAAAGGTGGACACTATTTATGGACAGCCCTCAACAGTTTACTCTTATCAACTACCGGGAGCGCCTGACTTCAATATTAAGAGCTCAGAAAGGAGCTTATGAGCAAGGAAATCATAAATAAGATAAATAATTAACCTAAACGATACTAAAGGTTCAACCCATTTGCCAAACAAATCAATACAATAATTAACTGGCGAAATATTGACTATTTGGTGCAGAGTCCTTAATTAAAAATACATTTACACGAGAAACAAGTTTATACACATTTCAACATTTTTACATAAACGAACAAAATATCTCATCAACATATTTTCAACGCATTACATTTAAAATTAGAATGCTTACTGAGAATTGGGAAAGATTACATTTTACAACTGCATTAAACAAATCCAAATCAAACAAGCACAGAAATCAAAATAAACACTAACTTGCAGTTACAGTTAATCTATTTCGGCCTTGTTACAACAGTAAACAAAAAAAATTAATTCAATAGAAAACGATAAAAAAAAATATACACTTTATTGATACAAATATATAAAAAGCTGTTTTCATTAAAAATACTTCACTTTATGCAATTATTATTGAATACATAAAAATGAGTACAATGGTTCATTTAATTTAGCCCGGTGACGAGAATGTTATCCAGGACTGGGATTGTTATATCTGTTTCAAAAAATATATACGCAATACTACTCTAAATGTTTTGACTAGCAATTAAAATTACACTTGAGGTACAAAATAAGTAGATAGTGATTGTCCATTATATTCAGAAGGATATAGCATCGGGACACTACACGTAATGACACATAATTTTGAACCTCACGTTCAGATGACGTAAAATAAACTTTAAAAGGCAATCCACTCTCCAAACTTCTACGTCATTGGCAATGTTAGGACATTTAGTTCTTGACAAATTTAGCATAATTCCTAATATGGCGAGTCCGGTTGGACTTATTAGAAATCGAACTCGAGAACCTCTAATTTCGATTTGGGCGAAGTGCCAACCAGCATATCATAACCTAATAGAATTGATAAAGTTAAAAGAGACCATGATTACGATGTTTAAAGTGTAGATATTATGTTATACACACATACAATGTAAGCTGTTACATATCTTGTCTTTACACTCGTCTGGATTTCAATGGAAAAACAAAAACGTTGCACAATCGTAAACCGTGTCTTGTATGCATATCGCTGAATTGTGAACTTCTTTAGGTATAAACATAATTTTGAATAAATATGACAAAAATTGGTATTTTCGGCTGTTGATATACAGGTAGAAATGTCAATAAAGAATTAATTTAAAATTTCATTTCGGCAATTGCCATATAGGACTATAAAATTTATTTTTTTCAAATTTTCCAACTTTTACATTATAAAAATATTGGATATTACGCAAAGCGAATTAAAAAAATCATTAATAAATACAATTATGGATATCTTTTGACAGTTCATAATAGAACAAAAAATACTTTACTTTAATGGCTAATGAGAATAAATAATTTAAAGTTAAACAAAATTAAAACATTATTAAATTATATCCTTAATAGGTCCACTATAGTCAAATTTTGAATGTTTTGCTTATTTTGCACTGAATTGTTAAAATAATTATTTATATCCTTTTAACTACTGTTGACGAAAAAATTCCCAGTTCGTATGGAAAGAATATATCGAGTCGTATAAATAGTGTGATCAAACTGTGAGTAGGTACTTACAATTAAAATAACGAGACATATCTGCATACATTGATAAAATACTAAGTATTTACAAAGTTAGTTACAAATTCCTTATATTGAATCTTAAATACAAGAAAAACAGACAAAATATTACATAAATTAAACTTTTTTTTATTGAGCTTCTCTTTAACATTGTTCATTAATAGACATGGGCTATTTGTTCCTTAAAGATTTTACTCATTGTTAACTAATTTAATTTTAGAATTTGATAAACAGATGTTTTAATTTAAATTATTTGATCACAATCAATAATACTTATACCACCAATCAAAATGCAACACAATGGATTTCTTCCAATATAAGTCCCTCATTCACAAGGCAAAAAGTTTAGAAAACCTAGATTTCTAAACATAAAATATAATAATTAAACTTAATGAAACAGGTATCTAAAAAAAGTACAAATGAAATTTCAACAACTGGGCGATATTATTTTCTCATTATTCAAAAAAATTATTATTTTAATAGAGAAATCACTAATTTAATGTAAAGTAAGATAAATGTGGCAGATCAACAGAAAAGTAGTGTACCTGAATATAGTAGTTTCTCATAAGCGGTATATAGGGTTTATTGTAACAGAACGTATCAGAATTTTGCTTTCAAAATACTCATTAAGCTGCATTTTTAACATATCACACAAAGCAAGATTTAATTCTTTTAGAAAATTCAGTTGATAATCTAAGGTAGTTAACAATATTGCAGCAACTTTTTATACCTACATATAACCAATTGCTTTATAAACAAGATAAATTATAAACAACTCCCTTTTAATATGCATTTGTTAACTATTGCCAAACCAACATTTGAAAATTAATGAAGATTCAAATTTTTGTTTGAGAGATTTAACGGTTACACAAAAAAATTGTTTAAAAGTTATAAAATACACCATTGACAAATGCAACATACATAACACAAAGTTAAATTAACCTTTAACATGTTTTTTAAAAAAACTGCATTTTTCACATCTTATAAATATATATAATTATTACAAAGTTACTCTTAGCAAAATTAATATTTTTCCTTAAAATATAGTTCTTTTATTTCAATGTTATAATTAAATCAGCACTAGGATTTAAACGCAAGACCTTATGTATCATTCATCAATTTTGGATCTGTACTTACATCAGACTCCAAAACATAATTATTAACATCAATTTTTAAAAAATGTTATCTAATGTTATGAACATTTGCAAGACCATATTTTAAGATATAGATTATTCACTTTGCATAGAGTTTTCGCACAATACAATTTAAATATTATATTATATGATGTAAACAAAGCGCACAAACATATTTAGTAAGTAATCCAATGATAAATAATGCAATAAATTAAGTCAAAAACAATGCAGAATTTAAAATTTGATCGCATCTCATAAATAAATAAAATCTATTTTTTGTATTTATAATTTATTAACATTTATGTAATTGAAGGCTGACTCATTAAATTTTAAAAAATCAGTTTAAATCAAAATCTGGTGTTAATCACATAAATTCATGCCTAATTGATCCAAAAACTAAAAAAATTATATTTGTAAAAAAAAATTCAAAATATTCACATTTTAAATTGTTTGTACTCACCCTTTAACATATTGAGCTATTAAATATATAATCTCAATTTATAATAAAATCCTGATTGCACAAAAAAAGTCCACATTAGTGACAGAAACATATACAAAGAAAGATAAAATTATTTTTAGACCAACACTGCGATGCTCAATAAAAAAATAGTAAAATGAGTATCAATAAGAAATTAGCTCATAAATAATCCAACATACCAAACACACCATATAAATCCAAATAACTTTACAATTGAATAGTTTATTTTAAAAATTTGATAAGTGAACTTTTTCAAATATTCGAAAAACATTCTCTGTCTTTGATATCAATACAGATTTTGGCCTAGAAAAATAGAGTATTAGTTAACATCTTCTCGAAGTGGGTGTTGTCTGTAATTAAATAATAATATTTTTCCTTACTTTGTTTTTTAAAAAAAAGGGCAATCAACTGATTTCTGCAATAAAATATGTTTTTACTATTAGAGATTCTGTTTCCATATATATATATTTTTTAAAAAACCAGAAGCCTTTAACAGTTGATTTAATTTTGCATTCCCGCTATATGCCTGCAACACAGTATGTGATGTCACTTGTCAGGTTTCTGCACTAAATGCAATATTCACTTAAAAACATAACCTACGAAACGGAATGGCAGTTGACGGGATTGCACACAAAAATATATGTATACAATACAAGATTCAGATTCTGTAAAATAAACAAATTCCAAAAAAAATAACTGTTGACGGGTTTTTGAAATAAACGATTCAATTGTAGCACAAATCTAATTGTATTACAAAAATATTTTTAAAAAGAATCAGATAACTGGATATTTTTGAGTTTTTTAAAAAATATATTTATAATAACTTTTAAGAACATAGCAGTAAAATAACCTTACTGGAAAGCACATAATGTAATGCAAACATGTTCAAATAAATCGAGAATGTACATATTATGCCTCAATTTACATAAAAAATAAATGCATCTATGAGCGTGTTTTTGCTATTAAGCATTCATAATATTAGTCGAAATGCATTCACTTTAAACAGTAATAATTGTATAGTTTAAAAATATTATTTTACATTAACCTCTTACTTACACATTGTTAACAATCAATCATGATTCCAGCAATAACTTAAAATTAGTTTAAATATTTATGTAAATAATGTGCAAGATATTACATAAAAATAAACATACTTGACTGCCAATGGTAGTATTAGCATTAATTATTTTTACTATAATAACAAGAGCGGATGTTTGTGTGCAATAAAATCTATGTCCTACTATTTTCATTTGAAGTGCCAATAAGGCGAAAATATGAGGCTGATAAATATGAAAATTTGTGTCAGCGATTTCAACACAAGAGATGATTTAAATTAAAATTTATATAAATTCGAGAAAGATAGAATAATTATCACAGAAAACCTTTAACAATGATTTTGAATAAAAATACACCAAATAAATTTGTTTACCTATATAGAGATACATACTGCACCACACAGTAGTTTAAGAATGTCTTGAGTAAGTTTTCATCTAACATCAAAAACTTACTTTGTCATAACGTTAAAACAAATAGATGAAATACTTTTTATCAAAGAAATATAACATCATTTTTAATTGAGAAATCAAAATGTAAATGTGTGCTTACATAGACTGAAATTTTTAGAGTTTATAAAAAAAATTGAAATAATTTTTATATTCATTTAAAACTACAGTCTACAAACTGTCACGAAATGTACATTTTTCAATTTTTAATATGATTATATAAAATATTTTTTATGAATAAAAGTTCTCAACATTTTTTAGGAAGCACGATTTTCTTTAAAATTTAGGTAGAGAAATTTTTTTTCTTTGCAAAATTGAGTATGATTTTGAACACTAAGAATACAGGCAAGTCCTAGGCCTCATAAAATTGAATAAAATAATGTACAAAACATTAAGCAAGTTGTTAATCAGTATATACAAGTTTAAAATAGAAAGTTTAATTTAAAAAGATATAATTAACACATTAAAAAAATTTGTGAAAATTACGAAATATAAGACAAATACAATGAGCTATTTTAAATTAGTTGAAGTACAACAAAGTTTTCATAATAAATTAGGTAAATTGGCAAGAGTATTGCATTGTAGGAAATATATCATAATTTAACTGATCAGAAAATATGGATGAATATATATTTATTTATACTATAGTGACTTTATTGCTGATAATTGGCCATTAGTTGTTAACGTAAAACCTATGTACAATATCTATCAAAATCTATAGAATCATAAAACATTTTCATAGAAAAAAATTACCTAACACACACAGAAACAAAATACATAAAATTTTGAAAATAAACCCAGAATCTATAGACCAGTACAAATAAACAAATTTTTAAATAAAAACCATTCTATATGAACGAGTAAAATGCTCGTGAGGTTCTCGGTGATTGAAATCATACCACATGGTAGGAATTCTCGAACCACCCATAAGCTCATGCGAGTTTTACTCGTTCGTGTAGAATGTGCCTTAAAGTTTATCTTTTGTCTTAAAGTGTAAACAAACACTTGCTATAATATTGACATTTTCTTGAAATATAATATTGCAATTCACATACTTTTTATTATTATTATTGCAAAGTATCATATTTGGGTGTTCACATTTGTATAAGTCTTGCTCACTCTTAAAATTTTTATCAAAGATAAAAAGCCGTTATTAAATTAAAAGTATATGATTAATAACTAATGTAGGAACACTTTGAATTTTAGCATTTTAATTTTATTAATATAAGCAAAAAACACATTTGAAAAATTATACTGGTAATTAAAATTTCTAATAAATAGCAAATGAATATTTTTAATGCTAAATTATTTGTCCTAATTTGTTCATTAATAAAAATATATTAAAAGTGCTAGTTAATTTGCTATTAGTATAAATAAATATATTTTCAAGTATATTTGGCATTATGGTTAGTTTCACAACTTTGAAATGAATGTAACAGCTTTGTATACTTTTAATAAAATGGTATAACATTTGAAACATAAATAAGGAAAAAAAATCAAAGGAATTGGTAGTTAGTGAACTTTTCTATGATGAAAAGGAAATATAAATATTTATATTTTGCATGTAAGGAAATTTGTTTTCTTAAATTATAATAAAATACTATAATACTTTAAGAAAGTTAACAACATTAATTGGCAAAAATATTAAATTAATTCTCCTTAACAAAACAAAATGCAAATTCCAAACAAAACTGTAATGTTTACATTTAAGCTCAATCCAAACAGATATTGAAAAAATTTGCTAAATTCATTGTTGAAAGTAAACTAATATTGAAATAAATTCAATCCATAGCTATTATAAACAACATGAGATAACTACAGAAAGAAAAAAAGTCAAAAATATATTTCAATATGAAAATGTTAATGACTTAAACTTTTTAAAGCTTTGATTCCATTCAACCAAATCTCACTAAACGGCCATTGACAATATCAGGCCACTTGTCTAAAATAAATATGTAGAAAAAATAATTCTTCATTTGGTATGTGTGTGGAAAACAGAAATTGTGCACAATCTAACAATGCATCATTGGCGCACATCAAAGATTGTGAAAGTCTTTGGATTTTCAAGATCTTAAAATTTTTAAACCTACGCATATGATGCTTGAAACTTGCCCGGGTGAGATTTTCTTCTCCTACGTCTTTGCCGGAAGAGGAAAAAAATAATCACTAACAAAAGCGCTGAAACTAAATAAAGTGACAAACACAAACTAATATCGGTATTAGTAAACCACTGAAAGTTCCATTTTTCGTTAAATGAAACATTAAAATTATTTACCATAGCCGAATTGTTTAGGGTATTCTGGTCAGCAGGGAAGGGAACTGGGTGTTTGATAATATTCTGTCTACCATAAAATTGGTGCAGGTACTTCAAAACAACGTCTTGGTCCCATATGATATCTCCAGAAGTTTCCTCTTCGGATTGGCAGGTGGGACATGCAGCAACCGGTGGGAACTGGATCTTTGGGTGCTCAGGGTCTTCAGTGACATCACCAGATAGTCTGATATTGACTTTGTTGTGAGCTGCCCACAGCCAAAGTACAGCGTCTCGAGTAGTGTTGACTTCATTTTCGACATTTATTGCCATTTCAGAAAAGTGGGCGGAGCATTCTTGGCATGAAAAGAAATGTTTCACGTAATCTCTAATGCCGAAAATAACTTCGCCAGAATTTTCTTTTGACCCTGAAAGTAAAGTATATGTTTTAATTATAGAAATACTTCAAATCAAATATCTATATTTATGTTTATACATAAACATGTCTCAAAGCTAATTTCATAAAAGTAATTTAAAATTTGAAATTTTGAACATTCAAACGAAATACTGCTTTCATTTTTATTTATCTAGTACACTACACGTTTATAAAATGAAAAAAATTGCAAATGCTTAAAAAGTTAGAGATATGTTTACGAAACTAATATTATAACTTTACTATTACACATATTACATGTTTGTAAAAGCAATAAATAATAATTAATAGAAATCAATACTTAGCAAATTATGCAAAATAAAATGTAATTGTCCGAACTGTTTAGTTAAATCTTGAATTTAAAGAAAATAACAACAGTTTAGTAAGAAGTAACTCTGCTATTTCCTTATGACCTCAAATATACATTGAAATAATTAGCTCTTGAATAACCTCAGAGCCAATATTATACCAAAAGCTTATTCTAAGGCCGAATTCAATTCTGTGACACTAGAGAACTGACCAAATATGCTTACACTTGATGGACAAGTATTCCCCAGGTGCAGTGGCAGCTTGTGGTCAAAAATGTTAGTGCAGCCGAAATCTTGTGAATCCCCCTCCCATTTTCCACAACCATACATGAACGGAAATTGGAAATTCTTTAACATTTATTACTCATATCAAAGTTTCCTTTCAATTTTTACAAAATGATGACATGCAAAAAAAAATAGAAAACACTTAAGTACTTTTTTTGAAAATTAAAGCAATCCCCCTTTCTTTTAAACTTGTGAATCAGTCCATTTTAATATTAACTTAAATAACAAAACAGCACACAGTAAATTAAACAAGAAAACTATTTCCGTTTGGAGAGATTCTTGGAAAGTCTCGGTTCTCCCACCCATCCCCACTTTTTACGCACAAGCCAATCAGTTTATCGAATTCACAAGTGCAGCCAAAGTCAGAAAATTCATTTCAGGCTGTATCTCACCACAAATGCAGTGCATTAGCAGAGAAAATCTCCATACTACGCAGAGGTTACCATGGCAACGATTCAGCCAACTTTTTGGCTGCAGTTTTGATTGAATAGAGTTTTTTTCCCTCCTGAATTGTGCATTACGGTAACAGGTTTGCTATTTATCAGAAATTTTGTTTACTTACCATAGGAATTTCAATTCTAATCTTCATTTAAAAAAATTAGTAAAATATCTGATTTTAGTTTTAAAATACACTAATAAATTTAGGTACAGCCCGGCTGTACCCCACGAGCCGCCACTGCCCAGATGTTCTCCATTGGAATAAGAACTAGACTACAGGCTGGACATTTTCTTTTTTTTAATTTGTGGGTTCATCGGTTTGTGCATAACACTGTATATTTAAAATTAAAAAAATTAAATACATGTATTGAAAATATAAAGTAAACTATCTAACAGTGAAAGTGTTCAACACTATATACGTTAAGCAAGAAGCTTTAGTAAAAAATGCCTACTATCAAAAGCAAAGGAAGAATGAAATACTACACTGATACAAAAACGTTATTAATGCAATAAAAATGCATAGCTAAATGAAGTAAATTTGTTAAATAGTTAAAGACTAAAAACTTACTATCCCGAATTTCTACCACACTATCAGCTTGGACAGTAAGTGTATGAAATAGTGTCCAAAGAGAACAAGGGTAGCCACGAAATTGAGGTTGACTGCCTTTGCAGGCAATAAATTCTTTCATCTTTGGTAAGTATTCATTTTCTCCCTAAAAAATACATTATGATAATAAAGTAACCAAGAAAGAAATTAACAGAAAATAAATATCTACTTAAATTTAAATATGATTCATGTACATTGTGAAAATTGTCAATCCTGCTGATTAAAATATTTATTATACATTTTATTATATTTAATATAATTAGATTACTGAATATATTATCCTTTAATATAATATTGTGTGAAAATACATTTTTAAAAAATACATAATTTTATCTATCCTGTGATAAAGAACACTTTTATTTTCAACAGTAAAATACGTAACAAATTAATACAAAAGAAAATATGTACTTAAATAATTTGAATATAATTCAAGTGTTCTGCTTATTAAAATATTACTCATTAGATATTTTTTAGAATTATAATTAGATTACCAATATATTATCATTTTACATACTATCATTTATACATATAATATATACATTTTTTTTGTTGTCATAAAAGTACTGTTTATATTTATACAAATACAAATAGTGACAAATAACTACATGTTCTATGTCAATTAAAAAAGGTTGGTTTAAATTATATATTAATGGTATTAAATAGTTAAACTCTTAATTAATAAAACTAGTTTCTAATTATTTTCCCAATAAGCAATAATTCATTTAAACATAATTACATGCAATATTAATTATTGTGTAGTTGTTGATATATATATATATATATATATATATATATATATATATATATATTTAAAGGAAACAAAAGTACTACAACAAAATCAGTTATATGAATTTTACATGTTTAACTTTAAATATTAAAAAAAAAATAGGATGTTGGACATTAAGGATATTGAATATCCTTAAATGATTATGAAAATAGCTACCTGCATCTGTTCCATTGTTAGGGCAAATTCTTCACCAGATATGGAATGTGTTTTCTGTGAAACCCAGGTGTAAAGATTGGAAAGATATGCCATAACAGGGGGTGATCCAGGGAAATACTAGAAAAGAAATAAGATACAATGAAGGATAAGATTCGAAACTAGGAAATATCCATTCAATGTCGTTGTATTTTACGGTTTTTGAAAAAATACCAGGAATGAACCGGATAGTGATTTTGCCGGATATTGAATATCCGGCGCACATTACAAACCAGATACCGGATATCCAAATTGGGTTTCGACGGATATCCGGCAGTTTTTTTTTTACGAAAAAATCTTCTCTTAACAGTTCTTTAATAAAGTGTTCATATTCTTACTAATTTTGAAATGGTTGGAGCTGTATGGTACAATGCATTTGAAAAAGTAATTTTTAAATATTTCCAAATTGCTGATCTAAATCGCATTGAAATGGTATGAAGGATAAAGCAATTTCTAATATATAACAAACAGAGATGTAGCTATACACCCCACACACCACCATCCATGTGATTTGTTCAAACTCGAAGGTACTCCAATTTATTGTTAGTGGCTGGTTTTGAATGTCTGCAGCATATCTTCCTTACTATCTATTCTTTGTAACCCACTGTGTCTGAACTGATCACACCCGATCACATTTTAACGAGAAAGTTATCTCTTCACTTCTTACCCACCTGAATAGTCTGAGAAAAATTCAAGGGAGAATCTACAGACTGCAGAATGCATTAGCAGTATTTTAAGGAAAATACTTTAAAATAAAATAAAAAAACATAATTGATCGACACAAAAAAATGCTCAGTTATTTATTCATACGGACGTCCAGCATTGTAATCGGATATCCGGATACTTAGTTCCGGATAGTAAATCGGATAATTTCTAGATAGTTAAAAATCATTTGGATAGACCGGATACCGTATAGTTACAAGATATCCGTTTTATCCCTAAAAAAATACATAGCAATAGTAGCCGATTATAAAACACCACATTTCATTTTAACAGATTCTAAGAAACTAAAAACAATATAGAATTTTTTTTTTTTAAATTTATAAATAGAAAGTAAAGAAATTTAATAGATGAAAAACTCATTTAAAATTTAATTTAAATGTATAATTTACTGTGAGACCAAAAACATATAGTAAATTACATTAAATATCAGCTATTCTAATAGGTTAAAGCCATATTGTTAAACTTGCTAATGTTAATGAAACAGACTTTTCTAAATCGTTTTAAAAGGAATTATTAATATTTAGTTGAGAATTTATTTTTAAAAGTCTTTATAAAATCTTAGAAATTATTATACTGATTATATAATAAAATTGTAGAATAAAATATAAGAAACAATAGAAATCTTACAGTTTTTAAAACATAAAGGAAGGATTTCACTGCAGAAAGCTTTTCTCCTTCAATAGTTTTTGTGACAGGGATTTCTTGATTTAATAAATTAAACACAGCATTTTCAATATCCGTCATATACACTGCATTGATACTCGTACTGGAAAGAGTTTCAAATTAAATAATAAAAAAAACTTAAATATAAAAAATTATTTATAAATATGAAACATTCCGAATACATATACAAGCCTTACTAAAATTGGACCGTTTTCTGCAACAACCAGTCAACACATACACAATGTTCATTTTGAGAAAACAGGCTTTAAAGGAAACTGAAAGGAAAATCCATGCTACAACAATTCACTACATGTCCATTGTCAGCACTATATGTCCAATGTCACTACCGATTTTTTTTAGCATAGAAAGTGAAGCCTTAAGACTTTACGTTGAAAATGACTTTTTTCAATTTGTGGGTATGTTGCATAGCATAGTCTAATTAATAGCATTATATTCTTTGTTAGTAAATGCATTACATCAAAATTAATATAAAATTATAACCATTTTTTACTCAAATATTACTAAAACAACAGTTTAACTATATTTTTAATTAAAAATAAAATTGGTAATTTTTTAAAAAATTAAATAGGAAGAAGATTTTTAAAATTGGTACATGGTTCTATACCATTATTGACCAATTCCTTTGCATAGTTATTCATAATCTAAGGTGAAATCTTAATCTTTGAAAAAGAATGTTTTTAAAAATATCAAGAAAACAAATTTACTTACGCAGGTGTAGTTAAAATTTTTTGAGGAAAGAAATCTTCCATTTTGGTTTCATTGCGTGGCGTCCCAATGACACGTTCGAATACTTGATCTCGAACGTAATCAGAACTGTCATTAAAATTGAATCTACAACAAAAAGTTATAGATTGACAACTTTAAAGAAAGAAAAAACTAAAAACAACCAAAATAGGTAGTTATAACTGCAACATATTTAATTATTCAAATTATTTTTCATCGCACAATTTCAAAATAAAAAATTGAATAAATCTGGGAAAGAAAAAAAATATATTTTAAATAGTTTGTTAATAACAGGAATAACTGGTTAATGTTATTCATACTTGAATTAATAATTAATAACAGGTTAATATTATGCATACTTGAAGAGAGGTAGTTGGAAATTATTGCGAAATAATCTAATAACTGCAGGAATAGTATCTGTGGCCACTTTAAAGTTCAGGTCCCTCATCAGTCTCTCATTTATGGTTAGTATTCTTTTCATTAGAACATTTTTTTGCCAAGACAAATCCAGAATTACCTAAATGAAAGTATGTTATATACTTTAATATTTATACAGTTTAAAATTAATTGCACAATAATATAAACTATACATGCATATTTGTTGATATTCAAATGCCATATAAATACAACCCAAGTCATATCAAATGCAATTTAAATTGGTCATTATTTAAAAGCTGATACTTTTTTTATGCTGAATAAATAGTTAAAAAAAGAAGGGAAAATATCGAAACTGTTTCTCTTTAGGTCAAAATATTGAACCGATAATAAAACGAAAGCAATGATGAAATTATGAAAACATGAACTTAAATATGATAGATATTTCAAAATATACTAAAACTTTAAATAAGAAACATTGGTTCTTTTCGTTTATACGGCCTCATATGCCAACGAGCGAAAATGCGCCAAAGTTGTTTACCTTAGGGATTACCATACACAAAAGATCGCGTTTCAGTTGATTGTATGATTGAGTGCACTGAGCTAAATAAAAACGGGAGAGTAAACTGAACGTGCCTTTTTTAGTGTCATTGCTCAAAATAGTTAAAACACAATTTCTTTGAAGTTGATTTTGGTATGGGTAATTAGCGTCTCACTAGAGCTACACAGTGGGCTATTGGCCACGGTTCGGGGCCTATATCGAAGAAAAGACCCGGAAACGGGTGCCTCGTATTATATATTTACTTTCTTCCTGCGACAAGTTTGTTTGGATTACGTGCATTGGATGCGTGCGCATTTTCCTTCGCGATCTGACAGTAAACGTCTATTGCCTTACGATTGTTGATTGGTTAGAATATATAAATGTTTAACGAACTCCGATTGGTTGCACGACTATGCGAACTATTTAATAGTTACAAATATTTAAATTCGGATATTTGTAAATTATGAATTTGGTTCAAACGATTTTAAATTGGGTTTGGTGAATATTTTTTATAATTTTGGAAACATGTTTGATTGTTAGGATAGCTATTAAAATAAATTTGTTTAGAATGCGCTTAAGAGTGCTGTCGCAATGCCCCAAACGACTGCCCGAAGGATTGCCTGTAAGCACCATGATCGACTGCACGGAGGGGGTCATAGATGTAATCCTGAGTAGTCGGAGGCCGAAGGCCGTAGACCACAACTGCCCGGGACCATAAATCGACGTCAGGAGTCTGTGACTTTAGCGCGCGTTTCGCTCGTGCGCTTAAGAGTGGTGTCGAAATGCCTCAAACGAATGCCGGAAGGATTGCCAGCTCAGGTGATGTTCTCGCCATCTGACCGTGGTTCAAAAATACGAGACATTGTTCCCTTCGAGATAGGCGCCGAACTGCCGCCAACAGCCCAATGTGAAGCTCTAGTGCGATGTTAATTAACCAAACCAAAGCTTCGAGACGAATTCTAAACCGTCGACATTAGCCCATTGTGGAGCTCAAGTGCGACGTTATTTTATTCAATCGTGCAGACCTTAAAGAAATCCTTCGGAAATAATTTTGAACCGTCACTGCTAGCCCATTACGCAGTGAACGTCATCCACCGTGGTTCGAAAATAAGACACAGCGTTTGAGTAATTAACCGTAATTGTGCATTTCTCCTTAAGTAACCATAAAGATCAGAAAAAAAGACGCATGCGCAACGCATCCGGTCGTTTGATGTTCACTTGAAAATACATCCAGATCCGCTGACGAGCGAAAGTCTTTACCTCGAATCGTAACTAATAGCCCATTGCACAGGTTAAGTGCGACTTATTGTTTATAATTTAGAATGTACTTTTTGACGTCTTCTAATCGTAAATCATTTACGACTGTTTTTAACATTTTATTTTGTGAGCGGCAACATTAAAATTGTAAATAATCAATACGGCGACAAACTTTCGCTTGGCGACTATTTGAGGCCGTTTAGAAGAGAAGTACCGAAACATTTTATATGAATATCTTTAACTGTTATCTTATCTAGCCAAACAAATACAACTAAAACACAATTCAAAGCAAATAATTTTTTAAAAAATCAGTATACATATTGTAATGGGAAAATACAATAATTTTAATTCAATAGTTATCAATATACTTTTATATATTCTTTAATTACAGTCTTTTTTTAAAAAAATCCTGCAATAAAATATTTATGAAAATTGTATATTTGTCACCATATTATGGAGTTAGTTATAAGGGCAGTTTTTTTATGTATGCTAATTATACAGTTTTTAAAAAATTAAACTTCCATACAGACTTCATGTTGACCCCATTATATGGGATATTAGATGATTTCCACCAAGCTATAAAAATTGCGAAAGCAATAAAATTGAGCAATAAAAATTGCTATAAAAGATAAGTGATTCATCAAAATACATAAAATCCTCTTTTCTATTTAGTGGTTAAGCCAGGGGTTGAAATTAACTTTTCAAAGCAGGTGCACCAGTACACACAAGTTTTAAAACTGAAACGAGATTGGTGTGATTTAACTCGAATCCATCTTTTAATATTAGCATGTTGCATTCTAATTCTTAATGAGTCGCATAAGCCGACGCTCTCATGACTTTTGACAAAAAAACGTTTTTAACTTTATTGGATTATACACGAATATATATGATATCCATAGTTTTTAATAAGGTTTTTGGGAACTTAATAGTTTGGTATTGTAGTCCATACCAACTACAGCCAATCAAAAGTAATTAGTAGGTTTGGCATGCCAACAAGGGATTACTGTTTAACCTGATTATGATCTCATTATCTAGTATGCACGCAAAGTGTAAACTGCATTCTTATTGGTCAAATGATGCGTTGGCGAATTCCGAGTTAGTTCTACAATAGTGCACACCCTGGGGAACCAGATTCTTAAACATTTGAGTATTTTGGAATAACAAATAATAGAGTTTTCAGAAAAGTTAGCTGAACTGCAAAAAAATTAGGTGCACAATCAATAATTCATTGATTTAAAAGTAGTAGAAACATAACAAAAGCTTCACACACAGTAGAAATATGAAACTTTTTACAGGATCACAAATTCAAATAAATATATTATAAAAATTAGGTAATTCCGAACCTGGACTTAAACTAATAGTAACACAATATAAATAAATTTCAAAAGTTTGACATAAACTGAAACTTTAAATTAAGTTACATTAAAATAGTACACATTGGTAATAATTCATTGATTTAAAAGTAGTAGAAACATAACAAAAGCTTCACACACAGTAGAAATGTGAAACTTTTTACAGGATCACAAATTCAAATAAATATATTATAACAGATAAAATTCAAAATGCTAAATTTATAAAATATCAAGATATATTTGAATTACATTACTACAAATTTTAGTCATAATAACAGAAACAAAATAATTAACTGTTCATGTCGTACTATTTAAAAAAATTAAAAGTATTGAGCATAAATTTCAATTTAAAATCCATCCTACAAGACACACATTCACTCACTTTTCTCCCAGTGTACACATCAGGCTGCTCTATATAAAGCATCATGGATTGTCTAGTTGCGGGCATTGAATTAGTTAAATCCGCCAGTGATTTTGTGCTAAAAATAAGTATAAAATAACAGTAAATACAAGTTTTGATAGAACTTATTGATATTTAAACAACAAAGCTTTAGAGTAACAAGATACTAACGAAACTGGGCGAATATCTGGCCATTCTGGAGGAACGCCCTCATCCCAATGAGATTCTAAGAAGTCAATGAGTCCATCTTCCATACTGGAAATGTCCCTTTTGCTTTTTAGAGGTTCGCCTAAATAAGTATCATTGGTATGTCGCCAAAACATCTAAAACAGAAATTGTAAGTTAGTGTTAATTTATTTATGATGCAAATGTGTAAGCCCTTTGGGCGGGAAGCAAAATCGTAAAGTTGTTTTTAGTGTCAAGAGTTTTCAGATTATATTTCCAACAAATGCAGTTCATATATATATTTTTGTATTTTTAATTGTTTTAATGGATATAGAATTAAAACAATACACCAATGTTTAGAACATATAGGACATTTGGCGTGATTTCTTTTCTTGGCTTTGCCATGTCGATTTCATTGTGGATATGCATCTTTCTTAATAAGTACATATTTTAGGAAATTGGAGGTGTATAAACTTGCAGACATTGATTGGTGTACGAAAGATTAGTAATTGCTGGTGAAGACTTGTTGTTACCCAAAGTGTGGAAAAGGCTGCGCGAAGGTTATCCAAGTTTATCCTCGGGTATTGTAGTTGCTGATATCCTTACACAACACGCACTCTAAAAAGGCTCTTAATCAAATTCAAGCGCAAAGAAACCAACTCTTCAGGTATATCTAATCTAAGTTTAATTAAGCTATATTTGTTTAAGCTATATTCGCTTATATTTGCTCAAGCGCAGGAGTATTGTTCACATGCTTTTCCAACACTGCGGAAGATGTTTCCGATAACTTTTGACAACCAACTGCTCATTGTATTGCCTGTAAGTACCATCATCAAATTATCAAAAGGTGTAATGGATTTGATCCTGATTAGTCAGAGGCCATAGGCAGGAAACCAACTTCTGCACGGAAAAATTATCAAGGTACAAGTCTATGTGAGTGAGCTTAAGACTTTTCATTTTGTCATATTTTTATTGATTAATTGCAAAATAGTTGAATCCGAATCATCGCCAATAGCCCATTGTGCAGCTGTAATTTAATCGCCCAACCAGCCATTATGTGTTTGCTATTTTGCCTTGGTGAGAAATGATAAACACATTATCTTAGACTTCGCACCAATTTCCCACAATCTCGCCCAAGTGAGCACCGCAAACAGGGAATTTACCAAATATTTTAATATAATTTTTTTTTTTAAGTTAAAAATGTATGTGCATCGCTGGTAAAACTAGAGGGTAAATTCCTAGTGTCCGGTGTCCTCGCCAAATGGAATTTGGCAACAAATGATTGGGCGATAAAGTTTATATTTTGGCAACCCTACTTTGATGCATGCGAAAATATCATGTTCTATGGCAACCCTAAGCACTTAAGAGTGCCATCGAAATGCCCCAAACAACTGCCCGAAGGATCGCCTGTAAGCACCATGATCGACTTTCCGGACCAACGCAATGTCCGCCATTTTGCGTCATCTATCCATGGTTCAAAAATACGAGGCATTCGTTCCCAGGTCTTTCCTTCAAGATAGGCACCGAACCGTCGCCAATAGCCCACTCTGCAGCTCTAGTGAGACGTTAATTAACCAAACCAAACCGCCATTTTGATTTGGCGACAAAAAAAAACGTCATTTTTACCTAGGCGCCAATTTTTGGACTTGGCGACAACGGGGCACCGGACACTAGGAATTAACCAACTAGAGATCTTTAGAAGATTACAGAAGTCCAAACTGCACAGAGAGTTAAAATAGTTTTATGGTACATACACAGTAATGATCAAGCTAATTTAAATAAGAAGCCTTAATAAAAAAAACATAACAGAGCTAGTTATTATATAAAAAATAATAATAAAAATTAGATATTTTCTTTTACTCATAGTTAAGCTAACCTTTATTGTAGGAAACATTGCCACTTCATATTGTCTACACAAAACTATATTGTCAGGATCATTGCAGTTGATCACACCAACTTTTACAACGTGTTTCCATGCTAAAATGTGCAAGTTCAGAAAATTAGTCACAAATTATGTAAGAGATTTATAAATATAATTCACAAAACCAACTAACATATTTTTTATTCTAAATTAATGAAAAATGCAAATTAAAAAAATTCATCAACATGCATATTACTATAACTTCTTTTAAATGTACTTTTATATTAATTTCATTTTGCAAACTAAATTTAAAAATATTTGTTCTGATATAAAGCTGGAAAAAATGAAATTATATTACTCATAGGAGATTTTTAAAATAATAGTACAAAATTACATCCTGGATACTACAAACGCATTAAATATTTTTTAAGTTCTAGATCTAAACCTTAAATTTTTTTTAACTCACCACATATTCAAAAAAATATACACAAGTTTATTTTATAAATTATAAGAGTGCCTTAAATACAAGTATATTTTTGCAAAATATTTAAAATAAAAAAATAATACGATATATTGAAAAAAAATATAATAACAACACAAAACTTATGCTGGTGAAACACGCAAGGATCTTGAGGATTTTTACTGAGGCATTAGTTAAAATGCCAACTTATTTCTTGGAAATTGTCAAGGGCTTATAGGGCAGTAGTTCCAAATTGATTTGACCTAACAATAACTTTTTAGATGAAGTACAATAAGGTATTATAATAAAAGTTATAGCAAGTTGCAGAGAACAAGACAATGAATGTTAATTTTGAACTGTCATAATATCCATTAATAATAATAAAATGCACAAATTAAAATTACTTTGTACTTCTCGGGCAAATTGTTTCCACGTTGGTGCAAATCGTATGCAGTGTCCACACCAACTACTGTAAAATTCTATAATCCAAGCGTTACTTTTTCCTAAAACTGTACTGTGAAAATTCGTTGAGTTTAATTGAAAGATAGGGTCTAAATCAGAGTACAATGATTTGGCAGAAGAAGACACAGAAACTAATAGGAGGGTTGAGGCAAACAGAAAAAAGTGCTTCATTTTTGTCGTGATGTCCCATCCATATGTTGATAATTTAAGTGGATGTGTGACAGACATGGACAAGACACGGCTGACGATTGGCCTTGGGCAAACTCTATTTGTTGTGCTTATAACGTGTTGCCAATTCTTGGAAGCTAAACTTTTCTTGAAACATTCACAGGTGGGTGAAAAACAAATTCAACTGCCAACTGTTAATACAGATGTTTAAATCAGCGGTTCGAATACATCGACTTCACCTTGCTGTAAAAAATTATAATTTTTCACCTCTACTGAAATAAAAAGCTTCATTCGTTACATTAACAACACAAAAAACGACAACGTTTCCTAACAAGGGTCGATATATCGAGGCTGACGGTGGATACGAAACTTTTAGTTTATATCGTTCGTTTCATTAGTCATTTAACAAATCCGTTTGTTTCGATACCGGTAACTTCTCACAAATCAAAATCTTCGCATCAAAAGGAAAAATAAGCAGGTATTTAAATTAAATTTAAGACGAATTGCAGCTGAGCTGAACTTTTCAATAAATGGTATTCTGTTTTTATGTTCGTGCAAAACTGGCTGATGTTCATTAAAAGGAAATTCAAATAAAACCACCTGCGATCTAAAAAATGTATCATTTTTCCTAAAAATGTATATCTTGTTATCAGGGAGCGCTGTTCCTGTTATCCCATAATAGTCTTTCTCAAAAGAAAATCTCTAAATTGTATTACAATATTTACTTATATGTGCGTTCCGGGTCATATATTTATATAATTAGGCGCAAACTGGGATATGTCTATCACCCGAAGGGGGACCGTATTATATAAACTTACATAACTTTCCGAAATAATAATTATAAATATTATTATTATTTAGTGGGAAAAAATAGTCATTGTATGTATTTAATTATTATTTAGTGGGAAAATAGTCATTGTTCGTATTTAATTAAAATAGAGGTCTCTACGCATGTATACTATGGTTTTAACTGATCAAATTTTACTAAAAGTCCTTAATTATTATTAGTTTTATTAACTATTAATAACTTTGATCAAATGCGTAGGAAGTCGATTTCGTTAGTTTACCTTTCATTATTCCCATCGTAATTTATATAGGGCCTTATGTGTGCCTGTAGGCATAGGCTTATGAAAGGAATGGGCTAAGGGGACTGGAACCCCCCCCCCCCCCTCCTCCCTTCTCAATAAGGCCTTAGAAATACAAAATAAATTATAAATTAATACAATTTAAAAATTACGTTAATTCTCATAATAAAAAAATATTAATAATTATATATCAAAGATAAATTTCATTAATTATGTTAATTTGCTTCATATACTGTAAAATTAAAATCATTTAATAAATCGGAGCAGATCGACTTTCTTTGTGAAAATTATACAAATTAGTTGAATCCTCTTCGATCGATCCGATCTTCACTTTATACAGTGTTAGCCGTTTGTTACGTATGCAGAACGCTTCAGACAAGCAATTCCATTTATCCATTACTCTGTTATAAAAATAATTCTTTCTACATTCTTGATTTAAAGTTGTGATTTGTATAACTTTGTAATCATGACCCTTTTAGTCCCATTGGCTGTATTAAATTTTAGACTTTCAACATCACCCGAATTAATAAATTTAAATAAGTTGATAAATTAGGCATCCATATTAGCCCTCCCTTCCTCGAGTGTTCGTGTATTTAATTTTTATTAAGTAGAAAAAAAATATATATATATAATCTTTTTTACTTATATATTTTTTTAATTTCGGAAAAATGAGGTGTACTTCCTAAAAATGTTTTTTAATTAAAAACTCAAACGTGCTGGAATTTTAAATTATTGAATTTCTTGTATTGGACCACTTAATTCTAATAAAATGTTTGCATTGATGATAAATGTAAGCATATATTTTCAGTAAAATGTGAGTTTTAAAGAAAAAATTGTGAAATTGTTTTGATGTAATTCTTCTGATTTTGTTTGTCAAATGTGTTAATGTGAAAACGTTAGACATTTTTAAATTGAGAAATAACTATAAAATAATCTTTTTTTTAAAAATAAAAACCACATTAAGAAAAATGCGCTAAAAAGTTTTTAAAAAAATACATTTTAATTTTACGAACAAGTTGAAAAAATTGAATTATTTAATATCAATTTCATACTTATTTCAATGTTTTTAAATCGGCGCCAAAATTGATGTATGTTTTTTGTAAATTGGCACCAACTTCAAAAAATTGTAATAAGTATAAAATTAATAATAAATAATTCAATTTTATCAACTTCAGTAATTTTTTCAAAATTAATAATTTTTTTTTAACTTTTTAGCGCATTTTTCTTAAAGTCGGTTTGCCTTTTTTTTTTAATGATTATTTTATTTTTTACCTTTTAATTTAGCAGGGGGTTTCGCTCCCTGCTACTATTCAGCAAGAAATTCAAGTTGTTACTCCCATTTTTCCACGTCCTGGATCCGAATTAATAAATGCGCCGAGTAAACAAAACTATATATTGTCTGAACAATGTATATTGTAAAAAATTCTTTATCCATGCCAATAAATGCTGGGTAAACGAAATGTCATTGTTGTATAACCTTTATCAAACAATGAAAGTATTTTGAAATTGGAGAAACTTAAAAAATTGTCCGATATTTCCGGATATATATATATACAGCCGGATAACCGATTATTTTTTGGAAGTTTTTCCAAAGAGTATTTTTCTCTATCAAAAAGAAAAGAATTTTCGTATTTGGATAATATTATTTTTCAAACGGTCCGGTAAATTGAGAATTTCGGACAGTCAAATGTCGGATAACCGGATAGATTTTCAAAAGGTTCCCAAGAAAAGACACCCTATCCAACAAAAAGAGAATTTTCAAAATATCTGAATTAGAACAGAAATCTTGCGCGAACATACTATTTTTTTTAATGCATAACAGTCGAATTGATAATCTGTCTCCTTTTGGCGCGCTTTGTCGGATTTGGTTGGCGCGCTGTTCAGTCGATTAAAAATAATTTTAAATGACATACAATGATACGACGATATAACAAGAGAAGACGCGACAATATTTGTTATTGCTGTTAAGTCTTATAAATATGTCTCGCTAATAATTATTGGTAATCACACAAGGAAATCCTAGAAGAAAGTCGCCGAAAATTGCATTGTAACTGAGATATGGTGTAAAAATTACAGTATTACTGGATAATTTTATATGGCATTACAAGCAGAGCCGGATTTAGAGTTAGTGGGTCCCTAGTCAAAATATGCGGTGCGGCCCTTTGTTCCCCCCCCCCCCCCCCCAACTACGCGGGGAAGCATGGAATATACCCAGGAAAACGGGAGTGAGAGGAATTGTTTTGGAAAATATATATTTCAGAACTGCAAATTAAATCATTTTTAAGTGTACAAATGAAATTGGAATACTGTTTTTTGTAAATTTCCAATACTATGTTACAAAATATCAACGGTTTCAAGGAATCACATGGTGCAATGGCATTCTGTAATCTGTAAGAAAATGATAATAAAATATTGCACTCGTTTTTGTATTATCCTCAAATGGCTGTAACCAAGAATACAAATGTAAAATAAAATAATCTTTCTAAAAAAAAAGGAAAACCGACTTTAAGAAAAATGCGCTAAAAAGTAAAAAATAATTTTTAATTTTACGAATGAGTTGAAAAAATTGAATTATTGAAGATCAATTTTATACTTACTACAACTTTTTGAAATCGGCACCAAAATTTAGATATGATTTTTGTAAATTGGCACCAACTTCCAAAAGTTGTACTAAGTATAAAATTGATATTCAATAATTAAATTTTTTCAACTCATTCGTAAAATTAAAAATTATTTTTTACTTTTTAGCGCATTTTTCTTAAAGTCGGTTTTCCTTTATTTTTAGAAAGATTATTTTATTTTTCCCTTTTTAGTTTTTAATTTAGCAGGGGGCTTCGCCCCCTATTCACCAAGAAATTCTAGTAGCAACTTGTGTTCAACAATGTATATTTTAAAACAATCGATAACAAAGCCAATAAATGCATGTTAAACGAAATGTCATTGTTGTACAACTTCCGTTAAACAATAAAAATATTTTGAAACCGGATAAATTGTTTAAAAAAAATCCGGTTAATCGACATTTCCGGATATATAACAGCCGGATAACCTATTATTATTTTGCAGATTTTGCCTAAGTGGATTTTTCTCTATCCAACAAAAAAAGAATTTTCGAAATCGGACGAAATTTTTTTTAAAACGGTCCGGTTAATTGAGAAATCCGGATAGTTAAATGCCGGATAACCGGATATTTTTTTCAAATTGCTCCCCTTTGAAACATCCCTATCCAACAAAAAAAAATTGTCCAAATATCTGAAATAGAACCGAAATCCCGCGCGCACATACATAAAAAAAAAAAAAATTTAAATACATACAGGTCGAATCTATAACCTTTCGACTTGGCGCGTGTTGGCGGTTTTAATTTAAAGTTTCTGGCGGTTTTAATTTGGAGTTTTTTTTTGGAGTTTTGGTGGGCGCGCTGGGCAGTCGGTTAAAAAATAAGAACAACTGATTTCCAAAAAAAGAGTCAAACAATGTCATTATAATTATCGCAAATTAAACATATTAAAAAAAAACCCACGAAAGTATTATATTAAGGTATATGTACATTATATAAATTTGTCAAAAGAAATACAATTTTTTTCCATCATTAAAAAGTTTGTAGTTATACTATTTTCATTAGGATTTGGATTATCAACATTCCAAATACTTTTTCCGAGTTGACTCTGGGTTTTTTTTGTGTGTGCGGGCCCCTTGGCTGCAGCCTATATAGTCCATGCACTGATTGCAAGTCACAGAATGACTGTGTCTTACTTTTATATAGTAGCATTTTAAGTCACAGAATGACTAGTACATATAGAATAACAATTAAATTCACTTAGCGTTTAATTACAACTTATTTATGCCGCTCAAGTATCTCTGCAATTCAAATCCTTGTTGCATCACATTTTAGTAGTAAATCCACTAAGAAACTTTTCATGAGTAAATAATGTATTCTAGACTAAATACGTTGCGAAAGAGAGTGTATCCCTTATTTTATGTCTGAGTTGCATTCTTGAATTTCGTAAAAGCAGCAGCTGTATTTACTAAGTAAATGAAGCTGTTGCAAGGCAAATAGTGCAATAATATATATGGTGTGAATACCTCAATAGTAATTTGTGTAAAAGCCCTATTTATGAATTGTGCTCGAGGTTGTATGGGGTTTAGTTAGGATCGCCCCAAAACTAATATTTTTTTATACATAAACTATTTTTTAAATTTAGAAGGATTGTAATAAAAAAAATACATAACGATTGAATTGATAACCTCTCGACTTGGCGCTCGTTGGCGGTTTTAATTTAAAGTTTCTGGCGGTTTTATTTTGGAGTTTTTGGTTGGCGGGCTGTTCGGTCGGTTAAAAATGGATAGTTCCTTAGTGGGATATTTTCGTTAATCTTTAGTTACAGCTTAGAATTTGAGTTTAAGCATTTGCCTTTAAAAATCTTAAAACATTGATAATGATATTTTGTAGTTATAAACCTTTTGTTAACTGTAACGATTTCTACAACCAATTTTTTCGCCAATATCGATTACTTTCATTGAAATCTTCCGAAGTTGTTGGAAAACGGATAATACAACAGTTTTATTAACTTGTCTTTATTTTTTAACCGACTGAACAGCGTGCCAACCAAAACTTGAATATAAAACCGCCTGAAACTTTAAATTAAAACCGCCAAATTGCGCGCCAAAGAGAGAGGTTATCAATTCGATTGTTATGTATTTTTTTTAAATTATGTATGTTCGCGCGAGATTTCTGTTCTAATTCAGATATTTTGAATTTTTTTTTTGCTGGATAGGTGATGTCTCCACTTCAGAGCCATTTGAAAAAAATATCCGATGTTATCCGGCATTTAACTATCAGGAATTCTTAATTAACCGGACCGTTTGAAAAAAAAATATCGTCCGATTTCGAAAATTATTTTTTTGTTGGATAGAGAAATATTGATTTAGCCAAAATATGCAAAAAATAATCGTTTATCCGGCTGTTATACATCCGGAAATGTCCCTTAAACCGAGTTTTTTAATCAATTTATCCGATTTCAAAATTTTATCATTGTTTAACATACGTTGTACAACAATGGCATTCCGTTTACCCATCATTTATTGGCATGGATAGGGAATGTTTTAAGATATACAATGTAGAGGCAAAATGTAAGCACAGTTGTTTTATGAATTTCTTGGTTAATAATAGCAGGGGGCGAAGCTGTCTGCTAATTTAAAAACTAAAAAGGGAAAAATAAAAAAATCTTTTTTTTTTTAAAAAGGAAAACCGACTTAAGAAAAATACGCTAAAAATTAAAAAATAATTTTATAAAAATTATACCTAAATTTTGGCTCCATTTTCAAAAAGTCTTATTAAGTATAAAATTGATATTAAATAATGCAATTATTTCAACTAGTGCGTAAAATTTAAAATTATTTTTTACTTTTTACATCATGTTTAAGCGACTGAACAGAGCGCCAATCAAAACTCCGAAATAAAACCGCCAGAAATTTTAAATTAAACCGCCAAATCGAGATGTTATCAATTCGACCTTTATGTATTTTTTATATATGTTCGCGAAGGATTTTGGTTCTAATTCAGATATTTGCAAAATTATTTTGTTGGATAAGGTATGTTTCACTTGGAAGAAATTGTAAAAAAAATATCCGGTTAACCGGCATTTAACTATCCGGAATTCTCAATTATCCGGACCGTTTAAAACAAAATATTGTCCGATTTGGAAAATTATTTTTTTGTTGGATAGAGAAAAATTCATTTAGCGTAAATCTGCAAAAAAATAATCGGTTATCCAGCTATATATATCCGGAAATGTCGATTAACCGGAGTTTGTTAAGCAATTTATCAGATTTCAAAATATTTTCATTGTTCAACAGAAGTTGTACAGCCATGACATTTTGTTTAAGCAGCATTTATTGGCATTGATAGGAATTGTTTTAAAATATACATTGTTGAGCATAAGTTGCTACTTGAATTTCTTGGTGAATAATTTTATACTTTTTACAACTTTTTGATGTTGGTGCCAATTTACAAAAATCATACACAAATTTTGGAGCCGATTTCGAAAAGTTTTTATAAGTATAAAATTGATATTAAATAATTTTCAATTTTTTCAACTTTGTCGTAAAATTAAAAAATATTTTTTACTTTTTAGCGCATTTTCTTTAAGTCGATTTTTTTTTAAGATTATTTTCCTCATGTCGGTTTTCTTTTTTCAAAAATATATTTTTTATATTTATTTCCAAATATAATAACATTTTCTTCGATTTCAAAATATTGTCATTGTCGGATAGAAGTTGTACACATCATTTATTAAACCGAATATTCTCAAAATATACTAGCCGTGGAGTGAAAAAAAAGCGGGAAACAACTTGACTTTCCTGGTGAATAATAGCAGGGGGCGAAGCACCTTGCTAAATTAGAAACCAAAAACGAAAAAATGAAGAAAAAAAATTATATAAATAAAAAAAAAACTTCAAGAAAAATGCCTTAAAAGCAAAAAATAATTTTTAATTTTATTGCAAACATTTAATTATTTAATATCAATTTAATGCTTATTACAACTATTTGAAGTTGGTGCCAATTTACAAAAAAATACCTAAATTTAAAGTTGTAATAAGCATAAAATAGATATTAAATAATTCAATTTTTTCAACTTTTTTGTAAAATTATTTTTTACTTTTTTGCCCATTTTTCTTGAAGTTGGTTTTCCATTTAAAAAAAAAAGATTTTATTCTATCAACAGAGCCATCAAGACGCGGAGGAAAACTAATCGTTGGAAAAAAATATATAAGTACGTGCAACGATATTGTTATTTATACGTCAGGCTTATTCTCGATTATTAAAATTTCACTTAATAATTGCAAACCGTTACATTCTTTTAAATTATGTTATGTATATTACTTTGATTGATTATTTCCATTTATTTTAATTTGAAATTTACTTTTATTGAGTTCAATATACTGAAGCTGAGAATATATCAAAATTGCTATTCTCATAGCCTATTTTATTTAATGGGGAATACACTCTTGGAAATATTACAATGAAGTTTTAAGGTAAGTTATTTTTGCATAGTTTTAACTGTGGCGTAGGTAATGATTTTTGGCGACTTTATTCAAATCGATACTGACGATACGATAGTAACGACATTAGTAAATTGTATAGGGGTCAATTGTCCTGTGACCCCCTAGTCTTTTGACTAGGGGGTCACTCCGCCAAGGCGTCAAAAATAAATCGTCACATATGATTAGTGTGTGCTCAAAGTATGAGCCAAATATGATTAGTATGTGCTCAAAGTATGCTTAGTATGTGCTCAAAGTATGCTTAGTATGTGCTCAAAGTATGCTTAGTATGTGCTCAAAGTATGCTTAGTATGCGCCAAATATAATTAGTATGCTCCAAATATGATTAGTATGCGCCAAATATGATTAGAATGCGCCAAATACGTTTAACTAATGTCAAATATGATTAGTATGCGCATCAGTTCAAATTGGCAAACCATGCCCAATATGTGCGTAATGCGTATTACAACGCATGCGCGAATAGTGTCTCTCATTGGAACTACAGCAATTAGTTCCGCCTACATTGTGACATCACACAAACATCTTTAGTTTACGCATAAGTTTTTTTTATTTATTAACTCATTTTAAAATGGTGTCTTCGAGGGCTTTCGACTTTGTATGTGGTTTCGGGCGGATATGAAAGGGAACGAATTAATATTTTTTTGTGTAATATGGTTGAAGATTGTAAGAATAGACGCTGGGTGCGAAGGTTGATTTTGCCTGGAACCACGATATTCTCAGATTGTTGGTATTCTTACGATTGTCTGGATGAAAATGGCTATCCTACAAATAAACGGAGTGCAAGCTAAGCTATCACTAACTTTATTTAGATATAACTTTTATATTTAGCATTATTAATAAATTATAAAAGCTATTTATTTCTTTAAGCATCAAAATGAATATACATAAATAAAATTTATTCGTGGTTAGAATTCACATCTCCAAAGATTTGGGGTAAGAAAATTATTTTTTTCATATATGATTGTTTCTTTTTATATCACTTTCTATAAAGGTCTTATCCTTTGAAAAACTTAAAAAAATTATTTTGAATATCTATAACATTTATTTTCATGATTATAGAAGCATGGCGAATTCGGATGGCAAATCAAACAATGAACAAAACTCTCAAAATTCGGAAAATTCCAGCCGAAACTCGGAGAAGTCAGGCCAGTATCGTCAGAGTAATACTCCATTTCCTCAGCCTATAAGAACACCGCCACCTTCTAGCCAATATAACATTCCTGAGAATCCACCAGCTCAGCCGGATCAACGACATTCATATCCTCATAATCCTTATGCGTACAACCTTCCATACCAATATGGTAAATTATTTAATTTCTATTCATTGAAATGGTTCACACAAAAGCAAATTTATAAAATGTACGGAAATCGTTGTAGGTTTCCACTTTGACTAGCCGCCATCAATGTTTTCATTCTCGCATCAGAATATTTTAAGTGTAAAAACGTACAATCTGTTAAGAAAATATTTATTAAAATTAATAATTTCAAATGATTAATTACATATAATGACTCCATCAATGCAAGACGATACGGACACGACTCCATCAATATTATTCTATACAGAATGTCCCAAAAAAGATCGTGTACCAACTCTATGTGCTTGTCAGTCAAACCATAACGAACGATTTCTACACACTGTGTAAACAAAACCCAATGAAAAGATGATAGATATATGTGTTAAACATGAATTTATAAACAAATCATGGTAAAAGTAAAGAAAAGGGGGCACAAGTAAAGAATTTGTATTAAAATGGTATTTTTTAAAAACATATTTTGAGTTTTCTATTAATTTATATCTCATGTATTTTTATTCACACATCCCTCCCCTTTCCGAAATATACGAGCATAATTGGACGATCAAATCAATCCAAACTTGCCAAATGTTATGAAAAAAGGGAACTTTAAGAATTTTTTTAAAAAAAATTTGATTTTTAAAATTATTTTTTTGGTGGTGGAAATTGACTTTTTTTGGACAGCAAAAATAGAACATACATTTCGAATGGTGCTTAATAAGATTCAAATGGTTTTATTTACACAAACTAAGCTGTAGCATTAAAAAAAAAAGCAAATTTCTGACATTAGAGTAAACAAAGTATCCTACCCCCCGCTTATAACTTTATACCCCACACAGAGCGAAAAAACAATAATAGTAAACAAGTCTAATTTCGAAATATGATAGATTATTAGAATTTTAAGTTATCATAGAATGTATTAATACTAGAAACATAATTTTAGCTTCTGGACATTGTAATCAAACCCTTTACTATAGTTGGAAAATTAAATAAAAAAATTGAGGAAAGTAACCCATATCTATGGTAGATCATATATAACCCCCCAACTTCAGTTAGCTGTATTTTTCCATTTGATTTATCCCAGTATATTTTAACCCTTAGATACAATTTTAATTTCTGAAAACTTCCTGATTGAAAGACTACAAATAATAAAACTTTTTCATTCCTCAATAATTGTCAAAAAGTACAATTGCAATTTGTGACTTAGGCGAACGCTATCCAGGAACAAACTCTCTCTGTAGAACGATCTTTCCAAAAAGTAGCGTTATTCTGCAGCAAAACTCGCACAATGTCATATCTTAAGAGTTTCTCAATTTTGAAAAATGAGAACAGATTCAAAATTGTTTATAAAGGACGAAAGACACTGAACTTTTCTTGCACCGTTTAATACAAAAGAACAGCTTCTTTTCCTGTATATCTCTATAGCCATTGCTTAGAGCGGTTTGGTTCTTGCACTAATCGAAATAGGATTTTATTTCTAAGGTTATTCATTGATAAATTGTACTAGTTTTTTTTCCATGATGGCAACACCACCTTCTCATAGATTATAATGGGATTAGAGTTGAAAAATGAAATATTAAATTATGAGTTTCAAAATGTGAAATAATAATTAAATATGAAGACAATTTTTCGATTTGTTTTAATATAAATAAAAATTTCGTAGAGCTATTATTGTGTTAGTAGTTTAATTTAAAAGGTTACAATTTACTCGAATTTAATTTTATTATAATCCATTAATTAGTTTTCGCCAAAACAGTTAAAAGTATAAAAATGCAGTCGAAAAGGACACAAAGACTTAGAATATCAACAAATTTCTGTAAATGTTAACTAACGTAAAAATTCCCAGTAATTTGTGTCCCTCCCAAAATTTAAAACATAAGTTTGATTAGAAGTGTCAGGAAAATATAAAACAAATTTTCTTTAAAGTGCACCGTGAAAGTATATGTATAAATGTTCACCTTAAGCGTGATTTAGACGCGAGATTTTACTGACTGGGAGCTGATAAATTATCCAACGAAACTCGCCGAACGTTTACACCAGAGACGATTTTGTCTAGAAGCATTATATGACTTGCGCCCTTTCCAGGCACGTAAGTATAGATTTTTCATGGGAGTGGTTCAGTGACTGAGCAACAGATTTCTTTAGGTTACTTATTCCCCACCTCAACAAGAGTTGAAGGAAATCCTTCCCTAAATCAACAACCTCCCCCACTTTTTTTTTTAATTATTAATTTTTTAAGAGTAAACAGGAACACGTTGACAGGTAAATACCGTAACAGCAACAGTTATCATTTATTTTTCATGAAATCTTTACAAATATCAGTCATTACCTATTTTTAAAATTGGTAAATACTACTCCATAATTATGAAATAAATTTACAGAACAAATTTATGCTTTGAGAATCATTTTTTAGAATAATATACGGTTTTGAAGCATCTTGTGTATACGGCCCCGTTTGACGATCTTTCCTTTTGTCGCCGAAATCCAAATGCTAGAAAATGAACCCGATTATGTCTTGTGAATCTTAGTTTGAGATAAAAATTGCCTCAAAACATGTTTTTGAAGCTTTTTTAAAAATGTTTTCCGGGGCAGGACCCCGGAAAATGTCAACTTTACAAGAAGTATAATACGAGAAAATAAAATTTTCCTAGTTTTTTAAAGTATTTTTACAGTAATTCGATTTTTAATTTTTTTCTTCTTGACTTAAAATGGGAGGGGTTTGAACCCCCTGAACCACCCCCTTACCTACGTACCTGGCCCTTTCTAAGTCACATCAATCGAATAGTTCTTTTTACGCCTTTCCAAAACTGTCTTACAATGTTAAAAACTCTCAAGTGTAAACGAGGGTTTAGTCTCCTTCAAAAACTAATTCAATCTTTTTCTTATTTTTAACAGTAGTGTATATTCCCCAAGCTCCAAGCAGACGAATGTACACCAGCGGCAGAAAGAACTGCGAAGAACACCACGAGTCACCATCCCAGCCGCCTGACTCTCCACCAGATTATTCGGGATTTTCTGACGTGGAAATACGAAAAGCATTTGTGAGAAAAGTACGTAATGTGAGACAAAATATTGATGACTTTAAAGTATAGTGTGGCTTCAACTAATTGGCCGTTGGGTAACGCCGCTCGAAACTAAATTAAGCGAATCAGCAAACGAGTTGCGGGTGAGTTAACCAATTGGCTTGCGTAAGTCGCATAAACAATGTGATGTCACAGCGGCCATTTAGACAGAGCCACAGTGTACTGTCAACCCAATATGTAATATCAAATTTTTTATCATTTATGGAACTCTAGGTGTACATGATTCTTATGCTGCAGCTGATCTTTACTTTTGGCGTTATAGCATTATTCATCTTTGAGTAAGTACCTTTATTTTCATACAACAAAAGTTAGAAATGTTTAAATTTTATTAAAAAAATTGTGAATGTATACCTGTAAAAAGCTTTTACTATAACTATCCTTTTTTTTAATTCATTTCTCTAGCAACTAAATCTTAAGATTTGTTAGATACAGTTAAGTAATTGAAAAATATCAACAAAAATTAGTTAATACAGTGATAATCTACACACATAAAATAAGTTGAAATTTAAATGCTAAAATTTCAATTGAGTCACCCAATTCTGAAACGTCTCTTGTTAACTTTTAAAAACTAGTTCTTCACATTTTTAAATCACATTTTTTTTGTATTAAATTTGATTTTTTTTTCACTGAAATTAAGCGAATTATTTTGTTTAATGTGTAAAACAACATACATTTGTTTAATTCCAGGTGTAGAGACAAACTTTAACACATCACATGAAGAAAATGTGATTTAAAAATGTGAAGGGATAGTTTTGCAAAGTGGACTAGAAACGTTTTGGAATTGGACAACTCAATTGAAATAATTTAAGGGATAACTTAAAATCAGCGGTTCCCAATCTGTGTTACACTTCGAGCATGAATGGACTGTAGTAGAGTGAATATGACGTCATCATCGTGATGCAAACATCTCAGACCTGATGGCACCAGACACGTGACTTCCTTTCAAAATTTATGAATGAAAAAACGTTCGCGATTGACTTGTGATTTGGAAATAATAGTAAATGTGTTACTTCATGAAGTACAGGATATTTTTATGAATGAACTAGAAAAAAAATTATGAATGGATGGCGTAGTAAACCACGTGTCTGAGTCCATACATGTTGGCCTCACTTTGATGTTAGCGAGATTTTAACCTTATGATTTATCTACTATGAGGGATCCATGCTCGAAGGTGGTACATGTACCCCTGGGTATACGAAACGGTCTGTTTGGTGGTACGCAAAAATAATATTACTAAGAGCGGAAAACATCTAAAATAAATATATATATAATAAGTAAAATCAAAAAGTTTGTATTTACAATTTGTGTGAGTATTTTTCCAACGAATTACCCTAAGCAAAATTTCGAATCTGTAGGTTTGTTTTCACTGCAGGAAAGTTTCATTAATATTTTCAACACATTCCTTTTTTTTACAATTTTTTTTTAACTATATCAGTAGAGAAGGTTTTTGATCTTAATGATTTAAATTTGAAAATTATTTCAAAAAAGATATTTTTTATTAACTTTTATAGTATGTGTACTACTGGAAAAACTTGAGATACACGAACGGATATACACGTTTGTATCCGTCAAGTGCTCATTACTGAAAAAAAAAACTCTTTCTTTGTGTATGTGGATGAATTAGAAGGGTTATGGGTACACTGTAAAAAAATATACTTAATCCTATTCGTTTTTCTTTGAGTACAATTGCATCGTAAATGAGCGATGGCGTTCTCAAATTTGAGTAATCGTACTTTTTCAAAAATGAGCAATGTGATTTAACATTGCTAATCTCAGCTTCTAGTTCAAGCCATCTTTACAAAGCGATCTGACAAACTTAAAATAGTTGTAAGGAAGATGGTTTCTACATTATCTGATGTCGATTGCTTCAAAGTAAACTGAGTTATTACAACTCGGTTTATCTTACTTCCCATTCTTTTGCTGGTTTTCATTCTAAGCCGACGATATCACATATATCAATGAATGACAGCAGAATGATACTTCCTACGACTTAACACCCTCGCAACAGACACAAAGAATTCAATAACGGATAAAAAATAAAATAAGAACGATTTCTAGGAAATGTTTTACTACCTCACTTTTTATCTCCATATTCCTTTAGAAATGGAACTTTAGTGCGGGGCATCGTTTATGGCTCAGGGCCCTGTGCCATGGCCCAATGGGAAAAACCCAAAATGAATTTAAATTATATTGATTAACGCATCTGGTACTTTGTCAATCTAATGTTAATATATAATTATGTATTATAACTCAAATAACTGTTTATAAATATACTAATAGATTAAAATGGAAATAGTGGCACTGGCGAACTATTTTCATCTGCCCATTTTTTTCACTAGTTTCCTATCAATCTATTTTAACCTAACTTGCAAAATTGAAGTAGTTTGAACTGAGATAAGAAAGAAATTCTTGATGCGAATTTACCTTATTAATACCACTATACTTTACAATAATAATATTCGACCTGAAAAACTGTTTGGAACATGTTTTATTTCATTTAGTTGGGACACTATTAAAAATAGGCATTTAAAAATAAGTAAAATGTACTCATTTTTATTGCATTCGATGCTTATCACGGCTTCGACTACATAAGTTTCATTTTTGAAAAAGACATGTACTCAAAAATGATTAAAAAGAGCAGTTTCTTGCCTACATAGGCAGCCTTCATAAATAACTTTCAATAATTACAACCAGGACTTACCGGGAATCGAACCAATCCGTCTACCTGATCTCATCCGCACCGAAGCCCAGGGTCTTATCCGTTGTACTACCAGATTGACGTGAAGAAATTATAAACAGAAGTAATGCAAAAAAGGCGTGGCCAAAGAATGAGAAGTAAGATAATTGAGTCGTAATAACTCAGTTTCCATTTAAGCAATCGGCATCAAATAATGTTGAAAACCGTCTTCTGAACAAATATTTTAAGTTTGCCAGGTCTCTTTGTTAAGATGGCTTCAACAGAAGCTGGGATTAGCAATATTAAATTACATTGCTCATTTTTGAGAAAGTACGATTACTTAAATTTGAGTGTGTCATCGCTCATTTACGATGCAATTGTACTCAAAGGAAAACGAGTACATCCACGTACTAATTTTAAGCACATTTTTTTACAGTGAATGCTTTCCATAAAACCCATGTTTTAAGCCAAACAAATTTTTACAGTAGAAAATAAAAATTGTCTGATTGCTTTTCAAGTTCGACCAAGATATGGTTAAATGGATTAACCGCTGTCCACACATGTCGTCTTCCGTACTTGAGTTTAGCACAATTAAAATATTTAAAACCTATAAAAATTCAGAAGAACCTTGCTATAAAAAGTTTGTATTAAAATGTATGTACGTTCAACTTTATAAACCACCACATACAAAATATATTTTAACGCATTTAAATAATTTTTGTAAATAATGTAAAAACACTAGTTTTAAAATATACACAGTTTTAAGTAAATATTTTCATTTATAAATAATTTAATCATCACGACGTAACACACATCTAATTTTATTTTATACTTGTAATTTTTTTTTAAAAAATGCGTTAGAATTCAACTTTTATTTTATGATGATCCGTTTACATTTTAAAGATATTTACAATTATTAAAATAAACAATAAAACTACAAAAAAGCTATGAAAGATCTTCAATTAAAATTTACATTTAACATAAAAATTCTACTTTGGAAACCTACACCTATAAAGAACAGATTGTTATATTGACATATTTAAGAATTAGTAAAATAAAGCCATTTGCTCTAAATATATAATTTCACAAACAAGTACTTTTCCGTTGCATCTAATTATACGACTGGCAGCTGTTGCCATCGAGTTGTGTTGCAACATTAGTTTGAATCAAGCAACTTACTAAGCACCTGCCGAAAAAAAATCTAATATTTACATTTCGATATCTTTCATCAAACATTTCAGGTGTTGCCACGCTGTCATAACAAACTAATCTTTTAAACTTAAACACGGTGGAGAGCAAACGATTTCAGAACGTCTACATTTTAAATAATATTATTATAAATAAATGTTGCTTGTTGCTTTAAGTAAAGCATTTGTCGTTTTCAATGAATCACCAACCGCAATGTATTTGTAATTTGCATAATTAAATTAATACTTCTTCACATGCACGTAGGTGGGGTTGAGGGGGGTTCAAATCCTTGTCATTGAATTAGAAAAATGTCTAATTTATTTACCTTTTTTTTGTTCAATGTTTTACAAAGTAGGAAAAGAGTGGGTTTTATAAGTATTAATGCTAAAGGATAGGAATATTATTCTACAAAAATTGAATTTTTAAGGTTATAAATGACAAGAGTTAAATACAATATATTTAATTTTGTTTATATGTTAATATAATTAAGTAATATATCCGGGGATTTTTCCAAATAAACTGTCAACAAAAGAAAATATTTCAATGTAAAACTGGTTGCCATTTGCTTGTTTTATTCGAAGTTAAATATAATATTTAAATAAAATAAAAAATCGTCTGTGGAACAAATCAAAAATAGCGTAAAAACATCATAGGTTCCTGAATAAAAACTAACCAAGAATAATATTAGCAGGTGTTCTATTTCGAAGGAAATAAATAATACAATAGTTGATTTTTCAAAATAGCGAATGACGGATTACAACTTGCCTTTAAGGAAAAGAAACTGCCCATTAATAATCAAATGTATTGAGTTTTTAATATTTAAAGGTTGTTGTTAATTCTATTTTATTAAAGTCACTAATTTGACTTAAAACTTTGTTCTAATAATGCCTATTTATAAGAAATTCTCTAATTCCCACTGGGGACGCAATTTACCTCATCTATGAGTAATCGGTAGCCTTCGAAAAATAATTATTAAAATATTTATATACCTCAGAATTAAATAAAAATACACGATTATATATATTGACACGATTATATACACGATATTTGTAAAGCAATTTTAATTTTACAAATTTTTTCCTGAAAGAAATTGGACTTTGAACGTCAAAAATTGAGTTTTAAGGCCCAAATTCCCCCACCTCACCGTAATGCAGATAAAAAAGTTTAGGTCTGCAATTTAAAAACTAATTAAAAGTATCTTTCGTTAACCAAAAATATCGCCATACACAGAGTTTGAGAGAAACCATTTTTTTCCTTCAAACGACCCGGACCTGAGACTTGTCTCGTTGTCCCTACCTGTAAAAGTACTGTATAAAGTTATACACGAGTCATTGGACAATTTTCTATACTTTATCTTAATTTGAATATCTCCTTTATGTCGTTTGCGGAATTCCAACTGGTCATAACGATATTTTTGGATTTCCTCCAAGCAGTGAATAAAGCCACAATTAAATTTCAGGGACCAGTATGAGATAGTCACTATAACGAAATGTCGTATTAAAAATTGTCATTGCATAGTCAAAATATTGGGAATTCCAGTGAAGGTCGTAATAGAGAAGGGGCTGCTATATATTATATATTTAAATTAATAAGAGTGAAAATTTCATCCAGCCGGGAGTCGAACCCGGGACCCCTTGTTTAGCGCACAAGTGCTCTATCACTGAGCTATCCGGACGACACAAACCTTCAGAAACTTTTCACTCAAAACACAGATAAGAGGAGTAGACACATACAGACACACTACATAACACGAACTCCTATGAAGCGCTAACAGCTACATTAACACAAGGAACCTTGAATATATTTAATAACATCAACCATGGAAAAAACCCACATACAGCAGTTCCTTGTGTTAATGCAGCTTTAAGCGCTTCGCGGGAATAAGTATGATTTATTCTGTGTGTTTGTTTGATGTTTTTTTATATATATATATACATATATATATATATATATATATATATATATATCATCTAATATGCACACTCTTTCATATTTTCATTCAAAATAATTAATCATTTGCATACTTTTTTTAGACCCCATATAAGAGAATATGTGCGAGAGAACCGCTTCATGTATTACATTTCTCTGTAAGTTCAAAATAACCAATTATTTAAAAAATAATTTTAAATATTTAGGATTTTGGTTAATCATACATAAATTATATTTTTAAGTGCCATCTTTCTTGGCGTCTATATCGGATTGGCTTGTTCAGGAGATTTAAGGTAATTATTCTAAATTTTATTAATATTTTTTACTTTAATTTAAAATATATATATACTAACACAAGGAAAATCTATAAATTTGACAGCAATATCTATCCGAACGGTAAAAAATGCTTTAAGTACAGTCGTAGTACTTCAGTTATGAAATTCTTTTGTTAGGGTCTTCCCATCTTTCTTAATTTGTTTTAAAACAGCGTTTCTCAACCTTTCAGTATTTGCGGCCCAGTTATTAATCATAATTTTCATCGCGCCCCCCGCTTACAATAAAATGTATACAACAATAATGTATATTGAGTATTTTGGATTATGTTTTAAAATTATTTTTAACTAACTGCTAAAACAAGAGTAAAAGCGAGCCAACGTTGGCGAGAAACCACAGCTGGCATTTTTCCAAGCAGGCGGTGAACAGATGAAGCGAATGAAAGCGGGGAAAATTTAAATATTATATTTGAAATGAAAGCCAAACAGGGAGATAACGTTAAAAGAATATGAAAGTAGAAAAATTCGTTAATGAAAGTTAACTTAGACGAGGTGAGCTAAATTTCGAAGCTGGGAATACATTTTTTCGAATGATAAAAAAAATAAAACAGAAGCATGACTAAACAAAAGAGAAAAAAATAAGTAATGTTTGTGGAAGGGAATCCACACGACCGAGGCCGTCTCGAGCATGCGCAGAGCAAATGTTTTCTCATAGGAAGAAGGAAAATGTTCGATAACACAAGTTTCAATTACAGCCAGTCTCATTCGAGTCGATCCTTCTATCGCTATCGAATATATCGTGAATTTGTATGTTATATATGTTTTCGTGTTAATTGCAATTCACCATATTAAATATTTACGGCAGCAGATTTATGCAGACTCATGGATAATTTTTTAAGCGGAAGTAAGCGAGCATTAGACGATAGTCAAGCATCAACAAATACACAGACGAGCGTGGTTCCGAAAATAAAATCAAGAAAATATTCTCAAGAATACTTAAATTTTGAGTTTACCAGTACTGAAGTAAATGCAGAAGAAAGGCCCCTGTGTATCATTTGCTCAAAAATATTGGCCTCAGACAGCATGAAACCTAATAAATTTAAACGACATTTGGAAACGCTTCATAGTGAGTACGTCAACAAACCCAGAGAATTCTTCGAATTAAAATTAAAATCATATAAAAAGCAAAAATCATTTTTTAAAGAAACTTTGTCTGTGAATAAAAAAGCTTTAATTGCATCGTACAAAGTTTCATATAAAATAGCCAGATGTAAAAAACCTCACACCATTGGTGAAGACCTTATTTTGCCAGCAGCAATTGAGATTGTAGAAACTATGTTTGGAGATAATTTTTCGAAACAATTGCAATCCATACCTCTTTCAAATGAGGCTGTTGCACGTCGAATTGGTAATATAGCTGAAGATGTACAATGTCAGCTTTTCTCGAAGTTGCGTGACAAATTGTTTTCAATACAGCTTGACGAAGCAATAGATAGTAATAAAGATGCTCATTTAATTGCCTATGTTCGATTTTGTGATAATATGTCAGTAGTAGAAGAACTAATTTTCTGCAAACCAATAGAACTCAAAACAACAGCGCTCGCATTATTTGCAATTTTAAATGATTTTATGAACAAGGCAAACATAGAATAGAAAAATTGCGTCGGAATATGCACCGATGGTGCTCGTTCAATGTCCGGAAGATTCCAAAGTGTACAAGCACTTGTAAAACAAAAATCGCCTCAGTGAATCTGGACATATTGCATGATCCACAGAGAAGCTTTGGCTTCGAAAGAAATTAGTCCTGGTCTGAATATTGTGTTAACTACGGTTGTAACCGTAGTAAATTATATAAAAATGAGACCCCTGAAATCGAGAATCGTTTTCGCACTTTGTAAAGACATGGATTCAGTACATTCAGCGTTACTATTTTATTGCGAGGCAAGATGGTTATCACGTGGGAAATTTTTGCAATGTGTTTATGAATTAAGAGAAGAAATCGCCATTTTCCTAGAAGAAGAAAACAGACCGGAAGCCGAGAATTTTCGCGATGGTTTATTTGTGATAAAATTGAGCTACTTGGTCGACATATTCGAGAAATTAAATAACTTGAATCTTCAACTCCAAGGAGCAAATACACATATGTTGGATACGAGTGATAAAGTTAATGCTTTTTGTAGAAAATTGGAATTGTGGAGCAGAAATTTAAAGCAAAAAAACCTAACAGTGTTTGCAAATGTGGATGATTGTACTAAAACTTACAAGGCTGAAGAAGAACATGTAAAAACATGCTGAAGACAACCATTGAAAATCATTTAGCCATGCTGGCAAAGATTTTTAAAAAGTATTTTCTTGCTGACGACAAACTGATAGCAAGTTACGAGTGGGTTAGGGATCCATTTCATAAGACTCCCGAAGGACTCTCAATTGATGAGGAAGAAAAATGCATAGACTTCACGACAAGTGGCGAAACCAAAAGACAATTTAGTAATAAATCACTATTTGAATTTTGAGCAGGAGTAGAGGATGATTTTTCTGCACTAAAAACAAGGGCATTTCGCATTCTATTACCATTTTCAACATTCTACCTTTATGAAACTGGATTTTCTACTGTGGCTTCTTTGAAGACAAAATATAGATCTCGGCTAAATATAGAAACAGAACTGAGAGTGGCTATTTCTAATATTAAGCCTTCCTTCGAAAAACTTTGCTCTGCAAGACAGGCCCAAGGAAGTCTCTAATAATTATTAAATTTGTTTTTAATTTAGTATGTTTTGATTTAGTAAATTGTTTTACTTTATTTGTTAAATATGTCGAAATGTATTTTGTTTTCTATGTGTATGTGTTCTTACCTTTCAGTCAGTTAATCAATTTTTTTTAATAATATTTTCTCTTGGATATTCTCGCGCCCCCCCTAGGGGGGCGCGCCCCGCAGGTTGAGAATCGCTGTTTTAAAACATTAAAAAATATTTTTGCAGGATTATTGTATTTATTTCTAATGCAGCGTACATTTTTGTTACAGTATTTGTCTTTTGCTAGTCGCATTTTTCTTGAAAAGGGTAAAGGATGATTTATGAATTTTTAAATACTTTGACGAAAATCTGCTTTCATTACAATAATTTCTAAAATTTTATTACAAATAATCCTCAAATGAAAAAAAATTATAAACTCCAGATAATACCAAAAAAATATTTTTAAGAATTTGTAGTAACAACGAAATACAATAACAAAAAAATTATTAATTTGTTATTATAATGTAGCTGAGTAATTTAAATCACATAAAAATATTTAATATACATAATCTTTATTTCAGAAGGAAGTTTCCAACTAATATCATCCTGTTGTCAGTCTTCGTAAGCATTAATTTTGCAATTGAGATATCAATAAAAAAATAATAGATAGCAAATAATCATAGAAAAAAAATATATAACAAGAATAAGCTTCGTTCTGTATAAGTTATGCAAACAATATTTACATTTGGGCAGGTTAGCTGCCAAGTGTTGAGTTCAATAGCAGCTTTTGAAGAGCATTTAAACTTTCCAAAATGGCTCGGACGGAAAGTTCCAATTGCGGCAAAGGACAACTCTTTATCCTGAGCGATAAAAACGTCTGGTTTTCTTTCCCCTTCGTATTGAAAAAAGTTTATATTGAATAAAAAATAATTGCAAGGTCGAAATGCAGCCATTTATGTACACAATGATTTTTTTTTTAAATGTATATTTGCTTATATATATATATATATATTATATATATATATATATATATATATATATATATATATATATATATATATAAAGCACATTTTAGACGTCATAGTGACGCCTACCTACGCCTCCTGTGGGCGTGTCTAATTCTCTGGTTTGTACGATCGATTTAGAAGTCTACAGAGCAAATTTAATTTAACAAGAATTCTTGTTTGTAACTAATCATGAATTTATTTAAAAGAAAATAGTTTAAATTGGCTTCAAAAAACAATTTGAATCGATTTGCAGAGTGGTTTAGTTATTAAAATATTTTGAAATCAATTTGAGCCAATGGTTCGTGACGTGCTGTCATCTATTCGTTTTTTTGTGAACTATTTAAAAGTGATATTCAATAATTTTATTTAAATTTTTTTGAATTTTAAGAGTTTAAATTATATTTTAAGGATTGCATTTAGTATGTTAAAATTGCAAAAGCTTTGCTTAATAAATTAAGCGTATTAAAATAATATTAGCTGCCACGGGAGCATGTCCATGAATTTTGAAAGAGTAAAATGGGGGTCGGAACCTTCAAGTCAATGCATTTGTATTGGACATATTAAATGAATTACAATTTCAATCAAGTTAAATACGGGGACATAACAAAACAAGGACGGATTAGTAGTGAAGCTGCCTGAACACAATTATTTACAGATATTTACATTATTTTGCTAATTAAAAATTAAATCACCAGTTGTTACCCAACCAGGGATCGAACCTAAGTAGCAATGCCTGAAACACACAGCCAATGAGAATGCTCAAAAACCCATAGTAAGGCGGAGCAAAAATGAGGTCAAAAATGTGCTTTCCTTGCCCACTTTCAAAAGCGCAAGAACGAGCACACCTTCTATTATTATATATCCACTATCCTTGATATATTACAAAGTATTAAATGCGTTTTTCGGGAGGTTTAATTGAATTCCAACATGTTTTTTAAAAGTTATTTGCAGAATTAAATTCTCTTTTAATTTATGTTTAATTCCATTGAAAAAAATTATTATAATGGCTCATTATTATGATTAACGACTGCTCGAAGCGGGTGATAGCTGTGCTTGGAAAACAATGTGCCATTGTCCGGCGCTAAATCAGAGTACTCGGAGGGTGTACCAGTTGCTTTTGAAAAGCAATGTGCCATTGCTCGGTGCTAAAACCGACTGCTTGGAGGGGATAAAAAGTCCAAAGTGACTGCCCCAATAAGGGTACTAGCTGTTTTTAAAAAGCAAAGTATTATTGTCCTGCCCAAAAGTCGACTATTCAACGGGGATTAGAACCTAAAAACTGTTGTTCCAAGGAGGTAACTGCTGTTTAGGGGGTAAGGGTGAAGGGTGCCATTAACGGCTATCGCCGAAATTTGTATTTCGAAAGTCTTGATTTGTATATGCCCATTAATGCTTTCATGTTTTCTTTTAGTTATTACTGGTAAACTGTGTATAATTTTTCTAAAAAGTATAATTTTAAAAGAAAATCATCAAATATATACTTTAAAAGTAGAAAATACAACAAAAACCATTCATTGAGTCCAAAATAGGCTGCATTTCGACCTTGCGCGCTGTTTTCATTCAACATTGAACATGGGGAAGTAAAAAATACATCTCTTTTCTTTTCCTCAAAACATATGGTAACCCAGTGAACACCTGCCGCAACTGGTCTATTGCCTTTTTCTAATAGTTTTTTATTTTCTTTTAATAAGCAAAACCTATTGATAATAAAATGCAAAATTATTGAGCAATAACGAAAACTTCCCTTTGCGGGTTGTCATTAATTTGTTCTGTGATTGGGTACACAGTTACACAATATTATGTCATACTTTTGGTAATTAACCTACAATATAAATGATGAAGGTTTTCGATTTTTTTTAAATTTATGTTTGTAATAATTTAATGAAATTAGACAGCTTTAAAGAAATCGGCAAAATGGGACAAAATAATTTTTCCAAATCGATTCACTAAATGAGGATTTAAAAAAAAAAAATTATATTCGTGTTTTTTAAAATTCTATAAAAGTTATTCATAATTTTTACTTAAATTTGATTTAGAGTAATTAAATAAGCCTTTTAGGTTTTTTTTGAGAAAATAATATTGCACGTAGTTAATCTAAAAAAAATAATAAACGAAAATATTGCCTACTGTTCCCGATTTCTATGCTGTTATAACCAGTAATTCCTAATTGATTTTAATAATTACACAATATTTATTATAATATTACATTCTAATTATTATTGTGTATTTTTCTTAATTTCGGATTCGACTTTTTAGAGGGACATGTTTCCATATGTCGTGTTGTTCATATAATCTTTGATATTCTAAATCTGTACACGTTTGTCAACACCAATAAAACGTTTAGCTCAATCATATACGATGCAGAAATTTACCAAACTTAAATACAAATTTATAATTGAATAGCTAATTTCGAAAAGGCTCATATCCGAAGAGTATTTCCGTGCTATTTCTCTAAACTTCCGATGATTAAAGATCTACAGACATTAAGACAATACATAGCGGGTGATTAGAGCGGTCGGTAATTTTTGAAAATAAAAACTGCTCAAATAAGTCAAATGGTTCAACAGAAATTCAGTTTTTTTTATGTCTTTCCTTTTTTTAAATTTGAAATTCAATTAGTTTTAACACCACTTAATAATTGAAAATATAAATAGTTTTAAAAACAAATTAGTATATTTTCTTTGTACTCAATGGATCTAACTTACTATAGTAAGATTCAGAATATAAAATTGTAATTTTAAACTTATATGTGTATTTTTTTGTTACCTAGACACTAGCAGCTAGCTATATGTTTGCAACTATATCAAGGTAGGTTGCTCAAAATATCTACAAACAATCAAATTTTGTAATAAAATGAAGGCAATGTTAATAATTACAATTTATTTCTCTTAGCCATTTTAACAATGACGCTATATTTATGGCGATCGGTATATCAGCAGTTGTGTGTTTTACTGTAACACTGTTTTCTTTTAACACCAAGGTATGTACACAAATTGTATGTTCGAATTAAAAGTAAATACTACCACATATTTATCTTCTAATTGATGCGAAGTTGAATTACGTAGGATTAAAACTAAATAAGAGTAATTGTGGCAGGCATAAAACATGCTTTTTACCTTAGACTCCTATCACAATCATATATATTATTTATGTAGTAAAATATCCTTTTTGCGACCTTTGTACTCAATAGATAGACTCATGAGGTTTCAAAAGAAAGATAATTTTCAGGAGCAGTGACGAATCGTACGTTCACCTCATAAATATCAAAGGTGTTTTTTTTAAATGCGTTTAAAATAATTCATTTAAATGTGATTTTTTTTAACCAAACCCTTAATAATGCTGCCATCTATGAATGAGCAGAAACATTAAACTTTTATGATTTTTTGGCTATAAGAAATACGCTAATATATTTCGCCCTTACAACGATTGGCGTTTTCATGCGATAATTATTGCACAAGCATACTAGTATGTATAAATTTGATTACAATCATCAAATATTTTGTACCTAAAATTACAATGTTATCACTAACATTGATAAATTATCTTCTAAGATCAAAACTCGTCATATGGTATTTTATAAATGATCTTCTATTATTCTGTTTGTAGTTCAAGCGAATTTATTTTTCTCTTCGATAAATTATAGTTTGATAAAACTTACCAATTATTTTATGCTATACAATTTATAATGGTTCAGAACAGCTTTTGGCGGAAACTTGAAAACAAAGCATAATTTTTCTTTTGAACCAAGTTAGCTCTTTAACCTTTTCATTAACCCTCACAGTAACACCTTAGGCCTCCAAGATCTAGAAATCGTCCTTTCTACTCGTTCTTCTAAACGCTTAGGCTCAAGTTATCTGGTATTTCATCGGTGAAGGCAATTTATTATTATTTTTTAAGAGACGTTATACAAATGTCTTATTCTAAGAGTTTACAAATGATAATTTTCAAATCTTGCCCTTCAATTACAATATTTTATAATTACAAGAAACCATGTCATTTAGTTTACATAAAAATATATTTTGAGTTTCATATCTTATACTAGCTTTACCTATGGTTCTATCAAAATCAAAGAGGCCCATTAATTCGCTAATTACCTTAAAACATTTTGTTCTACCCACTGAGCTAGAATACAATATAACTATAAGCACTGTGTACCGTCAGCCGCGACCTGAACAACCAATCAGAGAAGAGAACGCCTGTCTTCTCCGGAAGCGTAGGTGCGGGGGAAAGGGAGAGACGAAATTAAAATGTAGACGCGAGCACGTCGATTTTGTAACTCTGCCGGTGTTTTATGTTTTTATGTTTTTGTATCACGCCTCATTAGCTGTAAGAATTTCTATTATTATTAAATCTTTAAAATCCACTCGGCTATTTGTTTGTGACGTTACAGCTTATATAAAATTGGTGCCAGCTTGTGGTATATACCGGCAGAGTTAGTGTTAAGGATCCGAAACTCGGATTAGTTCGGAAAGGGTTGCTTTCTCGGAAGAAGAGAAGCGGGCGCCGAACGGGACTCGACGTGAGTCAGCAACGGTCTGCGAGCGGAGGCGGGACAGCCAGTTTTCGAAACCGAAAGCGCTCAGCAGAGAGGGGTGCACCCTGCACCAAAAAAGAATTCTCCAACGTAATACTGGAGGTGAGACTTGTCCAAGTCTTGGGAGACTCGCCTGGAGTCTGAGGTGTCCCTGCTGTGGAACTGTGCGCCAGCACAAGGAAGCCAGCCGGCTTGGAAGTTCCAGGATACCGGAGTATAGGAAGCTCATCCGAGCAGTTGTTTTAGCGGACATCGCTAATAGGAAGTTCCGGAGGACCGGAATATACAGATGTGGAGTCTTGCCATGACGAGCCAGTGGTAACGGCATCGCCAAAAGTGGATTCCGAATCGAAACCGAAAGTTTTTCAGGAGGACAGCGGACACCAGTTTCCCGCGTGCCTTTTTTGAAATTGGAAAGGGTGAAACATTCATCCAGCAGTGTCGTCTCGGGTGACGATTTTTGGAGCTGAGAGAGGTGTGGTTCTTGATGTATGGCGGTTGAACAGTGTCAACAAAGGGGTAAGTGCCTTCGCTTTATCTCAGAGGTGTGACTTGTTCTAATTTTGGTTCTTTATTATTTTTGGCGCACTCCTTGTGTGGGAAAATTTTGATTTACTTTTTTGTTTGTTTTGGGCCAAAATGTCATATTTTGCTAAATTTAAAAAACAAGACCTGCAATCTCTTGCGGAGGAGTTAGGTCTGACAGTAGCACCTGGTTCTAAAATTCTCGATCTAAAAAACCTTATAATGAAAAGTAGTAATTATGACGAGGAATTTTCTAGGGCTCTCTTGGAATCTCTGGTTCAAGATAGGTTGAAAAATGAGGAGCGCGAAGAAACCATTCGTTTGCAAAATGCCGAGCGCGAAGAAACCATTCGTTTGCAAAATGCCGAGCGCGAAGAAACCATTCGTTTGCAAAATGCCGAGCGCGAAGAAAGGGAGAGGGAAAGGGTTTTTGTTTTAGAAAAACTTAGATTAGAAGCGTCTAATCGAGAGGCGTCGCAAACTAATGATTCGTCAGGTGTTTCTAACAGATCACAACCTGACATACAGAAATTAATTCCCAAATTTGACCCTGATCAATCAGACATTAGTTTGTATTTGGTAATATTTGAGAGACAGGCAAAACGTGCAAATATTCCATGTTCTGATTGGGTATCTTCGTTGTTAAGACTTTTGCCCATAGAGATAGTTCAGTTAATTGCACGCGAACCCGAAGAAGAAGCCGATGATTATGAACACATTAAGAAGCTTCTCCTCAAAAGGTTTAAAATGAGTGCAGAAACTTTTAGGCAAAAATTTGTGCAGCACCAAAAAAAGTCAGAAGGTACATGGAGAGATTTCGTTTTTGAAATCAGAAACTATTTAGAGGAATGGTTAGATGGGTTGGAAATTAGGGATTTTGCTTCTTTAAAGGACTTAATGATTGCCGATCAGGTAAAAAAACGTGTAGGGGTAGAAGTTAAAGAACACTTCATAGATGATTGGGTAAATATTAAAACATCTTCTGTTTTAGCTGACCTTTTGGATACGTACGATGATGTTCGTAAAACAAAAAAAAGACCTAACGATAAATATCAAAAAGTAGAGAAAGGTCAGGTTATCAGTAAAAAAGAAACCGATTTCGAAACTACCAAATCTTCGCATAACGAAGAAGAAAAAAATAAAAGAAATTATGAGGGTTTCGATAAAAGAAAGGCACCCAGGTGTTATGAATGTAACAGCCCGAATCATTTGAGGTATAATTGCCCTGTTCTCCAACAAAAAAGTGAATTTGCTTCGACAGAACATGTCAGTTTTATAAAAGAGGGTACCAGCAACGAGTTCTTAGCCTCGTATTTGAGTAGTGGCTACGTAAATGACATTGAAATAACATTTCTAAGGGACACAGGATCTACTTTAGATGTAGTGTGTCGTAAATACGTTAGCCCGGATACTTACACAGGAGAAACTGTGTGGGTGAAACAACCCTTAAATAGAAATAGAATATCTCTACCTCTCGCAATCGTAGAATTAAACGGGGAATTTGGTACGATTAAAACAACAGCCGCTGTTTGCGCAGATTATTTAGATGAAGGTAGATATATTTTAGGAAATAGAACTGCGGTGTTAATTGAAGAAAATAAGGGGAAGGTGGAAATGGAAAAAAATCAGGCAGTATTTGAAATGGAGGTAAAAAAGGGGGAAGTGGATTTAATTGAAAATCCTAAAGTGGAAAATAACGATTTTGAATCGTCTTCTATTGATATTAATTGCGCTGATTTCAGGAAAGGACAATCAGATTGTTCGGAATTGAAGGATCTCTTTGAGATGGCTGTTAAAAGGGAATCTTCCCTTAATTTGGTCCCAATATGTCAGGAGGGGTTTTCGAAACTAAACTTAGTTCACGATAGTAAACCATTTTCTAATGAAGAAGGTCATGGGACAACCCAAATGTGTATATCAACAAAATATACTGAAGCTATTCCTGTAGCTGACACATGTTCTATTTCTGCTGGATATGCATTAATAGATAGGTTTAGACGTAGGGGATTTCCCCGGGAAAGTCACGGGTCTCGGATGTATCACGTGAACATGTTGGACCGATATCACACAAAGCCAGAAAATGTAACTTTTTTGGTTGGTGAAAAAGAAAATGTTTCTGTAATTCACGATTTAAAAATTCCTTATTTGGATAACGATCCTACTGTTGTTGAATTTCGGGTTTTAATTCAACTTGAAGAGTTAATTAATCAAAATTCAAAAAGTTTCTCAAATGATCTCGGTCTAATTTGTTTTGGTGATGAGCGAATGTTGTGTGAGCCAAATTGGATTTCTTGTACGCAAAATGAGAAGGCTTTTCTGGAATTAAAGTTAAAATTACCTAACAAGCCTGTTTTGTGTGCCCCTAACTTTCAACAGGAATTTATTGTTCAGAAAGACTCTACTTGTATAGGTGTGGGAGTGGTTCTCTCTCAACCAAATGATGGAAAAGAGAAACATCTTGTTGTGTATTTAGGAAATTTTCCATTGTAAAAAGAAAATGTGAATTCTTAATAGTGTATTTGTGTCCTCAATTGTTCATAAATGTGTATTTTATTTTGATAAAAAAGATTGTTAATTTTACTGTATGTATTGTCATAATCACACCGTTTGAAATAACTTTGAAAGTTTGTGATTTGTGTTTTTGATGTAATATAAATCAATATTTAATGTTGATAAATTTGTTTAATTCATAAAGTACCTGCTTAATTGTTTTGTATGTGCTTTCCCACACAAGTGTCTAAGTTAATAAGATTCTTAATTAAAAACTTTAAGTAAGATTTAACTGAATTGTAAACGTTTTTGAATATTTTAAGTCACAACCTCAGGGTAAAGTTAAGGTACTAATGCTATTAGATTTTAAGTGCAAATTTCAGGTATCAGTAAACTGAAGAACTGTATGTGATGAACAATGTCAACGACGTCTGACGGATCAAATACATGACTGGAGAAAATCCGTTTCTCAAGAAAACTTTTCAAAAATTTGAAAAGTTCTGGTAAGAGGGGAGGAGTGTTGTACCGTCAGCCGCGACCTGAACAACCAATCAGAGAAGAGAACGCCTGTCTTCTCCGGAAGCGTAGGTGCGGGGGAAAGGGAGAGACGAAATTAAAATGTAGACGCGAGCACGTCGATTTTGTAACTCTGCCGGTGTTTTATGTTTTTATGTTTTTGTATCACGCCTCATTAGCTGTAAGAATTTCTATTATTATTAAATCTTTAAAATCCACTCGGCTATTTGTTTGTGACGTTACAACTGGAGCGAGGACTCCCATTGGGCGACAATGTATTTTACCTTGCCGCGCGGATGCATACAATTCGGAAGAAAGATTCAGAAAACATTCGTCCTTGAATATGACGTCTCACGTGACGTCACAGAAATGTTTAAAACTGTGTTTTTTTTCGGTGCCTTTCATCTTCTTTTTCTTGTAAGTAAGAATGGAAAAATATTAAATATGTAACATTTAACGTATTTTTGAAAGCCAGAAATGCGTTTTTAAATCTACGCAAACATATACGAAACGACTATTTATTCTACCTTCACTCAAAAAGTGTAGGTTTTTCTACCTTTACTCAAAAAGGAGTAAAGTGGTCGACCACGCTTAGTCCTCGCTCCAGTGTTTATAGTAATATTGTATTATAGCTTAGTGGTTCTAACAGACCAAAGCCAGTTGCTAAAACAGAATTTTTCCGACAACTTTCAAAAACTGTTTAAATTTTAAGCTCGTCTTTTTATAATTGTTTAGATCTATATTTTTGTGTTATTTCTTTTCAGTTTGATTTTACTTCTTGTGGTGGCCTACTGTGTATTTTGCTATTAATTTTGATAATATTTGGCATAATAGCAATATTTATGCATTCTAAGGTAAATGTTTCCATCAATATAATTTTGCTTCATAACTTTTTTTATGTTTAAATATTCTAATTAGTCAAATAAAAGTAAATATTAGTGCTCGAAAATATTTCTTCCCAAAAGACTAAAATTTAAGAAGCGATTATTAAAACCATTCATTTTGTACTTTTTGAACACCACCTTTTACTTTTTGAATTCCAACTGTTTTCCAAAACTCATAGATCGTACTTTTGCAATTTTAAGTTTAAAAATAAAATTTTATTTTATTTTGTCATTCATTCAGCATTTTTTTACGTTTATATTTCAGAAATATGAGACTTCTAAATACAAATACAATTTTGTCCTTATAAAAAGTATTATTGTATCAACTTTGGATAACATGTTAAATTAAATCATAATTTAATATTGTTTTACAAGACATAACTACTGCTGCGGTGGCCATTTTGTCTCTGTCATGGTTTAATGATAACTGAACAAGCCCACACTTAATGTATATTTTTTGTTGATGTGAAAATTATGTTTTAAGAAAATTATGACTTAACTAGAAATGTTTGAGAAATGTTCTATTTTTGGTTCTACTAGATATTGCCTTTCAGCAGACGAAAAACAAACACTACAAACATGAACCACTGTGTATTTTCTCCAATCTCGAGTTACAAAATTATTTGGATAAACTGAAATTTAATTATTATTTTAAGTTGCCTAAGTTATTAAAATAAATTATAATATTAAAATTTATTTAGGTGATGACTATGATCTATGCAGGATTAGGAGCTATTGTTTTTACCATGGTAAATAAATTTGATTTTTCTTTCAGAAAAAAATATTTTTGTAACACTACCATATATTTCCTAGTGGATAGTTTCGTAAGCCGCTCATGATCCTCTTAATATATAATTTTAATTATAATTCTGAAGGAGCTGACTTTTACCTTTGTTAGTTAGCATAAAGTAATTTATTTCTAATATGTTATATTAAGCTAGGGGTAGAATTCCATTGCTCTATATTCATTTTTAATTAAGTAAAACAATTAATTCTACTTTGTATTTTTGGCATAAATATTCAGTAATTATACAAATATTTACAACTAGCTGTTACCCGAGGTTTCCCACGCGTTATTTTTTTTTTTAACCCAATGGTTCGTTCACTCCGTTTATTCCTTCACTTTTATTTTCTCGAAGACAAAACAACTGGTATGTTGCATACAGTAATGATACAGACATATTTATACTCTTTGGTCTGTTCAGACTACTCCAAATGTTAGCTGTTTTGTTAGTTTTTCCGTTGAAGCATTATTGTCAGGAAATTATTTTGCCAAAGCCCATTTTTGATCGCCAACTTTCAATTGTAAAACAATTCATTTATATTAATTTATTTTAAAGTATTTCAATGTTGTCAAGATTTTACAATTTTATAACAATGTACAGCCGCGGAAAAAAAAACGAACCACCGATGATTATTTCGTTAGTTTTTATAGTAGAGCTAAACTTAATATACCATTTTGTAGGGAATAAAGTCTACTATACATTGATATACAAAAAATTTGCATAGGGGACTATCTTCATACTCGAATCCGCACCAACTTTGAAATTTTCAATAGCAACACCTACTTTTGATATCGCAGAAATGTTCCGCGCCCTCAAAATAATCTAAATACAAATTTTCGTTCATTTCCTACATTTATATGCAGAGATATTAGACAATATGTATCGATCTTATTTGAGGGGCTACTTCCACAGTGAACAAAGTATTAGTGAGACTTCGAAATAAAGTACGCTGGTAGAAAATGTTTTGGCGTTAGCCGTGGTTCTTCTTTTTCCGTGGTCATTCATTCCCCCACTTCCGTATACCCTTCGCCTCTATATAAGAATTTAGAATTTTATGCCAATGCGATCACAGCGCTTTTAATTCTCAAAATTAGTAGATTTCTGTTAAGTTCTGCAGATTTTAAATTTGTGTATGACCCCTTAAATGATCATTTGACGCACATTATAATATTGCCAAAAAACTACAAAGAGGAAAATCCTGAAATTTTAGATATGCATATAAAACGTTTTTCTGAATCCATCACTATCAAAATATAGCATGGTTGCTATTCATAAATTTTATGAATATTAATATCCTAATTTAAATAAAATTAAAAAATATACATATAAGTAATGAAACTTAGTGTATTTTATTTGGGTTGTTTAGAAGTAACACAGATAAAAATATCAGCTTAATAAAATTATTATTTCGAAAGATATGATTAAAAGTTTAAGAAATTCATTTAACATTACGAGTTCTAAACTTTCGATATTCATAATTAAAAAACTACTTAACCAAATGACTTGCAAATTGATATTCAATGATAAATTTTGTCGTAGATTTTAAATATTGAATCAAAATTGGGTGTTGCTATTGGAAATTTTAAAGTTGGTGCGGATTTTAATATGAAGATAGTCCCCTATGCAAATTTTTTGTATATCAATGTGTAGTAGACTTTATTCCCTACAAAATGGTATATTAAGTTTAGCTCTACTATAAAAACTAACGAAATAATCATTGGTGGTTCATTTTTTTTTTCCGCGGCTGTACATACTATATTTTTTAATTGGATTTTAAAAAAAAAATTAGTTTCGAAAACCGTTTTAAACGGAAAACTAAACAGAATTTTAAGCCTCAAGTGCACAATTAAAGTTTAATAGTATCTATATATAAATTCTTAGACATGTCCGAGCAGTGGAAGAAAGTGTTTTGCTTGCCACAGATACATACACACAGAGACACTTTATTTTATTATTATATAGATGATATTCAAACAAAACTCCTTTTAAATCAAAAATATTATAGTTAAAAATTCATTTGTTTTTCTAGTACCTAGCTTATGATACACAAATGCTGATGGGAGGGAAAACTATTGAAATACACCCAGAAGAACATATACTGGCAGCAATACAAATCTATTTAGACATTCTTTATGTATATATATACATCCTAATGCTTATAGGAATCGGCAATAATTAATGATGAAACAAGACATTTTATTTATTATCATTCAAACAGGAATCAAAGGTAAGGAATTCATATATTATCATCCGTTATTACCTTTTGTTTTTAAATTTCATTATCACGTGATTTTAGAATATATACAATATTCACTCTAGGCGTTTTTTGAAGGGCAGTCCGCCCTGCCCGCCCTTTTTTCATCTCGATAGTGACCTCATGTCCCTTTTTCAAAAATGCAGCCCTCTTTCGAAAAAAATTCCGCGCTTTCCTAGCTGTCTTTAAAAAAGGCATCGATTAAATTTTTTTGTGTGTAAATTGGAATTAAGTGAATTATGACAATAGAAAACAAACTTCTTTTTAACTAAGCGTGTTGTAAAATCGCGATGATTCCGCGGTAATTTCGAGCACGGGGCATTGCACGAATCCTATTGGTTGCCTGTAAGATGATTTGGGGAAAGATTACAAGATCATACATTTTATTACCAAATTTTAAATTTTAGTAGCCTTTTCATCAGTTTTGTAAGGGGCCTAAATCGGGCAACTTACCGATTTGGTTTTTAGCGAAAACATTAATTTTAAAATGTCAAATTTTGAATTTCAAGTAGTATTTCCAACAAGTGACATACATTTTGTACTGTTATTTCCTTCGAGATAAGCCCCAAGCCCACCAATAGCTCAATGAATCAGAATTGTTTTTTGTTTGGTCACGGGTCCGATGTGTCAACGGGTGGCCACGCCCACCCCAAATTTTTTTTTTGAAAGTGCCCTTTTAAATACAAGAAGTGCCTTTCCAAAAACGGGCATTTTCTGCTAACAGCGCCCTGCCCCTTTTTATTTCTAGAGTGAACACTGATACATAACAATGATAATTTGGTATAAAAGGCTGGGTTTTTTTTAGATACATATTTTAAGTACTATTAACGTAGTGTTGAGAAATACCAAACTGTTGAATAAACACTGGTTACAATGTTTATTTATAATTAACCATTATATATAACCTACTGATAATCATGTTTTTATAATTCAGCATTTACTATTACCGGTGTTCACTCTAGGCGTTTTTTGGAGAGTGGCCTTATTCACATCTTAATAGCGCCCTTGTGCTCTTTTTTACAAAAATGCCGCCCATTTTCAGTCAAATACAAGCGCCCTTGTTTACTTGGACGTGTTAAAAAAAGGCATTGATTGCGATGATTCTGCGGTAATTTCGAGCACGGAGCATCCATGAATCCAATTGGTTGGCTGTGCCCGCACATAAAATACTAAGTTTTTTTTTGTCTATGATCTTTTTTTTTTAAATAAGAGAAAATGGTTTGCAGGGTAGTGATTTGATCACCAACTTTTGGATTCAAGTAGCCTTTTAATCAGTTTTGTATGTTATCTGATTAGCACTACTAACCGATTTGATTACCCTTAAGTGGAGACCAGTAGTTTCAGAGACTGCTAGCACGTCTCTGCTAGTGTAGCATTTACCACAAGTCCACACTTCAGGGTTAAGCAAAAAAAATATATATATATGAAAGAAAATTCCTATAACCACCCCCTTTTCTAATCCTGACCCCTTGTAAAACCCCTCTTAAAATCCCTTAACATCTATCCCTTAAATTAACTAAGCACAATCTGTGCCTTTTCTCTCTTATTCCAAGAACTCACTTTTTCCCTAAAGGATTATCCCTACCAATCAACGACTGTGCTTCCGAACCGATACGAATTCCCCATTTTCCCTCTTGGTAATATGAAAAATCCCCATCTCACGACACTTGGTGTTCGGCTGCCGACACGACAGGATGTAAGCTAATTCTCTGAATAAACATGTTTCTGTGAAATCTACTCGGCCCAATCATGGATTAATATAGTCATGACTGCAATTAAACTAATGAAATGACCACCCAGTGGAACATTTCAAAAAGTCGACAGCGATTGAAGTCCTGTTACGGCGAATTTTAGCGCAAATAGCTTCCCATAGCCAAGCTAGCCGAACACTAATCCAGCAGATGTCCGAGCCAACGTACAGCGATAAGTGGCCAACCGGAATACCATTCTGGAACTGAAACGCATCCATCCTAGGAGGTTTCCTGCCGTGAAAAACTATCGTTCATTACCGATCCCGACGGATTTGTAAGCCGGTTGCCGAGAATGAGTCCTACTGCGTAGTTCCTGGCACATAGAAAGCCGAACCGAAAGTTGATATCCGCAAACACCAGTACACGTTCAAGCTCCGAAAGAACAGAAACCCGTCTACCTTTTAGAAGATGCGACGACCGCTTCGACAAACATGGTCGATTCGAACTTGCAACGGCAGCGACTCCAGAAGCGCCCTACAGAAACGAAAGCGACCGGTACCTGCGGCGCCATGACGTACGGAGCCAGCTCCCGGCTTGCCCTGAAACGCCGACTCGTGTGTTTTTCAACCTGCTGAGAAATTAAACTCCTCATCTTCAAAATAAAGTGTCTTCGAAACAGTGAGTACTCTGCCCATCGCGAAATCAAAGTGATCAGTGAAACTGAAACACCAAGAAACGAATGTGCTCGTTAGTTTCGATTCTCATGTTGTGTTCATTTCTACAATTTGTGTGCTGTTTCGATACGAATCAAAATATTCACCAGTATCAATGTTCGTGAAATCAAAGTTCTGCAAGTTACATAAATCTCCGTGATCAGTGTGAAAGACCAAGAAATGAATGTTCTCGACGAAAGTTAGTTTCGATTTTCCTTTTGTGTGCATTTCTACGATGTGTGTGCTGCGTCGATTACGGTCAAAACATTGACCAGTGTCAATGCTTCGAAACGAAACCATGTGTATTTTTGATAATGTTTGAAATATTTTTAAAACTTAATAGTTTTCAAATTTAAGCAATATTGATTTTTTTTAATTGTAGAAGTTTAAATTGAATTTTATTTGAATAATTCACTGTTTAATTAATTAATTTTAAATGCTTACTAATTAACTGATGTTAGTTTTTCATATTAATTATTTTTAAGTGTTTCCAATTAAATTTATTTTTTGTAAACAAAGATTTTTTTTTATACAAGAGTTAGCAGTTTGTAATGTTGAATAGTTTCAAAGAATTAATTAAACTTGATAGTTTATTTCAAAAACTGTTTTGAATATGATCATTAATGAGCTATTGTGTAAAATTTTGTGATCAGGAAATTGATTTTGAATTTTAATTATTCTAATTATTATTATACATTATCTAATTTGCTATATTGGTACAACGTCAAGTTAAAATAACAGTAAACAAAGACACACCGAGTAGTCAAGCTACTTTAATTTCAACTGACAATACTAACTCTAATTCTGCCATGAACCAACAATCCTCTGTAAATGAAACTGAAGCTAGTTCATCGAATTTAACTCAGGCTACGAATTTAATTTTCCCCAATTATCTTCCGTCTTTAGTATGTTTTGATGAAGGTATGTCCATCACTTCTTGGTTGTGTTATTTTAATACTCATGCACCTAAAGATGAACAATGGAAGTTGGAAAATATTAGTTCCTTCTTAAAAGGAAATGCTCTTAAGACCTATATCAATGATGGATTACACTTAAATGATTGGAACTCTTTGCAAGAATTACTTATTGAGACTTTCCTCGAACCCAAATCAATTTCGTTTAATACTTTCACAAATCTAAGATTCTATGCGAGAGATGATATTTCTTTGTACTTCCATCGTAAAGTTCAAGCAGGTAGGCATTTAGGTCTTTCGACTGAGTTGATCATTCAAGGATTGACGGATGGTTGTCCAAATTTTATGCAAACTGCTCTTGTTGGACATACCATACCTTCCACCAGTGATTGGCTAAATTTAGCAAATAAAGTACACAAAATCAATCCACCCCCTTCACACCAAACTTCTTATGAACCTCGCAATATTGGCAACAGACCTTTTGGACATTTCCAATATCCCCAAGGTAATCGATATCAACAAAATTTTCGCCCTTTTCAACCTCGAGAGCCATATTATTCTAATCACCGCCCTCAGGCGTTCCAAAATAATCGGCCCTCAGTTGTCCCCTCGCAGGATATTAAACGCCCAGTTAACCAAAATCATACCAACACCTCTCATTACCAAAAAAGCCTTCCTCCTACTCCTTGTAGGTTATGTGAACAAAATGGGATATATAATGCTTATCACTGGATGTCCACATGTCAATTTAGACATGTCAAAACTCCATCAAACACTGAACATGTGCGACATCCACAAAATGTCGCAAAAAGGGAAGATCCCGATGAGACACCAGAACCTGACCCTGATTTGTAACTATTTTTTACGTCCGGATACATAAAAACCAAACCAGTTGAATGCCTCATTGACATGGCTTCAACTTTATATAATTATATTATTGTTTAAATTTGTATTACCATGTATTTTATTATTTTAAGTTGTTCATTTTATTTGTATAATTATTTTCAAATGTACCCAAAGTGTTATAGTATGTCAGTACACTTATTTTCCACTATTCCATGGAATAATACAGAACTTTGGAACAATCAACCTAACATAGGTTCACGAGGATCCTCATCACTCAACATTCACTCACTAAAAGTGAACTGTTTTCAGAAAGTTCAAACTTTCTTCAATGGCCATCTTTATTTTTCAACACCTTTTTGATGTAAAAGGTCCTTCAACAAATGGCGGCCAAAACAACATCTTTCATAAAACATGCAATTTTGATACAAAACTCGTATTAAAATTTGTAAAAAAAATTTGTTTTTTCGTTTTCAGGTACTTTTGGCGACAACTCGAACTGATGAAGTTGAGTTAGTCTTTCATTTAAAGTTCAAGACAAAAATTGAATTTTCAAAAAGAAGGGTATTTTGAATAACGTTATACATGAAGATGTTTGTTGAAGCCTACCATTTTCATTTTTTTTTCTTTTTTCAACATGTGTGAAACATCACGCAAATGTTTCCTTCGATTTTATTTTTGTCGACATGTCATTTTGTATATCATATCTATTGCGCGTGCATTTCTTTTGAAATATTGTGTATGGAAATACTTTTGATGTTTTGAAATGTTTGATGATATAATTTTTTCTCTGTGTTTTGTGTCTCCAGCAGTCGATGTTTGTTTTTGATAACAATTTTTATGTTCTTGTGAATCGAACCGGGGCACCGTCGTTTACACACCGTATGTCCATGAATATTCAAAATTTTCACTCCACCTCCGTCATTAATATGTCTTTTCCACTTTCAGATTCTTCATGTTGAGCTTGTGGTCTGATCAAACATTTGGTTAACATTCTCTTCATTTCTTTGCATGTCTTTTCTCGCATTTGTGCTCATCGCTGGCCGATGTGTATGATTTTGCGGGAGGGAGATGAAAGAAAATTCCTATAACCACCCCCTTTTCTAATCCTGACCCCTTGTAAAACCCCTCTTAAAATCCCTTAACATCTATCCCTTAAATTAACTAAGCACAATCTGTGCCTTTTCTCTCTTATTCCAAGAACTCACTTTTTCCCTAAAGGATTATCCCTACCAATCAACGACTGTGCTTCCGAACCGATACGAATTCCCCATTTTCCCTCTTGGTAATATGAAAAATCCCCATCTCACGACACTTGGTGTTCGGCTGCCGACACGACAGGATGTAAGCTAATTCTCTGAATAAACATGTTTCTGTGAAATCTACTCGGCCCAATCATGGATTAATATAGTCATGACTGCAATTAAACTAATGAAATGACCACCCAGTGGAACATTTCATATATATAGTTTGGAATTATTTTCGAAAGTACTGCATTGCCATCGCGACACTTTAACTTTTTGTCAAGCCTCTTCTCTCTCAGCCGTATTCGAACTCAATGTCCTGGTGCCTATTGAGGTTACGTCGGTGCCAGCTCATGTGTTCACCTCATCTAACCATGGTTCAAAAATACGAGGCATTGTTCTGGTTGTCTTAGCTTCGAGTTAGGCACGATCAGGCCCGTCGCAACGGGAGCCCGCATGCATATTAACTACCTATACACGAGTAGACGCATTGGAAAATTTCGAGCCTTCTGATTCGTCGGTTTCACTACGTAGCTGTGACGTCACATTATTTTCTCATCCATAATATTTTTATTTGCATTGTTGATGGAAAACTCCTTTATTTACTTTTATTTGTTTGTTTTTACCTGACGTTTTTCGTCCAAATGTCCGTTGCAATCGAAATGTAAAAGTAAATTCTTAAATTTTTTTCAATAAATAAGGAAATTTCTTCTTCTTTTTTTTTTTATATATATACATACAGATAATAAAAGGTAGAAAATGCTCAGCAGAAAAATAACACTCGTATAATATTACAAAATGTAATGGAATTCTACTTAAATAAACCCATTACCAAAAATGTTCCATATTTTATAAAGCTACATTTCCCCCCATTTTATATTCACCTTATTAGGCAATTAACTGACAAGCATTAGTGATTCAGATTCAGAGAAAAAGATGGCGCCACCAAAAAATTTCATAAAAATGTTTCTAAATATTGTTCCGCTTAACAGTTAAATTTAATGAATTTGATTCTGCCTCCTTTAAAAATGAAAATACGGACATTTGGACGAAAAATGACCGGTAAAAATAAAAGCTAAAAGTAAAGAAAGAAGTTTTTGACCAACAATTGAAATGTAAGTATAATAGATGAGAAATAGTGTGACGTCACAGCTACGTAGTGAAACCGACGAATCAGAAGGCTCGACATTTTCCAATGCGTCTACTCGTGTATAGGTAGTTAATATGCAGCCCGCATCAACAAATAATCTGGAAACCCTAAAAGTTGGGAATTTCTAGTTTTGAAAATCCACAAGTTGGGAAAATTTACGCCTGAAGAAAATTAATATTATTAGCAAATGAAAGCTGTACAAAATTAGAAATTACACAACTAGTAAGATTACATTTAAATTAGACAATGCTTGTAGGAGATTGTTTAATATTACCCAATATATATAAAAAACAATGAAAAATGACGATAAGTTGAAACTGCGAGTTTTCAGTACTGTTAAGTTGGGAAATGTCTTGCTTCAATAACCCCCCACCCCAATTTTTTTTTGTGTTTGAGACGGCACTGGGCCCGAATTGATTAATTGAATTGCCCGAATTGATTAATTAATTCGCAGTACAGCTGAGAAGAGGGGTATCGGGGCGGTTCGGGCTCTAACCCGGAAAAAAAAACGTCAAGGGAACACTGCTTCGTTAGTTTTGAACTATAGTCATATGAAGTGGACAATTTCTGAGCTGGTAGCTTACGCAACCTAAATGGCCATGAAGGACGTTTGAACCACAACGGAGTTTCTCTCTACAAGACGTTTTTTTTTTTTTTGGTTACATGCGATGTTTTCCCTCCTAGATTAGATAATTATGCTCATGATAAGAGTCGAACATCACTTAATCCTGCAGACACGTCCAATGTGTCAACGCTCACTCCAAACACTATGCGCCCACTTCAATCTTTATTTTTGGAAGTGCCCTTTCAGAAACTGGGTGACCTTTTTCTGCCAACGGCGCCCTCTCTTTTTATTTTTAGAGTGAACACTGCTACTATTGTTGAAGAATTATATGTGAAACAAATATTCATAAAAAATTCATATTTTGAATTTAAAGAAAAATTATCACATTTTACGGTTAGTATATAAATCCTAATTAAAATTACTCTTTAAAAATGTGATTTAAAACGAGAATTTTAAATAGTTAAAACTTTAATGAAAAACACACAAACTTGAATTTCTAGTTTTATTTAAACAACATATTGTAAAAAATTATGTCAAATTTTAACAATTTTGATCCCGATGAAAATAAACTGTGAAATGCAAATCTACAAATGAAATCCTCTAATTTGTTGGCATGTCATTTAAATTTCTAGAAGTTCTTCGTCATGAAAGTTTCATTTCCCAAACGGAAGCTTCAGGTCCTTCTACAAGCTAAGTTTCTGGATTGCAAGTGGAGCTGGAAATAAATGTAACGTTAAAAGAAAAAGAAATAAAAGGAAGAAAATACATTTCATTAAAAAAAATGCTGGTAGTACTTTTGAATAATTATTCTAGGGCAATGACATTCATAATAATTTTATTATATTATGTACAATGAAGCATGTTTTTTACTATCAGTACCATAACATTTAAGATATTAATAAAAACTTTTTATGTTTTATGGGCTTGCCGGTAACTAAAATTTGATAGCTTTTTAGCAAAATTATTTTCCTTTTTGTTAAAATATATTTCTTTTAAATCTTATATGCATAAAATCAAATAATTTTCCTTGAAAAAAATAATTTCCTTTTTTTTTCTTATAGCGATAATGGGCATGCTGTTTTTTCTTTAATCGTTAAAACACATGTAAAACATAGCATATTTATGTCATTAAATTTAGGTAATAAAAAATTTGATTTTTCTAAATTGTTGTTTTAGTGCAGATGTATAAAGGGCTTTCCCACATCCCACATATGTACACCAAGGCACAGAAGTGCTTTTTTTAAAAGCCCAAATTTAAAATTAGTTTTATGATTTCAATTAAAATATAGTTTATGGTGTTTTAAAAAACCAGCTTATAAATATCAATACACCTAACTTCATCAGTAAAATATTTTGTTTTTTATTAGACTGGTGTGTCTTTCCAGTAAAGAGCTGAACTGATTTTGTTTTTCTGAAATAAAGAGTTATATTTCAGAGTTCTTATCACGTCACATTTCTCAACCCCTATTAAAACTAGAAATCTTCAATGTGAATCTAATGTTAAATATTTTCTCTACGTTAACTTCCAACTTGTGTGCCTGAACTAAACACATTTTCTTAAAATGTTTTTTTTCAATACATTAAATGTGTGTGTAATTGCAAATATGTGTTACGAAAGTTGAGATTAAAATGCAATCTTAAATTGCTTTCATTCGATTGCAGTTTCAAAATTGCGATGCAGTGTTAGAAATATACTGAATTACCTATAATATTTAAACTCTTTAAATTGTTTAATAATAAACAAATCATTTTACACAATGGGATATTGCCAGGGAAGGGGATGACAAATCTCCAAAAATGAAAGTTTGAAAGCATGGAAAAATTATGCAATGTGCCGCCAAAAAGAGTTGCTGCTTCAGATCTTTGCCAACATCCCCCACACTAACAATGAGCATTTTACTTCATCAAACAGCCAATTATGACACCTATCACTGGATTACATCTTCAAGTCAAAACAGCAAAATAAACCATTCTGTAAAGTTTGTAAGCCCAAATTGTGAGCCTCAAAATTGACAAATATGTAATATGCAAAAATGACAAACGTGTAAAATGCTATTAGAATTAAACCAAAATATCAAATTACCAATAATTTGGTGGGGAAAGTGTAAGTGGTTAGTTAACTAACCTTTTTGAAAAATTCCTCTTTTGATAGTGTCAAGTACACATGCATCTTACCTCAAAATTGTTTAGCTCTGCTCGGTATATTTAAGCAGAAATAGCAGTAAAAATATAAGTTTAACCTAAAATGGTTTACTTTCATTGGACATACCCAATTGCCAAATTTGTGAAACATGGCAATTTTGTTAACCTATCGCCCTTAATCACCCCCAAGGAGGGCAAGTGTTAAAAAAATAATAAGTCAGTATTATGTAAAACGACACATGTTCAACAAAACAAAAATTATAGGTATTCAAGGTTGTGAATGAAAACGCTTTTACAGTTGGAAACTGTTTGTCACAACCATTTCTTACACTGCCCCTTCAATTGATGATGTTATTATCTAAATAAAACCAATCTAAATTTTTAAAGAAGGATAATACTGAGAGTGATGTTAACTAAATTAAACCAAATAAAAATTGGGGGGAAAAATTTAAAGCAACGAAAATTTAAAAAATTAATTTTTAATTCTTTTTGTTGGGTATTTTCTTTCAGAATAAATTCTGAGCTAACTTTGAGCTATTGAATAAACTTTGAGCTATTGTGTTGGTTCAGAATAAATTCTGAACCAACACAATAGCTCAAAACCAAATTTTTTTTCTGAAGTTCTTAGTTGGATTGATTTGTGATTTTCATGTTTCAGCTTGATTTATATGTTTCAGCTACCTATTTCTGTCCTCATTATGAGACTTAACACAGCCACGCACACACTCATACAAATACCTCGTTATTTTTTAACCAAGGTCAGATGACGAATAACAACCAAGCTGACACCCAGCTAAAGGACATTGGATCCCGATCATATTTATTGTGCACCTGTCCCGTATACATACCAGTATATTCTTTTTTTTAGATGACATCCTAGTATTTTAGTAATGAAGCTAGCAACCTCCAATCGCAAGATCACTATAGTTTTACTTTTCTTCATCAAGTCCATCAGTCAGGCTTTAGCCAAACACATTTTGAGGCCCCCAGTTGGAAATTTTTCAACGAATACCTGGATTGAAAGCAAATTATTTCCGATGTTTGGAAAAGATTAAACACTGTATCTCACACTAAAGCCTTTCCTTTAACCTCTTATCTCATGAGAACATGTGCATCACATTTTTAAATGTATACAAATCCAATGGTAAGCCACATTTACAAGGAAAAAAAGCAATGTTGTTATGGTTGAGCGTGTAACAAAAGATAAATAAAATTCAACACATCACACATTATCAATTTTACAAACCCAGCAATAGTAACAAACTGTACAACTGCAGGGTTAAAAACTAAAAACAATTTTTTTTCATTCCAAACATTCCATTTCATATTATTAATGGCCATGGTTAAAAAATACAAGGTATCGTTTCCAGGTATTTTCTTCGAGATAGATCCCGAAATATATATTACTGGGCTGGGTTTACTGAAGTTATATTACTGAGGGTAAAATTTAATTACATGATTAAACTTGACATCATATAACCGAGTAACCAGAGGACAAAGCATTGGGAGAATTTTTTTCTAAAGGAGTAAGAATATATCAACATGAAAAATACATATAGATCTGAATTTGGTAAATTCCTAGTGTACAGTGCCCCCTTGGCGAGATTCTGAAAATTGGTGACAAGGTCTTGGCGGAACGTGAAACCATGGGAGGAAAAAAAATAGGGTTGTCATAGATCATGAAATAGAATTGCCAAAATATAGAGTTTATTGCCCACCAATTATTGACAAATCCCATTTGGTCGGAGCATCGTACACTAAGAATTAACCTTGAATTTTTATGGACTATGTTAAAATGGAAAAGAATCAAATAGAAAACTTACCTCCACGAATTAAGCCAATGATTGTAAGGAATACAGCAAATGTTCCCAAAACAGCCGTTCTAGCCTTCTTTTTTTCTTCTGCTGGATCAAATCTTTCGAATTTGGAAGGTTGAACTCGAATCATTTTTTATATATAGTTTACGGCGAATTAATATTTTAGAAAACGGATAGCATGTACAACTTTTTTGTTGACAAAATGATGTAATATAGTAAATCGTTGCGGTTACAGTTTTATTTTATCTCTGCTGGTTTAAATTAAGAAGGTTAAGTTTCGAGCGTCGCACTAGAGCTACACAGTGAGCTATTGATGACGGTTCGGGGCTATCTCCAAGGAAAGACCAAGTCCTCCGTGGCCGAGCGGTTAAAGGCGTCAGCTGGGAATACGAAGATTCCTGGTTCGATCCTAGGAGATGGGCTTGACAAAGAAAAGTAAAAAAAATAGTGATCTTGTGATCGGAGGGTCCCCAGCTTCGCTACAAAATACTAGAAAAGTCGTTCAGAATATCCGCAAAAATTAACGGCGTGTATACGGGACTGATGCACGATAAATCGGATCGGGGTCCAAAGTCCCGACGTCTATTGAAGGCGTTAAGTGCCAGTTCAGGTGTTTCCTCATCATCTGACCGCATGGTTCTAAAATAACGAGGTGCATGTATAAATATGTGTGTGAATGTGTTCCCGGGTCTTTCCTTCGAGATAGACCCCGAACCGTCGCCAATATCCCGCTGTGCAGCTCTTGTGCGACGTTGTTAACCAAACCAAACGAAGGAAAGACCTGGGAACAATACCTCGAACCATGATCAAAGATAACGAAGACAACACTGGAGCTGGCAACCCCGCCTTCAAAAGGCGTCAGGACTTTGGACTCTGATCAGATTCATCGTGCACCAGTCGCGCATATACACCGATATAATATATGTTGGATTTTTTTTACTTTATTTTCACATTTTAACTTTATTTTGTCAGGTATCTCTCAATTATATTCGGATTGCTATCCGACAATGGCGTCCCATACTATAACCCAACAAATCTACGGGAATTTAGTCGTAGCAACAATTTGTTTATAACTTGTTGCTAAGCTAAAAGCTCTTTCGAAACTCTAGATAGCAGCACATCTGGAACCTGATTAGAACGCCATTAGACTATACTTAAAAAAAATATGAGCTATTGTTTGATGTTTTTCTTTCGAGATAAGTCCCCGAACCGTCACCAATAGTTTACTGTGCATATCTAGTGAGACGTTAATTCATCACTAACCAATCAAGAACGTCGACGTCAAACTTAAAGGATGATGATACAATATGGCTGATTAATGAAGGTTCAAAATGTATCCCAAAAGAAAGTTCAGTCAACATTTGAGATATAGATTAAGCATAAACAAGCCACGATGTTTAATAAATGACGAATATCGAACGCTCTTACTAGGGGGTCGCTATACTTTTTAAAGAAGGCAACCCTAGCCTCCGATAATGAGTTTAGTTTGTTAAATAAAAGTCGTACTAGAGCTGCACAGTGGGATATTAGACTGTTCTCGGTCTATCTCGAAGGAAAGACTACCACTAGTCTTTCCTAGACTAGAAAGATCCGGGAACACTGCCTCATATATTTTGGAACCATGGTTGGATGACGAAGTCAACTCTACCGAGTTCAAATAAAAATAGCATATCTTTAGAAGGAAAAAAAAATTAAGATTTTCAAACACTTCAGTCGTTTTCAGTAATCTTTTTCAAATAGGTCTTCTCAATCTACGAAATTTCTTAACAAAAAAAAAGCTACCCTAATAGTTGCTTCGATTTATTTTAAATCAGGCCCTCATTTGCAGTGTATAGGAAAAAATTTCATCTACAAATTCTGAAAGCTTGTTTCTAGTGAAAATGAAATAGGATTTCTCACCCCCGCCATCTAAATTAATAATCGAGAATTATTAATAAGTCTTTAATCTTCCGAGGATAAAATATTTCTTACCTATAGTCAGTCATTTGAAATCTAAATTTTTGTCGTGGAATAGTCGGTCACATTATTATCTTAATTACCATTGTCAAATTATCTGAAGCTGAGTAATAGTGGTAGAAAGTTTATCCTCAGAACAAAAACAAAACTTTTAAAATGTATAAGGAGTATATATATCTATTACAATGAAATATTAATATCCAACCAATATGTTTAGAGACACCATCAAGTGTTAAAAAACAACTTGGCAGTACACTATCCAAGGCCTATTCTAAGTAAAATTTACGACTGACACACAAATCCCCAATTAAAATGGAAAATGCCATACATTTAATTTTTCAAACATTAAAAATATTTTTAATTGTTTATTTAAAAAAAAAATATGCATAATTTAAAAAAATTATATTGGCTTTCACATCCTAAATTTAATTAAATATCCACAACATTCGAGGAATTTCTTAAAAACTTCTGCAATAATTTAAATTTTCCAATAAATTTTATGTAGTATGGGATAGTGAATTTGCTATCAATTCATAAAAATAGATATTCGCACACCCACTCACTCATTTTTTAAAAACATTTATAATTTAACTAGTGTTAAATATTAAACACTTTTTTTAAATTAGATTGTTCACTAATTTAAAATCAAGTTTTATAAATACAAATTTGTGCATTGGTTAAATAACATGATACTTTAAATGCATTGCGAAACAGCAAATTACTAAATACACTTCAACTGTTTTGCACAATTATTTTTTATGTGAAATTTTATCAGTAAATAATAAATCTTTTCATTGAAATGATAAATAAGGTTTTTGAATCGACCCTAATTTGTACAAGTTGCCAAATATGGTATCAATCGTGTTTGAAACACGACCATAAAAATTCTTTAGGATTTGTTTTAAAAAACAAAGTATCATGATTGCAATAATGAAACATGGTTCATACATATTTTCAAAAGTAAAAATTAAGTAGTTCTTAAGGACTTTTTAAGGACCTCCCGATAATTTTTAAGGATCTCTTATATTTTTTGGTGCTGTTAGCATAGAATCGTAATTTTTTGGTGAAAAATTGGTGCAGAATCGCATATAAACGTGTCATAGCAAGTTGACGCAGGATACCACTTCCGGCAAAATCTGGCGCAGAAATGTTAAAGATGCTACATTCTTGTGAATTTCCCCGATTTTTAAGAACGAGTATTGATTTTTCACAAAACAACAAACGAGCTGTGATTTTCTAATGATGAAGTGTCATGTATGATAATGATATACCATTGACTAAAAAATCGGATAAAAGAGATCAGAAGTGCACTTTTTTTTCTGTCACTAAATCCGTCTATTGACGGCTTTCTCGCCTTACCGATTTACACTTGCGTATAACGGTCAAAAGTGTGGACACGATCAAAGTAGAATCCGGAATTCCACATTCCTATATTTTTAATGCAACCGGACTTTTTGGGTTGCGAAAATTTAAAAAACTTTAAATTTCGGGTTAGACACGAAAAAATACCATCCATGTGAATTAGTAAAAAAAGCTCATGCTTGACAAAAATTAAGGACCTTAGTTGTAAATTAAGGACTTTAAGGGCCCTTAATTAAGGACCTACCTAAATTAAGTAGTTCTGAAGGACTGTGCGAACCATGTGAAATTTAGAAGCAAATACACTTATTAAATTAGAATGAGTAAATAAATTAGTTGTGAAACAAGAGATTTATTACATAATTAAGCACATATTACAGTTTAAATTAGAATTGAGAATATGCACATTGTTATTCCATTATATTTATCAAAAGAGAAATCTGTAAACTTTTGATATGAAGTTATTAGCTAGTAAAAAGAAATTAAATTTTGAGGATATCCTACTACAATAAAAGACACACAAGACCATTGCAACTTAAAATATACACCTTTAAGCTAAATATACAATAAAATAAATGGGATATTTAAGACTAGTACAGAGTTGCCAAATCACATTTACTCTAAGTAAAACAGTCTTGCCCACAGGAGGTTTAATGGAACAAATGAAAAAAAGGCTTGAAACGTTATATTGAGAAATAAAAACTTTTTCAAATGAATTCTAGCAGAATATTTACAATAAAGGAATAGATTAAACTATCATGTAACTTGCTTACTTTTAAGGCACAAAAAACTAAAAAAAAAAAAAAAAAAATGTCAAATAATTCACATATATAAAAAACATTTTCATAAAGAAAATCTTTGATTTTCCAAAAGCAATACAGACACATTATTTATAGCACTATACCAGTAATATAATACTGAATGATGTGAAATAGATCACCAAAATATAAGAGATTCTCCCAAATTTATAAGTTTAAATGATGGTCAATTTGTGGGAGGTTATAATTTATTTTCCCACTTACAAAGAAAAATCTTGACAACTAAACATAACCTTGATAACTAACAAGAATATTTTTAAGATTACAACTAAATGCACTTGATTTATTTGAAAAGAATAAACAGACATATAAAAACAATATAAAAGAACAAATATGAAGAAATTTTAAACAAAGAAATTTTAGTTTCAAAACAACTTCAAATAGAAAAAAAATTCGGTTAGCTAAATACAGTATTTCATCCTACTTTAAATACATTTAGACAAAAATTAAAACATCAATATATTCAGCAATTTACAATTGAATTCGCAACAGTAATAGCTTTAAAAGTTTTGTTCTTTTTTTTTCAATGAATCCAGAAGAGTTGTAAAAGACTTGCAAATCTGTATCCTGCAGATATTGCAGAAATCTGAAATTTAAAAAATTAATTTACAAAAATCTCAAATACTAAATTTAGAAATTAAAATGTATATGTAAAACTAAAATTATTGTTAACTCAGAAATGAAAAGGGACAGGGATTTTTAAAATAAAGTTTTTAAGGACCTTAAAAGTAATTTATAAGGACTCAATCCTAAGTATGTGTGTGCAAATACATTTCCCTTTACTTTGTACAAGTAGGAGAAAATCATTTGACCTTGTCCAATTTGAGTACGTATGATCATTTGATAAATAAGTAACTTCTAGGGCAGGACCATTCATTCATTCGGACAAAACTAGCTGCTATCAAATTGATTCTCGCACTTGCATCTAACTTCATATTTTTATTACAACTAACTTTAAAAGTTATTAAGATATATCCAATATTCCTAATTTTCTGTAACTATTGAATTATTGTTTATCTTTTCTAAAGTTAAAATAATAAACAAAACAAAAAAATTATTACAATAGCTGGTAGAAGGCCTTCCTCTAAATTCATGATGATTCATCGGGCTTAAAAGTATGTACCACTCGCGATGTTCTGATGTCTTTCAAACCTCCATTGGACTTTTTAAATTAAATCTCCCTTATTATCAAATAAAATATTTTAAACCACAAACTTAAATACCAAAATGTGCAATTTCTAATCCTTAACATCATTTTGTAAAGATTAAAAAACTTAGAAAACGTTAACTTTCTGCCAACATCGTTGACTACCGTCGCTATTAAATACGGATGAGCATTTTTTTATCCATCTCGGAAGGAAATACTCGCTTTAAAGCCAATTCCATTCAAAATACTAATGAAACAACTATTTATTTCTGTACATAATATTATCAAGGAATAAAATCTGCATTGGGGAAATAAATTTTGTTTAATTATTGCAATCGAGCAAGAAAGACATTGACTTTAAAGTGGTGTCATTCGCTACGCACGATGTCAACTTCTTAGTCTTCCATCCAAAATTCTATTAAAGTAGCATTTACTAGCTTCATAAATTCTACAAACCAATGAAATATTTATCAAAATATATACTTTTTATTAAGTTGAACTGATTATTTATGGAAGTAGTTAAATTTTGGGTCACGATTACGCCGCGATGCGCAGAACGGTCTTAAGTCAGCACGTGACGCACATTCTCCATCTCGGAAATGTGTCGGCGCCATTTCAGAAGAATCCGCTAATTTCAACTTCTCTCCTTTTCCCATTTTAGGCAAATTATATTAGAAATTTTAATGACCCGCGTACAAGCCGACCCTCCTACTTTTTGATGAAAATTTTGACTTAAATTTCTCGGCTTATATGCGAGTATATACAATATATCAATTTTTTTTTAATATTAATAAAAAAATAATTCAACACATTAATTTTTTTAAATAATTACCTGAAGATTGCAGGTTCAGTATAAGCAATTTAGCTGCTTTTTCCAGAGCCAAGCAATGTCAAAAGGAACATGAAAATGTAAACTATATCCAGGTAGATTTGCATGGCAGCAAACACGTGTTCTTCAGGGCTGAGCTCATGCTTCTTACCACCCATCAACATTTGAGTATCATATGCCAAAAACTAAAACATACAAATTAGTATTTAAAAAACAGCTAAAATATAATATTTATACATGCAGATACATTAAACATTTTAAACAAGCTAAGAAAAGTACAGCTTTTCTCAAGAAGGCTAACGGAGGATTTGTAGGGTTGAAACCCTTAGTAGAGCAGTTGGCTAGGTGATTTGATATCAACTTTATTAGTCACAATTTCGAGGTTTAATTTTTACTTTTCAAAATTCTTTTTGCAGGAGATAATTATTAATTATATATATAAAAAAATTCCCCAATGAATAAATAAGATCTTGGTGGAATATAACTCAATATATCATAAATAAGGAAACTGTTGAATTGTATGTCAAATAAAGCAGAAAAAATATATTATGTAAACAAAAACCATAATATTTTTTTTAAATACCCAAGACATGTCAACTAATATCATTTATATGTATAAATTAAAAAAAAAACCTAGAAAGAAACTAAAAAATTTAATTACCAAAGTAAACAGCAAAGCTCCGCAGCCAGCATAGATGGTAGTCATAATCTGAAATAGAAATTATTGCGTGAAATTAAATAAAAATCAAACATTGCAGAACAATTCAGAAAGAATATTGAAAATTTCAGTCAATGATTTTGAGTTTAAAATAATGATTTTTAAAAGAATGACTAATTAAATATTATTTTTAAATTGAAACTTTTGTATAGACATGTGTAGAAAATTACACAGTATTTACCCTGTTGTAAGTAAATATTGTCAGAATCCCAAAAAGAAACAGAACCCATACAAGAATGAACAGGAGTCCTCCACATGAGGTGAAATCAAACTGAAATAAAAGAGGCATTTGAAATATTGATGAAAAGTATTTCAAAAATAGTTACAACATTAATATTTTATAAAGAAACTTTACCAATCCAATAACAATGTTTCTTTAGATAACATATATATTTTTAGAGAAACAGTGTACCCCAAACTTAAAAAAAGACACCTGTTTTATCAGTTGGCAGAGGCATTTTGTTTTAGTAGGGAAAGGGCGGCTGAAGGTGAATAGACCTTACAGCAACACTGATAACGGCTATTTTTAGGTACTTGTGTATTAACGCGACAATCTTGCTCACTTATTTTTAGAGACCCGGGGAGAGGAATTTTATTTTCTGCACTTTACTATGCTGCTTTCTAAGATATTAACCTAAAACTTAAAATTTTCTTCCAATGCATTATCAAAAATAAAGGTATTAAAGATACTAGTTGCATTAATGTTATGAAATATATAGGGTGTAAGAGAATGATCTTTACAACTTTGACACACTATAAAACCTAAAAGAAATTAGATAGTTAAGTTATGTAGCTTGTACCAGGGTGTCCACAGGGAAAGCATTTTGAATTTTCCTGATATTTTCCTGCAAGCCGTACTTTTTTTACGGCAATATTTTAAAAATGTATTATTGTTCCTTATTCTGCAAGATATGGTTTGACATTATCTTATTATTTCCCAAAAATATATTTATTTTTAATACATAAGTTTATAACTATTTCGCTTGATTTTCTAACTCCCAAAAAAGTGCAACCAAAGTTTAACATCCAAAAATCAATGCATAAAAATTTAATGTACCCCAAATTCAAAATTCCAGAGCATTTACCAAATATGTATCAATAATTCAAAATGCTAATTAAAATTCATAAAAGTCCAAGTAAGTGCAATATATCTCGTAGATTATTAGTGATTGTACTTTAAGATCAAAGTCTAAAGTAACCTCAATATTAAAAAAGAAATCCAATATACTCAAAACGTAGAAACCCAATGCATCCCTATCCCTAATAATAAAACTAATTAATTAAATCAAATCCAGTATCTTTAAATATACAGCTTAGTACACAAAATATATTTCCTAAGATCTAAAATGTACCCAAAAAATAATAAAGGCAACAGTTTCGTCAAGTTTAACAGAAAAAAAGTCATTTTAGGGACGTCCAAAAGAAATTTGAATTTTACTAGAAACTTAGCAAATTTTAAACATTTGAAAGATCTATTTTTAAAATATATTGAGTGGGCGGGCAAGTACCTAGTTATAGATAGACAATTGGTTTGTCAAATTTTAAACATCAACATTTTTGTGCGGTTTCTACGACTTTGAAAGAGAAAATTTTCACTTTTAAAAGTCCCATACGCAATTTCCCTCTTTTTGATTGCATTTAAAAATTATTTGAATATTTGTAACCAATCAACGATGTTTCACAGCCAGAAATCAAGTTAAAAATATTTTTTTTTTGACCAATTCCCTGATTTAAAAAAAACCCACCAAATTCCCTGATATTTCCAGAATGGTCAAATTCCCCGATTTTCCCTGTTTGTGGACACCCTGATAATATACAACACATTAAGTTTTATTTGTATGCAGTTAAAAAAAAACTGTAAAAATAAATGATCAATTATAAATAACTTAGTGTTACTGTTACATGTACAAGCAACATAACTAACCTCTTATTTCCTTTAGGTTTTATAGTATGTCAGAGTTGTTAATATGATTCTCATACACCCAGCCTCAGGAGAATACTCAGTGGGTTGATAATTTATTAGGGCATTAAATGGTTTTGTAAAAATAAAACTATGTATTGCTCTTACATGCACAAACAACATAACTTTGCTATTTTATTTATTTGAGGTTTTATTGCATGCCAAAGTTAGATCATTCTCATATACCTTTCGTGTTTTATAAATTACAGGGCTGCCACTGAGTTGTACCTTTGAAAATAGTAGCTTTAGTATCCTCAGACATCAAAAATAGTAGCCTAAATAGTCTCCTCAATTATGCATATATTTAGCAAAGATGACTAAAAGCAGTAAATTGCGACAAACGTTAAACAAATTGCGACAAAGGCATTTTATTAAGTGCAAGTAATATTACAAATTGATATTATTTTTATTATTGTCACCGTTTTTAGACAATTCTAAATATGTACTTTATACTCATTTTCTTAAATAGACTGCATAAATTATAAATGTATATATTCACTAGATATGAACAAATTCCATTTTTAAACTGTACAACAATAGTACTGTTTTGTAAAAGTGCATTTTTGAAGCAATATTTGCTTTTTAAAAAAATTAACGTATATAAAAATACCCGAAGAACATATGCCAACTTTTAAAGAAACTAATAGAATATGACTGAAGGCAATGGTTATAAAAATACCGCATTCACAAAAATTGTCAGCATATTGCCAGATTTTTTTTGGCTAAGCTTGTTATTAATAAATATCAGTTTATAACAAATAGCTTCCTAAACCAAACAATAGTTAAATAAAAAGCGGAAAATAAAGACAATTTTCAAAAATTTTGAAAAGGAAAAAAAAAACATTCAAAATTGAAACAAATCACTTTTATAATTGCAATCTTTTAACCAAATTTAGTAATAATGATAAGTTGTATATATCCCGAAACTTGCTAATTGCATTCATATTAAAAATAGGAGTAAAATTCTCAACCAAAAAAATACACCCAAAACTTTTGTCTACGTAATCACAAATCTAAAAATACAAATCTTTCCTTAAACTCTAAATAATTTACTAAGTTTTATAAAGATATCTACTTAATTCCATCAAAGTTTACACAAGTAGTTCTGAGAACAATTGAGGGTTGCATAAAATACTTCTTCATAAAATACATAGGCCCCACAACAACAAAACACTTATATATTGAGCTTAATGACTTCAAGCAACATTCATGCCAAATTTGAAGAAAATCAAACAACACCTTTGGTCATAAATGAGTAACAAGCAAATTTACAAACAGACGAAATGCTGAGGTGTCAATTTAAAACAGGGACCTAACATTCTGAAAAGCAAAGAAATTTCCAACTCCAAAATGCCCATTATTCTGCCAAGCTTGTATAGGATATTAGATTCTGATAATCAGATATAAAGTTCTTTGAAGGTTTAACTAATTTTACCAGCTAACTTATGCAAAATCCCTAGAAATTTCAAATTTTCATTTTTGAAAATCAAAGAAATTAGGACGCTAAAATGTCGATTTTCGACCTAATTAAGAATTGATTTGCTGTGAATAAGGTTATTAGCTGACTAAATAAACTTAAAAGGCATAAATGCTTTAAATGAGACTATTTAAAGGCAGTTGAAAGTATTTAACGAAAATGAGTTCTTAATTAAGAATTATTGAATTTATATATCATATATATTTTTTCAATATATACTTAACTAAAATATGTGGATTTTTTTTCCAGTGAAATGTGGTTTGTACACTAACCAAATCAGTTTTGCATATGTTGTGCATGGAATCAATTAAGAAAGATGCTACTGATATTACTTTACTTTTTCCACACAAACATTACATTTATTGAAGAAAGATAATTTAATGGAAAACAAACGCTACTACTTATTTTAAGCATGTTGCATTCAAACAAAAGAAAAATAATGTATAAAACATATAAACATTAAAAAACCAAAAATTATTGCTAAAACGAATTGCAAGTTACAAAAAAAAAAGCTCTTTTCAAAACACTAACCTAACCTTGCTATTTATTTTAAGCATGTTAATATAAATCATTAAAAATTACACACTAAAAAGTTAGTTTAATAAGAAATTTGAAAATTTCCAAAAAGGTAAATAAAAGCCATGTTTTTTTAAGTGGAATAGATGTGAGAAAGGAAAATTTCAAATAAAAATAATTAATATAATAAAAATATATAAACGTTTAAACAAAATATAATTCAATTGGAATTTGAATACCAACCAAACGAAAAAAAACGAGTTTCTTTTTTTAAAAAAAAAAAAATTATAACTGAAAATAACAAGTCCTAAATTTCAAATTCGTGAATTAAACTATAATTTCGAAAAATATAATGCAATTTTGTTAAGTAGTGTAAAACAAATCATGATAAAACAGGAAGTAATAAAATATATGAATTAATATATCTGATGCAAAAGGATGGAAAGTCTTGAAACGGAGATCTCAGCAGATCGCGTTTAGCGAATTTCCGCAATTTCAAGGTTTCCATGCATTAAAAAAACATATCAAAAGAGCGTTAATTGAAAGTTGCATTCGATACATGCGCCGAAATTATAATTATAATCATCTCAACTTCCGAGAGATACCTTTCCCGTTTGACGAAGATCGCAAATATTTCTAGATGTGAAAGATGCTAAATTTTTGTTAAATCATCTGAATTTTTTAGATTGAACATCGATATTTCGAAAAAACAATAAACGAACTGAAGCAGGCCGCGTATACTGAATATCTACAATTCCAGAGTATTCACGAGCGAATTTTTTTTAAAACAACGCCATTATGCAACGAAAGATATTGAACCATCAAATTTCGACATAAATGTGGTTTTGTAGCAATTTAGCGCAGGATACCAATTTTGGCTTAGGATTCCCATCCTTGATATTTTTTACAGCAATTTTGATTACAACGATTTTGCTAATAACGATATTTTTATTTTAAATTGCGATACACCGGCACCGGGAAACGTAATCGCTGCGATACAGCTCGAAAATCCACTCCTCCCCAGCTATTTTATGCAATTATTTTAACTAACATGCATATAGGCTACACATTTAACTGGTAATTTTAACTAAATTTTTTCGGAATATACGCGAGTATAATTGGTAATTTTTTAGAAAATTAAAAAAAAAACTGATACATTTATTAAATTGATAGTAATAAAAAAAAAGGAAAACGGAAGAACATCGGAAGATTTTCATTCCTGAGGTGTATTTAAATGTTCTTTGCTTCGCGCAGTGAATTCTAGAAGTAACACACACAACCTAAACGCAAATTGCTATCTAAAAGGTAAAGAAAGCAATGTCTATTGGTGATAAACATGCTTGGCAAGTATTATTTACTTGTAAACACATCCTGCAGCGTTTAATGGCGTTGATTCATCGACTGTTTGTCTTTTAGAATCGCCAAATAGCAGTACATTGGCGCCGTATGCAACAGCCAATCAGATTACGTGATACTTCAAATTGAGTTAAACGGCGCGTGATTCTGTGAAATATTACTTGAAAATCAGTGTTGTTAAAAAAAGCTATCAAAAAATAGTCGCCAAAAGCTAAAAAAAGTAGAGGGTTTTGATGAAAATAGTCGCTTTTGGCACTATTTTAACAAAAATAGTCGCCATAGTCGCCGAATCTTAAAAAAAGTCGCTTTAGTCGCCTGTGGCAGCCCTGAAATTATATCTTTAAATTTGTATTACAAAACTTTTTAAGATACATAAATAATTTCATTCGATGAAACAGATAATTTTTCATATATAAAATAAATTGATTTAAATCAGCAATTTAAATTAAAAAAAAAAATCAGTTGATTTAAATCACTACAACGCTGACTGTTGGTTACTTTTTCTCAAATTTTGCCAGTTCCCCCCAAATAGTTGGATTAATATGCTACTACCTATTTAGGTATATAGATCTCAGAAATTAAAAAAAAAACTGAACCTTTATTTCTTTTAACACATTTCTGTTAGTCAATATGATTGTTTTAAATGGTTTTGCTTCGTATTCTGAAGAAAGCCTTTCCTCAGTTTAAACATATGTGAACTCTCAATTTAAATAAGAATTGTGCGTTACGTTTTTCTTTTTTATAATGCAAGCTAATCAGAGAATTATGTTTGTGATCGATGTTCAAGAATTATTTGCTTCTCTGTTAAAAAATAACATTATTAATAAGAGATCAACTGTGAAATAAGGAACCTTTATAATTCTAAAAAATCAATTGCTATTATAAAAACTATGAAATTTAATTTAAAATATTAAGGACAGCATATACAAAACTACCTTGGTGTGGAAAGAAAACACAGAAACTGCAAGGGTAACTCCTGCGCAGATCCCAACAGCCATCAAGACAACATCAGTGTCATAAAAACTATAAAAGTAAAGCAAATTGTAACAGTCTATATTACAATACAATTAATGTCTTTCAAATAGATAAATATTTGTCTCACCTGGAAATGGTGCCCAACATGTAACTCATTGAAATGGTCTATTAAAGGAAGAAGGAAAAAAAACATATATAAATAAAACATTGATATTTAAAAAAATCTTAATTTAATATATTTATTATAAATAACACAAACTAGCAAATTAATCATTAGAAGCCTCATTGAAGTCATTGTTTATGCAAAAAATGCAATGATGAAAATTATTTTATAATTTAAAAAACATGTTCCACAATATTTTAATGCTTTGTCATTTTTTTGCATTAGACAAAAGGTTATAATTAAAAGAGACATGTAACATCAGTAAACATTTGTTTTAATAAAAAGTAATTTTTTTAGTTGATATAACCCAAATGATGCACTTTTTGATTTTTTTTTGTAACTATATGGTTGGTTTTGACTATCAATAAATGCTAGAAAGAATAAATTTAATTTCTTACTAAAAAAAATCTACTTACAAAGATCGAAAGCATGATCATGTTGGTAGGGTACTTCCTCCTGCAAAAGAAAAAAATTTTAATCAGAATTTATTACATTACAAAAGACAAGTGTATAACTAAAAAAAAAAGTTTATATTTTTAGTTTCTTAACTTTAACAAACACATTTATTAATGATGTTTTCCAATAAAAGGCATTACATCAGTTTTGAGAAAACTCAAAGAAAAAAGAACATTATTTTAGAACTGTGTAATAAATTGATAGAAAATAAAATAATCATTTCTCTTCATTAATTGAATATTAATTCAACTTGCAAGTCAAATGATAAAAAAATTTATATATATTTAATTATAGGTGCTTAACCGTTTGCGTCCCAAGCAGCGCAATCGCGCTGTTGAGATTTTATGTCGAGAAAACCCAGTACATAAGTTTGGTTAATATCGACGTCGCACTAGAGCTGTACAGTGGCGAAGGTTCGGGGCCTATCACGAAGGAAAGACCCGCCTCTGATTGGGTTTGGTTAATTAACGTCACACTAGAGCTGCCCAGTGGGCTATTGGCGACGGTTCGGGGTCTATCTCGAAGGAAAGACCCGAGAACACATACACATTAAAACCTGCACCTCGTTATTTTAGAACCATGGTCAGATGACGAGGCTCCAACTGGGATTCATCGATGTAAAATAAACAAAGCGCTATAGCGCCGCTTGGTATTTCTCGAATTAAAATAAAACAAGCGTTTTCGCGCTGCTCGGGTCTTTTCTTACTCATTTAGAGAAAGCGCGGTTTGGGATTCTTCGACAGTGTTTTTTCAATACCCCCTGGGACTCAAACATTTAAATATTTGTTGCATGAATAGAAAATTATAATATAAAATAATAACTTACTATTGTTTAAATAAATCACAATTTACAAAGAAAGAAGAAAAAAAAAAAACGTTTATAAATTATCAATATACACACCTCAAGTTTCCACAGCAAGCCAGAGCTATATACACACCCAAGAATATGAAGCTAAAAAGGATTAATAAAATGAAGTCCCCTTTGACATAAGATACAATTCAATCTATAATATAAAAGTTATGGACAACAAAGTAACTTTGTCCTAAAGCTTAAAACATATACATTAATCAAAGCCTATTTGGTATCTGAAAGCCAAGGGGAAGGATTTTTTTTTAAAAGGACCAATGTTAGAGGACATCGCAAAAAATTATAAATTCATAAAAATGACTGTGGTATTACAATAAATTAAATGTAGCCCATATTCATTCTGTGATCTTTGCCCATACTCATTCTCTGATCTTTTTATTTATAACTTCGCACATGATTTCGAAAAATTTTCAGACTTTTTTCGAATTTAGCATGTGCAAATTAAATGGTATATTTAAAATAACAATTAAGACTACTTAAATTAAAAGAATGTGTTGAGAAAATAATTTAAACACTCATTCAGTGAAAACATCCTTGAAACTTCAAAAATGTTTAGGTGTTTGTGGCTTAGTTAATTTTTTCCTCCCCAAAATTATATCTTGTGTCTAGTTTTTTAAAGCAGAAAAAAATACGTTTTTAAAATTTAATTTAAATGTATTGATTTTTTTTTTTTTAAATTAAAACTTTTTGAAAAATATTTTTGAAATTTTGAACTTTTATTTCATTTTGATAATGGCAGAAATTTCAAAATAATATCACAAATGACAAATTGCTTATAAGCACCAAATTTCTCAAATTAGTATTAATAACGATGTATTTTTTTTGGGAAATACATCACAATTTATTAAACTGAAGTATGAAGGGCATCAGAGATCAATACATTTTAAACAATAGCAGCAAAGATTATTTGAATTCCAGTAGACAACCTAATGAAATATTTGCAAACTGAATCTTTTAAGGACATGCAATTAAAAAGTTTTTAGAATAATAAATAAAAGTAAACAACACTTACTAAGATACATAATAAAGAGAAATGTTTCTTCTCACAAACAACTTCACGTTTTTCCTAAAAAAAATTAATAATTTTTTTTTATATTAATATTGTTTGAAAAGATATATGATGCAAGATTAGCAATCAATGGGGAAATTTGACCATATTAAGGGATCCTAAGTACAAAACAGGGTTGCTTAGCAATATTTAGATAAATATTCCTTGACTTTTCCAGATATTAAAAAAACTCCAGACTGAGAAAACACGAGAAAATAACTGATTTTTTACACATTAATATAGAAAGCTATATAAAAAAATAAAGCGCATGTAGATTAATATCCTACAAAAGAATAGTAAAACAAGATGTAATTTTTTAATGAAAAGGAAATTGCATCAATGACTCTGAAAAGAATGATAGGGCACATTTAAATATTTTAGAAAAAATATTTGACTTTTCCAGAAAATTGGTAATTTTTCCACACAATTCTAGGTTTTCCAGATGCTTGAACACCCCAAAAGCCGATTTAAAAATATATCAAATAAAAAGCAGAATTTTTTTTTAATGTATACTTTTTAATTAGTGATAACTCCCAATTTTTATTAATAAGTTATTACTTTTTAAACATATTGATGAAATTAATTTTTTTTATATATTTTGCCTGTACTGGTATAAAGTTATGTGCACCCAAATATATGATGCAAGTCATTATTCAAAAGCTATCATAGGTTTTGAAACATACTGTTGATTGCAAATTTTTTACATAATTTGTTTTTCATTTGTTGAGCAACAGTAAGTTTAAAATTTCAAAACAATTGGTTATTAGATTTTTTTTTTCATATTGAAATAAAAAAGACCTTTAAAAATTCACTCTTAAACAACAAGCTGTCAAGCTTTAATTATTGATAAAATATTAAATATTTTAGTTTAATTATAGTAAGAATATTATAACTTCTGCCTATAATACTTACTCAAACACAAACAGCGATATAACTGCAAGCGAGAACAGCAACTGTACCATCAGCATTAAATAAACCTGCAATTAAAAATATACATGAGGTGTGAACTGGTGGACGGTGCTAAACGTTCGTCTAGATTATACTCAGCCTTTCCAAAATTAGCACTTACTTTTCTCACAAAGACAGCTCGAATAGCTTTATTGGAAAATCCACTGAATCCAGGAACAGACTCATCCTTGATCGCGTCTCCAGATCCCGCCAGGAAAGTGGCGTCGGTGGTGGGAGGAAGTCCATAACCGCCATAGTTCCCTTTTATATGGAATTTATAAAAAATAAAAATGCTTTAGTGAATGGTTTAATACAATAAAATGAAACTTTGAACTTTGCTTAACACAAAAATTGGTATAATCAGGTAAAGTTCATGATCATTGAGAAAATGGAAGGAGTGTTAAGATTTAATCAAAATTTTGTAAAAAACAAAAGCTGCAAAAATAAATCGGAACTTTATGTGGAAATTTTTAACGATTGCTAGACTTTTGGTATTTTCAGAGGATTTTGGTAAATTCAAGGATGTGAGGGTCTATATGGACGAGAAAAAGCTTGCAAGCTTTTGCATATGGCTTTGAGATTTGTAGATGCAAATCATGTGGTTTGTATGTTCCATTAACAGAGCCACCTGTAAAAGTTTGCTTGTGCGTTTCTTTCATCTGTGTAGAAGGGGCATTAGGAGAGTTGAACTTCACATTTGATAATTTAATCGAATTTGAAAAAGGAACCAATTTCATACAGAAAAGACAACTTCATTTCTTCACATTGCTGATTCAATTGTAAGGCACTCTCCATTTCTCATATCCTTTGACATGCAACACTTTTTTTGTGAACACAGAAGAACAAGGTGTCCTGTCAAACTAAGGAGTTCAAGAAAGTCATATGGCAGATTTTGTGCCTTCGTTTAGAACTTCTAAAACCCAAATGCTGATAACAAAAGTTAAAGGATATGCAGATTAGCTTGCACAAATATAAACAATTAAAGGGCAGAAACTTGAACTTTATATTCATACATACCGGCTGGTTGTTCAGGATATCCTGGCCCTGCAAATTGCGGTTTTGGGGCATAGGGTGATTGGCCCTGTGGTGGATACTGCTGTGCAGGAAACTGCTGGTTTTGAGATGGATAAGGTTGACCTGAAGGTACAAACTGTTGGCCAGTAGGTGGGAACTGTTGGCCAGAAGGTGGAAATTGTTGCCCAGGATAGACAAATTGCTGCTGTGGATACGATTGTCCACCTGCGAGATCAGGTCTAAATCCTGGATATGGTGGCGGAAGAGGAGCGGCCATAGCTACAGCTTTACACCTAAATGAATATATTGGTTGTTATAGGTGATATATCTTACAACTACAAGAATTATCCATAGATTTTAAATATTGTGACCCTCAAAGCAATTAAATGTATAGCGTTATCCATGGGCCAACAGTTTTCCCAACAATGTATATAATTTTAAATTTATTAATATACCCTCTGCTGAAACATTTTTCAAACCTAAAGTGGTTAGGATATATCTTTTTTAAATTCACAAAATAAAGTATTAGAAATATAAAGTAAACTCTTGCAGTGACAAAAACTTTATAATTTTAATATCTTCATTAACACTAAAGAGTTCAGGGTTCGAAATTAGGAGATAAAAGTTAGGCCACATTGGCACAAACAAATTTTTTTTTATTGCCAATGTACTGCTTAGGTATAATTTTAAAACAATTCGAATTGCTTAAGCAGAGCTGCCAACTGCTACAATATTTTTTTAATTGTTAAAGATTATTTTGCATAAAATTAGAAGCATGTTTTTATTTGAACTATAAAAAATATCACTGTCTTACTATCAAAATTACCAAACAGAATGTGAGAATATTGAAAATCAACGCTAGACGTAAAAATGACGACTGTGTGTAAAATTAAGGTTGTCAAAATGAAATTTTTAGGAGCAAAATATGACTAACAACCAATAATTTGGAACTCTGTTAGAGTTAAATAGAATATATCTTAATATTCGTTAGTGAAGAAAGTCCTCCAATAAGCCATAAACTACGACAAAATCTTATACCAATTCTTAAATATATATTAAAAAGAGATTTACGTATCAGAGTTCGTTTGCGAAAATAAAAATAAGAAGTTTCTTATTTTGAATGCAAACTTGTATCCATTTGTAAGGAAGTTTGCTCTAAAGTCGCAAATAGGCTTTTAAGTAAAAATAGTAAATATAAAAAAGCAAAATATCAACAAAAAGCTATCAGGTGCAAAGAAGCTATATAGGGGTCATTCCATGTCAATTCAACGGGACCATGACACCCACCCCCCTCCGATTTTTTTAAAATTTGGTGAAAACGCTTTCCTTGTGGGTCAAAGTAAATATCCTAATTTTTTTTGCTGTATCTCAAATAGTTTTTATTTTACAGCCATTCGAAATTTCAGAAATTCAGCTCATCTTGAACGTTTGAGATTTTTAAAATCAGTCGCATATATCTAGAGATAAAATTCTTTCTCTAGAACTATTCATTGGATCTCTAGGAAATTTTTTTGGGAAATCAATAAAAGCATATTGATGTTATAAAAAAATATTTAATTCCCCAAAATCAATAAAAAATTTCAGGAAAAAATTTGAAAGAGGCAAGTATTTGATTTTTTTTGTAGAAAAACTTACTTTATTATATCAAAAAGAGGGTCCTCTACAATTTTAATTTTTTATATATGAAAATAATTGTAAGAACATGTTTTATCATAATAAAGAATAATATTGATGGCTATTTTTCTCTTTATAGTAAAAATTCACTTTTGTCAGCCATCTTGAAAAATGATATATCTTAAAAATTTTTTAAAAACAAACACATTTTTATTTAGCAATATAATTATAATACTGAAATTTTTATATAATCATTTGTTATTCTGATAACATTCATAAAATATTTTAATTAAATAATTTTGAAATAACAATTTTAAAGGCCCTTTAATTAAAACTTAATTTCAAGAAATTTGTTTTCTAGTCTATACGTCAGTTCAACGAGACCATGGCACTTACCACCCCCGTTTTTTATAAAAATTAGTGTAAACTCTTTCTTTGTAGATAAAACTATATATACAAAATTATTTTGCTGTATCTCAAATAGTTTTCGTATTACAGCCATTCAAAATCTTAGCTCATCTTACACATTTAAGATTTTCAAAATGAGGCGCATATATCTAGATATAAAATTCTTTCTCTGGAACTATTCATTGTATTACTATGAAATTTTTTTGGAATATCAATAAGATCATACTGATGTTACAAAAAAAAATTCACTCCCCAAAATCAATATAAATTTTCAGGAAATAATTTGAAAGAGGCAAATATTTGATTTTTTTGTAGAAAAACTTACTAAATCTAAATTATCAAAAAGAGGATATTCCACAATTTTACTTTTTTATATATGAAAATAATTGTAGGAACATGGTTTATCATAATAAAGAATAAAATTGATGGCTATTTTACTATTTATAGTAAAAATTTGCACTTTTGTCATTCTGGAACTTTTATATAATTATTTGTTATTCTGATAGCATTCATAAAACGTTTGAATTAAATAATTTTTATATAAACATTTTGAAGTTAATTTAATTAAAACTTAATTACAAGAAATTTGTTTTCTAGTCTATAGCCATACTCAATTTTGCAACTTTCTTTTTTTTTTTGGTGATCACAGACAAAAAAAAAAAGAGGAAAATTCTCATAAATGTATGTGCCTCCCTACAAGGGCCTCCATGTGTTGGAGACATTTGATTGGGACATAATGTAAACACTTGAAGCCACTTGAGCTATGGAATGTTCACATGGAGATGGTTGAAAGAGATGGACAGAAAAGAAGTTGGGAATGTGGTCATACTTTTATAAAGAATACCTCGGAAGGATAATTTTAATTTTGGTTAGTTAAATGTTTTTCAAATTTTAGTTAAGTTTAAAACTGAAAAGTGGAACCTTCAAAATGTAGTGTGGGAAAGATAACATCAAGTGAATGCCATTTAAGTTATCTTTTAGTGTCAATAAAGGAACTAAATAAATTAATAGTTTGAGTTGACAGAGAACTATTGATTTTATGAATACTTTGAATGTTATACTATTAATTTTATTAAGTTTTTTTTTAATATTTAATCTATCTAGATATTTTAATTAAGTAAATGGTATCAAAATAACAAATATTCATGCAAAAGTTTTAGCATTATAATTTTATTGATAAATAAAAATGTTACTTTTTTTTTTAAATTTCAACAAGTGCGAGTTTTTAGATGGCCAACAAAAGTGCAAACTTTTACTATAAAGAGTAAAAAAGCCATCTAGAAGGACACTGTTTTCGATAATTTAAATTTAATAAAGTGTTTTCTACAAAAAAAGATCAAATTCTTGCTCTTTCAAATTTTTTCCTGAAATTTTATATTGATTTTGGGGAATGAAATATTTTTTTATAACATCAATATGCTTTTATTGATTTTCAAAAAAAATTTCATAGAGATACAATGAATAGTTCTGGAGAAAGAATTTTATATCAAGATATATGCGCCTCATTTTGAAAATCTTAAATGTGTAAGATGAGCTGAGATTTTGAATGGCTGTAATACGAAAACTATTTGAGATACAGCAAAATAATTTTGTATAGTTTTATCTAGAAAGAAAGAGTTTACACTAATTTTTATAAAAAACAGAGGTGTAAAGTGCCATGGTCTCGTTGAACTGACGTATAGACTAGAAAACAAATTTCTTGAAATTAAGTTTTAATTAAAGGGACTTTAAAATTGTTATTTCAAAATTATTTCTGTAACTTCAAAATTTCTATCGATCTTTTGAAGAAAAAAATGTAGTTTTTAAGTCTATTTCCTTTTGAAATTACGTTTTTTTTTACTATGTCTACCAAAAAATGCAATACTCCATTACATTAACTTTTTAAAAGGAAAATTTTGTTTGATATATCTTATTGTATTACAAGTACTTTAGGTTCTATATTCTTTAGTTTGTAAAGAAAGTTGTTATAAAATTCAAAACTTAAACATTCTGTTTTTGGGGTTTTATATTGTATTCAGAGTTTTATTTAAACTAAACACTTTATTCACACAAAAATGTATTAGTCCAAAAATTGTATTTTCTTGTGTAATAAAACAGGCTTAACCCTTTGCACTCCATTGGTGGTGCTCAGATGACAACATAACGACTCATTATTTTGGTTCCCTGTTCTTTAAAATAATAGAGAACAGCATCATGATCTTGTGTTTAAAAAACATCGATATTTTTTTTTCAACTCGTTCTTTTGCAGATCTAAAACAGATTAGGTTTCTTTTTCCTATAAGTATAACAAATTCTAGGGAAAAGAACATAAGGATGAATAACTGTTCCGTAGAAAGAATGGAAAACGCAGAGTTCTTGGAGTACAAAGGATTAAGTATATTATATTTCTCATCTTTTGTATACTTTTTCAAGGTTTTAGAATAGGTTTATGTAGAAAGTGGTAAAGGTTGTGAGGGTTATAGGAAATGCAAAACTTAAGGGTTTGCATGTTTTGACTAGTGTCTTGTTTAATTTTGAAGTGTTTACATTTGAGGGCTTGGGTGTTCTTCTGTGTTTGTAAAGATGGGTGTTGCAGAAAGGATGTTGAAATAAATTATAAATAGAAACAGATACTTGTTGCGTGCTTGCGATAGATTCTTTACTTCTAGTTAGCTGATAATAACAAGTTTCCCAGTAGCAGAAAAATTCTTAACAGTCTGCGACAAGATTTTAGTCAATAAGATTTGTCTGCAACTTAATTTATTATATAACTATTGGTATACCTTTCATGAGCAAGAATTCGATTAAAGAGAGAATCTCAGTAATAGTATTACTTTGTTATTCATTTTTTTTATGTACTTATTAATCATTGCTTGATTATAAGTATTCATCACTTAAATAATAAAGTACCAATTATTTCAGCATTTAAAATAAAAACTCCTGATATTAACAATATTTTCTATGGAAAGGACAATACAAATTAAAATTTGATTTCATTGTTAAAATTTATAAATGAAACGAAAGAAAGATTATGTTCCAAATTTCCTTGGTTAAATTAAAACTGGAATTATAATTTTAAAGTATGGTAACGTAAATAAATTGAAGAGTTCATACTGAAATAAAAAAGGAAAGAGTGCAAAAAGAAAGCATTTCTTTTTTATCTGCTAGAACTTTAATATGCAAGTACACAATTGCAAAAAATAACTTCTAAAGTAATTTAAATTATTATTTATTATGGTTTTAGACATCTATATAAGTTTCTGATAAATCATGTTTTCCTTTTCATTGAAAAATAGGCATAGTGAATTAAATTTAATGCAAACTAATTGTAAACTAATGTTCAAACTGTTATTTTACATGTAAAAGAATCATAACATAAAAAATAAAATATTTTGCAGTATAAGTTTATTTTAAAATACTAGAATTCATACAATATCCTTAGGAATATTCAAATATTCCAATTTATAAAAATGGAGAAATTAGTAAGTCCGATTTTTGACAAACTTGGTATAACTAATTGGTTCGCAATAATACAAAAATATATATAAAAATAAATTAAAACTACAGAAATGCCTTTCAAAACGAGAAAACTGGATTTAAACAAGTAGTAAAACAAGTTTTTTGTCTTGAAAATCAGAAAAGCTACCGGCTAAAACGCTGATTTCGGATAAAATCGGCAACTGTGGTTGGCTGATAATAATCAAATTCTTAACAAACTCTTTTTGAAAAACTTGCATCATTGATTACTTATTGACTATCAAATAAATGAGTAAAAAGAAAAAAAAAATTAGCTATTAAAGTAAAAATCCAAAAGGGAAAAAAATTATAGCCGAAGTCGGAAATCTGCCTTGGTAGCTGTATAAAATACTGCTTTCGTTTAGCACAAATTCCCTCCTTAAAGAAGGTTCTGTTCATTAATTTTTAGGGGTCAGGTTTACTGTACGGTCACCCTTGGCGCGATTTTTCCGCATTTGGCGATAATTTTTTTTAAATGGCAACCCCCCTCCGAAACGACAAGGAATTGCAGCAACCCTATTGGACAACAGTCGCCAAAATGGCGACTTTTGAAAAAGTCGCCAAGGGTGACCGTACAGTAAACCTTTACCATTTCTAGTACTGTATCTTCTCAAAGAACATGTACTGAAATGTACCATGGAATCGACAAAAGAAAAACGACAACAAAGAAACGTCTGCGGAGATTTTTTCAAACACGTGTAACTTATCGTGCATTGCGATTTTCCATTATCTGGAATTCTCCACTACCCCCCCTGTAGTATAGGATATTTGGCGCAGTTTTTTTTTGCGTGTTTTATAGGGGTAATAAATTTGTAGTATGACATCCCTACCTGACATAGTTGGTATTTCTTTTGTCGACTTTCAATCTGGCAACCCTATGACGTCATTGCGCTGCGTAATCGTTTTTGTGCGTTCCTGGATATATGTTTAAGTGCAATTTTTCATCGCCAAAAAAAAACCCCGCACCAAATGTCCTATACTACATATGTTCCAAAATATGATGGTTCAAAACCTATTTTGCATGACATTTTATTGAACACGAAATTGACATTCCAAGAAATTTATTAACAAATCTTTTTTTATACAATTAACATATAGTTAAGGTGAAAATGCATTCAACGGTCACATTTGATGACATTTCTGAAAATTATTCACTTTTTAACATGTTCTTGGTGATAAAAACCAGTATGTGACCAATCAAAGAACTCATTTTCTACATGCAGGATAGCCAATGAGGGTCGCTAGATTTTTTTTTAAAAATTAGAGTGACTGTTTAATGCATTTCACCTGTCTATGAACTTGCCTATATTTTAGATTTTACTTTTTATGTGTTGGCCTTCGCTTGGAATTTGACCCAATTTATCACAACGTTTGGAAAAAGATGATTAAAGTTTTCAATTCTATTGATGATGATAAAATAAATATACGAACAGTTGCATTATAAAAGAGTTTTGGTTTAATACTCAATTCAACGCAGTGAATATCTGTAGTATATAAAGTTTGTTAAAATATAACAAATTTAATTAATAAATTTTCTATTGTTTTAAACAAAATGTGCTAGAAGCAATAAATATTAGTTTTTGCAATTGTTGTTTTAATTTTTTGTTATGTTCGTGTAAACAAGCAAATCGAATTAAAATACAAAATAGGAAGCACGCAGAACTGTAACATACCAGATAATTAACTGCACAATTGAAAATTTAATTTAAGCATACGTTTGCATGACATTTTAAAATATATACTATAAAAAATAAACATTTACATAAATAATCAAATATGTCGTCCTTTGTTAAAACAAGTAGAGACAAAACAGAAACTTTGATTTATTAGTTTTTAATTGTTAAAAGACAACCTTCGAACATAAATATTATGAGATATTAAATAACGTGTCTATAAGCTCACCAATAAAGTCCACAATATACTTTTTATTCTCTACTCTAAAATTTTTTTAAATATTATTCCTTCTCGGATCAGAGGTGCAATACTTTCTGTGACGTAATTAATAATGATATATTGAAGTTGAAGTAAGTAGTCATAAAAAGCTAAAAAAAAATAAAAAATTAAAGATGGGGAATTATTGATATATTTAATAATTTAACTATTTCAAATGATTAAAAAATTATCAACTTATTTTTTTAATATTAAACTGTGAAATGTTTATCACAAAACCAAAAAGTAACATACATTTTCAAATGTCACTTTTCGAAGATAAAAGTAAACTATTAAAGTAGTATAAGTAAAATAAATTATAAAAATATATATAAAAGTAGTCTTTAAATTAAACAAGATATATCTCGAAATAAAAAGATAAATTGTCAGCCTACCGGTTTTCTTAGTGTGACATTACTTCTTCCGTGGTTACTACTAGATAGACTCAATACTATCTCTTATGGAATGGCATCTGTTTTATCAAAATAACAAATAATTTCTCTTTTGCCACTATACTTTTGCTTTCGATAGAAAAACTGAAAAATTACTACTGCTTTTTTTCCTTTGGCTGTGCCTGCAATTTGAGAAATCTTTATATTAAATTTTCGTAAAAGTGCCAGTAAAACCTTTTTCACTTGCAGTACGTAAGTCCATTATTTTTTTAGAAAGAAAGGGTAAGAATTCTTTTTTTTTGTCTGTGATTGACTAACTTTTTAATACTATCATATCAATTTTGGGTTCAAATACTTTGAACGATGCTTCAATGGTTCCGCTTTCATTAACTTTTATTTCTGACCGATACTGTTACTTACAAATAAAAAAAACTGTAAAGTTTTAATTTCTATCAAAAGTTTTTTATATGTCTGTTGTGTATCATCAGAGCTGGCAAAATATGGTTTTTGGTTTTTGTGGTTTTTGGGAAAAACCAAAAAAAGAAAATTTCTCCATATTTTGGTTTTTGTGGTTTTTGGGAAAACCACTACAATTTTTTTTCTCAAATTTTGGTATTTGATATTTATTTTTTGCATTTGCAATATCATAGCAGCCATTGTATTTCTGTACTGATTAAAAAATTAAATATTTCTGTATTAATTGAAAATTGTGACTAAATTATATAGTTAAAACATTAAAATTCCACAAAACATTAAATCATGTTCAAGCATGCTCATGAGCTAAAAAAATACCTAAATTTAAATGACTGTAAAAAAACAGCGAAAAATCTTGAAAAGACAAAAACCACAATAACCATGAAAAACCACAATAACCACGAAAAACCACAATAACCCAAAAACCAAATTTTTTTTATTTACAAATCATGGTTTTTGCCAGCTCTGTGTATCATATAATCTTTCCTCTCCTGGAGTACATGTCATAACTTGTAGCAGATATTTTCAGTTTAGATACATATTTGTGTATATTTCAATTTAAATGCTTGATGCACATGAAAAAAGATATGTGGCGTATTTAAGTTTTCAAAATACAAATGAAAACTTTCATTAATTTAGCTTATTAATGACACTATATCCTGCAAAAATTATATTCTACTTGGAAAAAGTTAACTTTTTTTAACTTAAGAAATTATGATCCATTTCCTAGAAACATATGTCCTAAAACTAACAAATGTTTATTACAGACATTCAAATTGTATGATGGCTTTATAAGTTTGATAAATATATGGTACAAGTATTTCTATTTATGAATAATTTTTAATAAATGTTAACTGACCTGAAATAGACACTGTTTACATATACCACTCCCCTATGTATTTAAATTTTTTGGAGAAGTAATATCTTCTTAAAATTAAATTTTACTTAATTTTATATTATAATAAGCTAAATACTCTCATATTGAAGATTTATTTTATGTCAATAGTATCCTAACATCATTCGTAATATTTTGTATTAAAATAGTATATTTCCTTTGAATTTCAATTTAAGTACCTATTAAGTTTAATATTGATATTTTGGTACTTATAATCAGGGTTGGCAAGTTTCTTCCAAAGTAGAAAAACCATCTGGAAGAATTAGTTTCTTCCACTAGTGAAAGGAATAGAAGAAACTGTTTTCCTTTAAGAATTTACTGTTGCAACTTTAAAGATTACAATACAGATATTTTTCTTATAGGTATCTTTAGTACGTTTAATTAGACCCATAAATATTAATTATTATACTAAATTAATAAATAAATATTTTTTTCAGTCAAAATCAGATAATACACCTGCCTAAAACTTTTCATTGGGTACTAGAGCTAATTTTTTTTATCAAAATACATTAAAAATTATCTATTTCAATTTAACCAGCATATTTTTTTTTATTATTTAAACTTCTTTAACTCGTAGTATATATAGTATTCATAATTATTAATATTATTCAATAGTATTATTTCTATAATTAAATAGTATTATTAAGTCGTATTATATAGCTATATTGTAATTTTTTTTTACAAAAATAGTTACCCTCCCCCCTAAAGTTGTAAAAACCATTACTTGTTAATAACTGAAGTTATTAAAAGTAACTTATTTTTCCAAAAAAAAAATGAGTTTAAGTTACACATTTTAGGTTTGATATAATAATTAAAAACAATTATATAAGAATTAATAATAATTTAGTAATTCTTTATATAGTTCATATATTTTAATTTTGATCATCAGTTTTGTTTTTTTCCAGTTTTTTCCACCGTGCTGAAAGAAACCGAACCCTGCTTATAATATAAAGATATATAGTTTTTAAACATAGTTTTAATAAATTTGTTTAAAATATATTTTTTTTAAACTAAACTCATTTATATAGTATATATTTATTTTCTCTAACTAGAACTGCAAATAAAAGAAATTTGAGATCAATTATTATATTTCTGTAAAATGAATAATTAGAAAGATAAAGAATTGGTTATTTTAGAGAATAAAACTAAATGTCTAACTTGATTTCACGAATTGTGCAATATATGTATTTATGAACAAAATCAAGAAGGTTTTTTTTAGGAAGAACTGTTAACAAGTGAGGTTGCAGTTCCGAAATTTGTTTGTTCCCAATTAATGGTAATCTGAACCCCAATTTTTTTTTATTCCAATACAAATGGGAATTCAGAAAAATTTAGCTTTTATAGTCATGTAGTTGGTCAAATAAAAATCAGCTGAAATTGTATTTTCATGGTAATGGAATAAAAAAAACAATATCAATAAAATTAAATTAATGGATTTCCGCTAATTCGTGGAAATATTACATGCGACGTTTTATTTTCATAACTGGCTAAATCCTAATCGAATTGAATGGATTTCAATCATCAATGGTGATCTATGTTTGTGTTTTAGTGAAGTTACCACAAAACAGCTGACATGCATAAGACAAGTGTTGGAACTGTACTCGAGTATTTAAATATGTTTATTTGCAATAAAAAGTTATAGGCATTGATCATTAACTATGTCTCAATAAACTGATCATGATTAATTTTATTTAAATGACTTCATTCCAGAATATATATTAAAAGTCGATTTTTCATTTTAGTTTATAATGGGGGACGATGCACCAATCATCTATGGTTTGGAGTTTCAAGCACGTGCCCTCTGCTCACAAAGTGCAGAGACTGATATAATCAGATTCTTTGTAGGAACTCAGTCCTTGAAATTCGACAACCAGATACATCAACTAGAATACGACGAAGATACTAATAGCCTCATTAAAACTGTTTATCTGCACAGCTCGGGCGAAATTTGGCATATAGGCACTTCACCCAATGACCCCAATTTGTTGTCAACCTGCTACAACCAGATCACCCAAGATGGAAAGTGTGAGATGCATGGGGCTCTATGGAAGATTCCGCCCAGTTCCAAGACGTACACTTCTGATGATTCTTCATCATCCTATCCCTCACTCGAACATGTTGCTGATTTGGATATAAGAGATGGCGTAGGAGAGTTAAAAAGTATATTATGGGAACCTATATCAGGAAAGCGCCTAGTCAGTTTATCTGATAATTCCTTTCATTTATGGGATTTAGAGGATGTAACAAAACCAATTCAGCAATCCCAAATGTTGTCGGAACAGAAAGGCAGGCAGAAGTTTGTATCGGCTGCCTGGAATCCGCATCATAATTGTAACGTCATTGCTACTGCCATCGATACATCAGTTCGCAGCTGGGATTTGCGTACCTCAAAGAACTCGTGGTCCATTGAAAATGCCCATGGGCAATTAGTCCGTTCTGTTGATTTCAATCCTAACAAACAGTACTACATAGCCACATGTGGAGATGACTGCCAGACAAAGTTTTGGGATGTTCGAAATTCCAGCGAGGCTCTTTTAGTGCTCTCGAACCATTCCCATTGGGTGTGGTGTGTGAGGTATAATAGTTTCCATGATCAGCTGGTTTTGACTTCGAGTAGCGATTCTAGAGTAATATTGTCCAGGGCTGCATCAGTATCTTCAGAACCGTTTGGTCATTTAGTGGATGATGAAGATGTTGCCTTTGAAGAAAAGGAAAAATCTCTCAATAAACAAGTTGCGGATGGGGTTATATCTATGTACGAAGAACATGAAGATAGTGTATATGCTGTGGAATGGTCAACAGTAGATCCTTGGCTATTCGCCTCTTTGAGCTATGATGGGCGATTGGTAATAAACAAGGTACCTCGTGCTGAAAAGTATCGAATCCTTCTGTGAAGTTTAAAAAGTTATTTAGCTTGATAAAAAATATTTGTTCTTGGAAAATATTTGTATATTGACCGAGAAATGATATTCATGTTATTATTTCTTGTATCTTGTTAAAATAACTTAATAATTTTATTAAATATTTTTCTATTGATGCACTTGTATTCCATATAGTTGACATATTTAAAATATGCAACTTTCATTTTGCTGGTATTAATTTAATTTAAATTTTCCCAATTTAGAGTTATGATTAAAATGAACTTCCATTACAGCAAAAAAGTTCTTGAAACGCATGAACTAATTTTGGAATTTTTTATTGGGTTGTCAATCAATATTAAGATCAAATTCTCTAACATTCCCAGGTTTTTAAAAAAAAAACCAATTTAGAATACTTCTAAAAATTATTTTATAACACATTAATACTTAAACCTATAAAATAAAGTTATAAAAGTAATAAAGTTCTTTTTATCGAGAAACCCTTCATCATGAAAAATAAGGAGAGCAAATAAAACATTTTATTAATAAAATTTATTTGATTGATATCAAACAAATTACAATGATATTAATGACAGTTATTTGGTAAATAGTTATAAACTATTTATGCAATGGTTTTTGTAAGAAACAAGTAATATCACAATTTAAAATGTTCAGAACAATATATACAAATGTACATTCTACACAAATTCATCTTCCAGATATCTGTGTCTGTGCGATATATTATTTCGTTCTTCTTTCATATCAAGGTAGTGATACACATTAGCCTAAAATAAAAGTATCATATATATTACTTCTGGAGTAAAGATTCCACGCCCTTTAGACACAACAGATTTTAACACACGTATCATAAGAGAATTTCATAGACAAGTGACGAATATAAATATAAACTTTTTTTTAGGGATGAAACGGATATCCGGTAACTATCCGGTATCCGGCTGCTTTTTAACTATCCGATATCCGGAAGGATAGTGCCGGATATCCGGATGAATAAAACATCGAAGATTTTTTTTTTTTGGCAATCAATTTTCTTTGTTCTTGCTTTAAGTATTTTCCTGAAAATTCTACCAATGTATTCACAGTGTGCAGATTCTCCCTTTAACCAATAGAGACTTTAAAAAACCCACTTTTTTTCAAATTTTTAACTTTAAAATTATATTTTTAACGAATCGTTATGGTGGAGGGTCATCACATCTCACAACTAATATAAAGTTGAATTAAAAAATAAATTTCTCAAAAGTTTAAGCAAATTTGAGTTTTTATGTTTGGAATGAAAGGGCATATGGTAAAAATACAATTATTTAGAAATTGAGTATAATGCGTACAAAACATACGCCCATTGCTAGCAGCACCCTAGAATAACCCTTTTAGTAAAAAGTTTTTTGAATGTTTATTCAATCTTGGTATCACCTTAAAGTAAGGAATTGGGGAATATTACAGAAAAAAAAATATTTTATAATTTTTGACCGATATCCGTTTTTTCTAGTGTGTATGGGAAGATGTTTTCATAAAAAAGAAACTGCCGGATATCCGGCAAAATCCAGTTCGGATACCCGATATCCGGTTTGTAATGTGCGCCGGATATCCGGTATCCGGCAAAACCACTATCCGGTTCATCCCTACTTTTTTTTTTAAATAATTAATTTTAACAGGTTTTTTTTAACAAGCTGTTGATAATGCTGCCATCTATGAACAGACTGTTAAACTTTTTTTGGCCATAAAAGATTTCACCTGATGGGGAAGGGGGTTGATCATGCAATAATTATAGCACAGGCATGCTAGTATATATAATCTAAAATAACTTTATTTATAAAATTTTACACCTCTATTCTAGAAGACTGATTAAATAAAAATATCCATTAACTTACAATCAGTAAGTAGATATTTAATGTTGAAATTCAAAGATATGCCTATGCAAAACCCTTTGTCTTAGAAATTTGTATTATTTTAAATGTTAAAAAAAAGGGTTGTCTTGTAGAGACATTTATTTTATAGGCTACTTAAGCATTGAATTTCTTTATTTACAAAATTTTACACCTCTATTCTAGAAGACTAACTAAATAAAAATATCCATTAACTTACAATCAGTAAGTAGATATTTAATGTTGAAATTCAAAGATATGCCTATGCAAAACCCTTTGTCTTAGAAATTTGTATTATTTTAAATGTTAAAAAAAAGGGTTGTCTTGTAGAGACATTTATTTTATAGGCTACTTAAGCATTGAATTTCTTTATTTACAAAATTTTACACCTCTATTCTAGAAGACTAACTAAATAAAAATATCCATTAACTTACAATCAGTAAGTAGATATTTAATGTTGAAATTCAAAGATATGCCTATGCAAAACCCTTTGTCTTAGGAATTTGTATTATTTTAAATGTTAAAAAAAAGGGTTGTCTTGTAGAAACATTTATTTTATAGGCTACTTAAGCATTGAATTTCTTTATTTACAAAATTTTACACCTCTATTCTAGAAGACTGATTAAATAAAAATATCCATTAACTTACAATCAGTAAGTAGATATTTAATGTTGAAATTCAAAGATATGCCTATGCAAAACCCTTTGTCTTAGAAATTTGTATTATTTTAAATGTTAAAAAAAAAAGGTTGTCTTGTAGAGACATTTATTTTATAGGCTACTTAAGCATTGAATTTCTTTATTTACAAAATTTTACACCTCTATTCTAGAAGACTAACTAAATAAAAATATCCATTAACTTACAATCAGTAAGTAGATATTTAATGTTGAAATTCAAAGATATGCCTATGCAAAACCCTTTGTCTTAGAAATTTGTATTATTTTAAATGTTAAAAAAAAGGGTTGTCTTGTAGAGACATTTATTTTATAGGCTACTTAAGCATTAAATTTCTTTATTTACAAAATTTTACACCTCTATTCTAGAAGACTAACTAAATAAAAATATCCATTAACTTACAATCAGTAAGTAGATATTTAATGTTAAAATTCAAAGATATGCCTATGCAAAACCCTTTGTCTTAGAAATTTGTATTATTTTAAATGTTAAAAAAAAGGGTTGTCTTGTAGAGACATTTATTTTATAGGCTACTTAAGCATTGAATTTCTTTATTTACAAAATTTTACACCTCTATTCTAGAAGACTAACTAAATAAAAATATCCATTAACTTACAATCAGTAAGTAGATATTTAATGTTGAAATTCAAAGATATGCCTATGCAAAACCCTTTGTCTTAGGAATTTGTATTACTATATATTTTTTTTAATGTTAAAAAAAAGAGTTGTCTTGTAGAGAAATTTATTTTATAGGATACTTAAGCATTGAATTTCTTATAATAAAAGTTATGATTTGGCAGAATTAGGTATAACGAAAAAGAAATAAAATTTAAAATAAAAAATATTATTTTAAAATGGTATAAACTTAACTTTTTAATAGACATTTGACTAAACCAATGCTCATAGGAAATTCTTAAATAAAACTTTTTAGAGCTTTTAAAAGTACTTCCAGGCTCATTAACAAATTGTTTGCATTTGATAAGAAATAAAATCTTGCTGATGTTACAGGGTGGCAACAACATTCTGGAAAAAAAGTTCCATGATTTCCATGATGGTGTCACAAGTTTCCCTGATTTTACAATAACTTTAAGAAATGTTGCAATACATGCTTTGTATAGAAACAAAGTTTCCAAGTTACAATAATATTATAAGTATATTACATTATAAATGAAAAATTATATGCAATACTTATGACAGTTAAGAGAATAATTTATGGATACAACACAAATTACGCAATTGCATAAGGAATAATAGTAATTAAACATGTTCTCTGGAGGCAGATAATGCAAAAATAGCAATTTTTTTCAAATGATTTCTTTTGTAGATAATTGTATATGCATAATATTTCCTATTCCAATCTTCAATAAATCACATATTCATTAGCCCCTCACATGTTGCTTATAATTCAAGGTCCATTGCAATTTGCTTTTGCTGCTCCCTCCAGCAGTGGTTCACGTTTTTACAAAAATAAAACTGAAAATGCCCATAACCAAACTTTTTTTTAAAATTCTTTTTCAGAACTAAAAGGAAACATTGACAACTAAATTATCCAGAATAGAAGGCATAATAAACGATAATTTCCGTTTTAACGATCCAAATTTGAAAATTTCCCTGATATTTCCAGAATAAAAAATTCCCGTGATAATTTCCCGGTTATGTTACCACCCTGTGTTAAGAAAAGTAAATATTTCATGCATATTTGCTACAAACAAGACTGCAAAGGATACATTTAATATTTTTTCTTTATTTTTGGCCTAACTGCTGTGAACAAGCTATTTAATAATAAGAGAAAATTCAATCCAACTCCCTCAAGTGTATCTTATGCTATAAGCGTTTATACAGACATTTCACATGTTAGTGTGAAATTTAACTTATTGTCGCTGCACTGATTTTTCTTACGCTAGAATAAAGTTAGTGATTCTTATATACATACCTGCCAAAATAGCACTTCTTTCATTTTGTGTACAGCCTTTACCTTTTTCAAATACTCAAGGGCTACATTAGTCATTGGTAGAGCTGCAAGTAGCTCTGTCAAAAGAATATATAAATAAGAGTACGATTATGCAAACTTATCTTTTTAATAATCTTTAAGTGGATTTAAACTAAGTGCACATATTTATAATAGTCACACACATAAAGTCGATGTTTTGCTGAACCAAAATAGAAAGGGTTGTTTGAATTGTTTTGTTTTAACCATTAGAATGGTGTAAGGGATTACATCCTTGTTATGTTTAACTAATAAAAATTATTGTTGCATAAGAAAATTCATAAGGATTCAATTAAGTGAAATAAAGTAATTCGAAGAACAGTATGCATAACGAAAAATAATTTTATTAACTTTTCAATCATGTTCTAAGAAGGTTATTCTAATTATGTTCATATCACAACCTATTAAATTACATTCATTTTAGAAAATTATCATAATAAGATATATTTAATGAATACTACATTAATTTCAAATAAGTTTGAGGTACTCAATTTTTTTTATTATAGTAACCTATTAGTTAATAGCTAATGAAAACGAATTATTAAACAAATTCACTAAGGATTCATAATTGAAAGTGAAAATTAAAATACAATACCTTGTTTACTATCTTCAAAATCCTTTTTTAAATTTTGCAATGCTCGATATGACATGCATCTACCATACAAAAACAAACAGCAGCCTCTGTCAAATGCAGTACCATGTGTCATGATTTGAACTGTAATACGATCCAATAAATACATAGCTTGGTTAGGAAGGCCAAGTTCTAACTGAAAATATTAAATAATTTTAATATATTAATTACAATTATTATATTTTAAAATATGGAAATTTTCAAAGATTTTTCATCATGAATTATTATTTGTTAAATGAAAACCGTGGTAAAAGTATAAAAATTCATTCCCTATATTTGTTAGTTTCCTATTTTGAAAAATTTAGTATAGTATGAGGCTACATTTATAATATTTTTAGTTATGTGTTGTTTTGGAGATAGACTTTCATGTGCCATCTATTTATTTTCACATTAAGCATGAAAATATTTAAAATTCATGAGAAGGGGGAGGGGGAGAAGAACAAAAAGGTTGTTGCCAATGAAATTCAAATAAATTTAATCTAATTGGATTTTAACCCAACCAATAAAAAAAAATTATGCGATAACGATAGCCCAATGTGCAACATTAATTAAAAACAAACCAAACCTATGCGATATCGTAAGGTCACTTAAATAAGTAAACTCCTGTAATCCTAAAATTTTACACACATCGAACTTGCTGACGCTTTATTTGGCATGAACTGTATTAATCTCAAGATAGAGTGGAAGTTTTTAATAGGAAGCGATTTAAGCTGCAAAAGTAAAGATCACATCTTAAATTGATTTAATTGGAAGATACTGAATAAGGAAACTATAAAAACCATTTTATATTTGAGGATAATTCAATAATTAACTGAGATATAATTTTTCCATTTTATCATTTAAACCAAACATTTTTATTGCATGTGTTCATTAGTTATTTTTTTTACACTGATTGTGTGTGGAAAATTGAAAACTATTAAATGCTCATAGTTTTATCCATTTTCCAAGTAAGATTTTCGAAAACCAAACTAATAGTTGGCTTTGTTTTTATAACAAACAAAATTTGATGTTTAATTTTTGTTTATACTTTTTTAGTTAGACTATGGAAAAAAGAAAATTTAGATAAAAAGTTCCATTTATTTACTAATATCCTTGCTAACAATATTTTTAAGGAATAAAAGAAAAGGATGTTAAAATATTTTAATGAATTATAATATGGCAATAATAATCTGTGTTTTGGTTTCTAATCTGCTTTAATATTTCTAGATAATTTATCTGTCATAAAAAAAAACATGTAAAAAAAGTTGTGAGGAAGCATTTAAAGAAAATTTTAAGAACTTTTAGAGTCTTAGAAGAACGTTTCAAAGGACCTTTTCAACAAAAATATATTTTTATTAATTAAAGATACAGAAAGATATTGATACAGAAAGTAATATTAAATTACTTTCTGTATCAATATATACCTATGGAGCAACTAAATTTAAATCAAACTGGTTCTCTTACTTGACACCCAGCGACTTGTAAAGTAGTTAAGGCTCCCAGACCTACGAGATAGTGGGATTTACACTTGGCTAAACAGGTCATCAGCAGTGGTAATGCAACTGCCTTATTTGGTGTTTCGGCTAGTAATTCTGCTCTCAGAATTAAAGATCTAAAATTTATTTAAAAATTATGAAGTTTATTTTAAAAATAGTTTTATAATTCAAATATAGTCGCATAAAATGATAATTACAGACCTGGCATAAAAATGAGGAGATATAGGTTCCACTTCCTGTTGATCAAGCAGCATTTTTAAAATGGAGTCTGCCTCATGTAGATTTCCTTGATTGATGAGCAACTGTGCTTTTCTGATATAAAGAGACAAATGTTTTTCAGGGGAAACAATAAAAAGGTTCTTTGATAGAATTACAGCAACAATAAATGAAGTACTTTTAAAAATCAATTATATTTCTATAGTAAAGATCCATTAGGCGCAATGAATCTTAACACATGAGGTATAAAAAGAAAGAGAATTTCATATACCAGTGAATAATTGTACTTTCATCACATAAATATCAATGGGTTTTAAAAAACATTTGTTTAAAATAATTCATTTTAATGGGGTTTTTTAAACAAGCCGTTGATAATACTCACATCTATGATGAACTGTTATTTATTTTATTTTTTAGCTCTAACGAATGGTTTTGGAGAGTGTTGCTCAATTATCACACTGGCATGCTTTGAATTCCAACCAAAAAACACACCTTTATATATTTGTTTGGTTTCATAAAATTAGATTATGAAATAAGAGTTGTGGGACAATTTATATAATGTATTAATTATATAAATAAAACAATTTAATAGTTGACTGGTTTAAGAAAGAAGCTTTAGGTAGGATAAACATTTGCAGCACATAAAATGTTTAATAAAATCTTATGAATAACACACAACTTTGTAGTAATATCCATCAAAGTCCTATACCACGAAGCTTACTTAATTTTGGTTTCAGAGCCACACAACTTTTCTTAAACTGTGTGCCTTTTCTCTAAAACAACTTGATAGATTTGACTCAAACTAGGTATTTAACTTTTTTGGCATGGATTTAAAAGTGATACATATTGATGGAAAAAGCACAATAATTGTATGTCCATTTTTCGGCCCAAATATTGGTATCAATGTACAGGTGGAGTCTAGCTCCTTCTTCCTGCACAAGGACCTGGACACCTGGAGGAACATTGTATGTACCTCCCAAATAATAATGTTATGGTGTAGGTTTAAAGTTCGGCCAAATTCGAAATCTTTTTGCATTTTCCAAAAGTTTACAAAAGGGGACATATAATGATTGTTTTGGCCATCGATATGTTCAATTTGATAAAACTTTTAAATGGAAAACTTTCTAACAATGTGCAGAGCTATGCATTGTTTGCCTGTCACTCGGTATTGAACCAAGAAACTTTTGCTTGCTAAGCTGATACTCTACCATTCAGGCTAAAGTTATCACTCAAGCCCATGTAGGGAGTGTCGGGTATAAGAAGTGACCCCCACAGTACCTCCTTCTCAGTGAGTCAGGCGGAGGAACGAATTATTGAGGCGCCTGTGAAGTGTTACCACAGGGTGGCAACAACATTCTGGAAAAAAAGTTCCCTGATATTTCCCTGATGGTATCACAAAAATTTCCCTGATTTTACAATTACATTAAGAAATGTTGCAATACATGCTTTGTATAGAAATAAAGTATCCACGCTACAATAATACTGTAAATATATTGCATTATAAATGAAAATTTACAAGTAATACTAATTGACAGTTAAAATAATAATTTATGAATACAACACAAATTATGCAATTGCAACAGGCATAATAGTAATTAAACTTGTTCTCTGGAAGCAGATAATGCAAGAAAAAATTATTTATTTTGTAGATAATTTTAAATGTTTTATATGCTTAATATTTCCTATTCCAATCTTCAATAAATCCCATATTCATTAATCCCTCACATGTTGCTCACAATTTAAGGTCCAATATACTTTGCTTTTGCTTCTCCCTCCAGCAGTGGTTCACATTAAAAAAAAAAAAAACTGAAAATATGAAAATGCGAATAACCATGCTTTTTTTTAAAAAAAATTTCAGAACTAAAAGGAAATATTGACAACTAAATTACCCAGAATAGAGTGCATAATAGACAATAATTGCTGCTTTAATGATCCAAATTAAAAAAAATCCCTGATTTTTTGTGAAATTTTGAAAATTTCCCTGATATTTCCAGAATTAAAAATTTCCATGACAATTCCCTGATTTCCCGGTTATGTTACCACCCTGTATCATGTGGGTAGAGGTGGATGCCGTGAAGTTTCTCTGCTTACTATGCGTGATTTCTGCTTACTATGCCGATACTCTACCAGCAACACTAAAGTGATCACTCCAGCCCAAGTGGGGGTATATGAAGTGACCCCCACAGTCATGTAACATTTCTTAGTACCTCTTACAAATAATTCAAAGTGTAACAAAATAGATAATTAAGCAGTGTCAAGTACTTTCAATGAATATTCTCATGAATTTCTTCCAGAAAAAAAAATCTTATTTATTAAGTGTATAAAGTTTCTCAATGCAATTGTTCTTACCTTAGTTGAGCTTCATTTTTGTCAAATATAGCGATGCCTGTTTGAATCTGGTGGGCTAAGCTCCACTTTCTTCTATGAATTGCCTTCTCAAAGTTTATAATTAGATCGGCAAGTTGCCAAATGTGACTGTGGATTGTATTTTGAGGGAACAAATCACGAGCCAAAGCCAGTACTTGAGATGACTGTATATAGAAACCCTTAAATACACAAAATAATTACATTTATAATTAAAAACAATAAGTGGTGTTTTAATTATAATTTGCATAACAAGTCATATTTTAAGTTATTATACTTACAAAATAAAGTTAAAAGTGGTTTTTAGGATAAAAATTCAAAAATAGAGAACTGTTGATGTTTGTTACATTCCAACAAACTGATTATTTATATAGTAATAAAGTTACAAAATTAAGGTGGTTTAAGTTTTGCCAAATAGCACAGATGTTGAGTTTCAGATTTCAAAGAACAAAAACTTTAAATGAATTTAATTAAATTTATTTTATAATATGCATTTAAAAGTTTAAAACGACTCCCAAAATGTGTTAATTTTTTTTTTAAATACATTACGTTAAAAAAATCTTACCTGAATTAAACAACACCTCAACTACTCTGCCTCAATTATAACGAATAAATTTCAGAAAAATTAGCTACATTCAAATTAAAATAAACCGAAATCGATTTATTGAGATAAATTAAATTTTGTGGAAAGGGCATTCCTTTAACTCACTAAACCATCAACTTTCTTCTGTGCTCATTTGAATGCAGTGTTTTAGAAATGATAAATAAAATATTAAAAAAATTAAGAAACACAAAGTTGTTGTTTATGATTTCAATTTCCTTACAACTAAAAAAAAAGTGGGGGGGGGGAGTAAAAAATGAAGTGAAATTCCTTCTAATGAAACTTAAACAGAAGTTTAAAAAGCACATTTTAAATTTTATTTTATTAAAAAATACTTTTTACCAATAATATTAATTATAAATGGTTTAAAAGTTAACATTTTGTGAGGAATAAAAGGCTATGATTTGAATATTTAAAAATGCATGAAGTTAATATCTTATTAACCAGTGACGCTTACACGAATTTTGCAATTGTAAAGTTATTTTTACTGCTTGGAAACTAATTTTAATTGTAAATATAGCTTGTAAGTTTCACTCCAAATCTTTAAATAAAAAACACTGTAAAATGGAGTATTTTTAGGAATTAAAAATTGGGTGCATTTATAGAAAAATTAATGATTCATGGACTTATATATATATACGGCCTTGAGCGTCAGAAAGTTAAGAGACAATAGAAACTGAATAATTTTATAAGGACAAATCAGACTAAAACAAGCGATTTCTAAGTATTTTATAAAGAAAATTAATAAAGTCGAGTAAAAAAAACAGTTTGTGAGAACTTTTAAGAATAGTTCAAACCCTGTAAAATTGACTGAAAATAATAATATTCTTAATTGAATTTAATTAATGATTGTTGATATCTGTGCAAAAAAGGGGTATTCCAATTAGTCACATCAATCTTGAAATAATTTACTTCTGAATAAAAAAAAGTATATATAGTTACCTCTGCTGCAAATGCTATAGCTAGGTTTCGCAAAGCTAAACAAGTTCCTTCACTAATGTGGTAAATGCCTCCACGGATAGGGTCAGAAGTGTTGAGGAAAAGCAGCAGTTGACTTGATAAATGTGTCATCAGGCTAAAGGGAAAAAAATTATTTAAAAAATTATTTATTCAAGTTAAATGCAATTGTAGAAAGTAAAAAAGTGCTCTCAGCAAGCAATTTAGTTCAAGAAACTCAATACATTAAAATGTGGTTAAAATTTGTTATGTTTTACTAAAGATAGATAAATTTAGTTTGATAACAAACTTATTAAAACACATTAAAAGTATTATAGAAATGTTTTCATTAACAAAAGTTAAATTTAAGAAAAGTAAATTATTAAAATTATTTATTCATTCGCCTATATAGAGACCAAATAAAATTAATTGTAAGACCTTCATAGTAAATACATTTTTAATCTGTAAAAAAACTCAGTTTCATATTGCTTACATGTATATGTTTAATCTCTTTAGACTATAAATTACAATAATTAAGGAAACATAAAATATTAATTGAACTTAAAATTTAGATTTGAAGAATATTTAAATTACATGCAAAAAAAAAATGCAAGTATTTAGAAATTTAATGTTAACCTGTGATAATGGCATTTTTGCATTGCATTTTTTATTGCTATACAATTGTTTAAAAAATGTTCTTATATTAACAATCTAAACTGTTAAATACTTAATAAACCATGCAGTTGAAACAGACAATGTGCCCATAACTAGTTTAATATTCACAATCATTGGCATATATATAACTCACCCTCCCATTTAGAGTACTCTTAAATGTTTTTTTATCTAACTTATAATACTCAAACTCAGTGTTACAATTCAGTTTTTACCATTGACCATAATAGGACCACAATCCAGCTCGTAGCATGTATGCCGAGCCCATCATATCAGTCATCGAATGCTGACAGTTTTGAACATCACTCTTGGAAAGCAAGTCGAAAATACTGCAAAAATGAATTACATATTAAACACAAAAAGGAAATACACAAAGTTCAGAGAAAATGTTAAAAACTAGTTGAGGTACCCGTTTTTCGCATGCGCTTAATTAGTACAAAAAGAACCCTCACTCTTACCCTTAGATTTGTTTAATGTTACTATCATATAATATCCTCCTCACTATTACTATATTTTTAATAAAATGAAGTTTAATGGTGAATAAATTAATGCTGAAAGTACATTGTTAATATACAGAAATGTGTTTTAAAAAAAGATATTAAAATGGCCAATGAAAAATATTGACTAAACAATTTGATGGTTATATTTACTTATGACACTTATAACTGGTAATTAGTGACACACATTGGTATTAAAAAAGGTTGTCAAAGCTACTGAGACATAAAGTTAAAGAGTACAATTATTTACTAATCCTTGATTTATTTTTCTTGAAAAAGATAAAAGGAAATAATCATCACCAAAAGATTTGTTTAATGTTAATTGGCCATTGTACTTATTTTTAATAGTTATATCAACACACAAATTTTTCAGCACAATATAATAAAATAATTTAAATTTATTTGAAATTAGAACATCACATAAAAAAATGTAGTTTAATTAAAAACGTAAATCACACAAATATCAAAATCTTATCTAAAATAAAATAGAATTTAAGCAAAATAAACAAAGAATACACTTTATGTTTATATATTTTTTTTATATTAAAATTTTATTTTAGCAATGGTCTATCTAAGATAGGATTTATATCTAGTTTTGTAGGTAAGTTAGAATGAGTTTAGACAAATGTTTTACCCAGATGGCAAAGCTGTTGTCTGGGACTTCAATTTTGTTAGGGCTTGTATACCAAGAGATGATAAACACTATAAAACAGATAAAAATAAATTACTTTTAATACTATTTGTATACATACCCAAAATGATTTTCGAACTATAATAATAAAATGCAGCTAGTAACCATACTACATTTGCAATTGTTTAACAAAAAACAAGCATACACCCGATTTCCAAATTTGTAACTATTTCCGTATGCTACTATTAAATTTCACAATACACGTAACTTACCCAAATTCCAAGTTCAGCTGATTTGGCTATGGACCTTTCAATCATAACTTCTTTATTCTCATCAGTTAACCTATACAACCATGCCTTTAAGAAAGTAAAGTAACTGATGTATCAATATATATAAAAATTTGTAAATAGACAAAACATCTGTATTTAAATAAAAATATGCATTAGAAACTCATATAAAGTTATATCTTTATCAACTGATAAAAAGTAAAGATAATAATTTAGGCTTATAATTTGATAAATATATTTTAAATAACTATTAGGAAACAGGTTTGTAAATCTTTCATTTAATATGTATTAAGTACAATAGATAAACTCCAATACACTTTTTATAAATAAAAATGTGCAAGGATTTGTAGGGATGCATCGAATATTCAGTCCAAATTTCGTTATTGCCTATTCTGCAGTAAAATCTAATATTTAGTTTAGCTGAAAAGTTTATTATTCAGAATAGTGACAAAAATGGTACATCAATGACTTTGTGAATGTGTAAAACCAACCAAACTGAATATGAAATAAAATATATATATTGCAGATCTGTTATAAAATTATGAATTGCAGGAAAGAATAAAAATAAATTGTGAATAAGCAGCTAATTGATATTAGATAATATGAAAAATATTTTTGAAAAATATCGTTTAAATATAAGATAGCACAACAATGGTTCTTTCATGTATGGTTATGATGGAAAACATATTGAAACTAGTAACTTCATATGAGATCCATTACAAGACATACAAATAAAACTGTGGCATATTAACATGCAAATAGACAGAAAGTATTTCAATGATGTCGACTTCAGTCAGATAAATTTAATAAATAAAAAATTGTGATTATCCATACCAGGGCATATTGAAGACATATATTATCATTTACTTCTTGTGCAAGCATAATTGCTTCATTTAAGGCGGCAACGGCTCGATCTCTAAAGAAAAACAAAGTATAATTTTTAATAAAAAAGCACAAAAAAATATTAATAAAACTAAGTTAACACCACTAGTCATAAAATAACTTAAAATAAATTTAAAATGAAAATTATAAACTTAATAAAATGTCTTATAACAAGTTTATATTAATTCATTTTAACTGTAGTCATACAGCAAATAGAAGACAAGCAAGTCACAAAATAAGGATTTGTGATTATTACAGAAAGAGTAAATTGTATTGGATAAAAAGTCAAAACATAAGGTTGGTAGCGTAAAAAACTAATTACACAAGTTGAATATATTTAAAACCATTTAGTTTTATATAAGTGAACAATTGGATTGGCATTGGGGGATGTGATAGATGGACAAAATCAACCTTGATGGGCCTAGAGCCTGTAATTGGTTGAAATCATTTGCATTTATATAATTATATAAATTCCAAGATCTTTTGTATATCACTAACAATCTTGTTCCAATTTTTTCTCTTTTACTCTGTTTATTTATCTATGCTGCACCGATTGTAGTGCCATGGCCCCATAGTATTCCATATAATTATGCTCTGTTAATTTATTTCAGACTATAGATAACCTGGGATACTATAAAGCTAGCCTAAGTCTAACCATCTACACAAAATAATCGTCTTGCTTGTCATGCACCACACCCTTTAATTTTTTTTCTGTTGGTAGTGTCCAGGTAGGAATGTACTGAGTGTATGCTCACAGTTGTCCAATAAAATATCTATGTGCCAAGACCTGATTCAAACTATTTAGTACTAGTCATAACATTATTAAGGATGCTATCTTAAAAAATAACCTTAAAGGCTATAAAACATTGCATATAATAAGTTTACAATATAAATCACAAAAGGAAATTATTATAGGAGTTATGATAAATATTTGCAATAGCAATATAATTTTTTTTCAAGGATGCTGCCTAATAGGTGACTCACAGGCCTGGGCCTAACATGCCTTATAGAAAATCAGGCTCTATCCACATGGCAGACATTACAAATCTATAATTACAACTAAAAATAATATACAAGTTCAGAGTATAATTTACGAAGTGAGAAAATTACTTGTGTTCAAAGTTAGCATGCATTATGGCAAGGTTCAAAGCAGCATAGCGAGAGCTCCTGGTAAGATCCTCTGATGGGGCAGTTGATTTGCACTCTTGAGGAACAGTTGTGTTACGATCAAAGTGGTGAAATAGGTTTTCCTTGGATCCACAATATTCCTTGACTCGCATTGAATTTATATAGCTTAAGAAACACTGAAATGTAAAATTTTATTCACACTTTATTCTAATATTTCTTAACAAATTATTTTTACAATAAGTTTCTGTAATCACAGTGAGTTAATGGTAGTCTACCATCTGCACAAAGAAATTCTAGCAACCTGTGACACATACAAGCTTCCAACAAAGAATATAAAAAGTAATTCTGGGAAATACAATACTTGATAACAGTATAAGTAGTGTTCACATAGTTTTAAAAAAGGGCAGGGGGGATTTGTCAAAAAGGGCACTTCTTGTTATGTAAAAAGGCACTTTTTGTTATGTAAAAGGACACTTTTTGTTATGTAAAAGGGCAAAGGGTACGATTGGGATATCAAGGCAATCCTACAGACCTACGTTTTTGCGGAAAAATATTTTTTTTAATTACAGGGCGCAAAGAAGATATTGAAAAAAGGCAGGGCACATTTTCACTTCTAAAGAGGGCAGGGCGCATGGGCACTTACAAAAAAAGGGCAGAGTGCAGCGCCCTTTGAAAAACGCATAACAGGAACACTAGTATAAGCTACATTGCACTATTTTCATGAAATCATACCTGTGGCTTGCTTGTAAAAAAGAAGGACCCCAATGTAGCCATTGATGGAATTTCTTTCCAGAGCACCTGTATCTAATCTCTGGCATTCACACTTTTGGATACACATTACAGAGGTGGCATGCCTTGGTTACCAAGCATATAACATGACTTTAGTGAGTTTGTATGTTGATACAATTGCAGACGTATTATCTAATTTTGAGGAAAATTCGAAAACTTGGGTTTGTAAGGAAAATGTTTATATAAATTTATTTTGCATGTATGGAAGTTTTCCACACAAGCTTGAAGCTTCTGCACAAACTTGGGTATACAGAATATGCAAGAAATTCCGATCCTGAATGTAAACATTTGTTTAATTAGATATTGGTAATCTTCATGCTAAGCCACAGATATATTCATTACACTTACAAATAGCCTGTTTTATAAAGAGCAGTTGAGGAACTTTTGCCTTTGTGACAGACCTTTCCTTTGTATTAATCGACACAAATCTGTATGGTGTGTTTTTCTATCTTTAATAATAAAACAATTTAATAATTAGTAGTTAGTCCTTTTGTAATCAAATGTTGAAAAACAACTTTGGGTTTATTAAAGTAATAATACATTAAAATTTAATTTTAAAATACTTACTAAAATCTTAATAGATATACGCAATTATGGAATTGGAGGAGTGAAAATGTACTTTGCTTATTTCTAAGGTAACATTGTTTTAATTAACACCTATAACAAGGAAAATCGGCCTTTCTGTTAGGACCAAATAAATTATTGAAATGTCTGTAGTACCTAGTATTTAGCACAGCTTAATAGCTCTTCTACCACTAGATTTAACTACCTAACCAATTATTTAAATTTCTTTATAATGGTAATCGTTTATTTTAAAACTACAGCATATTTGTGTTCTAAAAGTTGACCATAATTTTCCCCTTGACATTAACATAATCCAAATTTTTCTGCCTTATAATTTTGTTATACATATTTCCTTGCACAATTCACACAGAATTAGGAAAACTCTTGAAAGTGCAAATGCAATCATTTATTTAAAGAGTAAGTGAATGTAAAATAATTATATACACAAGATTTTTAAAAAAAAAAAAAGGTTTAAAATAATATATTATTAAATATACATCCTAAGAAAACAAGAAAAAAATAAAACTTACAGCTTCAAACAATTCAGGATTTCCCTTCACTAATTCTTTAATTTTTTGCTGCAATTCTATTGGAGATAAAGCTGCACTTTCATTTATGTGCAACAAAGCTGCCTAAAAGAATAAAGCGGATTATAGCATAAAAAATATATTGTAATAAAATACATAAATAACTTTAGAGCTTTTAATTTAGAAATCAGCACATTATATTCCAAAAATATTGTAACACAGAGACTATTTCAGAATTGAAAAATTATTTGCACTTCTGGATAAAATTAAATCTAGGAATAAAACAGCTTTAATGCTAATATTTATTTATAAAATATTTAAAGAAAACCCATCTTTTTAATATATATAGCAAAAATTACTATTTATCTCATAATACAGAATAATATTTTTAATTAAATTTTGTTAAAGGATAAAAGGGCACTTTTCTTACAAAAGATGTCCTAGTATTTTAATAGGTAGGGTAAATTAAATGTATATCGCTGTTATTTGAAGTGCTACACAAACATTGCGAATTGACATTTTTTAAGCAGTAACTGATTGACACAGCACAATAGGCTAATTCCAAGATTCTGTGATTTATAAAAATATATAAAAAATTTAACTATTGCATTTTTTGCTGGCTTAGTTAAATTTAGCAGATGCCTCACACAATTAAATTTTTATGTTAATTATTTTGCTGTTTTGCCATGGAATTGTATATTCTAATCAAATAATAGATTGTTTTAATTGAAAGGGCAAGATGTCCAGTGTTTGTGAGAGATGTTTAATCTGGTCTCAAATCTGAAATAATGATAGAATACTATTGCTATTCGAAAAATAATTTATTAGCCCCAAGTTTCTTAAAATTCTTTAAAAAAAATGTTTAAAATATTTTTGCATATATAAATGTTATATATAACAGCAGAAAATTTAAACAATACCAACCTTTATTTTGTTTGTTTGAAAAAGTATATGGTTTTTGGTTTTGTTAATTAACGTCGCACTAGAGCTGCACAGTGGGGTATTGGCGACGGTTCGGGGTCAATCTCAAAGGAAAGACCCGGGAACACATACACATTCACACACAGATTCATACATGCACCTCGTTATTTTATAACCATGGTCAGATGACGAGGAAATACCTGAACTGGCACCCAACGCCTTCAATAGACGTCGGGACTTTGGACCCCGATCAGATTTATCATGCACCAGTCCCGTATACACGCCAGTATAATTTGTTGGATATTCTGGACGACTTTCTAGTATTTTTGTAGCGAAGCTGGCAACCCTCCGATCGCAAGATCACTACTTTTTTACTTTTCTATGTCAAGTCCATTTCCCGGATTCGAACCACCAATCCTCTGATTAGTAGCTGAACGCCTTACCAACTGAGCAACTGGAGCTCTGAAAAAGTATATGAATGCAAATTATAAATTTTACAAAAATTGAGTAAATATTTAAATTATATTGACACACTTCATTATATAAGACTATTAAAACTACACTACAATTAGTGTTCACATAGTTTTAAAAAAGGGCAGGGGGTATTTGTCAAAAAGGGCACTTTTTATTAAGTAAAAGGGCACTTTTTGTTATGTAAAAGGGCACTTTTTGTTATGTAAAAGAGAACTTTTTGTTATGTAAAATGTTTTATGTTATGTTTTTAATTACAGGGCGCAAAGAAGAACAATTTCTTCAAAAAAAGGCAGGGCACATTTTCACTTCTAAAAAGGGCAGGGTGCATCGGCACTTACAAAAAAAAGGGCAGGGCGCGGCGCCCTTTGAAAAACGCATAACAAGAACACTAACTACAATTATATTATTTGAATATTGAACTCTTACTTGCTGCGCTATGAAAAATTCTGCCTGTCTTTGAGATGCCAGAACTTGAAGTTCTTCCGAAGGGCTAAAAAAGTTTTAACACACAAATAAATCTTAGTATTTCGCTCAATTCAATATCAAAGATATTTAAATATATAATATAATAAAGACTAACCTTTCTTCTGCATCTTCACCCCTTATCTCAGAACTATCAAGACGATTCAACACTACATATGGCTCAAAGGCAGCATCAAAATAAAAGTGAAATTTACGGCACAATTTTGTTTGTAGGCTGAATGTCAATTTGTCAAATGCCAGCAACATATGTCGAATAAAAAGCCCTAAAAGCAACAAAATGTTTTTATAATTAATAATTAACAAATATATTAATAATTGATAATTAACAAATATATTAATAATTGATAATTAACAAATATATTAATAATTGATAATTAACAAATATATTAATAATTGATAATTAACAAATACATTAATAATTGATAATTAACAAATATATTAATAATTGATAATTAACAAATATATTAATAATTGATAATTAACAAAATATAATGTAAACATTAAATTGCTAGATAAATGTTCTTAATGTATATCAAAATTCGAATATAAAATAAATTATCAATTCAAGTAATCCTGATGTAGATGTTTATTCTGGGTATCACACAGGCATCCCTAATGGTTAAACTTTGTTGAAACAATCAAAGTTGCTATATATCAAATTGTAGCAATTAAAAAAATAAGTGCTAAAATTCTGCTGCTGTCATTTGGTAACTTCGAAGATTGAAACTCAGTGACTAAAAAAAGAGGTTTAAAAATCAAGAATTTATTAAAAAGGTAAAATCTGAAAAAAATAGTCTCTTTCTATATAGATTACAAAATATTAAAATGCTTTATACCTAATACGCTGCTCTTATGTATAACTGGTAGCACAGGTGCTGGTTCGACTAACAAAGTATCCAAAGTAGCAAAAAAGTCCAAAAGAGCTGCAATGCCATTTTTTCTAATATTATTCAATCTGAAAAAAAAATATTATATTATTTTTAATTAAATGTATTTTTTGTTGATAATTAGGTATGTTAAAGATTTATGGATAAGCCTTGCCAAAAATTTCATTGAAATATGAATCCTTCAAATTTCATCCCGACTTTTATGCACATTATATCCAATTATAGTGATAAATATAAGTTTCTGTTTTCTAAATTTAAGTTTTTGGCTAGTTAAATCCAAAATAAGCAACGCTATAAAAAAGATTGACATTATCAATGCAAAATTTCGTTTGGTAAATGCAATTATATTTAAAAACAAATCAAGTTTGATGAAAATTAAGGATTTAAGCTGAAAATTAAAAACCAGTAATTAAAGACTTGTTAAAATAGTAGTTAATTACTTTTAAGGACCATTTGAACACTATCTTGGAAATCAAAATTAAATACTTTTTAAGCAAAACACTTCAACCTTGTGTTTAGGAGATCGTTACAATTTGCAGTATATGAACAAAAAAAAATTTAATCAGACATCCATCCCATACAGAAAAACCCATTAAAATAAATACTGGAAATAATTTTCCAATTAATGAACTTAATGTACAAAGTCAATGTGAAAAATTCCAATGAAGATATCGATCTATGAAATCTGTTTTTAGCCCCAATATTCTTTTTTTGCATGAATTTATGAATGGCTAAATAATGAAATATATTTCCTAAAATAAATTTAAATAGTAAAATTCATTATAATTATTAACTTTATAATATTATTGAGGTGGCATCAGTTTTTAATTTTTTTTCACTTCATATATGTATTAAGAATTAGTGTTTTTACACATATTTTGGAAAAACGCATACACCTGTTGATTTTTTTAAAAAAATGTTGTGAATTGAACAATAATTCTATTCCATGCTATAATAAATCTCTACATACGTGCAAGTTTTATAGCCTGTCAAAGATATTGAGCTATAATAATTTGAGTTTATTTAATTTATTTTTAACAACTCACCTATCAATGAACAATTGATATGTCTTTGGGTGCAATACAGGATGAATGATGTTGATTAAGCTTTGTAAATCTATATCTGGATTCTGTAAATAAAAATATTCTGCATTATTTTGAAACATCTTCAGATAAAATAGTGTTTTTCCTTTAAAGAATTTTTATAACTCCTAAGCTAGTGCACTTTACTATAGTACAGTATGCTTTTCAACTGAATTTTTTTTAAATATTAGGTAAGACCTAGCAGCTCATGTAGTTTTAAGAAGAAAGTTATGGATTAAAACTAAATATTAGTCATATTAATGTGGGTTTAGATGGTAGATTTTTCTTTAAAATTGAAGACGTACAGAAATTTCAAAAGAGTTTACTAGCATTGTTTTCTGAATAAAATATAAAATAAAATTTAATGCATTTTCAAACAATGATATTCTATCATTCAGGACTATCTCTTGGATTGTCAAAAATTTAGTTACCTTACTAAATATTTATTTCAGAATAAGATTATAATTAAAACCAAAAATCCTCTAATAGTTTTAAAAAACAAAACAAAATGTTTTTTTTTTTTTTTAAGAACACATTAAATTTTAATGAATTTTTTGAGCATTTACCTAAAAGATGGGCAAAGCCTGACAATATTTATTTGACATCTAAAATTATATTTATTTGACATTAATAACGTTGATTTTTTTTTAACATTTATATCTGGAACAGATGTAGTAAAGGACATTTGGCACGTTTCTGTTTTTGACGATGAAAAATTGCCCTTAAACAGCGCTATGACGTCATAGGGTTGCCAGATTGAAAGTCGCCACAAGAATTGGAATATACCAACTATGGCAGGTAGGGTTGCCATACTATAAATTTATCGCCCCTATAAAACACGCCAAATAAAACCTTGCACGCCAAATGTCCTATACTACATCTGTACCTTATATTTTAAGTATATGCGACTTGGATGGAGCATATGCTTTTTTGGTCATCCTGAACGTATTGTTTTGCGTTCAATAAACTACACGGGCAAATTATTTGTATTACAAATTACCAATCAATGTATTTTAGCTCAACATAATTATTTTTTACTTATGTACTTAATTAACAGCAAGTCAAAAATCTAGACATAAATTGGAGACAACAATGGTAAAAAATAAGATGTTTTGCATATTTTTAAACTATTTACCTGAATGAGCTTTAAAATTGTTGAAGAAAAATCTCGATTTTGTAGGGTGGTGTGTTCCCATGATACTTCTTCAGTCACTTGCATGGGACGTTTTAGAAGATAATGTTGTTTAACAAAGCAAAATTCTTTTATCAAAACTAAAAGTGAAATTTTATGAGCAGTGACAAAATTCCGTGAAGATTTTGAGTTTGTAGTGGTAGGTTGAGGGTCTGGTAAAACCATTCTTTACTGTAGATCTATTATAGGTTACAACGATGAATATAAAACTAAATATTTAGAAAGTTAAATTCTGAAAGAACATACGGGATTGGCAACGTCCAAATATATCAATTCGAATTTTAATAAGATGAATCAGAAAAAAAATCAAGCCGGGAAAATTATTTTTAAAGTTGTCAAAACAAATGGTATTGATTGAATGATTGAGCTTGAAATGTTCCAGACTAAAACACTGAGCTAAATAAATGTAAACGCTGGAGTGAGAGCTCCCATTGAGCGACAATGTAATTTATCGTGGTGCCTTACTCGCGTTCGCTTTGATTTAATTAAATAACGTCGCACTAGAACTGAACAGTGGGATATTAGCGACGGTTTGGGCCTATCTTGAAGGAAAGACCCGGGAACTTTGCCTCGTATTGGTCAGATGACGACAATTTTAACTATGGTCAGATGACGACACTTGCGTTCGGAAGATTGCGATCTAATGTTGTGTTTGCATTATGGGATATAAATAACATATTTGCAAACTTAAATTCCGTCCTATAAGGTATTTAAAGTAAATTTTTTTCCAGGACCCTCTTTTTATCCCGTTTTGAACGCAAAAAGCGCAAGCTTTAGTATTCCTTATCCCCTCCAGTGATATACTGAATTCAATATTCTGATTTATCATGGTTTGTTTTAATGTTTGTGGTTTGGATATATATTAAAGACAATTACATCAGAAGAACGCAAATTTCTGGAGTTGATGTCACAGCCTGCTGTACTGCAAATTTTAGTCACTTTGATTTCCCAATATGACACATATTAAGGTTGCGCCGGGTGCAGAATCAGGTGTTGTCCTCAGCATCTGACCATGGCTCAAAAATACGGAGGCAGAGTTTTGCCGAGGCTTCGAGATATACTCCGAACCGTCGCCAATAACCCACTGCAGCTCTAGATGCGAAGTTTAATTAAGCAAACCTAACCACAATAAAACTCTTTTTCATGGGAAGGTAACGGTGGCAGAATGGTTGGGCCTCAGCCAGCATTCAATGGATTTCAGGTTCGATCTCCAGCAAGTGTGTAGCATAATAGGAGGGTTATCAAATTATCGTTCCTTTTGCGACCAAAATATCCATGTATATAAATGGGACTGGGTGCACATTTAAATCTGATCGCGTGTCATGACGCCTATTAAGATTAAGCTAAGTGCCAGCTCAGGTGCTGAATCTTATAATCTGACCATGGTTAAAAATACGAGGCAGTGTTCCTGGGTCTTTCCTTTAAAGTGAACACCAAATAACCGTCACCAATTTGCCAACAGTTCAGCTCTAGTGAGACTTTATATTTTAACAAATCAAAACCTTTTCTTCATCTTTATATACTTCTCATAACCTTCCCATTATAATCCTATTCAGATTACTCATCTTTCTTAAGTAAACCTTTTCCCTTTCCACGTTTTCTCTTTCCACGTCCTTCATCCTTTCCAACCTCATCCGCCGGTGGGGTCATAATGAGACCGTCATTCAAACAGCATTTAATACGGGGCGAGGATTTTATCACCTCGATGCCGTATGAATAAGTGTGTAATGACGTGGCGTAATCGAAGACAGTGGCGTATCCAGTATTGGGTTACCTTGGGTTAGAACCCCCCCCCCCGCCCCCCCCCGCCCCCCATAGCCATTTTAAAATCAAAATTATTTTTTCAAAAAATAACAAATGCAAAAAAAAAAACGCAATTTTTTTCTCTGATTTCTATAGAGAAAACACACGGTTCCTGGTCTACCCCACATGTATCTCCTGCTCCCTTCCCTTCTTCCCCTGAAGGGATGATTTTAAGGAGGACAGTGGTCTCACAAAAAGTCGAATTTTCTGTCTTCAAGGAAGACAGAAAATTCGACTTTTTGTGAGGGGGGGGGGGGGGGGGCGACCATGGGGTAGTAGGTCTGTATTATTGCCTTGGTTGTTTGTACATGTAAATGGTTATTTTTCTGAACAATTGAAAAGGGGCGGCAGTTGAGCCGGAATTCACAATGCATCAATCCAGAAATTGCTTGCTTGATAAGTAAGATATTTTCCCTGAAAAGACCCATTCATCCTCTACGTGCTTTAAAAAAGGATTGTCAAAAAAATAACGCCCCTAATTGTGATCCTCTTCGCTTCCTCACAATGTCGGTGGAACTTTTTCCCTTCTCAAAAATCAGTTTTCTAAGAGGTTGTATGTCTCTCATTTGCCATTTGAATTTGAAAATCACTCCAGTACTGCATGTGCTTGCTAAGCTTATCTGAATTACCATTTTCACGGTATGCCATCATCAAAACATAAACTATTGGAAGATTCAAGACAAAAGAAAGAAGCATCGTGCAAAAAATTTGCTGATGTGTTTAAAGTATGTACTCCTTTTCTTATTCAAATATATTTTGCTTATTGAGATTATCGTTGAAAATACCCAAACCAAAACTAACTAATTTTTTATTCAATTACATTTACAAATTAGTTTTCTGTCCCTCAGACGTGTTACTTTTCACGAAAAACGTTACTTTGAGACACGTTACTTGACAAGAGTTACTTTTCACGTTTTCCGCTTTTTTTTTTTTTTAAATTTGGGTTTTGATCATTCTCGAGATTGACGCACATATTCGTTTGAAAAATTTGATGGGGATTATTAAAAAGTTATGTTCAACTATTATAAATACGAAGGGCACATGACGGAAAAGTTGGCTTTTTTTACGAAGGGTGGGGTCATTAATTAAAATTAATAATTTAAAATTATTAATTAAATTTTATTCAAATTATTAATTAAATTTTATTCAAATTATTAATTAAATTTTATTCAAATTATTAATTAAATTTTATTCAAATTATTAATTAAATTTTATTCAAATTATTAATTAAATTTTATTCAAATTTAATTAAATTTTATTTAAATTATTAATTAAATTTAATTAAAATGATTAATTAAAATTATTAGTTAAAACAAATTAAAATCAATTATTAATAAACAAATTATTTGGTTTTGGTCGGACCAAAAATAATTTATGACCTCCCCCCCCCCACCCCCACCCCTTCGGACAATCCTGGCTACGCCACTGATCGGAGAGGGTTTTCAGAATCGTTCTTTTCGAGCCCCAAGATATCCTCCGTGTATAGGACCACTAGTGCACATTAAATCCTTAATAGTAGGCCAATGTCCTCACGCCTATTGATGTCACGTGGGTTACCAATTAATTAAGGTTTGGTTCTCATCTGACCATATAGTTCAAAATTGTAAGACATAGTGTTCATAGAATCTAGAATTCCGAACCGTTGCCAATAACCCATTTTTCAGCTCTAGTGTCAACCAATTCTTTATCACTCTCATTCTCAACCTACTCTGCACATCGCTGATCCTTTACAAACAAATTTTTTCTTCATAATATTTATCCTATTCCTTATCCTCGTAACCATTTTCCTAATAACAACCTTCCTTTTACCTTTTCATATTATCTTCCTCGTATTCTCTAACATCCTTAACCTCATCATTATTATCTTCTTTTTGCTCTTTCTCATCAACATTCTAATCCCCCTCTTCCCTCTACATTATATTGATATTTTATTTCTCATCCTTATATATATATATTACTCTTCGCATAGTAGGGTGGTGTGTCACATGTGGTTTTGCACCTAGGCCCCGCACTGACAAAAATAAAATAGGCACGGATATTTTATTTTAAAGTAATGTTCACTAATTCAAACTTCCAACATTCTCTTTAAAAACAATCGAAATTTTTAAATGTTGTTAGTACTTTTTAATAGATTTTTTGTTGTTGCTTTTTTGTGATAAGGAAATAAGAAATATATGATCTAATTATATAATTCAAATACAATAAACGTAATTAAATTATAAATAAATAATTTAATTCAATATTAAAATTTAAATTATCATTGAAACGCCAAATTAGCAACACATGCTTGCAAGGGTAGACTTTTCAAGTGTTTTTATTATTAAAATTATTGCTCTCATAAATTTGGATTTGTAGAATTTTAACGATAAGGCAATTTTTTATAAACTTCTCAATTTAAATAATTTTTGAAATCATCGACTACCAAAAGTGTGCTGTTCACAATCATTATTTGGAGTGTACCGTGTACATATAGATTTTTACAACTTTCCTGGGCAATCGTGAACTTCACCAAAAAATATTAAATAGGATGGAAATAAAAAAATTAAATTAAAGAAACGTGAAAGGAAATGGAATCAAGAAGAAAAAGGTATAATAACAAACTTACTTTCCATATATTTTTTACTTTTATACAAGATTATTTTTTTTATCTCAAATCGAAACGATAGATAAGGCAGTTGCCACTCTTCCATTTGCTTTTATGTACTGATAGAGTGGAGTGGCTGGGCAAAATAAAGTGTAAATTCAAATATAGGTGTGTGATCGGCTTTTCTAATCAGCATCAAGGTATAACGACTCAGGGTTAGGGTTAATTTAACTTGTTTGTTTTGAATATTTATGTTCAACTAAATATGTGACTCTAAAATGCAACTACTGCAGTACAAATTGAAATACAGGAAATGGATAAGCAAAATTCTGAAGACTTGAAGTCATTTTTTTAAATAAGTGGTAATGGTAAACGATGTGCGTGTCAAGACCAGTTGAATCTTAAACAACTTAGTTGATATAGTGAAAGTGATAATGAATTCGAAGGCTATGGATAAACAACTGAACATTTGCCATGGTATTGTAATTCAAAACCTTCCAGAGAATTTGAAGAGGGAAGCTGTTGAATCATTGGAAGCGACATTTTTCATTTCAGCATCTTCAGTGGTTTCCTTGTCGACAAATAAATTTGGTGTCAACTTAGTCTTTGATGGATATACGCCATTTTACAAAGCCATAACGAAGCGCGTTTTGGTAGTCAATTGCATGGAATATCAAATATATCCTATGGTGACAGATTTGACTGTAATAGGTGCTGGTCAGTTTTTAAATGAAATAACTCTCAAATCCTTTATGTCAAACATTGCTCCGGTTATGTCTGTGTATCTCGTAAAGGACCAAAAAGGTCTGTTACATGATTACAGAGTCATCATGAATCATCCTGAGATATATGAATATATTAAGTTGTGGCCGATGATTTATTGTCAAATTCCAGGGATTAACACTGCGTTTCCCATAACTTTCTTTTGCCGTTTGTGCAGACAAAATGGACACACACGTCACCAGTGTCAACAAATAAGCTGCTCAGACGAAAAAATAAATAAACTAAAATTTCAAGAGAATAGAACTCTATCTCATGAGGATTTAAAACATTCCCCAAACCAGGCCACTGACAGGAAAAGAAATGTCAGAGGTAAATATGAATGTTAAAATATTTTTTAATAAAAAGCTGATAAATAATATTATTCTTTAAGAAGTGAAATAAAGTTTTATTTTATCATATCGCAATTAATTTTTTACTTACTTATAAAGTTGTACAATTTATGAACGATTTAAATCATAGTTTGCTCTACTTAAACACGCAAAATAATTGCAGTTTTGATATTTTAATCCATATTTACTTTCTTATAACGGATCCGAAAATATGTTTACTGGTTTAGATGTTTTTCAGATCCTCTTAGTCCAAAATATTTTTTTTCGAAGAAGAAAAATTTTTACATTAGATGTTAGGTTGCCTTTTTAATTAAAAAATCTTCTAACCATTTTGTAAAATTATTATTATTATTTATTTTGAATTTGTTGTTCTAATTATATATTATAGAATCACTCCCTTTAAAATTTCTTGATTTAATGCGGATATTTTGACTTCTTAACGTTTTTTTCATTGCGCGATTATAAACTCCCACTTGGTTTTAGCTCATAATTCTTTAATTAGTACTTGGACTTGACACATTTAGAAATAAATACAAATAAAGAAATGCAGTGAAACGTTAATAGAAATAGTTTTAATTAAGTAATAGACACAATGTATAAAATACAAAATAATATTGTTTAAAAAAAAGATAATTGCTTGATTTTAAACTAGGAGAAATACCCGTTCTTCGCATTGAGTTAATAAAAGCGACATACGATAGCAATATATAAAATAAATTGTTTGTCTTCGAAGTCTATATCAGTTTAAACTATAGCTTATTAGATCTCATTAAGTATTCAAAAATTAAATTTTAACATCTCTTGAATTGAAATTAATTTAATCTTTAAAAAATGCTAAATTGCTCTTTCTACATTTGGTTATAAAAAAAGGTTAATACTTACCAATACCGATATTAGTACGATATTAATCTTTTGGTTGATACCTTTTAACCAAAAGATTAATATCGTAATATAACAGCAATAGATAAAATAAAGATTCATAAATAATCCATCAAGTTAAAATTGGGAAGTTTCTATAAAAGTGATATGTAATACTAATCTTGTAATGTAACCAAATAAACAGTTTTATTTTTATCGTTAATTCATTTCTTACATAAGCTCAGTGTGGTGTCTAACAGAGTTGTAGAGTATTGAATTCCCACGCAATGGTTCCGAGGTCGAATCCTGGCCAAGGCATAGATGTCAAATGTCACACAATTGGATATAGTAAATCTGTTTGGTATCACTTGAATATTATTTGAAAATGATTTTCTTCCATTTTGTTTAACGTTTATAAGAACGGGATAATACTTCTATTTAGTATATTATGAAATTAATATTTTTAATATTTATAAGCAGATATCTTTATTTAACTTAAAGTGCTTAGTATATTGGTAACGATTTAAAACAAAATTCATTATATTTTTACGTGAAAAATCTTTATTATCGGCTACCAGGATAGGAATCTAATGTTACGCTTTTAGGACGATCCATTCCGACATTATATAATATACATTCCGACATTATATAATATACATTCCGACATTATATAATATACATTCCGACATTATATAATATACATTCCGACATTATATAATATACATTCCGACATTATATAATATACATTCCGAAATTATATAATATACATTCCGACATTATATAATATACATTCCGACATTATATAATATACATTCCGACATTATATAATATACATTCCGACATTATATAATATACATTCCGACATTATATAATATACATTCCGACATTATATAATATACATTCCGACATTACATAATCAAAGATTACCAAATGTATCATAATAAAGAGTAATTCTCAATAATTGAACTTAGTTGAATGTAAATACTTTAGAAAAGTTAGTTATATGTGTTAGTTATAATAACAATCTGTTATAATTTCAGTCGAAAGTTATGAAGGGATTTTAAGAGTGCCATTTCACTGTGACGAAAGCATCGAAAGTAAACAAAAGGATGGAAGCTTACCTCCCAATGAAGTTAAGGTGTCACAGCCAACACTTACCAAAGAAGAAATATCTGAAACAAAACATTTTAAACTACAACGCGATGGTATGCTTAATATATATTTGGAAACAATATGTGATATATTAAAAAGTAATTAATTAGATAATTAAATTAGATAAATAAATGTGTAAAATATTAGAAAAATATAAAATGCCACAATTAAGAGAAAATTTTATATGTAATTTGTTCTACATGGCATTCACTTCAAATTAATTAAAATATGATATTGAATAGGTTTCCATGCATTTAGGTTTGCAGTTCATTTTTAAAACTAACACATCCATTTTTTGTCATCTACAAAAAGAGAATTAAGGTTACTTGGCGAATTTTTAAGTTTCTAATAAACAAAAAATAATTTATTATTTTTGCATTTTGATTTGTCATTGCACTTACAAGTTTTAAACAAAACAGTACCTTTGGTACCAAAGATATGCTTCAATAAAATATTGAGGGTACACGATATCTTGGGAGACATAAAACTTTTTACCCAGAATGATTTTACTGAAATTGAATTATTTTTAGAACGATACAAATATTTATAATGTGTTATATTATTTGAAAGTTTAAAAAAAAATCAAAAGTTATTTAAAATAACTGTTTTTTCTACCTTAAAAAAAGACTGATTGACTAGACTGAAATCGAACTGGTCTATATACAGTACTTTAGAAATCCATGTTACATATAGATCAATTTAGTATTAAATTACTAATAGGTAATTGAAATAACAAATAATTTAAAATAGAGTAAAAGAGTATTCTTTATTTTATTAAATAACTGCTAGTTTGTATCTAGCCATTTGTAATATTTTTTTATTTTGTTTTTAGACAGAGATCATCCGAAGCGACATGAAATAAAACTCTCCAATAGTTGTATGTACTTTTACAAACAATACAAATGTCGATATCCCTTCTCGTGGAAAAAAATCCCCAATTTATTTCGTTCAAATGATTCCAAGTCGCCTTTACCCCACATTTAAGTAGAATCCCTTATATTTCACTCGAAATGCAAAAAGTTAAAGAAAAACCAAAAAGTTAGATTTTATAAACTGATTCTTCCGGAATTACATATAACTAGCATGCCCGTGCAATATATATATATATATATATATATATATATATATATATATATATATAATTATAATTATCTCATGAAGAGAATCCCTCCCCAACCCACGAACCACAAGCCCATTCGGGTGAAAGATATTAGCGAATCTTTAATGGCCCCAAAATCAAAAAAGTTTAACCGTCTGTTCATAGAAGGCAGCATTATCAACGGCTTGTTTAAAAAACACCGTTAAAATGAATAATTTTAAGCGCATTTAAAAATAACGTTAACATTTATGAGATGAAAGCGCACTATTCATCACTGTTCCATGAATTTCTCGTTCTTTTGATACCTCATGTGTTAAGATTCATTGAGTCTATGGGACGTAAAAGGGATCTTTACAGCAAAATAATATATATGATAGAGTTAGCGTTTATAGATTAGCTTTTTTAAATATATACTTTCTACCACACGATGTATACTACTAAAGCATTTTTATACTCATTTGGAATACATCTATTTTTTCATCATTTGTATAATGTGATTCAATTTAATCAGACATAATAATTTGAATATCTTGTTTCAGTTGGCGGCATATTGTTGGCAACCGATTCCGAATTGTATAATCTGCTAAAATAATATTCACGTAAAACCCTTTTGGCCACGTTTCTTCGCTTTCGGCAACTTTTTTATATATACTACTTTACACTTTATATATATATACAAACTCTTATACTGTATGGCTCATAATCATATCTAATGCGGATTCACAAATATAGCCATTTAATTTAAATAATTTAAAACAAATATAAAATATATTAGAGGATGTAAAATGTCTCCCACCATCATTAGTAATTTTATTAAGCTAACTTCGTTCAATGTAAAATACTTAAGAACGTTGGTTAGCTCTCAGTTATATGTGTTAGTTACAAAAACAATTTGTTATAATTTCAGTGGAAAGTCATGAGAAGATTTTAAGAGTGCCATTTCGCTGTGATGAAAGCATCGAAAGTAAACCAAAGGATATAAGTTTACCTCCCATTGAAGTTCAAGTTTCTCATCCAAAACTTAATAAAATAAAGATTGAAAAATCTGAAACAAAACTTTTCCAAGTAAAACATGAAGGTATGCTTAATGTATAAGATAAAAACTCGTCTTGTAGAACATTACGTTAAGAATATTAAAATACAAATACAACGTTAAAATACGCAATAAAAATCCGTATAATCTGGAAAAATACGGATTTTTATTGCGTATTTTAACATTGTATTTGTATTTTAATATGCTTAATGTATATTTGCAAACAAGATATGACATTTTAAATAGTAATTTGAATTAAATTAGATAACATAAATTTGTAAAGTATTTTAAAATATAAATTTTCGCTGCGGAAACAATTTTTATGCAATTTTGTTCAACATAAAAATTACTTCAATTTTTTTTAATAATATATTTAGTAGTTATTCAAATGGCACGTATATAGGTTTGCAGAGATTTTTTTTTAAATAACACAGTATAATTTTGTTGTAACTTATAAAAACGACATTAAGATTTAGTAGAGAATCTTCTAATGAACAAATTACTGTCATTGGTTATAATAAAGAGTACCTTTATGCTTCATTAAAGTATTGAGGGTACAAGATACGTTGGGAGAAATAAAACTTATTTAAATAATATTTTTACTAATATTTTTTAAATAATTAATAATTTTTGAAAGAATAAAAACATTTCTAACGTGTTGTTACATGATCAGAATGTTTTTTTTAAAGAATTAAATGGTATTATAAAAAAACAATTTTGTTCTTTTACCTTAAAAACAAACTGATTTCGGCTAGTATGAAACCAAACTGGTCTATGTATACTTTAAAAATCCATGTTAAATATAAACACATTATATATCAAGCTAGCCAATTAATCAATAGGTAATAACAATTAATTGTTATATTTTATGAAGAAGAAAATAAATAATGAAAGAGTATATATGTTACCGTTAAAGTATGAAATCCGTTATTTCATAGAATACCTAGTTATTCCATGAAATAACTGATCGTGTCCATTAAAGTGTAAAACTCTCTTGTATTTCATGGTTTAACTAGTTATTTCATAGAATAACGATCTGCAGCCCGTTAAAGTGTAAAATAAATTAAATTAATGTCGGATAAATGTCATTCTGAAGCCTCTGTGGGGTTTACCGTCCGTATCCCAGTGCCTGAAGTTGACAGAGGAAAAGGTGATGCCAAATCTATTTTAGCTATCATCATAAAAATAACCGAAGAAGGATTTTTCCAATTGGGCACAAGAAACGGCCGCATAAAACAATTATATTCCCGATCCCAGTTTTTATGGTACGTTTCCATAAATACCATTTATACGCTGCATAAATTAGATAAATTGCTTCTTTTTCATTTTAATTGTCTATCATTAGTTTAATTTCATTTTAGATAAATTGTTTATTTTACACTTTAACTGTCTCTCATTAGTTAATTTATAGAATACCTAGTTATTTCATAGACTAACTAGTTAAAGTGTCAAATTAATAACATATTACACACTTTAACAGACACGATCAGTTATTTCATGGAATAACTAGGTATTTTATGAAATAACTGCGTTGTATACTTTAACGGTAACATATATATATTTTATATTTCTAAAATTTGTTTGTATTTATTTATATTTATTTCACTGTTAAAAATAGGTATCTAAAAATAAGTAAAATGTACTCATTTTTGAGTACATTCAATGCTTATCATAGCTTCGTATACATAACTTTTACTTTTGAAAAAGACATGGACTTAAAAATGAGTAAAATTAGTAAAGAGAGCAGTTGCTTGCCTACCTGAGCTGTCTTCATAAATCACTTTCAATAAAGGAATCGTTCAGAGGTAAAGCGGATCAAGTCCAAAAATATAAAAAAAATTGTTTGTTGCGGATTAATACTTGTTAATGATGTATATTTTGAAGACTATAGTGAATCAAGTCTCTGCTATTGCTATTTTCTAGCACAGATGGCATTATTATCCTCAAAATCACTATAGAGTTAAAAACTTTTACCTTGATTATCTCGAAAATATAACTTATGGACTTAATCCACTTTAGCTCTAAACGCTTGAAATATTAACAATTACAACCACGATTTACCGGGAATCGAAACCAGATCCTCAGGCATCACAGCCTAATGTCTTATCCGTTGTACTACTAGGGCGACGTAGAAGTTATAAACAGAAGAAATGTTAAAAAGGTGCATGCGCAAAGAATGGGAAGTCAGATAATTGAGTTGCAATAACTCAGTTTCCATTTAAGCAATCGACATCAAATAATTTGGAAAAACATCTTGTGAACAACTATTTTCAGTTTGTCAGGTAGCTTTGTTAAGATTACTTTAACATAAGCTGAGGTTAGCAATATTAAATCACACTGCTAATTTTTGAGAAAATATGATTACTTAAATTTGGTTCGTTATCGCTCATTTACGATGTAATTGTATTCAAAGAAAAACGAGTATTTTCAAGTATCTTTTTTTGTACAGTATACTTTTTTTTTGTTTTTTCAGACGCAGATCATCCGAAGCAACCTGAAATAAAACCCTGCAATAGTAGTACTTTTACAAATAAAACAAAAGTCGATATCCCATCTCATATAATTAAAACCAATTCACCTCGTCCAAAGGATTCTAAGACGCCTGTACCTCAATCCAATATAGATTCTGCTAAAAAAGTTCCTTCAAAATGTAAAAAGTTGAAGAAAAACCAAAAAGTTAGGTTTTACAAACTCATTCCTGCTGAATTACACATGATAGAATCACCGTTGAAGGAACTCTTTTTACATGGCATTATTGGCAATGAAACTTTCAGCGAAACGATCTATACCAAGGCAAAATTGTATCCATACGGAATCAATCTATTGCTTCATCATTTGTATAGTGTGGTTCAATTTAATTTGAATGAATGGTCTACGAAAACTTGTCCAGAGAGGCGTTTTATTCTTTGGGTTGACGGCATGCTTACGAAAATAAAAGAAGAACATTACAAAAATAATCCCGAAGAAGAGTCTCTTTGTTCATCTTCAGACTCGAAACTAGAAAGCTATAGTATTACCCGAGACGAGTCGTATTTGTCTAAGTGTAATAAGGTTACTGACGATCTAAAGAACGGTAAATTTAAAAAGGAATGTTCGAAAGGAGGCATGGAATATAAAGATACGCGAGAACATATGAAAGCACAAATGAATCAGTATAAAAAATTTCAAAATAAAGAAACTTTTAATGCTTCTCAGAAAAGAAATGACAAATCGCTTAAAAATATCGAAAAAATTCGTCAAGATGTAAATTTAGAATCGGTCATCAAAGACATAAAATTGAATATAAAAAAGAATGAAATACACTGTCCCAGTGAAAGTTTTCTTAATAAGAAAATACATGCAAACCAAACAGAAAAAGTTAATGTCCAAAGGAATAAAAAGCACATTGATATCAAATATGCTTCGTGTGATGGAATTCAATTAACAAACATGGATTTCCAAAGGAATGAACAAAGGCGTACTATTAATGAAGTTTGTAATAAGAAAAGTGTTCCATGTCCAAAAGCAAAAATAGATGTTCGGAGCCCAAAGTTTTGGGCTATTAAAAAAGTTTCCGTTGAGAAAATTAATAGATATACCACAATAAACACGGATGAAAAGAATGATAAAATAAGATGTTCTGTGAAAGAAGTCTGTGTTAAAAAAGATGTTCCGTATCCTGGAGTGAAAATGAATATTCACAAACAAAAGAAATATGTTGTTAAAAGGGTCGGAGATAAGAAAGTCCCTACATATCCTGCAATAAACATGGATGAAAAGAAAGAAAAAATAAGGTGTTCTACGGAAGAAGTCTGTATTAAAAAAGGTGTTCCGTATCCTGTAGTGAAAATGAATATTCAAAACCCAAAGAGTTGTACTGTTAAAAGGGTAGGGGACGAGAAAATCCTTACATCTGCAATAAACATGGATCCCGCAATAAACATGGATGAAAAGAAAGAAAAAATAAGATGTTCTACGGAAGAAGTCTATGTTAAAAAAGGTGTTCCGAGTCCTATAGTGAAAATGAATATTCACAAACAAAAGAAATATGTTGTTAAAAGGGTCGGAGATAAGAAAGTCCCTACATATCCTGCAATAAACATGGATGAAAAGAAAGAAAAAATAAGGTGTTCTACGGAAGAAGTCTGTATTGAAAAAGATGTTACATATCCTGGAGTGATAATTAATATGCAGAACCAAAAGAATTTTAATAGTAAAACTGTTTTGGACGAGGACAATAATACGTATCCTTCTAATAAAATGCAAATTTTAAAAGATGAGATAAGTTATTTAAAAACAGTTGGTGGAGAGAAAAGCCTTCCATGTCCTGGAGTAAAAACGAATATTCAGAAACAAAAGAGCTGTATTGTTAAAAGGGTAGGGGACGAGAAAATATCTACATCTGCAATAAACATGGATGAAAAGAATGGCAAAGTAAGATGTTCTATGGAAGAAGTCTATGTTAAAAAAGGTGTTCCATATCCTGGAGTGATAACAAATAAGCAGACACAAAAGAGCTTTACTGTTAAAAGAGTTTTGGACGAGGACACTAATACGTATCCTTCTGTAAACATGGATGTTCATAAGGATAAAACAAGATGTATAAAAGATGGTCAGAGAGAGAAAAGTGTTTCTTATGCAGGAGCAAAAATGGATGTGCAACAGAAAGAAACGCATTGCCATTTTACAGGTGTTAAGGATGAGAGAAATATATTTAACACAACAAAGATAGATGTCCATAAAGACAAGAAAGAAGTTCTTTTTGGACAAATGAACTTATACCAAGCAACAAAAATGAATGTTCAAAAAGGTAAAAATATATATTTGTGTTCTGTAATAATAAAAAAATAGTTGTTTACATAGCAATAATTAAAAATTGTACAGTGAATTTCTAAAAAATTTTTACCCAAAGGGAACAATTTTTCGGATTTAAAAAAAGTTTAATTTTGAAAAAACTTATAGAATTAACTTTAGCTTATACCTTTTGATGAATATATCAATATAAGCCATTCATTTTTATGATTTTGTACGTTGGTTACGATTATGTTGCACTTTGGCTGTAATTGAAATTGCTAAGAAAATTAGAGATGCCCTGTCGGATAATTTTTTGAAACTTGAAGGTTTCAAACATATTTTGTTTCAGAATAACGAGTTAATAGACGAATATTGAAATAAAACATATGTAAATTATCCCATTTAATTAAAAACTTTTTTTGCATCTCTCAAACCCCGAATGGGGACCCAAAATTAAGCACTAATATTCTACCTGTCGAAGTTTCATTTACATATAAAGTAATTGAACACTACACTGTTAACAATAGGTACTCAAAAATAAGTAAAATATACTCAGTTTTTAATACATTCAATGATCATCACAGCTACATAAGTTTCATTTTTGAAGAAGACAAATTCTCAAAAATGAGTACAATGAGTAAAAATGTATAAAAAGAACAATTGCTTGCTACGTAGGCTGCCTTCATAAATCTTTTTCAATAAATATCATTAATTACAACCAAGACTTACGGGAATCGAATCCATATCCTGAAGCATCACAGTCCAGTGAGTTATCCGTTGAACTACTAGGGTGGCGTGAAGAAATTATAAACAGAAGACATGTTAAGAGATGTGCCAAAAGTATGGGAAGTAAGGTAATTGAGTTGTAATAAACTAAATTTCCATTTAAGCAACCGACATCAAATGATGTGGAAAACCATCTTCTGAAAAACTATTTTAAGTTTGTCAGGTCGCTTTGCTAAGATGGTTTGAACAGAAGCTGAGATTTTCAATATTAAATCCCACTACTCATTTTTGAGAAAGTACGATTTCTTAAATTTGAGTAGGTCATCGGTCATTTACGATACAATTGTGCTCAAAGACAAACAAGTAGGTTCAGATTTAAGTACCTTTTTTACAGTGTATATTTTGATACTTCATTATCCTTGAAGGACAGGGCAATTTATCCACTTGAAATGGAGTATCGAAGCATGCAGTTAGGACATAAACATCAAACTCGCTAATTTATGTAATTACAGCAATTTAACTTTCAGGCCCCGATTTTAAGCTATTATTTTCTCTTTTTGTTTTTTCCCTAGGTTGTGTTTCTGCAATATCTCCGAAGACAGGACAAAAGAAGCAAACAAACAAAGGAAAGTTATTTGCAAAATGGAGTCCTGGTTTACTATATGCTGTCAGATGTTCGAAAGGAATTTTGAAGCCTTCCAATCTAAAGGCGTTTCTGTTACACGTCAAGGGTAAAGTGCATGTTCGCCAAATGGCAAAACACTATTCGCTGGAAGTCAACCAAATCGTTGAGCAATTGGAAGGCATCGTCAACAAACACTTTCTCGGATTGAAAGCAAACGCTCCCACTTCGAAAGAAATTGCTTGGATAAAAGAACTCGCAGGAAGATTAAAAGCGCATGAAAATTGTGAAACCTGCCAAAAATAAAACTTTTCGCCATTTGATATCTGCGCTTGGTAAAAATTAGAATATAATATGTCTTATTTGTGGTGACTGTGTGCCTCTTATTGAAGTGTTAGAATCGCATTGTTTTATAGATTCAATGTAGTCTTTAGTCTTTGAACTCTAGATTGTATTTATCAAAACAGAAAATATTTGTTTAAATACCTTTGACAGTTGTCAATAATTGGACATACTTATCAATAGTATAGTGGTCAAATTTTCTAGTTTTGAAACAATTTTTATTTTTTTGACTTCGCTAGAAGGATATGAGTAGATTCAGTTAGTAATACCCTTCGAGCGAGGATTCTTTGTAGTAGAGGAGTCGTGATGTCACTCTCTGTAACATCAAAGTGAAGCTAACATGTATGGCAGACACGTGGTGAATTACGTCATCCCATTCATAAATGTTCACTGTTTCGCATTTCCCAATTCATCAGCCAATCGCGAGTATTTTTTAATTAATAATTTTGAAGAGATGGCACGTGATATTGGCCTTTCGCTCTGAGATGTAGGCTTCACGATTATAACGTCATATTCTCTCTACTACAGAGCATTCATGCTCGAAGGTAATACCTACTTGTCTTGGCAAATTCGGTGAATGCGCCGAATTTTTAAAAACTTCAACGCGCCAACAAATACCGCTAAACGCACCAACGAGGATAGGTAATTAATTCGACTGTTATAGTTTTTTTTTATGTATGTTTGCACATGATTTTCGCTCCAATTTTGCTTACCAACTGTTATGTGTAAAAAAATAATTTTAAGTATTACATTTTTAGCACTTGTTATGAAAATTAAAAATATTTTGTACATTTTACCGCATGTTTTCTTGAATTCGGTTTTTCTTTCTTTGGTGTATTTTATTTTTTTCCGTTTTAGTTTATAATTTATGCACGGACTTTGACTTCTGTTATTATTCACAAAGCAACTCTAGTTGTTCCTTGATTCGTTTGCTTTACTCAACGAAACGTATCAACATTAAAACGAACTTGAATTGCAGTTTTCCCAAATAACAGGTCCGATTTTCGGCTAATCCGGTTAGCTTCATGCTGGATAACCGAAAATATACTACATTTCATCAGCAAAGAACGTTTGAATTCTGAGAAAATGAAAATCCGGTTAATCGATATTTCCAGTTTATTCAATTTTTTAGGTACTACTAATTGAATGTCGGATAATCAAAAATTCACTATATTTTCCCCGTTTCAGTTTCTGATTTAGCCACGGGCTTTGACTTCTGTTATTATTCACAAAGCAACTCTAGTTGTTCCTTGATTCGTTTGCTTTACTCAACGAAACGGATCAACATTAAAACGAACTTGAATTGCAGTTTTCCCAAATAACAAGTCCGATTTTCGGCTGTTCTGGTTAGCTTCATGCTGGATAACCGAAAATATACTACATTTCAAAATACATTTCCCATCAAGCAAGACATATTTTTTTAATATGGAGAAAATTTTAAAAAATACCTAATTAATATTTCGGAAAATTTATATCCGGATAACCAATTTTTAACCGACTTTCACCGCGCCAACCAATACCGCAAAACGCACCAACGAGGAGGTTATCAATTCGACTCTTTTTTTTTATGTATGTTTGCTTATTATTTCTGTTCTAATTCAGGTACTTGAAATTTTTTTTAATAGAGAATGATCCACTTGGAACATTTGTAAAAGGTATCCAGTTATCAGGCATTTAACTATCCAGAATTATAAATTAACCGGATAGTTTGAAAAAACACCTGGTCCGATTTCTCGAATTTTTTTATGGATAGAAATATACACTTTGGCCAAAAAAATTGGTTATCCGTCTATAATTTATCCGAAAATATCGATTAATCGGACTTTAAAAAAAAAACGATCGATTCGATTAACGAATCGATTAAAAAATATTTTCAGTGTTGGATAGGGATTGTCCACCTACATTGTAATTTCGTTTTCATTATTAAGCCGGATAATCTCATAATATACTTTCCGGGTTCGTGTAAAAATTTAAGTACAAATCTAGTGTTTCCTGATCAAGCAACAAAACCCTTGCTGAATTAAAAACTAAAAAAGGAAAAATAAAATAATCTTTAAAATAAAAAATATATATAAAAAAAATCCAGCTTTAAGAAAAAAAAATCATTCAAAAATAATTTTTAATTTTGCAAACAAGTTGAATGAACGGATTTGAAAACTGTTTGTGACTTTGAAAATATAAACATTGAAAGAATTTAAAAAAAATATCTAAATTTCATAAAGTTTTGTTTTTTAATATTTTTTGTATTTGTCTACCTTTAAGTTTTTGAATTAATAAAACATATCTCTAATCTTACAAGAATAACACACAGCCAATAATTTGTGAATATAATTGCATAAAACAAATTGGTTGAATAAATTATTTAAACTAAAACTCTTTTGAAAGAAATCAGATAAAAAATCATCAGTAAATGTGGAAAATTTCTACAAAAGTTGATTCCTTCCCAAAATTTCATAACGTGATAACATTAACTTAATAATCGATAACATTGTAAAAAAATTGGTATCTTAAAAATTCCGTGATAAGATAATCACACAAAGAATTTCATAATTGTTTTTATTATAAGATAATCTATAAATAAATATTGGGTGACATGGGGCATTTCATTAAACAATTAAAATATTTTATTGCATAAATACACACTGGACAACAAAAACACTACAATCACGATTCTATTCTTTTATGTTTAGAAATTAATGTCTATTAGAAATGAATTCTGACATATATTCTGACACGGAAATTTATACAAAATTTGTTGATATTTCACTTACGGCCTTTTAAAAATAAATATATCATTAACATTTATAATGTAAAGTAATTAAAATTTGAATGTATAGTTTGCATTATTTAAAATATTCATATATATTATTTCTGTAGTAATGATCCCATTTACGCAACTTAGAATCTACGAATTATAACATATGGGGTATCAAAAGAAAGATAATTTCATGAACCAGAGACGAATCGATTTTCATCTCATATATATCAACGGGTTTTTTAATGCGTTTAAAATAATTAATTTTAACTGTTTTTTGAACAAGCAGTTGATAATGCTGTCATCTATAGACTGATTTTTTCACTATAAATCGCTAATATTTTTCATGGGTGTGGGGGGGGGGAAAGGGGAGGGGGGGGGGGGTCATGCGATAATTGTCGCACAGGCATGCTAGTATTATAATAATAAGCAACACTTTTTAAGATTATATACAGTACTTATCCTCATTTGATATTTATTCCATAAAGAAAATTAGTAAAAATATTGCATGCTAAGATATGCAATATAAAAATGTATATGTACAGGGAGATAATTTGCAATTCTTACAGCGAAAAAATAAACTCCAATCACTTTCTTATTGCAAATTTTATGAAACTTTTCGACATTAATCAAACGCAATACCCACTTCATTTAAAAACCTTTCATATAAAATTTGTATCCACAAAAATATTTCAAACGTATATAAATATACTGTAATATCTTAAATTTTTCATAGCATTTGTATTTCTATAATAATTGACACTTTTAAATGTATATTTGCACTTGATGTCAATCACTATTTTAGCATTGATTTCAACACAGTATGATTTTTTTAAATGTCTTTTTTCACTAAATCTCAGCAAAGTATCAAGTAATTCTGATCTAAGATACATAAAATAACAATTCCTTTACAAAAGTTTGTTTAACAATTTGGGATATAAAATAATTATTGATGAAATTTACGTGGATGTTACAAAGTGAAATATTTCATATATGCCTATTAAAACTTTACAATTAATTCAGAAAGTAGAACAAAATTAAAATATTCAATTTTGCGAAAATTGAGTTTGTCGGAGAACATAACTGATATAAATAGTGCATAACTCTAATCAGAAAATATATTTTTCGTTTCATTGTACTAGCGTCACCGTTTCTATCTTACAAACCAGTTTGATAAGATATATATAGATATAATGCTAAGATAAAAATAGATATAATGCTGATATTAGCACGAACAAAATTGGGCTTTAAAGTTAATTGAAAAAATAAATATAATTTTTTTATAGTCTTCTAATATCGAAAAACCAATTTATAGTCTTCTAAGATATCGAAAAACATTTTTACAGTCTTCTAAGATATTGAAAAAAATTTACAATCTTCTAAGATAACGAAAAACAATTTTACAGTTATCTAAGATATCGAAAAACATTTTTATAGTCTTCTAAGGTATCGAATTTTTTTTTACAGTCTTCTAAGATATCGAAAAACAATTTTACAGTCTTCTAAGATATGGAAAAACAATTTTACAGTCTTCTAAGATAACGAAATACAATTTTACAGTCTTCTAAGATATCGAAAAACATTTTTATAGTATTCTAAGGTATCGAAAAAACTCAACGCTAAAGCCGAAAACTATAATTTTAAAAAGTGTCACTAAAATCCGTCTATTAGTTCACGAGATATGAGCAATCGAACAAAGGCCCCTTTTGCAATTTTATTAGCCTTATTAATCGCAGGTTGTATTTATTGTATTCTTATTTATTTTTTTAAAACTTTTTTGTAGATGAATTCCGCTGCGTGTGCTTATTTTGAAATTCGACATTTTGGCACTTGGACTCTTTTCGAGTTCAACTCTACTAACCACTTGACATTGGAATAAATCATTCGCTTCATCATGAATCCAGTCAGTATGTAGTGTTTCGGTGAATGTCTCGTGTACTTCAATTGTTTCGAACTGCCATTCATGCAAAGGGCGCTTCACCGTCCTCACAGTCGTCCTCACAGTCGAGACGAAATGCGACTGGTGTCGTGAATGGTGAACTGCATCCTCGTCGTGATCCAATGGATGTCTGTAGTGACGTCGATGGGCTCCCTCATCGTCCTCTCCACGTAGTCCACTTGTCCATTGCCGTCAATTAGGATCACTGTGTGCGTCCTAAACATAAAAATTATACTTTTATTATGAGAAAATCAGAGTAATGATTGATTGGTAAGTTAAGGGATCTTTGCTCGCCCGATTTAGGCTCCTTTATCTCTGTTTATATACTTAATCTTCCGGACAGACAAGGTCCCCAAATTCCCAGTGGATAAATGCGTTCATACAGTAATCAGAGGATTGCGAGTTCGATATCGATTTGATGGAATTGACAAAAAAAGTAAAAAATATAGTGATCTTGTGATTGGAGGTATACCATATTCGATACTAAAATACTGGGAAGTCGTCTAAAAATATCTAACAAATTATTCTGGCATGCATACGGAGCTAGTGTACCATAATTCTGATCGGGGTCCAATGCCCTGATACCAATTGAGGTTGCGTCGGGTGCCGGCTCAGATGTTGTGCTCGTCATCTGACATGGTTCAAAATACGATACATCGTTCCCGGGTCTTTCCTTTGAGATAAGCCCCGAACCGTCACCAATAGCCCACTGTGCAACTCTAGTGCGATGTTGATTAACCAAACCAAACCCTAAAACACGACAGTATAATTTTTTGGATATTTTTAGATGACTTTCTAGTATCCTCAGATCTGAAAATGACTAAATTTTTACTTTTCTTTGTGAATTCTACTAGTCGGGCTCGAACTCGCAATCCTCTGATAATTCCTTGTCTGGGGAGTAAATTCGGACTATTGTTCTCACTAATCATAATAAATCATATGTAATCTATTGATATCTTTTCGATGTGCTCATACACTAAGTAAATTAGATGTATTCATCATATTATGCTAAGTACCAAACAAGAGAAGCTGTCGCTTTGGGCGAAGTACTAATAAATTACACTACACGATTTAGGCCTCCATATGTTAATATTGAACGTTTTAAATTTGATTATTACAAACGTGTAATTGAAAAAAAATAAGATTTAAAATAAAATTTTAAAAATTGATGCACAGCACACCTTTAAACTCCTACACAAATATTAAATAAGAAAAAAAACTATTTTATTAATTAATAATAAAAAAAATTTGCATTATTTCGAACCTTTAAATATTCTTAGAAACTGCTTCTTATATATGTTACCTGTTAAGAAATTTTAAGTGCTGTTATATTTTAAGGGAATAATAAAGATAATCAAACTTTTTATGCACCTTGATCCATAAATGCTGTGATCTATTTCAGGCTTAATATAAATTGCACTTAGTTGTTTAACGTATTCTTCCGGCCTGCCTTCTGAGTCCTTATCAAGTTGTTCATCAGGATAATACCTGTATAATATAAAAGCATTTTTTTTGTGTGGATAGTAACATTTACACACAAATATAGTTTTCTATAACGTACTATTTAATTGTATACTTTCAAATAAAACTATCACTATACACAATAACACTATAGTGTTAGCTGGTATTGTCTAATATTTTAAAACTATGGACATGTTTAATTAGGAATAAAATAATAAAAAGAAACATACTTTCACATCTGTACTTCTTGATTAATAACAAACCTTTCATCCGCCTGACTTTTTTAGTGAAAATCAATCCATCCATAACAATCTGTTGTACACATACATCACATGCATCGATTATTCGTTACTTCAACATGTGTATTCATTCATCCATTACAAACATCGATTATTCGTTACTTCAACATGATTATTCATTCATCGATTATTCGTTACTTCGACATGATTTTTCATTCATCACATGCATCGATTATTCGCTACTTCAACATGTTTATTCATTCATCCATCACATACATCGATTATTCGTTACTTCAACATGATTATTCATTCATCCATCACATGCATCGATTATTCGTTACTTCAACATGTTTATTCATTCATCCATCACATACATAAATTATTCGTTACTTTAACATGATTATTCATTCATCCATCACATGCATCGATTATTCGTTACTTCAACATGATTATTCATTCATCATATGCATCGATTATTCGTTACTTCGACATGATTATTCATTCATCCATCACATTCATCGATTATTCGTTACTTCAACATGATTATTCATTTATCCATCACAATCTTTTACTAAATTTCAGATCCACCACGAGCTGTTATTCTAAAATAACAAACCCATTTACCCATCACAAGCTTTTACTAAATTTCAGGTCCACCACAAGCTGTTATTCTAAAATAACAAATCCATTCATTCATCATAATCTGTTACACACATGCATCGATTATTCGTTACTTCAACATATTCATTAATGCGTCACATGCATCGATTATTCGTTACTTCAACATGATTATTCATTCATCCATCACATCATTCTTTTACTAAATTTTAAGTCCTCCACTAAGTGTTATTCTGAAATAACAAATACTACATTCATCCAGCATGATCTGTTACTCTATTAACATAAACTATTCATTCGTTTTGATCTGCTGCTACGAAATGGCAAATCCATTCTCAGTTATCCATCCATGAATTAGATGCTAGTACTTACAAAGTGTCATTCCTTAGTACGCGAAATATGTCTGAAATTAATTCTTCTTTTTCCGACGAGTTCGGGTCTCTCGAAACCACGTCTTCGAACATAGATTTCGCTGCGTCTACTTTCTTCCAAGGATGGGATGGAGAACTGTTCCCGAATACATGGACTCCTGTATTATACATAAGCAACTGAATTAACATATTTATGAAGAAAATAAATCAAATCACACAAGGAAACAAGACGTACACGTACGCAGAACACAAAGAAATAACTTTAAAAGATAATTCAGCATGTAGTTATTAATAAAACCACATAACTTATTTCATTAATTTAAATATAGTTCTTAGTTAAATAATTATAATAATTCATAATATCTTCTTTTCATATTACATAAAGTTTTAGTATATATATGTATATATATATATATATATATATATATATATATATATATATATATATATATATATATATATATATATATATATATATATATATATATATATATATATATATATATATATATATATATATATATATATATATATATATATATATATATATATATATATATATATATATATATATATATATATTGATACACAAATTTTACCTGCCGCGGAGCAGCATAATTTTTAAAACACCATTCGATAAAAATTAAATTAATTTGGCGATAAAAATGAGATAAATTTAATGTTGATACTTCTTATAATTACCTTCCTTTAGAATAACAGGGCCTTCATCTCCATCGTTGGTGTAGTAGGAAGCTGTAATATCTCCGAGCATAGGCCTAAGAATTCATATTACTGAGATTTATATGAACAAACACATAACACGAGTAACCAACGACCATATATCTTGCTGTTGGAAGCAATTGAATGATAATGCTTCATATATTTCAAAATTTTATAATACTTTTAAATAAATTATATTTATTAACTGATTGCCAAGAAAAACGAAACTTAAGTATATCTTCTAAAAAAGTAACAAAACATTTTAAATTCTACCTATATTAATTTATAATATTTTCTAGTATTAGTTTTATTATTATAATAACTAAATAACCAAATGAATAATGTAAAGATTCTTTTTAAAGCTTCCATGCACAAACCCACTATATTTTTTTGTATTTGCAGACTTGATTAATAATAATAAAAAATGGAAATTATAATTAATTTAAAAAAATAATAATGTATTCTCAATACTAGTTATTTTTATTTAAAATGTATTCCCTATAGCTTGTAGGTACCCACAATGCTTGTGCAAAGTTTTCATTTGACCTAAAAATAGAAATAAACATTAAATTTACATGGCAACGTGCAACAAAATTTTATTCCATCGGTATATGTTTCTGATTATTTACAACTAGACATAATTTGTTAGATTTTGTGAAAAATCTTTGTATGGATTTTTGCAGTCATTTCATGTGTTAATAACTTGCTTTGAACATTTTTGCAATTCAAATAGTTTATTTACCTTCATAACACGTTAAAAACACCTATACTGACAGTCCTCTAGACTATTAATTCTTATACCTAATAAAAAAAATTAACGGAATAAAAATATTTGAGGGCTCACATAAAATTCTACAAAAGCTACTTAATGCTGATAAAATAATCAATACTCTAACTTAATTTCACTAAGTATATTTTTATATACTTACATCATATTTTAACGCGCGTAGCTGATGCCCTTAAATGGTCAAAGTGAGCAGTGAAAGTGACAGGACATGCTCTGATTGGTGGATATCCAAAAATAGTCCGCGATGGCTCAGTTGATTGAATAAACGGACTCATGATTTTAAATTTGCGGGTTCGAACTACGTAATACAAATACAAAGTACATTGCGCTTAGAACAAACTGCTGCAATTTTGACAGTTTTTTTTTTCACTTGGAATAGATAGATTCCTTTCTATACTCAATAGCTCGTCTGAATGTTACTGACAATCAAATCATTTAAAAAATGGAATAAGAAATAATTACTTTTATACTTTTGACTTTGACATTTTTATGTCTGGAATAAGATTGATGGGCCAAAAAAATTTGGTTAATGGAAGCTAGTTATTTGTAAAACAAAATAACAGAAAATATTTGGTATATTAAATCAGCATATTTTTTTTATATAAGTTTGTATTCTATACAGTTAAGTGAATTTTTATGTACATCCGGCCACAAGCTCCCATTTCAAAGGAATAGTCTAAATCCGAAAATTTTGCCGGATAGTACTCTGTTAAAAACAGGTATTCAAAAATCAGTAAAATGTACTCATTTTTGATTACATTCGATAGCTCCGAATACGTAAGTTTCTATTTTGAAAAAGACATACTCAACAATAAGTACAATGGGTAAAAATGAATAAAAGGAGCAAATACTAGCCTACATAGGCTGCCTTCATAAATCGCTTTTAATAAATATCGACAATTACAACTAAGACTTACTGGGAATCGAACACAGATCCTCACGGATCGCTGCCCAATGCCTTATCCGTTTTACTACCAGGGCGAATTGAAGACGTTATAAAAAGAAAACATGTTAAAAAGGTGTGCCAAAAGAATGAGAAGTAAAATAACTGAGTCATAATAACTCAGTTTCTATTTAAGCAATCGACATCAAATAATGTGTAAAACTATCTTCAGAACACCTATTTTAAGTGTGTCAGGTCGTTTTGTTAAGATGGCTTGAACAGAAGCTGATATTAGCAATATTAAATCACACTGCTTATTTTTGAGAAAGTACAGTTTTTTCAATTTTAATACGCCATTGCTCATTTACGATGAAATTGTACTCAAAGAAAAATAAGTAGGTTCAGATACTCATTTTTAAATACAATTTTTGTACAGTGAAGATGATACTTTTTACTTAGAAAAACCCTTCACTAATTAAGGAACATACATTGTATTTTGGTTTGATTAAGCACTTATTAACAGAAATTCAAAGCATTCGTATAAAATAAGCATTAAGTCTATAAAAGTTTATAAAGTACTCTTAGTTTCTTAGGTAATATTGAATTTAGAATACTGTTTCAAATATAAGTATTTCCTTACTTTACATCTACAGTAACTAATAAAAATCCGTTATACATTTCCGCTTCTCTGTGTAATCTCTGTAAGTAATCCAAGCCTTCCATGCCACTTTCCAGGTAATTTACAGCAAGGAAACCTTAAGTCAAAAGAGTTTATATTAAAATTTATTGATAACTAAATAATTAATATGCGATCATTGTATTATTTAAATATTTAAATGCATGAAAAAATACATTTTTTAACTTGAAAGAGTTTTCTGAAATAAAATAAAAGAAGTAAAGTAAAAGTATTGAGTTTCCTAGACTATTTCACAAAGAAAATAAAATGTATTGAAAAGGAAAACAATATATTCCTATTTAGGAAAAATTATAAAATCCTGAAACTGTTGCAGTCTACTTTAATAACAAATGAAAGAAATCTTTGCATTTTTTACTCATCAAAACAGTTAGTGTTCCAGTTTATTCTTCCGTTAACCTTAACTATAACGTAATTGTAATATTATTTTCGTTATTACACAGTTTAAATTATATTTCCAATACAAGCAGTTTCAATACCTTTTTTTTAATATTTAAAAATTTTATTAATGTAGGTTTTAAATTAAAATTATATAATTATAGATTTGAAAAATATTATAACGTATAGTATTTTAGGTTTATATAGGTTTTCATGAGGAAAATAAAAATTCTCTGTCAGAAAATAAACAAAAGGAATGAAAAATATAATTTCAGCACCATAATTTCATTGTTATTTTTAGTTAAATTTATTTTGCTGTTTGATTTCATATTAAAAAAAATTGGGTATTTTGATATCGAAAATTAGTGAACTATTCACAGAGACTGGATAAATATTCTAATTACCTCTATTCACACAAAATGAAATTCAATATCAGGATCCCTCTAAATAAATATGTAAAAACAAAATACATAAACTTGAGACTTATTTTTCCTGGTCAACACAATCAATTCCCCATAAAAAATATAATCAATCTTGCTTGATCTTGACATTGGACTCTTACAATACCTTCATTCATAAATAAATCATTCAATGCCACACAGTTTAGTCTAAATAGGTCTAATTTGTCTACATATAATAAGTCGTTATTCACAAAGGAATCTGTTATTCTACTGATCAAATCCTTCAAATGATTATTAACGAGTACATTTACATCATTTATCACCATTCATTAGCATTATATTGTAAATAAACACAATCATACATTTCACACGATTAATGTAATAAATAGTAGTTTGAAGTTTCTTTTTAATTTAATTTAAATGAAATTCAAATTGATTGAAATTTTAGGCTATATATGTTACAAAATTATATGGCTAATAAATGAGTTAATAAATTCTACAAGCATAGAATAAATTTATAACGACTTTTAGATTAAATATATATTATGAAGCGGATCTATTAAAATATTTTCAGGAAATTTACTGCTGAAAATTTTTATGACTTCCCTGATGATGTATTTATTTATTTTCATTCTTCATGATACCGTAAGTATGTTTAGAGAGTAGGATTAATCCCTGCATTTCTTCGTGAATTCTTGTTGTATAGGAAACGAGAGAAAACTGAGATTGATTGCAGCCAGCATTGATTCTAATAAGGATTTAATGACATAAATGCATTACTGTGTACTTTATCAGGTATATTAAAGGTAGCCGAATGCTTTTTATATGTATTGAGCAAAGAATTGAACAATTTTAATATGTTTCTTACAATAAGGCATATTGCGCTGAAATAAACTCTAAATATATATACAATTTCAAAAAAACTCCGCAAAATTACTCCGCATGAACCGTCATCATTCTCTCTGTGTCCTTCATTTAGAAAATCCCCAGTCAAAGTTAAATAATTAATAAATTACGTAATTAAATATATACTAGCATTCCCGTGCAATAATTATCGCATGAACAACACCCCCCATCCTCCTCTCCCACACACAACACTCATTCGGGTAAAAGATCTTAGCGAATCATTTATGGCCAAAAAATCAAAAAAGTTTAACAATATTAAAAAGGTTTAAGTTTTAAAAGTTTAAAAGTTAACGGTTAAAGTTAAAAGTTAACATAGATGACGTCATTATCAACGGCTCGTTTAAAAAAAATATAAAAATTAATTATTTTAAAAACATTTTAAAAAAAACATTGATATTTATGAGATGAAAGTACGATTCGTCACTGGTCCATCAAATTATCTTTCTTTTGATACCTTATATGTTAAGATTAGTTGCGTCTAAGGGACGTAAAAGTGATCTCTACTTCATAAATATTATATATGATGCTTTAGGGGTGACCAAATTTCATGGACTTTTGTCACTCCCTTGTAAAACAATGATAACACAACATTCTATATATACAAGGATAGTGAAGACTATATATATATAAGGTGTGCTCGTTTTCGCTTTTTGAAAGGGGCAAGGAAAGTATATTTTTGAAGTCATTTTTGCTCGCCCTACTATGGGTTTTTGATCATTCTCATTGGCTGTGTGTTTCAAGCATTGCTACTAATGTTCGATCCCCGGTTGGGTAACAACTGGTGATTTAATTTTTAATTAGCAAAATAATGTAAATATCTGTAAATAATTGTGTTCAGGTAGCTGTTCAGGTAATACGTTTCATTTATTAAGCAACTCTTTTGCAATTTTTCCATACTAAATACAATCCTTAAAATATAATTTAAACTCTTAAAATTTAGCAAATTTTAAATAAAATTAGCGAATATCACTTTTAAATAGTTCACAAAAAAACGAATAGATGGCAGCACGTCACAAACCATTGGTTCAAATGGTTTTCGGAATATTTTAATAACGAAACGACTCTGCAAATCGATTCAAATTGTTTTTTGAAGCAAATTTTAACTGTTTTCTTTTAAATAAATTCATGATTAGTTAAAAACAACAATTCTTGTTAAGTTAAGTAGACCTCTAAAACGACAGTACAAACGAGAGCATTAGACACGCCCACAGAAGGCGGAGGAAGGCGTCACTATGACGTCAAAAATATACTTTTCCCCGCCCTCCGTCAGAAAGCGCGAGAACGGGCACACCTTTTATAGATAGTCTCCACTATCCTTGATATATATAGGTATATTTTACCTCTGTCTCTTTTGGTGCCATCGATGTCAGAGATGGGTTGCATCAAGTTGAGGAGTGACGTAACTTGCCCACTGGTGTTCATTGCCAGCCACGTGCCTCCTTGCTTGCCTTCCTCAAAATCCATACCTGGCAACACACAATTCGTTACTTCAAACTGCACTAGATTAGTTTGGTGAAATTAGATAAGCAAATTCACTCGTACATTCAATGTATTTAATAAAGAAGTGGATGCGAAAAAGCAGTTAGTTAAAGTTTTAATATTGAAAATAAATTTAGTTCAATTGTTATAAAAATCGATTTTGTAATAATTGGATTGAGTTTTATTGAAAATAAAACTTGAAATGAACCTATGCAACTTCGTTTTAGCAAAGATTGTAAACATACTTTAAAAATAATTGTTATACTACACTTTTTGACAAAAAAACTTTTAACATAAAAAGTGCTTTTTTCCTATAAGATATTTAAACTTGTTTCATATTTTAGAATTAAAAAAATCTAATAAATTAATCGTTTATTTAAAACTTTCAACATTAATGCAATACTTCGTTAATTGTCAAACAACTGTTTAAAGATATTTAAACTTTTTTGATATTTAAGAATTAAAGTACCTAATGCATTTATCGTTTAATTAAAACATTCAACATTTACAACGAAAATCCAATACCTCTGATGATTTTCAAACTACTGATTCAAATAGAGTTACTATCAATACTACAATTTGTTTTGCTAATGTAAAGATCTTATTTTATCATCATTGAATTCAGTGGATATTTTTCATCTTTAACTAAATAATTTAAAAATTAGTTTAAAAGCAAATCATTCATATTAGTATTTTATATTATACATAGAAAAATTTAGGTAATTTATATATGTTTTAGTAGGCATAGATTGTTTTGTAAAATCCTTAATGAAAAAACGTAATGAAATGAAAAAATTTAACGAAAAGAAAAAACTTAAAAAAAGGAAGAAAAAAAATCTGAATGAAAACAATTTATTTGTCTTAAAGGCAATTTCCCCTACACTGTTGATAAAACTTTCATTCGTCATAGAACCGATACTCTTAACAGTTTATCTTGGATTAAACTGTTTGTCGTTATTTTGTTTTCTCTGTCATTATAATAAAAGTAGAGTAACTTTGCGACAAATATATGACCGAAAGAATATTTAGCTTATTCAATTGTATACAAAAAGGTAACAAACAAACAAGAAAAAACTACATTACCTTAAGTATCACTCAACGTGCATAATATAACTTATTATTTACCATTTATGGTAAAAATTAATTACGAAAAGAATAATTACATCAGTAACAATTTTTAAAAATAGACAAATTCCCATTCAATACATTGGAATTTTTAATCACAAAATTTAATACTGTGAATTTAACGTGCGAACTATATCATTTTTTTATAACTCACAACTTACAGTGCGCAGAACATTTTCAATTCTGCATAAAAGAAATCCTAAAATAATACAATTATTGACGACCACCAACAGGCGGCTGAAGGTCCAAACAAGGTTGGTACAGCTAGTATCTCCTAACTATACCCCAATGAATATCTAACTTTTTACAATCCTTTACTCCTGCGTAATTAACAATATTCACTGGCAAGTTGTTCCATTTGTCTATTACCCTATTATAGAAATAGGGATTTCTCTCTTTCCGATTAAAATGTGATTTGTTTAATTTAAACCCATGACTTCTCGTTCTATCACTTATATTAAAATCTAAACCCTTCAAGTCCCCTTGTTTAATAAATTTAAACAGTTGAATCAAACTCTTCTAACTGTTCTCTCTTAAAGAGTATACATATTGAAATTTCTTCATATACCTTCATAATCCGTCACCTGAATACCCTTGAAACATTTTAGTAGCCCTATGTTAAACTTTCTCTAACAAATCAATGTCTTTTTTAAGATATGGTGACCGAAACTGTACAGCATTCTCAAGATGAGGCCTTACCAAACCTCTATAGAATGGCAAGATTTTATTGTACGACCATTCCTACTAAAACAAAAATCAATCCATCACCGAGATTAAAAATCAAACCGCGTTAAGAACCGCAACCCTTATATTATTTAAAGCAGCATGAAAATAAACATGGGACTATGGCGAAGTTCAATGAAACTTCAGAAACAAACTACGAACTGCCATCCCAACCTTAAGCTCACGGCAAGGCCTAATACAGGGTCACTGATATCTGACAAGGTTAGTAGATCACAACTATCTGATCAAGGTTAGTAGCTGAGTGTTCTATTTCTTGTGTGAAAGTGATTCATTGGAAGTATTCCAGTTGAATGGAAAGGTCGCAGACAGGAAGCACAAGGCAAAGGATGGTTTGTTTACAAACTTTGGAAAAGATCCTCAGTACTCAATTTTTACCTGGATTAATTTACTGAATTAATACAAAATGGAGATACTTTTAATGAAACAAATAAATTTTTTAGCAGCTCAGTCGAGTTGCGTTTTTTTTTAAAGTCTTAGTCTAGTTATCATTTATAAATTTCCTTACACTGTTAAAATAGGTACTCAAAAATAAGTCAAATTACTCATTTTTGAATACATTCGATGCTCCGAATACGTAAGTTTCATTTTTTGAAAAAGACGTACTCAAAAATGAGTAAAAACGCATAAAAAGAGCAGTTGCTTGCCTACATAGGCTGTCTTCATAAATCTCTTTCAATAAATGTCGAAAATTACAAACAAGACTTATCGCGAATTGAACCCGTATCCTCAGGCACCGCAGTCCAGTGCCTTATTCGTTGTACTACCAGGGCGATGTGAAGCAGTTATAAACAGAAGAATAGTTAAAAAGTTGAAATAACTCAGTTTCCATTTAAGCAATCGACATGAAATAATGTATAAAACCATCTTATGAACTATTTTAAATTTGTCAGGTCGATTTGTTAAGATGGCTTAAACACAAGCTGAGATTAGCAATATTAAATCTGTAACTTCTTTGTAAATATTTGCGAAAAAAAAAATACTGACATAGAATTATTTAAAATTATTCCTCTTATACTATTTGTACCATAAATATATGAATTTAATAGGTCTACCCTTAATTAATGGTAAATATTAATTAATTATAAAATCTAATGATTAGTTTTATTAATAAAAATGTTACATAACAAAGTAAATACACACTGTTAAAATTAGGTACTCAAAAATAAGTAAAATGAGCTCATGTTCGAGTATATTCGATGCTTATCATGGCTCCGAATACATAAGTTTCAATTTTGAAATAGACATGTCCTCAGAAATAAGTACAATGGGTAAAAATTAATATAAAAAGCAGATGCTAGCCTACATAGGCTGCCTTCATAAATCACTTTCAATAAATATCGACAATTACAATCAAGACTTACTGGGTATCGAACCCAGTTGCTCAGGGATAGCAGCCCAATGATTTATCCGTTGTACCACCAGAACAGATGTATAAACAGATGTATAAACAGATGAATTGTTTAAAAGGTATACCAAAAGAATGGGAAATAAAATAATTTAGTTGAAATAACTCAGTTTCTATTTAGGCAACCGACATCAAATAACGTTGAAGACCATCTTCTGAACAAATATTTTTAATTTGTCAGGTCGCTTTGATAAAAAGACAGCTTGAGCAGAAACTGATATTAGCAATATTAAACACACACTGCTCATTTAGGAGAAAGTACGGTTAGTTAAATTTGAGTACGTCATCGCTCATTCACGATGCAATTCTACTCAGAGAAAAATAAGTAGGTTTAGGTACTCATTTTTAAGTACAATTCGTTTTATAGGGTAACCTCCCAAATTAGATAAATATTTATCAATGATTGCTCCTCCCAAGATTTAATCCAGCGTCGCCCTTAGGGGCGTGCGACGCGTGCAACCACACACAGGGCCCGAGTAAGACATTGAAGCAAGGGAAGCCCGCCTTTAAACGGGGGCCATTTTGTTCTCAAATAGACCCTGGAACATCAAATCGTGATTTTACATGCACTAAAATCCTTACCTCTGAATGGCATTAAAGCGAAGCACATGATATATTAAAAAAAACATTAATAAATAATGAATATTCCTAATATTCTGTATGTTTTTGATTTTTTTCTTCAATACTCCAATAAATTTAACACAAGCAGCAACTTTTTTTTGCTAAAGTTAGTAATGCCACTTTTTTAAGGTAAATTTAGTAGCAAACTGTGTTAAGAGTGTTAAATATTTATATAAAATGTGTGATATGGGGCCCCTCAAAAATGTAAAGCGTAAGCCTGGGCTTCCCGGGCCTATTCAGTAATCAGGCCCTGACCACACAGGGCCCCGCGCATATAGAAGGGTCCCGCGCTCATCAGAGAAAAACGAGAATTTTACAGATTTTTCTTTATGGTTTTATTTGTACGGGAAATTTTGAACTATGAAGAGAATAAAAGGGGCCACGTTACTAAGTTCACACTGGGCCTCCCGACTTCTAAGGGCGGTTCTGCTTGGATCCACCCTTGGCAGGCACGTAGGTATAGATTTTTCATGGGGGTGGTTCAGTGACTGATCAGCGAATTTCTTTAAACAACTTATTCCCTTCCCCCTCATCCAGACGTGGCTACCAAAATCCTAAACCAAAATTGTCTACTAAAATCATCAACAAAAACTCCCCCTTTCCCCAAAAAAATTTCCTTTCCCCCCATTTTTAAAAAAATTATTAATTTTTATAAAGTATACAGGGAAAGACATTTAAATATCGAAACAGTAACATTTATTTTTCATACATCGTTACCAATATCAGGCATTACCTATTTTTAAAATTAGTAAATATCACCTCAATTATGAAATAAATTTAGAGAACAAATTTAAATTTTGAGAATCCTTGTTATGAATAATATATAGCTTTGGAGCATCTTGTTTATACGGCCCTGTTTCACGATCTTTTTTCCCCCTTTGTCGCCGAAATCAAAATGCCAGATAACGAAACACGATGACGTCATGCTAGGCTTAGTTTGAGATAAAAATGACCTCAAAGCATGTTTTTGAAGACCTTTGAAAACTATTTTCCGAGTTAGGACTCCCAGAAAATACCAGGTTTTCCCTCATACAACTCAACAAGAAGTATTACACGAAATATTAAAAAAATTCTACTTTTTTAAAGTAGTTATAGGATTTTTACGGTAATTCGATATTTTTAATGACTTTCAATGGGAGGGGTTTGAACCCCCTGAACAACCAACTTACCTACGTGCCTGACCCTTGGCTACACGCCACTGAAAAAGTTGCATGAAGTCTTTGTAAGGTGAAAGTCCTTTTGGAATAAATTATGCAGGTCAATAGACTTCGTTAATTGCAATAGGAGCATGCTCCTTTTTCGAAGACCTTGAAGGATTAACAATAGACAATCGTATGGTGTGTAGATCGTCTTAATCAGATTTCAAGTGAAACTTTTCCATACACAACAGTTCCCTGAAAACCATTCATGCTTCCTACAATTTTCAATGAAATTTTTATAACTAATAATTTAGTTCGATTACGGAATAAAAACTATTATATAATTAAAATTGATAATTGTTTTGAATTTCGAATTCCAAAAAGCCTATGTAGGCTAACATCTGTACTTTTTATTCATTATTATCCATTGTACTCATTTTAAGTACATGTCTTTTTTAAAAAATGAAATTTATGCATTCAGAGCTATGATAAGCATGAATGAGTACACTTCAGAATGAGTACACTTCACTTATTATTTAATACCTATTTTTAACAGTGTATAAAGTGCTAAAAGCAAACAACTTTTCAAAAATCACCGATTACAAATTTAACAACTGTTTCCAATTCATATTATAGATATTTAAAAAAATTCTAAATAAATTAAAATATTCTTATATAGGTTGTTAATATAATAAGTCCATAGTAATTAATTATAATAAGTCCTTAGTTAAAAAAATCTAATAGACCAATATAAAAGTTACGAACCAATTAAAGCGCTCTTAGTGTTTCTAAAACGTGGCGAAGAACACTTGGTAATAAGTTACATTAATGTAATTAAATTTAGTTCATCTTCTTTTCCAAACATTTAATTACTACATAATTTGCGGTAAATTGGTAATATTTTGTATTCAAAGTTTTTTTATTACATATAATAAAAAATTGCATGAAAGTTTTGAATAGGATTTATTATACAAAAAATGGTCGAAGTGTACAAAATATCCATTTATATAGGAAACCAAATAGGAAAAGCTCCTTATCTTAGCTTAAAATCTTCTTATATAGGTTGTTAATATAATTAGTCCGAAGTAATTATAATAAGTCATTTGTTAAAAAAAAAAAATACACCAATATAAAAGTTACGAACTAATTAAAGCGCTCTTAGTGTTTCTAAAACGTGGCGAAGAACACTTGGTAATAAGTTACATTAATGTAATTAAATTTAGTTCATCTTCCTTTCCAAACATTTAATTACTACATAATGTGCGGTAAATTGGTAATTTTTTATATTAAAAGTTTTTTTTTATCGATATAATAAAAAAATGCATACATAGTTTTGAATAGGCTTTATTATACAAAAAATTATCGAAGTGTACAAAATATCCATTTATATAGAAAACCAAATAGGAAAAGCTCCAAAAATATTGTATTAATCGTAATTTAGAGGAAACAATCTTGAGAAAATATTTACAAAATTCCTGTATCATTGTTTAAAGATCTAATTGAACAAAAGGAGTAAATAAATATTGAGATTTCACGACAACACTTTAAGCTTTCAATTAAAATGTGTTCAAAAATTGTAGTCCCTCTGTGCTGATTAAACTTATAAAATTAGTTTCCCGTTTATTTTTATCTAGTCATCAAACTATTATGAAAAGCTCATTTTGAACGGCACTCATTGAATATCCCAAAATGGGGAAAGGGGGTAAAACGGAAAATTGAGTTTTTAAAAGTTTAATTTTTTGAAAGTTTAATTAATTCCGTATTAGATTGTATATATTTCATAGTACCCCATGAAATATATACAATCTAATATATCTAATAATCTAATAATATATACGAAATAAATATATCTTCATACATAAGAAAATATATACAAAAAATAAATGAAATTCAATCAAAAATATTATAAAAAAAATCCACGTTCTAAACACTAAAAAGCCAATTGGTAGTGAGATCTAAAAACAATTTTAACACACACACAATGTCACAAAATAATTGTGGTATAGAAATAATATCAAACTTTTCGGCTAATACTGATACGGATTCCTCAGTGCTAGATACTATTGACACTTCTTTTTAATAATTTAAGACTAGGTGCGTGTCATGTGAAGACCTTTTAACACTTGCTACTCCTTATTTACCGTCCGGTTCAGTTTACGCATGAAATATATAATAAGATCTAAATTGCCTCAACAACCTTTAATATCACACTGCTTAAAGTCAATTTATGAACTCGATATAATCCAAATTATTGTTCGTAAAGACGTGTCTTTCTTGTTTTATCGGCTAAACCAAAACCAAGTTCAACATAAAAAGCCTTATGGTAGCGAGAGCTAAAATATAATCATTTTCACACACACACAATGTCAATAGAGATAACTTCTATAAAAAAATTGTGATATAGAAATCATATCAGACTTTTCGGCAAACACTGATACGGATTCTTTAGTGCGTGATATTATTGACACCATTTTAATAACTTGAGACTAGTTGCTATTTACTTGCTGCTTCACTTGCTACTCCTTATTTACCGTCCGGTTCAGTTTACGCATGGAATATGTAATGAGATCTAAATTGCTTCGACAACTCCTACTATCAAACTGCTTAAAGTCAATTTATTAACTCGATATGATCCAGACTATTGTTCGTAAAGACACGTGTATTTCTTGTTTTATCGGCTAGGCTATCGCTACAGAAAACAAGAAGAATACGCGCCATGCTGTTTGAAGTATCTAAGATGTGTGATGTATGATACAATATCACTAAAAGGTCAATTGATAGATTTATATACATTTATGCAAATTAAAATGTAGCATAGTGTGCACAAGTACAAATGATAAAAGTTAAGGGTTTTATTAAGGAATTATTCTTTTAATTCATATAAGCCTATTAAACTACAATCTTCAATGTCATTAAACTTTATAAAAAGGTTTACAGAAACATTTATACAACGCAGAAGATATTTCCCATCGTTTACCTTCTAAAATTGCTATTTTATGAGAATTTCAATTTTATGAAAACAATTTTTAATGTTAAAAATTATCGCTGGTCATGGAAACTTTAAAAAAAAACGATGTCTTCATTATTATATAAAACTTTTTTTTTAATATTTATTTGATGTGTATTAATTGATATTGATATTTGATTGAAATTAATCCAAAGCTATCTTGTAAAACATGTAAAGCAGTAAGTCATTCTTGTCACAAAATCCATTTAATCAATCGACATCAAATAATGTGGAAAACCATCTTCTGAACAAATATTTTAAGTTTGTCAGGTCGCTTTGTTAAGATGGCTTGAACAGAAGCTGAAGTTAGCAAAATTAAATCACCCTTCTCATTTTTGAGAAAGTACGATTACTTAAATTTGAGTACGACATCGCTCATTTACGATGCAATTGTACTCAAAGAAAAACGAGAAAAACGTTCATGTACTCATTTTTAAGCCTATTTTTTTACAGTGTATGCGGGAGTGTTACGTGACGTCAGAAAAAGGTTTAAAACTGTTTTTTTTAAATACCTTTTGCCTTCTATATCTTGTAAGTAAGAAAGTAAGTATGGAAAAACATTAAATGTGTAACATTTAATGTATTTTTGAAAGCCATAAATGTGTTTTTAATTGCGCTTAGTCCTCGTTTCAGTGCCTATTATTTTCTTAGATAAGTGGTTTTTCCAGCAATATCCATACATTTTTAATTCGTTGATATGCTTAATTTGAAACATTTTTCAAATCTATAGCATTAAGGTATTATTTAAAAGCTATCTCTTTTAAAAAATTAATTAATTTTTTTCCAAAGATATGTTTGACGCACAAAATTCTTGCATTAGAAACCTCTTTAGAATTTTGGAACACATTTCTTCGCCGCTTTAAGGGTTAAGGAAACTTTTTATGCTTTGCATTAATAATAAAAAAAAATACAAAACTCTTGATGCGTCCTTGAAATAGCCTCGTGAATAAAATGAACACACTCAAACAAAAAATCATCATTTGTAAAAAAAAATGGTCTTTTGTTCAATTTGTGCAATTTGACCCGCCTTAACATATTCTTTTACATTTCATGCACTATAATTTAATTTGCAACAACAAAAATATATTACATCATTTTTGTAGGTTAAACAGCGAACGGTAACCAAGTTGTTACTATATTTATTTACGTAACATCCGTATAGTAATTTCAGTGGGATGGACCGTCAGTACAGTAATGATCAGTCAGAAACAAATCCCATTATGTAAGATGTAGTAAAATACCCCTTTTGTCTTAAAAAAATAAGAATATCTACCCCTTTCGTTACACCCAGTGCCCTTGACATCCCGTGGAGGTCATGGATATGATTTTGCACCTATCCATTCCTAAGACCATTCAGCAACATCTCAACTCAACTGTTATTTGAAAGAGAAAAATAATGATGCTCAGCTCGTCCCGGATTGTCATTAAAAGAACTGGATGGAACTGGTTCCATATTACGGGCGATAAGTTCGATGGCATTGAATAAGTGGAGATGATTGAATCTTTTTTTCAACCATTAAAATTGTTGGCTAAAACGGTGTCCACACAAAAATGACGATTAATTTGATGTTGATTGGTTGCAAATCGTATACAATTCAGTTATATAAAAGTTAAATATAAAAAAAATTATCATTGAAGTTAAAATTCTAAACAAGAAATGGGTTAACAGCTAAAGGTGATTTAACAAAACGGCAGTAAAAATAAGATTTTACAAAGGAGGAAATTGTGATAATTTTTTAATAAATTCATAGTTTATCTTTTAATAAATCTAAGTACTTTTCTAAGTACTTCTTGAAAGACACGACCTCGTTTCTAGAATTTTTTACTTAAAAGACTACTTAACCCCATTGACGACGCTATAGCGCGCCAGCCTGTTCGTTTATCAATCTATCTGGCACCACCCTTTAGTTCATAATAGAAATCAGTGGCGGCCCGTGGTCGAAAATGTTAGTGCAGCCGAAATCATGTGAATCCCCCCCCCCCCTCCTATTTTCCAAAAACCATACATGAACGGAAGTTTTTTATTATTCACTACTCAAATCAAAGTTTCTTTTCAATTTTACGAAATGATAACATGCGAAAAAAAATAGAAAACACTTACTTATTTTTTGAAAATTAAAGCAATCCTGCTTTTTTTTCAAACCTGCAAATCGGTCAATTTTAATATTAACTTACATAACGAAACAACAGCAGAATCATGTCCTGAAACAACAGCACACAGTAAATGTTTCACGAAAACAATTTCCGTTGTGAGATATTCTCGTAAGTTCTCGTTTCATCCACGAGCCAATCAGCATATCGAACCTCAAGTGCAGCTAAAACAAGAAAATCCATTTCGGCTGTACCTTCTCACAAATGCAGTGCATTAGCATGGGGGGAATCTCTATACTGCGTAGAGGTTGCCATGGCAACGATGCAGCCGATTTCGAATTTCGCTTTTTAGCTGCAGTTTTGATTGAATGGAGTTTTTTCCCGATCCTGAATTGTGCATTACGGTGCTTGCTATTTATCGGAGATTTTGTTTACTAGAAATTTCATTTCTAATTCTAATCTAATTTAAGAAAATTAGTAAAATATCTGATTTTAGTTTTAAAATACACTAATGAATTTAGGTGCAGCCCGGCTGTACTTGCTGTAGTGGGCGAGCCGCCAGTGATAGAAATAGGTAATAGATTTCAAATTTACACAGATTGTGCATCTGCATGTCCAAAAAGAAGAAAATCGTAGTTGTATTTTTATAGCTATGTAAAAAGGGTTACGATAGGGGTCGCAAAAGAAATTAAAATTCTCAAAACGTGTTAAGTGTATCAATGTTTTAAATTAATTGCCTAAAACATCACCACACTTTGCAAATATTGATTTACTTTGAAGATATGAAAAATAAGTGTATAATAGCCAAACAGTTTAAAGTTAATTTAAAAACTATATCTCAAAATCTAAACTGTTTGGCTAATACCGTATAGAATTTGTAATTAAAAAATAATAATAAATCTATTAATTTCTAAAATACTTTATGGGATATAACCATTAAATTTAAATTATTAGTGCTTAAGTCGGTTAACTGCTTATAGCTAAAACGCTAAATAAAGGCCCGCAAATGATCTACTAACATATCCCAAGTAGGAAAATTGTATTAAAATCAAATACTTGATGTATAAAGAAAGTATTTAAAACGTAGTTATTGGCTTCAAAAGTGATGGTGAATTTTGTGCAATAAAATAAGTTATTAATCTATAAAACCTTTGAACTTATTTAAATTTTAATTAAAAACAAGTCAATGGTGGTTAAATTAAAATTTTAAAATAATTAATAAGACCACAAAATTGGAATAATAAACTCATATAGGCGATGTTAGACTGGCAGAAGAAAAAACATACAGGGAAAAACATTTTGGTTAACTCCCTGCAAAGGACTGATATTTCTGCTGGTACTAAAATATGAAAAAATAATTTTGACAAACTGACGCCATTCCTTTTCACTCACACACTGAGCTAGAATATAATATAACTAACTATAAGTACTATAGTTATATTATATTCTAGATCAGTATCATATCAGTCATCAATATAATATAACTAAGTAGAGCGAGGGCATCCATTGAGCGACAATGTACAGCCGCGGAAAAAAAAAACGAACCACCGATGATTATTTCGTTAGTTTTTATAGTAGAGCTAAACTTAATATATCATTTTGTAGGGAATAAAGTCTACTATACATTGATATACAAAAAAATTGCATAGTTGACTATCTTCATACTCGAATCCGCACCAACTTTAAAATTTTCAATAGCAACATCTACTTTTGATAGCACAGAAATGTACCCCGACCTCAAAATAATCTAAATATAAATTTTCATTAATTTCCTACATTTATATGCAGAGATATTAGACGATATGTATCTATCTTATTTGAGGGGCTACTTCCACATTGGATAAATTATTAGTGAGACTTCGAAATGAAGTACGCTGGTAGAAAATGTTTTGGCGTTAGCCGTGTTTCTTTTTTCTACGTGGTCATTCATTCCCCACTCCCGTATACCCCTTGCCTTTATATAAGAATTTAGAATTTTATGCCAAGGCGATCACAGCGCTTTTAATTCTCAAAATTAGTAGATTTCTGTTAAGTTCTGCAGATTTTAAATTTGTGTATGACCCCTTAAATGATCATTTGATGCACATTTTAATATACCCAAAAAACTACAAAGAGGAAAATCATGAAATTTTAGATATGCATATAAAACGTTTTTCTGAATCCATCACTATCAAAATATAGCATGGTTGCTATTCATAAATTTTATGAATATTAATATCCTAATTTAAATAAAATTAAAAAATATACATATAAGTAATGAAAGTTAGTGTATTTTGTTTGGGTTGTTTAGAAGTAACACAGATAAAAATATCAGCTAAATAAAATTATTATTTCGAAAGATATGATTAAAAGTTTAAGAAATTCATTTAACATTACGAGTTCTAAACTTTCGATATTCATAATTAAAAAACTACTTAACCAAATGACTTGCAAATTGATATTCAACGATAAATTTTGTCGTAGATTTTAAATATTGAATCAAAATTGGGTGTTGCTATTGGAAATTTTAAAGTTGGTGCGGATTTTAATATGAAGATAGTCCCCTATGCAAATTTTTTGTATATCAATGTGTATTAGACTTTATTCCCTACAAAATGGTATATTAAGTTTAGCTCTACTATAAAAACTAACGAAATAATCATCGGTGGTTCGGTTTTTTTTCCGCGGCTGTACTTTAGCGTGCCGCGAAGACGCATATAATTCGGAAGAAATGTTGAGAAAACATTCATCCTTGGCTATGCGGGAGTCTCATGTGACGTCACAGAAATGTTTAAAACGTTTTTTCTGTACCTTTTGTCTTCCTTTTATTGTAAGTAAGTATGGAAAAACATTAAATGTGTAACATTTAATGTATTTTTAAAAGCTAGAAATGCGTTTTTAAATCTACGCAAACCTATGCGAAAATATTATTTTTTCTACCTTCGCTCAAAAAGGAGTAAATTGGTCGGAGACGCTTAGTCTTCGCTCCAGTACTTATAGTTATATTATTCTAGCTCAATGCACTCACGCCTTGTTGCCATGCAATGAAAATTAATCAGTTATTTTTTTTAATGGAATATGTATTTGTAATTATATAAATACAAAAATAAATCTACATTTAACGATGGGCATATTAGTTATTTGAAGAAAAAAAATGCCATGCTAAAAATAGTTTTTTCAATAGTTGCTTTTCTTTACATGCAAATTTAAAGAGTTAATTAAAAAAAATCCACTAAATTTTGCAAATATAATAATTTTTTGATAAAATACACATTAATATAGCAAAAAAAATTCAATGGATCCAATGTGCAAATTTTATTTAGAAATTCATATTACATTTTAAATGAGAAAAATAAATATTCCCTAAGTAAAGAGTAAAGTTAATTGAGTTTTATTACTCCAAAGTTATTCTTAAGAACAATATTTGCCAGGTGGCTAAAAATTGCCGAATATGCAAATTAGTACATCGAAGTCTACGGGAGAGTATCAAGCCATTAAGATTCGTTTTCAAAATTTAACACTTGTATATGACATTTAATAATGTGCATGCATCAAGCTTCGTTCGGTCATGTGTTTGGCGTTATAGGAAACATATTTAACTTTTTCTTTAATTTTGCAGATATCAATTACAACTTTTTTCCACATATGTGTGTAAAGCATATTACAAAAATCACATGGTCTAACATTAAAAAAAGTTATAATTTTTCTTTTTCAAAATAAAAATTTATAAAAAAAAGTGACCTTTCTTATTTTTAAAAGAAGATATTTAAGAAAATATTATTTGAGAAACTATAATTTTGCCTTTCCACAAACAAAATAATGTGTTTGATAAATTGTTTTTACAGATTTTTGTTATTTGCAAAAAAAATTGTATGAAAAATATTTGAATAAAATATCACTAATTTCACTGGTCAAACCATTTTTAAAAAAAAATACTAATAGACATATCTATATATTATTCATCCCTAAAAGCAAATTAAAATAATATGTTCAAAATACACTGTTACAAATTTGAAGCAGTTTCTTCAAATTGATCTGAAATTTTATCAATTTAAACTTGATCAAACATCAAAAATGTTATCACTGAGAAAAATTATTTCAAAGTTACGTATTCAGGCAATACATTGATTCGAAAAAAAAATTAGTTGTATTTAACTTAGAAATATAATTTTGGTGTCGTTCGATTAAAAATAAAATTAACTATTTTTTAAAGCACTATAATATTTTTGGATATTAAAATAAAAAATAATAGTACATGTATAAAATTTTTTTTATCATGTTTATACATTTGAGCAACCATGTCAGAAGAATTTTAGCTTTAATTTATTGTTAACATCTAAATAACAATTTCTATTGAAAAATGTACTTTATTTATCCCTACTAACTCTCGTTTCCTAGAATATTTAAATTATAAATTTTTTTCATTTCAAATGTAAAAATCGTTTTATTGGTTAAATATTTTATTATTTCATAATATTTTGTTCGCTGTTATTTACTTTTCCAATTTATCGTTTGAAGAAATTAGTCATTTAAATTAGCTCAAGTTTAGACAACTAACAAAAATATTGTTTTTTCTCAGTTTCATATCATTAATAAATCAGAATTTCGAATGACACCGAATACATTGATTTCCTTTTTAAATAAGCATAACCAATTAATAAATAAACATACCTCCAATGATGTTCGGATTCTGCTCCCAAAAATGGCAGACTCTACTCGGCCTATAAAAAAACTCATCTCTCGTATTTGCCAAAATCAAATAAAAACCGTCAGATCCCGCATTAGGATTCACGTACAAAAATAACATACACATCCTCAATATCTTCACTACTCCAATAACCAATTAAGAGATGATATTCTAAAATAAAGAAGTTCAAGATCAATATAAACCGCGATGAGAAAATCTCAGGTCGTCTATTAGAGACACTCTTTGTGGAGGAGAGGACTGGTCAGTTGCTCTAGTGAAGGGAAGAGGCGGAAGAGAAACTTTCGATTTCGTTTTCGGAAAGTTCGGGTAGAAAAAAGGAAGGACTAGTCAAGTGACGAGAGATGAATATTCAAGTGGTAACCGGTTCGCTTCGATGAATGGCCGAGTGGTAATGAAGGGGAATAAGAGATCGGAAAGGGAAAACATTGGTGACCCAGATCGGAAACACTTTCGCTTGGTGTTGAAATCCAAGATTAGGATTTTGGAAGTATTCTGCCATTTTTGGACACATACTTATTTTTAAATGCATATGTTATATTTATATTCAATATTATTATATTTATATTTAATATTATTATATTTATGTTTAATAGAATTTATGTTTAATATTATTATATTTATATTTAATAGTATTATATTATTATTATATTTATATTTAATATTATTATATTTATATTTAATATTATTATATTTATATTTAATATTATTATATTTTTATTATATTTAATATTATTATATTTAATATTATTATATTTAATATTATTATATTTAATATTATTATATTTAATATTATTATATTTAATATTATTATATTTATATTTAATATTATTATATTTATATTTAATATTATTATATTTATATTTAATATTATTATATTTATATTTAATATTATTACATTTATATTTAATATTATTATATTTATATTTAATATTATTATATTTATATTTAATATTATTATATTTATATTTAATATTATTATATTTATATTTAATATTATTATATTTATATTTAATATTATTATATTTATATTTAATATTATTATATTTATATTTAATATTATTATATTTATATTTAATATTATTATATTTAATATTATTATATTTAATATTATTATATTTAATATTATTATATTTAATATTATTATATTTAATATTATTATATTTAATATTATTATATTTAATATTATTATATTTAATATTATTATATTTAATATTATTATATTTAATATTATTATATTTAATATTATTATATTTAATATTATTATATTTAATATTATTATATTTAATATTATTATATTTAATATTATTATATTTAATATTATTATATTTAATATTATTATATTTAATATTATTATATTTAATATTATTATATTTAATATTATTATATTTATATTTAATATTATTATATTTATATTTAATATTATTATATTTATATTTAATATTATTATATTTATATTTAATATTATTACATTTATATTTAATATTATTATATTTATATTTAATATTATTATATTTATATTTAATATTATTATATTTATATTTAATATTATTATATTTATATTTAATATTATTATATTTATATTTAATATTATTATATTTATATTTAATATTATTATATTTATATTTAATATTATTATATTTATATTTAATATTATTATATTTATATTTAATATTATTATATTTATATTTAATATTATTATATTTATATTTAATATTATTATATTTATATTTAATATTATTATATTTATATTTAATATTATTATATTTAATATTATTATATTTAAAATTATTATATTTAATATTATTATATTTAATATTATTATATTTAATATTATTATATTTAATATTATTATATTTAATATTATTATATTTAATATTATTATATTTAATATTATTATATTTATATTTAATATTATTATATTTATATTTAATATTATTATATTTATATTTAATATTATTATATTTATATTTAATATTATTATATTATTATTATTATATTTATATTTAAATACACATAATATATTTAAAGTAAAGGGTGTTGGTAAGAAAACATTTCGTGTAATATATTATAATTTCTATTACAATTATAAATCTACTTCTGAAGTATTGATAGAAAAGTATTTATCATGAATAAGGGACGGTAGGACACAGAGAATCGCCTATTTTTAATTAATTTATTTATTATTGACAGTGCGTTAGCGACATCCTGTTTCAACTCGACCTTTCGGCACTTCGTCTGTTAGTTTGTAAATTTGTTTGTTTGTATGTTTGTTAATTACACAGTCATGACCAAACACGTTGTTCGACTTTTTTTTTGTCGCGGAAAAAAAAATAGTCGAACGAAAAAGAAATAGTTTTTTCAACTACTCAGAACTACTAGTTATTAAAGTTTTATTCGATATTTCATAAAGGACATTAGTTAATATGATGTATCCTTGGTATCATAATTTAAGCAACTATTTTACATCGGTGTTTTTTTTAAGTTATCTAAAGTAAAATTTTAAAGCTATAGTTTTCTATTGATGAGAAAATACAAGAGCAAAGGATTTAACAGTGGTTCTTGATAGGTAATATATTTACATATAAATCATTAATAAGTTTTACATATAGTATATTTTAAGAGATTGCATTTTATGTATACCTTAATAAAACAGATTTGAAAAAATATTGAAAAATAAAGCATTTATATTAATTTCAAAAGGATGTGTTTTGCTGAGAAAACTGATGATGCCAAGTCAAACAATTATGGGACAGCCGATTGGTTAAATCGCAATTATTTGCTTTTCGTACTGAGCGTCTAAGCAATATATGAAATGCATAGTTGTTTTCATTGCAAAATACAGTTCAAATTATAATTATAATTTATAGCACAACAGCAATTCTTTCGTTACTTTATTATCTCATATAAAATATTGATAGTTTCATAGAGAAAAAAGGAATACCAACTTTAAGAAAATGCACTAAAAAGTAAAAAACATTTTTTTTTAAATTTTACTTACAAGTTTAAAAAATGTAATTATTTACTATTAATTTTATACTTATTAAAACTTTTTTAAATCGGCGCCAAAATGTATGTATGGTTTTTGTAAATTGGCACCAACTTAAAAAAAGTTGTAATAAGTATTAAATTAATATTAAATAATTCAATTTTTTCAACTTGTAAGTAAAATTTAAAAACATATTTTTACTTTTTAGTGTATTTGTCTTAAAATTGGTTTTCCTTTTTTTTAAAGATTATTTTATTTTTTCCTTTTTAGTTTTAGTTAAGTTATTGCTCACATTTGCCTATGTCCCGAATCTGTTTAATAAATGCTACGTATAGAAAATCATATATCGATATTTCCGGATGTATAACAGCCGGATAATCGATTTGTTCACTTTCTATTCAACAAACAAATGATTTTTTAAATCGGACAAGATTTTTTCCAAACGTTCCGGTTAATTGAGAATTCCGGATAGTTAAATGTCGAATAAAAAGATATTTGCTACAAAAGTGTCCAAGTAAGACACCCCTTATCCAACAATAAAGAATTTTTTAAATATAGTAATTAGAACAGAAATCATACGCGAACATACATTGAAAAAAAAACGTAACAGTCATATTGATAACTTCTCTCATTTGGCGCGCTTTGGCGGTTTTGTTTGGCGCGCTTTTAGAGCCGATTAAAAAATTTAATAGAATAATGGATTCAATTAGAAAAAATTGAAACTATAAAAAAAAGTGAAACAATAAAAAGAAGTTAAATTTGATTGATTTTTTTTACTATTTCAAAACTGTCTCATAACATTTATAAAATACTTTTATAACACAACATACATAATTTTAAATAATTTTTTATATGGATTTAGAACATATGAAAGCTTCGTGACTGAAATGAATTAACCTTAAACGCTATTCAAAATTTAAAAATATCACAATGAAAAGAAGACAGTTTTAGATTTTTTTTTATTGGGAAAAGTAGAAACACGTCTTTTTAATACGAATTTTCGTGTTTTGCAGATCGTGATTACATCACATTGTTAAAAAGACATTTCCATCCGTGACTCTACTAGAAATGCCAAAGGTTAAGATTGGAAACGGCCCAAAAGAAACCTAATAATTTCGGAAACACAAAGCATTCTTCATAACCTTCATTACTTGGATATTTCAATTGCATAGATTTTATTGTTGTGAGTGACAGGCTCTATCATTTGCTAAACGTCCTTCACAATCCAATGGTATATCTAAAATTACTAAATGAATGCATTTTCTTAAAAGTATTTGATTAAAGTTCTTTTTGGTAACCTTGCCCTTGAAATATGTGCGTATTGTTTGTTAAAAGATTGGAAACTACGTATAGTGACATCAATTACTAAATTTATTTAATGTTATAAAAAAAATATGCATTAAAGTTAAATGAAATATTTCGACATAAAGTGCAATAACATAAGACACTTCTTTGTCATAACACGTTCTTTATTTATACTTGTTTTTTACTCGTTCTAATAGGCTCAAAGTTTCAATAAGTTTTCTGATATGAAGTTTTAATTATTTTAATAACCTTCAAAACATGATATTTAATTTTAAACCTCGTATAAACCATGACTTTTATAAAATGAAGTGAGATAGATTTAATGAATATATCAAATCTTGTTTTCACTAAGGAATAACAAACCCAAAATATTATAATTTAAATTTTGTTTTAAACCTGATTAAACCTAATGAAATTGCATAGAACATGTTACAATTATTATATTTTAACAGTTGGTGAGATAGATTTAGAAAGAAAAAAAATATATAGGTAATTTTTTTTTAAAGTGAGAATGTAATCGAACATTTTCTTGTATATAAATTGATTAAAAATGTAGTAGGATTTTTTTAAATTTCAAATTTAACTATAATTTCATATTTGCAAAAAAAAAAATCAGTTGTGAAGATTTTTAACCGAATTCGGCGCGTTAAACTATACCTCCAAACGCGCTGAGGAGGTTATCAATTAAACTTTTATGTATTTTTTATTAAGTTCGCGTATGATTTTTGTTCCAAATCATATATTAGGATTTTTTTGTTAGATAAGGGATGTTCAGTTATCCGCTTGTACTGCCGGATAACTGAACATCCCTTAGATAGGACCATATTTTTACCGTATGCGTTCAAGGTAAAAATATGGTCCTATTTCGAAAATTCTTTTTTTGTTGGATAGAAAATTTCCAATTTGGTAAAAAATTTAGAAAAAAAAGTGTTTTTTCCGGCTTTTATTTATCCGGAAATATCGATTAACCAGTTTTTTTTAACCATTTTCTTCGATTTTAAAATTTTTTCATTGATGGATTGTATTTTTCTAACTACAATATAATTTCTTTAATTAATTAAACCGGATAATCTCAGAACATAGTATCCGGATCGTCGAAAAAAATTAGCAACAACTTGAGTTTCCTGGTGGATAAACCAGGATCATTTTCAACTTGTTCTTAAAATTAAAAATTGCTTTAACCTTTTATTTCTTAACGTCGCTTTCCTTTTTCTAAAAAAGATTATTTTATTAACTAGATTTGTTGATAAGTTTGAGTATTTATATAATGTAAAGGAGAATTTACGACTGCATTGAATTATTTTTTTTAAATAAAACTTTGAAGTTCGGTTTTCACTACACACCTACTGTACCAATTGCATCAACGTTAATCAAAATCATTACTAAGTATTTAAAATTCAATAAGCAGAAATAAACATTTACTGGAAATTAATAAATTTAAATTAGTATATTTTGTGTTTTAAATTTATTATTTTCAGATTCATTATTATTAATTAATTCTATTTTGAGATAATAAGTAGAAAGATAATTATTTAAATAATAACTGACATTACATTATAAACTAAGAAACATATGAGTATTAGAGATTAGTTTTAAATGTTATCAAATTCAAAAAGGGGAAACATTGAATAGATTTCAATAAAGAATCTTAATTCATAAGATTGACTAAATTAAATCCTATATTGATCAGAATATTTAATTGTATAAATACGGATCGAGTAAAATACTGTAGCAATATTTTACTTCAGAAATCAGTCATCAATATTGTAACCAGCGTGTAAATATTTGTCCAATGCTTTACTTAAGATGAGTCATAAACTTTTTCAGCAATTTGCTAAATTACCAAAAATAACTTAAACTTAAAAAAAAAAGGTTTTATCATTATATTTTTTAAACAAAATTTAACAATTATGGGTTACATTATTATCCATGTTTTATGGAGATATTTCTTTAAAAAATACATAACAGTCGAATTGATAATCTTCTCCTTTTGGCGTTCTTTGGCGGTTTGGGTTGGCGTGCTTTCAGTCAGTTAAAAAAATATGAAAAATCAATTTTGTCTATTTAGTATACCTTCCATATTTATAATTAATAAATTGTCCTATGAAAGATTTTAGTATTTTAAAACCATTTATTTTGTAGTTATGTAGGGTTCTTCAATTTGATATTCGAAATTGAGCTGAAGTAAATGTTAATATTTTATTAAAATGGAATTTTTTTAGGCGTTTTACTAAAAAAGTCATTCCAGCTTCAACAGCGGTCCATCGTCAACGTGACCAAGAATGAGTGCTGTTGCTCCTAGTTTGGAATCACTTATCCGTAAAAGAAATCCGAAGATCTTCAAACAGAAACGGCGGGTGGTTCTAATTTTGAAACACGTGTTCCCGGTTGAAACTGGCTTATCCTCGGAACATCACGCTGCGAAAAGTGAACATACCAAACTGGAGCAATGGAATAATTTTTAGCTGCGAAATCTTTACGAAAATAGATTAATTGAAAGAGAACATCATGTGAGAATGGCATAATCGCTTCCGTAATGTATGAAGAAATATAACATTCTTCGAGGAATGCGCTAAAAGCATATTTAAAAAATGGGTAATCCAGTAAAAGTTCAGAATAACAACGGTTAATACTAATATTTTTCCAATCACTGCTAAAAATGTCCTAATTAAATAAAAAGTTAAACTCATTCATTTTTACTATTTATTGCGCTGTATGAAACATAGAATGACGATAATATATTGGTCAAAGATCAATCAGGTTTTGGACGTTTGGTTTCTGAACGTTTTTAGTCTAAAAAAGTCCAAAAAGTAACTTTTAAAACCTGGTCTCTGTATATCTATGAGCACAAACTAAATCAAGAAGAAGAATGTAATGGCAACTACATTTTGGTATATATAAGTTACTGATGTACAGGGGTGGACTGGTCATATAATGGCCTGGTGCAATCACCGAACCGGGTCCAGTCAAACATATCATAGGGCCACCACACGCTTGTTGTCCCGTGGTGTTCTTAAGGAGGGAGTGGGGTGGGGGGTCAGAACCCCTCCTATTGGTCAGTAGATGTCAAATTTTTAACCGATATTAGTACTTCAGGGTGGCAACAACATTCTGGAAAAAAAGTTCCCTGATATTTCTCTGGTTTCCATGACGTTGTCACAAAAATTTCCCTGATTTTACAATTATATTAAGAAATGTTGCAATACATGCTTTGTATAGAAACAAAGTATCCACGCTACAATAATACTATACATATTGCTCTATAAATGTAAAATTATAAGCAATACTTATTGACAGTTAAAATAATAATTTATGGGTACAACACAAATTTTGCAATCGAGACAGGCATAATAGTAATTAAACAAGTTCTCTGGAAGCAGATAATGCAAAAAAAGCAGGTTTATTCAAATTATTTCATTTGTAGATAATTTTAAATGTTTTATATGCTTCTTATTCCTTATTCCAATCTTCAATAAATCCCAATATTCATTAGACACTCACACGTTGCTTTACAATTCAAGGTCCAATGCACTTTGCCTTTGCTTCTCCCTCTAGCAGTGGTTCACGTTTTTACAAAATAAAACTGAAAATATGAAAATGCACATAACCATGTTTTTTTTAAAATTCTTATTCAGAACTAAAAGAAAATATTGACAATTAAATTACCCAGAATGGAGGGCATAACAGACGATAACTGCAGTTTAAATGATCAAAATTCCTGATTTTTTGTGAATTTTTTAAAATTTCCCTAATTTTTTCAGAATTAAAAATTTCTATGATACTTCCCTGATTTCCCGGTTTTCCAGGTCATGTTACCACCCTGTACTTATAAGAGGGGGTTATAAGAAAATAATCCTCTAACCTCTTCCATGCTATAATTTTCTGTGTAAACTATACTAATGTGTCCCCTCTCCCTAAAAAAAGCATCCCTGCTGATGTATGAATATGCGTGACGCGAAAGAAAGATTAACATAAAAATTAAACATTCCTAAGGGAAAGCTATACCGATTCAATTTTGTCTGTTTAAGAATGGCTCGAAAACTGCCATAATAATGTTCTTTAACAATGAATAATGAATGGGTATAAGCAAATAAATTAATAAACCCAAGTCGAAGCTGGGTTAACTGTCTATATAATACTGAAACTTTCCATACGAATTAACCACATCTTTTCAGCGATGTTTTGGTGACCATGATCAAGGAATAATTTACATACAAAACCAAAATATCGAATATTAAATTAAACGAATTTTTTAAAAATTTATATTAGTAGTGGTTTTTTAATTTCTGAAACTTTAGCTGTTTAATTACTTTATTTGCATAGCGTTCCATTACTTTATATTTCAATATGATCCAGTAAAATCTTTAATTTCTTGTGTATCAAAAGGAACATGAAATTGTTATTTAGTTAAGAAAAATATAATTTTTATGTAGATAGCTTATTTAGTGTCCGAGGCTTGTTGATTAATTGCGGTTACTTCTTTAGATTTAGACTACTAACTATTTCCCCCTTCCAATTGGAAAGTTATATTTTACTTTTACCCTAATACGTATTACAAAAGTCTGGTTATTAACGTATAAAAGTTCCATTTCTCTAAACGTAATGTGAAACAGAGGGTTTAAATAAATTCATTAATACCCATGGAATTATGGTTCCATGTTAATTACATTTTTTTTAATAAAACACAAATAATACGTTTTACTTTCTACTTTTCAATAAACAATTGTACCTTTAACTACTAGTAAAAAATATTATATATTAAAATTATTATTCTTGTTCGTTATCTCGATCTAAAGAAATTTCAAACAATAGAAGTATATTGAATTCCTTTACAAGTCACAATCTGACAGTACGTTGTTTTATCATGTGATGGCATATTCCTACTATTCAATTTAATTATTTCCACGTGTATTCTCTCAAACGGGAAGTAAATAGAAATGTCCTACTGTTAAGCGGTCTACATTTAAAACAGCGGGAAATCAACTTGTGAAACCATGCGTGTCCTAGCAACGAGCTGATATTTTTAAGTATCAGTAATAAGCCGAAACCAGTTATGAGTTGTATGCATATGTGATTGTGTACGTAAGACTTGCATTAATATAAGAGGAAATATTTTTTTGATCTATCAAAAGATATTCGTTTTTTTTTATCAGAACTTATTTTTCAATTAACTATTAACTTTGTCAAACCCATGAAGAATGTTATTCAAAACTAATTCATGAGAACTTTATTTTAATTATTCTTAAGCTTAAAATTTACACCATAATCCCAAAAAAAGAGCGAAGTTAAGCTATAAAGAGCATTAAAAAAACATTAAATTATCTGTAAAAAGTTATTGTTAATGCTATTTAATATATGTGATTGCATACGTAAGACTTGCATTAGCATAAGAAATCTGTTGCTCAACTAAAAGATGTTTGTAATGAAAAAGTTATTTTTTAATATACCCTTAACTTTGTCAAAACCATAAAGAATGTTATTAAAAAATAATTCATTTGAGTTTTATTTAAATTATTCTTAAGCTTAAAATTTACACCATTATCCCCTCCCCTCTAAAAAAAAATTAAGTTATAAAGAGCATTAAAAAACATTAAATTACTTGTAAAAAGTCATTATTAATACTATATAATATAAAGGCATACACATGAAAAAAAATTAGATGCCCTGTCGGGATTCGAGCTCGCGACATTTTATGCCGAAGTCCAACGCACTATCGACTAAGCTGCAGAGGCTTGTTTGGTTACAGAGTTCGTTCAGTTCAGAGTTCGTTCAGTTCCCCGTATCTCCATAGCGCATGCGCCATTCTCCCTCACTTCTGCCCTACGATTTTTATCGGATGAAAACTTTAGATATTGAATAAAAAAATAACTAAAATTTTAAAATTCTGGATCTCGGGGGCACAATGGACAACTAGAATAACCAAACCTACAGTGACGTCAGAGCTAGTCTGTGGGATAACATTAGAATTTTCCTCAAAACTGATGAAATATTGAAAAAATTGAAGATATTGTTTTAGAATAGGTTGTTAAAACACAAATTAAACGTAAGTAATGAAAAATTTCAGCAAAAAGAAGCGATATTATCGTTCGATTACCAGTAATCGGCAACTTCCATGTGCTGAAAATCCCACAAACAAGGTTAAACCCCGCCCTCTTCAACTTACATTTAAAATTTCACATTTCCGTAAAGTGGAATGTAGTGTTTTGCGTTCCACATGCGTACAAGCTCTTTCTTATTATTATGTGGCAAAGTAGAAGAGGGCGATTTCAAGGTATAAATTATTAGCGGAATGGTTTTAAATTATTCTAAATTTTCGAATAATTAGTAAATTTTATTTGTTTCAGTTTTAGCGTTGCGAATTACAAAATTTAATTCCATATTGTATTACACACTATGCATAGCAAAATCTGTATTCAAATTTTGCATTATTGAGCGAAATAAATTTTAACAGTTAAATCAAATCCCCCCCTAACCCTTCTGTTTTTCAAAGTATATATAATCAAATTTCTTAATCTACCTCCATAATTTATGCCTGAAATACCTTATACCATATTTAGTAGCCGGGTTCAGGGACGTATTGGTATAGATTTTTCATGGGAACAACCGATTTCTTTAAGTTACTCCCCCCTTACCAAGGAGAAGAATCCCCCTGCCCCCAAAAAATTTACCTCCTTTTCAAAATCCTCCCCATAAAAAAATAAAAAAACTTTTTTTATTTTTAGCAAAAATTTTGGCGATCTTGTCACGTCACGTCGTCAAAAATAAAATGCTAGAATGAAACAAGATGACGTGTCGTGTTAGGCTGAGTTTGCAATGAAAATGACCTCAAAATATCTTGAAGCTTTTTTTTAAAACTATTTTCCGAGGGAGGACATTCTTTCGACAGGTATGTAGAAATAATATTTCATGGGGGTTCAGTGACTGAGCAACGGATTTCTTTATCTTATCCCCCCCCCCCCCCCCTCCCTAAAAAAAAGAGAAATTCAAATTTTTCTAAATATTTATGATTTTTATAATAATTTGGTTTTTAACTTTTTTTTTTACTTTCAATGGGAGGGGTTTGAACCTTAGAGCAAGGTTTGAATTCTCTAACGCATTTTTTTTTAATTCATGATTTAAGGAAGCAATACAGACTTTCCACAATTAGTTATAAGTTTAACGCAATCATCAAACAATGCTTTGGTTCAAAACGATTTTACTGTTTTATTGTGGGTGTAGAATCTCAAATTTAACATGACAATGTTTTATGAAGAAATATCTTTCGAAATCCATGAATGTATAGATGCTCATTTTCGTATGAAATTTACATTGAGTTTTTTTAATGAGTATTCTTTACCGAGTAAATAAATTGCATAATTGCACAAGACTGAAAATTTTTAATAATGCTTTTTCCCACTAAAAAAAATCTGCTTTTATATGTTTTACAAATTTAATAACACCTTTTTAACTTTGATCACAGATAATTGTTTTTCTAAAAAGTTTCACAACAGTGACTATTTATAAACTCAGAAAACTTGATCGAAACTCGGTGTCGTACGGAAGTTGTATATCCCCTATACATATTCCATGCTGTAGAATATTCATTATCTAATAATGTTTCACGTGCAATTAAAATACAAAAAACCTCAATTGAATTTTAATTTTTATTAAACGATGTATATGTAAATTACAGTTAATTGACAATAAAAAAAATAATGTTTTAAATGAGATTACAAAAAACAATTAAAATTGACATTAAACTTAGGAAAATAAAGACCCATATTCAATAGAAAATGAAAGTTAATATCTTAAAAAAAAGGAATGTGTAGATACATAATATAGTTCTGATACACAATCGTATATAGGACATAATTAAAATAAACACATTTAACTTGATAGACAATTAGTCATTCTCATATAATAAATTAGCTCCATATTTTCTACATACCCAACTTTGCAAGTAAAGTTAACAGACCTGTTCTGACTAAATTAAAAATGAATTTAAGCACCATTTTTTACAAATTAATAAATATTAAAATATAGACTGGAGCATATTTTAAAAGCAATAACGCAAAACAGACTAGGAATGTTATTAGTAACCAAACTTGTGACTAGTACAACATTTCTCGAAAAACATGAACGAAATAAATTAACTAATCAGAATGTTGATAACAATCACAATAGGTTTTGAGTATACAAAAAAAATTACAAAATTCTTCATTGGAATAAATACTACACATTGGAGTCAAAAAATATAATACTAACTTAAAGATAAAAAATTTCATAAAAAAAATATGAATTTTTTTAAATCAACTTGGAATTTAATTCAATTGCGATAATTTAAAAATTTACTAAGATTGCCAAAAACACATTGAATTACACATTAAGAGTTTATCGTTAAAGTATACATTTTAAATACTGAATGAACTACTAATTTATTTTGTAAGCTATTTTGTAAACTTTGACACATTAATATACACATTTATCTGCTATAACATAATTCATATGGAGGTTTAGTAAACAAAGTAAAGGTTATATATCAACTTTATAAACATATAAAACAGAAAGAACAGTCTGCAACAAAATAGAAAAGTGATACATAGGCACCAAAAATGTCAGTAATAAGATAACAAAGTTTTCTTGTATAATATGAGCAAAATACAATTTGTTTATACCACAAGAAAAGTTAGTAAATGTGAATAGTTTAATACTCAATCAAATAAAACTTTCAGATTAAGTCTATATATATAAAAAAAATATTTGTGATCTGGGAAAAAATTTAAATAAATCAAAATATCATCCGCAATTAAATCATTCATCGAAATCTTTGCAAATCAACAACAGATTATAATTATGTAATTGGGTTGTTAAAACCAAAAACTATATATTTTCTCAGTTCAATAATCAAACTCTTAGAAGGGTTACTTTACTACAAGTACAAAAAACAAAATAACTTAAAACCACTCAAACATAACAAAACCTAAAACATCACAAAGTACATTGTCATCTGCAGCGATAAATACAGACTTTTAAACTTCAACAATTCTAGCCAAATATACATGTACAAACTGCCCTCACATCACATAGCATGATGCCGACAAAACGATTTCGCTAACTAATTTTGTATTTTCAATTTAACGACTTTTGTATCACTATAAATATTTAGCCCACAGCTGCTTTTATTATAAAATATTTAACCAGCATTTCCTAAACTCATGTAAACTGTAAAACGCTTTGATCTAATCGAATCATGCTAGCAATATTCAATCAATTTAATTTATCTTTTACCTATCCCCTATGACAGTGAACTAATAGCTGCTTTCTTATAAGATGTAAATCTTGTGCTTAAAATATGCATTCTATCAAACAATGCTGGGGATTTATGTAACTAATGCTTCAAATTATCAAAATTACATTGGAAGATCTATCGATTTTTACTTCAGTCACACTTATGACTAACCCCGAATGAGATGGCTGTTTTTATTTAATAAATAAATATCATATTGATGAATGAAATTATGTCATAGTGCTAGCAGAGTTGTATCCAGTAACATGATTGCCAATGACTTAACAATCTATACATATTAATATAGTTTTTCTCCATTGGACTGGTATATCCTTTACTATAGGTATTCATAACAATTATATTCGTAAATTTTAAATTGCAATTTCCAAATATCTATATGGTAACAAAAAGAGTAGAATATGGTTACAAACAATTAAAAAATTTGTACAAATCAACAATAACAATAAAGGCAACATGCATGATTGAAACAAATAAATAATAAACTATTACATTTCTATTTTGTGCGACTATAGTACACACAAAAATAGTATAATTCACTTTATATGTAGCTAGATGATTCGGCTCCAAAAAAAAAAAAAAAACTAAAATTTATCACACATTGACTCAGACCTACACAATACTCAGTTTATCTAAAATTCAATTTACTACGAATTGAACTGTATTACAAGGGATGTACATATCTAAAATATGAATGATTTAGAATGCCGACAAATAAAGTAAAAACTCGAGACAAGCTTAGCTGACTGGACAATTATCGGCAGACGATAACAGGAGTCTTTGCTGGCTTATCCTTCCGTGTAACATTTAATAGGTTACTACAGTTAAAATTACTCTGGAAAAATGACTAGACTAAATTAAATATTTCAGTTTGCACTGCACAGAAGATACTATTTATTTACATAAAGATCGGTTATTTACATTTTAGTAGGAATATCTATATCACCATAAAATTAGGATTTTTGCAAATTTGAGCACATAAAACAAAGTTTATAGCAACATTCCAAATAACCTGATAATATGAGGCGATTACAAATTTAAGAGACTTAAAACTACTAAACCTAATATACAAAATGGACTTTAAAAAATTAATAGATTTTAAATCTGTGAATTGATTAATGCCTTGTTCTCTTAAAATTCCTGATATATTCCTTTATGATTGATTTAAGTATTACACTTATAGAATTAAAGATTTCTACATATTTATTGTATCCTTTTATTTCAGTGCACAATGGATGTAGATGAATAGATTCGAGTTTGATTATTCAGGGTTTTTTTAAAAACTTTTCACAAGATTTCCAAAGTTTAAAAAATATTAGTGTTAATTATTATACTTTTAAAATAAAAAAAAATAACTAAAAAGATTCATTGTTGATATTTGTTTCACTCAAAAGGTGAAAGCACTAAAAAAATCAGATCAATTCAAATGACAATAGTTCCCAACCTTTAAATGTTGATGGGTCATTTAGTCGACAGTTTAATTAATCCCTATCAATGTCTCGGAACACTGCAGAAAATATACAAAAACTAAAACTTTCACGGTCTCGTGTAAATTTTTTAAGATTTTAAAAAGTTCAGCTCATCAAATATTACTATTTCAAATAAATTTAGAAGATCAACTCATTTATTTTGAGATGTGTAAATATTGATAAAAATTAATTCATTCATTTAAGTGCTGCACAAATAGTTCTTCTTTTTGAGTGGTTTTCTGACCATCATCAGTTAGAACCAATGTCAATAAATTTAATTCTATATTTTAAAATCCAACTCACTTTTGGTTAGCTACAAAAACCTGCTAAGTTTATAATCACACAATAGCAATCAAAGTTCTTAAAACAATACTAATAAATTAAATCGAAGAAATCTCCCATAGCAAGAGCCTTTCTACTGAAAGTAAAAATCCATAAAAAGACATGACTAACATGAAACCTAAATAAATAATCTAATAAGCATCTATGAGAAAATGGACTGATCAATTTGGAATGAAGCTTCATCACAAATACACATTGACCATATAATACTAGAATGCAAAGCATGAAAATATATGTACACAAACTCTGACAATCAACGACTCATTCAGAGCCTTATTGAAATATATTACTATATAAAAAAATAAACTTCTTCGATAAAGTCTTGTAAAACACTATAATTTCAAAAGCCTAACGTGCATTCAGACATCATGTTGGGAATTCAGTGCTTGTCTAAACTTTCCTGGACAAATAATCATTATTCAGGTACCATATTTACCCAACTCAAATGCAATCACTTCTTTTTAGAAGATGTGTGACTTAGGCAGTGAGTGTTGATTGGTAGCCCAATGTGACCACCTAGTAAAATGGGCAGGAATAAAACCAAAAATAACATAAGAGAAAATTATACAAAATATTAATTTGACACAGGCAGCAAATCAAATGTAAAAATATCCAATAAAAGAAATGCTAAGCAAATTAAATTCGTAAATTATTTTCATATAAAAAGCATAAAAGATAATACTATCTATTACTTGTACATAACTTAAGGTTTCATTAAAAAGCCACTGTTTTAATATATTTATAAAATTAAAAAATCAAAAATTAAAGCAAACTATTCATGCAATAGTTCCTCATAGGGAAGAAAAAGTTTAAATATTTTATAGTTTTAAACTCAAAATATAGTAAAAAAAAATTAAAACTAAAATTTTTTTAATTAAGAATAAACACAAGTACAAACAATTTAACAAACAAAAATTAGCTTTGAATTTTGCGACTAGAAAGATAAAATATTCATAAAATACACCATATTTATAATGGGTAAATATGGTAACTGAAAATAAACTTACAAAGGAAAAGCAGATATGCACTACTCTTGCTCGCTTGTCAAAGGTCTGAAATAAAATCTCTAATTTTAACAAAATAATAAAAACAAATATTTTGAATAAATTCAAAAATAAAATCCTTATCAACTATTGGCTTCATTCACCTAAAAATACTTAAAATAAATTAATGTTCGGAATATGCAAAACGTTATACAAAAATTTATTATTCAAGTGCAAGATATAAAATTATATAAATTTGGATCTTGAATAATGTGCCCCAGGGCATCACAATCATGCATATTAACTAAATTTACTACACACAATTAATAACAGAGAAGTTAGTTGTATAAATGGCGAAAAGCCTTTTCTCTAACGCACATTTATATATGGAATCTCTAACTGTAGTCCCTGCCTCGATACTAAAGATGACAATTCAAAATCTGGTGCTCATTGTATTTACGTACTAAAAGATAACTAGCTCAAAATTAATCTTCATTATTAATGGTAGTCGATTGCTGGTTTTCTTTTCGGGCTGTGTGATGGCAGAAACAATTTTACATGGGTGGTTTGGAACAGATATGCTTCATTTAATTTTACCCTTGAAGTTATTCCTCACCTTGAGTACCTCGTACATGCCCCTTGTTGCGTTGCTGAAAAAGAAAGTTTTCTAATCAATGTAAATTTTAAACAATGAGAGTTCACATAAAAATTACGTATATAAAATATACTTTTCTAAAAATTACATTAGTCAAATACTGCTGAGATGGTGTATGGGGATTCTAAAGTAGTAAAAAAGGTAAGTAGAATGTTGAGATTTATTATAGTTAAGAAGAATAGTGTTCACATAGTTTTAAAAAAGGGCAGGGGGGATTTGTCAAAAAGGGCACTTTTTGTTAAGTAAAAGGGCACTTTTTGTTATGTAAAAGGGCAAAGGGTACGATTGGGATACCAAGGCAATCCTACAGACCTACGTTTTTGCGGAAAAATATATTTTTTTAATTACAGGGCGCAAAGAAGATATTGCAAAAAGGCAGGGCACATTTTCACTTCTAAAAAGGGCAGGGCGCATCGGCACTTACATAAAAAAGGGCAGTGCGCGGCGCCCTTTGAAAAACGCATAACAGGAACACTAAACAAGAATATATTATATTAATCTAAAGCTGTAGTATTATCATTGGATATGGGGTGGATTAGGGCTCTTTGAGTATGTAGTACAATTCTGGTCCCCTTATCTTAAATATATTGATTTGTTTGAAAAGATTCAAAAGATGGTAACAAAAATGGTTCATGGTACTTTAGGAATGAACTAGGAAACAGACTTGGAAGAGAAGAGGACTAGAGGAGACCTTATTCAGCTACATAAATATATCAAACTGGGTGATTTTGCAAGCGTGGAATTTTATATAGCTAATGCGACTATAGGTCATGGGTTCAAGTTATACAAATACCAACTTAATCAGGAAGGTAGACAGGATTATTTTTATAATACAGGAATAAATAAATGGAATAGGTTGCCTGAAGAGGTGGTTAATTTGTCAGGAGTATCAAGTTTTAAAAGACAATTGGATCAACATTATGGGATTGTTAGGATGTGTTAGAAACAGTCAACCTAGTTTGACCTGCAGTTAGTCGTCATTATTGGTAGTTTACAACACTTTATAAATAATTATAACAGGGTGGCAACAACATTTGGGAAAAAAGTTCCCTTATATTTCCCTGATTCCCATGATGGTGTTACAAAATTTCCCTGATTTTACAATGACATTAAGAAAGGTTGCAATACACGCTTTGTATAGAAACAAAGTATCCACACTACAGTAATTCTATAAATATATTGCATTATAAATGAAAAATTATAAGCAATACTTATTGACAGTTAAAATAATAATTTATGGATACAACAAAAATTATTTAATTGTGACAGACATTATAGTAATTAAACATGTTCTCTCAAAGCAGAAAATGCAAAGAAAGCAAGTTTTTCAAATTATTTCTTTTGTACATAATTTTAAATGTTTTATATGCTTCATTTTTCTTATTACAATCTTCAATAAATCCCATATTCATTAGCCCCTCACAATTCAAGGTCTAACACACTATGCTTTTGCTTCTCCCTCCAGCAGTGGTTCACGTTTTTACAAAAATAAAACTGAAAATATTAAAATATGCATAACCATGCTTTTTTTCATTCTTATTCAGAACTAAAAGGAAATATTGACAATTAAATTACCCAGAATGCAGGGCATAAACAGACGATAATTGCTGTTTCAATGATCCAAATTTGAAAAATTCCCTGATTTTTTGTGAAATTTTGAAAATTTCCCTGACTTTTCCAGAATTAAAAATATTCATGATAATTCCCTGATTTCCCCACTCTGTATAAGAAGTTTACAAAATTTTGTGCACTTGTTGTTTAGTATAATTTTGAAGTCACTGGGCTAATGGAATCGAATTCCGTGTAAGGCATGGGTGTTCCTGTGTTACCGCAATACAAATCAACAGTAGTCTACATTTTGAGTCTTCTCAAACAAGAGTGGTTTTAAAATTTCTTTAAAAATACCCTTCTGACAGCTCCATCAGTAAAAACAAAAATGGAAATGAATAGAACAACACATAAAGGTCATATAGGATTTTACAAGCAATGTCAAGTCCAATAGCCACTAGATTATGTAGGGATACTTACTTCGTCCAATTCTCTTTTAGTCTTATCTTCAAGATCCCTAATGTCTTTCATTGTCAAACCATGCCATCTATCAAGCCAACAAAATACTTGACGATGGAAATTAAGGAAAATCCTTCTTTCTGTCTAAACAACAAATATGAAATATTGTCATTAGATTTTATATTTAATATCATTAATAAATTTCTATATTTCTAAAATTAGTATCACCACTACAGATCATTATTAAACCATAGATTAATGATACAAATAGAGGAATAAAAATGCTGATTTCCGTGTGTGCATCATTGAAACCATGTGATTTGTGGAAATGCCAATTCATTCATGCGCCAATATTACTCTTGGCAGGCCTTGGCGTCTTTCAGAACTAAACGAGATCGAAGTGTTGAAATATGGTTTTGTGTTTAATTTTGTATTTATATATCGTTTTTTTAACGAGTGGCACAATTTAAGGGAGTTTAACAGATATATTAAAGATATTTTTCTTACTTTCTACTTTTGAAATAATTGCGTTACGTTTTTATGTAAAAAATTTACAATAAGCGAAGTTCTTTCAATTGCTATTTTGTATAGTTCAATAAGAAAATATGAACAATAAAACCGGAGAAATATAAAGAGTTTTGTTTTTTCGAGTATTGAACACAAAGAAAATGATATTTTAGCGCAAATTGTTTGAAAATAAGTAAATACCTACATATATGTTAAGAAGTTGAATATGGACAGAACGCCTTATCACCAAAAAGAAGAAAGTGCGCCAAATTTGGAACTCCTGCAGAAGTCTGAACGCCAAATGTGGCAGCGCTAAAACCACGTGATGTTGGTTTTCTTTTTCAAAGTTGACACCGCAGTCTTACGAGAGTCTGGCATTGAAGGCGCTCTCTATTTAGTATAACAACTTTCTGTATTAAACCAGTTTAAATTTATCTTTGTATTCTTATTTAATAGTATCTATAGTTAAGAATTTTTTAAACAGAAAAATTCAAATTAATCCAATATAGCAAAAATTTCAAATTCTTAACTATAAAATTATTATTACTTATAATGTTTTTAAAATATTAACGTATCAATAATTAGTTATAACTCAAACCATATTTTGGATATTAAAAAAAACATTGAAAAAAATAGTTATATTTTAAAAATTAAATTTAAAAGATTGTTAGAATTCTTACCTTTTGAATAAAAGATTCCACTCGATTTTGTAATCCAAACCACTTGAATTCTACAGTCACTAATTTATAGGCACACATTATAGGAGTACTTGTTTTCTAAATTACAAAAACACTTATTAAAATCAAAATATATCTTAAAGTATACCAAGAATTCTAAAATTACAAATTAACTGAAAATCAAGTAACACTTGAATAACAGCTAATTGGTAACGAATTTTCAAAACATATACATGAATTAATATTCTATTGTTCAAATATTAATCACATAAAGTGATCAAGACAGAATTAATCTTTTGAATTGCACAATGGAATATTACCTGCCAATTTCCTACTAACGGACCTCTTCCAGTTTTCTCAGATTTAAATTTAGTAGGATCTTCACTTTCTTTGTAATCCTTAAAATAATAATTGTAAAGTTAAAATCATTTTACTATACAATTTGAAATTGATGTGATGCAAAATAAAGTAAAGGTAAATTTACTTTAATTAAATATATATAACACTGTATAATACTGAAAGGTGGAATGATAAACGTTTATTTAAAATAAAGTACATTTTGCATATATTTTGGTACACTTTGTTGCTTGGAGCATGACCCCGTTACAGGGAGATTTTTGTTTCGTTGAATGGTGAACCATTTCAAATAGAGCTTCTTCCACATTTTTCCCATTCAGCTTTTCTCAACTTCTTGGTTCTGTTAAGATTTTTCTCGTAGGCTGAGATTACCACACTGCAGTTTTTTCAAATGTTCGCAACATTAGATTTCGAGAGAGAAAATTCTCTGAAAATGGCAAATTGGCTGTCACTGTTTTCTATTTTTTTAATAATTTGTGCTTTATCTTCAATGGAAAATGCTTTTCGCTTACTAACAGGAGCCATTTTAAATCGCAAGTCAAACGTTCATCAACAATAGAAAGAAAGGAAGGCAAATAATGTATGCTGACCAGTTGAGCGGGGGGGAAGGGGAGGAGCTAAGAAAGGGAGTGAGTCTATTGTCACCTTTGAGAAAACTGGGCAGTCTGCGAACCAAAAATTAAATATGATTGACATTTCTCATCTGACTGCCGCACAATGTACAAAAGAATTTCTTCGTATTAATGCCAAGGCAGAAGGTTTGCACTAGTGATTATCCAATAAAATAACCTTAATGTTTTACTAGAAATCTTGTTTAAATTTTAAATTCAAACAAGCATCACTTCATAAATTTAAATCAAAAAAGTGCCCATAGCAATTTATAACTTTTTAAAATACTCACTCGACTTTCAATGGAATCATTTGAAATATCTAAAAAAACTATATCTCGTTGTTTCAACTTTTCTGGAGGCAATTCATGGGCCTGGAAAAAAGATATAGCTCATACATATCTTCTCAATCTATAAAACGTATACAAAATATAGAAGGGAAATCATGAAAACTTATACTCGATTTCAAATTTAGTATGAAGTCTAATGAAAAATTGCTAAACACACAAAATTATACTATTCATGTAATATTGAAATATTTTTTTTTAATTTGCTATAATGCTATCCATATTCTTCTTTATTAACAGCATATTATTTAAACTTTTATAGCATTATGTAATAATTATGCTGCTTTTTAAACCTTTGTAAGCAAACCCACAGATTAATTTAAAAAAATCTACAATTGAAATATTAATATTGTAAAAAAAAGTATGTTGAAAATCCTGTAAACCTAGAGAAAGGATAACAGCCTATATTTTATGTTTAAAAAACATGTAATGAAATTTCTTAAAAATTGAGAAGAAAATATACATAGGTTCCTTAATATGCATAGTTTAAGATATAAAACACCTAATACTTTTTAATTACCAAAAATACAATTTTTAAACTTGATTAATACACTAACAATCATGGACGTGATATCATGCTGAGACATCTTTAGGTCTTCCAGCAATGAACTCAATTTTAAATTTTATAAAAATATTTCATCTCGCACTAATTTTTACATTTAATGGTTTGAGATATAACTTAAATCCCCTTGCAGTTAATTATAAATTTTAAATATATATAAAAACACAAATACAAGAAAAAAAATAATAAATTTCCAACGAGTGAAAACAACTTTACAATTGAAAAAAAAAAATTGCTTGGACATTGTTGAATGTTTCTTTATGACCAATACTTTAAAAATAAACTATATACCAAGCACTAATGAAATTTATTAAAAATTTAATAAAAAAACAGTTTGAATTGTGTTAAGTTACAGCTTCAAATATAACTCAGTCAACATATTAAATAAAAAACACAATCAAATGCATAGAATAAATTTGTTAAATTATTATTTTAAAACTCACATTGGCTTGATCACCTGCATCTGAACAGTGCATTGTTTCAATGCTAATAAAAAAATTGTTTTTCATATAGTCAGGATTCTGAAATACAAAGACATTTATGTTATTTAATATTTTCAAACATTATATAAACAAAATGTTGTTAGGTCCTCACTTCAGACTATATTTAACATTGAATTTATGAACGTTAATTAAATAGGACAATCTTAATACCTTATAATCGACTAAGATTGAAAACATTGCACATTTATTTTTTATTTGAAACACCAGGATTCCTCATGTACAACAATGCATACTGCAAGGTTTGAGAATATAAGTTAAATATACCAAATAAAAGTGTAAAAATTTGCAAAACAATCTTGATCTATGAAGAAATGTTATGAAGAAAAAGAGAAGTATTGCTAATATAGCAGGCAACTCATAAGGGTTTTAAACATGACTTGTTATTTCATGACTGCCGACTGGTTGGTTAATTAACTGACTGTAAATCAATATCACACTAGAGCTGCACAGTGGGTTATTGGCGATAGTTTGAGGTCTATGTCAAAGGGAAGACCCGGGAAAAACAAATTGCCTCGGATTTTGGAATCATAGTCAGATGACGAGGACAACATGCGAGCTGGCACCCGAAGCAAACTCACTGGTGGCCATGAAATATAGAGTTCGTTAAGATCTGTTTTAAAATTGATTTAATTTAAATTCTATTTTTATTTAGTTTAGGACAAGTAACGTTAATTAGCAATTAATCTTCTGCTTCTAAAATATTGTATTTTTTATTATATAAAACTGTGAAAATTGTGTGCCAGCTGCATTAATAAAATAAAATTAACTTGTTATAATTAAACTAGCTTTTTCTTAATTGTACATAAATAGTTTATTAAAATGTGCAATCTTAGATTAATATTTAAAATATTAATAATAAACCAAAACGTTTTTATGGCCAATGCAAAAATAAAAAAAAATAGCAAGGGGTTTGTTCTATGCATTGAATTTTATAAAGTAGGTGTGTAAAGATTTTTAGCATAAAATCAGAGAAAATTCCATACTTTGAAAGAATAGTCCATACAAATTGGTAATGCATTTGTTTAAATGTGAATATTTATTTAACATTGTGCTACATGCATATATTTAAATTTGATTAATACTTAGGGACCATTAATTTATTATGTCATGTAAGTTTGCGAGGAGGGGGTCTATAATGCATGACATGAGGTCATGGAGAAGGATCATACATAAAAAAAAAGAAGATAAAACTTAATGGTGGCTTTCAATAGCAAAACTCTATTTATAAAAATGCTGAAATTTCTTTCACAATGTCTGATACAAGTCATTTGTTATAGGAATCACTGTCTTTCTAATGGGAAGTTTGGGAAAATACACAAAGTGGAAGTTTTAACTGTAAAAATTAGCATGATGTAGCATGGGGAAAGCTAATATGACAGTGATATTACTTTGGAGGAGGAGAACAAAAGCATGAGAAAAAGAATAATAGAACTGCTTTAATAAAAAATTATAAACAAATAAATATAATGATGATAATAATAATAATATAAACAATAAAACTTAGTTATAAAAAAAGTTTTGAGTTAACAATCCTCAAAACAATTAAAGAGAATCTTATAAATTATTATAAAAACTTGAATGCCATACAATATTAATAATACTATAATACAATATTAATTAACATATTAAAATTGTCAGTTTAGTTAATATTTGATAATAAAATTACACTTACCGTTATAACTAGAGAAGGATCACACATAAAAAAAAAGAAGAAAAATTAATATAATGATGATATAAATATATATTAATGTTTCAAATAAAGATACTTTTTTAATATTGGAAAGTGTTAGACATCATTCTAAGCCAATTATGTAGGATATTAGAATATTGCATGATTTGAAGTTTGATATGCAACATTGAACATATATTGGTAAAGAAGCAGTATAAAGTCTTTCTCACTATAATTTTCCTTTCCCCTTTGGAATTTTTAACCTGCTTTACTCATATTTTTAGAGTTGCAATTTTGTTTGGAAATATTTAAACCTATATTAATTTTTTCCCCCCACCAAAATATGTAAACACCATAAAAGGCTTTATACTGCTTATGTACCCATATATTTTATCATAGAAATATATATCTAAATCTAATAGATCTTAATAGGTAGCTTATTGTGTAACACTTTTCAATTTTAATAGCAGTCGTACAACTCAAATTAATACTTTTTTTTAAATTGCTTACTTTGAGTGAGTAAAATAATGGTTTTAAGAAATGAATTTAAGAATGAAAGCTTGCTGAAAAAACTTACATTCAAATTTACATACGAGTTTATAAAGTGAATGTATGAAGCTGAAGTCCTTTGACCCCACAAAATAATTTTGTGGGGTCAAAGGACTTCAGCTTCATACATTCACTTTATACATTTATATTACAATTTAATTGTAATAGAAATTTTAGAGTTCAATATTCTCTAATTTAAAATAAGAAAGTGGATGTTAAGTTTTTCATGAAACAAAAAATAAAACTAAGTAATATTACATAGTAAATGTCCTAATATTTTTCAGATAAACAGATAGATAAAATTTAGATGATAACCACGCAAAATGCAAAAGATATTTATCTTTTATCAACATTTCAAAAGTATCTGTTGGATTTCAACATTACATAGAAAATTCCGTATTTTGATAACATTGCAGTTATCTTTGCTCTTTGACACTATTATGATGATTGATTATCCCAGTTTCATATTAAATACATTGTAATACTTAGGCTGTTAAAATTGAGTTTCAAATTGCAAAATAATAATATTAAAAAATTTATACCTGTTTTACAATATGGATAAGCATTCCAAGCTTCTTCGTGTATTTCCAAAGATCCTTTGGGCGCCAATAGTCGTATAAAAGCAGGGACTTTACTAAGGAAAGTAAAGGGAGAAACTTGTATAGAAGTCGGAAAATACAGATTCATATTAAAGAAATTAACATTTTTTTTAAAACTAACCAAGAACCACTAAATATATTTACAAATCAGTTTAGCACTTTTCTTTTCAAAGTAAAATTAATTTGAAATTTTATTCAAAAATATGTAATCTGTAATTACTCAATAGATGGCCTTGGCAATATTCAACTCTTCAAAGTTCACATTATACTAAAATCTTATTTTACATAATAAAAAAAATTGTCATTTCAAATTGTACAATTTTACAACAGTTTTAATGATGCTTCATTTTTCCTGCTTTGATAAAAGATAAGTTAGATTGGTTAGTTTATTCAACTACTGAAAATTGACCATTTGTGTTTGTATGCAAAATATTTAAAATTAATTTATTTACAACTGTCCGAGAGTGGAAAACTTATTTGTATTCAAGTCTTAATACTTATCAATGAAATATATAATTATTTTAATATTTTGCGACAGTTTGCTCATAGCTATCGATATCTGAGATATTGTCTAAGCCTTCAATGGCAGAGGCTATTTATTACTTACTACTGAAATTTTCATCAACAAATTAATATTAAAATACAAATGCAACGTTAAAATACGCAATAAAAGTCCGTAATAATCCGGACATGTTTCGGGAGATACATCACCCTTCATCAGCGGAAAATGTAAAGTCTGTGTGTAATGAAATATAAATAAACCCAAGCAATCTAAAATGTTGCCAAAGACCAAAAAACTAACTAAAAACTATTACAAACGGTTGGAGTTAACTATTGTGTGCCAACAAGCGGGAAACATTGGGACCGCAAACGTTTCATTGACAACCGAATCAATATTACTAAAAATATGAAACGCCTCCAGGAAGTCAAGTTCAAATGGTGATTTAGGTTTGCAAATTAAATGCGAGTTAGAAAAATTAAATATATGACCATGTTCCCAAGAGTGTTTGGCAATGGAGGACTTCTTTATTTCTTGTTTAACAGTATGTGCTTGGTGCTCCTTGATACGAAATCTTAATGCTCTCCTTGTTTGACCAATATATGACATGCCACATTGACATGAAATACTGTATATGCCCCAGTTATTAAGATCGTCAATAGGGTCTTTAAGTTGTGTGAACGTGATCTTATTGATAGGTGAAAATATGGAACGTATGTCGAACCTACCGAGAATTTTAGAAATTTGATGGCTGATCTGGGGATAATATGGTAAAACAACTAAAGACTTAGACCGCTCAGATAGACTAGAATTTTTAAATGGATTTTTAAGTTTATGTAAGGCCTTATCAACGACGTTGGGTGAGAACATATTAATGTCACTGGTTCTTAGTCACTTTGAATTATAAAATTTTGACTCAAAATGTAAAAATAAAATGAGAGTGATAAGCCAAGGGGTACAATTGATTTTTTTTAAAAATAAAGTTAAGTGTAGTTATGAATAGTTAATGAAATGTTGGTGGCAAATGATACAAGTAAATGTTAAGAATCAACTACTTCAAGAACCATTTGTTTTGTTTTAATCATTGCTAAAATTTCATCATTTTGTGATATGGACAATTTCATCATTTTGTGCAAATGCAGTGTAAAATATTTAAACTGCATTTTCACAAAGCAAGGTAAAAAACAACTTGCTTCATAAACTATATAAAAGTTGACATAACAAATAGTAAACCATATATATATAACTATGTCACAATGAACCAAAAACAAACAATAGAACAATTAATAAATGATAACCTCAACTTAGTATAATTGATCAAATCACTTATTGCTGAAGCATAAAAGCTGTGTTGCATGTAATTTTCATTGATTGCAAAAATAGCTAAAAGTCATGGCAGATACAGAAGTCTTTATATTATTTTTATTGTATATATAAAGGCAAGCATAAATAAACAATTTAGTCATAAGTTTACTTTGCATTTCTTAATCAGAATTTTCAAACACTATTTTTCCCCGACATATTAAAGTTTATTTAAATTCTCTTAAAACAAAAAATATACATAAAAGTGACTATTTTTATTAAATTTAAAACAATAATAAAAAAACTTTATTAAAAATAAGCTTTTAGTTAATAAATCAGGTATTTAAGTTAATAAATCAGGTATTGAAGTTTATAAATCATAATAATAATAATTTATAAATCATAATAAGTCGAAACTTACCTGGCTAGGTGATAAATCTTATAAGTATATTGGCCTTTGTTAAATTTTCCACCTAATAGGGGGACATTTTCAAATGGTTCATTTTTAAGCACCTCAATTCCTTCTCCGCCACCAGTTTCATTCTTACTCGCTTCTGCTACAGAATACAGCTGACCAACTTGATACTAAATACAAAAATATTAAATTAACACAATTTGTTACTTAAACTGCATGATCAGGGGCTGTTCACAAATGATGTCGTGCTCAGATGGGGAGGGGAGTTCATGAAACTGACATTTTGTGACAAATGTGGAAGGGTTCACAAAAAAAGTGATATCACACACATTGCCTAAAAAACATTGCAAATCAATGGAAACAACAAAAATCAGGTTTGTTGGTTGGTTTTGTTAATTAACGTCGCACTAGAGCTGCACAGTGGGCTATTGGCGACGGTTCGGGGTCAATCTCGAAGGAAAGACCCGGGAACACATACACATTCACACACACATTCATACATGCACCTCGTTATTTTAGAACCATGGTCAGATGACGAGGGAACACCTGAACTGGCACCCAACGTCTTCAATAGACGTCGGGACTTTGGACCCCGATCAGATTTATCGTGCACCAGTCCCGTATACACGCCAGTATAATTTGTAGGATATTCTGGACGACTTTCTAGTATTTTTATAGTGAAGCTAGCAACCCTCCGATCGCAAGATCACTACTTTTTTTTTACTTTTCTATGTCAAGTCCATTTCCCGGATTCGAACCACCAATCCTCTGATTAGTAGCTGAAGGCCTTACCAACTGAGCAACTGGGGCTCCAACAAAAATCAGAAAAATAATTAAATAAGATTTTAAAGGTTTGGTTTGTTTAAATAAGGTCGCACTAGAGCTGCACAGTAGGCTATTGGCGACGGTTCAGGGCCTATCTCGAAGGAAAGACCCGGGAACGATGCCTCGTATTTTTTAACCATGGTCAGTAAACGAGGACAACACCTGAGCTGAAACCCGACGCAACCTCAATAGGCGTCAGGACATTGGACCCTGATCAGATTAATCGTTCACCAGTCCCGTATACATGCCAGTATAATTTGTTAGATGTTCTGGACGACTTTCTAGTATTTTTGTAGCGAAGCTGGCAACCGTCCAATCGCAAGATCACTACTTTTTTACTTTTCTTTGTCAAGTCCATCCTCACGGATTCGAACCACCTCTGATTAGTAGCTGAACGCCTTATCCACTGAGCAACTGGGGCTCTGAGATTTTAAAGGAAAGGGAGCAGAAAAAGCTACAGATAGTGATTGGTATGAAAGTGCTAAATGAATTCCACAGTGTTAACTTTGATTAAGTTTCTAGGCCATAAAACTATTGATTAAATTGCTCAACGTTTTCTTATATCAGATAAAAATAAAACACTAAGTGTTTTGAATTTGTAATGATATTTTTAAAGTAGATTTTTTAGTATAAATCGATAAATGAGATATTTTTGTCAACATCGCTTCATTGAAAATTATATTAAAATGCAAATTAACAGCATTCAGCAACGCCACAGTCCTAAATAATAAACTGCCTCCAAGCTAGTGGTAGTTCTCAATCCAGTTTGTGAATTATTCATTTATACATACATTTTACATAATATTAAAAAGAGCATAGTGAAAAAAAAATCTACTGAATTTTTTTTTAATTCTGCAAACACTAATCATTTAATATTTTTAACAACGAAAATCAACAAATACTATGAAAAATTCACAGATTTTTTTAATTTTCGCAACAAGATTTTTCAATGTGTATTTATTTTCTTCTGAGACACGTTAGGAAAATAATTGATATGTGATCAATCAAAACTATTTCGCATGCTTCAAGAAAAAGGATTTTCTTTTAATTTGGCAGCATAACAGTTCTTACAGACAAGCTATACTTGGAGACAACCTCAGTTGAACCTGAAGCGAAAGCTGTGATATGTATAACTATTCAATTGCTTTAGGCTCAACTTAGGTTGTCCCCGAGTATAGTAGTGATAAATATAAATATTAGTAAATACTCCGAAACATTTTAATTGAAAAAAAATGCCTTACCTCTTCCACTGTGATTGGAAGAATGACACGACTGTAAAAAAGAAAAAAAAATCTTTATATAACATACAGATTTAAGAGATACATTAGACATAATTATTAAAATTTTATTATTTCATACAATAAAGAAATTTATATATTATTACATTTAAAAAATAAAGAAATTTTATATTTAATAATTTTTCGAAATGGTCAGTGTTCACTCTAGACGTTTTTTGAAGAGCGGCTTGCCCTGCTTGCATTTTTGACATCTGAATAGTGCCCTCATGCTCTTTACAAAAATGTCACGCTCTTTTGAAATATTATCACCCATTTTCCGTCAAGAACAAATACCCTTGATTCCCTAGATGTCTTTAAAAAAGCCATTGATTTCAACTTTTTGTGTAAATCTGAAATAAGTTAATTAAGACAGTAGAAGAGCTGCACAGTGGGCAATTGGCAACGGTTCTGAAACAATCCCCCTCCCCAAAAAAAATTCGTAAAATACTGCCTCTTAATTATGGACTATGGTTATACGGCACCCACCCCAAATTTTGTTTTTTAAAGTGCCCTTTTTAAAACTAAAAGTACCCTTTTCCTGCCAGCAGCATCCTGCCCCTTTTTATTTCTAGAGTGAATACTGAAATGGTCAATAACTGGTATGTGATCGGTAAATGGTACATGATCGGTAAATGGTGCATTCACCCCATATATATTTTTTATTATATACACCTGCATTATAAAAACTTAGCAATTTTACAACAATGAAGTATCAGTTGTTGTCAAGAATATTTTGGTGAAAACCTTCAATAGTTTACAGCAGGGTCTTGAAAAAGGGCACAGCAATATAGTGAATTACCTTAAGATTGTTGCAACAATTATTGCTTATCATGGTAAACATTGCTGTGAGTATTTGCAACCTGAATTTTTTTTTATCTGAATTATCTTTTGTTTATGATCTTTACATGTAATCATAGACCTTGCTTATAAATAATATGCGTCTACAATTTGCAATATACTTGTTTGTATTTAATTTTTTTTTTAATTTGATTTAATCTGTATTCAAATTTAAGTATTTTTTTTTTATCTAGTATGTATTTTTGTGTTTCATGAAAGTTCCTATACAGTTCAAAAACTAAATTAGTCAAGTATTTTTTCATTATTTTAAGTGGATCACAGACCCGTGAATCTCAAAGAAATTTTTTTTTACATATTTTTTAGGATAATAAACTAGTTACATTTTGGTTAACTGTCCAAAGTGACTAAAAACAACTGGTCTAAAAGGTATTTGATACCTATTTGCACAACTTATAGATGTGAACAAGAAATTTCTACCTACTGTTATTTAACAGTAAACGTAACAGTTTCCTTTAAAGATATTGTAACAGACTAAATATTTATGCTGACTTGAGAGAGAAAATATCAGACTTGTAGCCAAACTTGGACTTTAGTATAAACCAAAAAGAAAGAGGCAATTCATCCCATACAGTTCAAAAATCGGTGCATAACTAATTTAAGTGACTATTACAGTGTTTTCATGAGTTTAAATAAGTGTTAAATGTACAAGAGACTACAAGTAACTAAACGTCTGATTGTGGATTATTTTTTCTATGTATGTGTTGGGTAAATTTGTATCCATATTCTTGGTAAAAAAACTGTGTAAAATAAAAAGAAATTATAAAATTAATTTTTTAAAAAAATTTCTACCCAGAAAAAGGGAGAGACTTTCATGAGCATAAAAAATGGTATCACTGGTCCTATTTTAGTTTCAGGAAGGGATTCACAGCTTAATGCCAATCAGGAAATGTTGGCATAGGACACATTTTACTTTTATCAAACAATAAAATAAATGAGATTATGATACAACAAGAAATCTTGGTTGATAAACCTTGAATGATAAATTTATAATTCATATCATGATTTGTGTGCATTACATAATCAAATGAAGAAATTCCTTAATGTTTAAAGAACTCACGATAAAAAAAAGATTTTTTAAAACTACTCACTGCAATGAAAACTAAAATAAGTGTTTGAATATTGTTACAAACAATGTTCAAACTTTTAGTCATAAAAAATGAATGTTTTGCATTTAACCTTTCAAAAAGTAAACATAAGGGAATATATTTAATTTTAACAATATATATTGAATTAATCGTTATAAACATAATTATTATTATTAAAAATATTAATAAATATATTTATACAAAATATATTTGGCTTAACTTTAGATTTTAACAAGGATTTACTTTCTTACGATAAAATTTTATAAATCGTTGGTCTTTTAAAGTAAACCCAAAAATTGAATAAATAAAAAACGATCCTCAATAAAAAAAAAGTTGTGGATAATCGCAAACGAATTTAAATAAAATATAGGCCAAGCTGAATGACATATTTAAAACTGTTGATATTTATAACATATACTAGGCGAATTATTGTAAAATTCCTAACACTAATTTAAATTTTTCAAAACAAATTCTAAATTAGAAAGAGAAACTAAATGTATACACATACAAAAATAATACTAAATAAGAGCAATAAAAGTGACATACAATTCCTTAATTATCATTTTCAGTTTCTCTCTTGACACCAACTTTTCCCTTCACATGGGGCGGAGAAGTGACGTCAATGTTACTTCACTGCAGTGCCAGTTTCGGAAGAGTAAAGAATATCAGATAAATGAAAAGCAGACTATGTCAACTATTCAGGAAATGACATGCGGGTGCTATGTTGCACCTGGTTTCGCTCCATTTAGTCTTCTGAGCTGGCTGATAAGAAATTTAAGATATGCATTTAAAATATTTACTGATATGATGAATGCGCAGCTAAAAAATAGCATCGAGTTTTTTTTTATTGAAAGGTAAATACGATACGAATACCAAAACCGAAACTAATGAAAAACGTTCCAAAACGTAAACTTTGATAGATATATTAATATTTTTAAAAAATCTTTCACTCTTAAAAATGAATAATTGATATCACGCTAATTATCTTTTAATGATTAATTTTAAACAGAACAGCTTTCCTTTTTTTATTATATTTCATCCTTGCTTGGTTTGTTTGAACTTACCCTCTGAGATGTCCGGAGTGTTGCGGGAGAGCGGTGGTTTGGGATCTATCGAAGGAAGCATATCCGAAGAGTTAGGATATCATTTACTTTATGCATTTGCAAGGATTTTTTTAAAGAAAGTTACTTTTTGGATTTCATTAAATATTTAATTTTCTTTCTTTCTTTTGCACCTAGAACTACACAGCGGGTAATGCTGACAGTTCAAATATCATTAACTCGTAAGGACAACTGGTAGGGTCCGTAAACCCAAAGATAAATATGTTAAAATGCATTGAACTTATGATAGGAAGGTTGCTAGATTCTCTGCGAAGTAACTATACGTCGTCCGAAACTTATTCTCTAATTCCTGCGACGTGATACGGGACTGATCGGGGTCTAATGTCCCGACGCTTATTGAGGTTGCGTCGGGTGTCAGTTCAGCTGTTCTCGGCATGTTCTCGACCATGCTACAAAAATACGAGGCATTTCCCCTGGTCTTTCCTTCGAAATAGACACTGAACCGTCGCCAATAGCCCAATGTGCTGTTCTGGTGTGATGTTCATCTAACCAAACCAAACTGAAGGACAGCTTAACCAACATTTTTTTTAACAGACGTACGCGACATTATGGTGTAATTTGTGAAATAAATTCAATCAACTACATCAACGGCGTAAAATATATCAGTTACAAAATGATAAATTTGCGACGGGGAAACAAGGATGACTCGGGAACACTATCTCGTATGTTTGAACAATCGTCAAATTGAAAGGTCAAACACCTAAACTAGCATTCATTCCCTAAAATGTCATGACAACGTGGACATCTGGGCCACGACAGTAGGTTTTACGTGCTCCATCCCCCTCCACGACATATATATATATGGTTGGTGGCGACGTGAGAATCGCGAACATACTTTCCTCTTTAAGGAGACAATTTTTCTTAACCAGGTCACGGCGTGAGGACGAGTATTGCAAGATTTAAAGCCTCACAGGTGTTAACTTGTATTGGGCTCATGCGTCCCCCAAATGTAGCTCAAATTCACTAAATTATGCTTTTATTAAAATTTAGTGTTGCATGAGCCCCTTGCCCAAAATTTTGACAACTTTACGCCACTGCGGATATAGCTTTAGCCATAGTAGTGGATCGAAGATTTGTTAAAAAGAAAAGGGGTTAATTTTTCTTCGTGGGAAAAATAAAAAAGTGTGGCGAAAAAATAATGAGATAAAATAAACTGTGAACTTTTTATATAAAACCTAAAATTAAATTAAGTAACTATTCAAAATGAGTAATATTTTTTTCTTCAAATATAATCAAATACATTTTTTAATTTGCGAGAAATTGGAAATGTTTTGCTGTAGACAAATGCACGCAAGAGAAACACAATATTTGAAAAACAGGTAACATTACAAACAACTTTTTAAAAATTTAGTATAGTCGCTGGAAAGAACATAACAGCACAGTTGAGGTTAATCGAATAATCAAAAAAGGTGTCAAAAGTGAGAAAATGACATCTTTAGCGAATAACACACTATTCTATTTTCAAAATGAAAATAGTTTCCTAAATGAATAAATACGAGTAAATGTTTAATATGAATGCAAGTACTAATAACATATAAGTAATTATGATCAACAACAATGTATCATTTTAAAATTTTACTTCTGAAATTGTATATGTACTATACTATGTCCATTACTTGTAAAAATGTTCAGTTAAAAAGATAAAATTCCCAACAATTCCTAATTCACCCCAAATCCCTCTTTGTATTAGTATTTTCTAGAAAGAAAAAAAAAGACAATACGGGGAGTGCAAAATATATTTATCTTTCACTCATTAAAATCTAAAATAATTTTATTTACAAAACATAATGCATATGATACAATCTAAATCAGGTGTTTCTTTTCTGGGACTTTCTGTTTCACTTGTAACTTGACATTCCCACTAATAATTTTATCCTTATCTTTAAGGGAATCTAAAGGTGACTCCGTGTATTCCACTGTTATGTGAACAGCAGAACCTTTGCTAAAGAGTTGCTTTTCATGTGCTGCTGCAAGGGGATTTATAACTCTCCTTTCAACCTGAAAATAAAATGCTTATTTCACCAGATACACATATTTTGAAAGCTAAAAGAAATTTACCTTTTCACTTGAAAATAGTTTGTTTCTTAAGATAACTATTAAAAAATATAGTTTTTTAACCAATACTGTACACTAATTAATAATATTTAATTAAAAAAAATTGAGTTATTGTCATGGTAGAAGGAGGTATTTGTCGGCCTGTTTTTACACTGATTGTGAAATGTATAAGCCTTATTAACAGATATACTAGTGTTATGAAAGAGGTATGTGACCACAAAATAATACGAAATAAAAATTTCAAAGTCAAAAATACCTCAAAACTTACTTTTTGTTACATACCCCTTCATTTACTTACCCCTTCAATTATGTATATTTGATCATTGTGTTTTTAAAAGACAAATATATGTTTATGTAAAAATACATTTACTATTACTTTGCAGCTGTTGTGAATTCTAACATAAATGTAAGGGTTATATATATATATAAATGTTTGATACAATAAATATGAAACATAAAAGAGAAAGTACCTCGTGCTTTATTGAGCGAGCACCATAGTGAATATCATATCCCTCACAAATAGTTTCCAGAAGCGTTTTGTCCCATGTCAATTCAATATTGTGCCTTTCTTTAGCCTAAAACATACGTTATAACATTAATAGGGTTCATAGAAATATGATAAAGTAAAAATTAAGCATTTTTTAAGGACTTCTTAATTTTTTTTACAAAATAATTTTAGAAAATTTTACATTTAAAGTACCAATCACTAAACCAAAGCTATATTATGAAAAATATCAAAGTAAAATGTTACATGTGACTAAATATCAGATACGTTGCCTTGTTTCAAGCATTTAGGAGAGCATTAACAGTGAAGTTTATAGCAGAAAAGGCCATTAGAAACAATAAAAAATATATGGGAACTTTAGTTTTTTGTTAGCAATTTAGAAACATCTGGGCTAGAAATCTTTTGTATTTTCCAATTGTTGTTAGTTTAAATGTAATGTTGACTCTAGAATAAAAATCATAGATAACATTAGAACAAAAATCCAATGTATTCCAATGGTAAAAAAAACAATGTAGATAATCGAGTTGAATGCATTTAAAAATAGAAAAAATGTGCCCACAAATCAAAAATAAATTACTAATATAACGCATGATTTAAAGTCTATTATGGGTATTTTTTATCAAATTTAGCAATTATTTATCGCAATTGTAGTTTTAAAAATATATATGTGTGACAAACATTAAGTGATTGAGCTGAAAAACTATCGACTTAAAGGGGCCCTAAATTGACAACATGCCAAAATTAAGCGGTTATTATGGATTTTAACGGACACTGATCAATTCAATGAACAAGTTCATGGATTTTTGTAAACAGCTTTCCTTACTTTTTCAGCCCAGTGCTCAAGTTCTTTTTGAACTAATTTCAAAAGTTCTGATTTGGTGAAAGGTAAGAAATAGATTATTTCATTTATTCTTCCTAGAAATTCATCTCTTTGAAAGTGCATCTATGAGAAAAACAAAATATAAATATTAATCAAATATATAATAAACTTAGGGTAAATAGTATATACACACAGATACACTTTATTATAATATATATTATGCAAATATATATCAGATACAGAATTTTCTAATAATCATGACATTTGTTAATATCTTTATAAAAGCTAAAAATTGAGAAATATATAAATCTTAAAAATATTTTTGAATTAATAGCTTATATTCCTACATAAATTTAAAATGATCAAGCAATATAATTTCAAATAGCATACATCGGTACTTTATAGGTATATGACACTATGTCCATTTTTACTGTTTTAAAGCAGAGCTTATCTAAGTTTTATTTTCCAGTAGGTTTCGATGGACATAGAGTTCTTTAAAAATTAATATATTCATATTAGTTTTGATATCCATATAGAAGAGAGTGTGAAAAACACACACAATATATAACAATTTTAGTCTAAAAAAATACATAGTTGTCCTATACTTCTGTGGAACAGATATAAAGTCATATAAACTGGAAAATAAAATATTCAAATAAAAAATAGAAATATATAGAGACATTTAATACATACTTTGAGAATTGGATTAACAACATTTTCTTTGAATGACTTTGAGATGGTAACCTTTTCAATCATTTCAACATCACCTAATTAATAATATGATATTTTTTAACATGAGAGGAATTTAACACATACAAATGTTTAAAAAACTTTAGCTTTTATCACAATGCCTTTTCCGTTTAAAAAGTATTTTTTAAATAAAAAATTAAGTGTAAACACTTAATCAACCTTCTCATTATTTGTGCAATTTTAATGTTTATAAACTCTAGTGATTTTCCTACATTTACATTTTAATGCACAAATGTGGTAAGCGACAGTTTTCTAATTCTTCAAGATTGCCATTTGAAATTTTGTAATGTTATAAGAATGGAAAACAATAATCATCAGGAGTTTCTGCCAATTAAAACAATAGTTTTTCACTTACATCAATTAGGTATTAGTATATTGATTACAATTACACAAACCAACACATAATTTGTTGTCTGGATTTTTTTAAAACTAATTTTGAATATATTTGGTTTGCTGGATTAAATTATGAAAACAGTTTTTCTCTATTAGCTCTACTTTCTTAGATATGACAGTAGGGTTATTTATGTTTACATGTTAAATTAATCTTAGCTAACACGAATCTGAAAAAAGTTAAGCTGATAGAAAAAAACTGCTTTCATATTTGGAATCAGCACATAAAATATAGTAAAAATCAATTAAAAAATCCAGGCAACAAACAATAAGTGTTTTCTTGTCGGCTTGTGTTATAGGTTAAAACATCCCTAATTTCACAAAAAGACGCTTAACACATCTGTGCACTAAGGCATTCATTTAATTTTTCATGAACAATCAAGATCAAGATTCGGTAACAATCAAGAACATGATCAAGTATTCGGGTAAAACAAAATTACCAATATTGTTGCTGTATCGTTGACTTGCAAAGTCAGCAGCTTCTGCTCTCAGCTGCAATGCATGCCTTGCAATATCTTCACTCGCCAAATTTGAGGTCATAATGAAAATGGCATCCTTGCACTCAATAGTTTTACCCTTCCCATCCGTTAGTCGTCCCTGAAAATTTTTATAATCTAAACTTATACATTTTTAACTTTTTTTAAATTAATGTTTAAATTGGAAATATTATCAGAAGCATTACACGGATTATTCAATTAATATTCCTTCATGGTAACTATATTATTTAGCATGGAAAAGTTAAACTAAACTTTATTAGTAAAGCAACAAGAGACATGTTTAAAAAAAAATGGGAAAAAATCTTTACTTTTCCCAGGAATTAATTTACAAAAGTATAAATGTATGAAGTACAGGTTATTTAACAGAACATAGCAATTTTTTATTTTTACCCACTTTTGTATAACTCAATATGAAAAGACATCACATTTTGCATTCAAATTTTGATACCTTTTAAAATGTCATACCAAGCTGAAACTTGGTATACTTATGCAAACCTAATGACACTGCTATATTTAGTCATAATAGTAATAAATAATGAACATTGGTTCAATTTTTTATTAAAAAATTGCATAGGTCACAGCAGTTTCAGTCCAAAGATCTGCTAATGAACAATATAGAAAAACATTTTTTGGCTGAAGGGTTTTAAAACAATGTGAATAAATAGTAGGATTATAAGTGATTATGGTTGTTAAGCTATATATTTCAATCTTATATTTAGTTTTGAAAACTCAAGACAAAATAAATTTAAAATTTAACTTTACCCCTGCAAATTAAGCTTATTTAACAAATAAAGCAATATACTCTAAAAATAAGTTAAAGACAATGTAAACATTTCCTACCTCATCAAAAAGTTGTAAAAGTACTGTTAATACATCAGGGTGTGCTTTATCTACTTCATCAAAGAGTACAACAGCATTAGGGAAATCCTTTAATTGCTTTGTTAATTGTCCACCATCGTCATGACCAATATAACCAGGTGGAGAGCCAATGAGTTTTGCTACCTAAAAATAAAAAATATTTTGTAAAACTATTTGCATATACACAAATTATACATTGGTTTAGTTTGAACCAGACTTTTCAACTTATAATAATGGTACTTGTAGTAGTAAGGTAATGGTTTGAAAGCTATGTAATATAAATAATCCAAGAACATAAAAAAAAAATATGTAAATGTACTTTGACATAAAATGCGTTCGATTCATCGAATTTATTTTTCATAGTAAAATTTTATAGACCATAAACTAATTTGAAACTAAAAAGATGCATTGCTTCTTCAATGAAAAGGAGTATCTTAAACTATTTAAAATTAGTAATATAAAACTCATTTTTTTTTTTTAAAAAGTAGTTTTCCTGATAAAGTCTTTCTATAGGAAGAGAGGTTTATGATTACTAAAAGTCAGACTAAATTATATGGGTTCATTTTAAAGTGTAGAAATTTAAATGTTTTTTTTTTTAGGATATAATTTTTTTTTTAATATGTTCAGAATTTTAATGGATTATAAAAACTTTAAGAATAAATTTTTACCTCATGTTTTTCTTGATACTCGGACATATCTAATCGAATGAATCCCTGCAAACACAAAATTTTTAAGAGATAAAATAGCATATTTCACTAAAGAAATAAATAAATAAAACTTAAAAATCTTAGAAAAAGTATTCAATTAAAATGCAGAATCCACACAATTTAATTACTCATGCAATTTAAATTACAATAGTTTATTTGACATTTTATTAATAATAATTATAAAAGCTTATCTAAAAACTCATATCAAATATGATATTTTGTAACTAAACTTGCAATTTGACTTACGTTCTTCTTGTCTTTATGTAGATATTTTGCTACTTGCTTCGCAAGCTCTGTTTTACCTGAGAAACAAAATTACCTATAATTATAAAAAACTACTCAAATGTAGTGGATAATATAGATTTAAAAACTCCAGTAGATAAAAGTTATATTTAAAACAGGTAAAAACTTTAAATATATTTCATACCTATTCCGGAAGATCCCATGAAAAGGAATACTAGAGGATGGTCTTCATCATACCAACCGTTTTCTTTTCTTCTGATCGCTGTAAAAAGCATAAACACTGATTTTTTACTATGAATAATCATATAAACAAAATGGTTGGCAAATTTATCAAACAGTTTTAAAATGTTTGTAGGCGAAAATTTAAATTAGAGTGCTGTTCAGTTGAATAATTTTTATATTGCGTTAAAATGCATTTGATGGCAATATTTATTCAGCAAATCTAAAAAAAACATTAAAAACTAATTTTCTGGTGACATGATTTAATAAAAATAGTATTTGTGCTAAAAAATGGGTTTTATTTATATATTCCATATTAATATTATTAATGTTGTCTTTTTAAAAATGGCAACTTTATATAGAAAAAATTTGTTAATCTTAAGTAAAATTTGCTTTGTTTTCATTTTGGTATAATGTCACTTCAGTGTTTTGAAATTTTAATATTGGAGAATTGTTTTTTTAAAGTAGTTAAGGATTGCCAATATATTAACCAAATTTCACCCTGAATATTTAAAACTTTTATATATATAGAAAAAATATATATAGGTTTCCAAAACGTGGTCCACAGATCCACAGGTCAATATTAGGGGTTCACGGGGTTACAAATAAAAAATGGTTAAAATGCATTGAATGGTCACTTTTAACGACTTTTCTGAAAAAGCGATATTCCCAACTCTAGTCGAAAATCAGTGTAGTAACTACCTGAAGTGACTATTTATTACAATGTTTTCATATTAGTTTAAATAAGTGTTAAATGTGCAAGAGACTAAAAGTAATTAAATGTCGGATTGTGGTGTTATCTTTTCTATGTATTTTTTTAGTAAATTTGTGTTTATACAAAAACTGCAAAATTAAAAGAAATAATAAAATTAATTTGCAGAATTTTTTCCTTCCCTACATTTTCATGTTCAAACAAAATTAAACGTTTACATGCCCAGAAAGCAGGGTGGATGGACTTCCATGATCATATATGAAAAAAAGGGGTCCCTGGCCCTATTTTAGTTTTAGCTAGGGGTTCGTGGTTTAATGTTAATTTGAAACTGCTGATAGATTCGTGATGCTGAAAAACTAAAATATTAAATACGATTTCATTATTAAAGATCTAATTAGGATTTTATAAACTGTTAAACAATTTTGACAAAACACATTTTAACTTTTTAAAAAACCATTTTAATAGATTTCAAAATGTTGTACATTTGAATTTTGCATTTTATCAATAAATATATGTTCTAAGTATTTTATCAATACATATATGTTCTAAGTATTTTATCAAAATGATATTTCCATTAGCATTTTATTAAGAACAGCTGCTACAGTTTAAGTACTGTACCAAATCCAAGTAATTAGTTAAGTAATTATGCTGTTGCAGAAATATATTGTAATTAAAAACAACAATATTCCATTTAAAAGAGGATCATTTTAAAAATAAATAATTGACTTGATGAATACAAAATTGGTGAAAATTTAAAGTATCAAGTTGTGAAAATATTTTTTTTATTAAAATTAAATGCTTATGCAATACAGCAAAAAAAAAAAAAAATATCAAGTTTTAAATAACTTTTCCAATTGTAAGATGAAATAATAATAAAAAAATTTATAATTAATAAATACTGTTTCAGTGAGCTACTACTTACCAGCTGCCACATTAGCAATTGACCCCTCTTGGCCAACAATGAATTTTTTCAAACGTTGTTCTAAAGGAAACCGTCTTCTCTCTTCAGCTTCAATTTCGCGTTTTGTTTCTTCGTACTATTAGCAAGATACAGATTACAACAATGTGAGACATTGTATTATACAGTTAAGGATATATCATTATATTTTTTCTATCCAGAGTTACTTGGATTTTACACTATCAGACACCCTCCTAACTTAAAAAAATCTTACCACATATGGATATGTTAATGCACAGATGTGTTAAGTGCATTTTTCATGAATTTGAGGGTAAGAGCTCATTTAAATTCTCAAATTTTAATCAATACAGCACCTAATTGTGGTAGGTGAATGCTAATTTTAATTGTCAGAGACACATGATGATCTCCCTAATCTTAATAATAATGCTACAAACTAAACAAATAGCTGTTCTGAAGTAATTAAGAAATTGCCGTCTACAACATTTGTGCACTAAGACATCAATAACAAGTTTACAAAACACTAACTACATATACACAATTAAAAAACTGCATTCTAATTCTGGCACAAATTATGCTTTGAAATTTGTAGATACAAATTATATTTTAATTACCAATATAAAAATTCATATAATTCACTTAATTACCAATAAAAGTTCAAACAGTTTTTAAATACATGTTGACATAAAACAGTACAGATTTATGAAGAGTTATTATAACAAATATATCTAAGCTTTATGAAATGATTATAATATGAATATTGAATAATTTTTATATATTAAGAACTATGATATTGATATTAATAATATGTCAAAATGGATTAGAAATCAAATTTCTTTTGACAATTTCAAGTAGTACTAGCATGCCTGTGCAAGAATAAGCATGTGAATAGCCTCAATTATAACAATGAATAACCTCACATTTATACATAAAATATACTTTTCTATTTTAAAAAATAACACATTTGAAAAAGTACTTTTCAATACATATACCTTTTCAGTATAGTCCAAAAGCAGTTTTTCCATCTTTGAATTTTCAACTGCATAATCGAGTGGTCTATGTCCAATGTCATTGCTTTTTGCAGGATTGGCACCTAAGTGTATTGACGAATTTAAATTTAGACCAAAATATTGCAACAATTATAGTAGCAACAGGATGTTTACAGCTAGAAGTATACAAAGTAATAATGTTTTTGATGTAAAATTCTTCAACTATACTTATAATTTTTATGTTTTCTTATTATTAACAAGCACAACAGCTCCAATTTTCATTAACTTGAGTTTGTAATATTGTAATCATGAGGGTGAAGTTTATTCATTAAATTTTAATAGACATATTTATTGTAAAATAAGCATATTTTATTTTCTATTCTACCTGCTGCAGTTAAAACGGACATTTTTATATTTAGTATGGAAATCAATATTTCTTCAAAATTTTTTATGGAAAATGAAAAGAAATTTTAAAAACACAATAATTATAAATTATGTGGATTTTTGTATGTTAGAGCAATTACAGTAGAAATCCAATTATCCAGATCAATTGGAACCAGATACCATCTGGATAATTAAAGAAGAAAAAAAGTTATTTCCAAGTAAAAAAAAACGAATTTTGCTTTAATATGTAATGTAATTTAATGACTATTAAAAACAATATCATTCGCCAATAAGAAACTTTTAAAATGTGGATTTTGCTGATTTTTAAAATTTTTATTTCTCAAAGCGATCCAAATCTTGATAATTGGCGATCTGCTTTGTTTGATACGGATTTCTGGAATTTTCATAATTGGTGTTCTACTGTAATAACATTAATTTAGTCATTCATTGAAATATTAGTGCTTGGTGCAATAGTAAATACAATGCAATAAGATTAAAAAACACAGGATTTTAAATCATACACCTATAACATTAATATATCATAATAATTTATTTTTGATATAAAATTAGAAACATTAGGTTTTAAACATTTAAATATAATTGTAATTAATTTATTACTTACCACGTTTAAGAAGCAATTCTGCTATTTGAATTTCATTTGTGAGCACTGCATAATGTAAAGCAGTACAATTGCGAAAACTGGCTCGTAAATTCAATCTATCGCTAAATTCTTCTTCTCTAGCAGACCAAACTATAAAAGATGAGTATACACTTTCATGAGAAACTATACGAATATGACACAATTTAAGTAAGAAAAATATACACAGAGTTATCTATAAGTAAAATAACATTAATATCCCATGTTAATAGGTTGGTTGGTGTTTAATGGCGCAAGAGCCAGTTATGGCTAAGCTGCGCCAAACCCCATGTTAATAGGAATTATAACTAATGATTTACTTTTAATTACACAGGCTGACAAAAAAAAAACTTTTTTTTTTCCAGAATTTTTTAATTAATTTGAACTTTATTTGGTGTGTTAATTTTAAATATGAAAACAATTTTTTTCCGCTCTACTTTTTGAGATTCGTTGTAGCTAAACTATATTGTTGAAGCTAAGATTAATTTAACATGTAAACGTAAATAACGCTGCTGTCATATCTCAAAAAGTAGAGATGCTAGAGAAAAACTGTTCTCATATTTGAAATCAGCATACCAAATATAATCAAAACCAATTAAAAAATTACAGGTAAAAAAATTGTGTGTTCAATTAAAATAGTTTTACTTGTTTCTTTAGAATATGCACTTCAAAATAGCTTATTTATTTCCTTTTGTGGGTACTTAAGCTAAAGTTGAAAAACTAAGTTTAAAGTTGCCTTTTCTGAAGAGGGAAGAAAGAATCAACTCTATTTCGAGAAAAATATAATCTTATTGAAATTTCTTAACATATAACTAGTGATGAGAGATATTTTAATAACAGGTATAAAATATCATTATTTAAATTTCTGATAATTAAAAATATTATTTATGAGAAATAACAGTTATTTACTTGCTCAATAAAACAGTATTTCGAAATCAAAATTTAAAAAAAAAAAAATTAAAAAATACGTACTTCAAACAATTAATAAATGCAGTGTTTAATTTTAACCAGAAACACCTACACCGCCAAACAAGAACAAAAATAAAATAGACGGCCTTGAGAAAGAAAAAAAAAGTCCATGCAAGGGCCTTGGTCGAAAGTCGAAACGAATCTTACTCTATGATACAATATCATGATATAATTGATCGCAGAATGATCGTAAATTGCTGAATTGAGATGTTTACGTCACTTAGTTATTGGAACATTTCCAAAATGAGATCCAAAATATTTCAGGATAATGTTGGTATTTTTATATTTTAATAATAAAATATATTTTATTATTAGAATACTTACTTCGTTATTGGCACGTGTCCAAAAATACGATCAAAATAATTTCAGAAATACTGTTGATATTTGCGATTACGATTAAAAAAATATATATATTATATCAGAACTCGTTGGTTTAAAATATATTTTGGAAGTTTTCGATATTGTGTTTATCATACGATTATTGAATCGGGATATTTTTTATATTTTTTTGTGCGTTCTAGTCGGCGAAAGTTTATTGTTTTGTGGGAAGGGTCGTGATAGGATGGTTCAATTCATTTAATGGGGGGGGGGGGGAGATGTTTTTTTTTTATGGTTGGGTTGAATGAATGTGTGAATCCGCTTTACATTATAGAAATTATTTGGTTAGGTACGGTTCTGTTTGGAGAAAGATACTTTGTTTGCGTTTCGCATTTAGGTGAAAGATTTTTAATTAGAAGTGATTCTTTGGTACTCCTCGTCGCATTGTAAAAGGTAAATAGCATACATTTGAAATAATATTAATTTTCTTATTTATCGCGGTCTGGTATATTGCGCAATATGAACTAAAAACAACATTTGGATGGAAATTTAAAGTGTATGTTAACAAAAATTTAATAGTACTGAGTTTTTTATGTGTTTATAGAGATCGCCAATTTGAATGCGCCATTTTATTACCTGTAAAGTATTTTTTTAAATCATATTTAATAATAAGACATTTATTTTATTACATGATGATATATTGCTATAAAATCAGTATTAACAATTTGCAAAAAGAAGACTAGAATTTTTGTTTCTAAATAAAATCTATAAGTTTTACAATATTTGTTTTTAATATTTTTTGCATGTAATATCATAAAATCTAATTTTTTTATTATCTTTGAAATATTAATAAAAAATGAGCATTTAGTGATATAAAAATGGCTGGGAAAAGTTAATATGTTTATATAATAGAAATAATTTATTGAAATATTAGTAAGTGTTGGATCATTAAAATTATTTTAATAAAAAGATTTGCCACTATCAGCTGATAAAAAAAATTCATGAAAATTTAGCATTTGATGTTTTGCACCGCCTAATTCTGAGGTTGCGTCATTTAATATCGCTCAAGATATCAAGTAACAGTTAAATATACTAGTTATTTCATTATAATATCGTAATAACTGTCGTTATTTAAAAATAACTACTAAGCTCATCCCTACATATAACTCATTTTTAAAATAGCAGATTAAAAAAAACAGGTTTTTTTTAAGTTCCAACCATAAAAGATAAAACATTTATACCTTCTAAACTATGAACATGCTTATCTTTTGCTACTTGATACACATTTGAAAAATTATCTCCCAAGTCTGGATCTGCTCCCAAATTCAATAATTCTTCAACAGAGCTGTTATATAAAAATAGCAAATATAATATCAGTGTAAGATTTAAAAAATATAAGGAACAATTTTATTATAACCATTTTTCTATATATTAAAGTAATTTTTTTAAGAAAATATATTCAGAACGTTCATTTCAAATCATGTCTTATTGTAATCACATAAAAGAAAATAGTATGTTTATTTGTTTTTGAATAAAATCTCAGATGTTTAATATTTTTTGCCAGTGGTTAAGGGACAAAACAACTAGGAATGTGATAAATATTGATTTGGCTAAATACGAATATTCAGTTGACTTTGAGGCCGAATACCGAATATTCGGCAGCCGAATAATAACTTTCTTTAAAATTCATTATACAGCTAAACAACCCAAGTACCCAAGGTAAAAGTTTAGGACGTAAAATTATCATAATATTTATGTATATATAGTATTTGTATTTACTATAGGATAGTAATACTATTAAATCTAAAATAATAATTATATTATTAATAATAAATATTAAATCTGTAGTCAATTCAATTTGAACTTAAAACCTTTTTTCTGTAATTTTTTTTTTAATTGGCTACTTTCTTGGGAGGTGGTGTTCATTCAAGTTTTTGTCATCCTATCATTATCAATAGCTGTTTTGTCATGATCAAAATAAGAAAATTACTGTTTCAATTTAATATGTTTTGTAATTTTTAAAAAATATTTAAAATTTTAATCACTGATTAAAAATAGTACATTTCACAGAAACTTATTTTAATTCAGGTAAATTTTTTTTTTATATATTACAAACAAATATTTTTTTTAATTTATCTATAAATTAGCAAATAGGCTTCTTAGAGAATAAATATTTTTAAAAAATGTAAATAAAGATAATCGGTGCAATCATCAAAAAGCTAATGAGTGCAAAGAAGCAATGTTTTTTTAAACTCGGATGTTTAATTAAAATTAAGATCAAACATTTTTAATAGAGGTTTTAGTAATATGATTTAAATTATATTCATTTCAATGACTTTTTAAGAGCCTTCTGAAAGTTTCTGGATCTGTTGTGCAAGACTAAGGAAATTCTAAGTACTTAATAAATGCCCTGATAGTCATGAAACAAAAATAAAGAGTTTTTAAGGACTGTACAAACCCTGTCTACTTGTGCAACAAATGGGAAATATTCATAAAAAAAAATTATACTTAAATTTTAATGGAGCAATATAGTTATTAATAAATGAGAGATGAGAAAAAAAGTAGTAGAAGTATATATTACTTTGAATTGAGCCAAATTTTTTTAATATACTACAATAGGTATATTCACTATCAGGTATGAGATGGTATCGGGCAGTGGCGGCTCGCCCACTACAGCAAGTACAGCCGGGCTGCACCTAATTTTATTATATTTTACAACTAAAATTATATATTTTATTAATTTTCTTAAATGAAGATTAGAATTGGAAATGGAGATTAAATTTCAACTCTAAGTAAAAAAAATCTCCGATAAATAGCAAGCGTGTTTCTGTAATGCACAAATTTAGGAGAAGGAAAAAAAAACTCCATTCAATCAAAATTGCAGCTAAAAAGCGAAGTTCGAAATCGGCTGCATCCAGACTGATTTACGGCAGGGCATTCGGGGCACTTGCCCAGGGCCCCCATTTTAAGGGGGCCCCAAAAAAAATATTATAAAGCTACAAAATGTAAAAAAGTTAAAAATACATTTAAAAACTAATTTTTTTTAATCAATTAAATTTAATTTAATCAAAAAAAATTAATAATTTTTTAAAATCAATAAGTAATTTTTTGTAAAACTTCTACTATTTTATCCAATTGATTTCACTTTTCCTGCACGTTCATGATGCCCTTTGGATCACATGCAAAGTTCAATTTATGCCCAGGACCGTAAACAAACTGGGTTTACGAATTGCACTTAGATTTGTCGTTTACTGATACTTTCAACCTATTCCAAATTTTCTGATATTATAATCATTAGGGATTTGATAACTATAAAATGGGTAGAACATACGAATCTGCCTCAACTAAAATAAAGCTAAAAGGGAAGAACAGAACCAGAAACCTTTGAAGAGACTGTTGTGAAGTACTGAGAGAAACCATATATTAACTTTAATTCGAATTATCGGTTTAAAAAAAAAGACGTTTTTTGCAGTATTTACACTTTCATTAAAGCTGATTGATTGTTATTTTGCTATGTGTGCTATACATAAATTTTGCAATTTTAGTTTGAGGTGCGTCGAGGGGCCCCCTAATGTTCTTTTGCCCTGGGCCCCTAAGCTTGTAAGTCGGTCCCTGGCTGCATCGTTGCCATGGCAACCTTACATAGTATGACTTCCCCAGCACGCTAAAATGCAGGATGTGACGACACAAACGTAGCGCAAAAGGATTTTGTCAAATTAGCTGTACTAGGGATTTCGAATAAATGATTGGTTCATTGCTGAATCGGCGAGGCGGGGTGGAGGAAAACGATAATTTCGAAGAATCTCTCCAAACGGAAATAGTTTTCGATAAGTTTGCACGTGTGTTGTTGTTTCTTTACTTAAATTAATATTAAAATTGACCGATTCGCAAGTTTGATAGGAGGATTGATTTTATTTTTAAAAAAAATAAATAAGTGTTTTTTATTATTTTTCATGTTATCTTTCATAAAAGTTGAAAGGAAACTTTGGTTTGAGTAATAAATTTTAAAGAATGTCCGTTCGTGTATGGTTGTGAAAAAGGCGAGGGGGGGGGGGGGGTGTTACATGATTTTGGCTGCACTAACATCTTTGACTACGGGCCGCCACTGGTATCGGGGCGGCAATAAGAAGGATGAATTCATTTCGTCAAATATACCTGATATTTCCATTCATAGCTGCCACTTGCAAAGCAGTCCATCCATAAGGATGCCTTTGATTCACATCAGTACCACTTTTAATCAACCTAAATGAATATTAGATTGAGTTCATTTGAATGTTATAAAGTTTTTTTACTAATAAATGGCTTCATAATTATAAAGTACATGTTAAAAGTAAAAAATATTAGTCAAAATATATGCATAAAACTAAATTATAAATTTTTTGGTTAGTATATAATATGTTTGAATGGATTTATATAAGATTTTTTTATTACTATGCAATTTTTCAAAAATATTTACCTTCTCACTTCTTTATCATTTCCCAGTTTTGATGCTTTTAAAAGTTGGTCACCTGATAATAAAATACAATTATAAGATGTGTGCAAACTAGTTTTTTTAATGAAAACAAAAACGTGCCAAATGTCCTATACTACATCTGTTCGAATTTTTATAATTTCTACGACATTTTGTAAAAGGAAAGCAAAAGTCACCGACCAAGAGTAAAATAAGACTGATTCTTTCCTTTAATAAATCTTTAAACACATTAAAAAAATTAATTTGAGGGTTATTATTAGCGTTTTCCCAAAAATATCAATGATACCTTAAGAGATATAGGAGAAGATGAGGATAGATGAAATAAAAGGTTTTTATTTTAACCCTTCAACTAAACAATAAAATAAAAACGTTGAAGGATTAAGAACCTTTTATAGTACTCGTAAATCTTAAAGCTTGACAAATCTTGAAAAATTATAATTATGTTTTAGGAAACAATCGGTTTAACAATATTTCAAACATCAAATCTCATCACGCCTGGCAAATGAACAACAAACTCACCCAATGATTTTGCAGAGCAGTAAACACATACAATAGATAAATATGTAGCTTGTTTTATAAATGAATGCTTGGTGGTATGTAAATATTTATAGAAGGAGTGGAGTCGTCTAGATTGTAAACAAAAATAGTTCCTTACTGAATGCTTGAGATACGCATTAAAGCTAACATTTTTCCGAAGACTGCAATACTCAGCACAGGTAAGCAGTCGCACAGATTTTGAAAATTCAAATAAAAGTGTTATTGGTTTCATTTTACTGTCCTCGGTAATTTAATAACTGTATAACGCTGAAATTTTAGTTCCCGGCTTCACGAAAAGAAAACTAACTATTGCATCATTTCATAACATTAAAAAATAGTTGCCAGATATCAAGTAACTGTTTAAATTACTGAGCTAAAAAATATAAATGCCGGAATGAAGACTCTTTTTTGACGAATGTTTTTACCGTGGCGTGCCTACTCTCCAGTTTTTATTTGACTCAGTGGTGAAGCCATGCCAAGACTATCCGAAAGGACTATATTTTTTTTCGATCAGATTTAGCGTGCGACCGTGTATATGGGACTGGTGCACAATAAATCTGATCGAGGTCCATTGTCCTGACGCTTATTGTGGTTGCGTCGGGTGCTAGCTCAGGTGTTACATGGTCATCTAATGATGGTTCAAAAATACGAGGCATTGTTCATGGGTCTTTCTTTCTTTTTAGATAGGCTTGGTTGTTGCCATTAGCCCAATGGCATTGTTCATGGGTCTTTCTTTCCTTTTAGATAGGCCCAGACGTTGCCATTAGCCCAATCTAGTGCCATGTTAATAAATTAAATCAAACAATAATTAAAACGTGCTGTTGGCCTAATAAAGGAAGGGAAACTCGTTCTCCGCTTCCCGCCTTCAACTCCTTTAAATTTTACTGGATTCGAATCTATTCAGATATGTAAACAGTAGTTGTTTATTTATTACTTAAAATCATATTTTTAGAAAAAATGGAGATCTCTATCGAAAAACTGTTCTACGGTTTCTCTGTTTTCTTTTCTGTTTAATCATCTGACAATGGTCCATATATATACGAGGCATCGTTCTCGGGTTTTTCCTTCGAGATAGGCTCCGAACTGTCGCCAATAGTACACTCTGCAGCTCTAGTGCGACATTACCCAAAACAAACCTGGTTCTAAAATAACGAGGTGCACGTATGAATGTGTTCCCGGGTCTTCCCTTCGAGATAGACCCAGAACCGTCGCCAATAGCCCACTGTGCAGCTCTAGTGCGACGTTAATTAACCAAAACCAAACCAAACCCCCATGTTCCCACCATATTGATTTCTGTTTTAGTCAGTGATGGCTATGGACGTGTATACGGAACTAGTGTTCGTTCCGATTGGCGTCTAAATTGAGGGTGCGTTTTCGGTGACAGTTCAGATGTTGTACTCGTCGTTTGACCATAGTTAAAAAAATACGAAGCATTATGTGTTTTATAGTTTTCTTCGAAATTACTGATTCATCACTGGTAGTATAAGCTGCATGGCGACGAAATTTAGTTGCGATCACTTCTTGTTTTGAAACAATTCCATATTCAAAAGAGAATAGCTCGATTATCGCAGCCGAACAACTTTCATTACAGCTGATATGTTTACCCAAATAGTACTAAGAAGTGTAGAAAACACTGTTAAGCAATTAAAAAAAATTCACAGTATTTTTTGGCATGAGTAGTGTACATTTTAGTGTGAGGCTGAAAAAAAAAATTAGAGATAGGACAATTCAATTGTACTTTAATTTTTGCAGAAGCATTATGTTTGAGCTTTCAACTGCAAATATTTGTTTTGTACAAAATTCCTGTATTATGAAGTAATTTGTTAAATATTTTTTTTACAGGAAGGACAAACAGAACCAACACACCAGTAGTCCTTAACATTAAATAAGATTTAAGTCATGAAAATCTTCAGTAACTATATCTACATTAACTTTCAAGTCACAGAAATTAATAATGTATTTGCTTTTTATTGTATGCATTGATAAAAATAACGAAATAAACAAAGTATGAAAAAATTATTTTTATACAAATTAATTCAAAACACCTTATGCAAATAACAAAAACTTGTAGATGACAAGTACAGATCTCTTGGTATATTTTCATATAAAATTACAAGAAAAAAAAATACAAAGTAAACATAAAATGAGTATATTAAAAATAAATTGCATTTATTCACTAATTTAGAAAGGTTTAAAAAATGCATCATCGCTTCAACAAGATTTATTTTATTTTCAAAAGATGAGACACAGGAAATGTAATCACTAAAATCAAATACTTTTTTACTATCAAAGTTAAAATATTATTAATAAAAACTCATGTGGATTCAGATTAACTGTAATTAACGTTATAGTGTTACCTAATATATTACTTTTGTTAAAAAAAAACTAAATACAAAAATTATAATCCAAACAGAAAATTATACATCTTTTTTCAATATAATTAGATTACATCTACTTTTCTAATTAGGTGTAATCTAATTATATTGATAAAAGGATGTTTAATTTTATGTTTTGATTATAAATTTGATATTTACATAAACAAAAAATGCCAATGAATAAAAAAACTCCAGGTCTTAATAAAAAAAAACTAAATCTGGAATAAAAGCAAATAATTGATATTTGAATGAATAACTTTTCATCATATACAATATATATACAAAGTAATGAAGTTATATAAACATTCGCAGCAATGGAGATGAAGACATTTTTCATGCAGATCTCCTTCTGATTGTAATTTTCCCTTTTTGCAACTGGGATATATATATTCTAATCTTATTACTGTCAGACGTTCGCTTTATCCATATCTAAAAATGACATAACAAAGGATCATAAGGATATGTTAATTTTACATAAATAATTGTTTATAGGTTATGAATTAAGTAAATTACATTTTCAATCTGTAGGGTATATGTACGTGGATTAATCATGTTAATATGTCTAGACAAATTATGTTAAGCTGCATGGACAATATTTTTGATTAGCATAAGGGAAAGAATTAAAACTTTCCTAATGATATTGCAAAACTACATATATAAATATATATATTTTTTAAATTAAAAAAAAAATACTTAAAATTTTGGTTAATTATTCTGAGTTACTGTTTAGATGTCCCATTTCATTATGACAAATATAAAATTTGAAAGCAATAACATTAGAAAAGTAGTTACAGCAAAAAACTAAAACATAGAGTGGTTTTAAATTAAAAATGTTGTTCTATGCACAGCACTCTATACTCTCGTATGTTATGGGGATATAAATTTAAAAAAAAAAATACATTTCACAGATATTTAGAATTAAAATCATATATTTAGTCAAACTTTAGAATTTCACTTTTTTTAATAATCCATCACATTCCAGATTCTTTTAATCTAAATATTTATTTCAAATCAATCTAAAATTAAATGCCATTCTAACAGATAATACTGCAATGATTATAGTAAACAAATGTTACCTTTCCTATCAGTATCAGTAAAAATGAGTATACTATATATGAGCATATGTTTATTAGGCATTGTAACTTATATTAAATTCTTAATACAATTAAATAACAAACCTCAGATGAACTTATTGTGCAAATAAGCCCACTATTTTTAGATCCTACTTCTTTTCCTTCATAATACACTTGTTGACCCCTGTGGTACCTGTAAGTATATGTATATTAGAAATTTGTTTCAAGGTATTTAAATATTAGTGATTGATTAAAAAAATACAAGATTACACTTTTATTACCAGAATTGAAAGATACATGATTTTCAATGTGTGCAATAAAACACACTAATCAGTGAATTAAAGCATGAATAATTAAAAAAAAATTACCATTTTTTATCATAATACAACTTTCCATCTTCAACTTTCACTTCGATAGAAGTACCTCGATGATCACTGGATGAACCTTCCATGCCTAACATAAAAAATACGTATACATCGTTCATCAAGAAATCCCAGAAATATTATTAAAAATAGAGAGGATTGAGATTTTTAAGAATCTTATTCCAAAAGGGATAACATATTTTAAATGAAAAACTATTTAAGATTCTTCATGGTTCATACAGATTTTCAAAAGTAAAAATTTAGTAGTTCTTAAGGGCTTTTTAAGGACTTCTCGAGAATTTTTAAGGACCTCTTATATTTGTTGGTGCCGTTGGCGGAGAATCGCAATTTTTTTGTGCAAAATTGGTACAGAATCGCATGTAAATGCAGTTTCGTAGCAAGTTGGCGCAGGGTACCACTTTCGGTAAACTCTGGCGCAGAAATGTTAAAGATGCTACATTCTTGTGAATTTCCCTGATTTTCTAGAATGAGTTTCGATTCTTCACAAAACAACAAACGAGCTGAGATTTTCTAACGATGAAATGTCGTGTATGATAATGAAATACCATTGACTAAAAAATCGGGCAAAAGATATAAAAAATGTGCACTTTTTTTTCTGTCACTAATTCCGTCTATTGACGCCTTTCTCGCCTTGCTGATTTACACTTTTGTATAACGGTCAAAGTGGGACACGATCAAAGTAAAATCCAGAATTCTACTTTCCGATATTTTTAATGCACCCGAATTCTGAAAATTTAAAAAACTTGAAATTTCGGGTTAGAAATGAAAAAATACCACCCATGTGAATTAGTAAAAAAAAACTCATGTTTGACAAAAATTAAGGACCTTAGTTGAAAATTAACGACTTTAAGGGCCCTTAATTAAGGATCTACCTAATTAAGTAGTTCTTAAGGACTTTTAAGGACTGTGCGAACTATGTTCTTATTAAAGAAATGATTTGTTTTATACAGTATACATGGAAAGTTTTCATTACACTATATTTCTAGAAATTATTAATGAAATAAAATTTGAAATATACATATAAATTGTCAAGAAATATACATGTAATATATTTTCCATAAATTACCATATTTTAAAATTTCCTTAACTATTACCCCTTTTCCATAATTTAATTGTGTTGTATTAATCTTCTCTCCTGTCTATAATATCTTTTTACCATCTCACATAACAAGATTCATGTTTCTTTCTTTAATGCAATAGAGTACTCATAACTTTTTCGCTGACAATTACAATTCCAGTCCTTATTTAGTCATAACAATGGTCTATGCAAATATTTTGCATTTTAGTTTTTTTTTTGAGTGCCTCCACATGAAAACTCCCACGGTCGAACCATTTCGGACCAATTAGCCAACTTCCCTGACTCAATGTAATTGAAGATAATCCCTAAAATTCCCTGTCTTTAAACATCAAAAGTCCCTACCCCCACACACTCTCAGTCCAAGTGTAACCCAAATCCTGTTGCGAATATCTGTCGGCTCTGGAGGAATTTTTTTTAAAATCTAACTTATCGGTTTTTATTGCTATACTTTATGACTAACCACTGCTAAAGATTATGACGAATATCCCTTAACTATAGAAACTTTATATACATTTCTTGAGATTAAAGTTAATAATACTTATTTCTTTGATAATAAATTTAACATTAATAAAGTAATTAACTTAATGTTTCTAGAGTTTATAGGGGTCATTAGCAAGATAGTGTATCTGATATTTTAACTAATAACTATATATTAATAAACAAATAAATAAAAACTGGTTCATCAAGAAAACAAAACTTAAACTGGTGGATATCAGTAGCTTAATGAATAAAAAATAAAATAGTATACATACTGTCATGTCTTTTACTGGATGAAGAACTTTTATGCTAAATAAAAAATATAAGTAATATTAAATATTGATTACATGTTTTTATAATATACAAATATGTGGAATTCACTTACAGAAACAAATTATAAAGTACACATTAGATTTGTAGTCTTTAGTTGGATTTAATTTATAAAATTATTGACGCATGCAAAATTAAACAACTCTTGTTGGCCAACTTAATTGGAAATGTATAGAATAAAGATCCAATAAATAAAATGTGGGTTTATAATATGACTATGATTTTTTCTCTTTTAAAAAATATATAGATTGAATTACAATTTTTTAAAGCTAAAATAAAAAAAGTTACATGATTATCTATTTTAAGAGAACCTGAGCAAACAAACATTAGTCAATTAATTAAAAAAAAAAAAGCTTGTTAATCTATATGTAATTATTTCCTAGATACAAAGGAGATAGCCTGATATATTAAACATAATTCTTCAGGCAAATTCTAAAAAAGTTGTTTTTTTTAGATTTACAATATAATTTTAACTTGTTTAGATTCCATATTAATACACATAAACACGGAATATCTATTTAATATTTAACTGTTAAATTGAAAGTGTTTGTTAGTATCAATTTTGTTCAATATTACCATGAAAAAACACATGTTTACATATATTACTATGCTGTATAAAGTATTGTAAAATAGCTATTATATATTTGTGTATTACAAATTTATATAAACTAGTTTAACAAAAATTTTAAAGCATTTTGTAAAAACCATTTCAAGGTAATTTTAATAAAGAAAAATAAACCATAAAAATTCACAACCATTGATTAAAAATAAATTATAAATATCAGAATAGGTGATGTCACATCGAATATAAGTGATCATACATTAGTTTCTTTGTGAAACAGTAATTAAGTTAACATGCAACCGAAATATTTCTTAGTAATTTGATTAAACTAATATAATACAAATTTTTTTTGTACTTTTTTGCAATTAAAAAATGCATACATACTAAATGAAATAAATAAAAAGTTGTATTTACTTTAGTTATAACTCTAAGGTCATCTAAGATATCACCGTCATCCAAAAGAAAGTTTAGTTGAGGTGAATATGCATTAAGGAAAATATTACAAAGAAACTTCAATTCTTTAACTTTTGCAAAATTCAATTGAAAAAAAAAATGTTTTAATAAGTTTAAAGATTGTCATACTTCTATTTTATCTTTAAAAAAAAGTTGAAAAAGAATAATGCTAAGTTTCAAGTCTAATACATTTTTTAATCAGAATAAGTATTTATATGACTTATACTTTATAAAAGTTATATGCTTTATTAAATTTTATTCACCAAATAAATTTTCAAATTTAAATTAATCATCAATGTAAAATAAATTAAAAATAATTTATTATGCAAAATATTTTGACATCCTCTGCATTTCCATATAGAAAAACTACAAATTAATTTGATATTATTTTGAATAACTAAGAATTTCTCTTTCATGGTAATTAGTTCCGTTCAAGGATAACAACATTTTCCAAATGTTCATTTTTAGGGTAAAAAAAAAAAGAAAAGGAAAAAGTTTGTATTTAAAATATGCTCTTAGGATTGAAGTATGAAATTAAGGAAATTTAAAATACCAGTTATGCAACATCAAACAACTTTCTATAACCATTCTTCAATACCCATGTCAGAAAATAGTTCATTTGTTTTTAATAACAAAACAGAAACATTCCATTTTGACAGAGTTTCTTTCAAACTATTGTGTCGGTGTGATTTAAATTCATTATTTAGATGTTCTTGCCTGTGAGGATTAGAGGACGACTGGTTGAAATTTAAACTAGAATCCCATGTTAAAAACAAACACCAGCCTAATAAAGGTTAAAGACATGATAAACTTGTTGGGGGGAAAGTAGTTTACAAGGTAGTAAAGTAAAATTTTAACATTTGACACTTTTGTTTTATACATCTAAATCTTACCAAAGTTTAAAAATAGAATGAATTCTTGAGATATTTTGTTTAAAGCTCAATTTTTAGGATTAAAAAAAAATAAATTAAAATGTGTAAAATGCCAAAAATCTAACATAGAAAATTGAACACAAAACAAATACTTCTATAACTTAATGTTTCATAAAGAGTAGCAGAAAGTCGAATGAAATAAAAAAAGGATATTTGGCAATGTTTTTCTTCTTTTTTCTGGTACAGGTAAAGGATCATTAGGTCTGCGACGAAGCTTCCTTGTAGTAACTGGCTTCACCTCCATAGAATCTGAAATTTATTTAAACTCAGACAATTAAAATAACCATAATTTATCACATATATTTATATTTTACTTAAATAATGAATAACAATTTGAAAAATATATACAACTCAACTGTAGAATATTAGTTAAATAAACATCCCCAATTTGAACAATTTATTGTTCAGTTAAAAATTTCCTGACTTTTACAGGTTAAAAAAAATTACATTACATTAACGAAGAAACAATGATCAATGCACCAAATCAATAACAACTAGCACAAAAATTATTAACATAATTAAAATATATAACATTCAATTACAAAATAGTAATAGCATGTACTATGTTAAAGTTAGTATATTCAAATTAATAAAATAATAAATAAAAAGAATAAAGTCAAGTCTATTAGTTTTTTTGGAAGGCTGTACTGTTGCTCTTATTTGAAATTTAACATCTTGTAAAAAAAAAATTGCCTATCATACGTCAAAATAATATGTAATAAACATGCAAACTATATCTTGTTTTATGAAACGAAACAAAGCAGAATAATACTCATCCTTAATTATAACTAGCTAAAAGCAACCGTAAACTAAATACTTTTTTTAATGTACAGAGATTAAAAACTGTTTAGCTCTTTTAAACAGACTTCATGCATTTTTAATGTACCTTCTAAGATAAGTCTCCTGGCAATTGCATGATCAGCTACTTGAAGAGTACTCTTATCTACATAAAACATGAATAACACTTAAATGTCAATTTGGAAAATATAACTTTATGTTATTGGGAACTTATATTTATGTTCTTTTTACAAAAATATTTACATATGGATATGTTTTAACAATAGTGCTTTAATGTGGAATAAAATATATAAAAGGTGACAAAATAAATGTTTAACTTAAAAATATAAATTTGTTGACTTAATGGAAGTGTTTTAACTAAAGTGATTTTATGTAAAATGTGTGAAACAAAATAAATTCATAGGAGGGGACAAAACAACAAACTGTAACATTGAAAAATACTACAAAAATTTATTTTACTTTAATGGTCTAACTAATAGAGAACAACAATATGCCATCTTCTGTTAATGTAATAAAAATATATAGGTGAAATATTATATAACAGAATGTTTTGTTATGAAAAAAAAAACACAAAATGGTTATTCTAAACCAGAATGAGTAACATTAGTAAAAATAATAATAATAAAAAAGATAAATGAATATAGCTATAGAGAGTTTTGCTTGGGTTCAGCTATAAAAAAATGTATTAATAGTAAAGCCTGAAGAACTATTAACAGGAAATAACCTACAATAAAATTATAAAACATTAAAAAATATCATGAAAGTATACACAAAAAAAATCATTTTTAAACTAGTATTTTACACAATTCATGTAAACATATTTCAGTTTTAATATTCAGTAAAGTTAAATTTGAAAAAAGCATTTATTGCAACACAGCTGAAAATGCATTATTATATGAAGAGTTACAGTTACTTTATCTAACAGATACAATAATTTACAACTATTGAATTGTTAGTGGTTAACTATGGACAGTGTAACATCATTAGATTTTAAAACAGCTTAACTTTTTTAAATACATACAGTTATACTTATATAAATCAACAAATTTGCAAACTAACTTATAATAAAAACAACAACATAATTTTAATAAAAGAATAAAAAATAAATTAGATATATATGTTAGAAAAATTACAAGGTTTGGATATAAACACAAAAATTATTACAATTCAAGGAATTCTTATTCTCATTTATTAAGGGCCACCATACTAATAGCATTATCAACAAGCAAATGACATATAATCAACTTTTATGTAAGCAGATGAAAAATGATAGACCTCAAAATATCATTTTAATAATAATGCATATAAACTGTTAAACTAATGTTGTTTCCTCATAATTAATAGGGATGAACCGGATAGTGGTTTTGCCGGATACCGGATATCCGGCGCTTATTACAAACCGGATATCGGATATCCGAACTAGATTTTGCCGGATATCCGAACTAGATTTTGCCGGATATCCGAACTAGATTTTGCCGGATATCCGAACTAGATTTTGCCGGATATCCGATCGGATATCCAGCAGTTTTTTTTAATGAAAATAACTTCTCATACACACTAGAAAAAACGGAAATCGGTCAAAAATTGAACAATATTTTTTTATTCTGTAATATTTCCCAATTCCTTATCTTTAAAGTGATACCAAAATTAAATAAACATACAAAAAACTTTTTTATTTACAAAGGGTTATTCTAGGGTGCTGCTACATTTACACATTTGTACATTTTACACTTAATTTCTGAATAATTGTAATTTTACCATATGCCTTTTCATTCCAAACATAAAAACTTTTGAGAAATTTATTTTTTTATACAACTTTATATTAGTTGTGAGATGTGATGACCCTCCACCATAACGATTCGTTAAAAATATAATTTTAAAGTAAAAAATTTGAAAAAAAGTGTTTTTTTTTTAAAGTCTCTATTGGTTAAAGGGAGAATCTGCACACTGTAAATACATTGGTAGAATTTTCAGGAACATACTTAAAGCAAGAACAAAGACAATTGATCGCCACAAAAAAAAATCTTCGATGTTTTATTCATCCGGATATCCGGCATGGAAAATCGGATATCCGGCACTTTACTTCCGGATATCGGATAGTTAAAAAGCAGCCGGATAGACCGGATACCGGATAGTTACCTGATATCCGTTTCATCCCTAATAATTAAGCAAAGTATTGTCATGCGTATGTAACTCACATAACATATTAATAAATTACCACTTGTGAGTTCCATGCTGCTTCTCTCAGTTTCAATCATGCGTTTCTTTTCTTCTAAATCAGCTATCAGATTCTCACGTAGCTCAACTTTTTTCTCTTCAAACTCTTTATGAGCAGCCTCCTTTTCAAGAATGTAGTCACGTTCAACTCTTTCAATCTATATAAATGACATGTATAGAATTAAGGAACAATAATGAAACTCGAAAATGTTCTTTGCAATCAACCTATCTTTTTAATTAGGGTTATTTTTGGTATGAGAATATTTTGTATTGGCAAATATTTTTTTTAGGCCAAAAATGCACAATTTTGTATTTTTTTTTAAAATTCATTACTCTTGTACTTTTCTTCAAGTATATTTATAGGATGAAGTTATATCACTGTAGACAAATAAATAACATTTGACAACTTAGATAAATTTTTAAACTAGCATTACATGTTTAATTATTTCAAGTATAGAAAAAAAATAGATAGTAATAAATAGGGAACATTATACATATAATATATTTGGCACATTTTTTTCTTGGCGATGAAAAAAACTGCCAAAAGGGTTTTTCGATTTGAGTTGATGAATTTTAGAATTTAGTATCAAGTTTTATGCAACATAAGTAATTAGATTTTTCTGATGTTTTTAATTATTGATCAACACTTTTAGACAAGCCTTAAAACATGAAAAATAAAAATCTCATGCCAAATGTCCTATCTATACAATAAATTGTTAGTGTTTAACTCTGGACAGTAACATCATTAGCTTCTAAAACAGCTTCACTTTTTTAAATACATTCAGTTATATTTATATAAATCGACAAATTTGCAAACTTATAATAAAAAAAACAACAGAATTTTAATAAAAGAATCAAAATAAAACTATTAGAGATATATGTTAGAAAAATCACAAGATACAAATTACTTCACTGAATTAAATTTAAGTTTGTTTCTAACATGGAAAATGAAAACTTTCAAATAAAAATGTAGTGCTTACCTCAACCTTTTCAAATACTTCGTTCCACAGTTGACGGGTTTGATAGTTATGTTCTAGTTTCTTTAGTCGCTTCATATAATCCGGGTGAATGCCATCTTCTAATTGCTTCAATTGTTTTTTTAAAGTTGCCAATTTATCTTGGTACATCCTAATAAAGTGAAAGGAAATGCATTAAAATTTGGATTTTTGTTAACATAGCAATATAAATTGTATAATTTTTTCCCTCAGCATTTTTTTTTTCAGTTGCCTAAATTGGTTATAATTTCATAAGTCAGTAGTGAAATTCAAAATGAAAAGTAACTTTTTTTTTCAAAAAATTTAAAATAATTAACTTTATTTTATATATATGCAAATCATGCATTATTAAAAAAAGTAGCAGCTTAGCAAAAAAATTAATTAAAAAGCATTCAGAGAAAACAAAAGTTAATGAAATATGATAATTTAACAACTAATCATAGTTTTTGAAGGGTTATGTTGTTTTAATAGTTCTAGAGACTTTTTTGGCTGTTAAACTAATACAGTTTTGGAAAAGGTAAAAAAAACTGTACAATTTTATAAGATTATCATACAACCAAAAATACAGAGAGTGAGACTTTTGTCATACATTAATAAACATTTCAAATTGATAGTTAACTAGCTAAACTTCCTAATTAAAAAAATTCCATTTAATAAAAGCCTTCAGAATGCTAAATTGCTCGAGAATTTCTGACAAAACTTTTTCAGCTTTTATGGCAGATAAACTAAAGCAAGTACGGAAAAGATGATTTTGATAACAATTAACGTACAGGGCAGACTTAAAGTTCTGAAAAAATAATAACACAATTCATGCTATATTGAAAAAGAATATTTACATAAACTTGAGGAAAACATAGATATTCATCTTTAAAAAATTATGGATTTGGAACATAGCAAGATAAATATTTGCTGGTGTATCTGCACTTATCCCAGCAATATGAAAATAACTTTTCGATGCATAAAATTACTAAGTTGATACATTTTAATCTACAGTATTCGGAACATTCTTTATTCAAGTTATTATTTTTTCTTTCTTTTTCATTCATTTAAGGCATCTATTTAAAATATAAATGGTAATCACTTGGTAAATTCCTAGTGTACGGTGCCCCCTTGGCGCGATTCTGAAAATTGTCGCCAAAGCAAACAACATGAAAATATGTGAGAAAAAAAGTAGGGTTGCCGTACATCATGATATTACTAAGAACATTATGAAATAGTGTTGCCAACATATATAATTTATCGCCCACCAATTGTCGCCAAATCACATTTGGCGGGGGCACTATACACTAGGAATTAACCAGTCTCTTGCTTACCCCTAAACAACTGACAACTTTGGTTAGTATGTTACAGTATAATTAGTTACATGTATATTATTATTTCCACTGAGAAATAAAGCAGTAATAGCTTACTGTTCTTTAATTTCTGTATACTCTTGTTCTTGTTTGACCATGTCAGTTTCACTGGCATCTTCAGTATCTGGAACAGAATGGTAATATAAAGGATACATGCGTAAAATACATTAAGACAAAGGTTAAATAATAAAAAAAAATTGTGTACCTTCATCAGATTCATTTTCATTCTTATAAACAATTGCTTCAAAGTCGCTGTTCTCATCATCCAAATCCAGATCGTATTCACTCATTCTCCTAGACATGCAAATCTAAAAGGTAAAATTTTATTTATAAATAATCAATTTTGGTCCCATTTTTCCAAGATGTAAGTGAGGATTTAATAATATAACTCAGTGGTTTTCAATATTTTTCCTTATGCGTACCTATAAGATCCCATTCTCACTCTATCTCTACAAAAATAAAGTTTGCTTTAGCTATGCAATAACATTTTTAGGTAAGCTGGCAAACGATTCAAGTCGATGACAGTTATAAACTTTTATTTTAAATTTTACTAATTACATTTATTTAAAAATATATATATACATACGAGGCCTGTAATGCTAAACCTTTTACTTAACAGAGTTCAGCATAACATACCTCATACATGTATGCAATTCACTATTTTGATGAGGCAAAGTGTTTGAATACTAGGCATTGTAATTAACTACTTAAGGTGCACAGTAAGCTTAAAAAAAATCTTATGCATAGTTACATACAATAGCTCACGTCTACTATGTAGTCAATAAACTGTGCAGAGTTGCTAAATTGAACTGAAATCGTATAACATTAATTTAGACACCTTAGCAGAGTGCCCTTGTATTTTTAAGTTTATCTAGAAGATAGTAACACATAGAAGATTGAGAAAAGTAGATTAACTTGTAATTTTGCAGTATGTTATAGTCTGGCTTTTTAGCTCCTAAAACCTTTTGAAGAGCGTATTTAATTAATTTATTTTATCGGCAATGCGCTATAATTCTTATGCTGAAAGCGTCATCCAATTGAAAATGAGTTGCTTAAGGTAATATGCGATCAAATGTTTTCGATAACGCAAACTTCGCATTGTAAATTATGGTTATCGCCAAAAAGAACTGTAGGCAACTGCTGTGCTATGGCTCAATATTTAACCTATATAAAAACAAACTAGCACACTTTAAACCATCTGCTCAAAAACTTTTCCTTTTTATGCATTAAGTGAAAATATTTAATAAAATGAAAAGCACAATGTCATAATATCCTATTAATAGAAAAATACAAACAAGCCTTTTTCAAAGTGAAAATTTTACATGCTTAATGCATCTGTTTGCACTATACATATGAATAAAAATATACCTTTTCTCTAGTTGCCTGAAAATAGCTCGTAAAACTGAAAATTTATATTTGATAAAGTGCAATTGAAAATGTAATTGATGAATAAATATATTTTTTCTGTGATTTCGCTACGCTACTTCGCTTTGCTTGTAAACAAAGTGCGGGCAAAGTAGAGTAAAGCTGTATTGTATAAAGATTCATTGGTTTGAAAATAATTTTGTGCACGATGACGTCATTTAATTGTGTAATGAGCTAAGTATTATGGCCCGTAAGATAAATGTTCGCAATCATACAGATTTTAAAATTCTTTAATGAAGTTTCTAATTTATTAGTTTTAATAAAAAAAAGTCAGATTTATCTTATTTATTGTAGAATGGTGTGTATTTTTCTTTAAATTATTTTGCTTTGCTGCAGTAAGGAAGTGGCAGTGTTTGAGGAAAACTGTAGGCATCATCGACCCGCGCATCAACATCATTGACCCATTGCCGGAAATTTGATGTTTTGCCGTCGCTCGCAATAAACGCTGGCACAGCGTAATTTCCTATTCAAAAACCGAAAGTTCAATATTTAAAATAAGTATTCATAAGTTAAGAATGCATCGAGCTTTAAAAGACAAGTGAGAAAAACTTTTTTATATTTTTTCCCCCGAAATATTGTTTATAAAATATTTCTATGTATACCACAGGCACATGTGGTAATATTGTATCCATATATTTAAAAAAATATATATATATCGGCAATTTCGTTGCGGCAAACAAAATTGATCTTTGTCAGTTAATTTGGTGATTCCTTTTTTTTTACTTCATTGAGAGCTGTAGTAGATGTGATCTGGAAATTATTAGAAAAACTTGCGAAAAGTGTCAGAATCCTTTTTACTTAGTCACATTTTCCTGATGACCAACAAATAAGGATATATACACTTTTTGTCGTCCTGGGGATGTACAAATGTTTCGGCATTATATACTTGAACTCTGATATCACTGCTTTAATTTAAAATTATGTATTTACATAAGTGAGCAGTGCTATTTTTGCATATAATGTGTAAAAGAATCAGTTGCAAAACCATAAAAAATATAATTTTAAAATTACTTGTTATATTGGGCTAATGGTAAATTCCTAGTGTACGGTGCCCCGTTGTCGCCAAGTCAAAAAATTGGCGCCAAGGTCAAAAATGAAGTTTTTTCCCCCGCCAAATTAAAAAAAAAAGGTTGCCGTACATCATGATATTGCTAAGAATCTCATGAAATAGGGTTGCCAAACTATAAAATTTATCGCCCACCAATTGTCGCCAAATCGCATTTGGCGGGGGCACCGTACACTAGGAATTAACCGGGCTAATATTCTCCGTTGCATTTCGAGGTTTTGTTTCAATCGCCAGAGCCAAGTTTTATATGGCTTAGTGGTGGCGGCTGGCGAGCGCAGGGCCGTCCTTATGGGTTGGCGAAGCGTGCCATTTCACAGGGCAACATTCTCCAGCCCTGCGCACTAGGGGGGATCATGGCACAAGGTGCATCATCATAATTGTTTTAGGGGTAATTTTTATCAGGGAGTTTTGACAGAATGTTTTTAAAATTGATTGAACAGATACCCAACAAAAACTTCAGCAATTTAATTTTTTTTATATTCCAAAGCTCCTTAACTCCTGAGAAGATCATCCAGTAGAAAAGTGGCTTATTATCATATAGAATAGAGATTCTCAAACCGTGGTTCGAGAAAGGGTGCATGGAACTTTTATCCAATAAAAATAGTTTTTTTTTTGCTTGAAAAAAACATCAGGCATTGTTTGAAAATATATTCTTTTTTTATACCAAAACAATCTTGTGAGGAAAGCACAATTTTTCCCATAAAATAACATTTTGTGCATTGCTACCATATTTTTTACACTTTCTTCTTTGCGTTAATTCTTACAAATTTCAATCTAAAAGGATTTTTTTCATCTTTACCCCTAGATTACAACACTCAAGAAAATATTTCATGCTTACAACACATTCGTCAATTTGACTACCTTATTTTAAACTTTTATTTGCAATTATTTATTAAATATACATCATTCAGGTACCCGAGAATACGGGAGAAACTTTTTATTAAAACACTTAAAAATGTTTTTCGCTTTAAGTTATCGACAATTGTATATACCAAATTGATGTATTGTCATGATGACAAGCTTTTCTAAAAATGTGGGTATTTTGGCAAATGTATTAGCAGTTACATATGGATTTATCATAGTAATTAAAAAATGTACATTTTGATGTTTTAGATGCAAAAAAGTAGCATAATAAAATTGTTTAAAAACATTTTCTTTATTTAGGGCAGATTCTCGATTTTGTGTGGTTTCTTTCCCAGATGAAGAAGAAAGCCTGTACATTGTGTCCGGTAAATGGTTGCAACATGACCGATTGGGCAATAAGTACATATGCTTATGGCCACCCTATAAGGGCGATGCTCGAATCAAAAGGGCAGTGCTGGCAGATGAGAAGCCCCAGTCTACGTGGCATACATACTCTGCCAAACTGATACAAAAATGTAGTAAGTTGTTTTAATGGTAAGAATGTGCTTTAGTGGGGATTGAAAATTTTTAATCAATTTATACTTGATTTTTGCTTTTAGTGTGTTTGTAATGTATTCATGATTTTTGCATAGGACACCAAAAAAAGTTTTTAATCCTCATAACATTTTAATCCCTGACTCGAAAGAATACAAATGAATTTTGTTCGTTGTCTTGGTATTTTGTTTTACCTGTTTATCATTTTGTACCGAAATGTTCATTTAAACTAATTAGTCCTAATGTATTATTGACAAGGCTGAAATATATTTAACATTTTGACTTTATGGCTGATTTTATTATTATTAAATTTAGCAATAACTTTTGGTTATTGGTCGGAAAACCAATTGGCAGATAAGGGGTCCTAATTTTTTTCAATAACTATTTTGTAGACATGCTTAACCCGGAAGGACGTGCGTGCAGTCCATATGGACCCCAGGTGATTTTAAAAAGGAATTTCTGGTATGCTGTTAACCTTAACATCTCCTTTTTTTCAGTAGTCTATTCATGTCCCTTTTTCTCTACCAAGTATTAGAAATTCTTTGTGGCCATTTTTTCTTTTGTAACAAAAGGATTGCTACTCCTGGGGTTTTAGGTATAATTGGACACTGCATGTCTTCTCACGTTAGTTAAATAGTTGCATTCGATTGCCGTTACTTACTGTGTGTGGACACTTTTTCACAACTTCACCATGCGAGCTCCATACACAAAAGAAATGGACAGATTGACAATACTTTTGTTTGAAGTTAAAAGTGAAGAAGACTCTCTTTTTGATGAGGAAGATTGCTTGGATCATGGGAATATTAGTGATCATGATTCAGAATCCGAATTAGAAGAGGATTCTGATGTAGGAGAGGATTTTGCAAGCATGCAGGAATTTATTGTAAAATACAAACGTGCAGAGCATGGTAAGAATTAAAGATAAATGCTCGAACTAGTGCACACAACATCATTTCACATCTACTAGGACCTAGATCGGCTACATAGAATGTTTCAACACCTATTGAGGGATGGTAAATTTTTATGGACCGGGAGATTCTGGATGAAATCATTATTCGCTCAAACATTTACATTAAAAAAGTGTCCAAAAAATTAAGAATGAATTTTATGCCGAATAAACTAATGAATTTGAAATTCAGGCTGTATTGAGACTTATATTTACGTGGATTGCACAAATCTTCTCTCCTGACTACAAACAGAACAGTTGTTGAAATTTTCATTCTGACGTTAAGTATGATGTTAAAAAAAAAGTACTGATTTTGATTTACGTGAGTGATAAATGGATAAAGAAGTCAGGGTTCAAATGGACCCCATGCATGCTTTCGTATACATATCTAAGGCATTCACCATCCCGGTTAAATAAAAAAATCTTGGGTCAAGATTTTTTAAAAAGAAACATTGGCAAACATTAGTATTCAACTAGCAACATAAATATTCTACTTATAATAACGATCTATCATAACGTTTACCATGGAAGGTTAATATCAATGGTGTATTTAGTATTCTGATATTTTTCAGAAAAGTATCTTACATTTATTACAATCAATGAGAACATGTTTCATTTATAATATAAATATATTTGAAAAATAAGTAAATTCTCAAATTCAAGTTAGTATTTGTCATGTATTTACAAATGTAAGATTTGAAGATTATTTCTGCAAAATCACAATTTTTTTCAAAGCTTTATAATTAAATTGATTGGTGTGAATAAGAAAACTACAAAAGAAGATAATTATAAAATACAGCTATTTGAAATTATAAAACAATGGCCAATCAAAGTTGTTTTAAAATTCCTTAGGTAATTTTTTAAAAGATGATTAGACATATTCTGAGAGAACTGATCAAATGGTTTATGAAGGCAGCAGCACTAGTTGCAGTGCTCTTCCTTAGCTTATTAACTGCATTCTGGTTTGTAACTTTATTTAATGGAAATCAGCTTTGGCAATTTTTAAATAGTGAAGGGGCATGTAGGCTCACCTATTTATCTTATAGTTGCCTAATCTCATTGAAATAATAATAAATTTTGAACTTGTTAAAATAATACTTAAGATTTTCTAGATAGGAATTTATAAGAAATGCTTTTGTATTTTAAACTATTTTGAATTTACTCATCAGCCCTCAATCTGAACATTTAGCCAATTATATGCAATGATTTGTGTGACCTATATTTCCATTTCCCTAATTTTCATTAATTGTTTCATAATAAGTACTTTAATGACTATTTATATTTTTTTAATGAAATTAGATTATAATATTCTTTGTGATAAGAATGTCATATTTCTATTTCCTTAGAATCTTACAAAGGGGCTGAAAACATCGTCGATGCCATCGTAACTATCTCAAATGAGCGTTCTCGCCTATTGCAAGGAAGCGATTGCGAATCCAACTCCCATAATCCACCTTCTAAGATAATAAAGATTGAGCATGATGAATCCTTGTCTGGAGTTGAGATGTGTGACCAGCCTTCAGATTCATCTTCTGAAGAAGGCTCCTCAGCGGGTATAATCTACGAAGTTTCTCAAATCAACACGCCCAGCCGATCACCTAGTTCAAAATCTCTGGGCACAGCTAGCGGCAATTCCCTAGCTACTGCTTCTACATATCATTTTCTATTAGATAACACTCCTGTTGCTGCCCAGACTTTGGAAATGGCTTCTACTGTGCAAGAAGGAAGCTATAGTAGTTGTAAAAGTCTAGAAGGTATACATTGACATTTGGCTGAATAATTTAGACATTAAAGTCGCCTTAATTGTAATATATTTAAGACGTCTTATTGACACAGAAAGCTTTAGCATGACCAAAAATTAATTAAAAGTAATTAAAATTTTTGTTCAATGGAAACCTATGACTGAAATAGAAATGATCTTATTTTAGGTTGACCTCTCGTCTATTTACCAGTAAAAGTTTAATCAAAATCTGCTCAGTGGTTCTTGCATGATTGACAAACAGGCATATCAACAATTCAACTGAGATTTATTCTGAAGTTTCTAAAGAATGCATATAATTCTCGATATTAAATTAAAAAAAAAAAAACTGATAGCCTTTTATTGCTTTATGAGGAGATATTTAGGTAAACTAAATTAAATATTTGCAGTACTATATAGTTGAATAAGTTACTTTTTTTCAAAACACTTTCTTATTGTTTATATGAGTGGTTGCCAATTTTTAATGGCAACAATAGACAACTGAGAGTTAAAAGTTAGAATATGCACATACCACAACTTTTTAAAAATACTAAATTCAACTTAGATATTAACTTTAACTTGGGTATAATAAACAACTTTAATTCATTTGTAAATATAATTATTAGTTAAAAAGAATACCTACTTTTTAAAATTTAAATTATACAAATACAAATATTGACGATCAACAACAGGCTCATGGCCCAACAAGGTTGGTCCAGGCTAGTATCACCTAACTATCTCCCAACGAATGTCTAACTTCTTCTGAAAATCCTTTACTCCTGCACAATTAACAATATTCATTGACAAGTTGTTCCATTTGTCTATTACTCTGTTATAGAAATAATCTTTTCTCCCTTCCCGATTAAAATCTGATTTGTGTAATTTAAACCCGTTACCTCTCGTTCTATCACTCATATTAAAATCTAAGCCCCTTGTTTAATAAATTTGAACAGTTGAACCAAATCTTCTCTGACCCTTTTCTCTTCCAGAGTATACATATTTAAATTTCTTAATATATCTTCATAATTTATGCCTGAAAATATGTGGACCATTTTAGTATTCCTGTGTTGGATTTTCTCTTAACAAATTAATAGGTTTTTTAAAATATGGTGAGACCAAAACTGTACAAATACTCAAGATGATGGACAATGGCAAGATAAATAATATTTTTAAAATGGCGTTTCTGTTGTACTTTAAGTAATCAATGTGGTATTTGTTTGATTGATTTTCCTTATCGGTCACCATATGTCAGGTAATTTTTGGTTTGATCAATCACATATTGCTATTTTGTTCATGACTATTCATTACATTTCTTTTATTTAATTACAGATAAAATAGATTACATTGCAAAATCATTAGAGAGTTTAAGGAAGATGGTAGAGAACAATTCTGAAATTTTAAAGAGTCTTCACCGCGATGCGAATGATTTCTGCCCTATTGAAATGAAGAATTTACCTATTGAAACAGTTGACGATTTGGCGAATCTAAACGAAAAGTTAGAGGATGATGATGAGTTTACATTTTTTGTAAGCATACATTTTCCTATTGTTACATTTGAGTTATTCAAGAGTTAAAATTAGGGTTTAAATCATGGCTAAAATGTGAAATTGTGTTACTTGTAAAAACAAACAAACTTGTAATTGTTATAAAAGTACTTGCTTCTCTGTTTTAAGAACTTTTATATTACATTTTAAAATTAAGACTACTTCTTTTTATTTTCTATTATTCTTTATGAAATATAGGAAATACGTATTTTTTAAATATATATGAAATCAATTGCATTTCAACTAAGCGTAAAATTCTGAATTGTCTGACATTTGTTCAGTTTCACTGTTCAAAATTCTGTATTTTTGGTCTTATTTCCAAAATTTAGTATTTTCACAGTCCGACTTTTACTTTAAGCTTAGTTGAAAATCTAAGTTTTTAAAATTAAAAAAAAAAGTTAAATACTATTTAAACATTAAAAAGTCATGTGATTTTTCTGAAAATTACAAGAAACCTAAGTTTATGAATCACTATGATCATAACATTTCAGAATTTCAGCATGTCTTCTAAAGCATATAAACAATACTGTATAGATTGAACAAAATGTTCCTCAGAGCCAGCCAGACAAGCCCCCCCCCCCCCCCCCCCCCCACATTTTGAGATACGATCTGAATAACATTGAAAGAACTGAAAATTCCCCCTAGGACTTACTTTTTCCCAGGGATGGGAATTCTGCGCCAGAGAGCGCCAAAAGTGGTATCCTGCGCCAGAGAGCGCCAAAAGTGGTATCCTGCGCCAACTTGCTACAAAACAACAATTATGTGATATTCTGCGCCCATTTTGTTTTAAATCCTTGTTAAACACGTGCGCCAAGTCTTGGTGCCCGTTTGTCTGGCCATAAACGAAGTTAAAGCAACCTTAGAAAGAGGAAATGGGAGAAAATTTAAGCACATTTTCTCAAGTTTAAATAGTATTTGTAGAAATGTAAGGTACGAATGGAGTATAAGCATGCTATAAGATCATGCTCGTCAAGCAGTGAAATGGAATAATTTCGCGTCATTAAAAAGGACTTGATTCCTGATGTTCAACTTTTTAGACAAGGGCATTTAATTGTCATAACACATTTCATCATTGAAATATCGGATCGGTTTTTTTTTGTGCACAATCGATGCTCAATCGTGAAAACTGAGAATTTTAAAAGAATAGAGCATCTTTTAACATGTAGAAATATTTGCGATTTTCGTCAAATGGAGATAATTCACTCGAAAGTTCATCGTTTCTGTTGATGTCTTTCGTTGCATAATGGCACTCACTGTTTAAAGATTTTTTTCGCTCTTGAAAACTAAGATGTTCACTAAACGCGGTCGGCTGCTATCTGCGTTGAAATGCTTACAATCCTTTTGCATCTGATAAATAAGTACTTATTTTTCATTATTTTCTATTTCATCGTGATTTGCTTTGCACTACCCAGGGGTGGTACTTTTCCGTTTGGTTTTTTTAATTTTCGGAACCCTAAATGAACGGGGTTTTAAAGATTTAGAAATGTAGAATTAAAGATTTTAATTTGATTAAATATTTGTAAGATTTTAATTTGATTAAATATTTGTAAGATTTTAATTTGATTAAATATTTGTAAAAATTAAGGTAATAACTTTTTGAGATTTGTCCGAATTTTTAGTCAAGGGTATTTGATTAAAAGACACTTGATCATTGGAAAATTTCAGTTCGTTTGCTGTTTTATGAAGAATCGATGCTCAATCTAAAAAAAACAGATAATTTCACAAAAATTTAGCATCTGAATATGTAGAAATATTTGCGATCTTCGTCAAACGGGGATGATATCACTCTGAAGTTGAGATGAATGATTATAACTATAATTACGTCGAATCTGCCGAATGCAACTTTTATTTGGCACTCTTTTGTTATATATTTTCATTCATGGAAACCTTGAACTTGTAGAAATTCGCTAAACGCGATCTCCATTGGAAGACTTTCAATCCTTTTGCATCCGATGTACAAGTTCATTATATTTCACTGCTTCCTGTTTTATCATGATTTGTTTTGCACTACTTAACAATATTACATGAAATTTTTTGAAAATATAATTTAATTCACGAAATTGAAATTTAGAACTTGTAATTTTCAGCAATAAAAATGGATTTTTTTTTTTAAAATCTTGTTTCTTCTTGTTTGGATGGTATTAAAATTCCAATTTAATCCTTTTTTGTTTAAATGTTCATATATTTTATAAATTAATTATTTTTATTGGAAACTTTTCTTTCTAACAACCCTCCAACTTTAAACATAAAAAAAAAAAAATGGCTTTTATTTAGCTTTTTGAAAGTTTTCAAATTTCTTATTAAACTAATTTTTAAGATAATAACTTAAGTGTAATTTTTAATGATTTAGACTAACATGCTTAAAATATAGCAAGGTATGTTTTCTATAAATTTATTACTATTTAATAAATCTAGTTTGTGTGGAAAAGTTAAGGAATTTTATATTCCTTAGACAGTGGTGACATTCTAAATTGTCTTTTTCATGCACAAGGTATGCGATATTGTAGTTTGTTAGTGTTTTGGTTTATTGTATAAACCACATTTTACTAAAAAACTCAAAATTGAAAGTTAAGTATATATTGTAAAATATTGTATAAATTGGTTAATTCTTAATTAAAAACTCTTTTGGTTAAATATTTTTAACTGCCTTTAAATGGTCTCATAAAGCTTAACAGTATAAAAGAGATGTAAACAGCAAAATACAGTTTTAGGGTTTTTATTCCTTAGTTGAAAATATTATTTATTTACGAAATTGAAGTTTGTTATATTTTATGTAATAACAATGGACAATTTGAAAAAAGCTTTTTTTTGTGGGATTTGCAATTCGTTTTGGCATTGATATTTGATTTAAATGTTTATATAATATTTAATAAATATTTTTGTGTTTAAACCCCTTACGCTTAACATGCTTAAAATAAGTAGTAACGTAGGTTTTCCATCAAATTATTACTCTTTAATTCTAAAGTTTGTGCGAAAAAATTAAGTAATTTTATTTCCCTTAGACAGTAACAACCTTCTTAATAGATTTTATGCACAATATATGCAAGATTGCAACACTGTTTTGGTTTTTATAAACCGCAATTCAGTGGGGGAAAAAATCAACATATGAAAATTAAGCATATATTATAAAAAAAAAAATGAAAATTCAGTAATTCTTAATTAAAAACTAATTTTTATTGAGTATTTTGAATTGTCTTTAAAATGTCTCATTTATAGCCTCCTCTTTTGATTTATTGCATAAAAAAATGGCAAAAATAAGCAATAGAGAACTTCGGGGTTTTTACACCTTGGGTAGTGTGCCATATCTGATTTAAAATCGCATGTTACAAATTTTAATTGCTACAATTATTGTTTAATATGTTAAAATTCACTGCTACGTTTTATTGTTTAATATGTTAAAATTCACTGCTACGTTTTATTGTTTAATATGTTAAAATTCACTGCTACGTTTTATTGTTTAATATGCTAAAATTCACTGCTACGTTTTATTGTTTAATATGCTAAAATTTACTGCTACGTTTTATTGCATTCTTGCTATAAATCTACAGATTTCTGCTACAATTTGTCGTGTTTCTGCTCCAAAACTTAAATTTTGCTGCTCCAAAACACTACAATTTATTGCGTTCCTGCTACAAATATTCAGTTTTGCTGCTACAATTTGTCGTTTTTCTGCTCCAAAACTTAAATTTTGCTGCTTCAAAAATTGCTCCAAACTGGTCTTTAGCACTTCCCATCCCTGTTTTCCCCCTAGGGCTTACTTTTTTTTTTAAAATAGAGAGATTTAGCAAAAGTTATACGAGCCCTGGTTCAAAGCTTTAGTTGAGAGTAGGATTCATTTTTTTCCCTCTCCTGTAATGTTGCCCAAGTATGACTTTTCTGGCTCTGAGGTACATATATTACTCTGCTAAATATATAGGAAGTTTACTTAATATTTTTTTCAAATTCCACAAAGGAAGCACTTTTGAAGGCTTATAATTTTCAAAATCAGGAAATAATAAGAAATTAAACTATATAATACCATAGATTTAATAAAAAAATATTACATTTACGGTAAAGTGAATATAAAATGGAGATTGAATGTTTTGTGTTTATTAGGTTAAGCAATTGGGATACCTAGGTGGAAATAACCAAACTGATGCAGTTAGGAGGATTCTTAGACGGCTGATTTTAAACGAGGTGGCAGTTAGTTGTAACTGGATTGGTGGATATGGAAAAAGATCTTTTAAACAATTTAAACGAATTCTTCAGTTAGTATTTGGTGAGTAAATATTTTATTTTTAAGTACTATGTTTAAAATGCCAAAGACATAGAGAAAGTCAGTAGCCATGAAAAATTATTTTAAATGTTATGGCAAAGGCAAGGAATCATATAACTTTGAAACACTTAAAAAAAAAATAACTCAAAAGTATTTTTTTTTAAAAGCACACACTATTTCAGTGTTTTAATACAAATAATCCATTAGCTTGGTGGAAGGAAATACATCCATGAAACAAATATCCATGGACGTCCATCCACACGTCCATGGAAGCACATAATTAATTGAAAATCATCGAAATAGTTTGGTAAGAGAACATTGTATAAGTAATTATTTATAGTATGAAGCATCTGTCTAAAATTTGGTTCTAAAATAATGATATTCCAAATTTTCCACTTTTTTAGATTTTCTTTCTACAAATTGCTAATCTATAATTAACCCAACATTTTTGGTATTAAATAAATATAAAATAATTTTTTTGTATGTTCATTCTGTTTTAATTTCTTGTTTGGTCTTCTAATTTTTCATGTCATGTTCTAAATTTAAATGGTTTCTATCGTTTATCGAATAAATATTCAAGTAAGGTATTTTGGAATGTGGCATTTTGTCTCTTGATTGACACAATGTTCATATTGAACATAACTTCAGAAGTAAGCAGAACATTGATTTATGGTTATAAATTTGATTTTAAAATAAATTATTAAATTTGTAAAAAAAATCTATGGTCTCAAACATGCATTACATTTTACTTGTTGTTAAATCAACTTTTCTCGCTATTTACAAAATACAAACAAAGAAAGCTTTTGAATGATTGAAAAATTCAAAATTTGAAGATTAGAATTCCATTGTACAGTGAGTAAAAGCAAGAATAAATAGAACAAATTTACTTTTCAAGGGATAGTTCAAAGATTTTAACTCTAAACAGTTGTATAATCTCTGTATTTTAATTAAAAACTACTGCCCCTGTTTTCAAATCTAACCTTTCCTTCCTAGTTTTCCTCTTTCATATTTTGATTTTTTTTTCAACAGGCCTTTTCCTTGAGCCATAATTAATCAAATTGAATAAGGTAGATTTTGTTTTTCAAGTTAATCATTTGTATAATTTGTTTTAATAATGTTAAATTGAGGATTTTTTTTTTATATATTGTGGAAATGAGATGTAATATTTTAAAAATTGTTTTTAATTCTAATTTCAATACAAATTATCCTTGTAACTTGAATTCACTAGCAAAGGATGATTCATTATGTTATATGGAAAATGTTGTTCACAAATTAATGCAGCATTTACATTCTGGAGATTAGAAAAAGATTCAACAATCTTGTTAGGAGGCAACATTATATACCTCAGCATATATTTGCAGGATTGGCAAGGTATTATTGGGCAGTTATAGTATGAATGAAAATTTATTTTTTAAAAGAATCTAGAGCATGCCTCTCACTGGTAGTTGAGGGTCAGGCCAAGTAAGGTATTAAATATTGGTTAAATATTTCTATAAATTGTTGGAGTCAAGTAATAAAAAAATATCTTATAAAATCTTATTTATTCTGGATTATTCTTATAATCTTATTTATTCTGGAAATAGCAAATAGAATTTTTTTTAAACAATGCAATACTTACAATTTTAAATTAAATATAACCATTTCTATTGACAACACATCACTCATTATGTAACTTATTAAATTGCATGGTTCGCACAGCCCTTAAAAGTCCTTAAGACTACTTAATTTAGGTAGGTCCTTAATTAAGGGCCCTTAAAGTCCTTAATTTTCAACTAAGGTCCTTAATTTTTGTCAATCATAAGCTTTTTTTACTAATTCACATGGGTGGTATTTTTTCATGTCTAACCCGATTTTCCAAGTTTTTTTAATTTTAGGAACCCGGAATTCCGGGATCATTAAAAATATAGGAATGTAGAATTCCAGATTTTACTTTGATCGTGTCCACACTTTTGACCGTTATACGCAAGTGTAAATCGGCAAGGCGAGAAAGGCGTCAATAGACGGATTTCATGACAGAAAAAAAGTGCACGTTTGATCTCTTTTTATCCGATTTTTTAGTCAATGGTATTTCATTATCGTACACGACACTTCATCGTTAGAAAATCTCAGCTCGTTTGTTGTTTTGTGAAGAATCGATACTCATTCTAGAAAATTCCCAAGAATGTAGCATCTTTAACATTTCTGCGCCAGAGTTTACCGGAAGTGGTATCCTGCGCCAACTGGCTACGAAACCACATTTACGTGCTATTCTGCTACAATTTTGCATCAAAAAATTATGATTCTCCGCCAACGGTGCCAAAAAATATAAGAGGTCCATAAAAATTATCAAGAGGTCCTTAAAAAGGTCTTTAAGAACTACTTAATTTTCACTTTTGAAAATCTGTATGAACCCTGAATTGTACACATTTTAATGCCTTTAAATGTAAAGCTTCTCTTCCAGTTGCAGTGAGGCAGAACAGAGAGTATTCAGATGCCACTCAGGCTAGCGTGGAGAACAGCGTAAAGCGCTGGCTGCGGTGTGCTGCCGACAGAAATGGAGGAAGAACGAGGAGGACGCGAAGAAACATCCAACGAATAGTATTTGGATAAGTTAATGTTCATACCTTGAGAATTTTGTAAATTTGTAAATAAATAAATTATGAATTGTTGTATTTAAAGTTATACAATGTTTTAGTGGTTTTTTATTGAAATACTTGGCCTCAAGTGCTAGTAGTACTCTTTGGGTAACCTCTTGGGGAATAGTATTTGGATAAGTTAATGTTCATATCTTGAGAATTTTGTACATTTGTAAATAAATAAATTATGAATTGTTGTATTTAAAGTTATACAATGTTTTAGTGGTTTTTTATTGAAATACTTGGCCTCAAGTGCTAGTAGTACTCTTTGGGTAACCTCTTGGGGAATAGTATTTGGATAAGTTAAGGTTCATACCTTGAGAATTTTGTACATTTGTAAAAAAATAAATTATGAATTGTTGTATTTAAAGTTATAGAATGTTTTAGTGTTTTTTTTATTGAAATACTGACTACTTGGCCTCAAGTGCTAGTAGTACTCTTTGGGTAACCTAGTATAGGAAAAAAAAGAATAATGAATATGTCAGTGGCAGGGTCTAATTTAGAATATTTAATACTATAAGCACAATGGCGATGATGGGGCCCCCTCTCGTAAAAAATAGCCTCAAATAATGAAAATCCTTCCATATTAAGTTAATTATTCTTTTAAAGGACAAGAAATGACAACATTTTAGGAAAAATTGCTGAATAGTAATTAAAACTTGTATAAGCAACTTTTCTTTATTTTATGTGTAATTAAATAAAAGTTGGGGTTTCTAATGTCGTGGAGCAATAGGCCTAGGTTTAACATGCTAAATAGTAAATCATGTCCTGGTTAGTGGCCTAGCCAAAGAAAGAGCCACTTTATCTATAGCCGAGATCTATATACAAGAGCCATATATTTTTTCTTGCATTTCATAATAGTATTCTGTCTATTAATAGAGAAATTTTGAATTTTTTAAAATATTTTTTGAGCTATAAAGTTATGTCATTGTTATATTCTAAGGCTTACTACACCTTTCCTGTTGTACTCAACATCTAAAATTAGTAGTGTAAAATTAAGTTTTGCTTATATACATTTATCTATAGCAGAGATCTATATACAAGAGCCATATATTTTTCTTGCATTTCATAATAGTATTCTGTCTATCAATAGAGAAATTTTGAATTTTTTAAAATATTTTTTGAGCTATAAAGTTATGTCATTGTTATATTCTAAGGCTTACTACACCTTTCCTGTTGTACTCAACATCTAAAATTAGTAGTGTAAAATTAAGTTTTGCTTATATACATTTATCCTCATTAACTTTCTTCTGTTGAAGACGTCTTATCAAATTAAGGTAATTGAGCCGTCTAGTTCCAAAACCCGATAGATCTATTAATTTTTTTTGTATGAGATAAAAATGATTAATAGCCACATACTTTTGGTTCGAATGCCATGACTTTGAATGCATTTTTAGACCGGATTCCGACACTTTTGGTCAATACCGTTTAGCAAGTGGATGTGGTGCATTGAGAACTAGTGAAAAATATAAAAACTATTTTGCGAAAAATGGGAATATCTGGTTTTGAAAATAAACGACTCGATTATCCTATGTAAACATTAAAACTGTTTCATTTCTAAAGTATCACAGTAAAATGAATTCTAAATAATTACTTTTAAAATCATTCAATTAAATTATCAGTATTTAATTGGCATTTATTTTGAAAAATATTGCAGTTTCTTTTCTTAAAATTTGCTTGTGTCCCCTCTGTAACTAAATCCTGATTACATCACTGGAATAATACTTTTATCATTGAGCCTTTGTAAAATAAATTGTAGTATTTTAATAATATTTTTTTAATTTTTTAGAAAACTTAAATGTTTATGTATTCTATAAGCTTTGAAAACACCAAATTACTGAAATTAATGTAAAATTTAGCAAAAAAATATTTTTATCATTAAAAAGCTTATTTATTTAGTCAAACAACAGTTTATTTAATAAGTTATTTTTTTAATGAATTGGCATGGGAAATTAACAAAATGCTAAGGACATTACAATTAATCTTGAAATGTTGGTACACGTACCAATAATTGTGTTTGTATCTGATCTAACCTCTAACTGCAGAAATAAAACTTTTAGAAGTTTCATATACAAGTATATTCCTCATCTTCTAATCCCTAAAAGTAAAGGAAAGAAGTTAAACCTGCATCGCTATGCACTGAGTTTGAACCATATAGTAGTTTAAACATCTGCAGTGTAATCCGATAGAACTAACTGTATAACGCAAAAAAAGTTATATTGACTATTTCAATCCGAGTTGAGATCTGGACATATATAGCGTACTTAATATTTTATATCGTTTAATTTAACATATCTTTTTACTTAAAAAATCTAAATAACGTTTCTATAATAATATAAAAAAACCATTACATTTTATTTGTTAAAGGTAAGACTAATATCGGAATTCAAACGTTTGTAATAGAAACACACAGTTTACTTCTTTCTACTTTAAGTATATTGCAGGATTTTGGCTTTATCACTAATAAATATGCTTTTACATTGGAAAATGTCAAAGAGCATGTTGTTGAATCTTAATATAATTTTTTCTCATTCATTATAAAAACTACTGTATAATTATTATTAAGTATATGTGACTGTACAAGGAAAGGGACGTAAAATTATTTTATTATGACATGCACCCTTTGGGGCGATCATGCGTGACTATATGAGGGAAGGGTATCCCAGTTACTGTGACGTAGTAAAGTAGTGAATAATTTTTTCCCCCCTCAGTTTCTGAATAAGTATAAACTTTTTATAGAAAACGCAATATAAGATGTTTGGCAAAATACACATATAAATCAAATAAAGGAAAATGTTTTTAATTAAACATTTTTAAAAACAGATAGACAGGTACACTTTTTTTAATAAAGCATTTTATTAAAACCTGGATTTATATAAAGGTACACTCTTCTGTGTGATGAACTATTAAAAAAAACACTAATATGCTATATTCCACTGCATTCCTTTTAAAGAATTTGTGATATTGCTAAGTTTTTTATACAAAATTTTTATTTCAAACAAAATTTCAAAGTTCAATTTAATGGTTGAAGTTTATTCCTTGAGTTAAAATAAACTTCAAACAAGAAATTGATTTATATTGCTACATAATAAAGTCCTGTCATCCTTAATATTCCAGGAAATTTCAAATTAATTACATATCTTAACTTGAAAACAAAGAAAACTTTAATCTTTCTAATAAGATTTATTTTTCTTTCCCATTTTAAAATTTTAAGAGTATTGTTTTTATTTGAATAACGATTTTAAAATATGACAATAAGATCTATTTATGGCAAAACATTGGCGTAATTTGGTTTTTCGTTAATTAACTATTTTGTTTGATATATTTTTAGGAGTTAGAATTTTTAAATAGCATTAAGCATACTTATTATTTGATTATTTTGAAATATTCTACGAGAATAAAGTTAGTTTCGTTTAAAGACAGTAGATGGCGCTACTAGCTAAAGTTATACCTTGCTATTTTTTTTATGTGTGATTCGATTTCTAAGAAATAAAAATTAGTTTGGTTATAAAAAAAATATGTGACTCTTTGTAAAATTATAAAGAAGTTAACTGACTCATTACTATATTTTACAATTAACGTTTTTTTTTATTTCGGAATTAAATGATAATTGTTTATTTAGAAAGGACAAAGTAATTTAATAAAATATTTTTTGTATATAATATTTAAGCAAATACGCTTTTAATTGTAAAGCTAAATACAGATATTTAGTATTAAAAATTACCGACTAAACAAATGTAAAATACATTTTTAAATACAAATGAAGGGTAATTCTAGATTTAATTCAATGCAATTTAAAATAGAATTTTATTTAAATTTATTTATAGAATACAAAATATTAATTGTTGCAAATACTTTTTTTTTAATTATAAAAACAATTTTCATTTCTCTCTTTACAATTTCAATACTGTAATTTGTCTGTAGACCTTTTATCTATATAAAATTTCAGGTGAAATGCTTTTGCTAGAAATGCTCTTTCTGCTCATTTCCCTAAAAAAAAAAAAAAAAAAAAAAAAAAAAAAAAAAATGGATTAAAATACATATAAACACTAAATAAACAAACAATGATAAACAATAATATTAATAAATAACGTTGTATAAAAACATGCTACAACGGAAGAATTTCTAAAAACTTAAATTTTTTTGTCATTCCTTTCAAAGTATTTGGGTTCCAATTAATGTATTGAGTATACTGAATACTATAGCTATTTAGTGTTTAATACAGTAGTTGTCTTTAAAATAAACTACGGAAATTAATGAAATTAGTTTAAATGTAATATTCATTTTGGTTCCATGTATAGTGTTAGTGCACAAAATTTATGTTCTAGGTATCAATATATTCTGTGATATCTTAAGATTCCGATAATCTATAAAATTGTTTTGATGTAGACTTGTTTACTATTATTAATTTAGTTTTTTTCCTTGTGGAGTAAAGTTAGAAACGGGGGTAGGATACTTTAGTCCAGTGTCAGAAATTTACTTTTTTCAGTAGTAAATTTTGGTTCTTGTTTTAATACTAGAATGTTTCGATTGCAATCGAATGTACATAAGTATGTCAACATTGAAGTCTATATGAGATTTGGAAGTGAGTTGATTTTTAGTTTCAAAGAACTCACTCTGTTAGAAGAAAACAGAATGTGTTAAATAAATCTTATACTTATATAAATTTCCGAATAATGTGTAGTTTTTTTTTCTAGTCTTTTAATATTTCGAATTATTTTTTAAATTTGTATACATACTTATAATTTTCAGATGTAAAATTCACAAAAACGTAGTTTATTTTAATAATATAGATTTCCAAATTCAATTAACCTGAAGGAGTTCAAGCGGTTATCATCCTGAAATTCGCTTTTTAACATTAAGATAACAGTAATTTAGAAGCAACTTTTACAGATACTTTTACAAGAAGTGCGATTTAACAATAATAATAGTAATTCCAAGTAATTAATATTTTAAATATATAGATTTCCAAATTCAATTATAACCTGTAGGATTTCAAGCTGTTGTCATCCTGAAGTCAGTTTTCTTTACATTAAGCTAACAGTAATTAAGAAGCAACTTTTACAGATATTTTTAAAAGAAGTGCGATTTAATAATAATAATAATAGTAATTCCAAATAGTAATTATTTTAAAAATATAGATGTCCAAATTGAATTAACCTGTACGATTTTAAGCGACTGTCATCCTGAAGTCCGTTTCCTTTACATTATGCCAACAGTAATTGAGAAGCAACTTTTAAAGATCCTTTTTAAAGAAGTGTGATTTAACAATAATAATAGTAATTCCAAATTGTAATTATTTTAAATATTTATAATTCCTAATCAATTATAACCTGTAGGATTTCAAGCTGTTGTCATCCTGAAGTCCGTTTCCTTTACATTATGCCAACAGTAATTGAGAAGCAACTTTTAAAGATCCTTTTTAAAGAAGTGTGATTTAACAATAATAATAGTAATTCCAAATTGTAATTATTTTAAATATTTATAATTCCTAATCAATTATAACCTGTAGGATTTCAAGCTGTTGTCATCCTGAAGTCCGTTTCCTTTACATTATGCCAACAGTAATTGAGAAGCAACTTTTAAAGATAATTTTAAAAGAAGTGCTCTATTTAACAATAATAATAGTAATTCAAAATAGTAATTATTTTAAATATGTAGATGTCCAAATTCAATTATAACCTATAGGATTTCAAGCGATTGTAACCCTGAAGTACGTTTTCTTTACATTAAGCCAACAGTAATTGAAAAGCAACTTTTACAGATACTTTTAAAGAAGTGCGATTTAACAATATAATAATAATTCCAAAAAGTATATATTTTAAATATGTAGATTTCCAAATTCAATTATAACCTGTAGGATTTCAAGCTGTTGTCATCCTGAAGTCAGTTTTCTCTACATTAAGCTAACAGTAATTGAGAAGCAACTTTTACAGATACTTTTTAAAGAAGTGCGATTTAACAATAATAATATTAATTCCAAATTGTAATTATTTTAAATATTTATAATTCCTAATCAATTATAACCTGTAGGATTTCAAGCTGTTATCATCTTGAAGTCAATTTTCTTTACATTAAGTAATTGAGAAGCAACTTTTACAGATACTTTTTAAAGAAGTGCGATTTAACAATAATAATAGTAATTCCAAATAGTAATTATTTTAAATATGTAGAATTCCAAATCAATTATAACCTGTTGGATTTCAAGCCGTTGTCATCCTGAAGTAAGTTTTCTTTACATTAAGCTAACAGTAATTGAGAAGCAACTTTTACAGATAGTTTTTAAAGAAGTGCGATTCAACAATAATAATAGTAATTTTACAAAGTAATTATTATTTTAAATATAGATGTCCAAATTGAATTAACTTGTTAGATTTCAAGCGGTTGTCATCCTGAAGTCAGTTTTTTTTTTACATTTAGCCAACAGTAATTGATAAGCAACATTTACAGATAGTTTTTAAAGAAGTGCAATAAAAAAATAATAATAGTAATTCTATTTATGCACACAAGTTATACAAATTTACAAATTCAATAACATGCCATTACATTTATGCCTTATTCGGGATTCGAACCTGAACCCATGGTGTGGCAGCTGTTCACTTTTTCATGATGTTCACTTATGGTATTTACTTTCTTTTACAGTAATTTTACAGTAATATGAGTGAAGTGATGATGCATAATGCTATACCTGTGATAGTATTGTGTATTATAAATATTAAGAAATTAAATTATTGTTTTCGGATTAAAAATTCTCTTTCGAAATTGTAGTGTTTCTACTCTCCGAATTTAAAAAAGTGGTTAAAAAAATTGTAAGTGGACATGAACACCATACCTCAAAAACTTATAATGCTGCAGAAACCAAATTTTTGTATAAAACTTATTGAGACGTGATAATAACACGAGTGTCAAAAACTAATATTCTAAAACAAAGAACGCTATTGTTTGATTTCGTTCTTTAGGAACTGTTTGAAAACGACTTATACTATTTAAAAAGTGCCGTACAACATGTTTACTGTTGTTGTTTCGAATGGTATTTGTAATGTCTGGATATAACTTGTCTAAAAGGTTAAATTTTTTGAAAAAAAAATGCAAATATTGATGACTAAAAGGCTCAGAGCCAACAATAAGATTGGTCCAATCTAGTATATCCTAAAAATTCTCCAATGAATATCTATATTCTAAAACCAATTACTCTCGTGGAATTAAAAATATTCATTGGCAAGTTGTTCCATTTGTCATTACCCTATTATAAAAGTAGTGCTTTCTCCCTTCCGATTTAAACCCATGATCTATCATTCTAGCTTTTATATTAAAGTCCAAACCCTCGACATCTTACTGTTTCATAAATTTGAGCAATTGAGTCAAATCTAAGCTAACCCTTCTCTCTTCCAAACTATACATATTCAAATTTCTTAATATATCTCCATAATTCGTGCCTGAAATAGCTTAGACCATTTTAGTATCCCTATGCTGAACTTTCTTTAATAAATCAATGTATTGTTTAAGATATGATGACGAAAACTGTAAAGCATACTATAGATGAGCCTCACCAAATCTTTATACGATATGGCAAGATTATATCCTTAGATTTTGCTTAGATATTATTTAAAGGTTTTTCCTGACGTAATCTTTATACGATATGGCAAGACTATATCCTTAGATTTTGCTTAGGTATTATTTAAAGATTTTTCCTGACGTAACCCAACATTCTATTAGCTTTCTTCCTCGCTACTGTGCATTATCTTTAAAATCTTAATTTACTTATACCCCAGAACACCGACTATATCACTATTTTGGATTTTAGCCTATTGTAAAAAATAGACATGTTTTCTATTTTTCATACTCATGTACAAAACCCGACATTTACTGATATTAAAAGTAGGGATGAATCGGATAGTGGTTTTGCCGGATACCGGATATCGGATATCCGGCGCACATTACAAACCGGATATCGGATATCAGTAGTGTAAAAACACCGATTCTAAGCCGCGGTGCTCTGTGGATTTTGGTGGATTTCTGTGGATTTTGGCGGTGCTCTGTGGATTTTTGGCGGTGCTCTGTGGATTTTGATGGTGCTATGAGGAGTAAATGAGGATTTTTGGCTTCTGAGCCGCGGTGCTGTGAGGAGTTATGAGGATTTTGGCGGTGCTGTGAGGAGTTATGAGGATTTTGGTGGTGCTGTGAGGAATAATGAGGATTTCTGCGGTGCTCTGTGGATTTTGGCGGTGCTGTGAGAATCAGGGCGGATCTCGTCTGTCAAGCCGCGGGGGCGTGGCCTAATGGAGATGACCTCAACCAATCAGGTGTCAGTAAGTGACGTCACATGCAGGGGACATGGGAACAGGTGTCGATCACTCATCGCCGCCGATGGGCATGTTACATCGTGTCTCAACGTGTATGTACAGGAATGAACCAATCAGAGTCTTGTGTGAAGATGACCTCATGAACAACCAATCAGGTGTCAGTAAGTGACGTCACACGCAGGTGGGGGAAGGTTTTACTAGTTCTGCTTGTAACCGCAAGACAACGCTGCATGTAGGGGAACGGACCAATCATATGCTTGTTTAAGAATGACATCATGAAGAACCAATCAGGTGTCAGTAAGTGATGTCTATGGAGTGTCATGTGACATGAAAGTTGCTTTTTTGTTATTTTGCGTTTTTATTTGGGTATTGGTGGAAATTTGCGACGCACAGCATCTACACATTTTTAATTATAAGCTGTGGGTTGTGACATCATAGGTATAATGTTAGGAATGGTTGGTTGTTGAAAAAACTGTGAGCTGTGAAAGTAATGTGAAAAAACTGTGAAAGTAAATAAAATATGATAGAATTAAACTAATATTCTTATTTTAATATTTATTATATTTTAATATTTATTTATATTTTGATATTTATTTGTATTTTATTATTTATATTTTTACATTTATTTTTAATATTTAATTATATTTTAACTTCTATATTTTATTATTCATTTATATTTTAACTTCTATATTTTATTATTCATTTATATTTTATATATATTTTAATATTTATATATATTTTATTATTCATATATTTCATACATATTTTAATATTTATTTATATTTTATTACTCATTTATATTTTACATATATTTCATTTACGTATACATCTGTGCCAAAAAAATTAACTCAGTGAGAGCAATTACATCCCACTAGAGCTGCACAATGAACTTATGTTAAAGGGAATGACAGTAGTGTATATATTTTAACTATGGTTAGTACAAAAGAAAAGAATTTTGCAAGAATGGTTTTAGAAAAATATATTTTATGTGACCAACTCCAGCATATAATTTCGCAATATAACTCTATGAGGAATCATCCTATGGGGGTAAATAACATACCATCGTGTACAGGAAGGTAGACCAGATTAATAAGTAAAGCTTTTTTTTACCTTTTGACATGTGTACTAAGGGTATAAAAAATGACAGTCTGGGGTTCTATGAAAATAATGTTTATAACAATATACGTTTAAATTACAATTTATATAACGGAAATCAGTCTCAGTGGATGAAAAAAAAGTAATTAATATGAAAGCTGATACTTTGAAAAAGAACCTTGGGAACCAAAACCTTGTATTACGGTTAATTAAACTTTTTATAAAAGTAATGTGTTCTTTAAATGTTTTTCACATCATACGTAAAATTATTATTTTAAGAGGGAAAATATCATATCGTTATGACTAGAAGGAGGGATCTCACCTTGATCACAATTGGATGCATTAGAATTGCTTACTGTTTAGGAATATGATGTAAAAGTTACTCTATCGCACTGTTTGTTGTGCTGGGCTTGATAAGAGCAGATTTGGGGTTGGTATGTAAGATAATGGATCTATTACTTGTTCTAATACGTGTTGAATAAGGGAATTTGTCTTAGATGTTGCTGTTTTAGGGGTGTTTTATAATTGGTTGTTTGATTGAACGATACAGTGCAGCTATACAAAGGGGTTTATTTATACGCTTGGTACAAGTACACATTTTTTCTTATGTCATAAAATTACACTATAACAAAACGCATAGGTGGATGGTAGAAATGAAGTAGCACCATACAAGGGGAATTATTAGGGCTGGCTGATTAAATTTTCAAAGACTAAGAGGCAACAAGTTCCCATATGAGTACAATTGAGGGTGAATGTGTAGAATTTGGCGACATCAAATATCCACAAGGGGACAATTTGAGAGGTGTATTCGTAAAATTGGCGACATAAAGTACCCATAGGGAGACGTTTGTAGGCGTATACATAAAATTGGGGTGAAAGCGGGGTTTGTAGTTGTACATTAGACAAGAATAAATGTAAAATGAAAAAGTTTAAGTTTGAAATAAATTATAAAAAGAATAAATGTTAAAAAAAAAAGTTAAAATACAATTTAAAAAGCAAAATGTAAAAAAAAAAAAAAGTTTAAATACAATTTAAAAAGCAAAATGTAAAAAAAAAAAAAAAGTTTAAAAAGAAAAATGTAAAAATAAAAAAAAGTTTAAGTGTGAATTAAAAACTAAAAGGTTAAGTAAGAAAAAAAAATAACTAAAAGTGAAAAAAAAATTTTAAAAGTGAAAAAATATATATATATATTTATATAAAAAATATTTGAAAAAAGTTTAAGTGTGAAATAAATTATAAAACTAATAAATGTAAAATAAAAAGTTTACGTGTGAAATAGATTATAAAAAGTATAAATGTAAAAAAATAAATAAAAAGTTTAAGTGAAAAATATAATGTAAAGATAAAAAAGTTAAAAAACAGTAACTGTAAAATAAAAAAAAAGTTTGTATAAAATGAACTTTTAAAAGAAAAATGAAAAAAAAAGTAAAAACAATATATAAAAAAAGTTTTAAGTGTAAAAATAAAATTTAAAAAAAAAAAAATTAAAAAAAAAAAGACAAATGTAAAAAAGAAAAACGTAAAAAAAAATTTAAAATTTTAAAAAAAAAATTTACAAACGAAAAATATGAAAAAAAAAAAGAAACGTTAAAAGAAAATTGCTAAATGTAAAAAAGAAATGTGTTAAATGTAAAAGATTAACCATCATAAGTTTTTTACCCGAATCGACCCAAAGCCATATGGTGTTACGGAACGTACTAGCCCCATATAGGCACAGATGCCCGTGGTGAGTTCTGTGAATGGTCTACCCACTAATCAAACGACAAGTACCACAATTACATTAAATAATTAGCAACAAAAAAAGCAGGAAATACTACTATAGATATAAAAAATATTAACAAAGTATCGAAAATAGAACCAAAGGTAACTAATAAATCTGTATAGAATGAGTGTCTATAAATGTATAAGAGAAACCAATGTATATATTTCTACTAAAATGTTGACACATATACTAAATTTTTAACAAATTAAGTCAAATATTTGCGAAATAGAGAAAATAATACATACTTTTTAAAATTGTATCAAATAGTCTATGAATGGATAAAAAAAAATATCATGACATGTATTAAAAAAAAATTAAAATAATGGACTTACGTGTAACACATTAAGTTAAGAAATTTATACTTATCAAAGAAAGTAACGTAAGTCATATAAAAAAAAAACCTGTAGTTAAGTACAATTGTTAATTGAATATGCTACAAAATATTGTCAAATTACACCATTTTTAGTGATAGGACAAGCAAACTTGTTAAAATGTCATATAATTATCAAAAATATTATACAAAGTACGAATTTAAAAAAAAAAAGTAAATGCAAAAAGAAAAAAAAGTTTAAGTGTAAAATAAAATGTAAAAAAAAATAAATGTAAAAAAGAAAAAAAAGTTTAATAAAAAAAAAGTTAAAAAATAATAAAAAAAAAATTTAAGTGTAAAATACAATTTAAAAAAAAATGTAAAAAGAAAAAAGTTTAATAAAAATTACATGTAAAAAGAAAAAAGTAAAAAAAAAAAATAAAAGAAAAAAAGTTAAAAAAGAAAAAAAAAAGTTAAAAAATAAATAAAAAGTTAAAAAAGAAAAAAAGTTAAAAAAGAAAAAAAAAAGTTTAAAAAGAAAAAAAAAAGTTTAAAAAGAAAAAAAAAGTTTAAAAAGAAAAAAAAATTAAAAAAGAAAAAAAAATTAAAAAAGAAAAAAAAAATTAAAAAAGAAAAAAAAAATTAAAAAAAAGAAAAAAAATTTAAAAAAAAAAAAAGTTAAAAAAGAAAAAAGAAAAAAAAAGTTTAAAAAAAATAGTTAAAGTGTAAAATACAATTTAAAAAAAAAATGAAAACATAAAAAATTAAAAAAAAAATGTAAGTGTAAAATTACATTTTAAAAGAAAATGTGAAAATAGAAAAAAAAGTAAAAAGAAAATTGCTAAAAGTAAAAAAAAATAAAGGTGTAAAATGTTAAATAAAAAGACCTTAAGTGTAAAAAATAGAAGAAAAAAGTTTAAGTGTAAAATATTACTCATCATAAGCTTTTTACTCGTATCCACCCAAAGTTATATGGCGTTACGGAGCGTACTAGCCCCATATAGGCGCAGATTCCTTGGTGAGTTCTGTGAATGGTCTACCCACTAATCAAACGATAAGTACAATAATTATATTAAAATATTAGCAAAAAAAAAAGCAGAAAATACTAATATAGATATAAAAAATATTATCAAAGTATAGAAAATAGAACCAAGAATAACTAATAAATCTGTATACAATGGGTGTCTATAAATGTATAAGAGAAACCAATGTTTATATCTCTACTAAAATGTTGACACATATACTAAATGTTTAATAAATTAACTCATATATTTGCGAAATAGAAAAAAATGGTACATACTTTTTAAAATTGTATCAAATAGTCTATGAATGGATAAAAAAAAAATTGTATATATAATTTTTAATTGTATCTATAAATGGATAAAAAAAATCATGACATGTATTAAAATAATGGACTTACGCGTGACAGTTTAAGTTAAAAAATTTATATTTACCATAAGTTATTATAAAAAAAAAACTGTAATTAAGTATAATTGTTAATTGAATATGCTACAAAATATTGCCAAGTTATTCCATGGTAGTGATTTAACAACCAAACACTTTGTCTTTAAAGATTACGATAACGCAGTTTTAGAAACTAACATAGGGACAAATGTGTATAATTATCATAAAATACTTCACATTACTGTTAAAATGTCATATAATTATCAAATATATTATACAAAGTAAGAAAAATATTACTTAATATGTTAAAATATTACCAATAGTACATGCCCAACAGATCAAAATGACCTTCAGCACCCTACGACACATGAAAACTTACGGAGATTAACAGCAATCTTGCCTCAAAAAATAAAACCAATAGTGTGCTGCTAAGGATAAAATGTCAAGTACACACCCAGTGTAGGAGATGTATACAAATAATATTGTTGAATTATTAACAAAGTGATTTCATTAATACTAAAATAAGGTCTTTGTTACAATAATATATATATATATGGAAATTAAGTTCTTATTAGTGAAATTTATGTAATATTTTTAGACTGCTTTGTTCAATTTATAATATGTAGGTAGAATTTTTACATAAAAAACCCCTTTGTGTTTATCAAAAATATTTCACAAATTAAGAAGAAGAATACCTAAGGAAGGTCTTTGCACATGATTATAGTACAAAACCATGTGGATTTACATCAATTTTACCAGGAACAAGGGGGTCAGTATACGGCTATGAGTCAAATAGTCAATTTTAAAACCACATTCAGGCATTAATAACACAAATGCCTGAATGTGGTGAAAAATTGACTATTTGACTCATAGCCGTATACTGACCCCCTTGTTCCTGGTAAAATTGATGTAAATCCACATGGTTTTGTACTATAATCATGTGCAAAGACCTTCCTTAGGTATTCTTCTTCTTAATTTGTGAAATATTTTTGATAAACACAAAGGGGTTTTTTATGTAAAAATTCTACCTACATATTATAAATTGAACAAAGCAGTCTAAAAATATTACATAAATTTCACTAATAAGAACTTAATTTCCATATATATATATATTATTGTAACAAAGACCTTATTTTAGTATTAATGAAATCACTTTGTTAATAATTCAACAATATTATTTGTATACATCTCCTACACTGGGTGTGTACTTGACATTTTATCCTTAGCAGCACACTATTGGTTTTATTTTTTGAGGCAAGATTGCTGTTAATCTCCGTAAGTTTTCATGTGTCGTAGGGTGCTGAAGGTCATTTTGATCTGTTGGGCATGTACTATTGGTAATATTTTAACATATTAAGTAATATTTTTCTTACTTTGTATAATATATTTGATAATTATATGACATTTTAACAGTAATGTGAAGTATTTTATGATAATTATACACATTTGTCCCTATGTTAGTTTCTAAAACTGCGTTATCGTAATCTTTAAAGACAAAGTGTTTGGTTGTTAAATCACTACCATGGAATAACTTGGCAATATTTTGTAGCATATTCAATTAACAATTATACTTAATTACAGTTTTTTTTTTATAATAACTTATGGTAAATATAAATTTTTTAACTTAAACTGTCACGCGTAAGTCCATTATTTTAATACATGTCATGATTTTTTTTATCCATTTATAGATACAATTAAAAATTATATATACAATTTTTTTTTATCCATTCATAGACTATTTGATACAATTTTAAAAAGTATGTACCATTTTTTTCTATTTCGCAAATATATGAGTTAATTTATTAAACATTTAGTATATGTGTCAACATTTTAGTAGAGATATAAACATTGGTTTCTCTTATACATTTATAGACACCCATTGTATACAGATTTATTAGTTATTCTTGGTTCTATTTTCTATACTTTGATAATATTTTTTATATCTATATTAGTATTTTCTGCTTTTTTTTTTGCTAATATTTTAATATAATTATTGTACTTATCGTTTGATTAGTGGGTAGACCATTCACAGAACTCACCAAGGAATCTGCGCCTATATGGGGCTAGTACGCTCCGTAACGCCATATAACTTTGGGTGGATACGAGTAAAAAGCTTATGATGAGTAATATTTTACACTTAAACTTTTTTCTTCTATTTTTTACACTTAAGGTCTTTTTATTTAACATTTTACACCTTTATTTTTTTTTACTTTTAGCAATTTTCTTTTTACTTTTTTTTCTATTTTCACATTTTCTTTTAAAATGTAATTTTACACTTACATTTTTTTTTTAATTTTTTATGTTTTCATTTTTTTTTTAAATTGTATTTTACACTTTAACTATTTTTTTTAAACTTTTTTTTTCTTTTTTCTTTTTTAACTTTTTTTTTTTTTAATTTTTTTTTCTTTTTTTTAATTTTTTTTTTCTTTTTTAATTTTTTTTTTCTTTTTTAATTTTTTTTTCTTTTTTAATTTTTTTTTCTTTTTAAACTTTTTTTTTCTTTTTAAACTTTTTTTTTTCTTTTTAAACTTTTTTTTTTTCTTTTTTAACTTTTTTTCTTTTTTAACTTTTTATTTATTTTTTAACTTTTTTTTTTCTTTTTTAACTTTTTTTCTTTTTTTTTTTTTTTTTACTTTTTTCTTTTTACATGTAATTTTTATTAAACTTTTTTCTTTTTACATTTTTTTTTAAATTGTATTTTACACTTAAATTTTTTTTTTATTATTTTTTAACTTTTTTTTTATTAAACTTTTTTTTCTTTTTTACATTTATTTTTTTTTACATTTTATTTTACACTTAAACTTTTTTTTCTTTTTGCATTTACTTTTTTTTTTTAAATTCGTACTTTGTATAATATTTTTGATAATTATATGACATTTTAACAAGTTTGCTTGTCCTATCACTAAAAATGGTGTAATTTGACAATATTTTGTAGCATATTCAATTAACAATTGTACTTAACTACAGGTTTTTTTTTTATATGACTTACGTTACTTTCTTTGATAAGTATAAATTTCTTAACTTAATGTGTTACACGTAAGTCCATTATTTTAATTTTTTTTTAATACATGTCATGATATTTTTTTTTATCCATTCATAGACTATTTGATACAATTTTAAAAAGTATGTATTATTTTCTCTATTTCGCAAATATTTGACTTAATTTGTTAAAAATTTAGTATATGTGTCAACATTTTAGTAGAAATATATACATTGGTTTCTCTTATACATTTATAGACACTCATTCTATACAGATTTATTAGTTACCTTTGGTTCTATTTTCGATACTTTGTTAATATTTTTTATATCTATAGTAGTATTTCCTGCTTTTTTTGTTGCTAATTATTTAATGTAATTGTGGTACTTGTCGTTTGATTAGTGGGTAGACCATTCACAGAACTCACCACGGGCATCTGTGCCTATATGGGGCTAGTACGTTCCGTAACACCATATGGCTTTGGGTCGATTCGGGTAAAAAACTTATGATGGTTAATCTTTTACATTTAACACATTTCTTTTTTACATTTAGCAATTTTCTTTTAACGTTTCTTTTTTTTTTTCATATTTTTCGTTTGTAAATTTTTTTTTTAAAATTTTAAATTTTTTTTTACGTTTTTCTTTTTTACATTTGTCTTTTTTTTTTTTAATTTTTTTTTTTTTAAATTTTATTTTTACACTTAAAACTTTTTTTATATATTGTTTTTACTTTTTTTTTCATTTTTCTTTTAAAAGTTCATTTTATACAAACTTTTTTTTTATTTTACAGTTACTGTTTTTTAACTTTTTTATCTTTACATTATATTTTTCACTTAAACTTTTTATTTATTTTTTTACATTTATACTTTTTATAATCTATTTCACACGTAAACTTTTTATTTTACATTTATTAGTTTTATAATTTATTTCACACTTAAACTTTTTTCAAATATTTTTTATATAAATATATATATATTTTTTTTCACTTTTAAAATTTTTTTTTCACTTTTAGTTATTTTTTTTTCTTACTTAACCTTTTAGTTTTTAATTCACACTTAAACTTTTTTTTCTTTTTACATTTTTCTTTTTAAACTTTTTTTTTTTTTTTACATTTTGCTTTTTAAATTGTATTTAAACTTTTTTTTTTTTTTTACATTTTGCTTTTTAAATTGTATTTTAACTTTTTTTTTTAACATTTATTCTTTTTATAATTTATTTCAAACTTAAACTTTTTCATTTTACATTTATTCTTGTCTAATGTACAACTACAAACCCCGCTTTCACCCCAATTTTATGTATACGCCTACAAACGTCTCCCTATGGGTACTTTATGTCGCCAATTTTACGAATACACCTCTCAAATTGTCCCCTTGTGGATATTTGATGTCGCCAAATTCTACACATTCACCCTCAATTGTACTCATATGGGAACTTGTTGCCTCTTAGTCTTTGAAAATTTAATCAGCCAGCCCTAATAATTCCCCTTGTATGGTGCTACTTCATTTCTACCATCCACCTATGCGTTTTGTTATAGTGTAATTTTATGACATAAGAAAAAATGTGTACTTGTACCAAGCGTATAAATAAACCCCTTTGTATAGCTGCACTGTATCGTTCAATCAAACAACCAATTATAAAACACCCCTAAAACAGCAACATCTAAGACAAATTCCCTTATTCAACACGTATTAGAACAAGTAATAGATCCATTATCTTACATACCAACCCCAAATCTGCTCTTATCAAGCCCAGCACAACAAACAGTGCGATAGAGTAACTTTTACATCATATTCCTAAACAGTAAGCAATTCTAATGCATCCAATTGTGATCAAGGTGAGATCCCTCCTTCTAGTCATAACGATATGATATTTTCCCTCTTAAAATAATAATTTTACGTATGATGTGAAAAACATTTAAAGAACACATTACTTTTATAAAAAGTTTAATTAACCGTAATACAAGGTTTTGGTTCCCAAGGTTCTTTTTCAAAGTATCAGCTTTCATATTAATTACTTTTTTTTCATCCACTGAGACTGATTTCCGTTATATAAATTGTAATTTAAACGTATATTGTTATAAACATTATTTTCATAGAACCCCAGACTGTCATTTTTTATACCCTTAGTACACATGTCAAAAGGTAAAAAAAGCTTTACTTATTAATCTGGTCTACCTTCCTGTACACGATGGTATGTTATTTACCCCCATAGGATGATTCCTCATAGAGTTATATTGCGAAATTATATGCTGGAGTTGGTCACATAAAATATATTTTTCTAAAACCATTCTTGCAAAATTCTTTTCTTTTGTACTAACCATAGTTAAAATATATACACTACTGTCATTCCCTTTAACATAAGTTCATTGTGCAGCTCTAGTGGGATGTAATTGCTCTCACTGAGTTAATTTTTTTGGCACAGATGTATACGTAAATGAAATATATGTAAAATATAAATGAGTAATAAAATATAAATAAATATTAAAATATGTATGAAATATATGAATAATAAAATATATATAAATATTAAAATATATATAAAATATAAATGAATAATAAAATATAGAAGTTAAAATATAAATGAATAATAAAATATAGAAGTTAAAATATAATTAAATATTAAAAATAAATGTAAAAATATAAATAATAAAATACAAATAAATATCAAAATATAAATAAATATTAAAATATAATAAATATTAAAATAAGAATATTAGTTTAATTCTATCATATTTTATTTACTTTCACAGTTTTTTCACATTACTTTCACAGCTCACAGTTTTTTCAACAACCAACCATTCCTAACATTATACCTATGATGTCACAACCCACAGCTTATAATTAAAAATGTGTAGATGCTGTGCGTCGCAAATTTCCACCAATACCCAAATAAAAACGCAAAATAACAAAAAAGCAACTTTCATGTCACATGACACTCCATAGACATCACTTACTGACACCTGATTGGTTCTTCATGATGTCATTCTTAAACAAGCATATGATTGGTCCGTTCCCCTACATGCAGCGTTGTCTTGCGGTTACAAGCAGAACTAGTAAAACCTTCCCCCACCTGCGTGTGACGTCACTTACTGACACCTGATTGGTTGTTCATGAGGTCATCTTCACACAAGACTCTGATTGGTTCATTCCTGTACATACACGTTGAGACACGATGTAACATGCCCATCGGCGGCGATGAGTGATCGACACCTGTTCCCATGTCCCCTGCATGTGACGTCACTTACTGACACCTGATTGGTTGAGGTCATCTCCATTAGGCCACGCCCCCGCGGCTTGACAGACGAGATCCGCCCTGATTCTCACAGCACCGCCAAAATCCACAGAGCACCGCCAAAATCCACAGAGCACCGCAGAAATCCTCATTATTCCTCACAGCACCACCAAAATCCTCATAACTCCTCACAGCACCGCCAAAATCCTCATAACTCCTCACAGCACCGCGGCTCAGAAGCCAAAAATCCTCATTTACTCCTCATAGCACCATCAAAATCCACAGAGCACCGCCAAAAATCCACAGAGCACCGCCAAAATCCACAGAAATCCACCAAAATCCACAGAGCACCGCGGCTTAGAATCGGTGTTTTTACACTACTGATATCCGAACTGGATTTTACCGGATATCCGGTAGTTTCTTTTTTATGAAAATATCTTCTCATACACACTAGAAAAAACGGAAATCCGTCAAAAATTACAAGATATTTTTTTATTCTATAATATTCCCCAATTCCTTACCTTTAAGGTGATACCAAGATTAAATAAACTTTCACAAAACCTTTTTATTTACAAAGGGTTTGTCTAGGGTGCTGCTAGCAATGGGCGTATGTTTTGTACAATTTAAACTCAATTTCTGAATAATTGTAATTTTACCATATGCATAAGTATTAAAACTCAAGTTTGCTTAAACTTTTGAGAAATTTATTTTTATTTCAACTTTATATTAGTTGTAAAATGTTATGACACTCCACCATAACTATTTGTTAAAAAAAAATTAATAGAATTTTAAAGTTAAAAACGAGAAAAATTCAAGGGAGAATCTGCACACTGTTAATACATTGGTAAAATGTTCAGGAAAATACTTAAAGCAAAGATAATTGACCGCCACAAAATTTTTTTTCGGTGTTTTATTCATCCGGATATCCGGCTTGGTAAATCGAATATCCGGCACTTTACTTCCGGATATCGGATAGTTACCGGATAGTTAAAAATCAGCCGGATAGGCCGGATACCGGATAGTTACCGGATATCCGTTTCATCCCTAATTATAAGACATGCTTCATTTAGTAGCCCATTCTGAAATTTTTTTTAAAATCACCTTGAAATTTCTCTTTGTGTTCCTTATAATTCACCGTCCCTATAATTTTTAAATCATTTACAAAATTTGCTGACCTTACCCCTAATATTCCGACTAATATCTTCACTAAAAATAATAAATACAATTGGATCTAACGCAAAACCCTGCGGCACTCTACTTTTAACTTCTACCCACTAACAGTAATTAGCATTTATTTGATTTCTACTCAATCCCTAACCTTTTTAATTTGAACAGCAATGCCTCGTGAGGAACATTCTAAAAGGTCTTCTGAAAATCAATGCAGACTTTAAAGATAAGGTTTATTTTAAATAATAAGATTTATTTGACACAGAGTAAGATTTATTAGAAATAAAAAAATGGATCTAAAATAATATTATAAGTCGTTTCTTTTTATTTGGTTCTCATTTCCTAAATTTTTAAACAGCTCGTTTCCTTTGATAAAAAATAAAATTAAATTATTATAAAAACTAATTTTTCTTAATTTTTCAGTACATAGTGGGTTTCAGAAGACCCAAACCTTAAAATGTCATCTAAAGATAGTTAAAACAAAATCATCCACGAAATAATTTCGTTGTAAGCAAACTTTTAATAAGTTGCTTCGAATTTTGAATATTAAAGGCCATACAAAAGTATCTAGATACCAAATTGGAGCTAAATCGACTCGGTAGTTTTAGAGTTAACTATACACAGGCGAAAAAAACCATACCTTAAAGTGGCATAACTGAACCTATTTTATTTTGATGAAATACTGATATTAATATCTTTAATTTTATACAACGCAACCTATTTTACAAGTTTATTCAATCAAAAGTAAGAAGACTTAAAAATTTTATTTTTTATACACTGTTAAAAATAAGTAATCAAAAAGAAGTAAAATTTACTCATTTTTGATTACATTCGATGCTTATTATAGTTCCGAATACATGCTTCATTTTTGAAAAGGGCATTTACTCAAAAATGAGTACATTGAGTAAAAACGAATAGAGAGAGAGAGAGAGAGAGAGAGAGAGCAGTAACTTGCCTACATGGCTGTCTTCATAAATCACTTTCAATAAATATCAACAATTACCGGAAGTCGAACCCAATCCTTAGGCACCGCAGTCTAGTGTTTTATCCATTGTACCAGGGCGACCTAAACAAGTTATAAACAGAAGAAATATTAAAAAAGTTGTGCTAAAAGACTGGGAAGTAAGATAATTGAGTTGTAATAACTCAGTTTCCATTAAAGCAATCGATATCAAATAAGATAGAAAACCATCTTTTGAATAACAATTTTAGTCAGGTCGCTTTGTTAAGATGGATTGAATAGAAGCTGAAATTAGCAATATTAAATAACACATGTTGTTAAATTGTTGCTTAAATTGTATTGTTGCTTAAATTTGAGTACGTCATCGTTCATTTACGATGCAATTGTACTTAAAGAAAAACGAGTATGTTCAAGTACTCATTTTTAAGTATTTTTTTTTACAATGTAGACTATGCATATGGCGTCAGTTACCGAAAAGACAAAACCATGTGTTATGTATACAGTGTATAAAAAATCATCTGCTAAATTTTTTTTATCAATACAAAAGCGATTCTTTATCATATACCATTTAATCTCGACACCAAGTCGTGTGTAGTCTCTATTCTAAATTATTCATTGAGCCGAACTTTATTCAAAACGTTCCATTATTCATTACAATGTTATAACGTACACAAAAGGGCATTTTAAACGTTTCAATTTCGAAATTCTGAACACTAGAAACAACGAGAAAATAATTGCCATTTCATTTCGCAACTTAACTTGATGCACTGCGCGATTCTTTATTCTATACCATTTAATCTCGACACCAAGTCGTGTGTGGTCTCTGTTCTAAGTTACTCATGGAGCCGATCTTTATTCAAAACGTTACCTTATTCATTGCAATGTTATAACGTACACAAAATGGCATTTTAAACGTTTTAATTTTGAAATTCTCAACACTAGAAACAACGAGAAAATAATTGCCATTTCATTTCGCAACTTAACTCGATGCACTGCGCGATTCTTTATCCTATACCATTTAATCTCGACACCAAGTCGTGTGTAGTCTCTGTTCTAAATTATTCATTGAGCCGAACTTTATTCAAAACGTTCCATTATTCATTACAATGTTATAACGTACACAAAAGGGCATTTTAAACGTTTCAATTTCGAAATTCTGAACACTAGAAACAACGAGAAAATAATTGCCATTTCATTTCGCAACTTAACTTGATGCACTGCGCGATTCTTTATTCTATACCATTTAATCTCGACACCAAGTCGTGTGTAGTCTCTGTTCTAAGTTACTCATGGAGCCGATCTTTATTCAAAACGTTACCTTATTCATTGCAATGTTATAACGTACACAAAATGGCATTTTAAACGTTTTAATTTTGAAATTCTCAACACTAGAAACAACGAGAAAATAATTGCCATTTCATTTCGCAACTTAACTGGATGCACTGCGCGATTCTTTATTCTATACCATTTAATCTCGACACCAAGTCGTGTGTAGTCTCTGTTCTAAGTTACTCATGGAGCCGATCTTTATTCAAAACGTTACCTTATTCATTGCAATGTTATAACGTACACAAAATGGCATTTTAAACGTTTTAATTTTGAAATTCTGAACACTAGAAACAACGAGAAAATAATTGCCATTTCATTTCGCAACTTAACTTGATGCACTGCGCGATTCTTTATTCTATACCATTTAATCTCGACACCAAGTCGTGTGTAGTCTCTGTTCTAAGTTACTCATGGAGCCGATCTTTATTCAAAACGTTACCTTATTCATTGCAATGTTATAACGTACACAAAATGGCATTTTAAACGTTTTAATTTTGAAATTATCAACACTAGAAACAACGAGAAAATAATTGCCATTTCATTTCGCAACTTAACTTGATGCACTGCGCGATTCTTTATTCTATACCATTTAATCTCGACACCAAGTCGTGTGTAGTCTCTGTTCTAAGTTACTCATGGAGCCGATCTTTATTCAAAACGTTACCTTATTCATTGCAATGTTATAACGTACACAAAATGGCATTTTAAACGTTTTAATTTTGAAATTCTCAACACTAGAAACAACGAGAAAATAATTGCCATTTCATTTCGCAACTTAACTCGATGCACTGCGCGATTCTTTATCCTATACCATTTAATCTCGACACCAAGTCGTGTGTAGTCTCTGTTCTAAATTATTCATTGAGCCGAACTTTATTCAAAACGTTCCATTATTCATTGCAAGTTATAACGTACACAAAAAGAACATTTTAAACATTTTAATTTCGAAATTCTGAACACTAGAAACAACGAGAAAATAATTGCCATTTCATTTCGAAACTTAACTCAATGCACTGCGCGATTCTTTATCCTATACCATTTAATCTCGACACCAAGTCGTGTGTAGTCTCTATTCCAAATTATTCATTGAGCCAAACTTTATTCAAAACGTTCCATTATTCATTGCAAGTTACAACGTACACAAAAAGGACATTTTAAACATTTTAATTTCGAAATTCTGAACACTAGAAACAACGAGAAAATAATTGCCATTTCATTTAACTTGATGCACTGCGCAAGCATCACATGTTGAACATCAACAGTGCGGTATTGAAATTCCAAAGTGGAAACAATTCCCAGGAGTCAAAATGTTCCAGATAGCAGACATATCTGGGAGAGATGCCAAGACATAGTTCAGATATCTGGATGTCAGAGGAGAGATTAGGGGGCTATGATATTAAGCCAAAGGAAATAAAGGAAAATTGCTGTAGATAAAGTGAATAAATTCCGGACAAGTCATTTCGCTTGGTAAAGTGAGGAAGGAAATGGTCTTGTATAATTGGTTTCATTTCTCATCTCCTAATGTATGATGTTTATTGGAAGACATGTTTAACTGCGTACACTCTATTAGAATTCGCTGTGGCTATTATATGAATTAGAATACTTAATACTCAAATTGACTGAATGTGCTAAATGTACATCAAATTTCTGATATTTTTTAATGATTAAATAGTCAAATAAGAAAATATTTTTAAAGTTTTATAGGTATAATATGTCACCTCTTTTAAAAATTTTAAATTGAGTTTTCAAAAATAGTTAATATTGTATTTCATGCAATAAAAAAATACTACTAAAAAGTATTGAAGAATGTTTATACTAATAATATTGTAGTTAGTTATAAAATGTGTTTAAAACTACAATTAATAATTTTGACTACCAAAATATGACTTAAGACCCGAAAAGGTTTGTACAATACAGTATGTTTTAATTATTCCCCAATTAACTTTCTGAAGAAATCACCAGTTTTTTCATCAACAAACGTCACTTTTATACTCATAAAAATAAAAAATAAAAATATTTTCCAAACTTTTTGTATTGAGGTATACATTAAAAGCTATCTCTAAAAAAAGACAAGACTTTTAATTTAAAAATATACACGATATGTTTTGTTTCCTATTTGTCTATTATAAAAATACTGTTTTCTTCATTACCGATTAAAAGGCTATTTGTATATTTTGATTCCATGATTACTCGTTTTATTACCCTTGCCAAGGATATTAAAACATAAACCATCAAAGAATAAAATGTAATCAAACACTTTTATCTTCCCTAAAGTCCATTACGTTTTTAATGTATCTTTATAATTCATGTTTGGAATACTCTGAACCATTTGAGTTCTCATGTTCATCACAGTCGTTAACAAATCCGTGAATATTAAACCAACTTCATCGCGCCAACCAATACCGCCAATTATCAATTAGAATTTTATGTATTTTTAACCGATTTAAAGTATTATGTATTTTGTTTAAAGTATTTACCAATATCAAAAAGTGCGCCAAAGGAGAGATCTTATCAATGCGACTGTTATGTATTTTTTAAAATGTATGTTCGCTCATGATTTCTGTTCTAATTAAGATATTTGGACAATTTTTTTTATTGTACAGGGGTGGTCTCACTTGAGTACCTTTTAAAAAAAAATCCGATTATCCAGCATTTAACTATCCAAAATTCTCAATTAACCAGAAAGTTCGAATAAAATATTGTCCGATTGCGAAAATTCTTTTTTTGTTAAATAGACAAAAATCCACTTTGGCAAAAAATTGGGTTATCTGGATGTTATATATCCGGAAATATCGATTAACCCAACTTGTTTTAAGCATTTTATTCAAATAAAAATATTTTCATTGTTGGATAAGGATTTAAAACAATAAAATTTCGTTCAGCCGGAATTTATTTAACCGTATAATCTCAAAATATACTATCTGGGGCAAGGAAAAAAAAAGCTAGCAATAACTTGAGTTTCCAGGTACATAAAAGCAGAGGAGACTGAGTCCCCACCTAAATTAAAAACTGAAAAGGGGGAAAAATTACGTTAAAAAAAAGAAAAATCGACTTTAAGAAAAATGGATTAAAAAGTAAAAAATAATTTTTAATTTTACGAACAAGATGAAAAAAATGAATTTTTTAATCTCTATTTTATATTTATTACAACTCATACTTAACATATAACAACTTAATATAACAACTTTTTGAAGTTGGTGTCAATTTACAAAATCATACTTAAAGTTTGAAGCCGATTTTAATACGTTGACATAAGCATACAATTAACATTAAATAATTCAATTCTTTCAACTTGTTCGTAAAATCAAAAAATATTTTTTACTTTTTAATCTATATTTCTTAAAGTCGTTTTTTTTAAAGAATATTTTATTTTTAAAAAGATTAATTTATTTTCATTCACGATATCGTTACCAATTTGAAGACATGCGTAATATTAAACAATGCTGATACATGAAAATAACAGTACTAGAAAAAGCTAATGCATTGTTCCAACAATGCGCAAACGGCATAAAACAATTTCATAGAATTTTAATCTTGGATTGTTATTATTTGAACAATGTTATTATAATAATAATATATATAACAAAGGCTGTAGTAGCAATAATGTTTCTACCAATAATTGTTCTCTAAATGTATGTACTTTATTTAAGTTTCCGATTTTGAACTTGCTGAGTGATATTTTACGTTGTGCATTTCTTCTGATATAGTCTTATACAAATCGCAACCAACCATTTCAAATAGTGCATAATTTTTGGACTTTGGATGAATGACAATCCATAAGAATTAGCGACGAAAGTATTTTCTGTTGGTAAGTTGTATTTTTGTTTTCTTAGTGAATTTTGTCCATAGTTACAGATTGATATGTTATAACTTTTAATTTGCATTTTATTGGGTTTTATTGAGATTTGCACTTTTTGTAATTAAAAAATTGTGGTGGAATTAAAATAAGTATTTCACATTCTTTTTGAAATATTTTTAGATAAAATGTTGTTGTTACTAGTCCTTCGCTGGCTAGCGGCAGCTAGACAGCCTCCATGAGTCCCCACACCCTCAAAAAATCCAGGGCCTGCAAAGGATCCGTCTCGAAAAAGTCCCTGGTGAGCCGAAGATAAGACAGAATGTGTTCCGGGGTCGCACTCTCCACTCCACACTTGGAGCATACCGGAAACTGCTTAACGCCGTTTTCATAAAAACAACCTCGCAAGTGGCCATTAGCAAATTTAGACAATTCCGACTGATCGGCTCTATCACAAGAGAGGCCAATAGAACCACCAGGGCTGTCCCGCCTATACCATCCATTGGGTGGAGGGACCCTCCACACCATTAAGTCCTTGATTTTCCTGATGGAGAAAAGTTCATCAAATGTGAGGGAGGAGTCAGAGCGAACTGGTTCCGCCGAGCCTCTCTTCGCCAAGTCGTCGGCAATCTCATTTCCAAAGATATCGACATGGGATGGAATCCATTGGAGGTGCACCTCATGGGCCGGACTGAGGAGTCCCAACATGTTCAAAATGGAGATGCCAGTACGATCACCGACGTGATCGTACTGGCATATCGTACTTGAGATAAAATAGTCATCATATCTCAGTAATTTTTATCCAAATGTATTTTTTTAAGTTAGAAAAATATTTACAAATATTATACCAAAACTTTTTAAATTTTCAAAAATCAATAAGTTTGTTAAACAGTAATCAAATCTTACACAGCAGCATTTAGCAAATATTAAAATACATGTATTTTAACTAAGCAAAAGTATTACAAATACATAATTTATAACTTGTCTTTTGTAATGTTAGGCAGATAGTATTTTAATAGCTTATGTTTTTATACAAAGTTTGGTATTTTCTAATTTAATATATTGTAACTTTATCAAAGTTCTTCTTTGAAGTGAATTCTACCTACATTTTTACTTTATTACTGTGTATTATAATGAGGTGGGTTGCAATTTTAGAAAGATAAAGTCTTACACAATTAACATACATTTTTAGGAGTTTTTGATGTCATATGTTTATTGCGGGACTTGATAAAGCAAAGAACTCAGGAGACATAGTGCAATTTTTCATTCGCATAAACATGAAAAATTTCTGTTTTATTCGTGTATAAGGAGACAAAACATAAAACAGCCACTATGCCACAAGAGGACTGATGTCTACTTTATTTAAAATATTCCTTTTCATTTAAAGTGTTTTTGATGTCACCTTTTTATTACAGAACTAGAAAAGCGAAGGAATCAGAGAACGAAGTGCAATTTCTCATTTGTATGAAAAGGAAATGAGAAACTTCACTTCTATTTCCTATAAGGAGATAAACCATTAAAAGAGAGAAGCCACCATGCCACAAGTAAGTCTGACTGTTATTTAAAATATTTATTTTTATTTAAAGTGTTTTTGATGTCATATTTTCACTGCAGGTATAGAGAAAGCGAAGTACCCAGAGAACGAAGTGCAATTTTTCATTGGTATGAATAGGCAATGAGAAATTTCACTTATATTTCCAAAGGAGACAAGACATCAAAAGATAAGCCACCATGCCAAAAGTAAGTCTGATAGTGGCTGTAATTTAAAATATTCCTTTTCATTTAAAGTGTTTTTGGTGTCATATTTTCATTGCAGGTTTCAAGAAAACGAAGAACCCAGGAAACGAAGTGCAATTTCTCATTGGAATGTAGAAGCAATGAGAAATTTCACTTCTATTTCTGTATAATAAGACAAGACATCAAAAGCCACCATGCTACAAGTAAGTCTGATAGTGATTGTTATTTAAGATATTAATTTTTATTTATAGAGTTTTTGATGTCATATTTTCATTGCAGGTTTAGAGAAAGCAAAGAACTCAGCGAACGAAGTGCAATTTCTCATTGGAATGTAGGGACAATGAGAAATTTCACTTCTATTTCCGTATAATAAGACAAGACATCAAAAGCCACCATGCTCAAGTAAGTCTGATAGTGACTGTTATTTAAGATATTAATTTTTATTTATTTAGTTTTTGATGTCATATTTTCATTGCAGGTCTAGAGAAAGCAAAGAACCCAGCGAACGAAGTGCAATTTCTCATTGGAATGTAGAGGCAATGAGAAATTTCACTTCTATTTCCATGTAAGCAGCCAAGACATCTAAAAGAAAAGCCACAATTCTACAAGTAAGTCTGAAAGCAAATGTTGTTTAAAATATTCCTTTTAATTTAAAGTGTTTTGATGTCATATTTTCATGCAGGTCTATAGAAAACGAAGAACCCAGGAAAAGAAGTGTAATTTTTCATTGGTATGAATAGGCAGTGAGATTTACTTTTAGCATAGTGGCTTCTCTTTTGGTATCTTGCAAGATACCAAAAGAGAAGCCACTATGCTAAAAGTAAATCTGATAGTAGCTGTTATTTGAAATATTTATTATCATTTAAATTGTTTTTGGTGTCATATTTTCATTGAAGGTCTATAAAAAATGAAGAACCCATGAAGCGAAGGGCAATGTTTCATTGGTATGAATAGACAATGAGATATTTCACTTATATTTCCAAAGGAGACAAAACATCAAGAGAGAAGCCCCCATGCCACAAATAAGTCTGATAGTGACTATTTATTAAGTTATTTATTTTTATTTAAAGTGTTTTTGATGTCATCTTTTATTTGCAGGTCTAGAGAAAGCAAAGAATCCAGCTATTTGAAGTACAATTTCTCATTGGAATGTAGGGGCAATGAGAAATTTCACTTCTATTTCCGTATAAGAAAACAAGACATCAAAAAGAAAAGCCACCATTCTACAATTAAGTCTGATAGCAACTGTTATTTAAAATATTCCTTTTAATTTAAAGTGTTTCGATGTCATATTTTCATGCATATAGAAAATGAAGAACCCAGGAAACGAAGGGCAATTTTTCATTGGTATGAATAGGCAATGAGAAATTTTACTTCTATTTCCAAATGTGATAAAACATCAAAAGAGAAGCCACCATGCCACAAATAAGTCTGATAATAACTGTTATTTAAAATATTTATTTTTATTTAAAGTGTTTTTGATGTCATATTTTCATTGCAGGTCTAGAGAAAGCGAAGAACCCAGCTAACGAAGCGCAATTTCTCATTGGAATGTAGAGGCAATGAGAAATTTCACTTCTATTTCCGTATAAGAAGACAACACATCAAAAAGAAAGCCACCATTCTACAAGTTAGTCTGATTGTGACTGTTATTTAAAATATTCATTTTCCTTTAAAGGGTTTTGATGCCGTATTGGCATGCAGGTCTATAGAAAATGAAGAACTCAGTCAACAAGTGCAATGTGTCATTGGTATGAAGAAATAATGAGAAATTCTATTTCTATTACATTATAAGGAGATAATATATAAAAAGAAGCATATATTACACAAGTAATTCTGTTACTGTTAGTAACTGTTAAAAGTGGGATTGTCTAACTAGTATTGTGGCCTGGCTTGATTCACCGATAACTATGCGAACCTGAAGTAATCAAATTGTAGCAAGCATAATTCAGTCATTTTGGACAAAGTAATACCCCAAGGTAAAATTAACTCTTATTTACGGAACGCATTTTTTTATAATTCACATGTTATAAACTGAAGTGTCTTGAAGTGAAAAAGACAAAATCTACATAAGAAAGCTACTCAGAGATAAAGATGTGTTTTCAACGCCGAATCACAACACAACAGGTGAAATACAACAGTAAACGACACGTTATTTTTCGCCTAAAACCAACGACCAAAACAACAAACCAAGCGCCAAACACATGTACATCCTTTTCTCGGCACAAGTCGCACCCACTCGATGCAATAATCGATTAATATAAAACCCTGCGCATGCGCAGACCCGTCGGATTATAGGAAGCAGGAGTTAAGATTAAAGGATGGCGAGGAACGATGCCGCGAGAGGAAAAAGAAGAGAAGAGGAAATGCGGGGGAGGAGGGGGGAGGGCTGTGGCGTTGGGATGAATGGATTCCGCCATTTCTGTAAGAGGATGTTGGGTATCGGATGATCTTTAATGCATCTCTGATGCGGATGCTATGAGAGATAAAAAGGAGAAGAGAAATGCGGGTTTATTGATGCTTCTTTTTGAATGTTAGGATAATTGGAAAAAGTTTTTCACGTGTACATTGTTGTAAATAGGTACTCAAAAATAAGTAAAATGTAGTATTTTTTTGAGTACATTCGATGCTCATCATGGCACTGAATACATAAGTTTTAATTTTGAAAAAGACATGTACTCAAAAATGAGTACAATGAGTAAAAAAGCCATTTCTGTAAGAGGATGTTGGGTATTGGATGATCTTTAATGCATCTCTGATGCGGATGCTATGAGAGATAAAAAGGAGAAGAGAAATGCGGGTTTTTTGATGCTTCTTTTTGAACGTTAGGATAATTGGAAAAAAGTTTTCCACGTGCGCATTGTTGAAAATAGGTACTCAAAAATAAGTAAAATGTAGTATTTTTTTGAGTACATTCGATGCTCAGCATGGCTCTGAATACATAAGTTTTAATTTTGAAAAAGACATCTACTCAAAAAGGAATACAATGAGTAAAAAAGAGCAAAAGATAGCTTACATAGGCTGCCTTCATAAATCACTTTCAATAAATATTGGAAATTACAGCCCAGACTTACCGGGAATTGAATCCAGATCCTCAGGCACCGCAGCCCAGAGCATTATCCTTTAAATTACCAGGGCGACGTGAATAAGTTATAAACAGAAGAAATGTTAAGAAGGTGTGCCAAAGGAATGGGAAGTAAGATATTTGAGTTGTAATAACTCAGTTTCCATTTAAGTAATAGGCATAAAATAATAATAATGTATAAAACCTTTTCTAAACAACTATTTTAAGTTTGTCAGGTCGCTTTGTTAAGATGGCTTGCATAGAAGTTGAGATTAGCAATATTAAATCAACATGCTTTTTGAGAAACTACGATTACTTAAATTTGAGTACGTTATCGCTCACTTACGATGCAATTGTACTCAAACAGAAACGAGTATGTACAGGTACTTATTTTTAAGTACCCTTTTTTTTGACAGTGTAGGATAATTGGAAAAAGTTTTTCACGTGTATATTTATAAATAATTATTATCAATTTGTTTTTATATTTAGAAATATATTATACATTAATTTATACTTATAATAAAATTAAAATTTGCTGTGCTAGTTCTCTATAATATCATATACTTATAATCCAATTCTGACTAAACTTGGTAAATTTATTTTCGCACTCGGAAGAAGCTTTAAATGTCGAATAATATTTTAATACCTTAAATTGAATATTTATAATTATAAAAATGATTTCTTTATGTATTTAATAAGTAGTTAATAAGTAGAGCAATGTAACGGTTGTATCTTCTACCTACATTTCTAAATTAGATTAATTTTCTACGCAAAATCACATTAAATTATTATATAAATGATAATATTATTATGAACTTAATTTTTTAAAGTTTTATTTGTATTTTATAAATGGATGTGTTTTATAAAGGAAAATACCCATTCAATTAAAAAAAATATTAATTAATTTACGTTCCGGCTGATATCCTGGTATACCCAAAACAAACACCCGATCCAAAAAAGCCTATACCATTACATAAAAACACTCTTCGATCCCAACGGCTTGAAACCGAACCAAAACAACTCTACACAAATATGAAAGACAAACAAAATCCCCCCCATCCCAAAAAGCAATCTACTCCTCCTCCCCTCCCCTTCTCTCACATCGGCACGCAACAAAATAAAAATCGTTCGCAAACCACCTCTCCCAACATCCCCATCATTTCGGGAAGCGGAAGAGCAAAAGAGAGAATCTCCAATATGGCCGACATTGGATTCCTCAGGGGCGAGGGGTGATGCATAGAGGACGATATCTAGAGAGATGGAGAGAGACTCGCTGCCTCCATCATCCCTTTGATGGGATGGATGAGGATGAGAGGTAGGTGGAAGAGGGGTCGTTATGGTTATGGGTTTGCTGAAAGAGATGCTGAGTTTGGTGCAGAAAGAGTTGCTTGTTTGTGATTGGGCTTGTGGGGTGGGAGAGAGATGGCTTGTGTTTCCTGTGTGAGATCATGTTAACAGGTGGGTTTGGTAGGTGGAGGAAGTAGTTAGTTCGTTAGCTTCGAATTTGTGATTTTGGGTCGTTTGCGTGATATTTTTAAGAGATGCACGAAAGGAAAAAAAAACTGTAAAAAAAGGTACTTAAAAATGGGTACATGGAACTACTCGTTTTTCTTTGAGTACAATTGCATCGTAAATGAGCGATGACGTATTCAAATTTAAGCAACCGTACTTTTTAAAAAACTGCGCAGTGCGATTTAATGTTGCTGATTTTAGATTCTGTTCAAGCCATCTTAACAAAGTGACCTGACAAACTTAAAATAGCTGTTCAGAAGATGGTTTTGTAACGTTATTTGATGTCGATTGCTTAAATGGAAACTGAGTTATTAGAATTCAATGATCTTACATCCCATTTTCTTGGCACATCTTTTTAACATCTATTATGTATATAACTTCTTCGCGTCGCCCTGATAGTACAAGGGATAACGCATTGGACCGCGGTGCCTAAGGATATGAGTTCGATTCCCTATAAGTCTTGTTTGTAGTTATCGATATTTATTGAAAGTGATTTATAATGGCAGGCCATGTAGGCAACCTACTGTTTTTTTATATTCATATTTACTCATTTTACTCAAATTTGAGTACATGTTTTTTCGGAAATGAAACTTATGTATTCGGAGCTATAATAAACATAGAATGTAATAAAAAAATTGAGTACATTTTATTTATTTTAGAGCACTTATTTGTAACAGTGAAACACGCTAGAATTGTAAATCTTTATTTGTGAATTTATCTCAATTGTTGTCTACGTTTCTTATTGTTATTTTAATTGATCTAGGCACTTACTTTAATAAACACGCATTGTAATAGTCATATACAAAAACGTTCTCAGCCCAATGTTTTAACATAAGTACCATCTACAATAAAAAAAAGGAAGTGTCTATGGCACATAAAACTCATACTTCCTCTACGTATAAAAGGTTGAAAAAAATATATAGATACTATTTACACTCAAGCTGTGCACCAGACGCTTGGAATTTAGAAAAATTCGTTTAGTTTTTTAAATTAATTTGCAACTGTGTTAGAAGCCATTTTTGAAATGTCCATTTAAAAAGAAATAGTATAAAAAAATTGTAATGAAATCGTAATCTGTTGTCAACAATAAAATACTTTAAACTAAATTAATACAATATGTTTATTGCTTTAAATAATTTACAAGATAAATTTTAAATTGAATAATAATAAGTGTTTTACCAAATTAAAAAAAAATCGAAAGAACTAATTTATACTTATTTTTCAGTTATACTTCATTTAAGTTATACTATACCAAGAATGGTTAGACGTTAATATTAAAATGTCGAGTTTCAAATCTTAGTTAAAATATGCATTTCTAGATTTTGGTTTAGATAATAGTTATTTTATGAATTCTTTTAGTATATCGTTTTATTTAATCCCTTGCGAAGAACGGGTATTTTTACTATACACGGGGACAACCTAAGTTGAGTCAAAAGTTGAAGGCTGTTGCTTTCATAACATCTAACCTCTACTTTATTTGTGGCGGCTAATAGAAAGTTGGGATGTGTTGTGCAGCAGATTTTTATCATTTGTTTCTCAGCGAGCCATTGGATATCACTTTCGAACTTTCGCTTGGAAACCGGTGGATCAGTGTAGGTTGGTCGATAACCGTAGATGCTTTAGTGTAGGCCTGCAAATGGCCAGCTAATGGTAACCCTTCAGTAGACCAATTTATTAAGTATACTTTCAGGTAATGGTTGCTGCTGTTGGCCCACCAGATTATAGAAGTTGGGTAAAAAGTTCCAGGAATTAAAAAAAAATCAATATAAAACCAAGTAATTGGTGAGGTTTGGAATAAAATGCTTCTCAGAAAGATTTAAAAAAAAAATAAAATAAAAAATTTAGCTTAAAGTTTTGTCATAGAAGGCACCGTTTCTTAAAGACATAAAAAAACACATTAAAAACTCAAGACAATCAGTTACTGATATTTTTGTATACAGCAAGCACTTACATAAATTTATGTTGTGTTATCCACTACCATATTACAATATGTGCGCCTTTTGCAGCTCGAGGCCGATCCAAACGGTACTCCAATTTAATCCACATATTCGTATTTTAATCTGTTTGCTGATTCTTTAAGGTACAGCGCCATCTTTGGTTGAAGTTTGGAACTAAAATTTTTATTTGCTTAAAACCTTCATCGTAAGAAGAATTTTATTAAAAAACCGTACCATTTTACACCAATTATTGGTTTTCATATTACGTTTTAAAACGTATCATGGACATTTGGCTCACCTTGTATTTCTGAAAAGAGCCAGGTTCCCGAATGTGGCCAGGTTTATTTGCAATTCTTTGAAAATCAATCTATATAGAGGTACAGGAGTAATAATAATTTTAGAAAAAGTGTTAATTGCAGGCTTAGAAATAAAATAATGCTTTTCATTTCTTTATATGTTAGAGTGCTAAAGGTAAGAGTTCTTTGTCCGAAAAAAACTTTTTAAAATATGTATGATATTTTATATGTAATCAAGAATGTGTTCAATCACTTCAAGAAGATTGATTTCAATGTAGTAGAGAGATTTATATTTTAAAACAACCTTTTACTCTAACTTCACTAAAATATTATGTTTTAGCATGTATAAAAAAATACCATTATATATATATATTTATTTGAATGTTATATATAATTTTGATGCGATATCGCCGGGAAGTTTCGAATTGTTCCTTTACTTTTTGGATCCACTGTATTGGTCCTAAGACAATGAAAAAAATACAGACTTACAATCATACCCGTCACATATAACTTCGACTGATCCCAGTCAATTATATTGGTTCTATTCCGCTTGCATCACAGTCTTATACACCTCATTCTTTCAGAATAGATCTCAGTTTCCCAGAATCCTTCTTTCTCGTGGTTCTATTCCGAAAACTACGCAAGTATCCTTTTAGCATTCTGATGCTCGGATCGCGATGCGAGTGTTGCCACCTGGGAATCATTAATAACGAAGCATAATGCGACTTGCGAGGACGAATGGGAGGCCATTGCCGGTGCTTCTGTGCAAAGTGGGACCACGTGATAGTGGTACGCAATCAGTGCATCACTCGCTAACAAGGCCCCCTACATCCGATTATGTGTGACGTCTGCATCGGATAATGTATCAGAAAATCCCCGTGAACTATGGGATATTCTTGAGTTTTATTGGACGCCGGAGGGATAATGATTTCTTGTAGAGATTTCTGTTATTCTTAGAATGAAACATATTTTTTAAGGAATACGTGAAAGTTACTTGATGTAACTCGTAAAATATTTTATAAATATTGCACAGTTTTCCGTTTAGTTGAAACAGGTGACTGGGTGTATTTAATTTTCGAGATGGATATTAAATATTTTTTTTTGCTGGGGGCATAACCTTTTTTTCCGTGATAATTATTTGTTTTCTGACTACTACAATTCAACAGTTAAAATGTTTTTTTTCATGGTTTTTAATAGTACAATATTTAACCGTTTTCATTCAAAAAGTTATTAGTAATTTGTTATATTTTTTATGCATAGATTATATTTCCACATATAGGTTTTGTATTTTTAGTTATAAATTTTCTTAATATCACTCTGATGCCTTTTATTAAAAAATATTATAATTTATTTAGTTATTTATAGTTATTCATGTATTATTATTATTATAATTATAGTTATTCATATAAAAAGTTATTCAGAGTTATTCAAAGTAGAATAACATTCTATGGTAGTTTGTTGCGGAGATATAGCCTTTAAAAGTTATGATATTTATTTGTAATTACCCTGTAAATTTTTAGGCGTTTTATATATTACGCTAAGAACCCATGGTGGAAGGGGTATACGTGACTGTGGTGTCATATGGGGAGGGAAGGGGTCTTAGTGGTTGCGTAACGTAGCAAAATTTGTGGACAAAATACTGAAATAAATCACTATCCTTCTCTTTCTAATGGGATGTTTTGTAAAGGGTGTCCCAAAATTAAAGCAAGATTTGAATTAAATAAAAAACAGTTTTTTTCTTTAAATTGTTATTTTTTTATTGAATCGGAAATTACACAGGATAGGGTTATGTATGGAATAACACATCGGGCAAATGGCCTCCACGGCTTTGCTGGCACATATGCACTCTTTTGTCGAAATTTTCCATGACCATTTTGCATAAATGTGGTTGAATTTCGTTGATGCAGCGTTGATTTCCTCCTTCAATGCACGCGTGCTTGTGGGCTTGTTGGCATAGACCTTTGACTTCAAATAATCGAATAAAAAAAATCCAATGGTGTTAAATCGCACGATCTAGGGGGCCAATTCTTATCACCGAAACGAGAGAAACAAGAAGCCAGGAAATGTCTCATGCAGTAATTGAATTATTTCACGGGCTGTATGGCATGTGGCACCGTCTCGTTGAAACCATTTTTACTAACCCTAAACTATCAGCTGTCAAATGATTCTTTTAATAGGGTTGACAACACTTTACTGCACGAATGGTGACAAATTCAAATCTTGCGTTAATTTTGGGACACCCTTTATAAATACATAAAACGGAAGTTTTAATGACTTTTTTTTAACGCAAACATTTATTGTGACTTGATATGAGGGAAGGGGAGGGGGAAAGACTAACGTAACATGGGGAGAGGGGGTGTACAAAATGATGAAAAATAGTATGACGTAATAAATGAACACTCCCTTAAATAACATACGCGTAATTTATTATATACCTTAAACACTCCATCTCTCATTTGAGCCTACTGAAGTTATAAAACGTTTTCCAAACATTAATCCCAGTCCCTTGTTCATCTAAAACCATTAATAAATCACCTGGGTCGGAGCAAAACTTCGTCCGGACGAAGACACGTTTCGGCACTTTTCCATGACATCTCCTCGGAGAATATGCATGACACTTGCTGATGCCTTAACAAGGACCCCTACCCCTCTCCTCACCCAATTTGGCGACATTTCCTAATTAGAGTACTGAGGCGCGAAAATTCATGGACCACTAATGCGTCTCCACTGTCTTAATGGGCAACCTTCCCAGTGATTAAGGGGGGGGGGGTGGGGGTCTGCTATTCACAAAATGCTAATGGTTCCTCTTCCTTCCCTTTCCCGAAATCAGACAAAAGAAGAGTTGATGTTTGATGAGAATTTAATGCGCCCAAGAGAAATTTGGCTGTTCATTTTTTTTTTTTGGCGTTCTTCTGCTATGGAGGATCTTTGTTTTGGAGTTTATATTCGGGTGAGCGTGACACTTTGGGTAATGGGTGGGTGCCCCCTTGATTGGGTTAGAAGGTAGAGGGGGGGGGGGCTTTTTTTTGGAGTGGTTGGTTGATGGTGTGTAATTTACTCTTGCTTAAAGGGGCTGCTAATGAAGCTTTTTGGGGGATCTTTGATTACGATGTTGTTGTGTTTCGTGTTATAGAGATTAAGGCGGTGTTTTGAGCCGCAGACATTATATTCTTAAGCGAAGTTAATGCAGTTAATATTTTACTTCCCATCAATTTTTACGCGTTGGAATGAGTTTTAATGGATGTGTTTTGTGATAATAAGCATGTACTGTTTCCAAAATATTGCTTTATAAACATTGTTGCTAGCGAGAGCATCGCTTTTTGTTTAATACCCGAAGATTGTAATAGCTTGAATAAAAGTATTTTTTTTAAATGAAAATTAATAGCTTGTTAATTTTAATTGTAAAGTATGGAAATAAGCAATAAAACAAGTTACAAAATATTTAAATTTTGAAAAAGTTGGAGACTTTTGTATTAAATTGTTGTATTATATATAGTTATTTTTCGACTATTATATATTTCTTGAACGTATAATACTTAATTCATATGTTGTCCTTTTATCGCTGAATATTAATTCTAATTAACGAATAATTTTAATTGCTTGATTAATCATTTCAGTTTAGTAGGGGGGGGGAGGGGCTTTTTAAAGCCGCATGTAACGATGTAACGAAAAAACAAGATACAATTATTATCATTTATATATTTGAAACCGTACTACCCACGCGCCTTACTTTGATATCGTTGTGTAAAGGAAAGAAGCCATTACTCAATCACGCATGTGCCACGTCCATAGATGGTACCGTTGTCGATCCATGCATTACGCAATCGCAGCAAAATTTAGCCTCACGCACGGAGTTCACAGAGGCGTAGCTCGATAATACGTTTGTTCATACGAGTTGAAGTGATTGCAATTGGGAGAGCGAACTCTGCCATATCAGGTATAACCCATCGAACTCATATCACTACTCATCAGGAGTCATAAAGCTTAAAAGTGTGTAATTTATTGCAGAAATTCGACGGTTGATCGGTTCATTTCAACACATCGGTTCTAGAAAGGACGAAGAGACTCGGGCAGTAAAACAGATGGATGCCAATCGTCTTCCACCTCATTTTACCACGGCGAAACGTGCCCGTCTCCATAGGTAGACCCCAATAGTTGTAGCATATGTGAAACATGTAAGCTTTGTAATGGGGTGAATAAATATAAGTTAAGTTTTTGTTACGTCATTTCTGTACAGTAGTGCTCATACACAATATGAAGTACATAGGCGGATACAAGAAATGAGTAAAATCAAAGAATGTATGGTTTAAACAGAACATGATTTAACAGAAAAATAGTTTAAACAGAACATGATTTAACAGAAAAAATGCTTTAAACAGAAAAGGATTTAACAGAAAAAATGGTTTAAATAGAACATGATTTAACAGAAAAATGGCTGAAACAGAACATGATTTAACAGAAAAAATGGTTTAAACAGAAAAGGATTTAACAGAAAAAATGGTTTAAATAGAACATGATTTTACGGAAAAACTGGTTTAAACAAAACATGATTTAACAGAAAAAATGGTTTAAACAAAAAATGATTTAACAGAAAATGGTTCAAGCAGAACATCATTTAACAGAAAAAATGGTTTAAACAGAAATACATACAAAATAATTTTTCAGTTGTGAACAATTATTCATTTGGTAGAACGTGTTATAGGAAGCGTTTGATGTCCAATCCAGTAATTATAAGCAAATATTTTTCGTCTAAAGAAGATTCCTATAAGACCGTCTAAATGCATCGTCTAATGAGACCCTAAGTGTCGTCTGCATGAGCGGATTTAGAGCTCTTTTAATTCCGATAAAATCAGATAATAAAGGGAATGGGTCATGAAGCCAGGTTGATAAATTATAAATATTTTTAAAGCAACATATATAGTATATAAAACAGCGATTTTTAGATTTTTTGCGCATATTACATGAATGCAGCTTACATTTATAATAATAATAATAATAATAATAATAATAATAATAATTTGTTTTTGTATTTTGTCTGCAGCAAAACAAGCTAGAGAATGACGAATTCATTCAAAGACATATTTGATGATAATATTCCTTTTTTTCGTTCGATACTTACTTTTATTAAATATTCAATAAATATGGACCGTGTTATGCAACAACAGGTTTAACTCACAAACTGAAACAAAATGTCGTTTTTAACGTAAATGGAAGTCTAAGATTTCAATTTCTATGTACATTGTGTGGGTTGACTGGTTGTCGCATAACACGGTCCATATATGATAAGATTTGATATAATTATAAATTACAAGGTCAATACTTCTAAATTTCCAAATAGCAGTTCTTGTTCTTGTCTCCAAAATTTGTCGTTCAAACTACCACCCGCGAGCGTTTCACTAATTGTAAAAATCTAGTTTAAGCGTTTTTCGTGCTTTAACTAAACATCCATAATTTGAATAATTTTTGCTTTCTCTTATATATCTTTATTTTTTTTTTTATTTCGCAACATTTGAAACAACTAAATTTTATTATTACAAGATTATATGTTTAATTATTCTATAACCGTTGCATCATCAATTCAAATTCAATATTGACCTCCTTATGAATGTCTACTTTTCAATGTCATATGGACTTGAAAATCGGTATACTATCTTCATTCTGATGATAATAAGATATTTTAATAAAAAAGTATAAAATAATTAAAAATTAATATGACAGACTATTATACATTGGATCACTTTTTAAAATTCTCATCGAAAAATACCTATTTATCATTGTTTTTCTATTTTAAAACACACAATCTCATTCTACCTTTACTTTCCTTCATTTTTTAAGATTTGCGCACGAATGATCAAAGGTATGAGACCCTCTTGTACCTCAGATCACAGCCTAATGTACCTTGGATCACCCACTCTTAAGAAGTAATGAATTATTTGTCCTAAGAAGTAATTGTTATTTGTCCTTGGTCGACTCCAGAAGCCTTGAATGATTTAACTTACTGCACTAAAGTAGCAAAGTTTACTTCACTGAAATATAAAGGTGCTTAAAAATGAGTACAGGAACGTACTCGTGTTTCTTTGAGTACAATTGCATCGTAAATGAGCGATGGCGTACTCAAATTTAAGCAATCGAACTTTCGCAAAAATGTGTAGTGTTATTTAATATTGCTAATCTCATCTTTTGCTCAAGCCATTTTAACAAAGCGACCTGACAAACTTAAAATAGGTGTTCAAAAGATGTTTTTCTACATTTTTGTTATGTCTTTTGCTTAAATGGAAACTGAGTTAGTACAACTCAGTTATCTTACTTCTCATTCTTTTGGCACACCTTTCTAACATTTCTTCTGTTTATAATTCTTTCACTCGCTCTTGTAATACAATGGATAAGGTATTGAACCGCGGTGCCTGACGATCTGGGTTCGATTACCGGTAAGTATTGGTTGTCATTATTGCTATTTATCGAAAAGAATTTATAAAGTCAGCATATGTAGGCAAGCAACTGCTCTTTTTATTATTTTTTACCTATTGTACTCATTTTTAAGTACATGTGTATTTTAGAATTGAAACTTATGTATTCGAAGCCATGATAAGCATCGAATGCATTAAAAAAAATAGTACATTTTACTAATATTTGAATACCTATTTTTAACAGTGTTTAAAATTTTACATACGCTTCTCTAATAGAAATTCTCTTTTCAAGTGATGCTGTAACAGTTTCAATTGCCTTTTCCAAGGATTCAAGATCAATAGGATACATTTCCCCTCTGTTTTTCTTTTATGCATCATCTTTCTATAAAAAGAAAAGTACAAATAATATAACGTCAAGTACCATCCATGGTGCATGATGTTATGTGATCCAAGGTACAAAAGAACAATGCTTGAGCGAAAAGTGATCATGCTTTCTTTAGGTTATAAATGATTCTCTTAAATAATATATTTTACTCACCACTTATTATAGTACCAAAAGAATTCAGTGAAGTTTTTTCCAACTTGAATCACTGAATACTGAGAAATAATAACCTAAAGATTTATGCTGTTGGAAATAAACAGTAAAATATTAAAACATTCGTTAATCAAACAAACAACATGCAGTGACAAAGTAAGTTGGGGGAAACTGCCCTTTAGGGCGTATTGCTTGAACTGGTTCGAGTTTTGGTTGCTAGGAATCAGTATTAACTGATTTACTAAAAGAACTGAATTACAATTGAATTACTGAACAACTGAATTACTAGGAGTAATCCGAGATACATTGTGATCAAGGAACAACAGTCTACCTTTTTAATTATTAATGAGTTATATTTTTCGTTAAAAAATTGGACTGCGATGAGTTTCAAAATCGCATTATGAGGTACAAAAAGGTACTTAAAAATGACTACGTGAACATACTCGTTTTCCTTTGAGTACAATTGCATCGTAAATGAGCGATGACGTACTCAAATTTAGGTAATAGTACCTTTTGAGAAATGAGCAGTGCGATTCAATATTGCTAATCTCAGCTTCTGTTCAAACTATCTTAACAAAGCGACATGACAAACTTAAAATTGTTGTTCAGAAGATGGTTTTCCACATTATTTGATGTCGATTGTTTAAATGGAAACCTGTGTAAATACAATTGAATTATCTTAATTCCCATTCTTTTGGCGCACATTTTTAACAATTCTTCTGTTTATTACTTCCTCGCGTCGACCTGGAAGTACAACGGATAAGGCACTGGACTGTTGAGCCTGAAGATGTGGGTTCGATTCCTGGTAAGTTTTGGTTGTAATTGTTGACATTTATTGAAACTGATTTATGAAGGAAATCTATGTAGACAAGAAACTGTTCTTTTTATTCATTGTACTCATTTTTGAGTACATGTCTTTTTCAGAAATGAAACTTATGTATTTGGAGCTATGATAAGCATCGAATGCATTAAAAAATGAGTACATTTTACTTATTTTTGAGTACCTATTTTTAACAGTGCACTTTGAATGCACGCACTATAAAAAGTTGTCTTTTGGGAGGAAGGTTCACAGTGAGTATTGCAAATTTTTATTGTGTTTACCAATTAAATTTTGAAAGTATTGATATTTACATTTGTGTAATTAAAATTGTCATAAGTATTCAGTTATATGCTAATGATGAGAATGCATTATTAAGGAAGGGTGAAAAAGCTACAATGCTTTCATGAAAACAGTATAAGTAGGTATGTTCGTAGAACTGGATTATTTATCTTAAAAGTAACTATGAAGTTTTTTTTAATTTATGTTAATACATTTTTTACATGTTGTCGCTTCAGCTGTGATACGGTGTAGATTAAAAATCCCAATTTCGGACTTGCGTGGTGCCACGGCTTATAAGCGGCGATATATTGAAATATTTTAATGTAATTTTTATCTCTCATCGCTGAAAAGTATTTTTTCCGGACTTTTGTTTTTATTTAAAGAAAGAAACACACATATATTGTGTAATTTAAAATTTCCACAAGGAACAATTCGTTTTCCGTTCGGAATAAATAAATATGCATCCGAACCAATCTTGCTTTTTCGCCGAAAAATAAATTAAACCTGTTGAAACACACCCAAGAAATCTTTTATTCAGCAGGAAAACAAAGCAACAGCGGCAAAAAAAAAAAAAAAAAACACTTTGCACCTCTAAAAACAAGCGTTAATACGATTTTCTCCGCTGCACAGAGGAACCATCCCATGCGCATTTCTCTCTTTATATATTTATTGTACTAAAACCTATTTTCTTTTTTGAAATAAAGACGCCAGCCCGAAAATTGACCATTTTTTTTCCATGCATCGTCGAATCTTTTTCAATTTATTCCTTGTAAGGCAGTACGTCTGTGTATACCCAGATACGTCTAAGGTTGCATAAATTTATCCCCACACAACATCCCCAAACGGATTTTTCCGGAGAAATCCGGTACAGAGCAATCTGTAATATACCTTCCAGGGGGGTGGGTTCTAATCCGGAATCGATACCTCCCTCCCATTGGCTGGAATCCCAAACAATCATCATCAGTAGGTGCGTGCGCACGCGAGGAAAAATGGGAGAAATGCAATAAAAAATAACGAAAATCGGGAGAGGGAAAAAAAGTACGCGAGAATTTTCTCTCTCCCGATTCTCTCCGGGCGGCAGGGCGCACTCCGGACGGCGCAGCCCCTTATGCTGATGAGATCGTTTGGTGAGCTGTGTGGGGGGTCTGCGCGCCCTGCCACAGATGCGGTCGCCGTGCTGGAAGCAGACGACATCCCTCCGAGATCGTCTGATGTTTTGACAACCTCATCGCCACCGATGTATCCCTTTCGGTCGTGCACAGGTAAGTTGGAATCCACCCCCCTTAACGATGACTTTGGATAGGTTGGGATGCCCTATAGATAGAGTATTACTTTCGGTATATTGTTTGTATAGCACCTTAAACATGAAAAAAACGTTAAACGTTTATTTGTTGAATCCAAAACTGTAATTTTTTACAGAAAATAATACCGATAATTATCTTCCAGATTAGTTGTAAACGTAAAACTAAAAAGTATACGACTTGAAGGTGATCAAATATAAAGGGATTCAGGAAAAAAATGATGATATTTCATCCTGTGTGGTTTTGTATAAAACGCATTTTGTTATATAGTTCTTAGACATACAAAGAATTATGATTATTTAACTGATTTTTTGACGGAATATTATCGTTGTAAACGTTCCATACTACAGTGAAACAAAAGTACACCTCTGTAGCTAAGGTAACACATTAAGATCCAGATTTCAACAAAAAGTGAATCCTTATGTTTTTTCCCCTTGAACCTTCATATTAAATAGTTAATATGAGTTTTTATAGGTTTTAATTATTTAAAAGGGAGTTGTTTTCCTGTTTTAAATTATTTAAATGACTGGTAAACTAATGCGCTAGAAAAAAAATACTATAGGATTTTGTTGAATCGGTTTTGATAAAATCGTGGAAGGGTTTAACTAGGTAAGATCAGGTAAAAGTTTTCGAGCCTATCATAACTAAAAATGGAATCGAAACTATTATAATTTTGAGTTGTTAAATAATTATGTTCTTTATAGTAATAATAGTGTTCAAAATATCTTTGGAAATATGCTAACATTGTATGTAAACAATAAAATAGGTGCCTTATTAATAGAGGTTCAGGAAACCTTCGAAAATTAATAAAATATTGCAAAAATATCTCTTATTTGTTTATTTATGTAGAAATTTAAAGTAGGTAAAAATAAATGAATAAGAGTGATCGAAATGCAATGATTGCAAATCACGAAAGTATTTTGCTTTAGAATTTTAACGCAATTAACTTTTTTTTTTAAATACATAGCTTCTTTATAAATGATCAAACTAAAATACGTACTATGTCTAATATTGAAATAAAAGCTAATTGGTAAGCAAAAGTTTAACAAAGAGTACAGTTTTGCGACCCAACTACTGAAAACTTTTCGGACAAAGTCAAGCTTTTGACATTAAGTAAACATGTAACATGTAATGAATGATTGAAATTAAAATATTTTTTGCAATATAAGTAGTTGGTAAGGCATAAGAATTTTCTAAGTATTTTAAAACAACTAATTCCTTCAAAATAATAATGAAAAAATTTCTACCAAAATATTTATAAATTGAAATAAATTCTGTTTAGGGTTTTTAAATTTACATTATCAAGTTTTTTCCCTTAATAGTTACGTATATTGTTTACACATAATTGAATTTAAAAAAAAATCAAAATAACACTGAGAATCAAACAAAGTAACTAGTAAAAATATTTTGAATAAAAAAATTAAATTCTATTCCTTTTTAATGCATGTTTTATTTTTATATGTTATAACTCTTTCAAAAGCGCCGTGTGTTTAAAGAGATGCAAACTTCAGGTATTTACAGAGATGTAAACTTCGTGCGTTTACAGAGATGTAAACTTCGTGTGTGTGTTTACAAGGAAGGGATTAATGAATTTGCTTAATTATATATTCCATTATTTACTTATAAAATCAATTAAAAAACCATAAATAAAATGAGTCTATAACATACGTATTTTTCCCCATATAACAATAAAAAAGACAGTAGATTTATTACATGAACGCAATAGATAGCTAGTTACATGGGAAACTGATTAAAAAAATAATAAATGACAAAAAATATATTACTAAATATATATTTCTTACATTTAAACAGTACTTTTGTTTCTAATTGCACCTATTTAAGTGATTTTGTTGCAGTTTTGTCAAAGTATTGTTCAATGGCAACCATATAAATGTTCGCTTTGAAACCTCGCAAAAAGAAAACTAAATAATGCAGTAATACCAATTGTAAATTGACCGAGGTTGTTTAAAAGCAGATTAAGTTGATCCTATTAGACATGAACAGCACAATGTTTTAGACGTGGCTATTCACTGTATATAAATATACTGAGATTATACTTGTAAGTTCTGTGATAAACTATTCATTTATTTTGACATAAAATTTACTAACAACATCAAAGTTACATTAATTTTATTGCGTTTTTTTTAAATCTGCCAATATTACTCTTTCAAAAACGATGCTATTTATTAAAAATTTGAAGTATGTCATTAAATATTGATATTTACTGATATCGAATAATAAAGCAATATTTAAAAAATTTCAAAAATAAAACCAAATTTTTCAATTTACGGTTAAAGCACTTTTTTCCCACAGTGATACCGAAAAAATAAGTGTTTTAGTCTGTATTTAGTGATTAAACTTATTCATTTGAAATCAAGAATTATGTTATCACTTAATGGGCGTATGTATGTGATTTAGTTGCTCAATTTCCATTTTCAAAGTACAAGGATTGGCACGCAAATATCCCATTTCGTGTCTATTATAGATGCAATGCACGAAGTACGTGTCGTGACAATTCAATTCAGAAAACCAATATAATACAGAGAATTGTTTCCACAATTATGTTTATTTATTTAAACATCATGTGAGAGAAAAAGAAACCGACAGGGATTTCCCTATAATCGTTTCGACTTGATTATAGGAGAAATGTTATTAATACAACTTGTAAGTTAATATCAATATTGGGGAGGGTCCGAGCAAAAATAAACCTAGACTGATCGGAAATAGCAGAAAACAGTATAAACGTTTGGCAGATGTATGAATTTATATGATTATCCGTTTTTTAAAATCTTAAGATGAAGAGAATAGTTTTGGAAATAATAATAATAAAAAATAAATTGGCAAAAAAGGATAGACTTTTTTTTATTTATTTATAAAATTCAATGTTTATTTGACTTTTGTTCTTAATTTAAGATTTCGTATTGATTTTTGTTTAGTGATTTATATAGTTTGTTTTAGCTCAACATTAAATAATAATTACGTAAAAGTAATAATTTTATTTTACCAGTTTTGCTTACTGTTGCCATTCAATAAAAGGATTTTAGGGTTACATCTACTCTATTTAATAATTCTAGTGCAAGTGTGTTATTAAATAAAAAAAATTCCATCATAATGGCCTTCAAAAATATCTAAACAATATCTCTGTAAATTTTATAATTATACAATATTTACTTTTGAGAATCGAGTCAAATGTTTAAAGATCATAAAAACAGCCTAAATTTGATGACAGTAGCAGTAATTTTTATATAAAATAGGGAGAAAATTGATTCACGAGGAACGTCTAATAAAATAAATCTTATATTTATTTTAAGAACACTCAAACTGCCTGTTCTTTAGAAATACAGGTGTCTACTACAGAGTTTCAACAATAATTGTACATTTTTTTGAAATTTTAGTAAAAATAAAATTGAGGAGCATTAAATCTAAACACTTTTCTTAGGAAGTATTTTTTTCTTTAAAACACTGAGAGAAAATTTCAAGTTTTTTAAAATTTCTAATAGTTTAGAGTTTTTGAGAATTAAGTTACTTGTTTATGATTGTTAGTATAGAAAACCAGTAAATTATCTCGAACTTTATATAAAATACATTCATCGTAGGGACGGCAAAGTTCACATTAGAGAATATAATTGATAAAAAAAAACACACGGTAATATAACTTTCTTACTTTATCACTTATTAATTCGTTTTTAAGTGAAAAGTCTTTAACTACAAATGCATAAGGTATCAAAATAGAATCCCCATTTTACGCTTTTATTGGGATACGATACTGATACTATAATCACGTGACAAAATGCCACAATATTCATAAATTTAGTCTCGTTCAATAAGTAATTAGACGCCTATGCATGCAAAATCTTGGAATAAAAGCAAAGCACGTACAGTGAGGGGATGGATACGTGCGGTGTCAGACGAGAGAATAAGAGATTTCAGTTTTCTTATAGAAAGAGTTTCTAAATATCCGCAAAAAGTCCTTTTTGTATCCTAATATTTTAAATAGTATTAAAATACTTCAAAGTCAGCATTTTTTTAAAAACAATTATATATCATACTAGTAATATTAAAAAAATAGTAATCAAATACCTCATTATTTAATATTTATACTTTTTTATTATCGCTCAATAGAAAAGTTTCGAATTCAGAAAATGCCCCTGGTAGCTAGTTTCGCTGCGGAGAATGTGCATAAGTAGAAAAACTAGTTTTACAGTGATGCTACGAACGAAATCGAGTGAAACAAAATGAATAGTTATATCTATTATAAAGAAAAAGGTATTGATTGCGCACGCGTTTTTAATTTTTAAGTTAGTAAACGGGGTGAACACTTTTATTATCAAAAACTGCTAAAAGTCAATATATTTTAATTAATGAAACTGTCACATTCCGAATTAAAATTTATAGCTCCATTTTATTTGGAATTACTAATTATTAATATATACTGACATATACATTGACAGAAGAACATTTGTAAATAAATATACATTAATTAACTCAAGCAAGTTAGATCGAAAATATTTACTACATTTTTAAAATAAACGAATTTTAGTTTTGTAAAGGGATGAGCAAGCATTTAAAACGTGTTTTTGTCCGATTTAAATGATTCTTTCGAAAACATAAATAACTTTTACTAAATTCATTGAGTTACACACAGATCCAATCTTTGCAAGTTAATTGAGAAGGAGACAAAATAACTTGTGGACGAATAAAACAGTTTGATAGAAAATTCGGAGGCGAATTAAGTGATGTAATAATCTAATTTTTATAATAATAAAAAAATAAAAAATAAAAAAAATTGATCTAAAAAAAGGGTAATGTAAAGTAATAATATCTAAAAATGTAACATAACATTAAGCAAAATAACACTTTTCTAAACGAAATTAATATTGCTTCTAACTCTAAAGTTCCATTATTTTCAACATATACTGTTATCAAGCATTTCATGTTAAGTGAAATGCTTGATAACAGTAGGAATCTTAGGGATGGAATACATATGAGAGGATTGTGTTTCACTATCGGATTGTTTATGGAAATGAAGGGGGGGGGGGGGGGGGGTAGATATTTCATAAAAATTCCAGTCACATTCAATTAAACGTCTGATCAAAATATATATGTTGCATGTGTCCACAGTATATATTTGAATCTTTATTCCACAGCATAAATAAACCATTCGTCAAAAAAAAATATATAGATCGCCATGCGTTTCTGAGTATGTCCACTCCCAGCCATTGACAAAACCACGGGGGCAAGGGGGTGACAATAGACAGGGCGGGGGTGAAATAGAACAATATGGGCACACGCCCAGCTGATACGCATGCATCCCAGATCGATCAGGTGACGTCATCGGACCGGCCAACCCACCCACAGGTTCTCACGGGAATACGCATATTACGTATGTGGACTCACTTTGTGTGTCAGCAGGGGACGGGGCTGATTACTATACGGACAAGGGACACAAGAAGGGATCACGTCCCAGCATTTCACGATTCGGTGGTTGTCATGCCTTCTGGGGAATAGGAGCGACTCGGGGAAATGGAGATTGTTGATAATATGGGTAAATGAGATTTCCTTTTTTTTTTGAGATTGGGTGGAGTTATGAGATGTGTAGTTTTGGAGTTGGATCTTAGGGATGGAATACATGGGAGAGGATTGTGTTTCACTATCGGATAGTTTTTGGATGTGGATTGGTTTGTGGAATCTGGTTAGATAAAATGTTTTTTAAGATTTGCGATGTTTAGTTTTGGGAATTATGATTGGCAATTATGAGATGTGTAGTTTTGGAGTTGGATCTTAGGGATGGAATACAAGTGAGAGGATTATGCGTCACTGGCGGATAGTTTTTGGAAGTGAATATTGGTTCGTGTAATCTGGTTTGGTGATTTGATTTTTAAGATTGGGCGATGTGTGGTTTTGGCAATTATGATTGGCGATTATGAGATGTGTAGTTTTGGAGTTGGATCTTGGGGATGGAATTCACACGAGAGAATTGTGTTTCACTATCGGATAGTTTTTGGAAGTGAATTGGTTCGTGGAATCTGGTTAGATGAGATGTCTTTTGAGACTAGGCGATGTGCAGTTTTGGCAATTATGAGATGTGTAGTTTTGGAGCTGAATATTGGGGAATGAATACATGGGAGAGGATTGTGTTTCACTATCCGATTGTTTTGGGAAATGAATTGAGTCGTATAATCTGGTTAAATGAGATTTCCTTTTTTTGAGATTGGGTGGAGTTATGAGATGTGTAGTTTTGGTGTTGGATCTTAGGGATGGAATACACGTTAGAGGATTGTGTTTCACTATCGGATAATTTTTGGAAGTGAATTGGTATGTGTAATATGGTTAGATGAGTTGTGTTTTAAGATAGTGCGATGTGTAGTTTTGTCGATTATGAGATATGTAGTTTTGGAGTTGAATCTTAGGGGTGGAATACACGTTGGAGGATTGTGTTTCACTGTCGGATAGTTTTTGGATGTGGATTGGTTCGTAGAATCTGGTTAGATGCGATGTCTTTTAAGAGTAGGCGATGTGTTGTTTTGGCTATTATGAGATGTGTAGTTTTGGCGATTATGAGATGTGTAGTTTTGGAGTTGGATCTTAGGGATGGAATACATGTAAGAGGATTGTGTTTCACTATTGTACCGTTTTTGGAAGTGAATTGATTCGTGTAATTTGGTTAGATGAGATGTCTTTTAAGATTGGGCGATGTGCAGTTTTGGCGATTATGAGATGTACAGTTTTGGAGTTGGAGTTTAGGGATGGAATACACGTGGGAGGATTGCCTGTCACTATCGGATAGGTTTTTGGAAGTGAATTGATTCGTGTAATTTGAATTCGTGTTTGTGATTGGGCGAAGTTATGATATGTGTTGCTTTGGAGTCGGATAGAATACACGTGTGAGTATTGTTTAACACTATCGGATAGTTGCAGATGAAACGATTCACGTAATACGGTTAAATGAGACGTTTTTAATATTTGGGTTAGTTGTGATGTACAGATTAATTTAATGGGTGAAATACAAATGGGAGTTTTATTTTGGACAGTTATTGCAAGGGGATAGATTCGTGTAAATGGTGTTGCTAGTTAACAATCAGAAACACTTTTGGATAGTTGGAGAGACTATACCGTAGTTGTGCCATTGAATTCAAACAAGCTTTCCGAATTATCAAAGAATACGAGTTTAATATAATTTTTTTAAATGTTTTTCTGGATAATAGTTTAGGTTTCAATTTTTAAATAACTCCTCTATATATTCCGAGTTTTATAATTTCTTTTAGCGAACTAAATTATATACATCATTGGTGAGTTGAAATATATATGACATGTCTTAACAGGATAGGTTAGAAGAAGTACTGTTTTTCGATATTTATAACACACAATTCTAGCACATTTGGAATTTAAGAAAAAGTTGTTATTTCCTCTTTTGAAAGGATGCATCCAATTGATATATTCTAGATTTACCATGTTACAATCGAGTGAAAAGATATTTATCTTTAATCTGTTAAGAAATTGGATTATCTCCACATTGGCATCACAGTTTTATTTCAGATATTCCATTTCTGCTGATGTTTTATCACGTCTGGTTTTTACTAGATGTAAAAAAATACCAATAATTTAATTAGAAGAGTGTATTAAAATTTAATTTTCGCAATTGAAAAAATGAAGAAAACATATAATAACCTTTCACTGTGTATTGTATACGTTTTCAGGTAATAGAATTAGTTTAAATCTAAACTGGTGATTTTCACAAAACTTGTTTTACAACTGGAATGCAGTTTTTTTAAAGCTGATTTTGCAACTGGATGCTTCGCAAAAGCAAAAGACGCTATATCCACATTCCAGCCAATCAGAAATCAAACAATTGTTGACGCTTTTATTCAAGTTCGCTGGATATAGCTACTTTTGCTTCTGAGAACTTTAAACGGTTAGAAAAAAAAATTGAAACCAAAGTTATAAATCTATTGACACCAAAATATAATTTTTCGAATTTAACTGCTTTTGCATTTAGGCTATTAATATGTGAAGCCTTAATAGTATAAGTTTCAAAATTATTTAACTAAACTGCTATAGTTACTAAACTGCAATATTCCTTGTCATTTTTATATTCCGTTTGAGTTAGCGTAACCAAGGTTTTAATATCAAAATTATGTATATTCTTTGAATTTAATAAAATTTTAATTTTATTATTTTATTGCTATGTTAGTTTTAATCCCTTTATGTATTAATATTTACATACTAAATCTTTGTATTTCAGTATTGCATGCGATACAGTTTTTATGCGTATAAACATACGAAAGTAATTTATTTACTGCGGTTATTTATATATTTCCTTCTTAAAAGTGAAATATAAACGAGAGAAAGGATGGAAGAAGTGGGGGTCTTTTTACTCATTTTTTTAATCTATAGAATTTAATTAAGCAATCAAAAATGTAGTATTATACACAAATTCGAATTGATAACGCATAACGCTTCAAAATTCGTTTAACATCAATTTCACATGTAGGTTACTCATTCTAATGTTATCATGGTCTTTTCAACAAATTTGAAAGTTCAATTTTACGACCACCCGTGTCCAAACCAGATCTTATACTAACAATACCAACCAGGATCGTAAAAAAAATACTAACATTACGTCCTTTTATGGAAGCGTTTTAATACCTTATTCCGGACGTTATGCAGCACAAACCAGGTGCGAGCAGCCATTTTATGGTTGGGTGGTCCGTGCTACTGTGCGAATGGAACGGTCCGACGAAGTCATTTGGAATTCTACACGCGTCGATCGTTTTCTGTTAAGAGATCGTGTCTGGCAACGTGTCTGGGGAATGTTTTGGGCCGGCCTTTGTGGGGATTCCTTTTCAATTAGAGGGAGATGAAGTCAATTAGAGAGTGGCATAGAGAATGGGTTTCCTTTTGAGACGGAATGAAAGAGAAGAGTCTGGGGGTGTTTAGAAAAAAGGGGCTTCTTTAATATTTCAAAAACGAGTTATTCATTCTTAATTAAAACTAACTATATGTTTATTTTACAATTGATAAATTTAGGATTTAAAAAATAGTATTTACTATGTAAGAAAGGCATGGCTGTGTTGGAGCACGGTCAGAATGGGTTTTACGTGAATTGTCATTTAAGCAAGTTGATAGAAATATAAATTGGAATTGGTTCGCCAACGAAAGACTTCGCCAAAGAAGTAAGATATGCAAACTGTTGCGTCTCATTCTGCAGGTACTTCCAATACTATTTTTTGCTTTCTTTAGGATTTTGCGCAAATTGACTTCTAATTACCTATTGAAAACGACCAAATTTATGTCACATCAATCTTGTTATTGATCTCAGAGTTTGGATCACCCTAAAAATGTAATATGGGGTTTCTTTACTGATGCCTTATGCTGATGAAGTTAGAGTTAAATATCAGGGAGGGGTTATTTACCGCAGTATTAATGTTTATGAAGTATAAGCTTACGCTTTTTACCAACTAGTTTAAGTTAATTTTAAATTGGTGTTATGATATTATTACAAATACAAATGTATAGTAAAACTATTTAAATTAAATCAAACTAAAACTTGAATAAATACTTTGTCTGCAAACAGGTTATTTTCAATTACATACGAGAAAGCACAAACGTATATAACTCAATCCAAATTTAATTTCCGATATATGTATGCAATTATTTAAGGTAGGAATCAATATAACAACAAAAGTTGAAATAGTAATAATTGTTTTTAGAATTAATCAGATATAGTAATGCAAATCAGTTACATGCAAAGTTCTAACCCAAAATAATTTTTAATTCTAACAACAGTGAAGCGCAGTACTTTTGTTTGCCATTAATTTTCGGATAATGAATCAGCTTAATATAAATTAACACGTTCTTTATTATCAAGAATATCTATGTAGCTAGACTAATCTACTATTGTGTATGCTAATTTTTCACTCATTCACTCAATTATCTTAAACAAATATCAGAAAAAAAACCTACTGCAGGCCGCTGAATGACCAAATAGCAAGAGCATCGTACTCAACAGATTCTAATACATGTGTAGCAAGCGACCTGGTAATTGAAGGGTTGAATGATTAGTTATTTCGAGCACTAAAAATAATACGGCGTGTAGAGCAAACTGGTGCACGTTATACACTCCTTGGTCCAAAGTCCTCACACCAATGTAAGGTTGCCCCGAGTGCCACCTCAGGTGTTGTTCTTGTCATCTGACTATAGTTCAAAATTACGAGGCAGTGTTTGAATTGTCTTTTTGTTAAGATAGACCCCAAACCGTCGCCAATATTCCACTGCAAACTTCGAGCATGGATCCCTCATAGTAGAGAAATCATAAGGTTATAATCTCGTTAACATTAAAGTGAGGCCAACATGTATGACTTAAGACACGTGGTTTACTACGTCATTCATTCATATTTTTTTTCTAGTTCATTCATAAAAATATCCTGTACTTCAAGAAGTAACACATTTACTATTATTTCCAAATCACAAGTCAATCGCGAACGTTTTTTCATTCATAAATTTTGAAAGGAAGTCACGTGTCTGGTGCCATCAGGTCTGAGATGTTTGCATCACGATGATGACGTCATATTCGCTCTACTACAGTCCATTCATGCTCGAAGATTGCAAAGCTCTAGTACGACGTTCAATCAACCAATGTTTATTTTAACATTAATCTCTTGCAGTAAACATAGTTTACAGTAACAATAACTTTTTTAACTCTCGAGGAGAAAACTTAGTTATAAAACAACAAACAAAAATCACCAGTACAAAATAACACAGCATGCATTGCCAATTAAATTTCGCAAAGGAACGTCAACCTAATTTTATTTTGTCACTTAACCTAAAACCCTGGTTACTAAAAACAGAAGTAAAACATTTCTCCAAGCTCCATCAATCACACACCAAGTTTCGGGCAGTCCCCTTTTGTTTAAAGACAGAGTGAGGTCTGATACCTTGATAACCGTTATTTTACACCATTTTTATCGCGCAGATGAAAAGAGCCGTCATCTCTGTCGAACAGAAAACCCTGGAAATAATTGAGAAAGAGAACAGAACAAAAAAAAATAGGTCGCTTATGTCAGGTGCATTAAATAAATGAGGAGATCCGCTTAAAGTAGTACGAACGTAACCTTTGTTTTTGGGCGATACCGCATTGTCGATTCCAGGTATTATGCTAATAATAGTGATTGGTGGACAAAAGCTTTGGGAAAAAGCACAGAAAATCAATGGGGAGCCGGGAGGGTATAGGTAGTTAAAGAGCCTTGGGTATTAGTGTCCGTATTTTCGTACGTTTGTGGCTGGGTAATTATTTTGCCATGGTAGTCGCTGAGTCAGATAATTGTTTTTGCGCTTAATGCAACAGTCAATGGGTGCGTAAAGAGTTAGAGTTGCCTTGCTTTTTCAGAATCGAGTTTGATCCAACTCTTTTCCTGCAATGATTTAATGAGCATTATACTTTTTATTTAAAAAATACAAATACATTTTGTATTTATTTTCAACCTATGTTGGTTATTTAACAGATTAGGTAGAAATGTGCAAAAACGTTCAGAAATATTTTCGAACATGTCTAAAAGATATAAGCGGTCCTTATTAAGATTTGGAATTGTTTCACAACTTGATTACAGCAGATGCGCAAACGACAGGGAATTACATAGTACAAGGTCATGTTTTGAATTTATATTTAAGTAAGTTAAATACACTTGTGAGCAGTTGAATTAAAGGCACCTGTCGTTATGACAAAATGGCGATATCGGTACTCCGGTGAATGGAATATTCCCACGTAATGCATAATTGGAATATACACATACCTTAAATTGACCATCTGCCTGACAATAACGCTTAGAATGTCGAAAAAACAAGATATCAAAGCTGTGACCGCAGACAGATGGTTAGGGCCATGTGTATGAACCCAAAGTCTTGTTGGTACTAGGATACCCTGCATTGTCGTAACAAGAGTTTAGTGTTAGTGTATGAATTAAATAAATGCTATCAGGAACAAAAGCCGTGGTGTGGCGTTTACTTGGTCGTTAATAAGGGGTACCGTCTGCCAAATCATGCCGTAAAGGTGAATAGACGGTACAGTGAAACAACCATCTTGTAAATCATACCATCTCATCGAAATGGCTCTCATCGAAAAACTGCTATTCAATGTATAAGCTAGTATAGCACTAATTCAACTGTTGATACGTATATAAGCTAGTATAATACGTAATTAAACTATTGATCAGTCCATAAGCTAGTAAAATACTAATTCAACTGTTGATAAGTATATTAACTATTATAATACGTAATTAAACTGTTTCAGTGTATAAGCTAGTATAATATTAATTCAACCGTTGATCAGTAAATAAAGTATAATACTAATAAAACTAGTATAATACTAATCCAACTGTTGACCAGTATATAAACTAGTAAAATACTGATTCAACTGTTGATCAGTATACATTGAATAGCAAATAAAAAACTGGTACACCTACCTAATGTGTTCACCTTCCTAGGGTACACAGACCAACCGGTTTGTTACCTATCCGTACACGTCCATCAGCTCAATACAACTGAAAACGATACTCGTCAGACTAGGCAACGTGTTTTCAGTCTTTAACGGTTCAATAGCGGTGCTGGCAAACAAAGTCAAGACGCATAGTTTTGTGTCTTCTAGTCATTTGACGTATTTCTTGATATAATGTCTGCTGTACCTGGGCCGAACGATCAGTAAGAATATTATTCAGTTTGCAATATAAAGCAGATATCTGAATTTTTGCACTAACTGATTCTATGGTGTGCTGCGTTCATTATTATACTTAGCTAACGCCGCTACCATCATTTTCTTAGGCGGATCGACATTGTACAGCAACTGATATTTTGTTCCAAGTTCCACTTCCGTGCTCCTGTCTCTTGTAAGGTTCGAAGTTGTTGCTCGTTCAACTTGAGAGGAGTCTCTTCCCAGTTGTGAAACATGTCGGTCTATTTTCTTTTTATATCCTGGTGGAATTTCCCGGTAACTTTAACAGAATAACACCGTCTTGAAAATTGTATAATGGTGAGGATGGTACATTAATCCAAATTTCAAAGTAAAACTTTTCACTTGAAGTTCCGATTTATATAGATCTGGTCCAAAATTTAAATTCTTTTATTCATTATCTATTTAATTTTTAGCTTTATTAAATTTTAGATTTTTTTAATTTCTTAATTTAATTAAAAAAAACTTTTTATTAAAAAATATATTTTTTAATGGCTGCGCTATTGACCGAGGAAAGATTAAACCAGGAAAAGACCACCAGTTGCTTTCTTGATTCCGATTACTGTACATATAGTTTTCCAGAAGCATATTTGTTGCATTCATACTTTTTTCGATAGGAATATCCTTACGAGGAATTATAATTTTAGAAATTAATAATTTGATATTTGTTTTTCCAAAGGGAATTTTTAATTGTTTTAACTGGAATTTTTAAATGTTTTGTAACTGGAATTTTTAATTGTTTTTTTAATTAAAATTTTAATATTTTTGACGCAGTAAATGGACTTTTCTAAGTGCGTAAATAAACACACATACCTTCCTTTACGCTTACCACTAAGTCTTATATATTTATAATTGTTAGACTTTATGATTTTCTGATATACTTATGATTTTCAGATATACTTATGATTTTTAGATATACTTATGATTTTCAGGTATACATATGATTTTCAGATATACTTATGATTTTTAGATATACTTATGATTTTTAGATATACTTATGATTGTTAGATATACTAATGATTTTCAGATATACTTATGATTTTTTATATACTTTTGATTTTCAGATATACTTATGATTTTTAGATATACTTATGATTTTCATATATATTTATGATTTTCAGATATACTTATGATTTTTAGATATACTTATGATTTTCAGATATACTTATGATTTTTAGATATACTTATGATTTTCAGGTATACATATGATTTTCAGATATACTTATGATTTTTAGATATACTTATGATTGTTAGATATACTAATGATTTTCAGATATACTTATGATTTTTTATATACTTTTGATTTTCAGATATACTTATGATTTTTAGATATACTTATGATTTTCAGATATATTTATGATTTTCAGATATACTTATGATTTTGGTATATACTTACGATTTTAAGATATACTTATGATTTTCTCATTTTTTTATGATAGGTACTTTAAAGGGTGCATTGTTACACGCATTGATTACTGGTTTTTGCAACCGAACAACTTGAAAAATTTGATATCTGTATTGAATAGAAAACTTTAAAAAGCATTAGACGTCTGAAAAACGCATTTATGATTTGTCAAAAAAAATATTTTTTACCAAAGTACACTAAAATGGTTCTTCCCACAGTAATTGACTTGTTTGAAAAATATCCCGAATACCGAAAATAACCAATAACTATTTTTTATATTATTTTTTAATATTGTCCGAGGATTACTAAATTATATTATAAATATTGATAGACTTTATACTAAAAGCAATATATATACAAAATATTCTTTAAAATTATTCAAATAAGTATTATGTTCGCTAATTGCTGTAGTGTTTGTATAGCTTGAGAATTTTGGTGTCTAATGCCTTCAACTAAATAAACGCACATTTAAAGTTTTCTTAATTCTTTTCCACTTATTAGGATAAGTTTAAATTGAACTATTGAGTGCTCAATGAATATAGACCTATTTTTGAAAGGAGAAAAAAACTTTATCTATTTTTGTGTCAATGAATATGATTGAAGAACCGAAGTTGAAAGAAAAGATAGAAATTAGAAATCAATAGGCAACTAGGAAGGTTAGGTTTCTACGTTGTCTAATAATAGTGATTCACGTACTAAACGCTTGGGAAAAGGCATAGAAAATCAATATGGAACAAGTGAAGTAATTGGTTTATGAAAAGGTTCAGTTATTTGTGTTTTAGTTATTAAGCTATTTTAAAAGCAGCACCGTTAAACATGTTTGCTTATTTTTTGAGAAACTTTCGTCAAATTTGAAGAAACTTTCTTCAATTTTGATTGGCTTAATTATATTTAAAAAACGTTAATGATTTGATGTGTTTTAAGTTGAGTGCTTGAATAGTATTCAATTTAAATTTTTCTGCTATACAAATATTTCAGATCGTTTTAAAAAAGGAAGGCAATAAAAATGAAACTTTTTTTTCAAACGACTATATTTTGTTAAAAACAATTAAAATCATTTAAATTGGCATAATTTCGACAATGGTATTTATTAAATAGGATATTTATACATATATATTTGTTAGTAAAATATTTTAAATATCTTTTCCTTGATTTTTAATACCTTTCCTGAAATATTTCAAAATATTCTTAAAATATCTTATATTCTCTTTAAAATATTAAACAAACACGATTAAAATATTCGTTGTTGAAAGGAATTTGTAGTTTGTAAACTGTATAAAGCAATTGTTAGTTAAGTATAATGTATTAGGTATGATATATGAAATTTAAATAAGTGAATGATTTATAACATATTAAAAAAATATTATAAATCCGCAATAAAGTTTTGTTGAATTTCTTGGATGTACAAGGGAAATATTTGAATTGATTTACTAAGTAAAGAATTAAATAAAGCTTCTTCATTTTACGTATTTAATGCGGTTTCTCAATAAATATTCTTAAACTTTTTTTAAGTGTTTAAAATGGATATTATAAAGTTTGTATCAAAATAAAACAGTAAAGGTGGTGAATTAATATTAATTAATTGCTAAATTAATAAATTAATTAATATTAATTGCTAAATTATTAAATTAATTAATATTAATTGCTAAATTCTTATTTGTGAAGATTAAATTTTCTGCGATGTGATGTCTTTACGTTGATCGTAATGCAGATGTTTGGAGAGTGGGGTAATTTCTGGGGTGTTGTCCTTGTCAATATACCATAGATCAAAATCAGGAATTTATTATTTATTTTGGGATATATCCCGAACCATATCCAATAGAATATTGTCTAGCTATAATGAGTTGCTCATTCAACAAACCAAAACTTTAGTTAATAAGTGATTATACTTGACGTTCTTATTTGTATGCTTAAAATATATGTCTATATATACTGCAGTTTATGACAAATAAAGTAAATACGTAAATATGAGCGCACATCGATTGGATTCAATGCATTCATCAAACATGGTTCCGCCCCGCAAGCGATCGTTAACCTCTTTAGAACATCTGCCCCGTTCCCCCGTCTTCCACTGTACATCTTTGCACGGGGCAATAATACCCACTTCCTTTTCCGTAATGTACGAAGCTTGTGATTCACCTCAGTACACAATTCTTAAAGCAAGTTAATGCACTAAGGTTACTGTGTGTTGAATACCGAAATCTTGTCATTTATATCTAATCAATATACGTAGATAATTGTGACCAAATGTTATATATATAATTGCCAAAAAAATTGTCTAGTTCTCATAATTGTATAGAATTGTGTCCAAACGTTAATTAATAAATAAATTTTGCTTTATTGCGTAAGGAATCGTGTCCAAGTATAAATTGGCACCTTGCGTGTGGAATTGTGTCCAAATATGAATCGTCTTAAATTGTGTCTAAATATTCACTATCTAATATTAACTGCGTATAATAATTGCTAATTATATAATAATTATACTTGTGTATAATAATTACTAATGGCGTATAGAATTGTGTTTAAATATAAATTACTACATAAAAATTGATTGATTGCGTATGGAATTGTGTCCAAATATTAATTGCTAAATATAATTTGACCGTATTGCGTATTGAGCTGTGCCCATTTATTAATTGCTGAATATAATTTGCAAATATTAATTGCCGAATAAAATTTACAAATATTAATTGCCAATATAGTTTACTTAATTGCGTATAGAATTGTACCTAAATATTAATTACTACATATAACTTGACTTATTGCGTATAGAATTGTGTTCAAATATTAATTGCTAAATATAATTTGACCTTATTGCTCATTGAATTGTGTTCAAATATTAATTGCCGAATATAGCTAGCTAATATTAATTGCCTAGTATAATTTTCTTAATTGCATATTGAATTGTGTCAAAATATTAATTGCTATGAAATCAGTGAGAACTTTAGACTCAGTATGGGAGCAGTGAAGGTCTGTGTTGTAAATTTAAATGCTTGTAACGAATGAATATAGCATTAATATAGATCGTATATTAGTATTTTTTTTGGTGTTGGACAGGTTTTATTTGTTAGCCATATAAACAACTATATCTAATTTCCTCATTGTTTTTATAGTGAAAAGTATAGAAATTAACCAAACTAACTAAAGTAAATGAATACTTAATAAAATACATCATTTACTTGCATAATTAACATAAATTTAATAATTACTGGCATCATAAACACAAGATGCACGTAACTAAGTTAGCTACTTGAAAGAACCAAAAGAAAATGTTATTATCTAATTTTAAAACAAGTATGGCACCAGAACGAATTAAGGGCTTCTTGATTTATCTTTTTACTAAATAAAACTTAAATAAATTTCAATATTTTTGTATTTTAAACGATTTTGTGTTTTAATGTGATTAAAACAATTCTTGGTCAATTAGGAATTTAATTAAATATTTCGATATTGAGTTGTACTATTTTTAACTTAAGAAATATTGTAATTTATATCATTAGGGAATGGGTGAGTTCTAATTAAAATAAAAAACATTTATATATTTTATTAATGCCGCTCTCAGTAGGTTAAAAAAAGTAAATCTCTGTATATCAAAGAAGTTAAAACTTATTTATTTAAAATTAAAAAAAAATTATAGTTTTTGATCTTAATTCAGGAGTTTAGAAATCAGAATATTGTAGTAAGAATTTTGAAATTTTGAATGCTATGTTTGATACCATTGTAACATAAATTTATTTGTATTTTTTGCAAATGAAAACTTAAAAAAATTACACTAAACAGAAACAGCAATGTTATAAGGTAAATAAATTTATCTATAACATCGTTAACTTAACTGCTTGAGTGTAGCTGCAAATATAAAAATATCTACTACCACAACTTTAAGATAAATAATAATATATTATCTTCTTTATGACATACAGATAATACCAGAAGTGGCCTAATGAACATTTATATTCCTTTCCCACTACAAACGAACTTTTATCTTTTTCTGAGGCAAACTCTTTTACTAATGAGGAAATGTAATAAAGCTCTTTTGTAACAAATAGCCACTCAGTGAAGAAAAAATACGAAACACAAAATTATTTAATCGAATATTGATCGTTAACCAATTAAAATATGTCAACACTGTAAACCTAATATAATATATAATATACTGTACTTCAGAGCTAGACAGGCTTAAGTAACATTTGGACAAATTTTCAGGGGATGCGAAAAATTGAATCGTACTCTCATTGCAAAGTATCGGAGTTGGGATTTTATAGATTTTGCTCAATGTTTAAAAATAATTTTTGAGGGAACTTTGATGGAATGATTCGATAGAAAATATATTTTTAGGACATAATTCACCATAAAACAAAAATCGCCAAATTTGGATTTAGACCCATCTGGCTCTGAGGTTTACAATTAAAGCAATGTGTATACATAACGATTATACTATAAAAAATAATATTTCAGCATATTAAAATAATAAAAAGTCGACGTGAATAGCAAAACGCGATCTTTTGCTGCAAGGAAAAGTGTAAATTTTAAAGAGGATATAGAAGGATGAAAAATGTCATCGAAACAGATTTTGATTTGTTTTTATTTATCAAAATGTTTTGATCCCTACCATTAAAATAATATATAATAAAATATAGCACGAGAAGCATTTGAAGTAGTTTTTAATATTATTTAAAATTATATGTTTAAAAAAAATTAAGTGTTTTGCAACCTTTCAATGATTTTTCATTAGTGCGATTGTACAAATGTACCTTTTTCTAACAACTTGTTAATTGCTTTGAATTTTTTGTATAGACTTATTGGATTAAAGGTATTTTAATTTAAAAGAGATGAAAACACATTCCTCTTATGCATGAAAATTTTGGAAATTATTATGAAAAATTCCAAAATTGGTATATTTTAAAAGTATTAACATTGTAAGTTATTTACAAAATCCTATATCTACGTATGTGAAAAGGTTTATACGTTAACCAAGCACAATTTTAGATGAATTATATATATCGTGTATGAGAAAAGTACATAAAAAAGGCAATTTTTCATGGCCTTTAATGAAGGTTTCTGCTGCTCACACAATACATTTTATTAAGTCTATAAGTTTACCAAAAAATTATATTTCTTAAATTGTAGATAGTTTACAGAATAACTTCAAATTATGTAAAGCATTGGAAAATTTATTGGAAAATCCAAATAATAATGCCAAGTGATGCTGGCAAAAAATGTAATTGCATTATTTGTGGCATATAAACTTAGTTTCCCGTTTTATATTTGCATTAATAAATTTTAATTAAGTGATTATTAAAAGTTCATTCTTGTGTTATTTTCAAAATTAATTTTAAATACATGTACAATATATTATAAACTTTTCTAAGTTTATTGTTAATAATTAGTTGTTTTATTTACTTTCGGGGGAGGGATAAAATAAAGTACGGTATATAATCGACAGATGCCAGTTTGTCAAAGATTTATTTTATTATAGCCAGAGGAAAGTTACAAAACATATTTCATAATACCTACTAAATAAATATCAGTAAGTGCGTTTAAAATTTTCCGTTAAAGTCCGTGAACTGAAAATTCTATTTGTTTGTTAATATTAAATAATTTTTATATTTGTTTATATTAACTAATTTTTTTAAAACTTGCTCTTTTTTTCATTGTTCTCATCATTGCCTTTGCCCATAAAACTTTTTTTGTGACTACTTTAAAATAATTTGACTTTTATTTGGTAATTATAGAAATTTACTTTGTACGTGTATACCGTTGTTTAATTTATGAATAAATTCTTATTTTTGATGTGTTTGTTGATTTTGTTATTTTATAACTAACTTATTCTTTTTTACGTCCATGATAACGTATGTAACAGCTATTTTAGTTTATGTGTTATTAATAAATAGCAGTTTATTTGCTTTTTAAAATATATATGTATTAAAAATACTAATCATTATCTTTTTTATTATAGGTACCAAAAATGGTTTACAAAGACATTTATGGACAGTATTGGTAAGTTATTATTTTTCTTTTAAATGTATTGTTTTTCATGATTTTGAGTTTTCTAACTTATGCCTTTTTGAAAGTTTCTTTAACCTTTACACAAACACATTGATTTTTTTTAACCTTCTTGAACCTATGCTTACTGAAATGTTGTAATACATAAAACTAAACTTAATGAAATATTTTAAATTCAAGTATAAAATGTTCACCTTCATTAAACCTATAATTTCTTAATTTACTTACGCCATTTTTATCATTCAAATTTATTGAAACCATTAAACAACTTTTTTTTTAAATTATCGCCTTTTTAGGGAATAATTAAGTTTATTTAAATAATTTTCGAAAAAATTATAAATAATTGAGTAAGTTTATTTTTTTTCTCTTTGCATGTATTTAAAATAATATTAAAAAAAAACATAACATTTAAAATCTGTGTGTATTAAAAAATATAATATTATATAGCAATACATTTCTCATTGAAAAATAGTGTTAAGTAGCCATCCGCTTTTTGTTTTTGATTAACTGTATTCCCAATAATACGAATATGAATAATAAATTAATTTTATATTTAAAAATATTAAAGATATAGGGTTTTCATAATACCTTAAAACGTACAAAATAACTAATTGGAAGAACTTTTATCTTAAAGGTTATGTTTACTTTGAATTTTTAAATCTGCGTAATTTCATTATAGGCATTATCTTTATGAAAAAAAGTTTTTTATTAAAATATTTGTTTAAGTGAAAATTATTTATTTATGGGAATATAAGCAAATATAAAATGATTTCCTGAAATATTTACTACGTTATAATTAAGAATGTTCTGTACAATTTAATTTCTTCTATAGAGTTAATTTGAATTAAAAAAAAAACACTTTGCATATCCAAAGTTTTAAATCTACATATGAATTGTACATCTGGCAATATCCTCAGTGCTTTCAAATAAAATGATGAACAATTATGACAGAAAATGTGTTAAAAACAACGTGCAAGAATTGGAAAATATTGTGTTGCAGTAGGGATATCGCTTTCAAGTTGAAGTAAATTAGTCTCAAATGGAAAGAATTCTAATAAAATAAGGGAAAACTTTTAAGGATAAAATAAATGAGAGAAAACATATTTTGAGGGGGGGGGGGAGGGTTAGCTTTCTGAGTTTTTCCCTTTTCCTACGTCTACGACTACCGTACATCCAGATATTAAATAAACATTGAACGTTCAACGACTTTTTCAGGAATGCACGAAATATACCTGAATTTTGCTTGTAGTATGAACACAATAAAAACCGTGTGTCCTGCCGACATTAGTGCACGGTTAAAGTTAACCTTCTTTCGTTTTCTTTAAAGTATTATTGTAACGAATAAGCCTTACGAAAACAAGGAGCACACAATAGTTGACCAATCGGCACCAACTTACATTTGTAGTTGATTGTGAGATTAGCTAGTCGTGCTGAAGAAGTTTCAATTCAGAAATCTCCAGATGCTTAGAAGTGTATTGTTACAGTACAGATAGATACATAGAATTGGGTGTGGATGTTTGTGAGTAATGTGAAAGTTCAGACTGTTAACCTGATGAAAGTGCGCAAATGAAAACAACAACACAACTATCGATTTGAATGATAGTTTTACGTATTTACTTATTTAATAACTTTGTATCGGCAGAAACTTCCTTTACACGAAAAGTATTGGTAGCTTGAAGCCTCATAGCTCCAAGAAAAATTTAGCTACCATCGTCTAGAGGAAGGTGTGCCGCCTTGAACGGTTCGGACACTAATTCACTCGCCTTTCGGACCTTTGTACCGCGCGGTGAGGTGAAAGAATTACCATTTTCGGAAAACGGCAGTTCTTATATTGAAGATGACAATGATTTCTACAATTCCATTTGACTAGTTGACAGTTCAAACTATTTGTGTGAAAATTGTGCCAAGTGGAAAGTGACGATTTAACGAAGATTTCAATATGAAGCCAAAATATCATATTAAAGTTCAATTGCGGTATAGGAAACATAAACATGCTAAACAGTAGTTTAAGATGAACAAAATGATACCAAAATGTCTAAAGCTATGACACGTGCGGAGAGATCTAAAGCTTACTAAAAACTTAAAAAGGAGCAGTTACGCGTGCAGAGTATTCACTAATCAAACCTTTTACCTTAAATGAGTATTGTGAATAACTTATTATTTTTTTATAAAAATTTAATGGAAAAGTACATTAACGTAATATATATATATATATATATATATATATATATATATATATATATATATATATATATATATATATATATATATATATATATATATATATATATATATATATATATATATATATATATATATATATATATATATATATATATATATACCAACCTTAAGGAGGTTGGTGAAGTTTAATACCTAATAACTATTCCCATTGAATATCTAACATCTTCTTAATTCTGGGTTATTTGACTAATTTTTTATGTGTGTGGCTAAGTTAGTTTATTTAAATGGTAATTTTTTTGTGTGTGTTTGGAGAATGGGTATACAATAAAAATATAAAGCAAAAGAAAGCGATGGCATGATTAATGACATCCAATATTCTTTAAAACCATCATTCACTTTCACATATACCTTTTTCTCATTTCCCCTTGAGCAATGACAGAATGGGGGATAGCCCCCCCCCTCCCCTATACACACAAAAAAATCAAAATAAAACACTACCCCCCCTATTTCCTTCATTCTCAACCCGAAAAGTAACAGGATAACACACAAGAACTCTCTCCACAGACGTATTATAGACTCCTCCATTCTTCCACACAAAATGCCCTTTCCCTCGCTTTTACCGTCAATAAAAAAAAATTCAACTTTTTTGAAGGATTTTGGAAAAATCCACACGCAAAAAATTCCTTTTCGGAAAGGAAGAACTTATCGCACCCAGGCAAACAAAGGACATCCTTGCGGGGCACACGACTCGCACGCGCGTTTACCTTTTAAGGGCCCCCCTCGATTTGCGGCCCCCCTTTTCGATTACAAAGGGACCAGCTGGCGTGTGGCCGCGCGTGCCATATGACGCTTTATTCCCCTCCCCCCTCTCAATAACTAAGGGGTCACCCCGATTTGGCAATCAGTGCTGCCATGCTTGGCGAAAATTTGTAGTTTTGGATATGGTGAATTATTTGGAAAAAAATTGTATATATATTTTTGTTTATTTGAATGATAAACTTATTTAATAATATTTTATTAAATTTTTTTTGTATTAAAATTGATATAATAAGTTTATAAAAAATTGTGCAATAAATTTATAATAAATGTACAAAAAAATTAATAAAAATTGTACAATAAATTTATAATAATTGTACAAAAAAATTTATAATAATTGTACAAAAAAATTAATAAAAATTGTGCAATAAATGAATATATTGATCAATAAATTTATAAAATTTGTATTATAAATTTATAAAATTTGTATTATAAATTTATAAAAAATGTTTTATAAATTTATAAAATTTGTATTATAAATTTATAAAAAATGTATTATAAATTTATAAAAAATGTATTATAAATTTATAAAAATGTACAAGAAATTTATAAAAAATGTATTATAAATTTATAAAAAATTACAAGAAATTTATAAAAAATGTATTATAAATTTATAAAAAATTACAAGAAATTTATAAAAATTATACAACAAATTTATAAAAATTTTAAAACAAATTTATAAAAATTGTACAACAAATTTATAAAAATTGTATAACAAATTTAAAAAAATTGCACAACAAATTTATAAAAATTGTATAACTTTTTTATAAAAATTTTGCAATAAATTTATAAAAATAGTACAAAATTTTTATAACATTTGTATAAGAAATTTACAAAAAATTTATAAAAAAAATATAAAAATTGTGCAAGAAATTCATAAAAAATTGTATAATAAATTAAAATTTATATAATAAATATTTTTAATATTTACAATAAAAATAAATATTGTAAACTTTATAATACATATTAACTTCTTTAATATTTATTAAAAAAAATTACACGATTTTATAACAAAATTTTATAATATAATCTATACAATAAAATTTATAAATTGATAACAAAATTGAAATAATAACTTTTATTCGATTTTCAGTAAAAATTCAATAAATAAAAAAATATTTATTCTATCTACATGTTCAGTGTTCAGGTAATTTATTATGAAAAGTAGTATTTCATACATCTATTACATTTTTGAATATATTTAATTAATTTTCACTTAATTTGCAGAATTCCTTTAGACTAGTCAAATTACATGAACACAATAGCATTCAATTCGATTGCTGATGATTTTTATGCTTTGGTTATTTTTTTTAAATGTCGAGAAAAATTATGAGCAATAACGAAACCAATCGAATTTGATCATTGCTAAATATTGTCTGTACAAAACACTTATAATAGTTTAATGGCAATTGTTATATTCAAAATCTTGTTAATTACTGTAGCTAAACAGTATAGGAGCAAATTTTAATGACATGGCAACTCTTGCAACTCTTCTATATGAAAGAAAACAATATTGTGTTGTAATACTTTTATAATAGGCAATATAGGGTAAGGTTTGGGAGGGGCCACATACTTTATAAGTAATGTCAAACTGGATAAGAAAAATTAAAAGATGTATATGGATTACATTAACACTTAAGGTACTTTTCTTTATTTGATTTCAACTTCTTCTATTACTAGCTGCATGCCATTGTGTAATTTCGGTTCTTTTTTAAGTAAACAAAGGTCAAATATGATTATGCTGATGTGCGCTGTTGAGAGAAGATCTAAAAATTATACGTAAATATCCATTTGCTCTACTGTTTGATTATAGAATCAATAAGGCGAATTATAGGATCTTCTAGGCGAATTATAGGAATTTCCCATATAGGATCTGCAGTGGAGTTTTGAAATTTTTTTCTCCGGTTTCTGATCAGACCAAATGTATAGCCTAATGTAGAATCTATATTGGAGTGTTGAAATTTTTTTCACGGGGTTTTGTTTTCAATAAGATGAAATGTATACCATAACGTAAGATCTGTAGTGAAGGATTGATTTTTTCCCTTTACAGTTTTCCTTAGTTATAGATTATGGATCAACAAGCGTCAATATGCTGCTCTAGTATGACGTTAATTACAATAAGAAAATATCCAAATTCAGAATAGGTGTGAAAAACAATTTCATAGTTAAGTTAAGGTTGTAGGATGTATAAGTCTAGTTAATATAAATTATTTAAAAAAATCATAAATAAATTAATTAAAGTTATCACAAAATGTAAAAAATCATAAATTTCTTAAATATAGGTTTTGTTAACAATAAATTACGTGCAAAACTAATCTAATGTCTAATAAAAGAAATAAGGAAGTTTTTTATCTTATAATCGGAAAATGGCTTAGACATGCCATATTGACAGCATTCGTCCATAACTCAGACATAAGTATCCTTTCTGAAAGAACTCATAATTAAACCCCCAGTCACACCTTACAGGGACAATCACAAATCAACAACAACGCCTTATCAGAGATTCGAACTCAGACCCGCGGCGTGAGATCTAGATACTCTATTCCCTATAGAAATTAAACAAAAAAACGTTACTAAATTTCGATCAATAAGCAACACTTTCCAAGGAAGTTGGCGATTTTCTTCAATACTTTGGCGAAGTTTCAATATTTTTTTTTATATCGGCAGCCCCATTTCCAATAAGCCCATCCCGATTTTGGCAAGGCCGAAAACTTTTCAACGGGTGGTTTTTTTCTCCCTCTTCGTCTCTTCTTCCGGGCTAACTATTATTATTTTGTTAGACGAGAGGGAGAGAGGGCGACCCTTTTTCTCCTCCCCTCTTTCGAGAGGGCAGACGAATCTGGCGCGACCACCTGCCCCCCTTTTTCCCCGATAGAATGGGGTAGGGGGGGGGGGCTCTTTTTCCGGGGAGGGAGAGTAAATAGGGGGGAGGGGGGTGATAGTCGTGCCTTCTGGTTGCTTGCGAGCCGATCACTTTTTGGTGGTTCGTTATGGATCGGCTGGTTCTGGGATTAGGTCTCGTGGCGTGTTTTGGTTTGAGTATCGTAGTTCGCCTGGTTGGAATAGAATATAGAAGGGGTAAGTTGTATTTACACACTATTATTTGAAATTGATTACGCAAGTTTTCTACTGATTGTTTGCAGCTTATAATGAAACACGATAGTTTATTTTTATAAACAAAAAGGTGCGTTTTCAAAACTTCTAGGAGAACTGATTATTTTTAGAAATGCATGCGACGTCACGTAAAAATTATTATGTATAGAAACTAATGTAAACTACAGATAATTGTTTTTGTAGAAAATTTGTCAAGATAAATAATCTAGGTATATATTTTTATCTTAAAAATAAAATAAAACACAACTAGATAAAATATTATAAAATTTCCATTCACTTACTAAACATAGAAAAATCGCATGCTTTATATTTAAAATTTACCAATGGTTTTAAAATAAGGATATTTAACCAAATTGTTTGATTTTAATATTTAAAACTTTATAATTTTTAAAGCATTTTTCAAATTTTAGGGGGTTTTGTTTATTTAATTTATGCAAGTTATATGATACTAGAACCATACCTTAAGCCATCATATGGACCAATGATATGGACCAATGATCATATGGAGCAAACCAATCATATGGATTGATATGCATTAGACTATCTTAATTCCCCGTTTTTTTATAATAGACGAAAATTTATTTTTGTAAGCTAACTATGTTTTAATTCTAAATCGATATAAATTTAAAGTACAAACAAACAATATGGTGCCCCATTCCGAATAAAAGCAGAGATTGAAACGTAATATATTCTTCAGATTTACATTTTATCATCTAACTTTACTAGAGTATTTTTTGATTTTTCCCTTTTTGAAAAATACAGCAGTTTGTTATATATTTGTTGCATATATATCTACAAAACTTTTGACATTGCATTTAATGCATTATATACGCAATAATGTTTCATTGTATGCGCGGGTAGCTTGAAATATTTGTTTCATGTTTTCCTTTGGACAAACATTAGATGCACACCTAATTGTCTTTTAGTTAAGATGTTGGATTTTTATTTAATTGTTGGTTTGTGTAAACCCACTTTTTTGAACCCCAACTTAAATAATATAATTAGTTACAAATCGTTCTATAGTTTTTTGATTTCGTAATAAGCAGATACAATAAATATAATAAGTAATGATTATGACACACTTTTTATTTTACAAGGCAAAAATGGAATTATGCAAATAACCGTTTTCCATGGTATTTTTTATTCCTTTGAAATATTTTGTAAATTTCATTTGTCATTTGTTGTTGTGTTATTATTAATGGATGTTACAATTAAGCAGGGGTGAATAATTAATAATTTTATGAATTATGCAAAATCTCACACTTTTTAAATAAACATGTAATTTTTAAAAAAATATTAATATAAAGTGCTTTTAATCATCAAAATATAGTTGCTATATTACTGCCATTTAAAGTGATTTTCGTTGTACGTGCAATTAATTATAGTGAATTATGAAGCAACATAAATAATCTTTCGATGTATAGATAATCGCACATTATATTGAACTTTTTTTGATTTGTAGTGTCGTGAGTAAACAACAAAGTGACGGTAGAAATTTTCTTAGATGACTTTCGTAACGGAAAAAGATATTTTTGTTTAAAATGGTTTCTTTTAGGATTAAATAGTTTCAATACAACTTAATTAACCCTATATTTTGACAGAAAACACATGTAAACGTCATGTAATTTGATATGAAACGGTTCCCTTTGTATTCTTGTATATATGGGTACTTTAAAAGTTTAAAAGAGTGTTAAGTGGTACACACATTAAAGTTGTACCACTTTTGTACTAAAGTTGTACCACCACTACCAGCGGCTTTGTTTAGACTGTTATGATAGTTCTAGAGCTTTATTACGAGCTAAATAATTTTGATATTTGACTAAAGACATTTTTTTAAAATCTTAAAATATAAAATATATATAAGATATTGCTTTTAATTTATTCAACGTGCATTTACACTAAAAACGTATTGAATTTAACACACATTTGTTATTTTTGTAAGCTAATATTGATTTTAAGATAATTCTTCTATTTTGCTTGCAATTGTTTGAAGTATTGCAGACAATAGTTCTAATTTTTCGGATACTTTAAAATGAAAAATTATTTACATATAAGTATATAAGTAGGTACTCTATACATACATACATTATTTATACATACACTCTAAATATATAATTGTACTTAAATAAAGTTGCAAAGTGTATATTATGTTTTGTTTATATTTGTATTTGCACTCGGTTTCAAATAACCTACTTAAAATGAGCATCTGAACCCTTGGTTTTGCTTAAGTTCAATTGTAATGCTGTTTGTGTACTTGATGCATCACTCAACTTAGATACATTTAAGAAGAATCAATTCATACGTTAATCAAAATATTGCATTAATTAAAAAGGAAATTAATAAGCTATGTGACTCGGATTGTTAGTATGACAATATTTTTTTGCATATTTATAATTATTAATATACATTTTGCAGAGTTGGATTTTGAATGCAAGAGTAGATTTTATTGATGACTTTTTATTTCAATTTCACATTTTGTTTTTATCTAATAACAACAAAAAAAATTAAAGAAGTATTTTTTGGTGTTTTACTATTTATTTGGCATTACTTTTACTAAGTATAAAGTTAACTTGGTATCAAATTTGTAGTTATTATTAAGTCGATCTATAAGCAAATGTTCTTAAAAGATTTCCAAATTTGATTAAAAAATCCCCAAGAGTGTCAAAATTTAAAAATATACCGTTTTCTTTTGTACTTTTTATAGAAAATATCATTTTTTTACCCGTACATTTCTATCATTTTAAATATGATAATAAAATCAATCATCTAAACATCAAGTTGCCAATCATGCTTAAACATTAAAGAATATTTCTCAAACAAATATTGTCAGAAATGCACTCGTACGTTTCGTTGTTTGATTAGAATATTACGAAATTGTGTGCGGTTTCCAGTAAATTTACTCTATAAAAATAATATATAACTATAGAGATTTGCAAAAAAAAATTACCTAAAAATAACGGATAAAGTATTTTTTAAAATTATTTTAGGACGTTTTCTTATAACATGAATGAATACAAGAACAACGAAGTAAAACGTAACCAAATTACAAAAAAATTGTGCAAAACTAAACTTCTTATTTTTGTAACGTTTTGTTCGTTCATTTAATTTTAACAATTTAAATAGGTATAAAATATAATGGTGTTTTTATGTTGAATTGCTTTAGTAATAAATTATTTTTTCTTTAAAGTAAAATGTGTCATTCAATTGTATTTCAATTTCAATTTTAGGCATATTTTACAAAAAAAAACTCTTCGTAACTTTAAATATCTGCACATAATATAATATTTTATGAGTATACCTTGATGTTAATATTTCATAGGAGACATTAATACATAAAATAAATTATTATATAAAATGTTACTTGTAGTTTTATTCGTGTAATCAATCATTAGTTTTCTAATAGCAAGAACAAAAAATAAACCTATTTATCAGGTTTAGAAAAAAAAACCACAGAGGGAAAGTTAATTGATAACATACCGTTTAATGAGATAAAGTTACAATCATCAATGTATATGTTGAGATATATTTGTTATATTATACAAACCCAACAATAAACCCATTATGTTAGTTTCTTGAATTTACACAGTTTGTACTGAAAGTATTATCATACCTAAATTTTATCTAAATAAAATGATAATTATCACTACTACATTATAAATGTCAATAAAGTAATAGTATACTTTGTTAATATTCATTTGCAAAGTAGATTTCGACATATAGTACTTTTTATAGGTTAAAGTATATATAAGACCAATGCCTATTTTATTATAAATACCAAAACTTGTTTTTATCATCAACACTTATTCAAGATAAGATTTAGGTTTCTGCAAATGTGTAATAGTATTTGTTGAATATTTGTTAATTTATCAATTTAGCATGAATTACAAAATGCCACTACTTTTATTCGTTGCTTAAATGGTATTGATATTTGGTTAAACATTGTAAAATGTCTTGTGCAGTTTGCCATAAGGGATGCAAACTGTTTTCGTTGACAACACCAATTTAAAAACTATGATTATTATTAATTTATAAGTTATCTACCAGTGAATACACTATTCGAAATCATTTAGTGATTCTAAAGTAATTGATAAAAAACATTATTAGAAACAGATAAACATGAACCAAACAATTCTTATGAAATAAAATTTCCAAATGAACGCTGATAAACTCCGTTTTGAGTAATATGTGTAAATTGCATTTCTGTTCATTACTAATATTAAAATAGAAGAATACTTTTCTAATTTACTTCTTTTGATAGCAAAATATTCTAATCCTAAATAAAATCCCTTAAAGTATTTATTATAAATCAAAATAAAGAAAATCCAAATATATTTAAAAAAAAAAGAAGATCTATACAAACCAAATTAATTCGCTTTAATTGCTTCGCATTCCATTACAATTCTCTTTTACACATTAATATTTTATTTGACATATAGTTTCGCTATTCGTATTCAAACACGCCATTTTGGTTACTTGCGTTTGAATCATTTACTGCTGATGTGACTGGCATGACACGTTTAACATCCCCGCCCCTTGCACGTGTATGTTTTTTTTGAGTCCATTATTCATTACAAGAGTCGCTAATAAACGAAATGTTTTGATTTCCATATATTTTTTTCATTTAAATACAGTTGTTGATATTCCATTATTTTTCAATGATTGTTGAAAATAAATTCTAAATCTTAGAAAAATGTTAATTGTCTGTAGAAGTTATTGTAGTTGGTTTGGAAAGTAATATTAAGTTAAACAAAATTAGTAATTATTTACTATATTTTAAGTAGCTAATTAATAATTTAAAAGTAAACAGAAATTGTTTTATTATAAACACAAATAAAACTTTTTTTTAGTTTGAAATGCTTGTATAATTTAAAACTTTATTCGTGAACATTACAGCAGACAGCGGCGTAAACACAAAATTAAAGCCAAATAATTGCATAGAAACCAATGTGCTTTCTTAGAAAATATACCAATCTTTTCTAAAATCTAATTAACAAAAAAGTTCTGGTATGCAACATTGTACTTCAAGAAGAGATATTTTTTGAATGTTTTGGTTTTTAGAATAATTCTACACATCATTCTTTGCAAGATGGGTAACGCCCCTTTAAGCTGATTACAACAAATAAACGAACGAATTTAAGAGAATTGACCAATAGAATTATCTAAAACCTGTAAACAATGTGACGTCACATCGGTCATTTAGCCGGAGCCGAATTTTATGGTATCATTTAACGGTAGTTAGTTCGTTCGTTAGGTATTTTTCATGTGACGAAAAATTTAGAGTAATTATCTTCTTAGAGTGTGTATTCTATATTTAAGCATTAAATAGTATTTAAATTAGTAGCTCGAATACTTTATACAGTAGAACTTCAATTATTCGAACTTCAGTTATCCAGATAGACATTTATATGGATCGCTTTGAGAAAAAAAATCAGATTAAAAATCCACAATTTAAGTCATTAGTGAAACAATAGCAGGGATATTTTCAAGCCAATAAAACATTTTAATACACTTTTTCTCTTTAATAACTTTTAGTTCGTGAATTATCCAATTAATCCGGATATTCGATTATCCGGATGGGGTCTGGTTACAACTGATCCGGATAATTGGAGTGCTACTGTAATTTAAAATTTCCTCATTATAAATTGTTTTTATAACAACAATTGTTTGTACACAAATTTATTTCGCAATTTTCTTACAGATACCTGGGATATCTTTTAACAAAGAGAACAAATGTAGTATGAAGATACAGGTTTGAAATAACTCTTAACAAGTAAGCACTATTTATATTATTAACTTCTATAGTTTTATTTACGCTGACTGTTCTGATAACATTAATTATAGTGAAATTAATGTTAATTATAAAGGATAATAATCAGTTTTAGTGCATTTGAAAAACTTTATTTAGAATTTATATTTTTGTAAATCAAATTATAAGAGCAAAAATTAATTAAAAACTGTAAGTTAAATTAATTATTGCTTTGGTACTTTGTAAAATAAATTACTATGTAATGCTTTCAATAATCATTTAAAATTAAAAAAAATATATGCGACAATAAACTAAAATATCATTGAGTAATAATGGCAAAATTTATGATATTCGTTATTTATATCTGTTGTTTTTAAAATTCTAGATATATTACAACTACATCATTTGAATAAATATGCACTACATATATTCATAAAAACAACATATTTAATTTAATTAACACTTTAAAGTTTTTGTTAATAAATACAAGAATGGATTAGGTAGAAAAATATGTGTTCAGTAGTTACAGAAAACAGTTTTGCCATGTACCAAGAAGCTTTTCAGTAGATGTAAATAAAAGCTGCACAGTTTTTCGGTTCAACTATCCTCGTTTTTCTTTAAACATCTGTATCTTAATCTCGTTTTTTAAATATTATTTTTAATATGGTATGAATAGAGTATTTAATACGACTTCGAAAACAATTAGATTAAATAAAAATTGTCGTTTTTCTAAGTTTTGGTCATTGTCAAGCGTTTTTAATTTTAATTCCATCCGAAAACTATAAAAAGCTTCGTTCGATGTTATTTTGGCGTTTTTATTTTTAGTACTCTTATAGTATTATTCGTAGTTTAGATTTTTTCTTCATAGATATTCAAACATACTAGTTTAAAAGACACTATGTTAAACTAGACTATAAATAGGCATAATTCCATAAAATAAAAATATATATTTTTAGGGAATATTTATGTTAAACTAGACTATAAATAGGCATAATTCTATAAAATATTTTTTTACTGCTTAAAACAACTGGGAAGGTTTTCAATGAATATCCACAATTCTTCGTTGAGTTTTGAGAAATATACTATAACCAAATACACCAGAACCTCTTCAAGAATCAAATTCTGATTGACCGTATTCCGATCGATCTTCGATCCAAAAAAGGATCCCCTAACTGCCGTGACCATCTGCCCGTATCGTGGTCAGCTGTTGTGCCGTTAACACACAACTTCGCTTCGTCACGCGATCGCAAACACGCTGCTAATGGGATCAGTGATCTGTGGAGCTACAATGTTTACCTCTGCGTTACGCTTCGGAAGGCAATGTGTGATGGATGCTGCTAGAGATGCTTTTTTTTGCGTTTTGTTACTCAATATGAAATATAATGTAGCGAATGGGATGTTTTGGGAACAACATTCGGGTTTATTTTTTTCTAGACGTTTTGAGGTTTTCGGAGTCCGAAATAGTATTTAAAAAAATTTAATCTCAGTGTGTGAGAATGGAATTTCACAATACCTAATCCTAATAGGGTAAGGTGGGGGAAAATGGGTTTTAAGACTCTATTTATGACGTTCAAAGTCCACTTTCTTTAAAAGGGAAAAAATTTGTAAAATTACAGTTGAAAACGTGGGTCCAAGAACAAGGCAGTTCCATTTTTTTTGATTTACACTTTTTCACTTATTTCTATAAATAAAATAAATTGTCTAAATAAATCGTCTGTCTATTAGTGCAAGAATCAGACAGCTCTAAGCAATGGTAATATAGATATGAAGGAAAAGGATCTGTATTTTTTTTTATTATACGATGAATGTTAAGTATTTTCGTCCTTCTGAACAATTTTGAAAACCGGAGCTGTCTTGTTCTTGCACCCACGTATTCAACTGTTTTATAAAAACGTTCGCTGGGAAACATAATCGAATATTTGTATTTAATTCTGAGGTTTATATATATTTTTAATAATTACTTTTTTAAGGCATCCTACTTCGATTCATAGATGAGGTAAATTCATCAGTGGGTAACGTGGAATTTTTTATGTGTAAAAAAACATTATTAGAACAAACTTTTAAATCAAAATAGTTATTTGAATAAAATATAATAAATAATGATCATCAAATTTAAAAAACCCAATACTTTTCATTATTAATGGATTGCTTTTCTCCCTAAAAGTATGCTGTAATTACGCCATTCTCCCTTTTGAAAAATCGACTTTCTTATATTTATTTCCTTCGAAAAAAAACAACTGCTTGTATAGGTTTCCATTTACTTTGATTCAGGAAGAATATATGATGTATTTACTTTATTTTTAATTTGTTACTCACATGATTTTTTATTACATTTAAAACATTATGTTTACTTTCTATTGAAACAAACCAATGGCGACCGTTTTTTTTAAACCGAAATAAATTATTTTTTTAACCGTCATATATTTGTAGAATAATAGCGCTTTTGCTCAAGATCGTTGATTTTTTTACGAATTTTCTATCCTTAAGCATTAATAATTCGAAAACCCATTTTCCCATTTCGCAAAACGTTGAAGAATGAGGTAACCAAGTTAGAATTTTAAAATGTCTTTCATTGGAATGTATTTAATAGTTTTTCTTTTATACAAAACTCAGAAATTTTGGTAAATAATTAGACTTTCGTTTTTATATAGACGTTTTTTTTCACCAAACTATCACAAGTTTTTTTTTGTATACTCAAACAAATCGACTGTTGGACTTGAAGTAAATCACTCAGAAATGTAATTTTTTGGAAGAATGTACTTCATTAAATGAAGTAAATTAAAAAAGGAACTAAATCAAAACATAAGTTTCACAATGTGTATTTTAATTTATTATTTTAAAAACCCATTTTACCCCATGACACATTCCCCTCACCTTACTCTATATAAGTTATTTCTTTATATAGGACATTACACAGTAAAGTTAGATTTAAAACTGAATATTCAAAATACTTGAAGGTCAATGGTGTTTAAGGATAACAAAAATAAAATTGCTAAAGGGTGACGAAAAGTTAACTTTACATAATTTAAACTACTTTTTTATAATCATCAATGATACAGCAATTTTTCTAATAACAGAACTCAATAATGTTTTGAAAACTTTTCTAAATACGGAGTATCGTTTTTAGAAATATATGTTTTGGCTGTTTATTACTTTATCCACACGGTTACACTTATTCGAAATCGGGAACGCATAATGCGTATAAACTGGTATACTATATATATATTACATAAATGACAAGTACCTAGTGTATTTGACGGAAAAGGTTATATTAAAATGAATGCATTTGCCAATTTTTTCAGTTGTATAAATATATTTATTTAATATATGTCTTGCTATCAATTTACATTTTTTTTATTCTATATTCATTTTAAATATTGAATCAGCGAAATTAGAATAGAAATTTATTAAGTTATTATTTAATATTACTAGTGAACTACCGGAATAGACGAATAAACTGTACACTTGTTTCTATCGAACTCGTAATTTTGGCGAGTAAACAAAAATGCAGTTTCACCTCCTCCCCCCTCCCCCACAATTTTTTAAAATTCAAATCGAAGCCTTTTTTTATTAAGAGTTTAATAACAGTTCTCCGCATCATTGAAAATAAAATTATTTCTATATATTTATTTTAGTGACATTTTTGTTTAAAATCCTATTAAATTTACAAATTTAAAATATAAAAAACAAACAAACATTTGAAGGTTCCACCTAAGGAACTCTGATTTCCCTAAATAATCTTTAGCCATTTTATCAACGGTATTCACCCCAAGATTGGTGATTTATTTCAGGGGAATGTTTGGCACAACATTCTATTTTTGTATGTTAGGGTTTAAACTCAGCATATTTTTTATGTTTATATTTTCAAATTATGAGTGCATACAAATATGATATATCAAGTTTTGCGGAAAATCGCATCAAAATATCCTTCCATGCCTCCGGGTTTTCTGTTGATTCTTTTTTGTTTGAAATTTAAGTCCCCACAAGAGTTGTTTTGGAAGTATTTTGTTTGCAAGGGATCTGTTTAAAAAATCCCCGTGGTTATGTGTCGTCGAAGGCCTCAGTATGCTTGAGAATGACAAAATTGCTCAATTGTATATTTTATGGTCATATTCCTTTTTCCTCTACATCATTCCCTTTTACTACTGTTATTATTTCAGCAAAATGCACCGTTAAAATAACCACAACGTATATCAACTTTGCACTAATTTTTAAAATTTAGACTATCAAGTTCAATCCCACTAAATTTCCTAATATCATTTATTGTCTATGAGAACCTACCTTGTTGAAATTATCGTTTGAGAGCTTTCCGGTTATATTATATTTTTAAAAAACTTAATGCATCTTTAATAATTTCAGAAATATACATAATAATCTTTCTAAGAAACCGTTTCAGGAAACTAAATGAATGTGAATAGGATTATTTTTACATATCCACTTAACTGAATGATTCTCCCAAATTGAAGAGTCTGGAATATTTATGTATACCACATATACTACAAATACATATACCACAAATACTTGCATTACTGATGTTTTAATTTAAATGTTATTTGTTAAATCTTTAATGAAATATTTAACATACGTTTTTAGTTTTTGGTTGTAATTATAAAAAGGAAAAACTGCTTACTTTTTATGTAAATTATCATTAACTAATTTCGTAATTATAACAATAATAATTAGTTATGAAAATTAACATTTTAATAAACAATTTTGATCAAAATATTAGATCAGATATTAATATAAAAACTAAAAATTATATTATTATGGGCTTTTGCACTCTATTTGCTTTTTTGTAACATAAAAAAATATTTAAATATCTAGATAATATAACGTATTAAATACAATATAAAATTTTACTAATAAATAACCAAAAGTGTACACAAAATACAATTAGTAAAAGTCAAATACTATTTTCGTAACTTTTATCACGTGCGTACAATATTTTTAAATATAGTTCTCGTTTATTTATATCTAAATTCATAAAATTTAAGCCTTAGAAAAAAATCCTCAAACATCTTTTTTAAAATTTCAGGGACATTTTACTGAGTGAGCTATGCATATCTTTGAATCTAGAAATATATTCAATATTGGTTTGAATAGATATTTGTTGTGTTTGTAAGGAGGAACTAACTAAATAAATAATTGGTTAAATGTAGGTTTACGCAAAAGTCTATTTAAACTTTTTATCGCATAATTGCGAAATAAAAGATACATTATTTCGAACCCAATTAACATTCAACATATTAAAATATACAAAAGTCTATTTATTTGGCATTTTATGCAATTTTTTTTTTCATAAATCTCTTTTTTTATAGGTAATATACTTCTTTATTGAATCTAAAGGATCATTTGTATCTAAATGAATGAATATATATTTTATTAAAAACTAAACCTTATTATACCTAAACTGTCCTAGGTATTCGTACGTATAAAATGTACCAAAAGAGTTATCACCTCGGTTAGTTATTATTTTGCCCGATTATTTAGTTTTTAATTTTTTAAAAAAAATATTTGTATATAAATTATATGCGCTGTATTATTTGAGGAGCGTGCATGCAAGAAAAACATGTAAAACAATATTAAAATAAGATCAGCATTATATTTTATAAGAAAATATTTTCTCTCTCAGTTTTTGCAAAAAAATTATCATTTCCAAAATTATTTATTTAAAAAAAAAATTATTAAAATTTTTTTTACATTTATTTTGAAACTTAAAAATCCATAGAAATTCATACACCTACCAAACGTTTTTGCGATTTTCTTCAATTTACAAATTTATGACATGTTTGTGTTTGCTTGTAATAGTATTTATTTCATTCTATTTTATCAAACTATCGTAAAATTAGCAGAATATTTTCAGATAAATTTTGTAAATCGGTCATAGATGATACAATTTATTTTTCTGCTAAAATGTTTTTATTAAATGAATAATACTTATGTATGTTATATTTGTCAATTGTATGTTTTAATTTTAAACAAGTAATAATGCAAGTTACATTCATTGGGTGATAAATATTTGGTCTATATTACATTGAATTGTGTTTACTTATATCTAGATAGTTTTTCAATATTTAGTGAAATACATTGAAATAATAGTATTTAATAATATTTTTATGTAATTAAAAGTTTAAATTTATTCTAACTTTAAAAATGTTCCTTAAAATTATGAATACTAGATATCGGTTCATCGGTATCAGATTCATTTTGTGAATACAACAGAGATGTTTCTCTCCTTTAATTAAATTTAAAGTATTATGCATCCGGGTATATTTAGAAATTGTCACATAATTTATATTGTTAAAATCCGAAAAAAATAAGAAGAATTTTTTACTTGCAATTGCATTGAAACTAGCCGTGTACTGACAACTATCGGAAGTGCAATTGAACAATTTAGTCGCATTAATTTGAAGAACTTAAATTATATCCGCTCACTCAGCATTTATCGGACATGCAACTATCGGACAAAAAATCATTTCTCTCGACACCGCGCTAAGAACTTTGGCAAATAATCGACAATTTTGTGATTTTGTATGAATTGTGAAAATACGAGTTTGCCGATTTTTCATCATCTTGAAATCTGAAACGTGGCAGCCTTGATTCGAATGCAATTAAAATAATCGCCCGAACAGTTGCTGAGTGTCTTTATATTTACTTTGTTGGTTATCCTCGAGCGATAGTTGCTGTGAAATTATCGCTTGTGCACGGATAGCCTTAGATTTCATTATCAATGTTGGTTACCACAAATTATGTTTTTACTTAAATTTAGGGTGCTAATTTTCTTTTGTCTAATAAATAATCTAGATTATCGAATTTCAATTTAGTTGAATTTTAAAGTGATCGAAGATGGCGTCATTATTTCAGAAATTGAAACCCAATCTAAATTAAACTCTAGTAAAATATAAAAATAGCTGTCTGATTAGAAATTGATTAATTGATTAAAATGCAATCACTAATTCAAAGACCAGAAACTTTTTAATAAAGCCAAATCGTTGTATAACCATTAACCAATGTAATCAAATAAAAAGTTCCTCCTAATAAATATTAACAACTTTTCTTATTATTCCAATATACAATCAATTGATTATTTAGTTTTAAATTTTTAAAGGATTTGCGATATTTTAGTATTTTAATATAAAATATAAACGTATTCGTAAAATTTAACAGTAAATCAATTTACCCATTAGTTTCTTACAGTTGTTTTTATTGTTTTCGAATTTGTTTGAAATTATCTACATAAAGATTTTAAGTTATATTTTTTAGTTGTATTTTTATTGCAGAACTTTTTATGTCAAATCCTTATTTAGTTCTAGCTCATCTTTTGGCTGTTGCTCTATAGCAATTTGCGGCATTTGTTTTAAATTATTAAGCATTAGATAACTGTTGAAAATTATATGAAAATCTGTGAATCTACAGTAATTTCTGTTAACTATTGAGTTTAATATTATAACATAAAAATAGTTTCAGACATAAACATACAAATACTTTCGTTTTTTAGGAGAAATATTAAAAATTGTAACTGGTAAAAATATTTTTTTTTAAATATAAAAAAGTAACTATTTAAAAAATTTGATGTGTTGCAATATGTATTTGGTTGCAAAATTTATCAAATTTATTAACACTAACTTTACAAACTAGAAATGCAATAAATGGACTAAGTAAAATAAAGCTAAATTACGTTTTCTATGGAATTTTAATAACACTTAAATGCTATCCATATAATACTTGTTCTATAGAGCAATGAAGTTCAAAGGTAGATTAATACTTTAATATGCTTTGAAAATCGGAAACTTGAAACTTTTAGATGATCCAACCCCGAAAATTGAACATTATGCATTGTTCACTATTTGCTTTTATTAATTAAAATTTCGATAGTTTTTTATTTGCAATAAAATTATTAATAATTTAGATAAAACGTTCTTTATATCTTCTTTCATAGTTATTCTAGTAAGTTTATCTGTAATAGGGCTAGTTAAAAAGCGAGAACAAAAATGCCATAGCTAAATAATATTTTGATCTTATACATAACTACCTTATTTTAATAGTGTAATAAGGTTTTATAGCCTAATTAGTGTTATTAGAAGATTTTATTAATTATTTGGCACATAATTGTATTTTTTTTGTGGAAAATATTATATTGGCATTATCATTTTTCGCTAGTGTCGGAAAAGTGTTTACCCTTTTGTAGGAGAATTTATGTTTTTTATTTGTTACATAATAAAGTATCGCAAAGAATAATTATAAAGAATAGCTATAAAATTGGCCAAATTCCGAACTTCTCTATATTTTAACAAATTTCCGTTATTGTTATTGTAATTTAATTATGGATATCCTTTGTTTTCCATTTTATAAACAGCTTATTTTTAATATATATTTCTTTTAGGGTTTTATTCTGTTTTACAGTATCTAAGATACTTGTATATACTAGATTTACATACCTGCAAATGTTTAAAAGTTATATTCTATTTTTGTATATTATTATTTCCATAACATTTGAAGTAATTTAAATAATTTGAACACACACGTTTCTTTTAAAATTTTCTTTATAGTGTAATTAATATTTTTTTCTCAAAACAATGTCAGTTTAAAAAAAAAATATTAAATGATTTTGAAAAATAGTTTTAGCAGTATAATACTTCACAAGGTAAACACGCAAAAATAAGTTCAAAAGTGACCTACTAGTCACATTATTTGTATATAGTGCAAGATTTTAAGTACGCAGAAAATTCAAGACTTAATCGCTGTTACACAAAAAGTAATCGAATACCAACGGCAGTTTTCACCAATCAGGGGGCAGTTTTTAAAATTTGAAAAATTCTACTGCAACGAATAGGACAACTTCCGAACAGTATCACATTATTTACAACCCAACTTGCCCCCCCCTCCCCCATACGCGATAGTTAGAAACATCTGGTGAGGGGGGAGGATTGCAGCTTTGCAAAAATTTCTTTATAAAAACTGGACCATCCACACTGACGTCGCTTCAGACTGACGTCGAATAATACAAAATCTTTTCAATCACTTTTGTGAAAGACATCACACAGCTTCGGGGGTGCCGCAACCGATGTGGGAGAGTACCCATAACCGTCACTGAGCAGCTGCTATTTAGCTGCAACGGAAGGTATATTACGTAGCCGGGCCGTATGCTTCCATTATTTTTTTCACACATGAATTAGACAGAATGGCCGTTCTCTTCAACAAAAGACTTTTTTTAAACGTGCTGCCGTCATCGTTTGCCTCATTTGTTTGCAGACGAATTTTTTTTGAGAAATGGGGAGGGGGTGATCTTAGGGTTTTGGAGAACGTTAGGGGGGAAGTCTAGTATGAAGTAATGTCATTGCACAAGCCGTTTAATGTTAATGGTTTTTGCATGCTAATTCCGCAATTTTCGGGTCTTAAAATATAAATGGGGCAATAAAAGAGGAATTGTGATTTAAAGTAATTGCGGTGCTGTGCCCTTGATTGCTTGAAATGCTATTTCGGTTTCAGAGTTGAACTTTTTATTCCGTTAATTTCCTTCAAATGTTTTGAAAGATTTATTATTCATAGTTTTATTCCAATGTCTGTGATTAACGTTTTATATAAATAGTTCCTCAAATTTTTAAAATTTGAATTTTAAATGAAGAAAAGAGAATATATTTCTTTAAAAGATACAATATGAAGTAAATTTAAACTCACATAAAATCTTCCGGTTTGTGTCTTATAATATTTCTCAGCGTTATGTTCATACAATTTTCTTTGTATTATTACATATTATCTAGGTTTAGCTTATCAAATATTTTAAATTACAATTATTATTTTCATATTACTAATTAATTGAAATTATTCAAAATAATTGAAAACGAGTAGCTAGTAGGAATATTTCGGATAATAAAAGATTGCGAAAATGTGTAAAGAGTTATCATTGGAAAATGCTATTTTAATTTTAATGTATATTTGATATTTAATACTGAAAAGGTGATATAGCATTTAAAAATCTTCTGAATTATTATAAATAAAAAAAAATTATTTTAAATTTATTTGTTTTTTAAGGAGTATTTATAAAACTTTCTTAATTAGTCTAATTTCTTAATTTATTTTTTATTACTTATTCCCAAGTAAATAAGTCTAAAGGCGAATAAAGAGTTTTAAATACAAATGTTTAACTTATGTTAAAAATAAGTGTAAGATAATTGCATTTTACTTTATTATGCAATTTTTAAGTGTAAAAATTGTCTATTTAATGATAATATAAAATATAATGGTAATTATTCAAGAAGTTTTTTTTTAAATAAAAATAAATTGCTATAAATAACAATTTTGTTTAGTAAAAAGTATGAAAAATAACAAACTTTTAGATATATTTTTGTATATTTCATTAATTTTTAAAATAGTTTCTCGGAGTAAATAAATTTGAAAAGATTATAAAAATGTGTAAAATTATCGTTGTAAATTGTGGAAATACTAAAATAGACTGGAACTTTTAGTTGGGATTATTGCAACAATATTTTCTTGTACCCAATGAAATATTTTCTTTACAGTCTAAATGAAAGTAAAACAATATGAACAAATCATAACCCAATAAGTTGGCATAGTGCCAACTATTGTAAGTTTAATTTTTTTTAAAAACAATATTAGCTAATTTTATTTTGTTAAATGAAGTTCATTTTGTTGTCATTTCGTGTGGTTGTGTGCCTTTTTAAAGTTCTAAATAAAGTAATTATCTTAATAAATATTTACTAAATTTCAGTTTAATAATATAATTAAGATTAATATTGGGATGTGTTTTATTAAGATTAAAATTAGGATTAATTTAAGATTAAAGCATAATAATCTAAATAAATAATTTTAAAATCACAATATAATAAAAAATTATTTTTTTATTAAACTTAAAATAAAAACTATATTTTTTGGTACATCTGAAAGATGAAAGGTGTTGAATTTTAGAAATAACTTTTATATGATGGAAATATAAAATATTGCATTTTATTGATTACAAAATTCTTAGTCAACAAAAATCGTATATATTATTTCAGTAGTAATGATCCCTTTTATGCCCCATAGACGCAACGAATCTTAACACATCAGGTATCAAAAGAAAAAGAATTTCCTGGATCAGTGACTAATCGTACTTTCATCTCATAAATATCGACGTTTTTTTAAAAAAAAATGCGTTTAAAATGATTAATTTTAACGGGTTTTTAAACAAGTCGTTGATAATATTGCCATGTTAAAGAAAACAAACTTTTTTTTTAAATTTATTTTTTGGCTTTTACGAATGGGTGTGGTGTGTGTGGGAGGGTCGTTCTTCACGCGATAATTATCCCACGATCATGCTAGTATTATATAATTCTATATGATAGTGAAGCTTTTAAGAACTGTATTAGTATAAATTCTCTATTATACATGCAGACACCAAATGATATTTTAAATACTCTACATACAGGCCTTTAAAATTTCGTCCATGGAAAATATACATTTTACTGCTTATCTTACTTCGTTTAGTATTCCTATTTATTTTTAAAAAAAATTCTTACCCTGGAATTTGAATTAATCTTTTCTTAGCCAGCGTATCATGTCATACGTCCAGTATTGTCTGTCATGTATGGATTAAAGGATACTGTACTGGTCAGACAATTGTATACAGGTTAGTAAAATAGGTTAGTTTTAATACAAGGCATGTTTACAATAAAAAGCTTCTGCATATAAAAAGGTACGTATTTTTTAAAATTGAATGTAACGGAAAATTTGAAAAAAAAAACTATTAAAAGTAAATGGAATTAATTTCTAAATAAAAGTAATTTATTCTTTATTTGTCTTATTGTAAATGTACTAATAAGTATTTTGGAAAATGCGCTACTAGGTCAATTCTGTTAACCTTTTATTTGAATTTATTTATATGTATTTCACAATACGGTCATAATATTAATATTTATTATTCGGGAATAAATATCTCCAAACTGCTAATGGAACTCTAATGGAATTGGGATTATTTTTATTTTGAATATTTTTTCCTTTGCCAGCTTCTTAATATTGAGCAAACTGAAATCTTTTTTACAGTTTTTTGGTGTTAAAACTGGAAATCCGTTGCGGATATTGAAAAGTAGTATGTTTGATAGCAAGTAATAGTTTTATTATTTTACATTTAATATGCAAATAATGATGTAAAACATTTTATAGATAACGAAAGTTTAAAATAAGAAACATAATTACGTGGAAATACATTACTTGTTTTATTGGTAATTACTTTCATGATCTCACTGTACTAAAATCTATATTAATTACCCCATTTAAATATAAAAAAGGAATATAATTTTCATTAAATGTAGATGCAATATGTATTCATAGGTAGTCAACTTTTTGAAACTAATAAAAACGGTTCGAAATTGACTTTTTAGAAATTGAAATAAAATGTAATATACATGTATTTTATAAAGAAAGAATGTTACTGGTGATAAAATTATGAGCAATGTATGTCTCGGGATGAAGTTTGGAAGGAATTAAATTAGCATATTTTTCCCATCGGTAGCAATATATTAAATTTATCAAATCCTAAGTGCAAAAGGGACATGTCGGGATTCTTTTGCGTATTCACAGTTTTTGTTATTGCTTAGATGCGTATGTAAAAACATTGACTGACATTCGAAAAAGAAATAGAATATGTAAATTTTGACATTCCAAAATTTGGGAAAGCAGAAGCTAGAAATATTGAGTCCCCAGCCAATTGAATTTTTCAAAATTTCAAACATTGTTCGATAAAAGGAAACGAAATTTGTTTTGCTGTAAGTCGAATTTTCGTCGTTCGGAATGTAAAAATTTTCGCTTTAAAGTCAATGTCTTTTCTTGTTATGATTTTCTTTGAGGAATACCAAAATATATTCGTTGTTTATTTGCGCAACAAGTCTAAAGTGAAATATAAAATTAATACAATTTACGATTTGAATAAAATTTATTAAGTTTATTGTTTCTTTACATGATGTTTCTAAAATTTGAAGCATGTAATAAACAGAAGTAATGCTAAAAAGGTGTGCCAAAAGAGTGGGAAGCAAGCTAATTGAATTGTAATAACTCAGTTTCCATTTAAGTAATCGCTATCATATATTGTATAAAACCCATCTTCTGAACAAATATTTTGTGAGGTCGCTTTGTTAAGATGGCTTGAACAGAAGCTGATATTAACAATATTAAATCGTACTGCTAATTTTTGGGAAAGTACGATTACTTAAATTTGAGTACGTCATCGCTCATTTAGGATGCACTTGTACTAAAAAAACGAGCATGTTCTTGCACATTTTAAGCACTTTTTTTACAATGTATATTTTATTTAAAATACAGAAATTTAAAAATATATCTACAGTAATTATTGCCACTTTTTAAATCAAATTTTCATAATAAAAAGCTATTCAAATCCTTATTTTACAAGTGAAGAACTTGATTTTTAAAGTACTTTACTTAAAAATATTAATAATCAAATAACCGTATGCATTTCGCCAAACCCATTTCACAATCTTTTAACAAACATTTCCATTTTTTCTATTAACAAGCCATAGGAAAACATGTTTATTCATTTCACCCCCTACTCACTAATACTGATCAGGAAAAAGAAACATAAAAATAGATTCCCACAACCAAGATGACATTTATAGCCTCTGTTGCCATAGCAACTCCATCTACGTTGTCCGATGTCTTATATGCGGTCATCGTACTCTTATTATTACCTTCGTTTGGGAAACGATGATTTGATGAAATGCCACACCTGGTTTTTTTCAGAAAGAGAGGTAATTGAAAAATAACGAATTCTTTAATGTTCGGAAATACAGGAAATTTTAATGCTCAACTTGTGAGAATGTCCACTTAGATTTTCTTAACTTAAATTCTTTCTTAACTTGTGTCTTATTATGTCTTTTTACTTGAATGGCCTTTAAAATAACTTACATGTATCGAAATATATACACAAGTCTGAAATTGAAGTGTTAAGGGTCAATATTTCAATATAGAGCTGATAATAGTAATAATTTGTTATATCATCTGATGACAGTTTAAAAGAAAATCCCTATTTTTTTTAATATTTAATATGTGTATGATTTTGTTAATTAAACTGCAATTGGCCATAATGTATATATTTTCTCTTTGATCTGTATAGGAATTAGTTATTTCATTCAACAATCTAATGTTAAATAAAAATCGTAACGTAGTTAATCAATTTAGAAGCGTTTCTAATGCTTCAATAACATGCTTCACAAAATGGGCAAGTATTGAGTTTTAAAATATAAGCTTGTTTAAAACAAAGACGAAATAAGAACAATTATTACAAAAAGGTAAGTAATAATAATGAATAATAATGTGTATATCCAATAATATACACATTTATATTTATTCGTATTACCTAGCTTTTTGCACTAATTGTGTACTAAAAAGCTTCATCGTATGAATAAGTTTATTAGATTATGAATGTCACCGATAAGTATTTATTAATATTTAGAACTTCGTTTACATTAACAAATAAAATTTTAAGCTTATCCTCTATTAATAAAACAGCAGTGTTCTGACAGTTCTTTATTAGTACTAGAACATACAATTTAATAAGATTTTATGAAGTTAAAAATAAAGCCTATCATTTAGCAGTTTATATTGCGTAGTTCGTATAATTTTGTTTGTCAATTGAATAACAAAAATATGGTGTCAGTATTTCGTTTCAAAAATAGATATAATTTAGAAAAAAAAATCAATATAAGTTTTATTTTTCTCTTTAGGCACTTTACAAACTTTTCCCCTGTTGCTGAAAAGCGCTTTCAAGTGGAAATTTGTGGCGCCATCTAGTGCCGAAGATAAAATCTACTTTTCATGCGTTATCTAACTCTCCGCATTCATTTGTATGCCTCTATGTGGTATATTTTCTATCATAAGGCACGCGGTGAATGCCAAGAGAAAGATTTTTAAATCATCTATTCCTCAACTGCCGGGCTGTGTTTTGAAACATTACAGGTAAATATAAGAGGTATGTAAATTTTATTATAAACTTAAGAATTCATCTTTTTGAAGGAACTCTTAGAAAATAGATTTTATATGACTTTATGATTGTTGAATGCTTTTTGACTAAACAAAAGTATTTTAGCCTTTATCTGTTGTTTTATTTATTAAAGTTAGTGAATTCTGATAATAAATATTGCAATTTTGTTAATAGTTTAGTTACTTCTATTTAATAGAATGTTCTAGATTAAGGAGTTAATTATACTTAAGCAAACCTGAGAAGATAATGTAGTGAAACAGCTTGAATCATTTGAACAGCATTAAATATATTAAACATTTATTAATTAAATAATGATGTGATTTTTGAAAAATACACGTGAATAAATTTTATTATAACTGAGAGTAGCAATATTTTTTTATTGGTAGTTAAAAAAATCTTACTCAGACCTGAACTTTAACACATATTTAAAGAATCACATGTACACACTTTTCTTTACATACTTGTTTTATCATATAAGCAAAAAAAAATGTGTCATTAAAACGATTGTATTAAAATAGTTTAAGTATTGGTAGTTTTCAATTTTGAAATTTCTATTGTAGGAGCATGTTTTACATTTGGTGCATATACAAGGATACAATTCCAGTATATCAGATGAGTTTTAAATGTTAATATTTAGTTTGTTTACATTTACAGCTGAATCAAAGCTCTACACTGTTAAAAATTTAGTACGACCTCGCACTAAAATTTGGTACCCATTTAGTTTCAACTATTATTTGGTGCTTATTTTCACCATTTTATGGTGCTACCACTGATACCATTTAGTGGTGAAATGTTGCACCAAAACTTATATTTTCGCTTCACCATTTTATGGTGAAACGTTGAAATTCGCGTTTTCGCTACCCTATATTATGGTGAAACGCTGGTATAATTTGTTGAATGTTCTGGACGATTTTCTAGAATTTTTGTAGCGAAGCTGGCAACCCTCTGATCGCAAGATTACTACCTTTTTAGTTGTTTTGTCAAGTTCACCGCACGGGCTCGAACTAGCAATCCTCTGATTACCAGCTGAACGCCTTTATCCACTGGGTATCCGGCAAGAGGATTGAGGGGATTCCCCGGTTTGTAGATTCAGCGAACGTTTCGGTTGCAGTTTAGGAGATTGCACCATTTTTTAGTGAAATCTGCGTTGGGATTAAGGATTCTCGGTTCTCAAACATGGGTTTTTGGTTCAACCTAGATTGCACCATAATGTGGTGTAAGTTGCTGCAGAGCAACTTTGATGCAACTTTGAACTGAAATTTTTAATAGTGTAGTGTACAGACTGTAAAACCAAATTTTTTTTAGCATTTCGTTAAAATTTTGTCTTTCTATCCATCCATGCCAGCTTTTTACGGGGGGTTACATGAAGAAATAAATAAAAATTAAAAATTTTGCTGCTTACTCAAAAGCAGAAATTTTAAATCTGAATATCTACTATCCCAAATTCATATACCTAGTGCGTAAAATTTCAAAATTTGATCAAAAGAAGGAGAAAAGTGTTAAGGGTGCATAATTTTAGCTTATAAATATAGTGTTATGGATTGGAATGGATTTTTTTAATTACAAAAAAAAAACGTAACTATTTCGTTGTTACTTATGAATAAAGTTATTTGTATAAATATTGTTATGATATGTTATGATAAATGCAAAGGTAAAATACCCTAAAACTTATCACATCCATGAGTGTTATCACTTGCAGGGATCTTCAGTCTGTCTTGGAATGCTTTCAATTTTAAAATTCATAAAAATACTCCATTTTAATTATTTTTAAATTTAAAAGATTGAGATATAACTTAGAAGCGATCTCTTTATAATTAATTTAAAAATTATAAAACAGCCTTTGAATGATTTTTTTTAAATATCCGAAAAGAAATACGGATTGATTACTATTGAAAACCTAGCCAACAAATAGAAGATATAGTACCGTATCGCGGGCCTCCACCATGCTACATACGTGTTTTGCTTTATTTCAATATTTTACACGAATTTATACCTAATTTATATCGAAAAGATCCAACTTTTGTCAATCTTTCTATTTGTCACGGAGTTATCGAGACGGATGGAATACCAAATAAAAGCATAATGTAGTGTTTTTAATCCTGATACCTAATGCAGCTGATTTTAAATACGTTTCAGGTCAAAAGATGTCTTGCATAACTTCTGACCGGGTTTTATGAATACAAGATTTGTATTAAAGACAGTATAAAATTTAACGTTACTGCACTGTAAAAAATGCTCTTAAAAATGAGTACATGGACGTACTCGTTTTTCTTTGAGTACAATTGCATCGCAAATAAGCGATGACGATCTCAAGTTTAAGTAATCGTGTTTTCGCAAAAATGAGAAATATGGTTAAATATTGCTAATATCAGCTTCTATTTAAGCCATCTTAACAAAGCGACCGTGGAAATTTAAAATATTTGTTCAGAAGATGGTTTTCCACATTATTTAATGTCGATTGCTTAAATGGAAACTAAGTTATTACGACTCAATTATATTACTTCCTATTCTTTAGCCACGCTTTTTAACATTATTTCTGTTTATAACTTATTCGTATTGCTCTGGCAGTACAACGGATAGGATCTTGGGCTTCGGTGCGGACGACATCGGGTATACGGATTGGGTTCGATTCCCGGTAAGTCTTGGTTCATAAGTAATTTTTGAAGGCAGCCTATGTAGGCAAGCATTTACTAATTTTTGAGTACATGTCTTTTTCAAAAATGAAACTTATGTATTTGGAGTCATGATAAGCTTCGAATGTAATAAAAAATGAGTACATTTCACTTATATTTAAGTACCTATTTTTAACAGTGTGGTGTAAATTAGATATTTTAGCGTTCTAAATAGGGCGCGTACATAGAAAATTCATCGCAATAAATTTGCTCTTCACATCTACTGATTGGATACCTTTTCCGTGACATTCACGATCTTCAATTACAAATCAACGAAAAACAGAGTGAGGCGCAGACTAAGGTTGGCGGACTGTGTTGATAAAGATTTAAAGATCTTAAATGTCGCTAACTGAAGTACCCTGGCGAAGCAAAGAGCATAATGGAAGATGGTTCTGAAGCCAATATAATTTACATACGTATATTTAAAAAAAATCTCTTGAATACTCAAAAAGCTTGCAACATAATACAACAATTCCTTTTGTATCGTTTGTACTTCTAATACTTCTTATTTATCAGAAAAATATAAAAATCGAGCAAACTAAGAGGCAGAAAACGTACAGGATTAAGAAAACCTAAAGAAATCCAAGTTTCAAACAAATCACTTGGATTTTTATTGCTAGCACTTTTATTGTACTAAAGTAGCAATGTACATTCATGTAGTATAGTCTGCCTTGTTCAGAGATTCTACTAGAATATGCCTATGGCAGTTTAGGCATAATACAGTTCAGTTTTTGGTGATATATATATATTCATTCATATGGATACAAATGATACCATAGATCCAATGAAAGAATTGAAGTTGTGTCAATAGAAGAAGAAAAAAAATATGAAAATTTGAAATTAAAATGTAAAAATTAAAATGTAAAAATTAAAATGTAAAAATTAAAATGTAAAAATTAAAATGTAAAAATTCAAATGTAAAAATTCATTCTAACAAAAAGGTCTGTTTTTTCAGGTTTAGCGAAAGTATACAGGATAATTGTTGTTTTGTCGGTTGAAGACTTAGTATTGATGTTGCTGAACACGCGACTTATGGTTTGAGATATATCCTTGAACATTGCCTCATAATTGTGAAGTAAAGTAACAGGAAACGCAATTTAATTAGCAAACAACATTAAAATCTTGACAATACGACATTAAGAATGAATTTGAAAATATCTTGTATTATCTTGAAAAATACTTGCATACATACCTTTTATACATTTTTTTTAAGCTTCCAAATATTAATCTCACAATTTCTCTGATTACAAATTAAATTTTCTAACAACCAATGTATCCTGAAAAGAAGTTAATAAGAACAATTGATGTTGGATAGGATCTTAAATCTTATAATTAAACTATAATTACATGATTAAAGTATACAAGAGGAACAGTTGCATTCATTTTTAAATTCACATTATTTTATGAGTAAAGGATTCTAATACGTTTCATTTATGTGTAGAGATATACATCTCTAACAATCAGAAGCTTCATATAAATTGAGTTTATATAGTTCTTATATAAACGCGGACACAAAGGAAATCCATAATTTAAATCCACGTGTGCGCACCTTTTTAATTCATTTTACACATGCATTTGTATGCTAAGAGAAATCAAAATTTACCTGCGTGGGACGTGAAGAAAGAAAATAAGATCAAAAATTATTTAGTTTGGTTTTGTTAATTAACGTCGCACTAGAGCTGCACAGTGGGCTATTGGAGACGGTTCGGGGTCAATCTCGAAGGAAAGGAACACATACACATTCACACACACATTCATACACGCACCTCGTTATTTTAGAACCATGGTCAGATAACGAGGAAACACCTGAACTGGCACCCAACGCCTTCAATAGACGTCGGGACTTTGGACCCCGATCAGATTTATCGTGAACCAGTCCCGTATACACGCCAGTATAATTTGTTGGATATTCTGGACGACTTTCTAATATTTTTGTAGCGAAGCTGGCAATCCTCCGATCGCAAGATCACTACTTTTTTACTTTTCTATGTCAAGTCCGTTTCCTGGATTCGAACCACCAATCCTCTGATTAGTAGCTGAACGCCTTACCAACTGAGCAACTGGGGCTCCAAAAATTATTTAGATAAAAAATATCAATATTATTTATTGAAAGCCATTTTCAAGTATATATTTTTTATTTCAGTGAAATGATGCCTTTAAAATAGATGGAATAGCAATCACCTAAAATGTAAGAATCCAAAAAGTCGTTTTTTTTTTAGTGCTTTCATCAATTATAATAACTTCAGAGGGAATTTTGAATATTTTCATTTTAAAAACTTGCATCCCTCATGCAAAACTTCAAGTGAAGACGTTTACAAATAATCCTTGTCTGTCATGTTTTAGAAGTGTAGGGCAAAGTGATCTAATTCTGAATAAAAGTGTGCTTTGTTTCTAATTGGTGAAAAATATAGTGGGTCTAAGCAAATCAGGATGTCCGGAATTATAACGCCTGTAAAGGAACCTAGATATAACGGTCAGGTACGGGACCAGAGAGTTGTAATATTAAATAGAGAGCGCCTTCAATGCCAGACTCTCGTAAGGCCGCGGTGTCAACATTGAAAAGAAAAACCCACATCACGTGGTCATAGCGCTGCCACATTTGGCGTTCAGACATCTGCAGGAGTGCCAAATTTGGCACACTTTCTTCTCTTTTGGTGATAAGGAGTTCTGTCCGTATTCAACTTTTTAACATATATGTACGTATTTACTTATTTTCAAACAATATGCGCTAAATATTTCCTCTTCATTAACGAAACGAAAGTTTTTTATTTGTGTTCAATACTCGAAGAAGCGAAACTCTTTATATTTCTCAGGTTTTATTGTTTATATTTTCTTATTGAAGTATACAAAATAACTATTGAAAGAACTTCGCTTATGGTAAATTGTTTACATAAAAACGTAACGCAATTATTTCAAAACTACAAAATAAGAAAAATATCCTTAATATATCTGTTAAACTCCCTTAAATTGTGACACTCGTTCAAAAAAACGATATTTAAATACAAAATTAAACACAAAACCTTATTACAATACTTCGATCTCGTTTAGTTCTGAAAGTCGCCAAGGCCTGCCAAGTAATATTGGCGCATGAATGAATTGGCATTTCCACCTATCACGTGGTTTCAATGTTGGACACACGGAAATCAGCATTTTTATTCCCCTATTTATATCATTACTCTATGCACGGGACCAGCGCAAGATGGTCGTTAAAATAAATGATCTTTACAATGAAAGATTGTTGTCGTTATAAGAAAGAAATCGTTGTAATGTAGTTATTATTCTCGGTCAAATGTTGGGATAATGTATAAAACTGCCGTCAAACTATTTAAAAAAAAATACTAAATATATATATAATTTATATATTATTAATCTCTAAAAGTAAGTAAATGAAAATAATTGAAAATTCACTGTGACAAATTTGAAGCAGTTTCTTCAAATAGATCTCAACTTGTATAAAGTTAAACTGGATAAAACATGACACAAATCATTACTGAAAAAAAATGAGTTCGAAGTTACGAATTCATAAAATTCTGAATAATATTGATTCCAAAAAAAAGAAAATTAGTTGCACATAATGGTATAAATATAACTAATCTATTTTTAGTGCCGTTATATTAAAAATAAATGGATTTTTTTAAAGTAATAAAATAGTTTTGAAGATTTTTGATGATTTTGTGGCCTATGCCGCTTTATATTATAAATGAAAATTTTTCTTCTTTTGGGCATTAAATATGATCATATTGCTATAATATGACAATCCTATGTCACAGTAATGAAGATATTTTTTATATATACTATATAATATACATTTTTTACAACTTAAGCAATGTGTTAAAAACCATGAAAATATACCGTATAATCTAAAAATGTTTCTTGAATATATCTACAACATATGGTATTTTGAATCGGTAAGACTTATTAAAGATCGTAGTTTTATAACTGTTTATAAAATGAAATAAATTTTTTTAATAAATTTTTCTATTTTCAATTTTTGAATTTTCGAATTTTTTTTTACTAATGGAAAAATTTCGAATAGTGTTTGAGATAACACATTTTAAATGTTTCATTAATATTAAACTAGTCATTGACATTAATTTATTTACTAATATTGATCAACTGCCAGGTGTGTTATTGTGTTCACATGATGTAATATATATATTTTGTCATCAAGTAAGGTTAATTCAAAATATTAATTTAATAGTATTCTCAAATAATTAATGCCTATATGAACTAAACCCTAAACTATTCTAATTCTAATTTTAGTCTAGTGTCCCATTCACTCTATTTAAGTAGTAAACTAAGAAAAGTTGTTATGAAATTTTGTTATGCAATGTTTGTTTTAGTACTAGAGAAAACTGACGAAGAATTTTATTTGTTTTCACCCTTACTTTTATTGTACGAATAAAATCTAAATTTTTATTCAATACATAAATATTGAAATTGAATTTGTGCGTGCAAAATACAATTATATAAATTAATTAAAGTACAATTAATAATAAATTATTATTAAATTACAATTAAATTAAAATAAATAATCAATTATTATTAAATTAAAATAAATAATCAATTATTATTAAATTATAATAAATAATCAATTATTATTAAATTATAACAAATAATAAATTATTATTAAATTATAGCAAATAATAAATTATTATTAAATTATAATAAATCATAATTATATAGAAAAAAGGGTTCTGTGCAATTTAATAATTAATCGCTTATTAGTTTCTTACATTTTCCAAATTAGCTTAGCAATTTCATTAGCAATTCAATTGGTTGGATATGACAAGAATCCAATATATAAATTTGTAAACTTTTTTACTTCTTTTTCCCTATGTTTGATAAAAAATACTTGATAATTATAAAGTTTGAATGGTTTTAAAACACTTTTGGAAAATGCTATTAATTTGAATAAGTTTTTTTTATCGTACCTTCACAAAATTTTTTAATCGAAAAAGCATACAGAAATTAGTCTGTTGGATAACAAGTGCTTAAAATACTAAAGATGAGTGATGTATACTTAATATCCCACTCAATTTAATTATTTTTTTCCTAATTTATTGATTTATATTATTTAAATTGCACTATTCACCATGTATAACAGTTTTGTAAATTGATAAGGATATTGTTCTGTAAAACTAAAGAAAACAATAAATTCCCAATCATTTCGTGTGGGTACCAATAATATCAAAATAAATTCCTGCTATCATATAATTTAAATAAATATTTTTACTGACGGCTTAAATAAATGATTATTTTACAAACATAAAACTTTGCGGTAATAACATAACCTTGAATAAAACAAAAATGAAAGAAAATTTTGTTTTGCAATATAAAACAAAACAAACAAATTATTTTCCTTATTCAATCTAATGTACTCCATTCCCCAAATAGTTTTCGTCACCATTTTCTAAGTCATTAATAAATATCATGTACCATTTCTGGAACTTTATCTCAGTGACATCAATCAGCAAAACATTTTCAATGGGTAAGATTAAACTCGTCATACGAAATACAGCGTTAAGAATATATAAATACAAAGGCAATGTAAAAATAGGGGTGTATATAAATCTTTACATGTTTTAGGAGAAACATCTCCCTTCATCAGCAGAAATAAAACGGTATGAGTGCAAGAAAGAATGAAAATGAATCCAGAAATGAAAACGTTGCCAAAGACCTACTTATTTCAGTTGGTTGGAATTAACTATTATTTACCACTAAGCAGGAAAAGATTCATTAACTATAAAATAAATATTGCAAAAAAAATACGAAACGCCTCCTTGATGTTAAATTCAACTGTAGTGGTTGGTTTACAAATTAGATGTGGTCTAGAAAAAACATGGCATGTATAGCATCGCATTCAATGTGGGAAATCCTATATCAGACAAATAAAAATAGCCCTTAAATTTCCCATCAAGGAACGCTAGGTAAATAATGTTAAATTATAAAAAAAAAATATCATTCATCACCAAATCTTCTTAGAAACATAATCATAGATTTAAATTTTCTAGCCCACATTGCAGTCACAAATACCACCTCTCCAGTTGAACTCGACTTTTTGGAAGAGTTTAATATTTTTAGCAATCTTGATACTATAGTAAAAGAGATTTTCGCCGTTCCGACTTTTCTCGCTCGCAGGCATGCAATAGTTAGCTATACCCAATTAAATTAATAATTTTTAATTTATTGGCAATTTTTATTCTTTTGCAATTTTTATTCCTTTGCAATTTTTATTCTTTTGCAATTTTTATTCTTTTGCAATTTATATTCCTTTGCAAATTTTTTTATTATTTTGCAATTTTTATTCTTTTGCAATTTTTATTCTGTCTTATACACTTTCTGTTTGTTTTATTTCTGTCGATAAAGGGAGATGTTTCTCCCGAACCATGTAAAGATTGATAAACTTAAATTGCATACTTTTACATTGTCTTTTGTATTTCTACATATTCCTTGGGCTTATAGTACATTCATTCCATTATCATACATTTTCATTGAGAGTTAAATATGACAAATATTGCTGAGCTTATAACCTGTATTTGGTCGTCAATATTTGTAATGTATTTCTATTAAATAGAACATGCAACTAAAATGACATCAAATCGATATCAGTTTCTAAAATCTTCAACATTTCTAATCAACAACTTTATTGTATGAAACAAAACATAAAGGATTCATTTGATTTAGTTTTATTGCAGCAAACCCTTAATATTCCACCTTTTACATTATTTTTCATTATCCGAACAAAGAACATCAAATAGACCCAATTCTTTGACTAACGCGTACAATTACAAATGTTCGACGTTCCTAACCAACAATTTTATTACACCAACCAATACATATCGGTGTCACCCATTCCGTCCTATCACAACAACACCCTCAGCATTCCACCAATCAACGTTGTTTTTCATTATCGAACCATTTCCAGCGACAGCAAACAACATCAAATAAACCCAGCCCCCTGATTAATGCTTCCCCAACGGCCATTCCACATGTCGGTCTTCCTTTTTATCTTACAGCGGGTCATCCCTAAGTAGACGGACAAACAACAAGCATCCCCTGCAATTGCGACCGTCCATAAACGAAGACAAACATCCACCCTGAGTGGGGGGGATTCCAGCAGGACGGCCCTAAAATCCATCCTCATTCCAGGGAACCCAATATCCTTGGGGTTCCTGAGGCAAATCCTGCTTGCAAATCCTCAGAGATCCGTTCTCCAAGGAGAGACCTGGTGACTTTATTACGGATGAAAGGCAATTACCTGGTGATTAGCTCCGTCTGGGATCGAGTCTGGGTAGTTTCTCACTTCTGTGAGGATTCTTTATGAGAAGGTGGATATTGGTTTTTCTGGAGAAGAATAGGGGCTTGTTTCAGATGAGTTTTTGTAATCTTCTGTGGACGTGTCATTGGTTGAAGGCTTTTAAAACACATTCTACGTTGTTGCGTATTTCTATAATATGCTATATTGACTGGCGAGTTATTTGGTCACAAATTTTCGTGTGTGATCATTATTTGGTTATATTCTAATTAGCTGTAATGTCATATTAAAACATTATTTTTATTCAATTACATAGCTTATTTTTGAAACAAGTCGCTTAGCTTTAGTAGTGTAGTGCAGGTAAAGTGAGTTGTAATTGCACGTTAGATTACGTACGCGTACTTACACGTTAGTTTTATGGTCAAAAAGTTTTGTGGGGGTGATCATTGTTTGGTTATGTTCTACTTAGATGTAATGATAATAAAACATTATTTTTATTCAATTACTTAGCTTATATTGGAAACTAGTCGCTTAGCTTTAGTAGTGTAGTGCAGCTAAAGTGAGTTGTACTTGCAAGTTGGATTACGTACGCGTACTTACACGTCAGTTTTTTGGTCACAAATTTTTGTTTGGTGATCATTGTTTGGTTATATTCTATTTAGCTGTAATGTCATAGTAAAACACACTGTTTTTATTCAATTATTTAGCTTATATTCGAAACAAGTCGCTTAGCTTTAGTAGTTTAGTGAATGTAAAGAGAGTTGTACTTGCAAGTTAGATTATGTACGCGTACTTACACGTTAGTTTTTTGGTCGTCAAAATTTTTTGTATGGTGATCATTGTTTGGTTATATTCTATTTAGCTGTAATGTCATAATAAAATATTATTTTTATTCAATTACTTAGTTTATATTGGAAATAAGTCGCTTAGCTATAGTAGTGTAGTGCAGGTAAAGTGAGTTGTAATTGCACGTTAGATTACGTAGGCGTACTTACACGCTAGTTTTTTGGTCACAAATTTTTTGTATGGTGATCATTGTTTGGTTATATTCTATTTAGCTGTAATGTCATAATAAAATATTATTTTTATTCAATTACTTAGTTTATATTGGAAATAAGTCGCTTAGCTATAGTAGTGTAGTGCAGGTAAAGTGAGTTGTAATTGCACGTTAGATTACGTAGGCGTACTTACACGCTAGTTTTTTGGTCACAAATTTTTTGTATGGTGATCATTGTTTGGTTATATTCTATTTAGCTGTAATGTCATAATAAAATATTATTTTTATTCAATTACTTAGTTTATATTGGAAATAAGTCGCTTAGCTATAGTAGTGTAGTGCAGGTAAAGTGAGTTGTAATTGCACGTTAGATTACGTAGGCGTACTTACACGCTAGTTTTTTGGTCACAAATTTTTTGTATGGTGATCATTGTTTGGTTATATTCTATTTAGCTGTAATGTCATAATAAAATATTATTTTTATTCAATTACTTAGTTTATATTGGAAATAAGTCGCTTAGCTATAGTAGTGTAGTGCAGGTAAAGTGAGTTGTAATTGCACGTTAGATTACGTAGGCGTACTTACACGCTAGTTTTTTGGTCACAAATTTTTTGTATGGTGATCATTGTTTGGTTATATTCTATTTAGCTGTAATGTCATAATAAAATATTATTTTTATTCAATTATTCAGCTTATATTGGAAACAAATAGCTTAGATTTAGTAGTGTAGTGCAGGTAAAGTGAGTTGTACTTGCAAGTTAGATTGCTTAAGCGTACTTACACGTTAATTTTTTTGGTCACAAATTTTTGTGTGGTGATCATTCTTTGGTTATGTCCTATTTAGCTGTAATGACATAATAAAATATTATTTTGAATCAATTACTCAGCTTATATTTGAAACAAGTCGCTTAGCTTTAGTAGTTTAGTGAATGTAAAGAGAGTTGTACTTGCAAGTTAGATTATGTACGCGTACTTACACGTTAGTTTTTTGGTCGTCAAAATTTTTTGTATGGTGATCATTGTTTGGTTATATTCTATTTAGCTGTAATGTCATAATAAAATATTATTTTTATTCAATTACTTAGTTTATATTGGAAATAAGTCGCTTAGCTATAGTAGTGTAGTGCAGGTAAAGTGAGTTGTAATTGCACGTTAGATTACGTAGGCGTACTTACACGCTAGTTTTTTGGTCACAAATTTTTTGTATGGTGATCATTGTTTGGTTATATTCTATTTAGCTGTAATGTCATAATAAAATATTATTTTTATTCAATTACTTAGTTTATATTGGAAATAAGTCGCTTAGCTATAGTAGTGTAGTGCAGGTAAAGTGAGTTGTAATTGCACGTTAGATTACGTAGGCGTACTTACACGCTAGTTTTTTGGTCACAAATTTTTTGTATGGTGATCATTGTTTGGTTATATTCTATTTAGCTGTAATGTCATAATAAAATATTATTTTTATTCAATTACTTAGTTTATATTGGAAATAAGTCGCTTAGCTATAGTAGTGTAGTGCAGGTAAAGTGAGTTGTAATTGCACGTTAGATTACGTAGGCGTACTTACACGCTAGTTTTTTGGTCACAAATTTTTTGTATGGTGATCATTGTTTGGTTATATTCTATTTAGCTGTAATGTCATAATAAAATATTATTTTTATTCAATTATTCAGCTTATATTGGAAACAAATAGCTTAGATTTAGTAGTGTAGTGCAGGTAAAGTGAGTTGTACTTGCAAGTTAGATTGCTTAAGCGTACTTACACGTTAATTTTTTTGGTCACAAATTTTTGTGTGGTGATCATTCTTTGGTTATGTCCTATTTAGCTGTAATGACATAATAAAATATTATTTTGAATCAATTACTCAGCTTATATTTGAAACAAGTCGCTTAGCTTTAGTAGTGTAGTGCAGGTAAAGCGAGTTGTACTTGCAAGTTAGATTATGTACGCGTACTTACACGTTAGTTTTTTTAGTAACAAATTGTTGTATGATGATAATTGTTTGGTTATATCCTATTTAGCTGTAATGGCATAATAAAACATTTTTGTTATTCAATTACATAGCTTATATTTGAAACAAGTAGCTTAGCTTTAGTAGTGTGGTGCAGGTAAAGTGAGTTGTACTTGTACGTTAGATTACGTACGCGTACTTACACGATATTTTTTTGGTCACAAATTTCTGTATGGTGATCATTGTTTGGTTATATCTTTTTTAGCTGTAATGGCATAATAAAACATTATTTTTATTCAACTACTTAGCTCATGTTTGAAACAAGTCGCTTAACTTTATTAGTGTAGTGCAGCAAAGTGAATTGTACTTGTACGTTAGATTAATCCAATATAATTTAAACTAATTTAATTAAAATAACTATCAAAAGTTTTGAGATTAACATAAATAGACAATATTAAAAGAACTATTTACAATAAAATATTGAACTATATGGCGAAATAATAATATTTGCTGGATTTGCACTGTAGTGAAAGCTGAGCGCGTGACAAAATGAGGAGCTAATATGTCTGCCTTTATATGCGGAAGATAGTAGTCCCGCAGCGGGTACCAGATCGCAACAGTAGCAACAAACAAAGTAGCTAAAGTATTGATATTATGTGTATTTAAAAAAAACAAAAACAATGACAATCCTCTATGTGACTGCGAAATTAAGAATGCTGAAATACCATTTCAGGTAAAACACTTCATAAAACCCATAGACGCTGAAGCGAATTTTTCTAGTGTTGAGTTGTTTTAAACGCTTGGAAATTTAAATATTTTTTTTGGGTATGCTATAATATTATTTAATTTTTTTACATTAATTGTAAAGATATAGCTTGTAAGTTGTACCTCAAACCTTTCACATAAAAAGAATATTGTAAAATGAAGAATTTTTATGAATTTAAAATTTATCGAAAAACAGGCGATCCCTGGACGTACATATACGGCCTTGAGCGTCAGAGGATAAATAAATTAAATAGTATTAATTAGTAATTACTAATTATTACAACAAATTATTGAACAGTTTGATGTATTATACAAGTATGACAGGTACAAGTCTATATTATACATGTAGTTGGTTAAATTAACATAACTTTAGAGCTGCACATTGGCTATTGGCGACGGATAGGAATCTATCCCTAAGAAAAGATGTGTGAACGTTGATTTGTAATGGGCATCTAAAGAGGGCTGCTCATGAGTTGGCGCCCCACTCTCCGAACTTCCTTAACATGATCAGCATGAGGATATTTCGACCACGACAGATTTAACTCCCTCTACATACAGATGTTTGATGGATGGTGAGGGCCAAGCAAGGATCGTCATTCGCCGATTACAAGCTCGGCTGTTCTCCCAAAACAAGGAACAAAACAAAAATTTATGTATTTGGGCTCGGTATTATTCTGACCAAGCCACAATGAGTATTCCGAATGAGTCATTGGTTGTATAATAATTGTAATACTGGGTGCGGCAAGTTAACTTCCTTTTCTGAAGTGAGTGCTCTGAAGCTTACAGGAGCCCCAGGCAGGTGGGCGTGGTCTCGTTCGAGAGATGGGATCATAAAGTTGTGTGATCTTGTGGTTCAGTCGCCATCATGCGTTGGAGTGACGAGCAGCGTGCATTTGCCGTAGAGGCCTATTTTCCCACCGGAAGTTCGGTGGTTTCAACCCAGCGCGCTTTGCGAAATAGCTTCAATATTGAGCCTGGGACATATTCTCTTCAAGCCGACAGTCTCTTCAGGCCGTTATGTAAACATGCTCGAAGAGTTTTTTTTTGCCACGACTTTATGAAATAGACTTAGGAGAAGTATGGTTCAGCAGAACGGAGCAACAGCCCATACTTCAAAGGCATCGATGGCTGTGTTGCGAAATCACTTCCCAGGGAGCCTCATCTCGCTGAGAGGCGATTTGGAGTGGCCGGTGCGTTCTCCCGATTTGGCCCCGTGTGATTTCTTTTTGTGGGGTATTTAAAATCCCGTGTCCATACTGACCACCCACAAACTCTGGAAGATCTGAAAAGAAACATTCAGGGAGAAACGGCCAACATACACATCAATATGCTGGAGAGAGTGATAAGAAACAGCAGAATTCGGTTCACCCAGTGTATCGATAATGGCGGGCGTCACTTACCCGATATGATTTTTAAAACTATGTAGACTAAAACTTTAAATGTGTAACTTTTGTATAAAAAATAAATAAAAAGATATCTTTACTACTTTTTGTTTTATTGCAATACGAAATAAGGAAGTTAGCTTGCCGCACCCTGTATAAGGTGAAAAATACAGACTTTAATAATTTACCTCTTTTTTAATAGGTTTCTTTTCTTGTTTTCTAGTAATGGGCAGGACACGAAATTATATTATATTTTTCTGACTAAATATATGTAAGAATGTTTTAGTGTAAGGAATATTTCTTCTAATATAATTATGAAACATCTAGATAAGCAATTTGAACTTGGGTGGTAGGCTTTGATCAAGTGGCAGGTTCCTTAGGTTCTGAGTCATTAAAAATAGTAAATGTAATAAATTATTTCTCAGAAAACCAACTTATTTTCAATGAATTAATTTATTATTTATTTATATAAAATTCAAGTTAATAAATGTTAAGTTAAGGCCGAACAGTTATTTTGGTTTGAAACTTTTGTATATGTCGTGTTTATCTATATGACGGCAAAAATATCTACTTAATAATTATCATCTAATGAGTTTCTTTAATTGTTTTTATAATTCATTCCTAGTGTTTCATTCTATAAAAAGTGAAGATTTTAAGAAGAAATTTAGTTTTGGGTTAAGTATTACCACCTGGGAATTTCTCTCTCTATATAACGTCATTCAAATTTATGTTTAATAATAAAATTTTCTTGTCATATCCCTGATAATGTTTAATTGATTTGTAGGTATTGTGCATCAACATGTATAAAAAGGAATTAACATTATTAAATTAAATTATTTTATAAAATATGTATTGTTTTATTTGTGTCTGTTAGGTAGAGTAGTCATTTGCAAAAGACAATATGCAGATGTCTACATTCTCAACTCAGCCTATGTATAAACTTTTGGATATTTATAAATAAATTTTGAGAAACTCCTATAATTACTTTTTATGCATTATTTTATAAAAGGATCTGGATATATTAATCTGAGTTTATGTACGTGCACATAAAGAGTTGTTATAACTCAGGAATTTAGTCATGAGCAGTTAGTAGGTTTTGGCTGGTAAAGTTATGTTGTTTCTAAACTTAATTGAATCTCTAGGTATTACTTCAAAATATAAATTAAGTCCTATTCTAAGAAATTTTTCCTGCTTTTACCCTTTACATTCTCATATCTCGACATTTTTGGAACTGGCTTCGTGTCATCTCAGCTTAAGTAATAAAAACTTTTTTTAAACTTAGGCAAATGGATATATAATTAATAAAGTAACGCTTCATTAACTTTTATTCGCAAATTCAGCGTATATCCAATTGGATATACGCTGTACAATTCTTGGAATTTTGCGTGGTGATTTAACGATCAACTTTCTCATTTCAAGCGTATTTTAGATGCAAATCGCAAAAGCAATTTTTTAAGGATATTTTCTATTCAAAACTAAATAGAATCTCTAAGTATTACTTCAAAATAAGAGCTTTTTTCAAAACTAAGACAAATGGATATATAATTAATAAAGTAACGCTTCATTAACTTTTATTCGCAAATACAGCGTATATCCAATCATATATACGCTATACAATTCTTGGAATTTCGCGCGGGGATTTAATGATCAGCTTTCACATTTCAAGCATATTTTAGATACAAATTGTAAAAGCAATTCTTTAGTATATTTCTTTTCAAAACTTAATTGGATTTCTAAGTATTACTTTAAAATAAAAGATTTTTTTTAAATTAAGACAAATGAATATACAATTAATAAAAATCTTATCGGATATACGCTGAACTATGTAGTATAATGCTTATAATTGAAAATGCTTTAGTATTTGAAATCTGAATTCATATTTGGAAAACCAGTAATCATTAAAATATTCCTAATGGTTTTTAATGAATATCCCGAATCTAATAGAACTTTTACTATTCATTTCAATACACAAACGTAATAATTACAAAACATATTTGAACATTTCCCTTTTTATTGTTGTGAAAGAACTAAAAAAACATTTCTATTTGTCTTCAAAAATCAAAAGCTGTTACAAAAATAAAACATTTATTCGTTACCATTTCAAATTCAATGGCCGATGCCCAAAGCGAATTTAGCCATTAGTAATTTTACCACATAACTTGGAAACGAGGCGCCATTTGTAATAGTTATTATTCCTTCCCATTAAAAATTATTCTTCAGCCGCCATTACTAACACAAAACGCCAGGGGGGAAGAAGAGGTACTTTGCCTTCCCCAATGGGAGGTCGTTCTGGTTTTGAAAGGACCAATACGAGACGATATTTTATTTGAAATGGAAGCTTTTATGAGCTCCCGGCTTCTGAATGGTCCCGATGGGACGTGAGGGAATCTGAAAAGGAATTAAGGACAATGTAGTTTATTTTTGAAAAGAATATAAATTCTGACGGCTGTCTGACTGTAACTGTAGAGCCTCTTCGATATGAATATTTAAAATAGGCGGTGCTTCGCTAGATTATGGTGACAAATATGCAATTCGAAGGCACAGTTGAGCTTTTTTTTATTAAGTTCGGGCTTTGGAGTAAATTAATTTATTAGGATTATTTGCTATTATGTGTTGTTTGCCTAATTAAGTTATAAATTCTTTTTGGAATATTTTTAATTGGGAATATTGTATTTGATAAAAGGGGAAAGGAGAAGGGGGGGGGGGGAAGGTAATGAAGGTAATTCTGTATTGTCGGTGGGTATGCTTTTTTTTTAATGCCCATAATTTATTCTGTAAAAAACCCTTAAAGGTAAATATTAGAAGGTGTACTTACAAATGTATATCTTTTGCATTAAAAAATGAGTGTGTATTTTATAATGTACTTACTAAATTATGATTAATAGGTTATTAATGACTGTAAAAAACATTACAGCACATTTGTGCCTACAATGTATACCTGTGCAGTGTTTACTAAAGCCTTCAAAGTAATCACATATTGCTGTACCTCAGGACCAATTGAGCCTAAGTTAAAATTTGTCGATTTTTGTTTTATTGCAGTTGATATATTAAAAGTTTGTTTTTTAAATAACCAACTCATCAAAATTCACTTATATTTAAAAAAATATATTTGGCAAGAGTTATAAAACCACTAAGCTTTAGTTGTGAGTAGGATTCGGTATTTTCTTTCTCTTGTAAAGTTGCTCAAATGTAACACTTAGGTTCGTCTGGCTCTGAGGTACAGATTGGACGTTTGCCTACTCATAAATATTAAACAAAATTAACTTTCTCGACATAAGAACAGATTGCTTGTAATATTTAATTTAACCTTTTGACCGTTACAAACGTATTTTAGGGTCCTGGTATCTCTAGTATTTCCAGCAATACACACAATTTTTAAATTCATAAAAATAATTAATTTGATAATATTTTTTAAAGTTTGTTTTATTGGGGTATACATTCAAAGCCATTTCTTTAAGAATAAACAAGTTTTTTCTTAAATATGTTGATATAAATTTATTAAAATATCATTTAAACTCTTTAACAGCGAAAATAACTTTAAAATTTGGTTATTTTTCTGAACTGCTACAGGGTTTTAAGATTAACAAAAATTCCGACTTTATTCTAAAATAAACTTTAACTTAACATCTTAACAAAAGCAAAATAATTTAAATCTAACAACTCTAAATAAAATATATAACAATTACTTTAGCAAGATTTTTTATCCAGTACTTAGTATACAATTCTTTTTCCGATGTCTAGTCAATATTTCTCACCAGTAATTTATATTTGCATTTAACAAGAGTACAAAGCACACACATTTTTAATTCCCAATACTTTTCTAAACATTTTTGAGTCAGCTAAAATTACAGTAAAAAGTCCCCCATAAACTCATTTAATAGTATATAAAGTAGAAAGTCAGTAAGTTGAAAGCAGAGGAAGCAATTAAAACTCATTAATATATAATAGATTTCGCTATGTTGACACACTAGTTCAATTAATTTTGAATTTCTGCTATACCCAGCCAAGCATACAACATCGAATCCAATCAGTTCAATGTTTCATCTCCCACTCAATGAGCATACATAATGCACTCCCTATCCGGAGACCGAATCGCCTAATTTTCACTACTAAGACGAGGTATTTTTAATCATCTTGTTTGACTTTTACGGCGTTAACAACGTTGCGAGCACACAAAGACGGATAACGCACACAGTAGATAAATTAAAAACTCAAACACGTGAAATTACTCCCCCCCCCCCCCCTAAAAAAATCTAATTTTTTCCTGCCCACCTTTCCCAATCCCGTGCTAGTTTGCATAAATATATGAATTTCCCCTGAAGGCATGCCTCGATGTAAAAGGGCACCGCCGACCAATCACGGACTCCGCAACTCTTAAACTGACAAAAGCCCTCATTATAAGGTTCCCCGGCAACTTCTTTTTTATTTTATTTTATTTTCTTCGTCGCTCGACAGAACAAAGCTTTGCAACTCGGGAGGGGATTCAGCTGACGGAATTACGTCACTGTTGCCATGGCGACGGGGAACCGGGAAGGATGAGGAGGATGCTGGGTCGCTCTTCCGAGGTTCGAATTAGGGGAGAACGAGGGGAATGGGAGGGGTCGTCTGCATAGTGCGAGTGGAAAAGTGTAGTTATGGCTGTTTCTGCACTGTTAGAAAAAGATACTCAAAAATAAGTAAACTGTACTCATTTTTTCGTACAAAAATTCGATACACTTTGAATTTTACTAATTTCATACCCTTTGAACATAAAAAAAAGAATGCTAAAAAAATGGTGATATTTATTAGCATGATGTGGTTTCAGTGAATGCTTCCCAAATTAGTTTAAACACCTTCAATCTGAAAATGTGTGTGTGTGGAAATTAGTGGGTGGTAAGTAAACTGTAATAAGTTAACTGTACTCGTTTTTTGATTACATTCGATGCTTATCGTAGTCCCGAATACTTAAGTTTCATTTTTGAAAAAGACTTTAACTCAAAAATGAGTACAATGAGTAAAAATGAATAAAAAGAGCAATTGCTAGCCTACGTAGGCTGCCTTCATAAATAACTTTCAATATATACCGACAATCACAACCAAGACTTACCGGGAATCAAGACCATATCCTCAGGCACCGCAATCCAGTGCCTTATCCGTTGTATTACCAGGACGATGTGAAGAAGTTATAAACTGAGTAATGTTACAAAGGTGTGCAGAAAGAATGAGAAGTAAGATAATTGAATTGTAATAACTCCGTTTTCATTTAAGCAATCGACATCAAATAATGTGGAAAACCATCTTCTGAACAATTATTTTTAGTTTGTCGGGTCGCTTTGTTAAGATGGCTTGAACAGAAGGTGAAAATAGCATTATTAAATCCCACTGTTCATTCTTTAGAAAGTACGGTTGCTTAAATTTGAGTACGTCATCGCTAATTTACGATGCAATTGTACTCAAATAAAATCGAGTATGTTCGAGTACTTATTTTAAAGTACCTTTTTTACAGTGTGTTGTTGCATGAAAGAGCTACTTAGCCGAGTCAACTACGGATTTGAATTTACTGCTAAACTTTATACCCTAGACCTTCTTTATAATGAACTTACAATACAACGATCTCTTCTTTTTAACGATCGCCACTAAAAATCCCAATAGCTTGATTAGTTTATAAGCAATAGTGTTTTTTTAACTCATTACAACGACCTTTCGTTATAATGACCTACTCCACTGGATTCATAAGGGGTCGTTATATTGTGGGTTTACCGTGGCTTAATGAGCTGAAAAGACTGCCTTGAGTGAAGTACTGATTTTATTAGGTTATTAAACTGGATGTGTATTGATTTGAAAAAGAAATTGATAAAATATAATATCTGAAAAGGCAACTGCGACGAGTAGATAACTGACATTATTGAGCTACCGACATGAGTAAACACTGATATCAATAGATATCAGTAGTTTTTTGACATTAGGTGAGTAGTCTACTATCATGAGCAGCTCTCGAATTCAGTAGACTTCTCGCCTTAAGGTACACACTATAAAAAACGAAAATCGGCAAAAAATTGAAAAATATTTTTTTGGTTCTATAGTATTCCCCAATTCAGTATCTTTCAGATGATACCAAGATTGAATAAATATTCCAAAAACTTTTTTATTTACAAATTGTTATTCTATGGCCGCGCTTGCAATGGCAATATGTTTTGTAAACTTTACACTTGATTTCTGAAGAACTGTATTTTTAACATATGTCCCTTCATTCGAAACATGATAACTCAAGTTTGCTTGTACATTTTGAGAAAATTATTTTTTCTTTTAAATTTATATTAGTTGTAAGATGTTATGACCCTCCATCAAAACGATTTGTTCAAAAAATAATTTTTAATAGAATTTTAAAGTTGAAAATTTGAATAAAAAAGTGTTTTTTTAGGGACTGTCGAGGTAAAAAATTATTTAAAAAAAAACTTTTAATGCTATAATCTTTTTGGAGGGTCATAACATTAAGAAAGATACTGCGAGTAATTTCCAACAAAAAATATGCTTCTAGATTAATTACAACTTGCGTAATCACGTTTGAAAAAACATGCTAATTAACATATAAAATGCTAATTAGGTAATTTGTATTTTATTTTATTCAGAATTTTTTTAAAATGATTCATCACTATTTTTAAGGTGTTTTCCTACACGAAAAAACTAGATTTTTAAATTCATAAATAAAAAAAAAATGTTCAAGTGTATACGTACACCTTAAAGAATTTTTGGTCACAGGCGTCTACTTTGTGGTATGGATATTTGACCGCCTAATATACCGAATTAAACAACATATTAATTTTATAAGGTACTTGCCTGTATTGTCTAGTGACCTGATTAGGTCACTTTCTTGAATAAAATACCAATTTGAGTAATTCACTGAAATGTGCAGTATAACTATAGATTATGAACTTTTTCTAGTAGTATTAACTTTCACTAACTAATTTTTTAGTAGTACTACTAACTAGTTTTTTAGTACTACTATTAAATAGTTTTTTAGTACTACTACTAACTTGTTTTCTAGTAGTATTACTAACTAGTTAATAGTACTATCTTCCACAAACCATGACACCGAATAGGCTAATTACCTAACATAATATTGAACGCTTTTACTTTTAGGTTTTATCGAAATTTATTTTTAAAAAAATCATACAATAAATAAACAAATATTTTGTAATATATTATGGGGAAGCACATGTTAAGATACAATTTTTTTAATGAAATATTTAAAAATGTGTTGTAGAAAAAAAAGAAGCAATTCGTAGTTTTATAATCTCTGTTAAATTTTGTTAAACTGTTTTTTTAAAGACCATTTCAGTTTTAACATAATTTGTTTTAAAGCCCCATTTGTGACACACTGGCATTTAATATTATTTTTTTAAAGATTGTTGCCGTATGTGATTTATATTTTCCTAACCCATAATTAAAAAAAAAACAATCATTGTTAAGTAATGATTCCATTTTACCAATGTGGCACCCAATTATTGTACTTCTTCCTGCATCCAGCTTTCTTTAAATGGTTAAAAACTGTTTCGTGGTCGATGTTAAGTTCCAATGCAATATCATGGTTGCTTATGGTAAAATCTAGATTGACATTTTAGAAAATTTTATTAATGTTTTTAGTATTATTTCGATCAGAATGAGGTGTATCTTTGACATGCAAACTTTCAGATTGGAAATGTTTAAACTAATTTTGGTATGCTTTTACTGAAACAGCATCATGCTTATAAATATCACTATTTTTTTTAGTAAATTTCTTTTTTAGCTGTGTATTATCTTAAGTGCTGTTGATATGAACATCACACTCCCGATAATATGTAGCTGTCCCCTCTTTGAGGTCCATCTCACATTCAACTATCTATGATGCTGTGAAGTGAAGCGCGAATGCCCGGCTGAGGTGGTTTCAGCTTTCTGAAAAGGAGGAGGGGAGGGTCCATGTTTATCATCTGGTAGGAAACCCCCCCCCCACCCCCCTGCATCGCACGATGCTTTTGAAGGCATCTTTGCCGTTGTATTAACAGTTTCCGTTCCGCGAATTAAAAGGGATCATTTTCAAAAGAATCCAAACACCTTCTGGCAAAGATCCCAAGAAATAAAAGGGTGCCCACGCTCCCTTTATTATTATTTTTTTTGGGGGGGAGGGTTTCCATCAGGCTGGGATTGTTCGTGTTAAATGGATTATCAGACCGAGTTTGGCGGAGTTTTTGGTAAAAAGGAAGTCCCCCCCACTTTGTTTGATATGAATGCGGTTTGCGGGTGCGTGTAAATGCTTGGGTAAATATTGGTGCTGTTGGGTGGGTTGGTACGGGATGGAAGTTTTTCTTTTAAATGGAAAATCTTTGGAGAAAAGTTTTCTCTTTGAAATTAAAATGACATTTCTAAACATTAAAGTTTAAAGCGGAGAGGTAACATGGTTTTTTATTACATTGATTAAAACAACGGATACTTTGAAACTTTTGGAAAATGTTCAAACGATTATGGTTTTGAGGTTTTTTGGCTTTGTTAAACAACGTCGCACTATAGCTCCACTATTGACAACGGTTCTGGGCCTATCTCGAAGGAAAGGCCCGGGAACGATGCCTCGTATTTTTGAAGCACGGTCACTTTGAACCACGGCTGGCACTCAACGCCTTCAATAGACGCCGGGACTTTGGACCCCGATCAGATTTATCGTGCACCAGTCCCGTATACACGCCGTTAATTTTTTTATGGATGTTCTGGACGACATTCTAGTATTTTGGCAGCGGAGTTGTCGACCCTCCGATCGCAATACCATTACTTTTTTACTGTTCTTAGTCTATTCCGCCGCACAGGTTCGAACCTGAAACCCTCGGATTCCCAGCTGACGCCTTAATCCATTCGGCCACGGAGGCCTCATTAAACGATTATGAGTTTGTAAATTGGTGGGAGCAAAATCAGTTCAAAATCACAGTTAGTAGAAGTTAATTGATATTAATATTGTTTTAATTAAAAATGAATTTATACATTAATATTATTTGAATATAGTTAAACAAGAAAATTAAATATGAAATTATGCAGGGAATAGTTTTTCTAATGGAAAATCTTTGGAGCAATGTTCTCTTTGAAATTAAAATGACATTTTAAACATGAAAGTTTAAAGCAGAGAGGTAACATGATTTTTTATTACATTGATTAATACAACGGATACTTAGAAACTTTTGGTAAACGTTCAAACGATTATGAGTTTGTAAATTGGTGGGACCAAAATCAGTTCAAAATCACAGTTAGTAGAATTTAATTGATATTATTAGTGTATTAATTAAAAATAAATTTATACATTAATATTTATTTGAATATAGTTAGACAAGAAAATTAAATATGAAATTATGCATGGATCGTTTTCAGTTTGCTATAGAGTAAAATAAATATATGATACCCATATATTTTTTTAGAATTATAAGGAACACTTTTGTCTTTCTTTTAAAAAAAGAGAAAACTGTCGAAAAAGCGTGTTTATTTTCCAATAAACAATTATTTTATTCAAAGCACATATCTTAAAAATTTCAGAACAAAAAGATTTTTAAAAAATCCCCATTTTAGTAGCCAAAACATATCAGTATACTACGTTATCTAATATATCCTATGTTAGTCCAGTTAAAAAGGTAAAATTTTAACAAAAAAAATACGAGATAATATTAAAAAATATAATAATTTTAATATATCATACATGCATGAAATATAATATATAATGAAATATAATATTATATTTATAAAATATAACAATAGTGACAAAAATATTTGATAGTACAATTGATGATGATAAAAATCTTCTATTTGTTGGATATAGGTTTAAACTAATTTTTATGAGAGATGAACCATTGATTATTTTAGACAAATAGGAGGACATAAGAGAGAAAAAAAATATCTATTGAACTTCATTACTATGTAATTACAGGTAACTAAACCCTTTGCATGCAAATTATTTCATTGTTGGTTTTCGGTGAATTTTATTCATAATACAAACAACTATTGATGAATAAATTCTATATGGTTTTAGAACCAAATTTTTTTTTCTAAGCTATTAAATTATCCGACGTTTTTTTGAGTGTTAGTTAGTGACATTAATGCTTCTCAACAGATTTAGTAAATGCATTGGTACAGTGAAACAACAGTCTTATAATTTACATAAAACAATTTGACAAAATTTCAATTTTAGCAAAGAGTGGACAAACCACATTGTTTTCTCCATGACTCTTGAATTAATATCTCTGCACATTATTATCACGTATGAATATTTGTACTGAAAACAAACTTTTATCGACGCAAATTATACAAATAATTATTTTATTTTTACATCTCATAAAATAATAGAAACCCATATATAGAAATACACTGTAAAGAAAAGGTACTTAAAAATAAAAACTGATCCTATTCGTTTTTCTTTCAATACAATTGCATCGTAAATGAGCGATGACGTACTCAAATTTAAGTAACCGTACTTTCTCAAAAATAAGCACTATGATTGATGTAATATTGCTAATCTCAGCTTCTGTTAAAACCATCTTAACAAAGAAACATGAAAAACTTAAAATAGTTGTTTAGGAGATGGTTTTCCACATTATTTGATGTCGATGTTGAAATGGAAACTGAATTATTACAAGTAAATTATCTTATTTTCCAATCTTTGGAGACACCTTTTTTAACATTTCTTATGTTTAAAACTTCCTCTCGTAGCCCTTTTAGTACAACGGATAATGCACTGGACTACTGTGCCTGAGGATCTGGGTTCGATTCCCGGTAACTATTGGTTGTAAATGTCGATATGTATTGAAAGTGATTTATGAAGGCCGCCTATGTAGGCAAGCCACTGCTCTTTTTATTCATGTTACTCATTTATGATTACATGTGCTTTTCAAAAATGAAACTTATGTATTCGGAGCTATGATAAGCATTGAATGTACTAAAAATGAGTACATTTTACTTATTTTTGAGTGCCTATTTTTAACAATGTATACTACAAACTATCCACAATTTGTTTTGTAAAGATGCATTTAAAACTCGTATTCATCGTAATAAATCTTGGAAGGTAAATCTTAATTAAGTTTCTATACGATAAAAGCGAAATGCAAAAGTCGCTAATCCTTTAAGTGCCTTTTACCTCATTTAAAAAGTCAGTAAATTAGTCACATTGAAATTATTGATGGGGCGAGCGGAAATATTTCTCAATTTACTACTAATTATTTAAATTATTTTCTCGGTGACTAACGGAGAAAGTCACAACATGGCTTTAAAACTGTCTTTTTAGAAAATTTATTAGCAGCGTTTTATTTTATAATATATTAGAGCGAAAGTAATTCTTGATAGGGATGCTTATTTAAAGCGACTCTTCACTGCTTTTCATTTTATATGAACTTTATATTTGGAAACAATAAAATCTAAGTGGCCAAATTAAATAAATATAGTTTTTTTTGTATAAATCTTATTATGATTTAAAGTGTTCAGCCATTTTATAAATATGTTTTGGGGAAATTGTTGAGTACTATTAGTTTACAAGGCTGTATTTTATTTGTATAGATTTTAAAGTCATACTTTTCATAGTATCATGGTAATATTACTTTTACACTTTTACAGAACTTTTTATTAACTTACGAATAATGTTAAAAATTATTAAGTTATTTGAACGTACTACAGCTTTAAATTTGAAAACAATGAAATTATGTTTCTTTTCTCGGACGCAGTTTCTCCTAGTTATCTTAGGTTATTTCTAATAAAACTTAATATTTTACTTTTAAATAAAGAGAAAATGGAGAAATTACATATTTCTGAATAGTTAGACCAATTGCTTTAGATATGTCTACTCACTGAACTAGAATATAAAATATCTATAAGCACTGATGTGAGAACTAAGCGTTGCCGAACACTTTACACCTTTTTGAATGAAATTAGAAAAACTTACACCTTAGAAAAAATAATCCTTTCGCATATGTTTGCATAGATATAAAAACTCATGTCTGGTTTTCAAAAATACATTAAATATTACATATTTAACGTTTTTCCTTACTTACTTATGAGAAAAAGCCAAAAAATCCGATTTTAAACATTTCTGTGACGTCACGTGATACGTCATAGCCAAGGACGAATATTTTCTCAACCTTTCTTCCGAATCGTAGGCATCCGCGTGGTACGGTAAAATACATTGTCGTACAATGGAAGTCCTCATTCCAGTGCTTATAGTTATATTATATTTTAGCTCAGTGGGTCTATTGCATTAGTTAAGCTTACTTAATTAGTTAGCACGTTCTAATTAAAAGTTTAAGCAGAACAATACATATGCTATTCGAACTACGGTTCAAATGATAGAAATTAACGTATTTAAACATAAAGCACACATTTGAAAATTAATTAAAATTTCATTTGTTCCAAATTTTAAATTATCTAAAATAACACTTATTAGGGGACATCAACGAAACAAAATTAAATTTAACAACTAATGAATTAGGGGACATGATAGAATAAAATATAAATAAATCGTCCTTGCGAAAAAAAAACGATTTAATGATCCTTGTAAGTTTTCAGATTTTCGAAAACTCCCCCCCCCCCCCTTCACCTTTAATACATGTCCAAAAAAAAGTTACGGCACAATCCAGACAGAATCTATTTCGCATTTTACTTCCAAATTCAACGGCGCGTCGTTAAAAAAAGATTATGCTTCCTGAATTTTATCGAGCTCCATATCTAAAGCTTCAAATCATATTTCTTAAGAAAGATAAAAATTGGTTGGGGATATATATATTTTTGATTCTTTACGTCAGTTGCAGAAGCGCGGTTGGAAATTTTAGCCATACATTTCTTTTTATTGTTTTCCGTCCAATATTTTATACTGGGAAGATGGTTAGGGAAATTCTAGGTAATGCGAACCGTTTGGTTTATCTCTAAGCTAGGATTTTGGAAGTTATTAAATTGTGATTTGAAAGAAAAGAGAAAAGCCTTTCTTTTTATAATGAGATGTGGAACACATTTATTTTTTGTTCGGTAAATAGAATATTTAATGATATTATTTAATACTTGTTTCGATATTTCATTGATTACAGTTATAAAAATACTGTATATTCATAATTGTTACATAATAAAATTTTATTATTGTTTTAAATTTTTCCATTATAGTTTGGGCAATTTTTTTTTAAATATTGTAAAATATATTTAAATTTCAACTATTTAAACTATGAATATTTATATTAAAATTGATAGTCAAAAAATTACTATTACAAAAATAAAGTTTATATATATTGAATTTTAAATATATGTTAACATTTGAGGGATAAACTATATTAATTTGATGATTAATACATCATTATAAATATTGAAATATATTAATTTGAACATTTAAATATATTAAATTGAATATTGAAATATATTAATATGAATAATGAAGTCTATTAATATGAATAATGAAATATAATAATTTGAATATTGAAATATATTAATTTGAATATTAAACGTTATTAATTTTTTAAATATTAAACTGTAATAATTTGAATAATACAGTTATTGTATTTAACTGCACATATATTAAATTACAGTTAAATGAAATAAGATACTTTTACAAAATTTTACTTGAGTGAAAAGATTCAATTTATTATACATATATTTTATAAGGTAAGGTGGGAGAAGAAAAGGGTATTAAAATAATGGGAAAAACTTGATTTTTTACGTTAGAAATCCAATTTCTTTTTTACAAAATTACAATTGTTTTATAAAATAATTCTGTTTTTCATTAAAAAACGCAATTTGTTATTATATTTAATTCTGAAGTTTATAATTATTTTTAATAATTATTTTTCTCTTCGATTCTTTTTCGATTCAAAGATGATTAGAATGTACGTAATTGACCGAATAAGAATTTTTTTGGTAAAAAAATATTAAAACTTTTTTTCAAATTAGTAACTTGAATAAAATAGAATACATAACAATTAACAACCCTTAAAAGACTCAGCATATTTTTAAATGTCTTTTAAAAGAATTTTAAATGAATTTTTAATGTCTTTTTAAAAGCAAGTTGTAATCCACCATTTTGAAAATTTGACTAGAACTTTATTTTATTGAACTTTTTTTTATTATACCTGTACCTCAGGGCCAGACGAACAAAAAAACTCGTGTTACTGTAATTTGTGATATATTGATTTAGGGATCAATGCGCATTTATGTTATTTTGAATTTATTCCGCAAACGATCTTTTAATCTATTTAAAACTTCTGTTTATGTTCTAATGAATCCAGGAAACGGGATACATTTTTCTATCGAAATATGCTCTTCATTTTAACCATTTGTTTTAAAAAAAACAGATATGTAAATTATATTAACTTATAAACAGTGTTACATATTTGTAGTTAATTTTTGTCATTTATAAGTTTGAAATTTATATTTTTGTAGAATATAGTTCTTTTTACCGAAGATTGATACATTTATCAAAATTTCATATTCTTTAGCATTAATAATTCGATTACCCATTTGTCCAATTTGCAAAGCATTAAAAAAAAGCTAAAAAAAGTTTTAAAAAAATCTAATATTTTTATTGCAATGTATTAACAGGATTTTCTTCTATACGAAACGTAGGAATATTGGTAAATAATTCGACTTTTCTAGTTTGTCTATATAATTTTTCATGCATCAAAGTACCACGAGTTTTTTTTTTGAAAACTTAAACAAATCGACTTTTGGACTTGAATTAAATTATCCAAAAATTAATTTTTTGCTGAAATGTACTCAATTAAATGAAGTAAATAAAAAAAAAACGAGATCAAAGCATAGGTTTAACAATGTGTAATTTATATTTTAATTTAAAAATACTTATTTTACCCTATTACCCACTTAACCTTACCCTACCTAAACACAAAAAAATATTTTTTAAAGTAATTTTAATTTTTTTTTCTGTTTTCTATGCACATTTTTACTTATATATTTATAATTTTTTGTTTGTTTGTTTCACTCATGAAAGTAAAGTTTAAGTTTTCCGGCACAAAATGTCTTAACGTAGTGAAATAGTTTTACAGGGTGAATTGAGGCAAACGAATTCCTGCCATTTTAAAGTTGGGAAAAACAAGTACGCAGTTTAGTCATAAATATTACGTTTCAAATATATTTTTTAGATACTTCAAAAAAAATTATATTGCCGATAAATAATTAAAAAAAAGTCTATGGTGACGAGAATTGTCCTTATTAAAGCGTATAATTATTGTTAATAATTTTCTTTAACAATTTAAATTAAATAATGATCCGTTTTTGATAACTGAAAGGTGTGATATTACAAATTTGCAAAACTATAACGGGAAACCTGAGAATTACTTTTTTATTCTAAATTTATTACAGGAAAAATAAGAGGAAATATTACAAATTACAAGTTATCTTTTTAATTATGATTAAAATATCAAAATATTTTTGTTTTGCCAATTTTACAGTATTAAATAAAAATAAAAATATATATTTTATAACAATCTTAATAATCAGTGTATGGTATTTTTTTTACAGATTAAATATATTAAAATCTACAGTTAATTCCTGATTAAATTTAACATTTATTCAAATCAATGCGAAATCTTTTCGAACTCTCCGATATACAATTCAATATAAATATACACCTGACCTTAAACAACACTTAAAATTCCTGTAGGGTGTGCATTTTAAATTCGAAAGCAAACTGTTAAATCGCGAAATCGCCGCGTTCGAAAACATTCCTACAAATCTGCTGAACCCAAACATGCTTCCATAAAATATACCCAGAAAGAATACCCAATGGAAACTAAAAATACAAAATTCGAGGAAAACAGCCCATCCCCCCCCCCCCCCCGCCCCCGCAGTTGAAATATGGTAATGGCAAACACTTCAGACGGCGCGAACGAAAACAGCCGAACCAGAACGCTCTTTGGCAAAATGGCCGCCATTTGCTCGCACAGTTACGGCCGCAGTTAGGCTACCAGATAGCTAAACTTTAAACTGCGATCATGGCATCCGATATGGCGGCTATTAGCAGGCGAGAAATATCCGACTTAATTGGGTTATAGTTTTCGTGGGGGGAGTTTTGAACGGCAAAGGAAGTTGGTATTTGAATTCAAACGGTTTATTGGGGGCAGTTAGAGGTTTTATAGCGCTCTTCCGGGACTTTTTGATTGATGTCGTAGGAGATGTTAAACTGATATGCTCTTTCGTGGGAAGCAGTTTAGCGAGGGATTTATGGGATTTAATTGGAGATTTTATTCAGTTAGCTAATTTATGTGAAGAACGTGGAAATAGTTTGGTTTTAATTGGTTATAGGGGGGTTTGTAAATGGAATTTTATCCATGTTACGAAGAAGATATACTAAAGGTAGTATAATACTTAATTCGATAAAAATATTTGTGTGTAAAGATTTATACCTTTAATTTTACATACAAAAAATATCATGAATATCTTTATATATATATATAAATAATCTTTGTGATATAAATAATATCTTTGTGAAATATGAAAAAAATTAAAACTTTAATTTTATTGAGTAACTATTTAGCGTAGATTAACGTACGGGTGAATAATTAACGTGGATTTTCACATCTTGAAATCGCCTTTTTTTATCATTTTTATTACATAAATATTAATAGGTATCAGCAAAATCCAGTATTGATTTTTATCATTTCTAAAGCACGTTTTAAAGCTACTAAATTTTAGATTAAATATAATAAAAAAATGGTTGTAAAATCTTTATAAAATTTATACATAAAAATTTGAAATATTAAGATAGCTCCTGCCGTTGTCGAGGCTCCGGACAAGTGGTACTGGTAGTCTACGACCATCCTGTCCACATACAACGGGTATCCTCTTAAAAACATTCGTTTGGGGCACCTAGAATTACAGTGTTGCCCACTATTCTGTAACGGCGTTGTCTAAAATTTACTCAAAAATAAAACTTAAAATTATAAATAATTTTATGACTTAATTTTTTTATAAATATGGGGCTATACAAGCTAAACCACCAGTTTACAGATGTTGCAAATCTGTTTGAGGATTTACTAGAAAAAACAAAACTAAAGTTGATCAGGATAATACAAGTACAAACTAATGAAGTGTATGTTATAAAAAAAACATTCTATTTTATTATAATCTATTATATTCTTCCCGGTTCTTATTATACCATAAAATCTGGCAACTAAACTTTAATCTTTTTTTAAATACCATCTTGAAAATTATTGTGAAATATTAATGGCAATTTTTGTGCCACAGATTTTATGTTATTTGAAGCAAGTTTCAATGAGGACAATATTTTTAAGACATGTCATATTAAAATGTGTTTCTGGGAGGATAAATGTAAAGCTCTATACTAGCTGTTTGATCTCGTATTATTATGGATTCATTGGCGAGAAATTTTAGTGGCTTTTGTAGGGACTCGAACTCTACAAAGGAATGTTTTCGAAATATAGTTAAGATGTTTCTTTATTCCATAATTATTTTCAACGCATTTTAAAAACAAACTGTTAATGAGACGAGCGTAAGATACTTCAGTAATCAGGGAAATTATCTTTCTTTAGATGCCTTAACCCTTTGCACTCCGTTTGCACTCAGGCGACAACATAACGACTCGTTCTTTTGGTTCCATGTTCTTTAAAATAAACGAGAGCAGCATGATCTTGTGTTTAAAAACACATTGATATTTTTTTCAACTCGTTTGTTTTGCAGATCCGAAACAGATTAAGTTTCTTTTTTCTATAAGCATAATATATTCTAGGGAAAGAACATAAGGATGAATAACTGTAATTCTGAACATAAGGAAAATAACAATCTGAACATAAGGATAATAATCTGAACATAAAGATAAGGATAATAAGGATAATAACTGAACATAAGGATGTAACAGTAATTCCAATTGTACAGAAAGCCGTATGGCACATGCTTTTTACGTCATAGACGGAAAACTGAAAGGGGCAGCGGCTGACGAAATCGTAACATTTCTTGGTCACAGCATACTCAGAAACTGAAATCGGCCTTCAGTTTGTCTAATGAAAAGCACATGTCATATGGCTTTTCTATACAGTGAGCGCTGGCAGGAGAGGATATATATATATATATATATATATATATATATATATATATACAACATTAACCATGAAACAAATACTCAGAATAAATCGTACATATTCCTGTGAAGCGCTTAAAGCTGCATTAACACGGGGAACTGCAATATTTATATTTAAATTAATAAGAGTAAAAAGTTCATCCAACCGGGAGTCGAATCCGGGACCCCTTGTTTAGCGCACAAGTGCCCTACCACTGAGCTATCCGGACGACACCAACCTTCAGAAGCTTTTCACTCAGAATAATTGAATTTTGTAAAAATATATTTATTTTTATGTGCACAGCAGACTAAACTTAAAGCCAACCGGCATTCTCTGATAACTTTATATAAAACTCTATGTGGATTACGGTGTTAATATTCTAAGAATTTAAAACTGTATTCAGAGCCAAACCAGCATAAGTCGCATTTAGGCAACTTTACAGGAGAGTGAATAAACCGAATTTTATTCTCAATTAAAGCTTTGGGCATGGGTTTTCATAGCTAAATGCTTAAAAAATGTTTAGAAAATTATGATGGTATGTTCCAATAAAAAACGGAATTATAATAAATAATCAGCGATAAAGCAAAAACTGCTAAATTTGGACTTAGGCTCGTCTGGCTGTGAGGTACTGAAATAAATATAACTCAGTTAAAGCGGAATCTAACGCTACGGGTTGTCAGCTGAAATGTTCATGCAACGTATGGTCACTTTGGCTTTTCTTTAATAAAAAAAAACAAGGCCAAGAAAAATCTTCCCTGACACCCGTAATGCACCGGCGTACATGTGGCATTTGGCAGATAAAAAACCGACACCCCCGAATCCCATCTTATTAATTCCATCCCTAACTTCCCTACTTTTGCGGAAAGACGTTAACAAGGTAGTTGATTTATTCTGCGCCTTTAGGACACCCTCCCATAAAAGGCGGCCTTTTTTATTACTACTTCTTTTCTCGAGTTGGCAACACCGCCCGTAAGGTCTATCATTTCGCATGCTGCTCGCAACAAAGAGAGAATTGAAATAAAAGAGACGTACTGCCATCTTTCCGGGGAAGGGCATTTGGTGTCTGCGAATATACATTTTCTCTTGCTTTCTGTCTTTTTTTCGCCAACTCTCTTTCTTTGTTGTTGTTTTTTCCTTTTTATTCGGGAAAGGGCACGTACGGAGGGTTTTAGGGGGGAAGAGAAATTCTGTTTTGCAGTTTTCGGTATCGTTGTTGTTATTTTTATTCCTCTTCGTATGTGGGGTTTAAGGCTGGAGAAGATAACCTTGGGCTTTTTCCATGTAGGTTTTAAAAGCATTTCGGGGAAGGGATGAACGGAGAATGTGTGTTTTAGAGATGTTTAGATGGTGGAGGGAGAGAGAGAATAAAATCTATTCTGCAGTCTAAAAGAAGAGGGGTTTTCTTTTTTTGAAGAAATGAAAAAAACTTTTATTTCTGAACCAAAATTGCGATTTCGGATACTGTGGAATGTAAAGAGACGACGATTTTGAAGTTGTTTCACGGAAAAGAATTCAATTGTTTTGATAGTAGTCGAAGAAGCTGTTTCTTTATTTTGTTTTTAATATACTAGAATGAAATATTCTTCTATAGTACAAAACAGAAAGTTATGTACTAATATTGTATTTCAATAATTTTATAGAATTATAGATTACTATTAAATATATTTGAAATGAAGTGAATTTTTTTTACAAAATAAGTAGTACAGAACATTTTTAATCAGAAAGAGTTATAAACTAGTATGTATTTAATGACTTTCATAAAAACTATTAAACAATTTGTAATATTTCTATAAGCTGTATTTCTTTTATATTGCTAGAATACCTCAATTATTTAAAAAAAACTATTAAATAATTCGTAATATTTTTATAAGCTGTATTTCTTTTGGTATTCTTGGAATACCTCAATAATGTTCATAAAAACTATTAAATAGTTCGTGATATTTCTATAAGCTGTACTTTTTATTTTGTATGCTTAGAATACCTCAATGACTTTCACAAAAACTAATAAATAATTCGTGATATATTTATAGACTGTACTTTGTAAGCTTAGAATATCTCAATGACTTTCATAAAATCTATTAAATAATTTGTGATATTTCTATAAGCTGTACTTTTTATTTTGTATGCTTAGAATACCTCAATGACTTTCACAAAAACTAATAAATAATTCGTGATATATTTATAGACTGTACTTTGTAAGCTTAGAATATCTCAATGACTTTCATAAAATCTATTAAATAATTTGTGATATTTCTATAAGCTGTACTTTTTATTTTGTATGCTTAGAATACCTCAATGACTTTCACAAAAACTAATAAATAATTCGTGATATATTTATAGACTGTACTTTGTAAGCTTAGAATATCTCAATGACTTTCATAAAATCTATTAAATAATTTGTGATATTTCTATAAGCTGTACTTTTTATTTTGTATGCTTAGAATACCTCAATGACTTTCACAAAAACTAATAAATAATTCGTGATATATTTATAGACTGTACTTTGTAAGCTTAGAATATCTCAATGACTTTCATAAAATCTATTAAATAATTTGTGATATTTCTATAAGCTGTACTTTTTATTTTGTATGCTTAGAATACCTCAATGACTTTCACAAAAACTAATAAATAATTCGTGATATATTTATAGACTGTACTTTGTAAGCTTAGAATATCTCAATGACTTTCATAAAATCTATTAAATAATTTGTGATATTTCTATAAGCTGTACTTTTTATTTTGTATGCTTAGAATACCTCAATGACTTTCACAAAAACTAATAAATAATTCGTGATATATTTATAGACTGTACTTTGTAAGCTTAGAATATCTCAATGACTTTCATAAAATCTATTAAATAATTTGTGATATTTCTATAAGCTGTACTTTTTATTTTGTATGCTTAGAATACCTCAATGACTTTCACAAAAACTAATAAATAATTCGTGATATATTTATAGACTGTACTTTGTAAGCTTAGAATATCTCAATGACTTTCATAAAATCTATTAAATAATTTGTGATATTTCTATAAGCTGTACTTTTTATTTTGTATGCTGAGAATACCTCAACTAATTTCATAAAAACTATTAAATAATTCGTGATATATCTATAGACTGTATTTAGTATTTTGTAAGCTTAGAATACCTCAACGAGTTTTATAAAAACCATTAAATAATCGTGCTATTTCTACAAGATGAATTTTTTATTTTGTAAGCTTAGAATACCTCCACGACTTTCATAAAAACTCTTAAACAGTTCGTTCATGATATTTCTATAAGTTGTACTTCTTATTTGTAAGAAAAGATCCGAGAACATTGGTTCGTAATTTTGAGCTAGGATCAAATGACTAGAACAACACAGTAACAGGCATTCTTCTCCAAAGCCATATAAATCATGAGCACAGTGAAAATATTTCGACCACGACAGATTTAACGTATATCACCCTCCTTTACAAAACGAATTTTTGGTTATACTTACCTTATATCTAACTATAAATGAACTTATTTGATTCCGTTGGATACTTCAATGTACTTTTTTAAAATTGGACATATTATAAAATGAAATTCAATTAAAAAGCAACACCGAAATATTCAGATTTCGTAATATATTTTCACTTCATACTTTGCACTATTATTTGATGACTGTACTATTTAAAAAACGACCCCATAATATTCATATTTCTTAATATATTTTCACTTGATACTTTGCACTATTATTTGATGACTTTGTACTATTTAAAAAACAACCCCAAAAATATTTATATTTCTTAATATATTTTCACTTGATACTTTGTACTGTTATTTGACATATTACAATGAAAAACTTTAAAAAAAACTTTACACATATGACTAACACAATGAAAATTTATATTTTGAAGTTATTAATGAAATTTCTCCTCAATATAATTAAAAAAGTGACTATTTGTCTCTCTGAATAAAGGATGTTCACAAATTGCTGGGCGAGGATTATTGTTAGGCTGTTTAATTACACATGATAAACCATTATTTTTATTATACTTTAACTACTTTGTTGCTACTAACATTAAATGACTTGCTCAATATATAAGTGAAGTAGTTGAGCAAAACTATTTTTTATTATGTAAATACAACTAAATATTATACAATGAAACAACGACCATCGCCGCCAATTTTACGACCATCCTGCATATTCTCATTTTACTTAATTTAATATTAAAATGAAACAGTCATCTCAATTCGGGGTACATCTATAACATTCTCCCTTCAAGTTGTGTATTTCCCCTGCATTGCTCCTAAGCTGGTGGTTTAGGAAAAGAGAAAAAAAAAACTTTTTTTTTAAAAGCAAATAAAATCTCCGACAGAATCTCGCGAAAATTTAAAATTCATGAGGCGAACAGGGTACTTGGTTAGGTGTGTGCGTACGAGCCAAGTCGAAAAAGGGTCGTGGAGGAAGAATTATTATCGTCGGGTAAAAGCTGCGAGAGAGAGAAAGAGAGAGAGGGAGCAATCGATGGAGATATTTCCTCATCCTCTCTCTCTCTCTCGCTCTTCCACATCCCGTTCCCATGGTGACGGTCCGCATAAGGAGGATGGGGATCAATAATGCGGCAGAATGCTGCATTGAGTGCGCATGCGCGGAGGATGCTGCAGAGGATGCCGATGATTTAGGGATCGCTCCTCCTAAATCAGACAAACTCAGAGAAAAGAGAACGAAGAGAAATGTCGGGATGAGGAAGAGGAAAGAAGAGCTGAAGTTGCATTCCTTTGCTGTGTTGCTTCTCTAAAGAAACCGGGGCAAAGGGATTGCTTAGGTTGGCGGATTCTTCGTCCATCCAGCCCCCCTTCTTTACAATAACTTTTTTCTTGGTGGAAGGGTCCAGAAGTATAACAATGACTTCACATTTTCTTTTGCCATTTTCTTCCCACCTGAGATTAATAACTATTGATACATCTATAACTTTTAGATACATTTATTTCATAAAAATTATAACTTTAACGTAATTTGTTTTATAAAATTTAAGTAAATTATTTAAAAAATAAATTATACCTATTACATAACTTGTTTTATAAAATTTAAGTAAATTATTTCATAAAAAAATTATACCTATTACATAATTTGTTTTATAAAATTTAAGTTAATTATTTAATTTACTGCTTAACTTTCATATGAGTTGTTTTTTGTAGTGACTGGTAATTTTACGACGAAATCTGTTATTACGGCATATTTCGACGATTTATAGAAAACTAATCTTAAGTTCTAATCATCTTCATTATAATTATCAATTTAATAAATAAAAATGCATAGTACTTTAAAGAAAAATTAAGGGGGTCATAATAAAATTAAATTAAAATATATATAAATTCTTCCAATTTTTCTAAATTAACTTATTTGTTAACAAATTCACGAAACTTTAGTATACAAAGGAACTTTAAATAATAATACTATTTTTAAATCATTCAAGAATAACTGGTATAAAAAATATCGTTAGTAAAAAAATCTTTTTTTTAAATACTAAAAGTAAATTAACTGTAAATAGTTAATTTTTCAAAAGTAGAATTAATTGTTCATTACTTAAATGTATACAACTTTCTTAATTATACAAAGGAACTTTAAATAATAATACTATTTTTAAATCATTCAAGAATAACTGGTATAAAAAATATCGTTAGTAAAAAAATCTTTTTTTTAAATACTAAGAGTAAATTAACTGTTAATAGTTAATTTTTCAAAAGTAGAATTAATTGTTCATTACTTAAATGTATACAACTTTCTTAATTAATTAAGAATTAAATGGGTTATTGTTTTGAATAACTTTAACTTAAATAAAACAATTTTGATATAGAAAATTTAGATATTTACTATATAAAGCTAAATTATATCTGAAATAACATGAGAAACTTTTGAATTACTAAAATTTCTATTAATACAACGCATAAAACCAACGCATAAAACAACTTTAAATTAATCTATCAGTAAATATAATTTGCAAAAGCATATTTGGCGTTGGTAAGGGAATTTTGCTAAGTCATATTATTTATACATCAATATTAATTTGTAGTTAATCATTCATTAGCACGGCAATTCAAACAATAACAGTAAAGATTAATTATTCCAATATTTTGGGATTGTCATCAAGATTAAATTACCGTGAGATAACCTTGCCAAACTAATTAGATATTTACAATAAATCATCTATAATAAAAAGGATTTATGTAGTAGTTAATATTACCTATTTGAAAATGCTGTTGTTAAGTTTATAATTATTAACTTTGCTTGAAACTAACAACGATTCTTGTTTCTTTTAACAGTTTTTAAACGCATGCAGCAGTACATTTCAAATAAGTTTAAAATATTTTTTTTTAAGTTTAATGGATCCTTAAATGACAATAAATTAAATCTTTGTCATGCATCTGGGTGCTAACTATTGTTAATTAAACGTACAACTACTAGGGAAATATGACTGTCATTTTTCCCCAAGCATATATAAAACCTCAAATTAGGGTTGGTTTGGTTAATTAACGTCACACTAGAGCTGCACAGTGGGCTATTGACGACGGTTCAGGGCCTATCTCGAAGGAAAGATCCAGGAACGATGCCTCGTTTTTTTGGACCATGGTCAGATGACGATGAGCTGGTACCCAACGCCTTCAATAGACGTCGGGACTTTGGACCCCGATCAGATTTATCGTACACCAGTCCCGCCGTTAATTTTTGCGGATGTTCTGTACGACATTCCTAGTATTTTGTAGCGAAGCTGGCAACCTTCCGATCACTAGATCACTACTTTTTTACTTTTCTTAGTCAAGTCCGTCCACAGGATCGAACCGGGAACTTTTCGATTCCCAGCTGTCGCCTTTATCCACTGGGCTATCCGGCCCACTTCAAACTAGGGATAAATACTTTTTCAAACAGTAAAGTTGATAGAAAAGTCATTCTTTTTTATTGAAAAAATAAATAAAATGGTTATCTGAATGACAAGTGTATTAAAAATTTTATTTTATAGCCTACACACACATGGGAACAACATAAAACCAGTCCCAATTACAATAATATACTCTATTAAAAGTCTGGTTAACTATCGTGTAATATTTTGATTTCGCAAATAAGATATCGGCCATTTTTTTAAATAAATATGAATTATTATTATGTAATAATGCTTATTAAGTTACGATATTATTGTTTAATACTTACTTTTGTCATGTCTTGTTTAGTCTTTGCCTGTGATTTTCCCATTTTTAATTGTGTTCATGTTTTTACTGATTTTAATAAATTTTTGGTGTCGGTTTTATTTTGTTAAAGCAGGAGCATCTACTAATCGAATACTGTATTTCGAAATTGTTGGAATGGCATGCTAACCCCTAAAATACATCTGAGCGGGTCGAGGTATATAAAAAAGGCTTACTAATAAGTCAATTTACTTTTTAATTGACTGTATACTCATTACTCATGTCACTGAAATTTGAAAAGAAACATTCATTAAAATTTGCAATAAAAAATAAGCTCATACACATAATAAATTTTTAAAAATCTAATTATATTAATAAACTTAAATTAAACTTTTACTTACACAAAAAATAAATACAGCATAGTGTATTTAATGTTTTAGAAATCTATTTAATTAAAGTTCACTTTATATAAAGCCATATTACAAATGACATGGCGGCAAGAATTTTAAAGCTTGGAGTGGATTTTTTAGAATATTTTTTTCCCTAATTAGTGTATAGAATAAGTATTTTTATAGTCATGATCATCTGTCAAGAAAAACCTTTGTCCTAACTTCAAAGATTTATGATTGTTCTAATCAGATATTCTCTCTTTTTAAAATGCAGTTTGTTTTCTGTTTTCTTAGAAACCTGCAATTTTTAAAATTTTATTTCTTTTCCAGCTGCACAATCTGTCAAGTGCATCCTTTTTTCCAGATAAATGCAATTTTTCTCACTTGGCGCATTAATCTTCGCCAAAGATGTTCAACACCGCCAAAAATAAGCCAGATGGGGCAACTGAAGCAAAAAAGAAATGTATCCCTTAATATTACGGATGAACAACTTTTATGTATTTTTCATGCTACCTTTGAGCGCTTTTTTTCCTCCTCATATATTCTTGATTTATGACGCTTAATGTATCAAAAGTAAGAAAAATGCTGATTCTATTTCCTTTCAATTGATTTTCTGAAACGCAATGCTCCATGAACCTTGTTTTTTCGTGCATACTATGCGACTTTTATGTTTGAGAAGTATTTTGCACATTTACTTAAATGTGCTAAATGTACTTCGTTGCACATTTAATAACTCAAATTTTTATTAAACTTTTACTTTTATCAGAAAGCTAATGAGTTACTTTGAAGATAAAAAAAATATATTATCAAAGAAAGTTAAAGTAGGAAAGTTCAGTTGGTAGTTTCAATGAAAAAATATTTATAAATATGCTTGTTGCATATTTTAATTTAAGGACGAGTTATAAGAGTCTTTAAACTAGTACCTTAACGTAGTGAATGATTTTATTTAGTTCAAATTGGAACCTCAGATTGACAACTAATCACAATATAGTTATAAAACATTTCATTTACATAAAACATTCAATTAATAATTTAAATGGAAAGGGTTGACATTTTTTAAATTGATTACATAAATATATCGTAAAGTAATGTTGTCAGACATTAAATCAATTGCTATGTAAGTTTGAATAATTATACATACACTGTCAAGAAAATGTACTTAAAGATGAGTACCTGAACACACTCGTTTTCTTTGAGTACAATTGCATTGTAAAAAACTCAAATTTAAGTAATTGTACTTTCTTACAAATGAGGAGTGTGATTTGATATTGCTAATATCAGCTTCTGCTCAAGCCATCTTAACACAGAAATCTGTCAAACTTAAAATAGTTGTCCAGAAGATGGTTTTCCACATTATTTGATCTCGATTTTTTAAATGAAAACTTAGTTATTATAACTCAATTACCTTACTTCCTATTCTTTTGGTACACCATTTTCACATTTCACATGATTATGAAGGCAGCCTATGTAGAGTGGAATCTGCTCTTTTTATTTATTTTTACTCATTGTACTCATTTCTTAGCACGTCATTTTCAAAATTGAGACTTATGTAGTTGGAGCCAAGATAAGCATCTAATGCACACAGTACAAAGTACTTATTTTTGAGTACCTATTTTTAGCAGTGTGTGATACAGTAATCATTTCAGGCATTAAACCAATTGCTATGTATATTTGTATAATTATAGATGTCATTTAAAGGATGATTTAAAACTTTTACAGCTCATAGTTTGTAATACTTTATTTATATTAAATATTGATGAATTATGCTTTAAAGTAATAAATAGTACATCTTAATGAAAATAAGGTTAATCACTTTTATCTAAAATAAAATATCCTTATATATTTCAGTTTGCTCTGAATAAGCATTTAACAGTTGCCCAATGAAAATGAATAATATAGTAGTTAATTTCTAGAATCTACTGAAGAAAAGTATTGTTGAATATTTTCAATAATTTACAATGAAATTGAGAATCCTTTCAACAATATGGGTTTATAAAAATGAATACGACTGAAAACATAAATACAAACACAAACTAAAACGAAAATATTTAATTTTCGTTTCCAAAATATTTTAGTTCAAAGAAAAATGCATTTCTCATTGTCGAACAATACACACAAAGCCTTCCATATTTAAAGAAACCCATCCCTATTTCAACTCAACTCAACAAAATAAACAAAGACAAACATTCGAGTTGTTCTTAAGAAGACATCAGACGACATCCACACACAAAACGAACGATACACCCAATCGAGGAGAACAAAAATAATTCGTAAATAAACATTTCCGAAATTGCCATCCATCAATATCTCCCCCCACCCCCTCCCCTCTTTTAAACCAACCCCAGCAGTTTCAGCAAATCTCATGCCACATTCCTCAGGGGTAAATAAAGCTCTCTTCCCCTAGAAAAATGGCGTCGGTGTTCCATTCCAGAAAAAAAATATATATAAAGTTCACCATTTTTCATTCTGCCAGAGCGACGTTTCTATGTATGGGGTCATTTAAGGCGACTCCCCCTTATCCCAGCAAGTTTCTCGCTTGGAGGATATTTATCCTTGAGGCATTTCCTAGTTTTTATTTCTTCTTCTTCTTCTTTCTTCCACAATCTCTTTTCCCCATCTTCCATTTTTCTCTATAATCTTTGGAAAGCGTTGTATTTCTAAAGTGAGGGTGTGTTTTTTTCACCCGGTGATGGTAGAAATTGGTTGGCGTAAATACAAAAGACAGTTTGGAACATAATTCTGCTCGCTGTTCTTAAGTGAGTGCATTCTTCATTGACTATCCCCCTCCTCCTTTCCAGCCCTTTTTGCCTTTATTGGCTTACTTTGCTCATTCATATTTGTTCGAAATGGTCTTTGCCTATATTCTATTTTCAGTTATTCATCCGGGATATCATTTCCTTTTTTGGGCAGCAATAGCCCACTAGTCAAGTATTTGGCTTATAATCAGGGGGTTGTAAGTTCGAATAGTGTTCGACCTCGTGATCGGAGGGTTGATAGTTTCGTTTTTTTTCTACCACCAAAAATATCCTCTGTGTATAGGAGACTGTTGTCAATTTATTATGGTCTAATGTTTTCACGCTAGGTTGCGTGGGATGCCAGCTCATTATTGTCATCGTTATCTGACTATTGTTTAGAAATATCAGACTCAACGTTCCCAGGTCTTTTCTTCCAGATAAATTAGATAAATCTCGAATCGTCGCAGCCCATTGTGTATCTCTAGTGCGACTTAAATTCAACCAAACCAGCTGTTATTCAGCATTGTCACTATGAAAGGATTATTTTGTTGTGTTCTCCCTATATTATTTATAATATTGAATCATAGAAACAATTTCTTCGACTCAAAGTTTTGATGACAACTTTTAACATGGTATATGATGTACATATTTTGATATCCCTTCATGAAACAAACGAATTGATCAAGAGTGATTAGGATTCACATACAGGTAATTCGGTTCTACATTTAATACTATTTGAAGTGCCGGCAATACCAGGGAACAAACTGCTGCCTTGGAATTAAATTGTAGATTCATATAAGAAACAAACCAATAGGCGCTATTCTTAATATATAGCTTAATGCAGAGTGTTGGCCGATTCTTCACCGTGGCGCCATTTTGCGGTTTTAGTAAGAAATAATTTCTGCTAATTAAGAGGAGGGATAGGGGTGGTTTTCCAAAATATAATGTAGACAGTGACACAGTGCCATATCTCAAGCACAGAGCGACATTCCTCTTATTGTGAAGGTCAAGGGTGAAAAATTATATTAATTTTATTATCTTGAGAACAATTTCGCCATTTTGGTAATATTTTACATATATAACTATATTTTTGTTCATTTGGCGGCATTTGTAATCATTTGGCGACATTCGTATTCATTTGGCAACATTTTAAATTTATATTTTGACATTTTTAATAAAATGACGACGTTTTTATTAATTTGGGGACGTTTTTACTAATTTGGCGACATTCCTATAAATTTGGCGATATTTCTATTAATTTGACGACATATTTTATCAGTGTGGCGACATTTTTATTCATTTGGCGACATATTGGTGATAATTAATTATCAGCCAATGAGAAAGTCCATTGAGTTAAAGCGATTTACGGGATAAGAAAGGGCCATTTGTTCTAAATTTGCTTGCTATAAATAAATCTCGAAAATATATAGTTAAGTTTTGAATAAAGATTTTCGAGGTGGTTTTCAAACATAGAGTAATTTTTGATATTGCATATTGAAAAAATATTTATTCTCCTAATTCATTTATACATCTACAATAATGATTATTGTAAAAATTAAAATCAAATATGTTTTTTTTTTAATATCTTCATTTTTATTCGTTTTAAATGTACGCTTTATTTTACTAATCAGTGTTTTTTTTTTATCGTTTTAAAACCTTGCAAAGTTAGCGTGTGGAAAAAAAAAACAGTTTGCACTTACATAAAAAAAATTGACCGCTATGCGACGTGATTAAAATATTCAAAATAAATTAAAAAATACTTAACCAAACATTAAAAAAAAAATAAGTATACGCAAACCAACTAATTACTTAATACAATTACTTGTATTTCAAACAGTGGAATTTACCATGTACCGAATACTTGCCAATTAATTACTTTCGAAACTATTATTTTCAAGGGAAAAATACCCATTTAACTATAGTCAGAAATACAGTTTTAAAATTCATATTTCATATCCAAAGAGTGCTAGAGTTTGACAGGATGATAACATTACAACTATTAATTACACATCGTGTTAATTTATCATTACTTAAAGTACGAGCTTTACAAATTGAAGTAGGCTGTGTGCAATAATATTGAAGATTAATTACCTTGGCGTAATTTATCTTTTGTGATTGTCATCAAGATTAAAACGTATGAGATCAAGATGAGATAAGTGCATCAACAAACTAATTACAATTGTAATAAATCATCTCATTTTCAATCTGTCAAAATAAAGCTTTAAAATTAAAAAAAAAATCATACTCCCATATAAAGAAGATATTTATAGTTTTATTGCAAACAAAAATGTTTTCGGGGTAATTTAGGTTAATTGTAAGATAATAAATAATAATACACTGTAAGAAATGGGTACTTAAAAACGGGTATCTAAAGCTACTCGTTTTTCTTTAATTATAAATAAGCATCGTAAATCAGCGATGACGAACTCAAATGCAAGTAACCGTATTTTTTAAAAAAAGTAGCAATGTTATTAAATATTACTAATCTGAGTGTCTGTTCAAGCGATCATACTGAACCTTGACAAACTTAAAATAAAAATTCCAAAATAGGTTTTCTTTTTATTTGATATCGATTGGTTAAATAGAAACTGAGTTATTACAATACCATTAACTTACTTTTCATTCTTTTAGCATACTTTTTTAACATTTCTTTTGATTATAAGATCTGATAGTGATACGGAAAAAGACCGTGGTAAAGATAATCTGTGTTATTTTCCCGTTAAGACTTGTTTGTAATCGTGCATGAATTTGATATTTCTGTATACCTATTGATTAAAAATGCTTTCTGATGTATTAGATATCAATGACAAGTTTGTAACAGTGGTAAAGCAACATATGTAGTATAACATTAACTCCTTTTTGAGTATATGTCTTTTTCAAAATTGAAACTCATTTATTCGGAGCAATCATCGAATGTAATAAAAAATGAGAATATTTTATTTATTTTCAAGTACCTATTTTTAACAGTGTATATACTATTGAATTTTAACAAAACTTGTTTATAGCTTCTTAAATCAGATAATTTCTGTATAGCAGCTTCTATATGACGGGTCCAGGGGTAAAACCCATTTACAAACAATTGCTTCGTAAATCAGATAATTTCTGTATAGCAACTTGTAAATGACGGGTCCAGGGGTAAAACCAATTTACAAACAATTGCTTCGTAAATCAGATAATTTCTGTATAGCAACTTGTAAATGACGGGTCCAGGGGTAAAACCAATTTACAAACAATTGCTTCGTAAATCAGATAATTTCTGTATAGCAACTTGTAAATAAAAGGTACAGGGGTGAAACCAATTTACAAACAATAGCTTCGAAAATCAGATAATTTCCGTATAGTAGCTTCTAAATGACGGGTCCAGGGGTAAAACCAATTTACAAACAATTGTTTCGTAAATTAGATAATTTCTGTATAGCAACTTGTAAATAAAAGGTACAGGGGTGAAACCCATTTACAAACAATAACTTCGTAAATTAGATAATTTCTGTATAGCAACTTCTAAATGAAGGGTCCAGGGGTGAAACCCATTTACAAACAATAACTTCGTAAATCAGATAATTTCTGTATAGCAACTTCTAAATGAAGGGTCCAGGGGTGAAACCCATTTACAAACAATAACTTCGTAAAACAGATAATTTCTGTATAGCAACTTCTAAATGAAGGGTCCAGGGGAGAAACCCATTTACAAACAATAACTTCGTAAATCAGATAATTTCTGTATAGCAACTTCTAAATGAAGGGTCCAGGGGTGAAACCAATTTACAAACAATAAGTTCGTAAATCAGATAATTTCTGTATAGCAACTTCTAAATGAAGGATCCAGGGGTGAAACCCATTTACAAACAATAGCTTCGTAAATCAGATAATTTCTGTATAGCAACTTCTAAATGAAGGATCCAGGGGTGAAACCAATTTACAAACAATAGCTTCGTAAATCAGATAATTTCTGTATAGCAACTTCTAAATGAAGGATCCAGGGGTGAAACCAATTTACAAACAATAGCTTCGTAAATCAGATAATTTCTGTATAGCAGCTTCTAAATGAAGGGTCCAGGGGTGAAACCAATTTACAAACAATAGCTTCGTAAAACAGATAATTTCTGTATAGCAACTTCTAAATGAAGGGTCCAGGGGAGAAACCCATTTACAAACAATAACTTCGTAAATCAGATAATTTCTGTATAGCAACTTCTAAATGAAGGGTCCAGGGGTGAAACCAATTTACAAACAATAAGTTCGTAAATCAGATAATTTCTGTATAGCAACTTCTAAATGAAGGATCCAGGGGTGAAACCCATTTACAAACAATAGCTTCGTAAATCAGATAATTTCTGTATAGCAACTTCTAAATGAAGGATCCAGGGGTGAAACCAATTTACAAACAATAGCTTCGTAAATCAGATAATTTCTGTATAGCAGCTTCTAAATGAAGGGTCCAGGGGTGAAATCAATTTACAACCAACAGTTAGATTTTGAGTAAAACTGATTTGAAATTGAAATAAGGTCCCATACATAATAAAACAAGTACCGTTTTTATACAGATTTAAAGTAGTCCTACCCATAAAATGAATGCACGTGGATAAAGTACTCTATAAAGCAAGATCGCACAGATATATAATTTTCGAACAAACTTAGAGTAAAGTGGTTTTACCCCTGGACCTTTCAAATGGAATTGGACAATGTGGTTCTTCCACTGGAGTTGTACGTAAAACTTTTTACATACACTGTAAAACAAGGTACTCAATAATGAGTACATGACCGTACTCGTTTTTCTTTGAGTACAATTTCATGTAAATAAACAATGACGTACTTAAATTTAAGTAACCGTACTTTCGAAAAAATGAGCAGTGTGATTTAATATTGCTAATCTCAGCTTTTGATTCCTAAGACTTGGTTGTAATTGTTGATATTTATTGAAAGTGATTTATGAAGGCAGTTTATGTAGGCTAGCATCTGCTTTTTTATTATTTATTTTTACGCATTGTACTCATTTTTAAGTACATGTCTTTTTCAAAATGATCAAAAATTAATAATCACTTATATATTTGGAGCCATAATAAGAATCGAATGTATTTAAAAATGAATACACTTCACTTAGTTTTGAATACCTATTTTTAAGAGTGTACTTTTAAAATAATATTTTTATAATGGTATTAGATTCTGAAATAATTTACATACCTACAAAATAAAATTTATATAAAAATGATGCATTATCTAGCGGTTGTTTTGATTTATGAAAACTTTTTATGCATTTTGTAACATTTATTTTTAACTGTTTTAATACATTAATAAACCCAAACTCCTTTCTAATATAATCAGATTGAAAGCTACACAATTAAGTATCGTTATAGTCTAAGCATAGCACATATAGGAATTGAAATATTCCGTTAGAAATGTGTAGAGTAAAACAAATAAACACAATAAGATTGCTGCTAAGTCATTTCCAGTAACACGCAACATAGAACTTATTTCGTGCATAACTAAAAAATAATGCATGGGATATACTATAACTAGAAAATGCCACTGGCGAACAGCTTTGTCTTTATTTTCTACCGCCGAAGCCGAATTTGACACAAATTTCTTCCAAAAAATTCAATAAATTCCAATAAAACAGCACCTCCCCGACATTCAGTATAACGCAATCTCTACAGGAAACGTTGGAAGCCACCACTCCGAATTCCTGACACAAATAAGCCCCAATAAATTTCTGCGCCACCGCCTCTCAGGTGTCCTTGCCATCTGCTGCAAAAGCCATAGCCCCCCCCCCCCCTCCTCGAAACAATTCTGACTTTTATTAAAAGTTAACCGGTTCGTAAAATATATTTCAGGATTCAGACAACAGCCTTGAGTTCTGGAAGGAATTGTTATATCTTGTTTGATAGTACGGGACATGGAAAGGTAAGGATCTCTAAAAAGAAGCACAGTGAGGTGTGTGTATGTCCCCGTTCAAAAGCAACCTGGTGATGTGTTACTGTATTTTTTTAACTTAACAATGCATTAGTAACCATGTTATTCCAATGCAAAGTACCTGTGGGAAACTGTCCAGGGGAGGATCCAGAGATTATTGTTAGGGGGGGGGGGGTTAAAACAGTATATTGTTATCATGAACATCAAATTTGCCCCCTTAGTTTGAAATTTTTCATTGCAAAAGGTGACTTTTGAAAATATAATCTTAGATGTTAGGGGGGGGGGGGGTAATTTCCCCTTTACCCCCCACCTGGATCCGCGCTTGAAACTGTCACATTAAATTTAGTGTCCAGGTAAATGTAACAAAGACTGCATCTTTTAAAAAAAACAACAAAGCGTTTGTTTCCTTAGTGGAAGCATATTATAGCGCAGAGGAAGCACCCAACCGCTCATACCAAACTTACAAGTGCTTCTCCTTTTGGCCTTGCAGAGCAGTGCTTTCGAAATACACCCACACATGCGCAGAACACATATATTTGCCATATATCCTTAAGTGGAAGTAATAAATAAGACACGCAAACTTAACTCATGGATACAATTATTTGCAACAGTACCCGTCATTTTGACAGGTGTTACTAATGCAATGTTGAAGTTATCTTTATATAAAATTGTATTATATCATCGATACAATCAGAGCCCGATTACAGAATAGGCCCGTGGACTTAAAATTTAGATTTCTGAGGATTTCTTTTTAGATTTCTTCTCCCATCACCCAGTCACCCAGTCCATAAAACACTTCCCATCTCTTAACTAGTTTGCTAGTAAATTATTAACACTTTACTTAGTTTAGTAAAAAAATCAATCATCAATTCAGTGTGCGGTTTGATCCGTTCGTAAATGAATAGAGATAATACTTAAAGATTACTAAAGATTAAGCAGTTAATAGTTTTAAATTTTTAGTGCAAGTAAAAGTTCAATTTGATCTTCGATGTTCTATTTGACAGCAATGGGCCCACCTATTTGAAAGCGGGCTTCACTTGCTTTGAAGTCTTAACACCCCCTGGATACGAGAACCCATGTACTTGAAATTACTTTTCAATCTTTTTTCCATCTTTCAAATCAATTTATGAAGAATTGTATATTACCATATATTGCTTCATTCTAAATATGATAACTCAAATTTCCTTAAACTTTTTGAAAAAAAATATATATTTCCATTCAACTTTGTATTAGTTGTGGGATGACGTAGGCATCAAACATAAAGATTCGCTAAAAAATTAATTTTTAAAAGAATTTTATATTTGAAAATCTGAAGAAAAAATAGGATTTCTTTTTACTTTCAAGGTAAAAAAAAGTATTTAAAAAAATACTTTACATGACTGTTATAATACTTTACATGACTGTCTTTATCTGACTGTTAATAAAATTAACAAATTGTAAAGTTGTTTTCTCTGCTAGAGAGTTTAAATGATATTTTAATAAATTTATATAAATTTAAAAAAAATTGTTTATTCTTAACGAGATGTTTTTGAATTTATACCCCAATAAAAAAAGTTTTGAAAAGATTAGAAAATAAAGCATTTTTATTAATTTATAAATGGTGTGAATTGCTGAAAAAACTAGAGATACAAGGACGCAAAAATACGTTTGTAACGGTCAGAAGGTAAGTAATTCCAACAAAAAGTATGCTTCTAGATCAATTACAGCTGACGTAATCGTGTTCGAAAAACATGCTAATTAACTAATAAAATTCCGATGGTCTAATTAGCATTTGACTTTAATCATAGTTTTTTGTATTGGGTTGGAGGGAAAGTTCTGTCGTATTTTAAATAGGCAGGTGATTTTTCTTGTAAATAAAAAGTACATCTGGCTAGTGAGTCAATCGGATTTTTTTTGTTTTTTTAGACTGCTGTATAATATAAAAGGTGCCCTTTTTTACCGTTCATCATTTACTTGTGATATTTAAAGTGAAAAACATGTCAGTAGATAAAGTGCATTTACGACACTGCATTTTATATGAATTCCAAAAAGGAAGCAATGCATCGGTTGCATGTAAAAATTTATGTGCGGTATTTGGAAAAGATATTGTAAATGTTCGTACTTGTCAAAGATGGTTTAGCAAATTTCGTTCCGGGGATCTGAGCCTCAAAGAAAGTGATCGATCTGGACGACCATCCAAGCTCGATAATGATGTTTTGCGATCCATGTTGGAAAATAATCCACATTTAACAAGTCGAGAAATTGCAGAAGAGTTTGGCATTCATCATACAACTGTTGGAAATCACATTAAATCCGTTGGGTTTGTGTTAAAGCAAAGTGTTTGGGTTCCACATGAATTAACGGAAAAGAATTTGTCTGATCGTGTAAGAATGTGTTCATGACATCTGATTAGACACAATGTGGAGCCGTTTTTGGACAGGCTGGTTACTGGAGATGAAAAGTGGATTCTTTACGAGAATATTAAGAGAAAAAAATCTTACTGCAAAATTATCTAACGGGAAAAAAAATTCACGTCTTTTGAAAGTGTTTCTAAGGCAGTTGCTAACTATTTTAACTCCTAGGATGAGAACTTCTACAAAACAGGAATTCACAGGTTACCTGAAAGATGGCAACAGGTTGTAACAAATAACGGAGCATATATAATTGATTAATATTAAACACATATTTTTATAAATGAATTCAAATATTTTCTTTAAAATACGACAGAACTTTCCCTCCAACCCAATATATCTGACTGTTAAGAAAATCATCATTAATATTAAATTGTTTTCATACACGAAAAACTAGATTTTCAAAACTATAAATTAAAAAAAGTAATCAAGTGTGCACATACACCTGAGGTACACCTGACCATATAATCTTCACTGATACTCATCTGTCCGTACCATCTGTCGCAAAATTCTAAACCATTTCCCCATCCATACATCCCACAGCATTCATTAAAAGTAACTCCTTCCCAAAATACACCCCCCGACAAGAGCCCAGAGTTCAAGTAGGGGACAGCGCGGCATCTGGCCAGGTCGTAAGGGGACTAAAGATCCCCAAGAAACAAGCCACTTCCAGAGTTCCGACAGAGTTCAAATTCATTAACTCCGGCGCTGTGGAGTGGATTTAAATTCAAATAAATACTCCCTGGGCTAATTTGTCTGGTGCAGAGTTCATACAGCAGCAAGGAATGCCTGGGCGGCCTCGGTGATGGATGGTGGTTGGAAGAGGCAGGATTGGATTAACGAGTGTCTTGTGTATCACGGCCTGCGCACTGAGGAATTCCTAATTAATTTGGGGGGGTCGAAGCTGGTTGAAGAGTGGTGGTGATTGATGCTGCGGGATTGTCAGGGTGGTAGTGTGACTGATCATTCAACGGGAACTGGGTTAGTTGTTTTTGGTTTGGTGCTGAAGAGTTTTAAAAGAGAATGAATATTTTAATAAATATGAGCACTAGAACAATTTTTGTTATTTTTTTTTAAATTTGCTATTAACGCTCGAAAGCCTCCGCTGTATACATGTCTCAGCTTCATGCATGTAATACATGTCTCAGCCTTATACATGTAATACATGTATTAGCCTCTTGCATGTAATATATGTATCAGCCTCATACATGTAATGCCTGTCTCAGCCTCATACATGTAATACATATTTCAGCATCATGCATGTATCAACCTCATACATGTAATACATGTCTCAGCATCATGCATGTAATACATGTCTCAGCATCTTGCATGTAATATATGTAGCAGCATCATACATGTAATACATCTCAACATCATGCATGTATCAGCCTCATACATGTAATACATCTCAACATAATGCATGTATCAGCCTCATACATGTAATACATCTCAACATCATGCATGTATCAGCCTCATACATGTAATACATCTCAACATAATGCATGTATCAGCCTCATACATGTAATACATCTCAACATCATGCGTGTATCAGCCTCATACATGTAATACATGGCTCAGCATCATGCATGTAATACATATTTCAGCCTAATACATGTCTCAGCCTCATACATTTAATACATGTCTCAGCCTCATACATGTAATACATGTCTCAGCCTCATACATGTAATACATGTCTCAGCTTCATACATGTAATACATGTCTCAGCCTCATACATGTAATACATGTCTCAGCATCATGCATGTAATACATTTCTCAGCCTCATACATGTAATACATGTCTCAGCATCATGCATGTAATACATTTCTCAGCTTCATACATGTAATATGTTGTAATAACTCAATTTCCATTTAAGCAATCAACATCAAATAATATTGAAAACCATCTTCTGAACAACCATTTTAAGTTTGTCAGGTCTCTTTGTTAAGATGGCTTGAATAGAAGCTGAGATTAACAATATTAAACCACACTGTTCTTCTTTCCAAAAGTACGGTTTCCTAAATTTGAGTACGTCGTCGCTCATTTATGATGCAATTGTACTCACACAAAAACGAGTATTTCATGTACTCAATTCTAAGCACCTTTTTTTTTACAGTATAAAAACTGAGAATCAAATTACACTTTTTAATGACCCAATTACAGACAAATATACAAACACCCACGCACTCAGCAACCCTAACTCTCCCCACAAACGCAACACGACTCCCTTCCCTTTTTTAATCGCCTCCATCCCTTCCAAATCCTCGCCAATCGAGCGTTGGAACAAAAGATCCGAAGATCAGCCTTGCATGAAATGAGGCCGAGCACGAGCCCCCGAATATATCACTACTCCATAACCCACTCGCCTAAGCCCGGCCTATCAATTAGGCCGTAACCCCTTCCAACCGAGGCCTTCTTAAATTTCCGCATAAAAAGAGAATTTCAGTTTCTCCCGTCCCTCTTCAGCCTCAGAGGGATATGCGCTCTGACAGCAATTTCAAGGTACGCTTCACAAAGTTATTAGTATCCACTCTCGGGATTTTGGCATTTTTTTTTAAATAGGGAATGCTTGTTATTTTTTTTTTATGTTGGCGTTGTTGGCGATGTTAATTGGCGTGTAATGAGGGATTAAGAGGGGTTGATTGCAAATGAACACGATTTTTTGGTAGTTATTAATGCGTAAATGGTTTTATTTTAAAGTAAAAAGTTTGATGTAAGTTAGACATTCAGATATGGAATTTGTGTTTTAGGAACGGTTTGTTTTTGTAATTATGCTAATGAACTTTGTAGTATGCGCTCGCTTAAGAAAAAATATACAAAAAACTTACAATGATTTCCAAGTTTCAGTTTTGTGCTGTAATTCAGATTTTGTGTTAAATTTTTCTATTTTGATCTATTTTTATTATTAATAGTTTCATATCTTTAAAACATTAAAGTTAAGAATATCGTAACCTTAAGAGTAAACTTTATAAATATTGTAAATAATATAACCACTACACTGTAATGAAAAGTACTTAAAAACGAGTACTTGAACATACTCGTTTTTCTTTGAGTACAATTGCATCGTAAATGAGCGACGATGTACTCAAATTTACGCAACCGTACTTTCTCAAAAATGCGCAGTATCATTTAATATTGCTAATTTCAGCTTCGGTTCAAGCCATCTTAACAAATCAACCTGACACACTTGTTCAGCAGGTGGTTTTCCACGTCATTTGTAGTCAATTAATTAAATGAAAACTGAGTTATTATAACTCAATTATCATATTACCCATTCTTTTGGCACATCTTTTTAACATTTCTTCTGTTTATAACTTCGTTAAGTCGCTCTGGTAATACCATGGACTGTGTACCTGAGGATATGGGTTCGATTCCCGTAAGTTTTGTTTGTAATTGTTGATATTTATTGAAAGTGATATATTAAGGCAGCCTATATAAGCAAGCAATTGCTCTTTTTTATTCATATTTAATCATTTAACTCATTTTTGAGTACATGCCTTTTTCAAAAATGAAACTTATGTATTCAGAGCTATGATAAGCATCGAATGTAATAAAAAATTAATATATTTTATTTATTTTTGAGCACATATTTTTAAAAGTGCAACTATCCCAATAATGATGTAAACAAAATCAATAAAATAAATAGAAACATATTTTTGGAAAAATTCCATTTTGAGTTCCCTATATATTAGTAATTAGTAATAAAAAAATAGTTCATAAATTAAAAATAAAAATAAATTTTAGACATCAACGGAACATGACTGATTATATTTGGTACATTTCCCCTCCTAACTTTCATTTGTCGGGGTCCATAAATTTCGAACATTTTAATCTATTTCCCTCGCGCTTCTAATACTTATTGATTTCAGATTCTTTTCTTACGAATTAGCCTTAATGAGTTCGCAACGGAAAGTCCTTAAGTACATAACATCGGATGCTAAGGTGTTCATAAATAGATAAGAAGCTTGGACGTGAAGTCGGATTTTGTTCTGTATATTCTACTCGGTTTGAACATAGAGTAATGATACAAATAGAGGAATAAAAATGCTGATTTCAGTGTGTCCATCATTGAAACCACGTGATTTGTGGAAATGCCAATTCATTCATGCGCCAATATTACTTGGCATGCCTTGGAGACTTTAAGAACTAAACGAGATCGAAGTATTGTAATATGGTTTTGTGTTTAATTTTGTATTTAAATATCGTTTTTTTTTTATGAACGAGTGGCACAATTTACGGGAGTTTAACATATATATTAAGGATATTTTTCTTACTTTGTAGTTTTGAAATAATTGCATTACATTTTTATGTAAAAAATTTACCATAAGCGGAGTTCTTTCAATTGTTATTTTGTATACTTCAATAAGAAAATATAAACAATAAAACCTGAATCTATGAACAATAATAAAGAGTTTCGCTTCTTCGAATATTGAACACAAATAAAATATTTTCGTTTCGTTAATGAAGAAGAAATATTTAGCGCATATTGTTTGAAAATAAGTAAATACGTACATATATGTTAAGAAGTTAAATACGGACAAAACTCCTTATCACCAAAAACGAAGAAAGTGCGCCAAATTTGAAACTCCTGCAGATGTCTGAACGCCAAATGGGACAGCGCTATAACCACGTGATGTTGGTTTTTCTTTTCAATGTTGACACCGCGGCCTTATGATAGTCGGGTATTGAAGGCGCTCTCTATTTAATATTACAACTCTCTGGGTTTGAGTTTATGTAGATTTTTAAAACTATAAATTGCTGCTGTGCGAATGTCTGAATAAATCCTTTGATATTAAGTTTTATGGTTTATCGTAGATTACTTCCAGTAAGGAAAATTATAAAGTCTTGAAGGAAATGTGTTTTTAAAATTTTAAAATATGCGGTCTATGAATTTAGATGGGTAATCAATTTAAATATGCGAATTGTTAATTTAAACTGTTAAATATAGGTATTCAAAAATAAGTAAAATGTACTCATTTTTGATTACATTCGATTTTTATCATAGCTTCGAATACATAAGTTTCATTTTTGAAAAAGACATGTACTCAAAAATGAGTAAAAATGAATAGAAAGAGCAGAACTTGCCTACGTAGGCTGCCTTCATAAATCACTTTCAACAAATATCAACAATTACGACTTAGACTTACCAGGAATCGAACCCATGTCTGCAGCACCGTTGTCCACAGTCTTATCTGTTAAGCTATCAATGCGACGCGAAGAAGTTATAAATAGAAGTTACGTTAAAAAGGTGGGCCAAAAGAATGGGAAGTAAGATAATTTAAAATCAGTTTTCGTTTATGCAATCGACCTCAAATAATGTGGAAAACCGACGCTGTTTATTTTTGCGAAAGCACGATTACTTAAATTTGAGTACGTCATCGCTCATTTACGATGCAATTGTACTGAAAAACAACGAGTAAGCTTATACTATTTTTTAAGAACTTTTTTTTTTAGTGTGGGCATTTAACCTACTGACTTTCTAAGCCGTGATATCAGTTCCTAGAATTTCCAGTTTTTCCGGCAATGTTTCTAATTTTTAAATTGATAAAAAATGGTTCATTTCACAATATTTTTAAATGGATTTGGTGTTATATGCAACTTTAACATTATTTATTTAAAATTTAAAAATATATACAGGGTGTCCATAAAATTAGTTTATCAGTTTTAGAGGCATCAGCAGCTTAAACTTGAATTATACTAAATTTTATATTGAAAATGGTAACGACACGTGGAGATAATTTCCATGGCAAAAATGTTAATTTCAAAAGTTGCCAATAGAGGAAAATTTGGCGCTGCTTGAGCCAAAAACAAGAAGATGATTACATTAAATGCTGTGCAAATTTTAAATGGCGTAAGTAGCCAGCTCGTATAAGTAATGAGACTGTATTTTACGCCATCTGAAATGTGTAAAATCCGTTTTAAGCATTTAGTGTAATTATTCGCATGTTTTTGTAGAAAACAGCGCCAAAATTGTTTCCATTCGGTTACTTTTTTAACTAAAATGTTATTTTTTCGAGGAAATCATTGTCTTGTGTCTTTACGATTCTGAATTAGAAAATTTGCGTAATAATTCCGTTCATTAATTTTAAGCTACAGATGTCTCTAAAGCAGGAATAATATCTCTATAAAAATATATATAATATATATTCCTCCTATAAAATGTACAGTAAATATTAATTTTATTTCCAAGAAGTAAAAAACGACTTTATATATTCAAATATCGTTTGAGAGCTTGTTGGCATTTTTAAAAAATAATCAGTTAATTGGTTTGGAAATTTACATATGTCATTTATTTGAATATGAAGTTGATAGCTTTAGGAAACACATATGGGTGACTTCTTTAAATCTGCAGTTAAATGTATTTGGCATTTATGCAGAGCTTAGTATTTTAAATCTGCACTTTATTTAGACATTTATATGAGTATATTTGTGTAAGTTTATTTTTTACGTAATTGATATCTTAGCATTAGAACTATAAATAACTTTGAAGTTTTATTTAAAACCATATTGAGGTAGTATTTTTTTTTATTCAAGAATTTGTTCAATAAGTTGCTTTGATGCAAAAAAAATATTTAAAACGTCAACGGTGTATATGTACCTCAGTGCCAGACAGGCATAAACCACACTTCGCCAATTTTACAGGATAGGGGAAAACTGAACCCCTACTCTCATTGTAAAGCATTGGACTTGGACTTTTATCTTGCTAAAGGAATAAAAATAATTTTTGAGTTAATTTTGATGGTATGATACGATAGAAAACGAACTTTTAAGACATAATCTGCAATAAAACAAAAATCACCAAATATGGACTTATGTACCTCAGAGCCAGACGGGCATAAACCACACTTCGCCAATTTTACAGGATAGGGGAAAACCGAACCCTACTCTCATTGTAAAGCGTTGGACTTGGACTTTTATCTTGCTAAAGGATTAAAAATAATTTTTGAGGGAATTTTGATGGTATATTTCGATAGAAAACGTATTTTTAAGACGTAATCTGCAATAAAACAAAAATCGCCAAATTTGGAGTTATGTCGGTCTGACACTGAGATACAGTTATTTACAAATATAAAAATATAGCAAAAGAACAGCTCAAAAGAAGTAATGGTAAGACCAATATTTCTTTTTGAAAAGTGACAAATAATTCTAGGATATTCACAATAGCTATGACTAGCTACACTTCCTATGACTATTCACACTAACTGTAACTAGCTACACTTCCTATGACTACTAACACTATGACTAGAAACACTTTCTATGATTATTCATACTAACTATGACTAGCCACACTTCCTATGACTATTCACACTAACTATGACTAGCCACACTTGCTATGAGTATTCGCACTAACTATAACTAGCCACACTTCCTATGACTATTCACACTAACTATGACTAGCCACACTTCCTATGACTATTCACACTAACTATGACTAGCCACACTTCCTATGATTATTCATACTAACTATGACTAGCCACACTTCCTATGACTATTCACACTAACTATGACTAGCCACACTTCCTATGACTATTCACACTAACTATGACTAGCAACACTTCCTATGACTATTCACACTAACTATGACTAGCCACACTTCCTATGATTATTCATACTAACTATGACTAGCCACACTTCCTATGACTATCACACTAACTATGACTAGTCACACTTCCTATGACTATCACACTAACTATGACTAGCCACACACACACATCCTTGACAACCGTCACCAACAACCCTATGCCCCAAAACAAACATGAAGATAGGCAGCTTCTAATATTTTTCAAGCATGGAGCAGACATTATTTTAACATCTTATACTATGCCTCCAGGCGATGATGACATGGTTGGAAGACATCACAAGATTATAATCGAAGGGTTGCAAGTTCGATTCTTAATGACAGACATATTTTCGGGGGCTGTTGTACATTAAATCTGCCGTGATCGAAACGTTCTCACATTGATCATGATGTGGAAGTTTGAAGAGTTGGAGTGCCTGCTCAGGTGATTCAAAATTTTTGGGGTGACAGTGGGAATCCAGGAACATTACCTGCTAACTTTGAAACACGATCTACCTGATCGTGTTTCAAATTTAATAGGCAATGTTCCCGGGTCTTTCACTCTGGATAAATCTCAAATCATTGTCAATAGCCCATCGTATATTTCTAATGCGACCTTAATTAAACGAACCATGTCTCTATGACGTTGCGTTTTTTTAGGATAATTTTTATTTATTGATAGCTAAAAAACTAAGAATTTTATAACATTCTATGATGCATATGAAAATTTCCTTAACTTAAATACTTATTCTTGTAAATCTGGCAAGGGCAAAACAATCGATTAATAAATTTCCGAAAACATTACCACCAGATGCTCCGAAGTAATTATTAATAGTTTCAGCCACCCTTTCCTGGCAAAAAAACAACAACTAAGGTTTCGGATATCTCTTCAGATCTCTTTTCAAAGGTCTCTCTTCAAAGACATTAAAGATTTCCCATCTCTTTCTGTTATAAATGATTTCTTGCGAAACAACACGATGTGGGCGGAGACATTTGGTGAAATTGACACGGAGTGGGCGTGTCCGGGAAAATTAGAGGACAGCGCATGCGCAGAAGGAGGGAAGTGCACAATGGAATATCTTGTTTGGAACGAAACAATGCAGTTGAGACAATTAAGACTACGACAGAAGGTCCCCGTAAATGGAAACTCATTACGGAAAAGAAATGTTGATGTGTCGGGTTTGTGATGGAACAAAAGAGGATAATTTGATTATGCTCGAAATTACATTTCGGAATAACAGTTTCGATAATAACTGTCAGTGATTATATGATGGAATGTTTTAAGGCGTATGAATACTGTTGTATCACATAGGTTCGGTTATTTGGTTAATTCTGAACCAAATAATTACGTCTTTAGTTCTATTTTATGCCGATCACCTATATTTTGAATTTATTCAGCTGATTTTTATTATCGTCTTTAAAGTGTACGTTAATAAATATTTTTGTTTGGAATTCTACTAGACTTTGTGTGGATTTTTTACTGTCTGTGCGTCGTAAGAGTTATTTATTGTCTGACAGTTGGAAAATTACCTGAAGAAACAGGCCGAACGTTTACATCATAGACGATTTTGTTATTGAGAAGCATTGAATGGCTCTCGTCCTTCAAATGTCACAGAAATCGGATAGTTGTTTTCACGATGGGAATAACGTCCAACGACTGCCTGGGAGTAGAAACTGTCACTTGAACCTTTCGGTTTACTACTTTTGGAATTTAAAGAAACTGCTATGAGTTAACTCTCAATCAGATTTCTGATATTTACGGTCTTTCTGCGGAACAGTTGCCACATCCCGTATATGTTCTCTATTATAAAATCTTTGGCACCCCTTGCGCAAGTGGCGAAAGAAATTTTGTTAATTTAAAATGTATAGTGTAATATAGTAATATACAGATATATATAAGCGACACTGACTTTCAAAAGCCTAGGTCATAGGTTCCCAATTAGCATTAAGCCACGGACCCTAACCTATAATAGGACCGGATACCTTTTTCCATATGCTCTTGAAAGTTCCCCATTTTCTGGACATGTCTACGTCTCAATTTTGCATAAACAAGAAAATAAAAGGAAAAAAAAAGTCTTTAATTCTATATTTTCTTTTAATTTTAAACAGCTTTTAGTAAGAATATGGACACATGTTTACCCAACAGATACATAGGAAAGATAACACCACAATCAGAAATTTAATTACATTTTTCCTCTTAGTTACTTGTACATTTAACACTCATTTATATTCACGAAAACATTGTAATAGTCACTTAAGTTAGTGAGTCATGATTTTCGAACTGTATTGGACGAGTGAAATCTTTCTTTTTGGTTCGTCTTTCTTTTTCATAAAAGTGTCCAAGAGCGACTGTTCGATGCATTTTAGTAATGTTTTGTTTGTGACCCAGTGGTCCTCTAACATCGACCCTCGGATGCCGTAACATCGACACTTGGATGCCCTAACATCGACCCGCGAACTCCCTAATATTAACCCGCGAACCGCCCTAACATCGACCCGCGGATCCCCAGATATCGGCCCGCGGACTCCCCAAACATCGCCCCGCGGACCCCTTAACATCGACCCGCGAACCCCCTAACATCGACCCGCGGACCCCCTAACATCGACCCGGGACCCCTTAACATCGACCCGCGGACTCCCTAACAACGACCCGAGGACTCCCTAACATCGACCCGCGGACCACATAACATCGACCCGAGGACCCCCTAACATCAACCCGAGGACCCCTTAACATCGACCCGAGGACCCCTTAACATCGACCCGCGGACCCCCTAACATCGACCCGCGGACCCCTTAACATCGACCCGCGGACTCCCTAATAACGACCCGAGGACTTCCTAACATCGACCCGCGGACCACATAACATCGACCCGCGGACTCCCTAATAACGACCCGTGGACTCCCTAACGTCGACCCGAGGACCCCTTATCATCGACCCGCGGACCCCCTAACATCGACCCGAGGACCCCTTAACATCGACCCGCGGACTCCCTAATAACGACCCGAGGACTCCTTAACATCGACCCGCGGACCACATAACATCGACCCGCGGACCCCCGAGTATCCACAGACTACCATTCGAGAACCGCTGGGCTAGATGACAAAATTTATAGTTAGTAATGAGAAACAAATAATACAAGAATATACTAGTTTATTTTTTCAAACGGGAGGAACAGAAAATATAGTTATTTGGTTTTCTTTTGAAAAGTATTCTTAGAAGTCAAAGGTTTAATATTATCAGTCATGATAAATCATTGTGGAACAACCAAATGTATCCATGGTAGCATTTAAATGCATATAAACCTTCCGAAACTTTAATTATAAAAACATTGACATAAAGTTGAGTGAATGCGACATGAGCTCCTCTATACAGTGAAGTATTGGCTTAAAAAAAAGTAAGAAACATCTCTTTCGAAGCAATTTCGAGAAGAAATTAGATCTTCAGACAACATCTCGCTTGCGACTGCCCCACCCGCCCTATTGACACAGCAGCGCCCAAAAGTGCCCGTCTCATTCCAGCCATCAAAGCAACAGTTCCCATTTCAACTACAACTTGCTCGACAGCTCGGGCTTTCAAGTTAATTTACAAAAGGAGATCTTTCCTTCGTTTCTTGACTTCTCAATCCAGAGGAAAAGAAAACAAAACCTCCAGAGGAACGGCCTATCTCTATCAATACCACCTCTCCTATGGGAACGCTGCCCCCCTATCTTTCAGTCACGTGACCCCCCCCCCTCTTTCCTAAACCGACAAAGGGTGGGAGGATGTTCCATCGATTCGCGTCGCCATGGAAACCAGAGGCTCAGGAGGAAACGGAACGCCTGTAGTAGTGTAATCCTTCTTCAATCCGCCTTCTCTTTGTTAGGGGGGGGGGGGGTGGCGCAGGGAGAGGGGGGGGGGGGTGCCTCATGCAAATTGAAACGTTCTCCTGCATAAATCGGGCAACCCTTGAATATGATTAGGCAGATTAGAACTTCGAGGGGGGAGGATGCATGAGAAGAAGGGTTGCCACTTTGGAAGGAAAGTTTGAGTTTTACGCATAACAATTGTCAGGAAATGCGAATTAAAGTTGGAAGTTGGCATTTTTTTTGCTGTAGTAGGTAGATCATCTTCAAGCCTCGGATTTAGATACCAATAAAGTACCTTGACTCTAGTTTCGGACGTAATAATGTTATTTTGCACTCTATTTTTCACTGTAGAAGATATTGTGAGTGATGGCTATTGAATGAACATGTTTCAGAGGGAATTTATTTTTCAATTTAGTATAAATCGAAATTCTCAATTACTGTTACTTAATCTTCCATGATGAGATTCGCACTCCAATCAATTTAATACTAATTTCGAATTCGGAACAATCTTTTCAATCAAGTTTCACTTAATCCCATAAATTCAAATGTTCGTTTTCCATATACATAGCGTTCGATGTCCTTAGTTTAGGAAACTAAAAAGCAATGACATTGTGATTTTTAATTTTATTCAATAGAAATCTATATTTTTCTTATGTTTATTTGCTTGAAGTAGTATTTGGTTTTGAATATAACGTATGTATGTCATAAGTATTCGTTGAAAGGCCAATATAATACGTCGGAAGCTTCAGATATTTGCAGTAAAGAATTTTTTTAAAAAATATCATCTATAAAATTTATTGGAGCAATATTTTAAAATATTTTTTTCATTCTTTCTCTATTCTTTTATTTATTATTAGCGGGAGAATATTTATCCTTTTAGAAATTAGAGATATGTGATCCAGTCTTGGTCAATGCCAGATAATCCAAATAATAAAAGATGCCAATAGTCGTTGACTAAATAATTAACAAATTAAATTTTTTGTATTGCCACTCCCTTTGTATATGTGTAAGAATATAAAGTGGAAGCAGAAAAAAACCTATTTAAATTTAATTTTGATTGTTTGATTGAAGTGGCTTCCTAAAACTGCCAGTTTTTGTTCAAATAAAATGAAAATCCTTATCAAAATTCGAAGTCGAATAACAATGCTTTAGGAGTTACCTAAAACTAAAATTTACTTATACAGCACTACTTCTGAAATGAGGGTATATAGGTGTAGTCTGCATGGGCTCAACAGGTTAACTATTTTCCCAAGATGAACATCTTCAATTTCTGTCCGATCAAAGGCACATCAGCAGATTTATTTTGACATCTGAAAAGCAAACTTTCAAAACGTGTTTTTCTCCAAATTTTTTGAAAATTAGATTATTACATCAGTGAATTCGTCTTCAATTGTTCTACAGATCATATTTTATTTGCTAAAAACACATTTTGTGGTATTGCATTTAACTTGCAAAGATTAGAATCTGTACACGAGTCAATATTATTAATGAATACTTATTTGTGTTTTCCAAAGAAACACCTGAAAGTTTTCAAACTCATTTTAAATGTATGTTCTTCATTGTAGAACGCAAAAAGCATATTTGAAAATAAGACACATTTTAATTGAATATTCATTTACTTTTCAATTTACAATGTATACTTTGATGGACATTTGCAGTCTTACAATCTTAACAAATGCCCAAAACACTAAGGCTGAAGAATATATGACGTTATTGTCACGGCCCGGTTAAGACATTGAAGCAATGGAAGCCAACCTTTAAATAGGGGCACTATTGCTGTCAAATAAACTCTGGAGAACAACAAATCTAGCTTTTAAATGCACTAAAATCCTTGCACCTAATTGACATTAAAATGAAATAAATTTTAAAAAATATAATAAAATTTATTAATAAATAAAGAGTATTACCAATATTCTGTATGTCTCGATTTTTTTTCCAATATTCGAACAAACTTAAGCAAGTGGCGTCTTGTTATTTTATCGAAGAACAGCTGAAGAATACACGACGTTATTGAAATAGTGACCGATTATGACATTGAAGCAGTTGAAGCCAACTTTTAAATTCAGGCCCCATTGCTCTCAAATATACCTCGGAGAACATCAAATCAAGTTTTTAAATGCACTAAAATCCTTGAACAGCATTAAAATGAAACAAATTATGAATACTATAATATTTTTTTTTAATAAGAAATAAGTATTCCAATATTCTGTATGTTTAGATTTTTTTCGAATATTCGAACAAACTTAAGTAACAAGTTGCCTTTTTACCGAAGAACAACAGAAGAACGTACGACGTTATTGAAATAAGGATCGATGAAGACATTGAAGCAATTGAAGCCACAGGCCCTATTTCTTTTAAATAGACTCTGGAGAACATCAAATAAAGCTTTTAAATATATTAAAAATCATCTTGTCCCTGCATTAAAATGAAACAAATTATAAATAATATAATAAAATATATTTATAAGTAGACTCCTAATAATCTGTATATTTTGATTTTTTTCCAATATTCGAACAAACTTAAGTGACAAGTTGCCTTTTTACCGAAGAACATCTGAAGAACGTACGACGTTATTGAAATAAGGATCGATGAAGACATTGGAGCAATTGAAGCCAGAGGCCCCATTTCTCTAAAATAGGCCATAGAAAACATCAAATAAAGCTTTTAAATGTATATAAAATCTTGTTCCTGCATTAAAGTGAAACAAATTATAAATAATATAATAAAATATATTTATAAGTCATGAGTATTTCTAATAATCTGTATGTTTTGATTTTTTTCCAATATTCGAACAAACTTAAGTGACAAGTTGCCTTTTTACCGAAGATCAACAGAAGAACGTACGACGTTATTGAAATAAGGATCGATGAAGACATTGAAGCAATTGAAGCCAGAGGCCCCATTTCTCTCAAATAGACTCTGGAGAACATCAAATAAAGCTTTTAAATAGATTAAAAATCAACTTGTCCCTGCATTAAAATGAAACAAATTATAAATAATATAATAAAATATATTTATAAGTAGACTCCTAATAATCTGTACGTTTTGATTTTTTTCCAATATTCGAACAAACTTAAGTGACAAGTTGCCTTTTTACAAAAGATCAACAGAAGAACGTACGACGTTATTGAAATAGGGATCGATGAAGACAGTGAAGCAATTGAAGCCAGAGGCCCCATTTCTCTCAAATAGACTCTGGAGAACATCAAATACAGCTTTTAAATGTATTAAAAATCAACTTGTCCCTGCATTAAAATGAAACAAATTATAAATAATATAAAATTTATTTATAAGTCATGAGTATTCCTAATAATCTGTATGTTTTTTTCCAATATTCGAACAAACTTAAGCAAGTGGCAAGTTGCTTTTTTACTAAAGTTTGCAATACCATTTTTTAAAGATAAATTTTGTAGCAAACTATGTTAGGGTGCTAAATATTTACATAAAATGTGTGATTTAGGGCCCGCTAAAAAACGTAAAGTGTATGCCTGGGTTTATCATGACCCTATTTGGTAATCAGGCCCTAGTTGTTGGAAACTTCTCATTGATATTTGATGTTAAAATTTTTGAAACCATCACTTGCACCCCAGACAAATAAATCCCCCCTTCTAACCATTAAAAATTCAGGACTTGCAGCAAGATCTCGTGACTATTGGCACACAGAGACATGTACTTCGCTTCACCACAACCCCCTCTCGCTGCCATCCGTGCTTTGCATATTACATCTCGGTTAGTTGCGCCGTGTAGACCCCCCAGCGACATCTCAACTCCAGTTCTGTCACGGGGGTCTTTTCATCCCCCTAATTACATTCCCATCATATCCGAACCTTCCTCTTCTCTGTCCGCTTTGTACGTTGCTCTTCATTATTCACGCACAGGGCAGAGGGGGGTTCGCGCTTGGGGGTGCCATGTTTGGAGAGAAATTGCCTGTTTGGCGATTTACGATGAAAGTTTTAAAAAACATTGTTTAAAATAAAAGAATGAGAAACCAGTTTAAAATTGGTCAAAACTGCGCTACTTCCATCAAACATTAAAGAGATTCGAGGTGGTTTCAGAAACGATATTCCATTTCAGTATCAACTGCATTGTTAAAAATAGGTACTCAAAAATAAGTAAAATGTACTCAATTTGAGTATATTATCATGGCTCCGAATACATAAGCTTCAATTTTGAAAAAGACATGTACTCAAAAATGATTACAATGGGTAGAAATGAATAAAAAAAGCAGATGTTAGCCTACATAGACTGCCTTCATAAATCATTTTCAATAAATTTAAACAATTACAACCAAGACTTAGGAATCAGAAGCTGAGATTAGCAATATTAAACTACACTGCTCGTGTTTTCGAAAGTACGGTTACTTAAATTTAAGAACGTCATTGTTTATTTACGATGCAATTGTACTTAACGAAAAACGAGTACGTTCATGTAGTCATTTTTAAGCACCTTTTTTTTTACAACGTATGTAAAAAATGTTACGTATAATTCCAGTGGAAAAACCACATTGTCCAATTCCATTTGAAAGGTCCAGGGGTAAAACCTACATAGGTCACTACCTTCATAAATCCCTTTCAATAGATATCGACAATTACAACCAAGACTTACCGGGAATCGAACCCATATATTCAGGCACCGCAGTCCAGAGCCTTATCCGTTAAACTATCAGACTACCAGGGAGACTTGAAAAAGTTATAAACAAAAGAAATGTTTAAAAGGTGTGCTAAAAGAATGGAAGTAAAATAATTGAGTTGTAATAACCCAGTTCCCATTTAAGCAATCGACATCAAATAATGCGGAAAACCATTTTCTAATCAACTATTTTAAGTTTGTCAGGTCGTACTTTTAAGATGGTTTGAACAGAAGCTGAGATTAGCAATATTAAATCACACTGCTCATTTTTGAGAATGTACGGTTACTTACTTCGATGAAATTGTAATCATAGAAAAACGAGTAGGTTCCGGTACTTATTTTTAAGTAATTTTTTTATAGTATGAACTTGATTCCAGTTCGATAACAGTTGTTATTAACATATCGCTTTAACATGTCGCAACATATAAAAAATATACAGAGTTCAGATCACGTGACATGTTCCGTAGAATGAAAGGCTTTCACCCTTGCGTCTTTTTCCGGATGGCACAGGCATAATGTTAAATACTTCGCAGGTCAATAATTCCTTAAATAGATTTGGAAATCAAATAAAACTTTTGGAAATTAAATTAAACTTACATGAAATTAAAACTATCGTAGTGGTCTTTAGGATGATGGCTTACTTGCATACCGATGAAAATTTACAGAGCATGCTAACGTTTCATGTTTGATTTTCGTGTCATGTTTGATTTTCATGTCACCGTCATTCAGATGCACTAGCATCGATAAAGGAATTCCACTTAAAAAAATCATTAGGACATCGAAAAGTTTTATTTCTTTTTGAAATATTTGCGCATGATATCTTGATTGAATTTAACATATAAAGTTTTTTTTAATATTAAATGCTGTAATTTAAAGTTGAATACATTATAATTTCACAGAAAAAATATGAGAAAACTTTCAAAAACATCAGAAACTTAAAATTTTTATTAGTTGTTATCTTTTTAGTGAATAGACTGGGATTTTAACATGAGTATCTAAATTACTCATTCCTGTAAAAAAAATAATACTGACTATATATTAAAAAGTAGATTAAAATAACAACGTTGTTTTCAAAATAAGAAACCTCATCTACATTGCTATACGTGAATATATACTAGAATAATATTATAAAGTGAAATATGTGAGAAGAAACATGTTCTTAGTTAACGTCTAAGTCGTGCGAACTAAGCATTGTTATTTTCATAGAATTTATCACTCTTGCCTGCATTCAGTTTATTGGTTAACGTCCTTAAAACTCTTTTTTAAAAAATCCTAATTTATTCGCTAGTTTCTGTTATTATTTTAATATTAAAAGCTGTATTTGAAAGTCGAATATATTGTTATTTTAATTCGAAGACTTCCGATGCCTAAGGTATGGTTCGACCGAAACTCACCAAAATCTGCTAAAATATTTCTAAAGATTTTAAGTGTTATTTTCTGTCGAATGTTAATGAACGCATTATCAAACCACCGCAAGCAAATGAAGGGTACAGAGGATAATGTCAAGCTTTTGCCAAAAATTAGAATTATCATACCTTCTATTAGCATACGAAAAGAACTATTCATTCGTAATTTCATTTTGGCAATAAATATGTCAATGGAAGTGTAAATGCCATTAAAAGTTTTGCTATTCTGAACTTCGAGCATGGATCCTTTGCAGTAAAGGAGTCATGACGTCACTCTCGCTAACATCAAAGTGAAGCCAACATGATGGCCTCAGACACGTGATTAATTACGTCATTTCATTCATAAATTTTCACTGTTACACATTTCCCAATTTATCAGCCAATCGCGAGTATTTTTTAATTCATAATTTTGAAGAGATGGCACGTGATATGGGGATTTCGCTCTGAGATGTGGGCTTCATGATTATGACGTCATATTCTCTCTACTACAGACCATTCATACTCGAAGATACTGAAGAAAAAGGCGCGATGTTAAAAAGAAAAACATGTTTGCTGACAGAACGATTTTAGTTGACATTGCTGCTTCATACCCTATACCCTGCAATTGATATCACTTTACAGGATTTCTAATATTATATGAAGTATTTCTATATCTGCTGATACAATTGATGCGACTTTTCATGATGAAAGGATATTTGGGACGTAATTGACACCATGACAATAAAATGCCATATATGGAGAAATAAAAATTACAATTCATTCATGAAAAAGGTTCATATTTAGATGTAAACAAAATGCTTACACTGTAGAAAAAAGGTGTTTAAAAATGAGTACATGAACGTACTTGTTTTTTTAGTACAATAGCATCGTAAATGAGCGATGACGTACTCAAATTTAAGTAATTGTACTTTCGCAAAAATGAGCTGTGGGATTTAATATTGCTAATCTTAGCTTCTGTTCAAGCCATCTTAACAAAGCGACCTGACACACTTAAAATATTTGTTCAGAAGATAGTTTTTCTCCTTATTTCATGTCGATTGCTGAAATGGAAACCGAGTAATTACAATTCAATTATCTTACTTCCCATTCTTTTGGTACACCTTTCTAACATTACTTCTATTGATAACTTCTTAAAGTCGCCCTGGTAGCTTAACGGATAAGACTCTGGACAGCGGTTCCTGCAGATGTTTGTTCGATTCCCGGTGAGTCTCGATTGTAATTGTCGATATTTATAGAAAGTTATTTATGAAGGCAGCCTATGGAGACTAGCATCTGCTCTTTTCATTAATTTTTATCCATTATACTCATTTTTGAATAAATGTCTTTTTCAAAATTGAAACTTAAGAATTCGAAGGCATGATGAGCATCGAATGTAACCAAAAATGTGTACATTTTACTTATATTTGAATACTTATTTTTAACAGTGTATTGCTTGTTAATTTGAGTTTGAATTTTATGCAATTTCGTTTTTCTGTACCTAGAATATAATTTTGAAAAAGCTTATAACCTGTAAATTTACATGTGCCTCATTTTTAATTGCATACAGTATTTTTTTTTTTTTAAATTTTGGCGATTATTTTGGCTACTTCAAAATTTTTGAACTAGTAACCCTGCACCCAAAGTTCTTGAGGAACCCCCTAGGTGGAATAGTGTCCCTCACCCCCTCCGGCCCGGTTCCAGAGTAATCAAATGTAGGAGGAGCCATGTAATGAGAAGTGACGTCATCTGCGTCGTGATAGGTCACTTTTGGATGGGAAGGGAAGGGGGTTTCCATGTGTTGGGAAAATACCTTGGAGTTAGGTAAATAGAAGGAAGCGAATGTGGCGAAATTGTAGTAGACGATGGGTTGTTAATGTGATAAACTGCCGGTTGGAATTTTTGAATTCTTTGTTGGGAGGGTTGTATGGAAAGGGCCTAATTTCGATGGGAATATAGGATTAAACTAGAAATCGGTTTTTAATTACTTGCTTTAGAGGCTGTGTGGTAATCAGAGTAGCATGTGACACAATGGTGTTTTAATAGACCTCAGAATAAATATCCAATATATTATTATGGGGTGTTCTAAAATTTGCTTTGTTCATGTTGGCTGTTTTCTAGAAATCCATTGGTTTAGCATTTTTTGAAGAATTCAAATTTTCGAACTGCATACTTAGTTTGAAAAAAAATATTTTACTTTCTTTTTTTTAATTGACAAGTTTTAAAACTCAACTAATCCACTATAATTATTATAAACCGAATTATACAAGTATTAATAGTAAAACAAGCAGTGGAAAACAACAGTTTTGGAAGAAATCTTAAATTCGTATTAGACAAAATTTGAAATAACCACTAATATTTTCAATTGAATTTCAATTGGATATAATACGAGTTGTAATAACTCAGTTTCCATTTAAGCAATCGACATCAAATAATGTGGAAAACCATCTTCTGAAGAACTATTTCAGTTTGTCAGGTCGCTTTGTTAAGTAAGATGGCTTGAACAGAAGTTGAAAATAGCTTTATCAAATCACACTGCTAATTTTTTAGAAACTACGGTTGCTTAAATTTGAGTACATCATCGCTCAATTACGATGCAATTGTACTCAAAGAAAACTAGTGTGTTCAGGTACTCATTTTTAAGTACCTTCTGTTTTACAGTGCACTTAATAAATTAGTAGACCAAGTACAATTTATACCTTCAGCACATGTTTGTATACTTCTCCCCAAAAAAATTTAAAAGATGAAACAACCATAAAATGTAACTGCTCTTTTTATCCTTTAAGCTATCAAGGCTACGCGAATAAGTTATAAACAGAAGTTATGTTAAAAGTTGTGCCAAAAAAAGAAGCAAGATAATTGAAAATCAGTTTCTTTCCATTTAAGTAATCGACTTCAAATTGGAAAACCGTCTTCTGAACAAATATTTTAAGTTTCTCTGGTCGCTTTGTTAAATAAGATGGCTTGAACAGAAGTTGAAAATAGCTTTATTAAATCACACTGCTCATTTTTTAGAAACTACGGTTGCTTAAATTTGAGTACATCATCGCTCAATTACGATGCAATTGTACTCAAAGAAAACTAGTGTGTTCAGGTACTCATTTTTAAGTACCTTCTGTTTTACAGTGCACTTAATAAATTAGTAGACCAAGTACAATTTATACCTTCAGCACATGTTTGTATACTTCTCCCCAAAAAAATTTAAAAGATGAAACAACCATAAAATGTAACTGCTCTTTTTATCCTTTAAGCTATCAAGGCTACGCGAATAAGTTATAAACAGAAGTTATGTTAAAAGTTGTGCCAAAAAAAGAAGCAAGATAATTGAAAATCAGTTTCTTTCCATTTAAGTAATCGACTTCAAATTGGAAAACCGTCTTCTGAACAAATATTTTAAGTTTCTCTGGTCGCTTTGTTAAATAAGATGGCTTGAACAGAAGTTGAAAATAGCTTTATTAAATCACACTGCTCATTTTTTTTAGAAAGTACGGTTGCTTAAATTTGAGTACATCATCGCTCAATTACGATGCAATTGTACTCAAAGAAAACTAGTGTGTTCAGGTACTCATTTTTAAATACCTTCTGTTTTACAGTGTACTTAATAAATTAGTAGACCAAGCACTAATTTATACCTTCAGCACATGTTTGTATACTTCTCCCCAAAAAAATTTAAAAGATGAAACAACCATAAAATGTAACTGCTCTTTTTATCCGTTAAGCTATCAAGGCGACGCGAAGAAGTTATAAACAGAAGTTATGTTAAAAAGGTGTGCCAAAAGAAGAAGTAAGATAATTGAAAATCAGTTTCCATTAATTAATCGACATCAAATATAGTGGAAAGCCGTCTTCTGAACAACTATTTTAAGTTTCTCAGGTCGCTTTGTTAAGATGGCTTTAACAGAAACTGAGGCTAGCAATATTAAAGTACACTGTTCATTTTTGCGAAAGTACGATTACTTAAATTTGAGTACGTCATCACTCATTTACGATGCTATTGTAAGCAAAGGAAAACGAGTGCGTCCATTTACTCAATTTTAAGCACATTTGTTTTACATTGTAAGCTCAACTGATTTTTGAGTTAAATAATTTTTCTTGTAGACATTTTTACTTTACATATGGGAATTATCTTTGGATCTATCTATCTATGGAACAATGTATATTTTTTAGTGGATTTAGTTAATTTTCAGTTCAGCTACTTTTTTAAAAATTAGGGTTATTTTATATTACTTAACATATAATAAAATATCAAAAAGTTATTATTATTTTTAAAAGTAGATGTATTAAAGAACAATCTACGTTATGTCATTGTGTACATATATTAAACGGTTGGTATAAAACTTGTTAAATAGTTTAAATAGCAAGCTCCCTCCCCTAGTTAATACTCATTTAATTAGCTTGTAAAATTTAAAGGAAAATAAGTAGGATAATAACAAAAAGAATTTGTGTGCATTTTAGATTATTCACTTAAGGGGACACAGTACCCTAAAAATAATCAAAACATCGATTTTTTTTATTAGCTTAAATTACCTTTCCAATATTTCTAAACATGTATGAAAATTTTCAGTGTTTAATTTAAAATATTTAAGAAGTTATTTGCATTTATATTGGGTGACATCAGGCATAATGTGCTTACAAAGCTGGAGGATTTTTTTTTTTTTTTTTTTTTTTTAGCTTTTAAATGGTGAATTTTTAAATGTAATTTTATGTAAATGAATAAAGAACTCCAAAATTAAACAGAAATAGCTTGTACTTAACGAGTTATATATATTTTAACGTTATAGTGAAAAATGTATTGAAATTTAAGTTGAAAGGCAGTTCTCCCAAAATTAAAAAATGACCAAGTATAAAAGTATTTGTTAATAAATATACTTATATTGATGCAAAGTATCATATATTTTGATAACAGTATGATACATTTACCATAAATACCTTTTTTTTACATTTGGAAACTTTAAATCACTTTTTCTCAGTGTTCATTTTTAACGCATTTTACTGCATATGAAATGCTAAGGCTTTTTTTGTAATAGAGATAGAGATTCAATTTTTTTAATAAATATTATCAGATATGTGTTTGACATAATTGGGTATGGAATAAGTCCTAGGACGCATAGTTTTATTTTTAAAAATAATTCAAATAGAAAATTTTAGATTTTTCAGGGTTTTTTGGCTTTTGAGAAGAAAAAATATTATATAAAATCTAATGTTAGTACTATTTAATATTCAATACCCAGTTTTGTTTATTATATTTCAAGGAATACAAAAACAAAATTGAGTGATGAAAAATTAAAAACTAAAAAAGTAGTAGGAAATTTAAAAACCGGCAAAATTTTTAAAAAAAATTTAATTCTGAATTTATTAAAAAACTTTTATGAAATTTTTTTAACAATTTTGTCATTAATTATAGATTAAAGTATTTTGCATTCAAAAAATTAAAAAAATAAAAAAAAAATAAAAAAAAATGTGAAAGGGTACCGTGTCCCCTTAATATAATTCTATTCTTTTAATCATAATTTATAAAGGGATTAGGTATATTTATAACATCTTTTAAAGAATTTTCTTTCAATACCCCGCAAAAAAAATTCAGCAAAAAACCTTCATTAAAAATGTCAAATTGGAGGTTTTTTTGAAGGTTTTATAGAGGATATTGAAACAAAATCCTGCAGTTTTATTTTAATATTTTAATTTTAATACATAAAAGCTTTAAAATATATGCATTTTCCTTTCATGATTAAAAATTAAAGTTTTTTTGCAGGATTTGTTGAAGGTCTTTAACAGTTTTTATGAAGGATGTTAAAACAAAAAATCTTTAATTTAATAGATTTAAAAAAAAACTGCAATTTTCCAGCATAAAAACCTTAAATTTTACAATTTTGATTAAAATTTTATGGCGACATTTTTGTTGCGTATTAAAAAAAATAATATATATTTAAATTAATGGCCTTAATAAATTTTCTTCTCGTCTATTATTATTTTGATTAAAACTTCTATTCCAGTAACCTGCCATAAAAGAATTCTAGTCCCTGTTTATTATTTTATAATATTTTATTCAGCATAAAACTGTCTTATAAATACTAACGTAAAAAAAATGAAAATGGAAATATAAAAAAAAAAAATTTAAAGACATCTTACAAACTTCTTTTTTAATAATAAGTAAAGAAAAAAACTGTTCCTATCACAGTTTAAAGAGTTCACATAATTATTTTTGAGATTGGTAGACAAAATCTCGCAAATTCAGTTGCCAAGATGCTTACACATACATCCAATAACGTCAGCATAGTAACCATGGCAACCGCATTGACGTCATGTTCTATATAAACTTTATTTGAATGGCTGCTAATTCCTTGAAAGCGACGGTTCGCAATTTAGCCGTTGAAAACACAAGAATTTCCTTTCGTCCAAAGATTTAAACCAACCAACCGAAAAACCTTTTAAGAAGTTTTAACGTAAATATTTTCGTAATACTTTTCGTGCATAAAGAATGTTTTTCCTATAAGAAAGTTTTCCTCTTTATGTCATAGACGTCGGCCATGCTTATGAATAAAAATATTTGTGGTGTTTTTATCTCTAAAAGTTTAAAAAAAAAATTGGAACGAGCCTAAAAGATTTAGGATACAAAAGGAATAGCGAGAGAAGTAGAAAAAAAGAATCATTTTGTTTTGATAAACAAATAAATTAATAAAAGATTCTTTTTAATTTTTTATAATTACACACTTTAAAGAACACACTTTCCATTTATAAAATGAAGTTAAATATTTTTTATATTTTTTTAGTACAAAATTTGTGATTTAAAATTTTTATAGGATAAAACTTTTATTATATACTGTAGTATAATATCAGGATATAAATAAAATTGGCATTGTAATTAATGAATCAATTCAAAATTTAATTATAGATATGTGAAATCTGTATTTTTATTATTAAGAATAATTGCAATTAGCATTAATAACAAAAACGAATTCAAGTTTTTAATGTATATATTTAATTATTAACGAGAAAATGTAATCATATTCAATTAAAAAACTAGTTAAAAAATTTATAAAGTAAAATATATTTTATGTGTATAAATATTCTTAACTTAGAATGTGTTGTTTAGACTTGAATAAAAAGTAGTGCATAAATAAAAGTTGATTTTAATGCACACAAACTATAATTACAGACTGGTCAAAATAATTCTTATTTTTATTGTTTTAGCAGAAATAAAATTATTATTTTTAAACCAAATTTAAGAAGATTCGTAGTATAAACAGTTGTCCGAAGAAAATCAAGTGTGAAGTGACGAAATATTCTAAATAGTTTTTTTTTATTATTATAGTATAAAATAAGTTTTTAGTAAAACATTATCCTAGTTATTACAGAACGTGTTTGGCAGAACCCTAGAATCGATCCAATGAACTTTGTGCACTCTACTCCGCTACTCTAACCGCCGAGCTAAAGCAATTGCTCGATCACGATAGGAACTATCCGGTATTTGAAAGCACACCTACAATGTTCCCTTTTCAGGAACTTAAACAGGTGAACGAATGAAGCACACCCTTAAAACGTATCACGTGGGTGAAGAGAAGCCCATCGATGTGCATATTGTGCAGGCATCCGAAGCTTTGTTCAGGCAGGGTCACCAATGAAGCCCAGTGCGTTTGACAGACATATACAAATAATATCTACCAATTACAGGCCCAGCAAGGTTGGTCCTGTTAATCTATTATCTTCACGATTCCACAATGTCGATCTAATTATTTTTTAAACTACCCACTTTTCAAGAACTAACAACACCGAAATCAAATTGAGGCTTCATGTCGTTTCTTTAAACTTCGAGCTAAAGCAGTTACTCGAGCTCGAATGCACAGTATTGATGTTTAAAGGGACCCTCACAAATGCAATTCTTTTTAGATCCCCAGACTTAAAAAATATAATTTTAAGAAGAGAATTTAGAAAATATCGATATTTGAAACTCTGAAACCAATTAAATATCTGGAATTTCCACTCAAGCAAGAAAAATATTTTAATGAAATGTGTAGGCTAATATTAAGTATTCTGACTAAGCTGAACAAATAGTTTATTTAATATATTTAAAAAAAGGGGGGGGGGTGTTATTGATTGTCTTCAAGAGAAATATATTAAAAAGTGTATTAAAAGTTCTACAGAATTATTCCGCAAAATCAGTTATAAAATTGTGATATAAAATTTTTATTCACAATCACACAATTTTTATGCGGTTATTTCGGTTTTATTTAGGAGTTAAATGAAGGAGACAGTGGGAGAAGGGGTCAACTGACAAAAATCCCTTTTCGACAAAAATAGATCTCTTCTACTTAAGGATTATAGACAAAGTACTCACTAATACCTTCAGCACATGTTTGTATACTTTTCCCCTAAAAAATTTAAAAGATGAATCTATAAAAAATAAATGTTCTTTTTATTACAAATATATTTAAAAAAAACATGTCCAATTGTGTCAGTAAGTGTCTTTGTAATACACGACTTTTTAGCATTGATGAATATATTGTTTCTATAATACCTTATTACAAATAATGAAATTTCCTTTTATGAATATATTGGTAACTATGTAAATTAAGATATAATGTTTCGATACTTTTGTTTTCATTAAAAACTAATATTTATGTATACTCTTCCATTAATTTTATTACAAATATATTTAAAAAAACATGTCCAAATATGTCAGTAAGTGTCTTTGTCATACACGACTTTTTAGTATTAATGAATATAATTTTTCTATAATACTGTATTACAAATAATGAAATTCCATTTTACGAATGTATTGGTAACTAAGTAAATTAAGATATAATTTTTCGATACTTTTGTTTTTATTAAAAAGAAATATTTATGTATACTCTTCCATTCTTTTTATTACAAATATATTTTTAAAAAAACATGTCCAATTGTGTCAGTTAGTGTCTTTGTCATGTACGACTTTTTAGTTTTGATTAATATATGGTTTCCATAATACCTTATTACAAATAATGAAATTTCCTTTTATGAATGAATATATTGGTAACTATGTAAATTAAGATATAATTTTTCGATACTTTTGTTTTCATTAAAAACTAATATTTATGTATACTCTTCCATTCTTTTTATTACAAATATATTTTTAAAAAAACATGTCCAATTGTGTCAGTTAGTGTCTTTGTCATGTACGACTTTTTAGTTTTGATTAATATATTGTTTCCATAATACCTTATTACAAATAATGAAATTTCCTTTTATGAATGAATATATTGGTAACTATGTAAATTAAGATATAATTTTTCGATACTTTTGTTTTCATTAAAAACTAATATTTATGTATACTCTTCCATTCTTTTTATTACAAATATATTTTTAAAAAAACATGTCCAATTGTGTCAGTTAGTGTCTTTGTCATGTACGACTTTTTAGTTTTGATGAATATATTGTTTCCATAATAACTTATTACAAATAATGAAATTTCCTTTTATGAATATATTGGTAACTATGTAAATTAAGATATAATTGTTCGATACTTTTGTTTGCATTAAAAAGTAATATTTACGTATACTCTTCCATTATCTAAAATATTCAATTTTGTGTCGCAAATTTTTAAACTACAAACGTTCCATTAATACGACAACTTTTCTTTTTATTTCACCCGAAATGTGTTTCCAAAACAATATTCCATCTCTATCTCACACTTGGGAGCATAGAAATGGCTTTTTAAAGGTAAAAGTCGCTGGTTTGTGGCAGACGTTTTTAGTCGTTGCCAACCCTCTGAAGAATATGACTAGTTTAATATTCATGGAGCGATGAAATTTCATGGCCCACATGAACGACGGCGTAGAAGACGCGAAAAACGTCTGCTCATAAAACGTTCTATCATCCTCCCGTTCTCCCACAAAGAGGAGACCAAAAAGACCCAAATAAAAGAGCTCTGTGGGCAAAAAAGAAATGCCAGAAGGCAGGCAATATATATCTGCCATTTTGTGAAAAATAAATGACACGACCTGGAATCTCGTTTCAAAGACGTTCTTTTTTTTTTTCTACTTCGCGATCTTTTCCCCGGAGAGATGTTTCATTTCTTTCTTTCTACGTGGAGATTGTGTGCCTCCATTTTATATTTTTTTTTTAAAGAAAGGGGATCGATTTCAACTCAACTCAACTCCTAGTCGAGAGGAGATTTTAAGGATTTTAATTTTTTGCACTAGAAGCGACCTCTAGTGGGTGCATTTGGAAATGAAATCCAGTGGAAGAGCAGTCGAGTTGACAACGCCATCTAGTGTCGAAAGTTAGAGTAATATTTAAGGATAACAGATTATTGAAATGTTAGTTTTTATGCATTAATTGTGATGGTTTGTTACTAATTATTTAAAAAAGATTTTTCTAAATAAATTTACGAAACTATAGTGTTTAGTTAAATATTACCTATTAGGAGCATTCTTTCTGACCACTAAAACCAATGATTTAAAAACGGTGTTATAAATAAAATTTATAAATTATAGTGATTATACTTAATTAATTTTGAATTTACGGATAAAAATAAAAATGCATCTAATTCTGATAAAAGTGATAGATTAAAAACTTTCCACCACACATATCTTCTAATCCACGTTAAAGACAGAGGGTTTTTTAATGTCCTGTAAGAAAGGAAATTTTACTAATTTTAAATAATTTTTTTATTATTTGTTATTTTGTGGTTTTTGGTGTGATTTTATTGCTATTTTGTTACGGTTATCTTCTCTGTTTTGTTTTTATTATGTTGTGAACTCCAACCTTTCGATATTTTAATCCTTTGCACTCCGTTGGCGCCGTTCAGGCGACAACATAACGACCCGTTCTTTTGGTTTTCTGTTCTTTAAAATAAACGAGAACAGCATGATCTTTCGTTTAAAAAACATCGATCTTTCTTTTGTTCTTTTGCAGATCCAAAACAGATTATTGTTATTTTCTCTATAAGCATTACACATTCTAGGGAATAGAACATAAGGACGAATAACTGTTCCGTAGAAAGAACGGACAACGCTCTTTGAAAGGAAAGTGTTCTTGAAGTGCAAAGGGTTAATCTTCGACGCTTTTGGACGCTCACTTTCGATGAATCGGTAAAAGTTTTCGAAATAAAAACACCCTATTCTAAACAAGATACAAGAAATGACACAACATTTCCAGGGATCGTCCGTTAAAGGCTATTTATAAAATTAAAATAAAAAAATTTAATACAAAAAGTTTGGTTTTATTATATCAAACACTTTCTTTTCCTTTTCAGGTTTGTAAGGCGTTCAGCTACTAATCAGAGGATTTTTGGTTCGAATCCGTGAAATGGACTTGACATAGAAAAGTATAAAAGTAGTGATCTTGCGATCGGAGGGTTGCCAGCTTCACTACAAAAATACTAGAAAGTCGGCCAGAATATCCAACAAATTATACTGGCGTGTATACGGGACTGGTGCACGATAAATCTGATCGGGGTCCAAAGTCCCGACGTCTATTGACGTTGGGTGCCAGTTCAGGTGTTTCCTCGTCATCTGACCATGGTTCTAAAATAACGAGGTGCATGTATGAATGTGTGTGTGATGAATGTGTATGTGTTCCCGGGTCTTTCCTTCGAGATTGACCCCGAACAGTCGCCAATTGCCCACTGTGCAGCTCTAGTGCGACGTTAATTAACAAACCAAACCTTTTCTGGTTTATAAACGATGGGATTGTCTCTATGAATCCACAAATTAAGATATCGCTTAAAAAAAGCTATTTGATGATCATGATTTGAAAGAAATTTAGCAGTATTTTAGGAAGAGAAAAAACGGATCATGGAATTGGGATTTTTAACTGAAGGTGTAGGTTCAATACCAAGGCAGCTCCATTTTTTCTGATTTACACTTATTCCTATAAAAAAAAACTTCTACCGATTAGAAAAGAACCAGGTAATGGTTACATGGATGTAAAGAAAAATGAGCTGTAATTTTGTAGTATACGATACGAGAAACATTCAGTGTTTTTCGTCCTTTCTGAACATTTTTGAAAACTGGAGCTGCCTTGTTCTTGTTCCCACGTCTTCAATTGTTAAGTACACTGTAAAAAAAGGTGCTTAATAGTGAGTACCTGAACCTACTCTTTTTTTTTGGAGTACAATTAAATCGTAAATGAGCGATGACGTACTCAAATTTAAGCAACCATGCTTTCTCACAAATGAGCATTGTGATTTAGTATTGCTAATTTCAGCTACTGTTCAACCTATCTTAACAAAGCGACCTGACAAACTTCAAATAGTTGTTCAGAAGATGGTTTTCCACATTATTTGATGCCGATTGCTCAAATGGAAACTCAGTTATTCAATTATCTTACTTCCTAATCTTTTGGCACACGTTTTTAAAATTTAAAAAGTTGTTTAGAAGATGGTTTTCCACATTATTTGATGTCGATTGCTTAAATGGAAACAGAGTTTTTACAACTCAATTATCTTAATTCCCAATCTTTTGCCACACGTTTTTAACATTAATTCTGTTTATAACTTTTTTACGTCCCCGTGGTAGTGCAATGGATAAGGCGCTGGACTGCGGTGCTTGAGGATATGGGTTCGATTTCCGGTTTGTCTTGGTTGTAATTGTCGATATTTATTGAAAGTGATTTATGAAGGCTGTCTTCGTAGGCAAGCTACTGCCCATATTATTAATTTTTACTAATTGTACTCATTTTTGAGTATGTCTCTTTTTCAGAAATGAAACTTGTGTATTCGGAGCTATGATAACAGTCGAATGTAATAAAAAATGAGTCCATTTTATTTATTTTTGAGTGCATATTTTTAACAGTGTGTTGGAAATTCGAATGTACTTGCATGTATAACAAACAATCTTAGGAATTTATAAATGAAATTTCCTCCCACGAACTCACTGTTGAGTTTGACGTTACACGCTTCAAAACTTGTATGGGGGTTTCGATATACACAGCTTACCTGATTTAAAAAAAAAAAAAAAAAATAACAGTTATATCATAAATTTCCCATTCCGTCGACTTTTTTTTAATGAAAATCTAGTGTTTTTCCTGAAAAAAGTAAACAAAAATTTTGGGGATATTAATAAAGTATATTGATCATGATCGGCTTCAAGCGATTTCACTCAAAATATTTTTAATACAGTTATGTGAAATGCGAACATTTTAAAATGGTAACTTTTAACAATTAGGGAAATAAAGCTAAAATATGTTTCCGTGGCGCCATCTGTAGTGTGATTGAAGAAACACTACTGTAAGTATGGAGCAAATTGAGAAAAGAAAATACAAATTTCTTATTAATTGTCTTCAATAATCTTGAATTAGGCGCTCTAAGTTATGTTTAAAAGAGTGAACAAAAAATAAATAAATACCAGTTGATTTTTCATATGAATTATTAAGCAAATGTGATCAGAAGCGTAAAGTGTTCAATATTATCGGGAAGGCTTATGACTAACGTTAAATAAAATACATAAACTGTAGGAATTTGAGCCAGTTTTCCAAAATATTGGAAGGGCTCGGGCCCATGGACTCAATACAAGTTTACACCTTTGAATGTGAGATATTTGAATTAAATCAACAAACTCAAACTCTTTTAAATAAGTCGAATATTATAAAATAAATTTGATACTATAAGTTTAATAATAATAGACAATTTGCGAACATGGAAGAAGTGTGTATATTTCCTACAGAGGAAACCTCTATTAATTTATTTCAAAAATTACCGATAAATGATAATGCTGGTACCAGATCTTGGTCATACTGAAAAAGCAATCACACATTTTGAACGTCTGTAACGCAAATTTGTTTATTTTAAAAAGTGCTCTAGGTTTTTAAGTAAAAATTAGATGCAGATCTATAAATCTAAATCTATAAATATGATAAAGTATAAAATATAAAGAATTTTTAAAGAGAACATTATTTTTGTAGGATATAATAGTAAGATAAGTTTCTGAAAAGTTAATTTTTCTTATACCGGTTGTTATTCTTAATTTTCGGAAACTAGACTAAAATATATCGAAGACCCATTTTCTTCCGAACCATATGGAATAGAAGGGAATAGTTTGCTCAAGTACCTTTATGTAAGTTTAAAATTATTAGTGTGCTTATATATTTCGTAAATTGCACAGTTATTTGCATTTCAAAACTTAATGCACCTGATCATTACACAATTAACATGACATGACGAAGTTTCGGATGGATCAAGCAATTTAATTGAAATAAATTTCATATGAACCTGCACACGGTGATTATATCGATAGCAATACATGTAAATTGAAAAGTTAATGTACGATAAATAAATTTTAGCTGTATTTTTCATACAACCATATTTATGCTTTGTTTACATCTCAATAGATGTTTTCAACTACCTGATCATTGAGGCACATTTGAACAATTTTGAATTTTTTTTTAAAGCTCACATGTGAAATTCTTTATAAATAAATCTGTAAAAAGTCCCCCAATAAAAAAGTATTATTAATATTTCTATAAATGACTTTTCGTTTGATTAATTCATAACGTTAAAGAACAGTACAGAATAAATATTCGCTTATATGTACTCCTCCTCTTCCCTATTTATAAACTTCCCTAAGCTAGAAACTATTCTTCCCTAAACTAAAAACCATTCTTTCCTAAACTAAAAAACATTCTTTTCTAAGCTATAAAAACATTATTCCTTAAGCTAAAAATCAATCTTCCCTAAGCTAGAAACCATTCTTCCCTAAGCTAGAAACCATTATTCCCTAAGCTAGAAACCATTCTTCCCTAAGCTAGAAACCATTCTTCCCTAAGCTAGAAACCATTCTTCCCTAAGCTAGAAACCATTCTTCCCTAAGCTAGAAACCATTCTTCCCTAAGCTAGAAACCATTCTTCCCTAAGCAAGAAACCACTATTCCCTAAGCTAGAAATCATTCTTCCCTAAGCTAGAAACCATTCTTCCCTAAACTAAAAAACATTCTTTCCTAAACTAAAAAACATTCTTTTCTAAGCTATAAAAACATTATTCCTTAAGCTAAAAATCAATCTTCCCTAAGCTAGAAACCATTCTTCCTAAAGCTAGAAACCATTATTCCCTAAGCTAGAAACCATTCTTCCCTAAGCTAGAAACCATTCTTCCCTAAGCTAGAAACCATTCTTCCCTAAGCTAGAAACCATTATTCCCTAAGCTAGAAACCATTCTTCCCTAAACTAAAAACCATTCTTTCCTAAACTAAAAAAACATTCTTTTCTAAGCTATAAAAACATTATTCCTTAAGCTAAAAATCAATCTTCCCTAAGCTAGAAACCATTCTTCCCTAAGCTAGTAACCATTATTCCCTAAGCTAGAAACCATTATTCCCTAAGCTAGAAACCATTCTTCCCTAAGCTAGAAACCATTCTTCCCTAAGCTAGAAACCATTCTTCCCTAAGCTAGAAACCATTCTTCCCTAAGCTAGAAATCATTTTTCCTTAAGGAAGTAGAATTTATTAATAACTTTATTTAGTATCTGAATTATATTTACTATCTAAATTATATTTGATACAATATTAAAAAAAAGTTATTAGAAGGTGATGGTCGCACTTTGTCTTACTTTCAACTTGGTGGCCCATGGCCATCTAAAGGTTGGTAATCACTGCTGTAATGAAAGGTGGGCTACGCCAACTAGGTTGGCCATTTATCCACTTTCCACCTACCACTTGGGGCTCAAAAGTATTTACGAACCAAAGCTTACGGTGCAGTGCCACATGTACCTACTCGATTTTTTTAGTATCTCTTCCACGCTGCGTGATGATGGCAAATCTTAACAAGGAAAAAATTATATTATAAAAACCGAAATTGATTTTAAAATGTATATGTTTGCATTGATTTTTGAATTAAACCCCAGATTTACCCTTCTTAATTGTAACTAGCGGACAAAAACAGCTGTTATGACTTTTCTTAAAATCAGCTATTGACATAATTAATATATACAAGATTATATGAATATAAAAACAAGAAATATTAATTATTTTTTATCTGAAATGTTACTTAAATATTTATATTCAATGTAAAATTATATATGCTACGAGCTGCCCATTGCTGTTGCGAATATAAAATTCGATTTATATTTGTTATGAGGTCATTGTATTTACTTTCTGAACTAATTTTTGTAATAGTTTATTGGTGGACAGTTAATAAAATGATTTATGACAATGAATGTGAGTTTAATAAATGTTTTTATTTTTTTATTTTTGAGAAAAGTTTAATTTTAAAGATATATTTATAAACTTTTTAATGTTCAGGTTAAAAAAATCTGTATAAAGCGTATTGTTTATTTTCCAGTGTTTTTTTATTAAAGATTTAAAAAAATAAATATTTAAAACCCAGATGTACAATGTGGTATTTGTTAATGTCGACTACGGGTTTTAGTGCTGCCATCTATACTTAGAAAGGTAAAACAAATCCTTTTCCCTCTTCGTTTCTTAGCGTTCAGCACGAGAGAATAATGTAAATGTTTCGAAATACTTGTTTTAATTTAATGAAAATTACTCTAAAAAAATTAAAAAAAGTTTTTTTTTTAGTATTAATAAATTATTGGCAGTTAATACAATTTTTTTAGTTCACTGAAGTTTTTTGAGTATAAGGAAAAATACTGGAAAAATATTTTTTTTTTTTATTTAGATTAAATTTATTTAGATAATCCTATATTATCATTGAGTAAAATTTTATTTTTTCTTAAATTATTGCAATATATTATAAAAAGTATTTGTTCCCAAAAGGCATATCTTTTCAATTGATGAAAGTTTTTACTTTTCTTATAGTTACTACACTTGCGTAAATGGTGAAAAGAGCTTAATTAATAAAACATTAGGCATACAAAGTTGTTCATAAAAAATGTCATTTAACTCTGATGGCGTTTTTTTTTAAATAAAAATTAAACGCTAGTAAAAATGTTTAAATTATCACAATTCTGGACTTTTTACATTAAATTGAGAAATCGACCCGTATCGCCATCTAGTGTCCATAATATACAACTAATAATTTTACAACGAAATCGCTCAAAGTGGAAAACTTATTTTTGTTGTAATAAATGTTTGTGTTTCGAAGTGGTGTCGGAACTAGTATGGCAGGTATGGTTGTGTGGCCATACCACTTTCATCTAATTGTTGGGTTAGAAAAAATACGGAAAATTCTCAAAAGCTAAATAGTAACAATATAATTATTATATTTGTCATATCTCTTTAAAATAAGTTCTGGCATAACTAATGTTTATTTTCAATTTTTAAAATCATGAACTCTATGAGCCCACTGACAATGTTTGCATTCCTTATTTCATATGTACAAAAGCATAACAGAAACATTTCAAGCAAAATGTAATATTCTAAATAAAAGTTAGTGAACATAAATGTATATTAGTTATTAAAACCTTGTTTAAATGATAGTACCGCATCTGTGAAAATAAGTTTATAAAACTTTAATAATAAATGAATTGTTTTGTAATTAAATTAATGATGATTCAATTTTTTGGAATAAAGTGCATAGAATTTATTTTGGGATTGCACAGTGTCCTCCAGTTTTTTTTAAAGAGTCTATTGAAATAGAAAATACTTTACAATTGTACTTTACAATTGCTTGTGGTATCACATTGTTAACGAAGGAAAAGAAAAATACCCAGGTATGGGCAAGGTAGAATATACTGTTGAGTCCCTCGATATTTGTATTTAAAAAATTATTTGGGTTAGGTGAATTAATATAGCCCTAGAGATACATAATGGACTATAATGCTCAGTCCCGTAGTTTTGAACCTTGGTTAAATAATAACACTAAGACCCACTAGCAGATATTTGGGGCACAACAGATCTCTCCATCACGATTTTCAGTTGGACGACGAGTATTTTACTCGCAATCCTCAGATCACGAGTTTGAAGAGCACGAGAGAATAAAAGGTCATTTTTTCAATTCTGATGAAGGTTATATTTTAGATCATTTTTTAGAAATAAAGTATAAATAAATAATAAAAAAACATACCAAATGTTTCATAAAAGTCTAAGCACACTTATGTTATTTACAAACTTAAGTAACGCTGAATGAATAATACTTGCATAGTTTCGTCTTTCTTAAATCGGTCTTTCTTTTGGTATTTATTAAACATCGAACAATATTTTTAACACCAAGCAAAATCAGTCAATCCTAGAAAATAACTTCAAAAATTCAATTTTTGCATTTTAAAAGGAGTCTTAAAAATGTAATCAATAAATATAATAGCTCAGGACATTAGTGTCACTTTTATAGCGAAATTGTTCATTAACCGAAAGAATTTTCCGGAATGGAAGTTAACTTAAGTTAACACCTTTACACCAAGAGAAAACAATTTATTAAAAAATATTCTTAATTATAAGTGACAAGTGCTTACGAAACGAACTCGTAATGGCAGATAATTATCATAACGATAATTGCCTTGGAGCCTTTGAGATATGTGAGAAATATTTCCTGGCTCTTGGAAGACTACTTCACGCTAACGTGTCAGTTTAAATGAGAAGTTGGCGACATTTGTTCAGGTAGACTTCTTTGTTGAGGGATTATTAATAAGCAAAATGAAAATTATTGTTCATTGAAGGAATCGAAAGAAATTATCTTTTTGAAAATATCATATTTTTCTTCGTTATCTTTGTATTTTTGTGGACGGCGTTGATTAATTGCTGTTAGGTAATTTAAACTTTTATATAAAAAGATATTTCAGTATATTGTACAACTAGCAAAAGTACCAGTTCTTCGCACGGAGGTAAATAAAATAACGACAAATAACTGAAAATATATACATTTACCCTCCTCCATGGAATAATCGCATATACCATTTTAGAATTCCTCTTTAAAAAGTGACAAAGCTTTTTTTCATAATTTAAAATATTTTTATGTTTAATAAATTAGAAGTTAAAAATGTAAAAATATATACTACTAATTGGTTGCTAATACACCGATAAAAATCCAATAATTTCTAGTTTATCGTGAATTTTAATGAAACTTCTGAATCAATCTCGATATTGAAATATTCTGAAGCCGTATGGAAGTGAAAAAATGCAGCAATATCAGATAGCAGAACTTTTTGAAGATGACCAATTTCAGAAATTTGATCATGATCCCTCATGATTTAACTTTCAAAACATTCCGAATTCCCTTTTTGCCAGTATTGTAATTATGATTTGACAATTTCCAAATGCCCGTTCCAATGTATCGTTTAGGCTATATCTTTGCAATATCTTTGACCAACAACTTGTGTATCTAATTAGAAGTTTGCATTTTTAATCTCAGTAATACAGAACATAAAAATGTAAATTACAGCCAGAATAAACCTTAAACGTTTTTTGTGAATAAACTGCCTCAAATTCTTAATAAAAGTGAGAATAAAATTAATAGCCTGCTGGCATAAATACTCAACCAAAAGTAGTATGTTTTAATATACTACACAACTTTCTTTTACTATGTCCAAATGCCCATGTTTTAAAGAAATTCCATCAATGTTATTATTACAGTAGAATCCACCTATTTTAATTTTAAGAATTTTTTTTATTACCGCATCATTGTATTAAAAATTCGGTATTTACTCATTTTGTTAAACTATTTTTCCTAATTTTTTTATTTTGTGATACTATTGTTATTGCATTTGCATCGAAAAATACCTGTCATATAAATATTTACTAAGTTTCCACAGCAAATTAAAGCCAAGAACGCACTTTATCCTAAGAATAAACTGTTATAACTTGGCGATAGTTTAGCAAACGGTACAGCATATTATAATCTCACCTTGTACTTACCATGTACTTTCAATCATTCAGAACATTCATTCAGAACAATAATTCAGAACATTCATTCAGAACAATAATTCAGAACAATAATTCAGAACAATAATTCAGAACATTCATTCAGAACAATTATTCAGAACAGTCATTCAGAACAATAATTCAGAACATTTAATTCTTAATGATCGCCATTTAATGTTTTAAAAGGAAATATTCATTGCACATTAAATAACATATTTATTTTCTCAATTATCATTTGGTAGTTGTCGAATTTTATTCTTTAATAACATTAAAAAGTCATATAGAGTTAAAAATTCACAGTGAAACTAAGCTTCGTACAATTAAAAAAAAATACTTGCATAAAATATTTTTCAATTAAATAAAATGGACGTTCATACAGAAATTACTCGCATTTTGGCAGAATTGTTCTAAAAGTTCGATCTGATATAATGAAATTTAGTTACAATTAACTTGTATACAAACAAAACAAAAGAGATAATACAATTATAACATTTTAAAACAATTCTAAACCATTTACCTAGGTAAATTTCTAGTTCTTTTAATTTTTGAATTAATCCGTATTGTAACAAAAAGCCCAATGTGCAGACGTTTGTCAATAATTATTAAATCAAACAAAACCTATGACGTAATTTTATAGTGTCAATAACGAATTTTTTATTTTAAATTGCATACGATATGTTCATCTACGTTAAGTCAATGGAATACATTAAAATAGTTATAACATAAGAATGAAACATCGTACAAACTTAAAAATTATCACAAAAAATGTCTAATTTTTCAAGTAAAGTATTCTGTAAATTTTATAAAGCTACGTTTTGTAGTTATGGAGTATTCCGTGTAAAGATCGGCATTCTAATTGATTAATAATTTTGTTATATTATATTTTCGCTTTTCTCCGTTGATTTTAACTGATTTTACCGTTGCCACTTCGTGAAACTTTGCTGACGTGAGCTAAAAAATATCATAACGTTCGAAAGGAATATCGTAGAGACTTGAAAATAGTCACGTTAAAATTCTTATTTTTTAAACTAACTATTCTGTGAATTTCAAAGCTCTGCGTTTTGTAGTTACGGAACCTATAATATACTGACAAACCAACAAACAAACACACATCCGGACAGATTTTCGAGATTTCTGCTTTATATATAAGACTAGCAAAAGTACCCGTTCTTCGCACGGAGGTAAATAAAATAACGACAAATAACTAAAAATATATACATTTCCTCTCCTTTCTTGGATAATCGCATATACCATTTTAGAATTCCTCCTTAAAAAAGTTAAAGCTGTTTTTTATAATTTTAAATATTTTTATTTGTAATAAATTAGAAGTTAAAAAAGTAAAAATATATCTATACTACTTGGTTGCTAATACACCAATAAATATTCCTATAAATCCTAGTTTATCCCTCATAGCCCAGTAGAGATAGCTCAAAAAAAAAGAGGTTGGCTTGCAAAAAATGGAGTAGTTTTGATTTTCGGGTATGTTGTATGTATCGACCCCCTCGTGAAAAATCCAAGTTTTCGACCTCCCACCCCTTGTGCGTTTTCCGCCATCTTGAAAAAACCGCTAAAAAAAGGCACTTTTTAAAGTTTTTCCTCAATAACTCTCTTCCAGTACATTTTAGGTTAAAAGTCACAATTACAATTTTAAAGAGCATTAAATTTCCTATATATTTCATATATAACATGTTGGAAAATTCTGAACATGTACTGAGATATAGGACAGTGAAAATCTATAAAAATTTCAAAAAAATGAAAAAAGTCAGATATGTCGTTAGTTTTACTTGAATAACTTTTTTTTGTGCAGTTTAGCATAAAATGCATAATAACAAATCTTGTAGAGGATTAAATTTCCTACAAGATCCATACAAAATATTTGTAATTACTACCAATAGATGATGAGAAATGTTGAAATAACAATAACAATGTCGCACGTATTTTCCCTTTCATCTCTTGCATATTTCCAGTTGTAGGAGTTTCGGTTCTCGTTCTGTTGTGTTTGCTCGTTTTTTTGTTTTTAAGCTATGTAGTGTGTGCTCAACTGTGTACTGTGTCGAGTTTGCATGGAACTGTGTGCTTTATCTGTGCTGAAAGTTTGAGTGAAGGTGAAACGTTCGTAGTGAAAGAGCTAGGCGAATTACCTGAGTCCAGTGTAAAACGTAAACTTTCAACTCATTCTGCTTTTCTGAATAATATGAACGAAGTGAGGGTTCATACTTCATGGCAAAAGAGCTAATAATGGCAAGCTGATTGCAGCTTACCTCTGAAGGGCAGCTTCTCAAACTACGCCTGGACCATCCCGTAGATCGTTGAATGAATGTGTTTACACTTTCAAACATCACTGCTTCCTCTATGGAAACGAATTACCTAAGGATTTTGAGGAGAAGCAGAAAAAATACACTTTGGATAGACGTGATAAAGTGTTTTTGTGTGGAAAACTGTCCATGAAAGAATCAATTTTGAGTATTGTCAATGCATGTGGGAATCAATGGGTGCATAAAAGACTTCGACGTATTTTCACTCTACCCGATTCTACTGGTGTTAGTTTTCATTTGAAGACTTGGTTAATCAGATTGAAGGAGAGTTTCGTCCAGATATGAAAATTATAAAAGCGAGGCTTCGGAAACAATATGGAGATGATGTATTGATTACTGACTCACATCCCCATACATCAGTGATATGTTTCAAAAAGACTAATTACAAAATTCTTAGTGATAACTGGTACGGCGAAAGGAAAAAAAAACTTGGAAGAAGAACGTATCCTTCAGGTTGCAGCTTACGTCATTGCAGAAGACATTCGTTCTCACGTTTATTACTATAGTGTGTATACACCTTCAGTTGACTTCCTTCAGGATGTGAAGTCTGTGATACCACCTTCTTTACTTTATTTCATGGAAAGTGTGATTATGAAAGACAAGAAAGGCCAGCTGGATGGACTGAATGTGACATTGTCACATTCAGTCATAGCCGCAGTAAGATCACGGTCATTTTTGTCATCCCTTCTTTTTGGAGTAGGTACTTATTTGTACAAGAAATTTGGATCACGACTTCATCTTATTATCATTCTTGGGATTTTCTTCCAGTTATGAGAGAGTTTTTAGATTTGAGTTTTCTGCTGTACTTCATGCGGACGCAACCCTCAAGAAAAATGCATTCTGCCAATTCATTTTTAATAATGCTGACTTCAACGTTAACACTCTGAATGGAGAAAGTACATTTCATGCAATGGGAGTGATCATTTCTGTTACTCCTAGCAACTCTGTGATCCCAGATGCATACGATTCTGTTGTAGTTATTGGTGAATACCTTGACCTTTTAGTATTGGTCACGGGTTTAGCACCAGACAATGTGTTCTTTTGCAAATCTGGTAGGAGCAACATGGCAGATGCGTTGTACTCCAAAATATATAAAAATATTGTGGAAAACATTATTTTTCTACATGCGATAAGTGGCTGCGATTCAATCTCCGCTCTATTTGGGCAGGGGAAAATGAAGTTTTGTACCACATTAGAAAGTCATGTATTCCACAATGAAAGTATTACCATTTTCAAAGATCTAGTTGGAGAAAAAGAAAACATCACGGAAGCCACTGAAATTTCCTTGTGGCCCTTTTTGGCGGTGACCTAAACACTTCTATAGATGAGTTGCGGTATCTTCGCTTTTCTAAAGCTGCTATAAACACAAAATTCAATTTGGCTTGACTACATCCAACTAAGGATGTAGTTCAATATCATGCATGTAGAACTTATCTGTAAGTTCAAACCTGGATGGGGTATGAAAAGACGCTCTCAAATGGGGCTAGAAGAAGGATATTGGTGGCCTAACTCCAGTCCCAATGAATAAAGAACCAGCTCCACAGGCATTGCTTAACATGATTTCGTGCCAATGCAAAAAGACGTGTTAACAAATGCAGCTGCAAAAAAAGCTGGGTTTCGATGCTCCGTAGTATGTCTTCATTGTGGATTCCAGTCCAGTAGTAATGCACCAGAGGTTGAATTGAACATGGAAGAAGACGAGTTTGACGATCTACTGCCTATTGGTTGAAGTAATGAACTACAATATATACATCAAGCACACCTGTGCTAAAACAACAAAACTTTATGATGGATTTTTAATTTGAGATTTTGTATATATCCTTAAAACGAAAGTTAAGAGAATATGAGTGATAGAACGAGAGGTCACGGGTTCAAGTTAAACAAATCCCATTTTAATCGGGAAGGGAGAAAACACTATTTCTATAATAGGGTAATAGACAAATGGAACAACTTGCCAGTGAATATTGTTAATTGTAAAGGAGTAACGGATTTTAAGAAGAAGTTAGATATGCATTGGGGGATAGTTAAGAGGTACTAGATGGACCAACCTTGTTGGGCCTTGAGCCTGTTGTTGGTCGTCAATATTTGTATTTGTATTTTCAAATTGCATTAAGTTTAAATATAGGTATTTGTAAATGCTTTAAAAATTTGTGTTTTTCATTGTAAAGTTTTTGTATTCTCCTAAATTTAACATAAATCTCATGTATTGCATGCAAGTTCATGTACTACATACGTGAACTATATTTATATTATTACATACATAATAGATTAAAGATATTACTTTCAGGAATACTAATTTCAACCAAGGGTGATATTTGCAGTTTACAACCAACTTTCACCAAAATTATTATTTCAACATTTCTCGGCATCTGTTCGTAGTAATTACAAATATTTTGTATGGATCTTGTAGTAAATTTAATCCTCTACAAGATTGGTTATTACGCATTTTACGCTAAGCTGCACAGAAAAAAGTTATTCAAGTAAAACTAACCAAATATTTGACTTTTTTCATTTTTTTGAATTTTTTATAGATTTTTACGGCCCTATATCTCAGTACATGTTCAGAATTTTCCAATATGTTATGCATGAAATTTGTAGGAAATTTAATGTTCTTTAAAATTGTAATTGTGACTTTTAACCTAAAATGTACTGGAAGAGAGTTATTGAGGAAAAACTTAAAAAAGTGCCTTTTTTTAGCGTTTTTTTCAAGATGGCGGAAAACGCACAAGGGGTGGGAGGTCGAAAACTTGGATTTTTCACGAGGGGGTCGATACATACAACATACCCGAAAATCAAAACTACTCCATTTTTTGCAAGCCAAAATCCTATCTCTACTGGGCTATCAAGAGGTATGGGGTTTTAAAAATTAAACATTCCTGCACAAAAGTACTTTTAGAAATTAATAGGAATATCCTTTCGGTATGGGTAGTACATAGTTGCATGAAATCCTCGGTACATAGTTGCATGAAATCCCATAATAAAAATCGACATTTGTAAAATTCTTAACTCCAAGTGAAATCAGCTGATGGGTATAAGTAATATACTATCATGTAGACGAAAGTCAGGCAATTTTTACGTGTCGATTTTTACCCCCCCCCCCATCTTTTACTATTTCCAAATGCCCATGTTTTAAAGATTTCCCATGAATGCTATTATCACAGAAGAATAACCACCAATTTTAATTTTAAGAACATTTATTTTTATTTCCGTATGAATGTATTAAAAATTTCGTATTTACTTATTTTGTTAAACCATTTTTCATAATTTTTTTATTTTGCGGTTCTATTGTTATTGATTGCATTCGCATCAAAATACCTGTTATATAAATATTTAGTAAGTTTCCACAGCAAATTAAAGCCAAGACGCACTTCATTCAAAGAATAAACTGTTATAACTTGGCGATTGTTTAGCAAACGGTGCAGCATATTATAAACTCACCATGTACTTTCAGTCATTCAGAATATTCATTCAGAACAACAATTCAGAACATTTAATTCTTAATGATCGCCATTTAATGTTTTAAAAGGAAATATTCATTGGCACATTAAATAAAATATTTATTTTCTCAATTATCATTTTGTATATGTGGAATTTTATTCTTTAATAACATTAAAAAGCCATGTAGAGTTGAAAATTCACAGTGAAACTAAGCTTCGAACAATTAAAAAAAAATACTTGCATTAAATATTTTTCAAATTAAAAAAAAATGGACGTTCATACACAGATTACTCACATTTTGGAAGAATTGTTCTAAAAGTTCGATCTAAGATAATGAAATATAGTTACAATTAACCTGTATACAAACAAAACAAAAGATATAATACAATTATAACATTTTAAAATAATTTTAAACCATTTCCCTAAAATAAACTGCTGGTTGTTTTCATTTTGAAATGAATCCGTATTGTAACAAAAAGCCCAATGTGCAGACGTTTGTCAATAATTATTAAATCAAACAAAACTTATGACGTCATTTTTATAGTGACAATAACGAAAAAATTTATTTTTAATTGCATACGATATGTTCATCCACGTTAAGTCAATGGAATACATTAAAATAGTTATAACATACGAATGGAACATCGTACAAACTTTAAAATTATTACAAAAAATTTATAATTTTTCAAGTAAAGTATTCTATAAATTTTATAAAGCTACGTTTTGTAGTTATGGAGTATTCCGTGAAAAGATCGGCATTCTAATTGGTTTATAATTTTTTATATTATATTTTCGATTTTCTCCGTTGATTTTAACTGATTTTACTGTTGCCATTTCGTGAAACTTTGATGACGTATGCTAAAAAATGTCATAACATTCGAATGGAACACCGTAGAGACTTGAAAATAGTCGCGTTAAAATTCTTATTTTTTGAACTAACTATTCTGTGAATTTCAAAGCTCTGCGTTGTGTAGTTATGGAGCCTATTTTGTACTGACAAACAAACAAACCAACAAACCAACATCCGGACAGATTTTGGAAATTTCAGCTTTATATATTAGATAAGATAGTATTAAAATGCATATGCAACGTTAAAACTACGCAATAAAAATACATAAAATTTTCTAGACATGTTTCGGGAAGTCATACTATAAAATTATCACTTGTTTTGTTAAATGTATTCGAATATTGGAAAAAAAATCAAAATATACGTGAATATTAAGAATAAACATTACTTATTAACATATTATTTTAAAGTTTCATTTTAATGCCAATAAGGTGTAAATATATTAAGAAAATATATTAAGAATATATATATATATATATATATATATATATATATATATATATATATATATATATATATATATATATATATATATATATATATATATATATATATATATATATATATATATATATATATATATATATATATATATATATATATATATATATATATATATTTTTTTTTTTTTCTTAATATATTTACACCTTATTGGCATTAAAATGAAACTTTAAATAATATGTTAATAAGTAATGTTTATTCTTAATATTCACGTATATTTTGATTTTTTTTTCCAATATAATAAATTTAACAAAACAAGTGATAATTTTATAATATGATTTCCCGAAACATGTCTAGAACATTTTATGTATTTTTATTGCGTAGTTTTAACGTTGCATATGCATTTTAATACTATTTTATTGTACAATATACTGAAATATCTTTTTATATAAAAGTTTAAATTACCTAACAGCAATTAATCAACGTCGTCCATAAAAATACAAAGATAACGAAGAAAAAAAAATATATATATATATATATATATATATATATATATATATATATATATATATATATATATATATATATATATATATATATATATATATATATATATATATATATATATATATATATATATATATATATGTATATATATATATATATATATATATATATATATATATCTTTAAATATATTTCTCTTACGCTTTGATTGAAAAACGCTGTTTTTCTGTACGCGGAGTGGCAACAGTTAGTTTGTTTACGAAATTCTGTTGCGCCCGCATTTTTATTTTGCCATTATGTAAGCCATTTTTACGATTAACCTCTTCAATTCATTAGTAAATAATTATTTTGATGATGTCAGCTTAAATTAGGAAGAATATAAGCCTTATTAAATTAGAAAATAGAAGTTTTGAAAAACGCTTTTTTAAGCTTTAAATGAGCAGAAAATTAAGGTTGCGCCATCTGTTGGCAATTTTAAAAACTAGATTTCTATGAGCTTCATTTTTATGACGTATTAACTCAGTAAATTCTGATACTTCTGGTAGGCGACATTATGGTAAGCTTAACGTCAATTATGACCAAAACAAACTACCAATAATGTCAGAAATTTAACCAAAACGCAGGAAAGGTTTGAAAATACTGAGGAAAATAATAAATAATGGTAGAAATAAATAATAAATAATAGTAGAAATAAAATAATATTGATGCCAAGATGAATAATAATTTAAATTTACAGTTTCAACGTTTAAAGTTTTGGTCATATAATTATAAAAAGTATTGTTACTAGGACACATTGTTATTGTGTCCTACCTTTTAGCGAGCGAAGCGAGAAGTGGTTTGCGGAGCAAACCTATGAGGATTGCGTAGCAATCCTCCGCGGGTTGGCGGAGCGTTAGTAATAAATAAATAAATAAATAAATATATATATATATATAAGAAAATATACATGAAAAAGTTTTCCAGAGCCTATTTGAGAGCAATATGGCCTATATTTGAGAGCAATATATCCCTATGTCTTAGAGACATTTTAAAATTGGACGACTTAGTTCAGACAATCCTGTATTATAATTATAATTTAACTGGTTTAAAAATAGATGTTGTATGGTATTGGTAACTTTAGGTCAAAAAAACATTTTTTTTTCTTTCTTTACGCAACCCGATTTATAATTGTCTTTGAAAGTCAATTTTTATGTGCACAAGAGTTTCATAATTCTATTATCTATATCTATTTAAACATTCCTCAGTTCCTTTAATTTCCTTAACGGTAAGTCTTTTATAAAATCTCCAGCATTGCAAAAAAAATTCTTCTATTTGCTGTTTGTTCCTAGCTCAAAATAATTAATTGGACTTTTATTAGTTTAATCGTCAAATTATATTGTTCAAACATCGGCATTCCCATTGAATTGTCAGCTAAAGTATTTTATTCGTATACTTCGGTAAATTAAAATTTCCAACGGTTTCAAGTCCTATGCACATAAAGAAAATCTTATTATTTTAAAGGATTTGGTTTAACAAATCTTTTAAAACGTAAGGAATAGCAAATGTGTTATTTCTAAAGCGATGTAATTTGAATAAAATATTTCATTGTTATTTTAAAGCTGTTTAAGAAACTTCGTCTTGGTAATAAAAAAAATAATATTTGATTGTTTTTGCTAAAAATGTTGTGATATTTATGTAAATTTTTTTTATTGTTTGTAAAATCTTTATTGATAATTTTTTTTTATTAAAAATCATTTAACAGGATTTGTAACGTAAAAATAAAGCATTCTTTATATAAAATAATAATATTAAAAAATAGAAAACTGATTTTCAGGAAAATGTGCTTAAAAGTAAAAAATAGTTTATAATTTTACCAACAAGTTGAAGAAAATTGAATTATTTAATATCAGTTTTATACTTATTACAACTTTTATTTAAAACGGCGCCAACATTTAGGCATGTTTTTTGTAAAAGAGCACCAACTTCAAAAAGTTATAATAAATATAAAACTAATATTGAATAATTCAATATCTTCAACTTATCCGTAAAATTAAAAATTATATTCTACTTTTTAGCGCATTTTTCTGTAAGTTGGTTTTTCATTTTTTTAAAAAGGTTACATTATTTTTCCATATATAAAAAAACTAACAGAGGAATTGATAACCTTTCTCCTTTTTTTGCGCACTTTGGCGGGTTTGGTTGGCACCCTCTTCGGTCGGTTAAAAATTGACAATTTAACTATAATTCAATACTCATCTTAATATAAATTTTTATATGTATGTAATAGACTACATGTTGTTTTTTGTATTTACTCTTTTTATTATAAATACAGTAGTGATTACTAAAAATATTACGACTTTGAAAGGTTATTCCACCTTTGCCAAACAACTTAAAGCGCTATTTCACATATTGAAAAAGGATATTCGGGAGTTAAATTTGTTTGTTTGGCAAATGTTTGTAAGTTATTCCGTCATTGCATTTAATATTTTATTGTTCCTTGTCTGTTGGCGTTGAGATGACAAACGCACAAATGACTTTCAGAGGCATTGAATATGCTAAAATGAATTGTTTAAGTCTGTTCATGTGTTCTAACAATATATTTTTTTTGTAACTAAGGAATTTGTCCCATCTATAAGTTAAGTATCATACGTTGGTTCCGTCAATTTAGTGATAAAGAATGCTTTTGCATAAGCAAAAGATTTTATCGACAGTGCAATAAAGAAATCTTCTAGAGGCGTTTAACTTGTGTTTTAACACCATACTATAAAAAATATCGATATTCTATATTTTAGTTGTTTTTAGGAAAGTTCTAACGATATCCAACAAACAAGCCGGCTCTGATGACGTCACTGTAGGCGTTACCATTCTAGTTGTGCAAATATATTAATATAATTATATCATTGAAAATGTATATTAAACAGAAATCAAATGTAGAGAAGAGTAATATTTGACACAAATCCAGGTATCAATATATAGAACAGGAATAAAAATTTATATCCAATATCCAGTTTTTCAGCTTCATCTATATTGATTAATTAATCGATAATATTGCATTGAGTAACTTTAATAACATTTTTACATAAATATCGTAGTTAAATAAGCCAGTAAAACGAATATCTCTTTCCCAATCGAACTTTGTAATTTTATAAATAAGAAATGCATTTATTTAGAAAAAAAAATCTTATTTTAATATCATAAACATTCTACTTCATAATAAATATCCTTCTGAAGTCGGGTGTGCATCAATTATTACTTTTAATTGCAAAGTCATCATTAACTGTATCATTTACTTTTTCTCTTTCAACTATTCAACGTTTTTTAAATGAAAACAATAGCTTCTCAGAAATATTTCTAATGTCCTAAAAGCCACATTGTTTAATTCTTTTAAAGAATTCGCCATTTTTTAATAAAGGGAAAGGTATTCAATACCTCGTTGTTAATACCATTTACACAATTGCGTTCTTTTTTAACGGTTCCTTTCTATTGTAAATATAATTGGGGATATTCCTTCAAAACTCCTCTGCTAATTTCACATTATACGTTAAGAAAAAATAACTCGTGTCATTTTTTTTATTAATTATTGTTCTCCATTTTCAGATGTCAAAAGAAATGGAACTGCTTTGAAATGGAAGTAAAGTGAAGGGAATATTTTGACAAGAAGTGAATTATTTCAAAATGATGTGTGCGGAAAGTTTTAAGAATGTGTCGTCCTAGGAAGCAACGTTTAAATCTAGTATTTTTTGCTTTATAAAATTAGTACTAGCATATTTTGAAAAAAGTAAATATTCCAATGTTTTATTAAATTGAAACTAATGGATCAATTTGAATATCATATATATTATTGGTAAATTCCTAGTGTACGGTGCCTCCTTGGCGCGATTCTGAAAATTGGCGACACGGCCTTTGCAAAACGACGTGAAACGGCGCGAGAAAAAAAAGTAGGGTTTCCGTACATCATGATATTGCTAGAAACGTCATGAAATAGGGTTGCCAAACTATAAAATTTATCTCCCACCAATTGTCGCCATTTACGGTGCCCCCGCCAATCATATTTGGCGGGGGCACCGTACACTAGGAATTAACCATATTATTTCTGTAGTAAAGATCCCTATTTCGGCCCTTGTACTCAATGGATCTTAACACATAAGCTATCAAAAGAAAGAGAAATTTTCAGAAGTTTTGACGAATCGTACGTTCATCTCATAAATATCAACTGTTTTTTTTAAATGATTTTAAAATAATTCATTTAAACGTGTTTTTATATAAACCGTTGATAATGCTGCCATCTATGAATGAGCAGAAGTGTTAAACTTTTATGATATTTTGGCTATAAGAAATATGCTAATATATATCGCCCTAAGAACGCATGAGTGTGTGTGTGGGGGGGGGGGGTTGATCACGTGATAATTATCGCACGAGCATGCTAGTTCATCCATAATTCATTTAAAACTAATAGTCATACATTGTTAGGCTAATTAACGAAACCTAATAAACCCACCTTTTTGTTTTATTTGTTGCAACTAAAGTTCAGAGACCTGTATAGAATAAGCGAAGTAGTGGGACAAAGATAATGTTTTATTATGACAATACTGCTAAATGTAATACAAACAAATTATGCTTATCTTCCGACAATTTGTGACCATCACCCTGTATATTCTATTTATAACTTCATGTATAATATTTAAATATTTTTTAAAAAGTTTGTTTGATATTGGATATCTTTTTTACGAAATCTAAAATTTTCCCGAGATCAGTTAACTTTAATATTTAATTTAGAGAGGATATTTTTTAAATAACTTTAAAACAAAATCAATTTTGCCCCTCCCCGATTTTTTTACCACCTTACATGTTAAAATAATCAATTTTTATATTAGCTCATATGTAGTTTTATATTAGCTCATATGTATTTTTATATTAGCTCATATGTAGTTTTATATTAGCTCATATGTAGTTTTATATTAGCTCATGTGTAAAAGTAATAAGGCTGTGAACTTGATGCATATGGGCTAACACATAAATAGCTTTTTACGAAGAAAAGTGTGTGTTCCTTGAAAGAAAAGTAACTATTAAGAAATTGTTTTTTATTTTTATCATATATTAAAATGCTTAACAGTCGATGAAGGAAGAAATGCATTTACATGAAAGGAGCAAACGCAACAGTAGATCATACAGAGAATATATTGACAAAGAAACACTTCACTAGACGCACATACAACAAATGGAATGTGAACGGAGCTTTTGTACTACAGAACTCAAGGGCTTGAACACCTCAAGAAAATCACTCAAAAAATGAAAATATACAACTTTTGATTCAATCAGTGGTGACTCGAGAGTGGGGCCAGTCACTTTTTTGGAGACTGGTGTCGATTTTTTTAATACCTTTATATACAATTTAATAAAAAAAATATCGGCATTTGGTAATGTTTTTAATATATAATTCAAAGCAAAATTCACTGGCTTCGTAGTCAGAGTTCTGATTTATAATATTTTGAGTTTCAAAGACAACATGGAAAAAGCGATTGCATCGCATTGTCCATCCCAAGAAGAAATCACATATTTTTTAGGAAGGCTGTGAAACTTAAACCTCAGTTCTCTTTATGTCTGCACAATATTTACATATTTCCGAAAAGACTCTTATAATTTTAATTTTTTTTTTAAATTCGAATGTTAAATAATGAAATTCACTGATTTGCTTGCAATTCTTTTGTTATTATGGCCCCCTCAAGAGCCCGCCACTAGATTCAATATTTAATAATTGCAGAGGAGAATAATCGGCACTTGTTTTTTAAAAGTTCGTACGGTTCAAAATTTTTTTTACAAATTAATTTCGTTTAAATATTAAGAACCATGATAATGTATTCAAAAGATGCAAAGAATCAATTGGTTATGTGAAGTATTTTATTTGTAGTAATGTACCCTATGCACGGGAAGTCATTTTATTGTATAAGTGACGTCACTCGCAGATCATCTTTGTGTATTTGTATGTCCACGTGGTTTCTAATTTACCAATCACAACAGCAAAATCGATTCTTTATCCACTAGCATTTAATCTCGACACTAGGTTGTGCATAGTGCTTATAAGAGTAGTTTTTTTAATGGACATTATGCACGACTTGATGTTGAGCACAGACATGGCGTCATTCTGAGATATATAAGTGACGTCACGCTCATTTATTATCGGTTGGTGATGATCACGTGGTTTGTTATTTGTCAATCACAGAGGCTAATTGACTTTGCGCTTTTTCAATCAAAATACAGTGACATTTGAATTTCGAAAACCGGTCGTACATAGTGTCCATTGAATAAATTAACATAACGAAGAATATTACGACAAAACCAAAAATTAAAAATCCGAAGATAATTTTTAATTTAATGATATTTGAACAATTATTAATATTTATTATAATTTTTTTGTGAGCTGATGTTAGTTAAAAATGCCGTTTTACATGAAGTTTTGAGAAATGTAAAAATGAAAAATGACCCACTCTTCTAAAATCCCCTGGTCAAGTTTCAAAACCACGATTCATCGGAAATCCTGGCACTTAAAACTTACCAATAATCCTATATCTCCACACTACTGAAGGTGCTAAAATATTAATAGGTACCACAAACAATCCTTAATTTGAGTTCTGCAGCTGCGCGTAGCTCATAATATCACAAAACAATCAGAATTAAAGCCGGGGTGTTATATCCTGCATTAAAGAGAAGGAAAACTACATATTTCTTTAAATTAGACACTTTTTAACACGGATCTTTTTGGAAACTACCATTGGTGGTGAGAACTAATCCAACTACAAATTAATAAATTAACGTGGTACAGAACCATACAGTGAATATCTTAGGAAATGTACTTTAATAATATCTTATTTATATATATAATTTCGTATATTTATTTGATTCCAATAGATGTTAACCTTTTTTGATGGTTCATAACGGCAATCTTGTCTAGAGATCACATTCGCAATTGCAATCTTGTCTAGAGAGCACATTGGCAATTGCAATCTTGTCTAGAGAGCACATTGGCAATGGCAATCTTGTCTAGAGAGCACATTGGCAATTGCAATTTTGTCTAGAGATCACATTGGCAATGGCTATCTCGTCTAGAGAGCACATTGGCAATGGCAATCTTGTTTAGAGAGCACATTGGCAATTGCAATCTTGTCTTGAGAGCACATTGGCAATTGCAATCTTGTCTTGAGAGCACATTGGCAATGGCAATCTTGTCTAGAGAGCACATTGGCAATTGCAATCTTGTCTAGAGAGCACATTGGAAATTGCAATCTTGTCTAGAGAGCACATTGGCAATGGCAATCTTGTCTAGAGAGCACTACCAGCGTTCTAATTTTTTTTTGGACGAGTGTAAACTGGTGAATGAGTCAGCGAATTTCGCATAGGTAATACAATTTTACTCTATATATACACTTTTTACACAATTCTCGTTTGTTAGACAGGCGCTCTAACGCATTTTAATCTTTTAATCATCGGAATGGGATTATAAGTGAGTTTGTGTAATTTAGGGCCAAATTATAGATTTTAGTAGGATTTTTGTGCTTGTGAGTAGTTTTACACAATAATCAATAGAAAAAGTTTTTTTTAATTCAGGGCAAATCGGGGCAAGATCACGAGCGAGTTCGTCTATATTTTATAAATATTCTTAAAAGAATAATCATATATATATTTAATTAATATAAATGATTTATTTAAAAAAATTAACATACTCTTTTTTACATATTGTAATTATTTTTAAATTTTGGATATAATTTATAGTTTCAAGAGCGTCAAATTAGTATTATCAAATTAGTAGAAAGCAAAGTAAAATCTGCTTTTAAATGTAACAAATATTTATTACAATAATCATGAATGAATTATGTTTTATATATATTCAAAGACATAAGAAAATTCCCCTAGCACCGTAATCTTGCTCCAACTCCCTTATACCCGAGTGTAAAATATTTTTTTCTTCCATTTTTATACATCTTTCTGTTAAACTCCCTGCTGAAAGGATTTGGTGTACACAATGCAAGGAAAACATCGCTTTTTGTAAGATATTAAGAACAATCAAACACTTTTGGGGGAGGTTCACATTAATGAAGAACAAAGAAACACAGGGGGAGGGGGGAATTCGAAAGTTCGCTTGACAGAAGGAATGTCAAGGAACAATCGGCCGTTTGTTGTTGACAGAAGGTGGAGTCCCCATACAAGGTGCCAGTCATGGAGAGAGTATTCGAAAAAAATATTAGTGTAATTTATAATGAAAATATGGAGTGGATTTTGTTTAGAAAATTATGTCGAATATAAATATGTTTTAGTTCGGGATTATCTGAGCATTCAGAGAAGAGTATGTGTATTAAATTTATTCAGCAACTATAAAATAAAACTACTCAATCTTTTCTACTTTGAAAATAAAGAGTATAATTTTTGCTGGAAAGTAGAAACGTTATTAGTATTAAAAATTTATAATATTAAAAGAATTCCCAATTTTGTTTATATTCCACTTAACAAAAAAATACGTTTCTCGTTTAAATAAATAAAATGAGGTTTATATTTCCTAAAAACGCAATGCATTCACTGTTTTTAAGCATTTCGACAAACCTTAATATATATCAATGTAAACAAAACGAGAATTCAATAAATTAATGTTAACTTATCAAATACGTGAAATTTACATGAATTTTTTTTATGGATAAATAACCAATAAACATAATAATGTCCCGCCCTACAAATTAAAAGTTACCTAAATGAAAAAGTATGCAAAGCGTACTATTTTTACTGAACTTTCAGTAAATTAAAAAAGCAAGCTCAAGAAAGCCTTAAGGTTCAATAAGAATTAAAGAATATTTATTGAATTATTTTTATTAAAGTACATTTTTATGCAGCTTCGATAAAATGGTTAATAAAAAATATTATATTTCAAAATATTTTATAGTTTAAAACAGTAATCGTCTAAAACATCTAAAATTATTTTATTGCTTTAAAAAAAGTTAATTGTAATTTTAATATAACGACACCAAAATTAAATTTCTAAGTTAAGTACAACAAATTATTTTTTGAAAATCAATACTAAAATTGCACCAAAGCTTGCAAATCAAAGCTTTGGTACAAGATTGCCTGAATATGTAACATTGAACTCATTTTTCCCAGTGATGACTTTTTCATGTTTGATCAAGTCTAAATTAATATAAGTTTAGATATATTTGCAAAAACAACTCCAAATTTGCTAAAGTGTATTTTCAAACATATTACTTTAATTTGTCTTTAGGGATTAGTAATATATCGATAATATTTGTTTCAGTAATTATTTAAAAAACTTATTTGAACAGTGAAATTAACGAAATTTTTTTTTTTAAATATAGCTGTTCAAATAACAAAATCTGTGAAAAACAGTTTGTTAATCCTATTCTTTTATTTTTAAAAATTTAAAATAAAAAAATTTCAGAAAATATTTTTTTTACTTATATAATAAATAAGAAAGTTAAAAATTAAAAAAAATTATATAAAAAAATTTCAGAAAATATTTTTTTTACTTATATAAAAAATAAAAAATTTAAAATTAAAAAAAATTATATAAAAAAAATCTGAAAAAATGTTTGAGTGTGAGATTATGTTTATCTGCATAAGTAGAAAAAAAATTATAACGATATCTGCGAAATAAAAGCAAAACGTGTCCCCTAAACCCCTTTAACTGCCAAAATTAAATAATAAATCCAACTTTGAATAACTCAATTCTCGAATGACATAAATGAACCCATTCGTAACGGGCACCCTGTAACGGGTCCTCCTTTTTTGAGGGCCTTTTAAGGGGGGGGTAGGTCGAGTGATATGTGCGAAGAGAGTCTGTGTGTGTCGTTCTTGTGCTTTGGTAGGGGGGTGCTGGAGAGAAGGGGGGTCGGCTAAGGGGCGTACAGCGTCAGCGCCTGGACAATCTTGGGGTCGTGCTTCGAGCCCTCCTTGAATTCCTCCAGAGAGAGCTGGTTATCATGATTCTAGAAGAACAGAAGAAGGGTTGTTAGTAAGTGGTTAAAATTATTTGAAGTATTAATATTTAATGGACTCTACACTAAGAAAATGGATGCTCATTTTCAAGGAAGGTTTCGTTACATTTGACAGGATTCGCATGCAGTTTCCGAAAGTAAAAATAAGGAGTGCGAAAGACTTTTTCAAGGACCATAACAGCAATTGATAAGGATGTTTTCTTAATGGAAAGAACTTTACATAAATTTGAAAGTTAGCTCTAAAGTCGCAAATATGATTCGTAGTAAAATATGATTTTATGATTAAATAAATGAATCAACATAAAAGAGGTAAATAGGTGCAATCAGAGAGTTGTAATATTAAATAGAGAGCACCTTCAATACCAGACTCTCGTAAGGACGCGGTGTCAACATTGAAAAGAAAAACTCTCATCACGTGGTTATACCACTGCCACATTTGGCGTTCAGACATCTGCAGGAGTTTCAAATTTGGCGCACTTTCTTCTCTTTTGGTGATATGGAGTTCTGTCCGTATTTAACTTTTAACATATATGTACGTATTTACTTATTTTCAAGCAATATGCGCTAAATATTTCCTCTTTATTAACGAAACGAAAATATTTTATTTGTGTTCAATACTCGAAGAAGCAAAACTCTTTATATTTTTTTCAGGTTTTATTGTTCATATTTTCTTATTGAAGTATACAAAATAACAATTGATAGAACTTCGCTTATGGTAAATTTTTTACATAAAAACGTAATGCAATTATTTGAAAACTGCAAAGCAAGAAAAATCTCTTTAATATATCTGTTAAACTCCCTTAAATTGTGCCACTTGTTAAAAAAAATATATTTAAATACAAAATTAAACACAAAACCATATTACAATACTTCGATCTCGTTTAGTTCTTAAAGTCGCCAAGGCCTGCCAAGTAATATTGGGTCATGAATGAATTGGCATTTCCACATATCACGTGGTTTCAATGATGTACACACGGAAATCAGTATTTTTATTCCTCTATTTGTATCATTACTCTATGGGTGCAATCATCTAAACGTATGCAAATACATTTTTTTTGCTTTGATACGTAGTTGTGTTTAACTCCCATTAAGATAAAATATTTGCAATAGAAATTTAGTAAAATGATTTAAATAATAGTCGTTTCAAGGAATTTTTAAGAACCTTCTGCAACTTGAAACTTTCTAAGGACTTATTGAAAAAATAAAATAAGGTGTTCTAAATACTTTATCTTTATGAGGGGCCCCATGGAAAGGAAATGAAACGAATTTTTAATGACCATACGAGCCCTGTTTGAAGAAACAGTTGTTCGTCAAAAATGAGGACGATTTCGCATAAAAATCGATGTCACGGCACGGGATCTCTTGGTACGAAGTTGCGCGAGAGCCAGAAAATCTCGTTGTATATTGCGATAATATACAACGAGAGTTCATACCATCGAAAAGAAATTGGAGTAAATGTCTTTCGTTAAAAATTTGAGGATTCTTGTTTCTCCAAAAGTTAAGTAATTCAATGGCGAATAGTTTTACAAAATTGGTAAAAATAGCCTTGAAGATCCTAGAATGCTCAGAAAGAAAAGTTATTTCTATGAATGTAGGCACAAAATGTGATCAACAAAAGCACTTGTCTCGAATTCCACTTCATTTCGTAAATAACAACTAAGCCTATTGCTATTTTGTTAAGCACGTGTTTATTTTTAATATTGAAAATGGATTCTTCGTCCTTTAGATAGGATCGATATCACGTTGTGCATATTATAATAAGTTCTAAGAAAGAAGGGTAGGTGTGCACAGTAGCTCATGTTTGAAGGAATTTTCAGCGGAGATAATTGATTTTTTTAACAATAACCTGGTTTTGAAAGTGTTTTGCTTCAAAATCAAGTTATTAGTATATATTTGTAACGAAAGATTTTCGAGTTTCATTAAATATTACAAAGACTAGTAGGTTATATTTTTTGGCCGATAACGTCGCATGTCTTAGGCTTTACATCAGCAATTTTCCAAGCAATATACGTAATATTTAAAGCATAAAAATGTTGATTTGTAAAATTATATTTTTTAACCAAAAAAATACACTTTATAGGTCGACTATTATTATAGAATACTTATTAACTGAGAATAATTTGGGGGTATTTGCAGTTATTATAGAACATAATAGAAGTTAGTCTTTTAATCCTTGCTCTTCAGGTCCTTGATGTTCTTTTCCAAATAATAAATACCATATATTATATCTGTTACTGAATAATTTATTTTTCATAAATACATATTTATCTCTATTTACATTCTTGCTGTGTAAATTACGGAAGGTATAAAACAAAATCAAATTTCTAAGGGAGATTAGTAAATTGGATTCAATATGCTTAAAACTTTCCCCTCCAAACGCTTAGAGAACTTCAAAATAAACTTAATACTGAGATCAAATGTAAACTCAAACTTGTTTTTGTGCGGTGGATAGGGACCGCATAAAAAAAAATCACACTAAACTTCACGAGTAGCTATAAAAAATAGTTCTTTCAACACAATTTTTTTATGCAGTGAATAGGGACCGCATAAAAAAGTCTCACGTAGGAAATGACTCAAAACCTTACAAAATAACTAGGAATTGCTTTTTTAAACGAAATCAAGACACGAGGCCTGGCAGCTACTTGAAATCTCGCCAAACCTGTTGGAATCTGATTTAGAAAATACACATGCGGACATTTTTAAATATTTTATTTACATATGTACACATACAAAACTTTTCAAAGAGTATAACCATTATCCTTCGTAGTCTGACAATACGCGAACTTTCTTGTGGTAGACTGGTTCAAAATCGCTTTCGTCACTTGAAGATACTACCTCGCACTCGTTTAGAGTTGACTTTTTTTCAGTTACTTTGACTTTTTTCAGTGATCAGTTTTTGAGACGACTGTTGTTTCACTAGACGCTTGTATATGTCTCGGTAGACAGATAATCAATTATGTTCCAATTTGATTGAAATTTTCATATACCGCGCAAAAACAATCGCAGAAAAAAAGACCGCACAAAAACAAGTTTGAGTGTATTACAATATGTAGAAATTCAATTTTCTCTGTATTTCGCCGATTTCGTGTTAAGCATTTAAAGCAACGAGTCAAATGAGAACAATATAGCCATGCATGTCTGAGTTTTCATCACCCTTATTATATTGGATAATTTCGGAATTCATAGCTTAATTATAAGTAGATAAAGTGTAAACAAGGGAAAATAATTGGCTTACCTTGTCCAGTTGTTCAAAGATCCTGTCGACTCTTTTCTTAGGGTCATCTTCTGATTCCTCGACTTTGGCCTGGTTACCCTGTGGACACAAAACACAGTTCCTTATAAATAAAAACATATATTGAATAATATGATTAGGGCAAGGTAGAACGCACAAGTTCTTTCATTATTTAAATACTATTAATAAATACTTTTAAATTCCTAATAATATTCTTTTATTTTTACACGACAAAAATAAGAGCGTGGCTGTGCCAGGGCTAGAAAAATTTTACTTGTTTTTTTCTTTTCCGAAGATTGAAGAAATATGAATTAGTCGCCAACGAACTTTAATTCAAAGCTTTAACACATGGGTGTCAAATTACCAAAATCCATTCGTTTCTTTTAGAAAACATTATTAAACGAGACTAAATTATTATCAAGTGTGCTATTTGCCACGTAGTTGTAGTGTCGGAATGGATACTTGCAAAGCGTAAAATAGTGTTTCTACCCTGAAACCGCATGTTGATGAATTTAAATTCAGCAGATTATAGAAATATGAACCGGTGAACAACAAACCGCGCTATCAGAAGGAATATACTCAAACTGACGTGCTTTGTTGTATTTCAAGAATTTACACACATATGTACCTATTGTCTTATAGAACAAGACCAAATTGATGTCAAACGCACAAACGCATTGTCGTAATGGAGTTAAAATATCGGAATGGATGGTCATACAATTAAAACACAGGGCTTCCATACTGATTTCCATAGCCCACTGTACAGCTCTAATGTGAAAATAAATCAATCAACCAACTATGCTGATTTCCCAAGTAACTGATTTTAAAAATGCTTTATACAAAAAAAAATACCTAAATATTCTTAAAAACTTATCAAAAATATTCTTTCATTACTAGACAGCAATTTTTTTTTATTAATCTAGATAAATTCAGATAAAATGTATTCTCAACTTTATCAAATAAATGGTGTGTTTGAAACAACTAACTGTCAATGTTATTATATTTCATTAAAGGTCAACGAAATTGAAATTAAATAAAACAAATATCTAGACGTCCATAAAGTTAAATATTTACAAAAGGGAAAAAAAAAACTTATTTACTCTAGAGCATAAAACAATGATAACACTATTGATTATTTTGATTAAACAAATCTCAGGGAATTTCCATTTATTGAAGACTGTTTTTTATGCATGAATGAAAATAAAAATGGCAAAATGAAAAATTGTATAAATTCATTTTGTACATTCTATTCCAATAATACAATCTATTTTATTTAATAAACATTTTGATTTTTAAGTAAACAGCAAGCTGATTTTTTATCGTAGTACACATATGTAGAATTTAAAGAAATAAGTAAATTATTCATTTGTTTACTTAATTGAACAAACTAAATTATTAAATTATATTCATTACAAATTATATTTATAAAAGGCAGTCTTCTATTTAAAGGCAAAGTCGTACCTTATTTTTAATTTTTATCTTGGGATGTATTTATTACTAGTAAATGTGCAGGTTTATAATGTCTCGAAACGTTCTCAATCTTTACACTTCGTTTTTAGAATATTTTTTTCTATGAGAGTTACAAGCATAGTATTTCTTGAAACAAAAATTAAAAGAGTTACGAAATCTCGGAAACGTTGAACAGTGCAAAAGTTGTTTATATTATAATTTTTTTATAAGAAATAATTTACAAAATATAAATAGTTTTATAAAATATTTTAAAAGTTGATTTTTTTATGCAAGAGATAAAAATTTATTCAATCAACTTAATGCAAATTTAATATTTCAGAAGTATCTAATATCGTTGAAAAGTTTATGAAAGAATTAGAACAATAATACAGTTAATTGAACAAAAATTTGGTCAATTAAACAAAAAGACCAGTTAGTTGAGCAAAAACTACAGTTAATTTAATAAAAACTACAGTTAATTGAGCAGAAATTACAATTAAGTAAACAAAAAATACAGTTAGTTGAACAAAACACAGTTAGTTGAATAAAAACTACAGTTATTTCTACAAAAAATACAGTTAGTTAAAAAAATACAGTTAGTTCAACAAAAAATACTGTTAGTTCAATAAAAAATACAGTTAGTTTAACAAAAAATACAGTTAGTTCAACAAAAAATACAATCAAGTAAACAAAAACTACAGTTAGTTAAGCAAAAAATATAATTAGTTGAACAAAAATTACAGTTAGTTGAAGAAAAAATAGTCATTTAAATAACAAATATAGTTACACAAAAATATAGTTAGTTTAAAAAAAAATACTGTTATTTGAATATAATAAATGCAATTCTTGCTGAGATATACATACCAACATTTGATATATGGCATCGACGATGCTATACATTTCTTCTCTTGTGATGTAACCATCATTGTCGACGTCGTAGAGTTTGAATGCCCCTGTCAAGTACAACACAATTTTAAATTTTATTTGTCGCATTTTCTCATGAAATGGAGTGAACTGCAATTTAAAACTAGAATTCTAATTTTTAAATATTTTCCCAACATTTTAAAAATGAGAAAAAATTATATTTACTATGGATAATGAGTTTTGAAACTTCAATTAAAAATACTTCTTATGATACTATTTAAAAGTCATTCTTTTTTTAGTATTTGATTTATTATTCTAATTAGTTACAGAAAAAATAGTTATTTGTCATGAATTTGAAATATAAGTAAACCGGAATAAAAGGAAAATAATTTGACAATTTTAATTGGGTATCTGATACTTTGTGCAAATTATAAGGATTTAATTTGTTCCATATACTTATTTGCCTTGTATTATATAATTAGTATTTATCAAATAATTTGTTTACCTTTAATAATTTGACATGGTTACTAATTTTAAAACTTAATGACCTACACTAAGGAACAAAATAGTTGCTGTTTAGATAAAAAAATAAGTTTATTAATTATGCTCATGTAAAAAATTCAGCATCATATATATTTCTCTCATCGGACATAAATATTAAGCTAAAATAAATCATGCTAAAATGTTTCTTTTCTTGCATTTCTAAGTAGAAAACTACAAGGTCGACATTAAGTCGACATTAAAGTTCCAATTCTGTACGTATGTACGTTTTTTATAACCCTAGAATACATATAGATTCTTACATATTTTACATACATTGTATTCTATTGTTCTATAATATCGTAGTTAAGCATTCTTATTCCTGTTATTTACAAAATTTTGAAAATTTTGGTTTGGTTTATACGTTTTCCGGCTGCCTATTTCTGTCCTCGTATTGAGACTTACCACGGTCATGTATACATTCATACACACTTTCATATATGCACCTCGTTATTTTAGCACCAAGGTCAGATGACGAGGAAACATCTGAACTGGCACCCCAAGCCTTCAATATGCGTCGGGACATTGGACCTCGATCAGATTTATCGTGCACCAGTCCCGTATACGCGTCGGTATAATTTGTTGGTTGTTCTGAACGATTTTCTAGTATTTTTGTAGCGAAGTTGACAACCCACCAGTCACAAGATCACTACTTTTTTACTTTTCTCTGTCAAGTCTATCACACTGGCTAGAACTAGCAATCCTATGATTACCAGCTGAACGCCTTTATCCACTGGGCTACCAAGAGCCCTTTGAAAAGTTAATATTTCTTTTAAACACAATTAATGTTGTTAAGGGCCAAAATTAATATTCGATCTATATTTAAAAAAATATATTGAATTTTCTTGTTGCTGTTAGTTAAGTTAAAAAATTAAGTTATTATTTATATAAAAAAAAAACTATAACATATTATGTAGGATATCAATGCCCATTTTCCCATCACCCCTGCTTATTTGTAATGGAAAATCCAAGCATATAAACATATAACTCATTGGTGGCAACACCCTATTCTTGTAAAACAACTTCATGTGATAAGTCCTGTATCGTCCAAGTGGGTCAACTCCGTAGGCACCCACTTAAATGTTCCTATCTTTAAATTATTAGCTTGAACTTAAAGTTTAATTATATTTCAATTATGTGTTGTCTACCCTCTCATTCCTTTCTTTGCTAAAACAACACATATTAGTTAAAAGAAAAATCATCCTAAACTATCTCATTTGATGATAGCTTATTTTAAATGACAGCCTATTGCTATATCTCTTCCAGTTGATTGCAAAACTTCCGACGAACCTTTATTTGTAAAAACACTTTTCGACGAAAACATCCTTTGTTCTCGTCAAAGAAATGTGTTGGCCAATTTTCAGAAGAAAAAAAAATCAAAGAGCCTTGATTTGAGTGAACGTTAGTTACATTTAATCAATAAAAATAAGATTCTCTCATTCGGCTAAAAGTAACTTTTGGCGATGAAGTAAATATTTACTCCTTCAATGCAGACTGATTGTGTTTCTTTGTCTGTGGCAACTGTAGCAAACGTCTTGTTTTTCAGATGTCCGAGATGTTTAAAAGTCTGTTTTTCTTTCAAAAAATCTTTATTGTTTTATAGATTACTAGCAAAAGTACCCGTTCTTCGCACGGGGATAAATAAAATAACGACAAATGACAGAAAATATATACATTTCCTCTCCTCCCAGGGAAAATCGCTTTAACCAGTTTAGACTTCCTCCTTAATTATTGTTTTTTATAAATTAAAAATGTTTTTAATTTTAATAAATTAGAAGTTAAAAAAGTAAAAATATCTCTATACTACTTGGTTGCTAATACACCGATAAAAATCCAATAATTCATTTCACATTAAATAAAATATTTTCTCAATTATCAGTTGGTATACGGGGAATTGTATTCCTTTAATAACTTTAAAATGCCCCATAGAGTTGAAAATTAACAGAGAAACTAAGCTTCGTACATTACAAAAAAAACTGGAATAAAATATTTTTCAAATAAATGAAATTGACGTCATACACAAATTACTCGCATTATGAAAATATTGTTCTAAAAGAACAATATAAGATAATCAATTATAGTTACAATAAACCTATATGTAAATAAAACAAAATACACAAAAACAATTATAATATTTTAAAACAATTCTAAACCATTTCCTAAGATAACATTCTGGTTGTTTTAATTTTTGAATGAATCCGTATTGTAGCAAAAAGCCCAATGTGCAAAGTTTTTTAATAACTATTAAAACAAATAAAACTTATGACGTCATTTTTATAGTGCCAATAACAAAACAATTTATTTTAAATTACAAACGATATTTTCATCCATGTTAAGTCAATGGTATACATTAAAATAGTTGGAATATACGAATGGAACATCGTACAAATTTAAAAATTATCACAAAAAATGTATAATTTTTCACATAAAGTACTCTGTAAATTTCATAAAGCTACGTTGTGTAATTATGAAGTATTTCGTGTAAATATCGGCATTCTAATTGATTCATAATTTTTTTATATTACATTTTTGTTTTTCTCCGTTGATTTTAACTGATTTTACTGTTGCCACTTCGTGAAACTTTGATGACGTACGCTAAAAAATGTCATAACATAAGAATGGAACATTGCAGAGACTCGAAAATAGTCACGTTAAAATTCTTATTTTTTGAACTAATTATTCTGTGAATTTCAAAGCTCTACGTTTTGTAGTTACGGAGCTTATTTTGTACTGACAAACAAACAAACAGAGATCCGGACACATTTTGGAGATTTCAGCTTTATATATAAGATACTAGCAAAATTACCCGTTCTTCGCACGAGGATAAATAAAATAACGACAAATGAAAAAAGAATATGCATTTCCTCTCCTCCAGGGATTATCGCATATACCAGTTTAGAATTTCTACTAAAAAAATGTTTCTTTCATAAATTTAAATTTAAAATATCTTTATTTTTAATAAATTAGAAGTTAAGAAAGTAAAAATATCTCAATACTATTTGATTGCTAATACATCGATAAAAATCAAATAATTTCTTGATTATCTGTCATGAGGAATGGAGTTTTAAAAATTAAATATTCCTGCACAAAAATATTTTTAGAAATTAATAGGAATTTTCTTTTTGTGGGGATATCCCAAAATAAAAAACGAAATTTGTAAAATCATTAACTCCAAGTGGAATCAGCCTATGAGTATAAATAATATGCTATCGTGTAAACGAAAGACAAACGTTTCGAACGTGCCGATTTTTAACCCATTCCCCCTCTTACATTTGTACCATATGGGAAGGACTGTACCAGTATACGTTTCCGGCTACCATAACTCAACATAGAATCACCCTTATTGGATAAATAGCATACCATCGAGTTAGCAAAAGTAAACCGTTTCAACCATCTAGATCATTTATCCTCTCCTTCTCTGAACATTGTACCGAGTAGGGCCCAATACAGCAGCGCGGTCACAATTTAATCAATCGGGACATGACTATAATATTTTAGTTTTCAATGATTACTTTAATTGATGAAATTTTAATTATTAATATCATCATTATTGAAGGATAATGTGTATTATAGTAGTTTGTTTTATATAAGAATAAGTTTTTACGTACAACTACTAATAACTACGAATTATTTTTATAAAATAAAAAATTATTAAATTAAATTATTAACAAAACGCTTTGATCCTAATTTTTCTATTAGTTTTAAAAAAATAGCTTCAAAAAGAGTTTTATTAAATTGTAGTTTTTAAAGCATTACCTTCAAGCGTGATTTTTAATGAAACTTCTAAATCAGTCACGATATTGAAATGTTCTTAAGCCGTATGGAAGTAAAAAAGGCAGCAAAATCCGAAAACAGAAGTTTTTAAAGAAGGCTTAATTAGGAAATTTGATCTTGAACTTCAATGATTTAACTTTCAAAACAATCAGAATTTCCCGTTTCCCAATATTGCAATTTTGATTTGACTATTTCCAAATGCCTGTTCCAATGTATCAATTTGGCTACTTCTTTGCAATCTCTTTGACCAGCTACTTGTGTATCTAATTTGTAGTTTGCATTTTTGTCTTTTGGAATACAGAACATAAAAATGTACATTGCATGCAGAATAAACCTAAACGTTTTTTGCAAATAAACTGCCTAAAATTCTTAATAAAAGAATCTTAACTACCTGGCATAAATACAAAAAAATAGCATGTTTTAAAATACTACACAACTTTCTTTTGCTAAGTCCAAATACCCATGTATTAAAAAATTCCAATGAATACTATTATTACAGAAGAATAGCCACCTATTTTAATTTTGAGTAAATTTTTTTTATTTCCCGAACAATGTAATAAAAATTCTGTATTTACTTCATTTTATTAAAAAAAATATATAAAATTTTGATTTGGTGATACTATTGTTATTGCATTTGAAACGAAAAATACCTGTTATGTAAATACTTAGTAAGTTTCCACAGTAAATTAAAGCCAAAACGCAATTTATCCAAAGAATAAACTTTTATAACTTGGCGACATAATTATTTAGCAAACGGTTAAATATTATAATCTCACCATGTACGTTAAATAATTCTAAATGTCATTCTTAATGTTCGCCATTTAATGTTTTAAAAGGAAATATTACTTTGAAAATTAAATTAAAAAAATGTCAATTAGCAGTTGGTATCTGCGGAATTTTATTCGTTTAATAATATTAAAAAGTTATATAGAGTTGAAAATTCAAAGTGAAACTAAGCTTTGTGCATTAAGAAAAAGTACTTGCATAACATATTTTTCAAATAAATTAAATTGACGTTCATACACAAATTACTCGCATTTTGGAAGTATTGTTCTAAATTTCCGATCTTAGACATTCAAATATAGTTAGAATTAACTTGCATTCAAACAAAATGAAGGACACAAAACAACTATAAACCATTTCCGTACGGTAAAAGTCTAGTTATTTAAATTTTTGCAATAATCCGTATTGTAGCAAAAAGCCCAATGTGTGGATATTTTCAGTAATTATTAAATCAAACCAAACTTATGACGTCATTTTTATACTGAAGATAACGAAAAGAAAATTCTTTAAAATCGCAAACGATGTCATCATCTATGTTAAGTCAATTGAATACATTAAAATAGTTATAATAAACGAATGGAACATCGTACAAACTTAAAAATTATCTCAAAAAACGCCTAATTTTTCAAGTAAAGTTCTCTGTAAATTTCATAAATCTAAGTTGTGTAATTATGGAGTATTTCGTGTAAATATTGGCATTCCAATTGATTCATAATTATTTTATATTATATTTTCGCTTTTCTCCGTTGACTTTAACTGATTTTACTGTTGCCACTTCGTGAAACTTTGCTGACGTACGCTAAAAAATGTCATAACATTCGAATGGAACATCGTAGAGACTTGAAAATAGTCACGTTAAAATTCTTATTTTTTGAACTAACTATTCTGTGAATTTCAAAGCTCTGGGTTGTGTAGTTAAGGAGCTTATTTTGTACTGACAAACAAACAAACAAACAAACAAACCAACAAACAAACCAACATCCGGACAGATTTTGGAGATTTCAGCTTTATATATAAGATTTAACAATTTTTTTTTGTTTTAGTTTTTACATTTAAAATTGGAGGTTGGTTGATTTAACGTTGAAATAGTTTTATTTTTAAAATTAATGCAAAGTAAAGTTAAAAGTATTTATTTCAGTGAAATTGTCTGATGGCAATTGTCTGATGTTGATGTTTCTTGTCTTGTCTGATGTTTCTGGTCTGTGGCAATTGTAGCAAACATCTTATTTTTCAGATGTCTGAGATGTGTTTAAAAGTCTTTTTTTTTCAAAAAATCTGTATTGTTTTATAGATTATATTTAACAATATATTTTGTTTCAGTTTTTTTTACATAGAAAATTGTAGGTTGGTTGATTTAACGTTAAAATAGTTTTATTTTAAAAATTAATGCAAAGTAAAGTTAAAATTTTTTACTTCAGTAAAATTGTCTGATGGCATTTGTCTGATGTTGATGTTTCTTGTCTTTGTCTGATGTTTCTTGTCTGTGGCAATTGTAGCAAACATCTTATTTTTCAGATGTCTGAGTTGTTTAAAAGTCTGTTTTTTTCCCCCAAAATACCTTTATGTTTTATAGAATTTATTTAACAATATATATATTTGAGTTTTTACATTGAAAATTGATGACTGGCTAATTTAACAACAAGTAAGTTTTATTTTTTAAATTAATACAAAATACGTATTTAAAAATCTTTAAATGAAGTTACAATTCTTGACTTTAGAATAAAAGTAAGGTATATATTGATTTGAGGTAAGATTAAACATGAAACAATGTTTGCTTTGTTAATGTACTTTAACCTTTAAATATACCATAAACAGGAAGATTCCTGCAAGTTTATTTACAAATTTTTTTCAGGTAACTTTTGGTCAACTATTATTAACACAATTGTATTTCTAATGGTATAGTTAACATTTAAAACTATCAGTACAATTCTAGTATAAGATTATAAAAAAAATCCTATTTCTGTATTTACGTAACTTGTGTGTACGTCAAACAAATGAATACTGAGCTAAATTTAATAAAAATTCTTAAAATATGTCAATTAAAAATCGACTATTGGCCATTCCATTGTATTTATCCTTCATTTATCCCCTCAGCAAATTTTTTGTTATTATTTTATAATATGTTAATCAATGTAAAATAAACCCAATTTTTTGTTAGTGGGTTTAGTGAGTTTTCAGTTAGTTTTTTTAAAAAAAATGTGGAGTTATTTTACGTAACATATAATGAAATAATAACAAAAAGTTGAAGAGGGAAGAAATCACAGACATATACCATGGAATAGCCCAACTGTTTAATTTACTTGTTTATATACAATTTGTAATTTTTTTCCTTAACGGAAACTATAAATATCATTATATAATCATTTTTAATTTTAAATATGAGCAAATTAGACAAAGTAAGTATAAAACCAACCAAAAAAAATCGATAACATAAACTCATGAATTTTAAAGTGACTAATCTTATTAAATTTTATTAAATAACTAAAAATCCTATTAAATAACTTGTAACATTTATATACAATCTGTAATTTTGTGTAATTTTCCTTAAAGGGATCTATAAATCTCACTAAATAACAATTTTAATTTAACAGTACAGTAATTTAACAGTAAATTAGACAAATTAAGTATATAACCAACCAACTAAAATGTAAAATACGCATGTAAAAGTGACTAATCCTATTAAATTTATACAGTCGTTTCATCTTAACGAATAATTTGCTTAATCGAAATATATTTCCAATTAGATAGACCGCATCCCATTCAATTACCATCTATTTTCCTACATATAGTAGTAATTATTCCCTACTAAATTCATTCATTTGGAATAATTTGTAATTGCCTTTTGAATAAATGATTCAATACTTTCTCCCGATTTCGACTCGATCGAAGAAAGTTAATCTCAATTGTTTACACATCAGAACCGAGTTCCCCGCATTGCTTTCCCTCTTGCAACGGCAAATATGCGATTTAACATAAAAAAGCAGTTTGTGTGGAAAGTGACGTCGATTATGTTTGGAGCAAGAGGAGCAAAGTAAACGAGTGGTACGCGAGGAGGAGATAAACTTTGCAGAAAAGTATGTTTTTATTCAAATTATACGAGTAGAAGTTTTTTTCTTCTCTCCGATGGTTTCAATGGTTGCATTGAATGTGTTAGGATTTATTATTTAAATATGTCTGAGTACATGTCATTTTTTAAAATAAAATTGGCTTTAAAAAAATATATTTGTTTTTAAAGAAAAACAATCATTAATCATTCGCCACTTTAAAAAAAATGGGCTAAAGATTAAAAAATGATTTTACGAACGAATTGAAAAAATAGGAATTATTTAATATCAATTTTAAACTTATTACAACTTTTCTTTTCAGTTTTTAATATAGCAGGGGGCTTCGTCCCCAGCTATTATTCACCAAGAAATTCAAGTTGCTACCCCACAATTTTTCACGTCTTATCCGGTTTAATAAATGTAAACAAAACTATATTGTCTCAACTGTGTATATTGTAAAACAATCTTTATCGGCTATTCATGCTAATGAATGCCAGATGAACGAAATGTCATTCAACAATGAACATATTTTGAAATAGGATTTTTTTAATCCGGTTAATCGATATTTTAGGATATATAACAGCCGGATAACAGGTTAAAAAATGCTAAAGGGGATTTTTCTCTATTTAACAAAAAAAAAAGAAAAAGAATTTTCGAAATTGGACAATATTTTTTTTAAAAAACTGTCCGGTTAATTGATAATTCCGGATAGTTAAATGCCGGATAAAAACGAATATTTTTTCAAAATATGCCGAAGTCAGACATCCCCTATCAAACAAACAGAATTTTTCAAGTACCTGAATTAGAACAAAAAATCTTGCGCAAAAAAAATACAAAACGTTCGAATTGATAACTTCTCTTTTTTTGGGGCGCTTTAAGGGTTTTGATTGTCGCCCTTTTAAGTCGGTTTAAAAAATCGAATATAACTTTTAAAATATAATTTTTTCTTGAAACCACAAACAAAACAGTTCAACCATACCACAAAGCAGTGACATTACGAATCTAAACTTATTCCTTTAATTGTAACAATAGATTTTACAAACACATCAGCAAATTAAGTGATGATAGACAACTTGTAAAGTTGTTACACAGGAATTTATTTGCGAAGAGGATACTGTTAATTAATTGCAGAGAGGCACATATATGTATCGATATCGATTGCCCCTACTCAGAACGCTTGAATAGAATTAATGAGATTAATTTGAATGCACACAGTCACAAAAAATACACCGTAATCACGGGGTTCTTTGTCCCACTTTTATAATACTTTTTGTTTAATTTTATGCTAGAAAACAACAAATGTTGGTAATGGGCTTTTAAATTAATTTTTAGATTGTTCACATTTTTCTCTAAAAGAGTAAAACCCATAATTAAGGCCCATTAGTTAATGTAGCCCATTTAAAAACATTAAATATATTCTTATCTTAAAACGATATGAAACATCCTTGGAGCATTGTAACCTTCTGGTTATGAGGTTTGGTTTGGTTAATTAACGTCGCATTAAAGCCGAAAAGTGGGCTATTGGCAAAGGCATAGGGCCCATTTCAAAGGAAAGACCCGGGAACTATGCCTTGTATTTTTGGACCATGGTCAGATGACAAGGAAACACTTGAACTGGCACCCAACTCCTTCAAAAGATGTCGGGACTTTGGACCCTGGTCAGATTTATCGTGCACCAGTCCCGTATACACTCCGATAATTTTTGTGGATATTCTGGATGACATTCCTAGTATTTTGTAGCAAAGCTGGCAACCCTCCGATCAGAAGATCCCTACTTTTTTACTTTTCTTAGTCAAGTTTGTCAGACAGGATCAAACTAGGAATCCTCTGATTTCTAGCTGACACCTTTATCCACTGGACCACGGAGGCCCTCTGGTTCTTAGGATAAGTACTCTTAAGTATAATTTTATATACACAAACAATTTATTTTTAGTTAATAGATAATAAACTCTTTTGTTATAAATTTGTCTAAAACATAATTAACAAAAGTAAAAAAAAATGGAAAAAGTTTGAAATAACTGCTAACTTAAGTTATTTGCTGTTAAGATTTGGTTTGGTTAATTAACGTCTCACTAGAGCTGAACATTGAGCTATTGGCGACTTGTTTCTGTCCTCATTTATGAGACTTAACACAGCCACACACATGCATATACACAAATACCTCGTTATTTTTTAACAAAGGTCAGATGACGAACACCTGAGCTGGGACCCATCGCAACCTGAACAGGCGTCAGGAGATTGAACCCCGATCACATTTATCGTACACCAGTCCCATATATACGCCAGAGTAATTTTCGGATATATTTTTAAGCGACTTTCTAGTATTTCAGTAGCAAAGCTGGCAACCGCCTAATTGCAAGATCACTACATTTTTACTTTTCTTTGTTAAGTAAGTCTACTTAGTCAGGCTCGAACTTGCAATCCTCTGATTGCTGGCCGGACGCATTTAACCACTAGGCAACTGGGGTCCTTCGGTGCGCGGGTAAATTATTTTAGTATAAATTGAAGTCCAGTTGAATTTACTGTTCAGTAGTTCATTGCTGAACATATTTAGTACAATGATCTTTTGCGTAATAATACACCTACAATTTACAAAGAAAATAATTAACTTTATGAATACCTTAATGGTTTGGTTTGGTTAAATAACGTCGCACTGGAGCTGCACAGTGGGCTATTGGCGACGGTTCGGGGTCTATCTCGAAAGAAAGACCCGGGAACACATACACATTCACACACACATTCATTCATACCTGCACCTCGTTATTTCAGAACCATGGTCAGATGACGAGGAAACACCTGAACTGGCACCCAACGCCTTCAATAGACGTCGGGACTTTGGACCCCGATCAGATTTATCGTGCACCAGTCCGAATACACGCCGTTAATTTTTGCGGATGTTCTGGACGACTTTTCTAGTATTTTTGTAGCGAAGCTGGCAACCCTCCGATCACAAGATCACTACTTTTTTACTTTTCTTTGTCAAGTCCATCGCCTGGCATTGAACCACGAATCTTCGTATTCCTAGCTGGCGCCTTTAACCGCTCGGCCACGGAGGCCTTATATATATCATAATTAAATGAAATATTATACAAATTAGATGTAATCAATCAAGGATTAAATGACTAACTGTAACTTATAGTTGAAAATGAAATACAAACATATTTTATTGCTTTAACTTCCTTATTGGTTTATTTCGTCTCGAACTGAATCAAATCAATCTAATTCCAGTTGTTTTTTCAACTCTACGAAAAAATCCTTTATATTTATTTCATGCCACGACCAGGAAATCTAAATTCATAACTCTTTTTATTCTCGGCATGGCAGTCAGAAAACATAAAAGCAGGGGACTCTTTTTCGTGTGTGACAACCCAAATAAAATTCACATTTCATACAACCCCAAAGTTTTATTAAAATGCGTGAGCGATACGGCGCGAAATCGCATTTTAAAAATAACGGCATGGGAACCGGTCCCAGAACGCGAAATCCTGTTTTATAGCTTTCAAGATACCGGGGAACAAGCTATTAAGGATCGAAAATTGAGTAAATGGCACTATTCGGTTGTCCTAAGGCCGCACCCCCAAAAGGCTCTAAAAGTGTTCGTAATTTCTATTCTGGAAATAAAAAGTAAAAGAAAAAGATTCCGCGAGGAAATAAAAGTGCAGTTGTCTCAGGAAATGAAATTTTCAACGGTTTCTTGTTGGGAGATCCCGGGATTCGTAAAGTTTTCGTGATTCGATCAATTTCTAAAATGTGTTTGTAGAGGTCAAACGATAAAATGATAGAAAAGGGTTTGGGGAATTTGAAATCGGTCGAAGGTTTTGTACTTTAAATGCAGTTAAATGCGAACTTTTGTTATATTCAGGTTCGTTTATTGAATAGTAATGAATTTTAGATTCAATAGTATGAAATTTTGCTTTTTGGAGTATTTTACTTATAATTATAGTTTGGTTTTGGTTAATTAACGTCGCACTAGAGATGCACAGTGGGCTATTGGCGACGGTTCGTGGTCTATCTCGAAAAAAAGATAGACCGGAGAACACATACACATTCACACACACGCACACATTTATACATGCACCTCGTTATTTTAGAACCATGGTCAGATGACGAAGAAACACCTGAACTGCCACCCAACGCCTTCAATAGACGTCGGGACTTTGGACCCCGATCAGATTTATCGTGCACCAGTCCTGTATACATGCCGTTAATTTTTGCGGATGTTCTGGACCACTTTTCTAGTATTTTGTAGTGAAACTGGCAACCCACCGATCACATGATCACTTCTTTTTTACTTTTCTTTGTCAAGTCCATCGCCTGGCATTGAACCACGAATCTTCGTATTCCTATCTGACGCCTTTAACCGCTCAGCCACAGAGGCCTCATGTTTTAATGCCAATCGGTTGTTTTGCAATGGCCAAAAAAAAAAAAAAAAAAGCTAAGGCCTTCGGTTGCCCAGTGGATAAAGGAGAAACAGAGAAACAAACTTAACAGAGAAAAATAAAAAAGTTATGTTCTTGCGATCGGAGGGTTGCCAGCTTCTCTACAAAAATACTAGAAAGTCGTCCAGAACATCCAACAAATTATACCGGCGTGTATATGGGACTAATGCCGGATAAATCTGATCGGGGTCCAAAGTCCTGAGGCCTTTTGAAGGCATGAGATGCCAACTCGGGTGTTTCCTTGGTTCTGAAAATAACGATGTGCAAGTATGGATCTGTGGCTGTAATAAGTCGCAATACGGGGATAGAAATAGGCAGCCGGAAAACGTATAAACCAAACAAAAAAAGTTAAATATGGTGTCCTTTTTTCAAGGTGGAGGACGTTGTACGTTTTCAAATTTTAGGGTTCTGTACCTAATTTAAGGAATCCCATTAGCGACGAAGACGGACTTGACAAGAAATAGTAAAAGAGTAGTAATCTTGTGATCGGAGGGTTGCCAACTTCGCTTCAAAATAATAGAGAGTCGTCCAGGACATCCACAAAATTTATCGGCGAGTATACGGGACTGGTACACGATAAATCTGATCGGGGTCCAAAGTTCCGACATCTATTGAAGGCGTTGGGTGCCAGTTCAGGTGTTTCCTCGTCATCTGACCTTGGTTCAAAAATACAAGGCATCGTTTCCGAGTCTTTATTTCGAGATGGGCCCCAAACTGTCGCCAATAGCCAACTTTTCAGCTTTAGTGCGACGTTATTTAATCAAACCCGAACCCATTAGTGATGCTTTTTTGGAAAATTTATTTTTTATACTTCAGAAGCGCAAAACACAAATTTATATAGCTACTCAGAATTAAAACTTTGTGCGGATTAAACTCCAAATACAGTGGACAAAATACCCAACAAGTCTAACAACCATGTAAGGAGTGCTAAAGAGATTTGATGTAATTTATCATCAGCAAGATATTACTTCGTAACTACTTGACACTGAAATATATAACTAATTTTTGTCACTTCTAATATCCCCGTTAGCTCATCGAAATGGTTAATTTTTTTCTATGATGCTTTATTACTGTCTGTCATCGGTATGAATTCAAGATACCATACTTGAAATAATTTCTTAGCAGTCACATGATAATAGCATTGAGATAACACTTGCATAATACATATTACTTAACACACGCACCGATACGACAGAACAACTTTCGGGACAACGACCGTCAGACCCGACGGTTGGATCGTGTTTAGAGCAGTGTGAGTCGGATCCTTCAAGCATGGATCCTTCATAGTAGATAAAACATAAAGTTATCATCTCGCTAACGTCAAAGTGAGGCCAACATGTATGACCTCAGACACGTGGTTTATATGTCATTCATTCATAAATTTGTTCTCATTCATTAAAATATCCTGTTCTTCATGAATTGACGGATTTACTATTATTTCCAAATCACAAGTCAATCGCGAACGTTTTTTCATTCATAAATTTTGAAAATAAGTCACGTGTCTGAGGCCATTCGTTCTGAGATGTTGGTTTCACGATGAAGACGTCATATTCGCTCTACTACAGTCCATTCATGCTCGAAGGTCGGAATCGACGGTCATGTGGTTGGGTCAGGAGAACCATCATACTTCTAACTTTTTTTCTACATCATTAATTTTTCCCCCTACATCTTTCATCTGTAATTATCATTGCACAAAGGTTTGGTTTGATTCGCACTACAGCTGCATAGTAGGCTATGGGTGACGGTTCGGGGCCTATCTCGAAGGAAAGACCCTGGAACGATGACCAGTATTTTTGAACCACGGTCAGATGACGGTGACAACACCTGAGTTGGAACCTGACGCAATTTCAATAGGCGTCAGGACATTGGACCCCGTTCAGAATTATCGTGCATCAGTCCCGTATACACGCCAGTATGATTTATTGGAAGTTCTGGACGACTTTCTAGTATTTTATAGCGAATCTGGAAACCCTCCGGTAACAAGATCACTACTTTTTTACTTGTCTTTGCCAAGTCCATCGTACTGAAACTAGCAGTCTACTGATTGCTAACTGTACGCTTTTATCCACTGGGCCACTGGAAGCCCTGCCGGAATCAGGACTAGAAATAGAACCCCGTCAATCGGTATTGCGTTGTCGTTAACGCCAGGCGATCACGGCACTATGTGTCAAGACTTATTGACACACTAACACATAGGTAAGAGCTTCGTAACTTTGATAAAAACAGTGGTTATACTTACATACGAGTTTCTCCTCTAGGCTGCCACGAGACGTCACCGAAAGGGCTCGAATGAATTCCTCAAACTCAATTGCACCGTCCTACAGACAAAAAGAAGAAAACAAAAATTATAAAATATCAACATGCCATTTAAGTGTTTGCTGAGCAGATTTGTCTATATAAGATTGTAAAATAACACTCAAAACGTTCCAAAACAAGGATTAAGTGCTTTAAGATAACAACTCGTCTTATAGAACATTGCGTTAAGAATATTAAAATACAATTACAACGTTAAAATACGCAATACAAATCCGTATAATTCGGACATGTTTCGGAAGATACATCACCCTTCATCAGCGTAAAATGTAAAGCCTGTGTGTAATAAAATATAAATAAACCCAGAAATTTAAAGTGTTTCCAAAAAACTAAAAAACTATTTCAATCGGTTGGAGTTAACTACTGTGTGCCAGCAAGCGGGAAATACTGGGACCGCAAACGTTTCATTGACAATCGAGTCAATATTGCTAAAAATATAAAACGCCTCCAGGAAGTCAAGTTCAACTGGAGATTTGGGTTTACAAATTAAATGCGAGTTTGAAAAATTAAATATATGACCATGTTCCCAAGAGTGCTTGGCAATGGAGGACTTCTTTATTTCTTGTTTAACAGTATGTGCTTGGTGCTCCTTGATACGAAATCTTAATGCTCTCTTTGTTTGACCAATATATGACATGCCACATTGACATGAAATACTGTATATGCCCCAGTTATTAAGATCGTCAATAGGGTCTTTAAGTTGTGTGAAGGTGATCTTATTGATAGGTGAAAAAATGGAACGTGTGTCGAACCTACCGATAATTTTAAAAATTTGGTGGCTGATCTCTATATTTTATTACACACATACTTTACATTTTCCGCTGATAAAGGGTGATGTATCTTCCGTAATATGTCCGGATTACACGGATTTTTATCTCGTATTTTAACGTTGTATTTGTATTTTAATATTAAATGCTTTATTTATATAGGCCCATTCTACTTGGGCGTAATTTAAACCACGTGGTTTGTATTCCCCAATCACAGCAGAGCCATCTACAAAAGTCAACGCGGGTGAATAACGTCCGTGTCCAATGGGTCTTACTCGTTGGATATAAGCATACAATGGACCGTAAGAGATCATTATTAGCTTGTCGCTATAACGGGAGTTGTAGAAAAAATATTATATTCAAATTAATCAATCGAAAATAACAAGGATTCGTTCACACAAAGTCCTTTTTCGCTATTTCCAACTTGGAGATATACTTTTTAAGTATTTATAATCTTTATTTATGTTATGTATTTGAACGTTATGTGTAATTATTTTATCAAATTAACGAACACACCTGCAGCTTTTTTAATTGATTACTGGCAAAATAAATACTGATATGGGGAATTTCTTACCTTATTTGTGAAATTTTGCTATTTAAATTTAGTTCCTCTTTAACGTTTGCAGAATTTCTATAATTTTAGCACCTTTTTGAACACGTTTTTAAAAATAAATTTAATATAAGTTATATCGAAATCAACTTAAAACTACAATAAAAAGTCTAAGAAATAGTCGCTTATTTTACGTTTTTTTTTTTACATCCACATCTACTCCTTCTGTTTCGCTTTCTTTTCTTTTTCGGTAAAAAACCAGTTTCCTATTTTCGGAACGGTGAAAAATTGAGAAATAGAATGCCAGCTTTCTTTGAATTTACCTCTGAATGCCTTTTTCTCACTCATGGATGGAAGGAGTGGAACAATTCAATTTTCCCATTTTCTTTTCGCATTTACACCCCTTTTCAGAGATTTTCGTGCATGAGTCATTACGATAAGAATGCTATAACCCCCCCCCCCCACTCACCCCCCACACCCACTTCCTACTTTGAATATAAAGAACGGGGAGATTTTTTAACTTTATAAAATCTTGATGTAAAGCTCCTAGTGCAAGATTTATACTTATTTTTGAATTTTAAAGCTAGTAGAACCGACATATATATTACTGTAATTTTATTTAAGGGAGACCCGAGCCCCAAATCCTAATTTGTTTATTAATGAATTCAAAAATACAATTTTTTATATTATTAGAACATCTTTTTCTGAACAATAATCAAAAACATAAATATATTAAAAAAAATTTTTTTTTGTTTTTTTTGTGCATTTTTTAAGGTTAAAAAGACTTTTTTTAAAAACACTACTCCTCTTTCAATTTTAAATGTTTTTAATTTTTTTTAATTGATTAAATAACGTCAAAGTGCACACTACAGACGTATGAATAGACTTTTGCAGATTTGTGTTTTAATTGTCTTTTAAAATTTATTTTAGGTTCAAAACCCAAACAATACTCAAATTTTCAAGTTTAATAATTTGAAAAAAAAATAATTTATAACTTAATTTAAAAAAGATATGCATACGTTATAAAATAAATATTAGAGCTTCAGAAACTATTAACAGTTAAGTTTTAAGTTAATTATTGACAAAGCCTTAGCATTTTAAACGTGACCAAAATTTAAAAAAAAATATTTTTAGTAAATGACGATTGTTGCAGACGAAAAGTGTGCAGAAAGATGATAAATGGTATGTAAACATCTAAAAACACATATGTTCTGTTTCTTTTACTGTTTTAAAAATTTGTACATACCTTCTTAAATACGTTTAGCATCGTTTTATGAAGAAAAAAAAATAGCAATTTTTCCGGATTTTGGGGTTTGGGTCCTCCTTAAATATTATAATTTTGATTGAAAAAATATTTATATTTCATTGAAGTATTTATATCTCAATTATTAATAATTATTCTTTTATTAATCATGTTAAAGGTATAAAAATTATGGATAAATAAAATGTAAATCAGGAGGATTATCTATAAGTGTAAGAAAAGTACACATATAAAGAATCATACAAGTTGAAAAATAAAATGAGAATAACCTTAATTAATTTTTACAAATATTGTAAAAAATTTGAATTTAAGATGAAAATAAATATAAATCCCTCATGCAAATTAGAATATTTAAAGTTTTATGAAGGTTTAATGGTAAAAAATTCAGCCATGAAATAATTGTAGGGGAAATGCAGGTTTTTAAAGGTTGCATGCAGACGAATTAAAAACTAACAAACAAGATTTTTAAAAAATGTATTTGAAACAACATTTAGGTTTCATGAAAGTTTTATAAATATTTTTGATGAAGAATGTATGCTGATTATTTTTGGTTGGGATAGAACATACATAAAAGTTAAAGTTTCCAATAAATAATAATTTTAAGAACTATTTCTATTGTTAGAGTGGGAAAATTCATTATTAATTTTAAAGAAATACATTATTAATTTTAAAGAAATACATTATTAATTTTAAAGAAATACATTATTTTTTTAAGAAATACATTATTAATTTTTTAAGAAATACATTATTTTTTTAAGAAATACATTATTAGTTTTTTAAGAAATACATTATTAATTTTAAAGAAATACCTTATTAATTTTAAAGAAATACATTATTAATTTTAAAGAAATACATTATTAATTTTAAAGAAATACATTATTAATTTTAAAGAAATACATTATTAATTTTAAAGAAATACATTATTAATTTTAAAGAAATACATTATTAATTTTAAAGAAATACATTATTAATTTTAAAGAAATACATTATTAATTTTAAAGAAATACATTATTAATTTTAAAGAAATACATTATTAATTTTAAAGAAATACATTATTAATTTTAAAGAAATACATTATTAATTTTAAAGAAATACATTATTAATTTTAAAGAAATACATTATTAATTTTAAAGAAATACATTACCCTAATTAACAATTTCAAGGGGAAAAACTATGTTTAGAGAAAAACTTTAAGATGATAACTTTCCCAATTTAACAAAAAAATATAAATTCGCAAAACTGCAATGTTTGCATTCCCAACCTTAAAAACTAATTTCTCGTCGCATTTAACTTTTACTCATAAAACTTCTTGCTATCTCACCAAAGTAATCTGCTAAAAAAAATAATGTCAAACTTTAAATGTGTACATTTGCGTACGCTGTAGGATGAAACGTCAAAAGTTTAAATCTCAGAACCGTAGAAAAATACGAAATCGCGAGAAGTCTGCGAGATAAAGAAATTAAATTCTGGTTGTGTTCAGTGGAGGTTTGTGTTTTTATATTTCCGCTCGCTTAGTCCGGCTTAGAAAACTCATTTCAAATGGCAGGGAACTGCATTTCAGTAATTACAACTTCAGTTTGGACTTTTACAAGTTGCTCGAATCAATAAATACTTATGTGAAATGAATGTTTTAAAAGCAGGGATAGATGTTGTCTACGAGAGAGAATATACTAATTGGAATAATTACATTGTTGTATATGTTACCGTAAAAGTGCGAAAATCAGTGTGTCTGCAGAGTCACTAGTGACTCTGCAGATACACTGGGCCGATACGTGAAAGGGTGGAATATTATTTGATTTCGCACATGCACTAGTGTACCTGCAGATTTACTAGGGAATCTGCAGATGCACTAATAGGCACTCGTGAAATTGCAAATTAAGATAGTCTCGAACGCAATTCTTATTAAGTATATAACTTTAAAAAAAAATACGCGCGTCGAAGAATTGAGTATTCGACCCCAGATTAAAATAATATTTCAAGATAATCTGTTTATTTTATTCAGCAATTCGGTGTTTTTCCTACATTCATGGGTCTAAAGTAGCCTGCTTTTAAATAAACGACAAAATTCACGCGCTATCGCTAACAGTCATAAATGAAATTGAAAGATATATTAAAAATAACCGCATAAAAACCGTTCGTAAAAACATAGCCAACAATTTTCATTTGTACTTTGTACATTTGCTTGTAAAATTATCAATTCACCTATTTTTGGCATTTTGCGCTTTTTTTGGTGTAAATTTCAATTAAAATGAAAATTTTCGCACTTTCACGATTCAAGATACGTGACTCTGCAGATTCACTAGTGATAGTGCGGAACACTTATTTTCTACATGATTCCGCACTATCACTAAACGAATCAGTGTATCTGCGGAGTCACTAATGAATCTGCAGATACACGGCTTCCGCACTTTCACGGTAACATATACAATAATTGGGACAAAAAAAAAATACTGTTCAAAATTATAAGTACTTTCTTTCTCTCAATTATATTTGAAAATAATTGAAAAATTAAGTATTCAGATAGGCTCTATGAATGACATTTTAATTAAAAGATTTATAATGAAACATTACGAAATACTTTTTATTGTACTGTTATGTTCTGGCACATAACTATAATATAATAAAATATATAAGCATAATTAAACAAAACGTATTATAAAATTATATTAATGTTTATGACAATTTGTTAATTTTTTATTTATAATTCCTCAAAATTACACTTGAACATAATTGAAAAATTAAGTATTCAGATATGGTCTACGAATGACATTTTAATAAAAGACTATTAATGAATATAAATATAATATAATAAAATATTTCAGCATAATTAAACAAAACATAAAAATTATAGTAATATTTAACGACCATTTGTTGAATGTTTATTTATAATTTCTCTAATTTAAATTTGAAAATAATTGAAAAATTAAGTATTCAGATAAGCTCTATAAATGACATTTTAATTTAAAGACTTATAATGAAACATTACCAAATACTTTTTATTGTATTGTTATGTCAATGCACATAACTAAAATATAATATAATAAAATATTTAAGAATAATTAAACAAAACATTAAATTTTTAATAATATTTAACGATAATTTGTAGAATTTTTATTTATAATTTCTCTAAATTACGTTTGAAATAATTGAAAAATTAAGAACTCAGATAGGCTCTATGAATGACATTTTAATTAAAAGGCTTATATTGAAGCATTACCAAATAATGTTTTATTGTATTGTTATGTCCTTGCGGGATATAAAATATTTATGGATAATTAAAAATAAAATATTTATGCATAATTAAAAATAAAATATTTATGCATAATTAAAAATAAATATTTATGCATAATTTAAATAAAAATATTTATGCATAATTACAAGAAACATAAAAATTATAATAATATTTAACGACGCCATATTAAATGTTTATTTATAATTACTTTGCTTACTAATGGATAATCATGACAAGGTCCGTTCAACATTTTAAAACTGGTGATTTTTCTTTAAATTTAAATGTTTCTAAATACTGAATTTTTCGACCAAATATAGAACATTATAACTAATGTTTACATAAATTAATCTCTAGAGAGAAGAAAATGCTTTTTTCAATTGACTTTAGTAATTATGAATTTAAATGATAATCAACAAATAAGTTTCTTACTACGTGTTTTAAAATTCTATTTTTAACTATTCATCGAAAATACTCATACACGAGTCGGCCAAATCAAAAACGTCTCCTCCTTTTTGGAATGTGTTTCTTTTATTGATAATTTTTTGTTTATACATCTGATGTAGAATCAACAACATTTCAGAAGAAAAGTCTTGTTTCGAATTGAAAATAAATGAGAAAGAATGCACTTATTTTCAAAGCATTTCTTGTCCAGTGCAAGAATTGCAACACGGTGGCCCAACAATTAACATAAGCAAATCGTCATCTTTGCGGTTTGGAACCTACATCTTATGGCTCTCTAGGTGCAAAGTGTCTCTTGGACAAATCAGGGTATACTCGATTTCCATATTAAATCTTCTTTAAAACAAAGTGTTATTTAGTATGTTTATACGAGGGAAAAAATGTGGAAACGCTGCTTAACAGTTGCAACATGATTTGACTCATTTTTAACAAGATAGCGTAGAAGTAAATACAATCAACCATAACTTCTATTTGTGCGTGTGTTAAGTTAAATCAATTAATTTTATAAAGAGAATGAAGTATTTTTTAAAATACTCATTTTAAGCAATACTTTTTTGTTTTTGACTGAAAAGGGAAGTTTTTACTTAATACTATTACATATAGTTTTATATTAAGTTGAAGTACATAAACAGATGGAAGTGTTGTAAGAATGCAACCTGAATCTGAATTTAATGCAGGGAGACGTGGAAGAAATAGTTACAAATTGGATTTGGTTTGGTGTGGTGTGGTTAATTAACGTCGTACTAGAGCTGCACAGTGGGCTATTGGTTCGTGATCTATCTCGAAGGAAAGACCCGGGAACACATACACATTCAAACACACATTCATACATGCACCACGTTATTTTAGAACCATGGTCAGATGACGAGGAAACACCTGAACTGGCACCTAACGCCTTCAATTGACGTCGGGACTTTGGACCCCGATCAGATTTATCGTGCACCAGTCTCGCATACATGCCGTTAATTTTTGAGGCTGTTCTGGACGACTTTTCTAGTATTTTGTAGCGAAGCTGGCAACCCCCCAACACTACTTTTTTTTACTTTTCTTTGTCAAGTCCATCACCTAGGATCGAACCAGGAATCCTCGGATTCCCAGATGACGCCTTTAACCGCTCGGCCACGGAGGAATGGAAACAAAGTGTTTCTTTTTAATGCTACTGCTACTGAAATTTACCGTTCATTTTGTTCAACTTCAAAATGTCTGTTGTTCAATATTTTTTTAATATAATGAGCAAAATATTAATTTTCTAACTGTTTTATGATACTTAATGTGTTAAGGTATTTGTTATACGCATTAAACAGAAAACTTTTTATTCCAGGTGTAGTAGAAATAAAATTTCACAAGAAAAGTGTGATTTAGAGCAAGTTTTAAAAAGTGGGGAAGATAAGTTTTCGAATTGGGAGACCCACATATGCCATTTAAAAAACACAGATATTTAATAATCTAAATCAAATAATTATAAACAAAAAATTAAAAGTGTTTTGTGACTCAGTGAAAATCCCCAACTCATTTACAGTTATAAACCAACACACTGCAACTGAGCAAAACAGTGATTCTACCACCCAAACTGTCGAACGTAATCGTCTTCAAATGCACCCTACAAAGCTGATTTTAAATTAGACACAGATTTTCTCACCGACTTTCGATCCGACACTGATCGCTTCCTCCTCCCCCACACCCTCCCCCCGAATACTCATTAGTTGGTCGTTAGAGAAGGGGGCGTGAGTGTGCCGAAAACTCGTTAGTTCGAAATGAGACGTTAATCGATCTTCTCGATTAGTTAGCCCGCGTTACGGCTAGAGGACGCTTTGGAATGTGGAGACAACCGCAGAGGTAAATCTTGTGTGAAAATGCGTTTCGTTTGGCCACAGGTATCCACTTCAAGGAAGTAGTTTAGGATAATGTTATTTTAGCTGGTTGGTTGAACTAAAGCTCTAGAACCAAACAATGAGCTGCACCCCACGCCAAAAGTTTAAATGCTGCAATTTTCAGCTAATGAAATTTCAATTAACGCTATGAAAACGTAATCAGCGGTTTAGGACAATTAAACACATGATTTCTTCGAAAATAATAGTTTGAATCAGTTTACATTTTTTTTATATAAAATTAGTTAGTTTAGAATAATGTTATTTTAGCTGGTTGGTTGAATTAAAGCTCTAGAACCAAACAATGAACTGCGCCCCGGGCCAAAAGTTTAGATGCTGCTGTTTTAAGCTAATGGAATTTCAATTAAAGCATTCAAAGCTATGAAAACGTAATAAGCGGTTTAGGACAATTAAAGACACGATTTCTTCGAAAATAATAGTTTGAATCAGTTTAAATATTTTTTTTATAAAATTAGTTAGTTTAGAATAATGTTATTTGAGCTGGTTGGTTGAATTAGAACTCAAGAACCAAACAATGAAGTGCACCGCGCGAAAAAAGTTTTGATGCTGCTGTTTTAAGCTAATGAAATTTTAATTAACGCTATGAAAACGTAATCAGCGGTTTAGGACAATTAAAGACATGATTTCTTCGAAAATAATAGTTTGAATCAGTTTACATTTTTTTTATATAAAATTAGTTAGTTTGGAATAATGTTATTTTAGCTGGTTGGTTGAACCAAAATCTCAAGAACCAAACAATAAACTGCACCACGCGCTAAATGTTTAGATGCTGCTGTTTTAAGCTAATGAAATTTCAATTTAGGCATTCAAAGCTATGAAAACGTAATAAGCGGTTTAGAACAATTAAAGACATGATTTCTTCAAAAATAATAGTTTGAATCATTTAATTTTTTTTATATAAAATGGAAAAAAGAAAATTACGTGTCCCAAAAGTTTAGAAGCTGACTCTCTAATTTTGTGATAAAATGAGGTAATATGCAAATTTTTGTGAGTGACGTCATCAGCGAGAAACATTAAGGGGAAAGTAAAATTTTAACGTACAAATTCTAAGCAGGTTATTTCTGTCGAATTGGAAGGCAAGTCTATCGGAATATTGGAAGGCAAGTCTATTTCCGATATTGCGTCAAAATTGAAGAGATCGAAATGCAGCATTTATCGAATATTATCCAAGAGGAGAAAAATATATTCAAAAAATTCGCTCTAGAAGGCCGCGAGTGACCATCAAAAAGGAACGACAGAGTAATCCGAAAGATGACGGCTTCGCAAAAACTGTCCGTGAATTTATGAATTTCCCATAATATAATTTTTATTAAAGTTTTGCTTTACCATATCTAAAATTTTAGGAATGCCAGACTTTTATGCAAAACTCTCAATGATGTATTCTATACTGTAAAAAATGTGCTTAAAAATTAGTACATGAACGTACTTGAGTACAATTACATCGTAAATCAGAGATAACGTACTCAAATTTAATTAATCGTACTTTCTCAAAAAATGAGCAGTATGGTTTAATATTGATAATATCAGCATATATTTAAGCCATCAGAACAAAACGACCTGACTAACTTAAAATAGGTCTTCAGAAGATGATGTTTTGCACATTAGTTGATGTCGATTGCTTAAATGAAAACTTAAATTTTAATTAAATTTATTATCTTACTTCCCATTCTTTTGCCACGCCTTTTTAACATTACTTCTGTTTATAACTTCTTCATGTAGCTGTCGTAGTACAATGGATATAAACCTGGACTTCAGAAAGATGGATTCGGTTCGATTCCCGGTAAGTTCTGGTTATAATCGTTGAAATTTATTGAATGTGATTTATGAAGGCTACTTATGTATGCAAGAAACTGCTCTTTTTATTCACTTTACTCATTTTTAAGTACGTCTTTTTAAAAAAAAAATGAAACTTATGTATTTGGAGCTATGATAAGAATCGAATGTAATTACCTATTTGTAACCTTCGAGCATGGATAGAGATAGTAGAGAAATCATAACGTTATAATTTCGCTAACATCAAATTGAGGTAAACATGTATGGCTCCAGACACGTGGTTTACTACGGCATCCATTCATAAATATTTTCTAGTTCATTCATAAAAATATCATGTACTTCATGAATTAACACATTTACTATTATTTCCAAATCACAAATCAATCGCGAACGTTTTCTCCTTCATAATTTTTTAAAGGAAGTCACGTGTCTGGAGCCATCCGGTCTGAGATGTTGGCTTCACGATTATGACGTCATATTCGCTCTACTACAGTCCATTAATGCTCGAAGTTTTTAACGGTGTACTGCGCACTAAAAATTGTTACAGATTGAAAGGTTAATAAAACCAGCTTACCTTATTTTCATCGAAGACCCTAAATACTAAAGAGGCGAATTTGGAAGGGTCTCCTTGTGGGAAGAACTGTTTGTATATCCGTAAGAAACCCTGGAACACAAAAACATACCAATTAAAAAAAATCGTATAAAATAATTGGTTTAAAATTTAATATCAGTATTGATGTTAGTAGCAAATATTTCCATAATTTAAATTAAATGATGAGTTAATGCGCAAATAATTTCTTCTTCGTAGCTTATAGTATGTTACATCTTAGAAACTATGTTAATTAAAAAGCCCCTCAGATTCGTCATCGAGTCCTAAGGACCTTGGTAAATCATAAGAAAAGTCAGTAGTTCTTTTAAATTGTGATGCAGGTTCTGATAAGTTGTACCGATGTACATTAGACTCCTACAAGATAATTTGATCTGAACCCATTCAAATAACCATCATAGGAATTGAGGTTAAAATATACTGATATTTATTAACGAAGCTATTTACATTAAAATATTAAACTATATGTCAAAACAATTATATGTGCTTACTTAGAACCCTATTCAGAAGTTTAACGCTTGATGGCCAGAGGATCTATTATGGATGCCTTTATGTGCAAAAGGTTACCGGACCGACAGAAAATCAATTATAATTTATTAAAGTAATTTGTGCAAAAGCCTGTTAATAGAGCGGAATATGTTAAAATTGGCACAATTTTTTTTTCTAACTCGATAGGTAAATGTCGGTGCAAAAGTTATACGTTCTTTCACGCCAATCGATTGTCTTCAAATAGATTAACTAAGCCATCGTTGGCAATACTCTAAGTTGTCGCGAAACTAAATACTGGGTAAAATACACTGTTTTGATATGTATATAAATTATAAAATAGTTGATTTTTTTTAATATTTGCAGAGTTTGAACAAGCTATTTAAAAAAAAAATTGAAATATTTAATTTGGGTTTAATTTAGTGTGACTTCTAATGAAAAAAATTTATTAAGATGTGAAACTCTGAAGACGATTGCCAAAGAAGGGATTGATATGTCAAAACTGATTACTCGGAGAGGATAAGTATTTCTAAAGGACTGTTCGAAGGGGTACCAGCTGTTTTTGAAAAGCAACGTGTCATTACTCGGTGCCCAAACCCACTTTTCGGAAAGGATGAGTAGCACCAACCAACTGCTCCAAGGTGGTACTAGCTGTTTTAACAGTAATGCATGTTTTAAACAAATTGAACAGCAATTGCTTATATTATTTCCAAAGAGATGAAATGCCCAAAACGACTGCTGTAAAGGGGGTAACATCTATTTATGAGCAGCATAGCGGTTTACATTATGCAATTGCCAAAATCTTTTTATTTACTATCAGAAGAAAGATAATGAAGGGTTACCACACTTTATTTGGCAACATTTAGCTCGCCAAGGTCAAAACAAAAGTTGTCGATGTTTGCATATTTATATATATTGTTTTATATCGTCGCCTCAGAGCAACAGTAGGATATGAGCAAAAACAGAATTGCCTATAAAATTGATTTTAAAATTTGCTGTTTTTTCAATGCTGAATATCTAAGGCTGTAGTTCAGAGAATTCAAAGAAGACATAAAAATGTGCGAGTGTTCCACTAAATAAAGGCACAGTTGGTAATATTAGCAAGACCGAAAACTCATTTTCGTTTTTTTAGATATCTTACTGTTGCTCCGAGGCAACGATATGTCGTAATAGCATATTTTTCAATTTTCTGCGCAAGTAATGTAATATATATTATTAATGTATATTCATTTTTCTTATAAAAATAAATTTAAAGAAATTAAAGACGCTGCAAATACATTCTCACCAATAAATCGTATTTTTACATGGAAACCTAAAAACTTTTAAGAAAAAGTTTTCTAATACGATATGTTTTAAAACTATAAAAGCTTTCCCAAACCCATTTGCACATACGAGCGTGGTCATAAAACCATTTAGAAGCTTTCCATCTATAGCTTATGAATTATTGAGAACTTTTTGAAAATATGTTCTTCATTTCGATCCAAGTTTTCCATAAAATACGATTTGGAATAAAATAGGGAGAAAGCATTCAAATTTGAAATGTCATTCGTAGCATAGAGTTGAGAGGGAGCTGTATTGGCAAGAGAAAAAAACTCACTTAAAGATAACGCTGGAAATACAATCTTGTCTAGACATGGAATTTAAGATTGCTTATACTTTTGCAGTTGGAAAATATCTAGAACTGCAATGTAATCATCTTTGGTAAATATCCAGCTTTTTTCTCTTTTAGTAAGAGACATTCACAATGAGTTATAGTTAGACATGTTAGAGCTTTTACCTAACCTCCATGAAACGGATAATATGGATATGGATCCATACGAATACGCAGTTACAAACTCCAAATTATAATTCGATACCAATTAAGAAATTCTTATATTATTGGAACAGATGTAGTATAGGACATTTGGCGCGATTGTTTTTTTTAGCGATGAAAAATTGCCGTTAAACAGCGCTATGACGTCATAGTGTTGCCAGATTGAAAGTCGCTACAAGGATCGGAATATACCAACAATGTCAGGTGGGGTTGCCATACTATAAATTTATCGCCCCAATAAAAGACGCCAAAAAAAAAACCTCGCGCGCCAAATGTAGTATACTACATCTGTACCATATTATTTTTTATAGAATAAATTTAAAATTACATAAATTATCATTTGAAACTTAAAAATAGTTTTAAATCAATTATAATTTTTTTTCATTACATTACTATTTTAACCATATTAACTACTTTTACATTATTTTGAGTATGAACCTTCTATAACGGTACGTCATAAAGATAAAAAAGCGATGACGTCATAAAGACGTGATTGTCTATTCACGTTTTAACCCTGTGCACTCTGTTGGCGCCGCTCAGGCGACAACATAACGACTCGTTCTTTTGGTTCCCTGTTCTTTAAAATAAACGAGAACAGCGTGATCTTGTGTTTAAAAAACATCGATATTTTTTTCAACTCGTGCTTTTGCTGATCCGAAACAGATTATGTTTATTTTTTCTATTAGCATAACAAATTCAAGGGTAAAGAATATAAGGATGAATAACTGTTCCGTAGAAAGAACGGAAAACGCAAAGAGTTCTTGGAGTGCAAAGGGTCAATATTGTCTGTTTTATGAGTGTAATGTTTTTAGGGTAAGGTTTGAGAAGAAATTTTTTGTCTAAATCTCAGTTCAGATTGTCTTTTGTGTGTTCTATTTAAAAATTACGATATGAATTTGTGCTACTCTAATTTGTATTTTATAGTCATATAATTGCTTCCTCTTTTTGGTTTTTGATAAATGCCGATAGAATAATAATTTTAATGGTGTTTCACTTTCTATTTCATGTGGTAACTATAATCAAAAAAGATTATTTTTTTCACAAAAATGGTTGAATAGACAAAATTATTCAATCTTTTAAATAATATTAATTAAATCTTAATAAATTATAATATTAATAAATAATAATATTAATGAATAATAATATTCATAAATAATAATAAATAATAATATTAATAAATAATAATATTAATAAATAATAATATTAATAAATAATAATAAATAATAGTATTAATAAATAATAATAGTATTAATAAATAATAATAAATAATAATAATATTAAATATTAATAAATAATAATAAATAATAATAAATAATAATAAATAATAATAATATTAAATATTAATAAATATTATTAAATACTAATAATATTAAATATTAATAAATATTATTTAATATTAATAAATATTATTAAATAATATTAAATATTAATAAGTATTATTAAATACTAATAATATTAAATATTAATAAATAATAATAATATTAAATATTAATAAATAATAATATTAAATATTAATAAATAATAATATTAAATATTAATAAATAATAATATTAAATATTAATAAATAATAATATTAAATATTAATAAATAATAATATTAAATATTAATAAATAATATTAAATATTAATAAATAATATTAAATATTAATAAATAATATTAAATATTAATAAATAATATTAAATATTAATAAATAATAATATTAAATATTAATAAATAATAATATTAATAAATAATAATATTCATAAATAATAATATTCATAAATAATAATATTAATAAATAATAATATTCATAAATAATAATATTAATAAATAATAATATTCATAAATAATAATATTCATAAATAATAATATTAATTAACGCATTTTTAAAATATTGAATATTTGGCAGACGTATGTCTTTAAATGAGCTATTTTCATACAGTTCCTCCATAATTAAAACAATAAAAATAAGCAATATAAATCAATTACTCAGAGCCAGATGAGCCTAAGTCGCAATTAAGCAACTTTAAAGCAGATGGAAGAAGCTGAATCTTATTCCCAAGTACAGTTTGAGACTTGGGCTTTTATAGCTCTCACGAAATACTTTAAAAAAAAATTGAGTGAAGTTTGATGGTTGGTTCAATAGAAAACAACTTTTAAAACATAATCTGCAATAAAACAAAAAAAACGCCAAATTTGGACTGAGGTACAGAAATTAACAAGCAACGGATGATTTAGTTTCTTTTAAATCTTTTTACGAAATATATATCATACAACAAATACGGGATATGATAGGATTTTTTTTGTTTGAAATTTTACTGCTGTAAATAAACGCTTTTAAATTAATTTCTGAATAAAAGATTTCAAGATGCATAAACAAAAAAAAAAAAAACTTTTTTAATTGGAAGATAATTGACTGAGATAATTAACTATGTATTGAAACGAAGAAATGAATTGATTTAAAACAGAAAAATAATTATAAAGAATACAAACTTCTAGAATCTTAATTAGGAAAAATATTTTTTTGTTGATTATTTTAGAAGCCGATTGAATAGAAAGTATTTTTTTTATAATGAACAGCTTATTATATCATGTTCGCAAATTCAAGTTTCTCATTTGTACATATTAAAAAAAATATTTTCATTTAGATAAAGCAGTAATATTCAAAATAAATAAAAACAAGTGAAATTAATTTGTTAGGTATTTCTCAGAATTTAATAAAATGTAGTTTATTTTTAAATAACTCTAATATTTAAGAAACTACATTTTCATTTTATTTTTTACTGCGGACAATGTAAGAAAAGAATAATTATTTTTCAATGCCAGATATTTTTTGTAAACAACACAAAAAAGATAATAGAACTATTATATAATTTAATAGAATGATGTTGTGTAACTATTTAATAGTTATTTTGGTATTTTATAGTTATTTGTTTTAATAAAAGACAAATATTATCCTAAATAATGCATAGTTTAATATAAAAAGTATCACTCACTTGTTCTGTCAATTGACCATTTGGACAGTCTTTCAGAAAACCTTTATACCTGAAAATAATAACAAGTTCATTTTATAATTTAAAAAAATATTAAACCAACAGATAAACCGCAATTCAAGTTTCTGTGCAAATTTAAGAAATATATCTACATTTATTTATTTTATTTATCTTTTAATTTGGTAACTTTAAACAAAAAAAGATTGTTTTCCAACAAAAAGGGTTAAACATGCAAAATTATTCCATCTTTTTAATTAATAATGAATATATATTTTTAAAATAATGAATATATATTTTTAAAATAATGAATATATATTTTTAAAATAATGAATACATATATTTATATAATAACTCGGTTTTGTTAATTTACTAAATACTCTTTAATATTTAATTTACTAAATCAGAAAAAAAAGTATTCGCATTATTTAATAAAATAATCTATATTTTTTCATAACATTAATTTCTATTTATACGCTGTTGAAAATTTCAGTTCAACGTTGCACCATATCTTGTTGCTCTGCAGCAATTTACACCATATTATGGTGAAATCTGAGTTGAACCAAAAATCCTTTATCGGAAATAAGCGGAAGTTTCACCAATAATTGGTTCGACCTCTTTAACTGCAACCTACATTTTCTCTGTCGTTACATCAACAAGCCAAGAAATCCCTTTTAAGAAACACAACGATGGACAAGGGTCTCCGTGACCCAGTGGATACAGGCGTTCAGCTATGAATCAGAGGATTCCTAGTTCGAGCCCGTTCGGTGACATTTACAAAGAAAAGTAAAAAGTTGGGACCTTGCGATCGAAGGTTTTTCTTCTTTGCTACAAAAATATTACTTCTAAAAAAACTTGAATTTTGAGTTTTATGCAACGTTATGAATTTTGATGTTACGTGTTAGCATTAAAAGATACAACGTCACACCGTAAAATGATGAAACTATGTACCAAATGTTGGTTTCATCTAAATGGGTACCAAATTTTGGTGCAAGGTCGTAATAATTTTTAACAGTGCATTGAAATTGAGATAAGATAGGTTTGACATGAAATAATCTTCTACTGAATAAATTATCTAAGGTTTGCGTTTGACCTTCCTTAAATCAAAATCTCATAAATGAAGCCCCATTTTAATAAATGAAGTAACATTCTAGGAACATAATTGCTGTTCAAAATTACGTTGAAGAAATTGTTGATGTGTATAAAATGCAATACAGTGGATGCTTGTATGAGAAATTTAAAATACAATTCCAAATCTGTGGATATTAAGTTGTATTTACGATGCCAGAAAATAACTTTGAGCAGCAGTAAAATACTATTATTAATATCTAGATAAAATATATTATACAGGGTGGTCATAAATTGTACGATAATGATCATTTTATGGTTATCTACAGATAAGTGTTTACATTGTTTGTTGCTACTAAAGCTAAGTTACTTGATAAAATATAAGCGAAGTAGTTGGTCAAAAATAATGTTTTTATTATGCTAATACAACTAAACGTGATACAGCTAATCAATGACGATCGTCCAACAATTTATAAACACCTTGTTTGTTCTTTAAATCATAAAAATCGATTCAGTAGAAGTCCGTAAATTTTGACAGAAAAAAAAATATTTAAACACATATAGAAGCTTAGAACTCTTTTTCTCTTATTATGAATGAATAATGAATTATTTATCATAGTAAATCAAACTTTTTTTTTAAATAAACAAACCTATTCAAATAATCTGTTTTTTGAGATGAAAACATACAAATAAAATTAATGGAAATAAGAAATAAAATAATAAAATGCATTCTAAAAAACAATTTCTGTGTCAGAAAAGGATTTTTTTTTTATGTATTATTACTAATCTTTATTGTCAAAATTCGACATAATTCTATTTTAAGAATTTCGTTGTGCCTTAGAGAGATATTTATTATAAGAAAATAGGTTGAATTATATATTTTTAAGCAAGCAAATGACACCTTAACTATACATCAAAGGAAGTTTCATGCTCTAAAATATTAGGCATTATATAATTAATCGAATATTAAATGCTTCTGTCTGATTTGACAAGCACTGTCAGAAATAAAGGTCATTTTTAAGATTAATGGAATTGTCAAGGTTACCTTCGGCATATTTGATCATTCGTCATTTTATCATGTAACTTTTGACAAAACAAGAATTTTCAAATTTTTAACAAAACTAATTTACTCATTCCTTTATGGCCTTTTCCCAGTGCCTCATTTATGACGAAAATAATTTATTCAGATACAGTTACAACCTTTTTCAGTGCCTCATTTTTGACGAAAGTATTTTACTCAGATATTTTTACAGCCTTTTCTAGGAGCAGTAACTCGTAATCGGTGCTCATTCGTATATTATCTTATTTTTGACAAAATATTTTTTTTTATAAAACGACAAAATGAATTATCTGAGAGAAAATGAATCAACAGAGCATACAGCAGCGAATGTTTTGTCAAAAATGACAAAAATTTCATTAAAATTTACAATAAATGAAAATGATAAACACTATTTAAATTTTATTTTATGAAGCATTGAAGGAAATATACTGAGTTATTGAATACGTATTTTAAGTTTTACTTTAGAAAAAGGTTACAAAAAGTTGTATTTCACACAAGGCGAATTATAATTATGATTTTTCCCTCAAACTTTTTATATCAGCGGAACGTTATAAAATCTTTTCCGAAATCCGTTTTGAAACAAACATAAAGCGTTATTCTGTTTCTGAAATTGGAAAAAGTTTATATAATTACTAGTACTTAAGTTTTTTGCCACCAAGATTTTTTTTTATATATTAAAAAAAACGAAATTGGTTTTAATATACAGAGCGATTATGTTTAACGTCCAATTTCCAAAAAAAGATTTATTACGATCTTTTTGATTAAACTAATCACCATTTTCTTCTGAAAGTGATATATACCTATTAAGCTCATTACACATTATCTTCAAACAGATATTTTTGTAGAAAAATTGCTTCAGATTTTTAAGCTTTCGTATCATATCTTTGTATGGCCTCAGAAGTCATTTAAATAATTAAAATTGGACCGGACGAAATTTATAATTTTTTTTGGGAGAGAATTAACTTTTTTGTGGAACACTTTATTGAAATATATAATTATTTACAGTGTGTACGGGTACGATAAAAGTTACAGGTGACAATACTCCACAACTTTATCTATTTCAAACTTTTCCACTTTATTATTACATGGAATATTTGAAAAGTAATCTCATTGAAAGAACTATTTAAAGTGCTTTTGGATTACAATAGAAATTCACAACGCTTTTCCGTAAGCTACACCTTTTCTGAAATATAAACATTTTTACTTTGAAATGAAAACGCGAGTGATATAACTTTAAATACAAGACTTAATGTAAAAATTTTGTGAATTTAAAGCGATGTAAGTTGTATGAAAGTTGCTAAAAGATTGATGACCCGCGATAATAATTCATTGTCGAAACGGTCCTGACAGTATTCTTTTAAGAACTTCAAAAGTGTTTACCAATCCATTATCGTTCTTTCAGGAATCCTTTTTCTTGGGATATTTATTCAACGCTTTCGATCATTGAAATATATACTTGAATTGTTTTTAACTAAAAGTTTGTTTTATGGTTGCATACATTCTTAGAACATCAATAATTTTTCAGACTTTATATTGGGGTAAATAGATTGACAAACATGAATTTAAACTGATTGAGCTTCAGTTTAAATGACTTCGTTATTCCCTTTAAATATTTTTAACTAAAAATTTAATAATAAAAGCCTTTAAACGTAATTTACATATATTTATTTTTAGCAAAATTTTTGTAAAAAATGTATGCATTAACCATAACAATTTTTTAGTGTTATTACATTAAAGAACCTATACATATGTTTGTAATGTAAGTTTGATGCAATAATGTTAAGCATTCTAGTCGACAGAACGCAGATAAAAAAATATGCAATTTAATTTAGTAGTACTAAGATTTATGGGAAATGGGGACCCTATATACAGCTATATTAATTAGATTCTTTTAAATACCATTTTCTCAAAAAGCATTGAACACAGATGTTCGAATTTTTTTTAAGAGCATTATGCAGATACTTGGTATATAAATGAAATAAGTTTTTTTTTAAATAAATCATGTTATTTTAAAATACGTCTTATATCAATATGACGTTTTAGTAGTTCCGGTACCTTAAGTTTTGTTATTACTTATTTTGTATTAATTTTAAACAAGTTGAAAATGGCCTTTAAATGAACTTATTTTTAAAAAATACAGTAGTAAATTTAAATTGAAACCTCAATTCAGTAGCACATAATATATTTATTAGTTGCTCTGAAAAAAGTTTGGATATCTATGTATGTTACTTTATAGAAAAAAAGTACTAAAAGGTACCTATTTACCTTAAGCAGTTTTAGATGTTCAAATTACTACTGCATTTTTCAACCCCAGGTGTAAAAAGAACTACCAATAGCTTAATTAAAAGAGTGTGTTCAAATTTTATTTTCGCATTGAGTAACATGACACTCAAAGAGTTTTGAAAAAATTAGAAACTACTATGCAATTTGCTAAGCGAATTGCATAGTGCTTTCTTTTTTAAATGTTTGAGAAAAAAATTCGCAAAGAGTTTACTTTTATAAAGTATCTAATTTGGGTCTATAGAGACTAGGTTGTTATTTAGTTCCAAAAGTATATCCCGAAAGTAAGGAATATTGTAAATAGACTTAATTTTTAATTTAAAACATTATTCTTTAAATTTAATTATCAAATAAATCATTACCGGTTTGAATATTCAACAAGAAAATATAATGGTTTAAATTAATTTTTGTTGATAAAAATATGTTTGTTATTTTCAAAATAGAAATTACCAATAAGTTTAATAAATATGGTTTCAATGTCAGGTGCGTAAAAGAAAGCTTTAAGAATATATACCAGTAATTTTAATTGAAAAAAATGCAAACACGGGACAAATTGTAAAAAAAAAAAATATATTATTGATTTTTGGAGTTAGAAAAGTATTCTTAAAAACATATTAAAAGTCTATAAAAATCGGCGTGAGCTAAGACTGTCATTTGCCGCCATCTCGGATTTACTGTGAAATCAGTAAACTGCATTTAACTTACAGAGTTATGTACAGAATTTCTTCAAATGTGTTTCAAATAAAAAGAGTTTTTGTATAAAAACAAAAATATATAACTTTTATTTTTTTTGTACCATTTTAATAATTAAAATATGAAATAATTTAAAGTTTTCTGTTATTTTACAATTAAACATAAAACCAATTGTAAAAAAATAAATTATATGACGATAAATATGAAGAATTTGGATTAAATATGAGGATATTTGGACTCTGGAAAATTATTTTAAAAACCATATGGAGAGTATTCTGAAATTTCAATGCATAAAAAGTTGCTATCTTAATTTGAATTTCAAACTCTTCTCAGAAGTATGTACGGATTATTTGAATACATTATTGAAATATTATATTTTTCAATCTTTTTCAAATTTTGAATATTTTTAAGATTAAATAGTTAACCGAAAACTTTTATACTCCCGACATATATCTCTAATCTTATATATAAAGCAGAAATCTCCAAAATCTGTCCGGATGTTGGTTTGTTCGTTCGTTTGTTTGTTTGTTTGTTGGTTTGTTTGTTTGTCAGTACAAAATAAGCTCCTTAACTACACAACGCAGAGCTTTGAAATTCACAGAATAGTTAGTTCAAAAAATAAGAATTTTAACGTGACTATTTTTAAGTCTCTACGATGTTCCATTCGAATGTTATGACATTTCTTAGCGTACGTCAGCAAAGTTTCTCGAAGTGGCGACAGTAAAATTAGTTAAAATCAACGAAGAAAAGCGAAAATATAATATAAAATAATTATGAATCAAATGGAATACCGATATTTACACGAAATACTCCATAATTACACTACGTAGCTTTATGAAATTTACAGAGAACTTTACTTGAAAAATTAGTTGTTTTTTGTGATAATTTTTAAGTTTGTACGATGTTCCATTCGTTTATTATAACTATTTTAATGTATTCAATTGACTTAACATAGATGATGACATCGTTTTGCGATTTTAAAGAATTTTCTTTTAGTTATTTACGGTATAAAATGACGTCATAAGTTTGGTTTGATTTGATAATTACTGAAAATATCCGCACATTGGGCTTTTTTCTACAATACGGATAATTGCAAAAATTTAAATAACTAGAAATTTACCGTATGGAATGGTTTATAGTTGCTTTGTGTCTTTTGTTTTGTTTGAATGCAGGTTTATTGTAACTATATTTGAATGTCTAAGATCGGACATTTAGAACAATACTTCCAAAATGCGAGTAATTTGTGCATGAACGTCAATTTAATTTATTTGAAAAATATGTTATGCAAGTACTTTTTTTTAATGTACGAAGCATAGATTCACTTTGAATTTTCAACTCTATATGACTTTTTAATATTATTAAACGAATAAAATTCCGCAGATACCAACTGCTAATTGAGATTTTTTTTATTTAATGTGCAAAGTAATATTTCCTTTTAAAACATTAAATGGCAAACATTAAGAATGAAATTTAGAATTATTTAACGTACATGGTGAGATTATAATATTTAACCGTTTGCTAAATAATTATGTCGCCAAGTTATAAAAGTTTATTCTTTGGATAAATTGCGTTTTGGCTTTAACTTACTGTGGAAACTTACTAAGTATTTACATGAGAGGTATTTTTCGATGCAAATGCAAAAACAATAGTATCACAAAATCAGAATTTTAGAATTTTTTTAATAAAATGAAGTAAATACAGAATTTTTATTACATTGTTCCGGAAATAAAAAAAATGACTCAAATTTAAAATAGGTGGCTAGGTGGCTATTCTTCTGTAATAATAGTATTCATTGGAATTCTTTAACACATGGATATTTAGACGTATCAGAAGAAAGTTATGTAGTATTTTAAAACATACTATTTTTTTGTATTTATGCCAGGTAGTTAAGATTCTTTTATTAAGAATTTGAGGCAGTTTATTCGCAAAAAAAGTTTAGGTTTATTCTCCTGCAATGTACATTTTTATGTTCTGTATTCCAAAAGTCAAAAATGCAAACTACTAATTAAATACACAATTAGCTGGTCGAAGAGATTGCAAAGAAGTAGCCAAAATGATACATTGGAAGAGGCATTTGGAAATAGTCAAATCAAAATTGCAATATTGGGAAACGGGAAATTCTGATTGTTTTGAAAGTTAAATCATTGAAGTTCAAGATCAAATTTCCTAATTAAGCCATCTTTAAAAACTTCTGTTTTCGGATTTTGCTGCCTTTTTCACTTCCATACGGCTTAAGAACATTTTAATATCGTGATTGATTTAGAAGTGTCATTTAAAATCACGCTTGAAAGTAATGCTTTAAAAACTACAATTTAATAAAACTCTTTTTGAAGCTATTTTTTTTAAATAATAGAAAAATTAGGATTAAAGCGTTTTGTTTATAATTTAACTAGCTGAAATACCCGTTCTACGCACGGGAAGGAGATAAGTTACAAAATTGATACAAACACAATATTTATAGTGAAATAAACAATATTCTGAATTTGTCACCCACCAGGGGGAACCACAGTATTAAAGGAACTAAATTGTAACGAAATTTCATTGGCAAGGTCCTGTAAGAACTGGAAAGATTGATGATATGGAGAAGTTGTCTATACAATAACGTGGATATATAAACGTTACTCCCGTTGATTACCATCCATATTTTAACCTTTAGTAACATCCCAAAGATTTAAAGAGGAAGAACTCATATAATTGTTAATAATAATTATTTGAAAAACTTTTATTGGACACCTATGTCAACATTTGTCGTTAAGTTTCACAAATTGGTAAGAATATAAGAAGAAAAAAAAAAAACGAAAACGAATTTTAAAAAGTTCATTTGCCAAATTCAATATTTTCATATTTTTTCTTTTGTACGGTAAACCCTATCAATATGCGAGGAGGAACGGTTCCCCAGCACTTTTTTTGGATTTTCCCCCCGCACTTTTTTAATATTTAACTTAAATAAAAATAAGTCATATTTTTTCCTTCATTGAGTATATCCAAATTTTTCGATTTGTTTCAGGATTATTTTTAGCATATTTTTTTGATGAATTACGGATTTGCTGTTTTCTTGCTTTGTCAGAAAACTTTCCACGACGTTTGATACGTTTATTAGAACAAACTGTTTCTTCTGTTCTTTCTTTCCTTTTTTGACAATCCTCGTTTGGCAAAGTGACAGGAATATATACATCAAAATGGCCGTTACAGACATTTTCTCCGATAAAACGAAGCTTTTTCACAGGGTTTTCATTACTTCCAAATGAAAAGTAAAGGTAACAATTATAATAAACTTCGAAGCAATATGGAAAAAGTTCTGCAGCGGCAGTCAACTCGCATGCAGAGCCATACGTTGTATACTTCAACATTTCACATCTGTAAATTTCCTTTGATGCGAAGTTGTTTCCTTTTCCGTCATCCGTAAAGAAATTGAATCGGTCCCAGTTGTTATACACATGAGATATGATGGACTTTCGAATCTCATTGCTTAAGTTCAAATGTCCATGGACGAGGTAACACAAGGTATGAAAAAGACAGCAACCATCTGCTGGGACCTGTACAACTTGGTGAAGAGAAGTTATAAGGTATTTTGTAATCAACTCGGTTATCATAGTTAATATTAATCAAGAATATTTGCGTTCTACTTAACTCATTTATCAAGTTTAAAAACTAAACGACAAGTTCAATAATTCGACAGTTCAGCCAAGTTAATGAATCGATAATATTCGCTTTATATTTACTTTTTGTTTCTCCTTTTTCACTTCACAGTTAACGCGATAATTAACATGATATAAATAAATTCGTTTGTCAAGAAAGTAATTCATTGAGAAGTAATTCCCGCTTTTCCAACCAGGCCACGCCCGAGGCCCGCCAGTAGATAGAAGAAGACGCTTACTCACTGGGAACGTGAACACTGGTTCAGTTTTGAATTTTAAGTTCTATGCACGGGAAGAAAATAACTCGCAAAAGAGGTACAAGTAAAACATATTTAAGCGGATGAAAAATAATCTTAATTCCTCACCCATCAGAAGATAAATAAAATAACGAACCCAAACAAATTAAATAAATTTTATTAGCAAGTTCTAGCTGGAACTGAAAACTTTATAACACGGAGAAGTTGGCGATAAAACAATGCTGACAAATAAATGATATTCCCGTTGATTAACATTCGAGAAGTTTTACTTTGTTCGGTAAACCCTATCAGTATGTGGAGTTTAACAATTCTAAAACTATCCAAATTGTCCAAAACTAACGGTCCGTACAAAAAATCCCACTGTCTCATTGAACACTCCCTTAAATACGTTAGATCGGTACAAAAATAGCTTACTTTTCCTATTTAAGGTATAAGTAACAAATTTGCCAAATTTCATCTTCATAGGTATACAGAAAATAAAAGAAATAGTAATGAGTCAGTGGATAAGTGGCGAGGATTTTTACTTTTGGCATTTACAGTTCGAATTTTTGAAAATCATTTCTTAGTGAGCAATTTTGGCTTAAAGTGTACCTCCACGCCAAATTTAATTTTCATAGCTGATGTAGTACGGAATATCCTGTTACCCAATCATATTTTCACCATTTTGACATACATTTTATCATTTTTTGACACTAATTTCGCCATTTTTATGGTATTTTTACACATGTGTTCATATTTTAGTTCATTTGGCGATGTTTTTATATATAGAGATTACAGAACTTCACTCACAGGTAGAGTGGTAACATAACTGGCCTCTCGGCAGGTAAACTAATAAATAATGGATAACACAAAACTAACTGAGTGCACGGAGGCTAAATTACAAACTTTTATTTAGCGATGGGCTTCCTGTCTTGAACCTTTATATTATTCATACTGTATACTTCTCTTCAGTTTGATAATATATTTTTCGTATGGCTTGCACTTTTGGTCGTAGCATTTTTCGTTTTGTTTTCTTTTTCACAGTTAAATCCCCCCCGGTGCGACGGGCCGGTTTTTATATTATTTTTACATATATGATCATATTTTAGTTCATTTGGCGATATTTTATTAATTTGGCGAAATGTTTTATTCATTCGGTGAAATTTTAATTTATTTGGCGAAGTTTATTAATTTGGCGACAGTTTTTAGTTATTTGGCGACAGTTTTTACTTATTTGGCGACATTTTGGCGATATTTAGTCATCAGCCAATCAGAATGCTCCTCGTACGTTACATAATATTAAAAATTTCCATTGTTTAAATTTTATATTTTGCATTGTTACATGTTCTCCATGTTAATCCTATGGAGAAGTTTCGAAAAAGGGGTTTTACAACCCCTTAAATCCGTTCGATCGGAACAAAAATAGCTTACTTTTCCTATTTAAGGTATAAGGAACAAATTTGCCAAATTTCATCTTCATAGGTATACGGGAAGTTGGAGAATTAGTGATGAGTGATGAGTGGGTTTTTCGCATTTATATATATAGATTTAATATTTTTTTATTTTATAAAAATAATTCGTAGTTCTAATAATCTAGAAATAATTGGATTTTTATCGGTGTATTAGCAACCAAATAGTGTAGAGATATTTTTACTTTTTTAACTTCTAATTTATTAAAAATAAAGATATTTTAAATTTCAATTTATGAAAGAAAAATGTTTTTAGGAGAAATTCTAAACTGGTATATGCAATAATCCCTGGAGGAGAGGAAATGCATATATTTTTTTCATTTGTCGTTATTTTATTTATCCTCCTGCAAAGAACGGGTAATTTTGCTAGTATTTCATAAAAATATATAATTTAAAAAAAAAGTTTTTATCTTGTTTTTTAAGGTTGTACAGGATCATTGAAATGTGCCTTAAAATGAAAAAAGCTTAAATAAAATTTTAAAATCTCAATACGAACATATAATACATTCTTTTGAAAAAGCCTTTCTACATCATTTAAATTATTTTTGATCAATTTATATTGTACATGTAATAATTCCATTGTATTTCATAAAGTTTGGTTGCGTCCATCACTAAAAAAATCCTTCTTCTATTATCTATGGTGAAAAATTTATAAAATAAAATTTTAAAAGCTGTTGCTCCTTATATTTTTTATGAAAAGTACAATGTTAAAAATAGATACTCAAAAATAAGTAAAATGTACTCATTTTTGAGTAAGATAAGTATACATAAGTTTCATTTTTGAAAAAGCGTACTCAAAAATGAGTACAAAGAGTAAAAATGATTAAAAATAGTTATGCTTGCATACATAGGCTGACTTTCAATAAATATCGACAATTACAACCAAGACTTACCGGGAATCGAACACAGATCCTCATGTATTGCATCAAAGTGCATTATCCTTTGTACTATCAGGGCGACATGGTGAAGTTATAAACAGAAGTATTGTTAAAATAGTGTACCAAAAGAATAGGAAGCAAGATAATTGAATTGTAATAACTCAGTTTCCATTTAAGAAATCGACATCAAATAATGTGGAAAACCATCTGCTGAATAGAAACTGAGATTAGTAATATAAATCATATTACTCATTTTTGAGAAAGTACGATTACTTAAATTTGGGTACATCATGGGTCATTTACGATGCTATTGTACTCAAAGAAAACCGAGTATGTTCAGGCACTCATTTTAAGTACTTTTTTTAACAGCGCAAATGAACACTACCACACATAATATTTCTTAATAATTTTAAATGAAACGCAGTTTATATTACCGTTAGTTATTTATAAAGAAATTGCAGTTAATTCTGATGTTCCATTGCAATGTAAAAGTACTACTCAGCGTCATTTATCTTTTTCAAGAGAATTACTTGAATAAATGCAGACAAACTCCGGGCTATTATACAGTTTTAAGTAGCATTCATTTCTAAAAGTAAATATAATTCTCCTTTTTTTTTAAAATATCCTCAGGACCATTTTCTTCCTTTCCTTCTCTTCTATTTCAAAACCCATTCCATTTTAATTTATTTTCTTTTAATAAAAGAAAAACTACCGTCTTTCAAATCGCATGTACAATACGCATGCTTTTTAACAAACTAACAACAAAGTTACATCTCCCACGCATCTGTCAGCAGTACAACAAAGGTTTCGCTCTTTGTTGTCCGCTTTTCCCAGATTTTACGTTTCTATGCAAAAAAGTCGGCATAAAAGAAGATTCTTTCAATTCTCAGAAGGAGGTAGAATCGTAAATTTAAGGAATTCCCTATTTGTCAGACCTCCCGGCCCGTTGCAAGTTTTCCTTCTAGCTCCCTCAAGTTGCATGCCGATGTTATGGAACGTTCGAACATTTTAAAAGGTAAGTACGAAAAGAGGAAATTGAGTTTTTATATAGTTCCCCTGTTGGTGCTTGATAGCAGATTTTCGGTCCGACGTTTGGCGCGAAATCGCTTTTTATGGCTCCTGCCTGACGCGTAAAGTTTTTCTTTTTTTAATTTATTAAAATTATCAGCATATGGGTCAGTTGATTTATTACGACAAGCATCTTTGAAGAAGGAGATAACGTGATATATATTTAAAAACACTATAATAAGTATAAACTTAATATTAAATATTTAAATTTTTGATATTTGTTTAGATAATTAAATTTTTGATATTTGTTTAGATAATTAAATTTTTGATAATTGTTTAGATAATAAAATTTTTGATATTTGTTTAGATAATTAAATTTTTGATATTTGTTTAGATAATTAAATGTTTGATATTTGTTTAGATAATTAAATTTTTGATATTTGTTTAGATAATTAAATTTTTGATATTTGTTTAGATAATTAAATGTTTGATATTTGTTTAGATAATTAAATTTTTGATATTTGTTTAGATAATTAAATTTTTGATATTTGTCTAGATAATTAAATGTTTGATTTTTTTTAGATAATTAAATGTTTGATATTTGTTTAGATAATTAAATTTTTGATATTTGTTTAGATAATTAAATTTTTGATATTTGTTTAGATAATTAAATTTTTGATATTTGTTTAGATAATTAAATTATTGATATTTGTTTAGATAATTAAATTTTTGATATTTCTTTAGATAATTAAATTTTTGATATTTGTTTAGATAATTAAATTTTTGATATTTGTTTAGATAATTAAATTTTTGATATTAGTTTAGATAAATAAATTTTTGATATTTGTTTAGATAATTAAATTTTATTTATTTTTGAGCGCAGTTTTTCTTTAAGTCGTTTATTTTTTTTAAGTTTATATTATTTTTGTATAGTATATTACTTTTGAATAAATTTACTCGCCAAATGTGATGCTAAAAAAGTTATTGAAAGGGGATGCCGAAATAACATTTTGTTAAAGGGAGATTCCACGTGGGTTTAAAAATCAAGAAAATAAAACTCAAATGAAAAACACGCGACTATATCCCGCCCCTAGACAAACTTATTCTCATAAACTATAAACTTTGTGACTACACTATATACAATCAGATATCATACACTGTAAAAATATACTTCAAAATGAGTACCTGAACTTACTCGTTTTTTTAAAGTATCATTGGATTGTAAATGACCGATGCCGTACTCAAATTAAGCAACCGCACTTTCAGAAAAATGAGCAATGTATCGTTCATATTTGAATCTGCTCAAACACTTCATAAAACTTGATAAACTAAACATAGTTGTTCAGGAGATGTATTTCCCCATTATTTGATGTCAATTGATTGAATAGAATTTGCGTTATTACATTATTTCTTCCCTACTTTTTAAACACTTTTTTTTAAACATTTCTTCTGTTTAAAGCTTCTTAATGTCTCTCTGGTAGTTTAACGGACAAGGCACTGTACTGTGGTGCTGAGGATCTGAATTCGATTCCCTGTAAAATTTGGTTTATTTGTCGATATTTATTGAAAGTGATTTTTAAATGCAGAATAAGTAGACAAACATTTACTCATTGTACTGGTTTTTGAGTACATCACTTTTTCAAAATTGAAACACTTATGTATTCGGAGCTAATATAAGCATCGAATGCATGTACTCAAAAATGAGTACATTTTACTTATTGTTGAGTACCTATTTTTGGCCTTCGAGCACGAATGGACTGTAGTAGAGCGAATATGACGTCATAATCGTGAAACTAACATCTCAGACCGAATGGCCTCAGACACGTGGCTTCTTTTCAAAATTATGAATTAAAAAATACTCGCGATTGGCTGATGAATTGGGAAATGTGTAACTATGAAAATTTATGAATGGAATGACGTAATTAACAACCAGTCCGAGGCCATACATGTTGGCCTCACTTTGATATTAGCGAGATTATAACATTACGTTTTTTCTACTATGAAGGATTCATGCTCGAAGATTTTTGGCAGTGTAATGATAGAATATTTATCTGGGAAAAGTATCGGTATTTCAAGTCAGACGAACTAAAAGAAACCCTAAAACCAGTTCACATTATTAGTTTAAAATAATTCTTTAGAATTCCACTCCATTCCAAGTTGGGGGGCGAGTATATTGATTTTGGCGAAGGTACGTTTGAAAACTCCGAGAAGCCAGTAATAAAAGCAGCTGCCGTTACCTCGTGATCAGAATAAAATATTTCGATTTCTTTGCGTGGGACATGGTGGTAACAAGGACGTGTGTGGCATGCGGGATCACCAAGCATTATCGTGGAGATTTACACCTTCAATGGGTAGATTACAGATGCAGTACATATGACATATGGCTTATAAATATGGTAAGAGCAGATGTTGGCGTCAATTTTCACCTTATATTGTATATCACTGTTTGAGGTTAAGTGACACTATAAGTGAAGTGGAAAGTTCTTAAGATTAAGTGTGTAACAAAATAATTGACTGCTCTATACTTTTATCAAGAAGATATATACAAAAGTTATAGAATATATAATCCACTTATTGAATGTAATATCCCAATAAAATAAGTCAGCATAAGACGTTCATCAAAAATGTCGAATTGAAGGTTTTTTAAAGGTTTTATAAAGGATATTGAAACAAAAAATTGCAGTTTTTTTTGAAATTTTTAATTTTCCTGCATAAAACTTTAAAATATCTGCATTTTTCCTCTTTCATGATTAAAAATTGAAGGTTTTTTGCAGTTTTTATGAAGGACATCTAAACAAAAACCTTTAATTTTATAGATCTTCAAAAAAAACTGCAGTTTTCCTGCATAAAACTTTCAATTTCAAAATTTTGATGAAGGTTTTATGCTGACTTTTTTTGCTGGGTGACACTATAAGTGAAATGGAAAGTTCTTATGATTAAGTGTGTAAAAAAGTAATTGATTTCGCTATATTTTTATAAAGAAGATAAATTGAAAGGTTATATAATATATATAATCCATTTATTGAATGTAATACACCGTAAAAATTTTGTACTTAAAAATGAGAACCTGAACCTACTTATTTTTCTTTGAGTACAATTGCATCGTAAAATGAGCGATGACGTACTTAAATTTAAGTAATCGTACTTTCTCAAAAATCAGCAGTGTGATTTAATATTGCTAATTTCTGCTTTTGTTCAAGCTATCTTGACAACGCGACCTGACAAACTTAAAATAGTTGTGCAGAAGATGGTTTTCCACATCATTTGATGTCGATTGCTTAAATGGAAACTGAGTTATTAAATCTCAATTATTTTACTTCCCATTCTTTTGGCACACCTTTTTAATATGTCTTCTGTTTATAACTTCTTTACGTCGCTCTGGCAGAACAGCGGATAAAGCAATGAGCTAAGGTCCCTGAGGATCTGGGTGCGATTTCCGGAAAGTCTTGGTGTTGATATTTATTTAAAATGATTTATGAAGGTAGCCGCCTACGTAGGCAAGGAACTGCTCATTTTATTCATTGTACTCATTTTTGAGTACATGTATTTTTCAAAATTGAAACTTATCTATTCGGCGGTATGATAAGCATCGAATATACTAAAAAATTAGTAAATTTTATTTATTTTTGAGTACTTATTTTTCATAGTGTATATTTGAAAATCAAGGGCAGAAAATGTAGAGAAGAAAAATTGTTTGAGTCTTAACTTTTGAAAAAATATTTTTATTCAGTGTAAAGTATTGAAAATAATGTTGATTAATATTTATAAATATATGTCATAGACTATATTTTATGTAAATATAACACATTTATAAATTTGGAAAAGCAAAGTAATTATTATAATTAAACAGGAATTGAAAACATTACATTTAATTATTTACTTACTACCACGCTTTCAAATTAGTGTCATAATTTACAAACTGATTCCAATTCTAATGAAAGTTAATATGAATTTAAATATTATCAGCATTTATTAATTATATTGGTGGTTAAAATTACTCTTTTAACACTTGTTAATAAAATTGTAAACTGAATTTATATTTTAACTCATTTTTTCTAGAAGTATTTATTTTCTCATTTTAAATTTTTCTTTTTTAAAACACAGTACTAGTGCTGTTTATCAATTAGAAAATGTTCTAAAATTAAAAAGACTATTTCTTAAAAGACTATGCCTTCATTTTTCTCACGCTAGTTAATCATTCACGCTAGTTAACTTTCAGGTGAAATTTTGCTTTCTTTCCCCTCTCTGAAGTTAAGAAAATTAACTTGTGAAATTTTCCAGTCTAGACTTCCGCTTTAGCGTGAAAGTTAGGAAAGTTGCTTTCACTTAGCAAGAATATGCGTAATTTTCTCCTTAATGCTTTCTTAAAAAGATTGATTTGAAAAATACATGTACTCAAAAAGAAGCGCAATGAATAAATGAATGAATGAATAAATGAATAAAAGTGCAGAAACAAGTGCAGTACATAGGCTGCCTTCATAAATAAATTCCTATAAATATCAACAATTACAACCAGGACTTACCGGGAATCGTACACAGATCCTAGTGCACCGCAGTCCAGTTACTTAAACATTGTACTACCAGGGCGACATGAAGATATTATAAACAGAACCCTTGTTTAAAAGTTATTCCAAAAGAATGGAAAGTAAGATAATTGAGTTGTACTAACTCAGTTTCCATTTAAGCAATCGACATAAAATCATGTGGAAAACCTTCTTCTGAACAACTTTTTTAAGTTTGTCAGGTCTCTTTGTTAAGATGGCTTTAACAGAAGCTGAGATGAGCAATATTAAATCACACTGCTCATTTTTGCGAAAGTGCGGTTTCTTAAATTTGAGTACTTCGTCGCTGATTTACGATGTGATTGTACTCAAAAGAAAACGAGTATGTTGAGGTATTGATTTTTAGGTACCTTTTTTAAAGTGTATACGTATTATACTACGCTGTGAACTGACATACGTTATATTAAATATATACATGTTTTTAAATTTATCTACTTCTCTAATCATTAAACGAGGCCTCCGTGGCCGAGTGGTTAAAGGCGTCAGCTGGGAATCCGAAGATTCCTGGTTCGATCCTACGCGATGGACTTGTCAAAGAAAATTAAAAAGTAATGATCTTGTGATTGGAGGGTTTCCAGCTTCGCTACAAAATAATAGAAAATTCGTTAAGAACATCCGCAAAAATTAACGGCGTGTATACGGGACTGGCGCACGATAAATCTGATCGGTGTCCAAAGTCCCGACGTCTATTGAAGGGCAGTTCAGGAGTTTCCTGGTCATCTGACCATGGTTCTAAAATAACGAGGTGCATGTATTAATGTGTGTGTCAATGTGTATATGTTCTCTGGGGTCTTTCCTTTTCGAGATAGACCCCGAACTGTCGCCAAAATCCCATTGTGCAGCTGTAGTGCGACGTTAATGAACTAAACCAAACCTAATCATTAAACATTTCTCATCACGTTATTCCACCCCACTTACAAAACACTACGCCTCAATTTCCCATCTCCATCAGAACACCGATTCCCTAATTCGTAAGAATTACTACCAATAATTTGCAAAGCAAACCGAAACCTCTTAAATTCCCTTTCAATATCCCCATCCGCCCAAAATGAACCCCAATTATCCCTCCCCCTAAACCCCAAACGCAAACAAGCATACCATCACAAACAATCCCCACTTAGCGATTCAGACTGTCTGATTGTCCTTTTCGATCATACGAGTTCCCTGCTTCGTTAGCACTACTGGTGATTCAGTTGTTGTTGTTAGCACAAACACCACCGATGACCAGACAGGTATTGTTCAGCAGCGACGCGGTCTATCGATTACTGCCCCAAGAAGCAGTCCATTCAACTGGAAGGGTTCACTATTAGTCAAACAATGATGGGGGGCATTGGGTAAACCTAATAACCATCCCTTGCAAGAGTTAGGCAATAACTATTAATATCGGTCTGGATTTCTTTGGATTGCAGGGTATTGTTTGTTATCTCAAAGTGTATGTAATAGTTAACGGGGTTGTGTAAGGATGCCTTTTGTTGGGGGAGTTGATGGGGGGTGTAAATCTTTGTTTTGAAGAATCGTTACTGGTGATGGAAAGCATGGGAATGATGTATAGGGATGGCTTTCGTTTGAAGTGTTGGTTATTAGAAGTTAATGATGAATATGTCTGACAGAAGTAATGTATTATGCTTGAATATTTTGGAAGAATGGAAGTATAAATGAAAATTAAGATTCCTTTTACATCTTTTTAAAATGCCCAAAATAAGCGTTTTGAGTTATTTGTCAAATGGTGGCCATCTTGCTTCCCAATCAAAACGAATGTGTGTACTTAAATTCTTTTAAACTTAATATGCACGCTTTTAAGCATTATCTATGAATTAAGCGTAATTTTATTTGTTATTACCTTTAAAATCGAATTTTATTTAATTCAATTTTAAAAAAATTTACCTGTTTAAGAAGTAAAGTTTTACTTTTGAACATTTTGTATGAATGTGTTTGCAAAAGTCGCATTAGAAAGAAAAACATCAAACGTAAAAAAGTAACGCTAAAGGAAAAGCAAATGTGAATCGCTGGATTTTTAAAGACAATTTCTGTTACGATTTTCTTACAGGGTGCGTTCCATAAGTAATGCGACCAAATTCATAAAAAATCGTATATTGGACAAATTCGTACAATTAGTTAAAAATATTCAAAATAACATCCTCCTGCGTCGATACACTTATGGAGGCTGTGTTTCCAGGCCTGGAAGGCATCCTGGAAAGCCTTCTCCTGGCGGTCCTTTAGAGCCGATGTAACATGAGCCTGGATGTTTTCAATCGTGTCCCAATGTTTCCCTTTCAGGGCTCTTTTTAAGTGGGGAAACAGAAACAAAGTCTGGGGGGGGGGGCAGGTCAGGCTTGTAGGAGGCTGAGGAACCAGTGGGGTATGCGTCCTGGCCAGGAAATCGTTGACAACGAAGGAGCTGTGGCTTGGCGCGTTATCGTGAAGAAGTTTCCACGCGTCCTTGATGTCGCTTCGGCAGCGCGCGACCCTCCTTTCTAGCCAGGACCCATACCCCACTGGTTTTCCAGCGTCCCTACAGTCCTGACCTGGCTCCCCTAGACTTTATTTTTTTGTTTCCTCGCTTAAAAGGAGCCCTGAAAGGGAAACATTGGGACACGATTGAAAACATTCAGGCTCATGTTACATCGGCTCTAAAGGACCTCACGGAGAAGGCCTTCCAGGCCTGGAAACACCGCCTCCATAAATGTATCGACGCAGGAGGGTGCTATTTTGAGGATTTTTAACTAATTGTACGAATATGTCGAATTAATTATTTTTTATGAATTTAGTCGCATTACTTATGAAACGCACCCTGTATGTCCCGTTTTAGTCCGTTTTAAATTATCGATACAATAAATAGAAGTTCAACTCACAAAAGTTTGAAAAAAAATTAATGGTTATCCTATAAAACTGTTTTGGAGTTTTCATTTGTTTATTTACAATTTATAAAATTATATATTTTTATCAGAAAAAAAATTAAAAACAAAATTTTGAATTTAATATTTTGGTCAAAAACAAAAGCTGCCATTATCCTTTAAAATATAGACGTACTAGCCGAAATATTTGCAGTAAAGTTACATACAAAAATGGAAGCTTTAAGCTGTACTTCTATACTCATTATTATTCCAATGAATAAAATTAAAACCCTCGAAAATTTCGAAAGAATTTACCATCTGCCGCATGTTTATTATATGCCAAAAATTATCTCTTTGTAATCTATTTTAACTTTCTTCATCACGAATTTATAATTTCGAATAATTTAAAACCCTGAATTACATTAAAAGAAGAAAACTTGTAATCGAATATAAAGTGGTTAGGAACTATTAGCCTTTACTTAAATGAAAGATGGCTAATTAAACTTTAGTTGTGTTCATTTATCTAAAGTATTTTTTTCTGTTTAACGTTCAAGAAAAAGTAGCATAACATTGATGAAATTAACTGCCTTTCAGTTTTAAAGCAGTTTTGCGATGTAAATTGAAATGGCTATGATATATCATCTGCATGGATTTTATGTCTTGAAAAATAAATTATTTTAGTCTTTGGCTATGCGGGATTTTTATAACACACAGTAGTTAACATTAAATTGTTCCGGTGATTTTTTTAAGCCTTGACTTTGTGATGAAAATAGAGTCAAGTAAATCTTTGGAATAATAAAATACTAGTTTCATTGACTTTTATGCATTTGGAAGACATTAAATCATTCTTTATTTGCCATTGTTATATACCTAACGTTATTATTTTTTTTATCGTGCCACTGAGCTAGAAAAATCACTGGAACGAGAACACTCATGGTGCGAGATTGTATTTTACCGTGTCACGCGGATGCATACAATTCGGAAGAAAGGTTGAAGAAAACATTCGTCTTTGGCTATGCGGGAATCTCCATAGAGTAATTATACAAATAGAGGAATAAAAATGCTGATTACCGTGTGTCCATCATTGAAACCACGTGATATGTGGAAATGCCAATTCATTCACGCGCCAATATTACTTGGCAGGCCTTGGCGACTTTAAGAACTAAACGATATTGAAGAATTGTAATATGATTTTGTGTTTAATTTTGTATTTAAACATCGTTTTTTTTAACGAGTGGCACAATTTAAGGGAGTTTAACAGATATATTAAGGAGATGTTTCTTACTTTGTAGTTTTGAAATAATTGCATTACGTTTTTATGTAAAAAATTTACCATAAGCGAAGTTCTTTCAATTGTGATTTTGTATAGTTCAATAAGCAAATATGAACAATAAAACCTTAGAAATATAAAGAGTTTCGCTTCTTCGAGTATTGAACACAAAGAAAATTATATTTTGGTTTCGTTAATGAAGAGGAAATATTTAGCGCATATTGTTTGAAAATAAGTAAATACGTACATATATGTTAAGAGGTTGAATACGGACAAAACTCTTTATCACCAAAAAAGAAGAAAGTGCGCCAAATTTGGTACTCCTGCAGATGTCTGAACGCCAAATGTGGCAGCGCTATAACCACGTGATGTTGGTTTTTTCTTTTTCAATGTTGACACCGCGGCCTTACGAGAGTCTGGTATTGAAGGCGCTCTCTATTTAATATTACAACTCTCTGGGATTCTCACGTGACGTCACAGAAATATTAAAAGTTTTTTTTTCGAAGCTTTTTATCTTCTTTTTCTTGTAAGGATGAAAAACATTAAATGTGTAACATTTAATGTATTTTTGAAAGCCAGAAATGTGTTTTTAAATCTATACAAACATATGCGCGAAGGAACTATTTTTTCTACCTTCACTCAAAAAGGAGTAAAGTGGTCGGCAACGCGTAGTCATCGCTCCAGTGCTTATAGTTATATTATTCTAGCTCAATTGTCATTGTAGAATACAACTTTGGTGCAATATCAATATAACGTTTACAAATAATTCCTTTTATTATAAGTATGAACAATTAAAACTTTTTATGATATTATTTAAATACAAATGCAATTTTAAAACTACGCGATAAAAATATATAAAATCTAGACATGTTTCAGGAGATGCATCTCCCTTCATCAGCAGAAATGAAAAGTCTGTAACCACAGACATTTATTTTCGCTGATGAAGGGAGACGTATCTTCCGAAACATGCCTAGATTTTATGTACTTTTAATGCGTAGTTTTAACGTTGCATTTGTATTTTAATATTCTTAACGCAATGTTTCTATAAGACGAGTTTTTATCTTATTTATGAGATTTCTTGCAATATCTTTAATTATCAGATATTATATTGAGTTATATAAACACATACCATAATATCTTTAATATAAAGGAAAAAATGATTGTTTACAAAAAATAGTAAATCCACCAAATTCTAATGGTTCCATTACAAAATTTTAATTAAGGGGAATTTTTGGATATTTAAACTGTTTTAAGTATTTACACAATAGTTTTTTTTATAACTTATGAAAGTAAATTAAAGTACTACAGCAGTTTATCTTTTATCTGAGAGGTAGGACTATGTATTTTGCTAGTCAGAATGTTATCTGTACCTTACTGGTAAGTAAATTCTGGCAATATTTTAATGTACTTCTTAGTTCCTAAATAAAACACATTTCCAACAAATTTCTTCTACAGTTTTAACCCTAAATATGGTAATTGTCAAATTTTAAAGAATTTAAAGTCTGGTGGTTTAATCAGGAAGTAAAAATTTATCTATAACCTTTATGTATAACCATCGCTTTTTACAACTTTAAGAACTATTCAAAAATGTTTAGCTTCACATGCTATTTCTAAGATTTTTGTTTTAATTTTAGAGTGCGGTGATATAGAAAAACTTTTGAACATTGGTGGGGTTGGTTGAACGTCGCACTAAAGCTACATAATGGGCTACTGACAACGGTTCGTGATTTATCTCGAAGTAAAGATCCGAGAATACTACCTGTTAATTTTGAGACATGAACAGATGACGAAGACATCACCTGATGAGCTGAGCACCTGATTCTGCCTGGCATTACGAAAACGACAAATTTAAAATGTACTAGTCCCTTTCACAAGATGAGTGTTTTGGCGGACGACGTAGAACGAAACTATCAACCCTCCGATTACGAGTTCGTTGCACTCACAAAACGGGATTGGAACCCGCAATATTCCTATTATGAGCTCAGTTTTCTTTAAACTGGGTCATTGATATCCTTTTATGGACATTGGAATAATTTTCTCATTGCTGAATGGTCAATGGAATATATTATAAATATCTAATATACATTTAAAAAGTAATATTTTATGTTTTGCTGTCCATACTTTATATAGAACATAAATAAATTCAAAAATATATCTGCTTCTATGATGCATGGGCATTATAATGCACCACACTTCTTTTTTATCAACCTACAGATTTCTACCAAATCGCAAAAATTGAATCTAAAATAAGGAAATATAAAGAATGCGATTCGGAACTGGAATATTTTTTTGACCTGTCTTCAACAAACTGGATATTTTTGTTGAATTGAAGGAGCCTACGGAAAGGATGGGATTTCGGTACGTGATGACAAACTGTCTCGTTTCTATGGTAACTCGCGTCATGACACTTGTTGTCAAATTGTATATTGCGTATTTCGGATCAGGCGAATCTTGATTTTATTTTTTTCATTTTCATTTATAAATCCTTTTACTCAATGTGTTGAAATACTAATATTTTGTGAATACTTTTGCTTATAAGTGTTGTTTTTGAAAAAGTAGTATTTGTTTATTAGAAATAAGTTAGGTTAAGTGAGATTTTCTTTAAGAATTTTGTAATACTAGTCGGTTTTGTAACACGTCAATAGTGTTGAAATCAAGTTTTATATACTTAGAAATTGGAATGATGCTAAGAAGTGCGCAAATGTATATGAAGATAATTTTTTTTAATAATTTTCTTTGTTAATTATAATGCTTTAATTGGTAAAATATTATTTAAAAATAATTTAAAGATAATTAATCTTTATTACTGCTTACTGTCTAAGTTACTGTCTAAGTTTTTATTTTTAAAAGGCCATGGACTTATAACACTTACCCTATTTCAAGCAGTTCTTACAAAATTATTTAAGTGGAAAGTTATGCTCAATATTTAAACATTACACATTAATATATTATTTATCTTACTCAGATTATACTATATATAACTAATAATTTAAAAGTAAAATATTTTAAATTTATAGAAGAACTGCACATTATTCTATGCTTATATTTTCTCACTACTATAGAGCAAAAAGTGGAAGTTTAAAGATTTTATACGTTAAAGTAATTAAAAAAAAAATTCCCAAAATGGCTCTTTTTAATTTTAACTTGTATTTTTATAAAACAAGCTCACTAATGACATCTGTGGACTGTTAAATGAATCTTTATTAATAATAAATTAATTAATTAAAAGCGTGTAGTCCACTGCACATTACTGTCATCTTGTTTGTACTTAAATCAAAATCTATTGACCCTCTGACGGATTATCACAAGTTTGAATCTGTACGTTTGTTTTTAAAGCAGAAGAGTATAATTTTTATTTTAAACACATTCCTTTTCTTTAACAAAAATATTTTTTTAATTATATTAGTAGAGAAGGTTTTCAAAAGTCCTCCTACTGCTTTAAATTTTTAAAAATTATTTCAAAAGAGATATTTTTTAACAACTTATTTATTATGTGCACTACTGGAAAAACTGGAGATACTCGAATGGATAGCCACATTTTGCATTCGCCAAATGGTTTAATGCTCTAAAATATCATGAAAACGTGGAAAATTCTTCTTAACATTATTAGTTAAAACTACTTAAAGTATGGACATATATCACAAATGTTCAGCTCAATAAGTAAGACTTTTATTTTCACTAAATAATACATTTAACTGTCTATTTTCACTTTGAAACGCCTCTTTTTTCCAAAACTTCCTTCAAATCTTGCACCATTCTGAAACTCTTCTTCAATGTATCGTCATCCAAGTTATTAAACTGGTGCTTCAGGTAATTTGAAAACCGTTTCCTTTCTCTGACAGGCTCAGGTCTAGCGAAAGGATTTAAATCTTTAGCTGGACTCGCACCTTGTTTCAAGTCCTTCTTGGGCGAAACATGTGTTCCATCATTCTTCAGGAATCGTTGGTCATTCTTCGTATCAGAAACAAAACACTTCTGTTCGCAAGCTTCTTTTCTTGGTGGCGATTCAAAATCCCGTTTCGTAAATGAAGACGTTTCATGGCACCTTCTTCGAGAGTATCCTATATTTATTTCAGATGCTTCACTGTTGCTATAATTTCCTGCTTCGCTGTATGTGTTATGATGGGTAATTCCCTCAATGTCTGGTCTCCATTTTGAAACTTCAGGTATTCTTTCTAGCCTCTCAGCACAGTGGTTCCCATAACAATGTGATACTCTATGTTTTTGGCATTCTTTTTCACAGTCTTTTTGCTTCAAAGCATTTTCTTTACACCAAGCTGTATTATTGGACTTACTTTCACATCTTCCCGAAATATAACCGTTCCTTGAATTTAAATATCTATCAACGTTTGTTTCACCTGATTTATCTTGTCTTCTTATGGGTCTCCCATACATCTTTGATACCTTCCAATTATCTTGCTGTTGCCCACTTTCATAATGTTGGCATTTTTCTAGATTTCTACAGCTCTTGAATTCGCTACATCTCAGAAAACGATCTTCATGAGCTTTTTCCAATATCTCATTGCAATCGTACGTACCGTTTTCCCTTTCATCTCCATATCTTCGTATATACATGTCTTTTCTCGTTTCAGGTGTCCTATAATTGACACCTTCCTTTGATTCAATAAAAGTTTTGCTACTTTTAGTTTGACAAGGATATTTCTTTTGATTAATTTTATTTTGCCAAACTTCGTTTGAATAAGTTCTTGGTTCTCTGTAGTTTTGCGATAGCATATAGTGTTCGTAGTCTGACTTCCTGCCTGGAGGATGATTCGTAACATTCCAGTTTTTCAAATTACATACACGTTCTTCTCCGTGGAATTCATCACAACAGTTATCAAAATTAGATCTTCTTCGATTATGCTTGGTAATTGCTTTTGATAGTCCTACAAAGCTTTTTTTGTGCATTGGTGACACGTTAGGGTCATAATCATCCGAGTTTGATGAACAGTCTTCATCTTTTAACCATCGAGAGATTCGATAAGCCCTTTCTTCCAGATCACCAACATTATTTACCTCATATTCCTGAGCAGATGGTAGGCAACGCAAAGCTAAGACTTCGTTGAAAGTGTCTTCATCAAACCGACTTCGGTTTGAAACAAAACTAGCAATAGAATCGTAATCTTTGTCTGAATCCTCAATGTACTTCCATTCCACAGTCTCCTGGTTAAGATCGTTCCATTGTTCCATTCTACGTTCTTCTTTTAAAGAAGGTTCTATTTCCATTGTTTGTTTCCGTGGAGGCGCGCTGAAAAATATTGTCGGTACGATGTCAGCTTGAATAGCAACGTCCTTTTCCAGTTCTTCTGTTTGAGTGAAATTTTCGATGCATTGGATTCTCACACAATTTACGTGCGAGCAATGGTTAAAGGCGTTGAATCCAATCTCACTAGAAGGTGATAATGCATTTTCGAATTGTTTTTCATTGTGCGAAAACGGTTTTTCATCTTCGGAAGTATCTTGATGATGACTTGAATCTTCACTTTCCGACTCTGAAGTCAAGGTTTCCAATTTATTTTCGTGTGGCATTTCCAAAGCAAAGTCGTATGAATTCCGATCAGGTGGTCTGTAGAATGAATTTCGTCTGTTTTCCCGTTTCTTGTTTTGCATATTGTATCTGGTATTCTTTTTTATATTTTTTCTGAAAATTTATGTAAAAGGTATTTAGTACGTAATTTTAAGAAATATACACATCTATTTGTTTTCGCAATGGACAGTTCTGGATAAAAATTTCTAGGAATTTTTGTTTTATCCCCATAATTTTTAAATAGCAGGAAGGGGGGGGGGGGTTCTGAAAAGATGTTTTATAACACAATTTTGGATATTCCTTTTGAAATATAGCAATGGATTGGTTAATTGAACTAATGCAGTGGGCTATTGGCAACGATTCGAGATCTATTCCGAAGAAAAAGACAACGGAGAAATGCCTCGTAATTTTAAACGATGGTCAGATGATGAAGACAACACCCGAAATATAGCTGGTTGGTTGGTTGGTTAAATAACGTCGCACTAGAGCTGCACAGTGGGCTATTGGCGACGGTTCGAGGCCTATCTCGAAGGACAGACCCGGGAACGATGCCTCGCATTTTTGAACCATGGTCAGATGACGAGGACAACACCTGAGCTGGCACCCAACGCCTTCAATAGACGTCGGGACTTTGGACCCCGATCAAATTTATCGTTCACTAGTCCCGTATACACGCCGGCCGATAATTTTTGTGGATGTTCTTTACGACATTCTAGTATTTTGGTAGCGAAGTTGGCAACCCCCCGAGCGCAATATCACTACTTTTTTACTATTCTTTAGTCTAGTCCTCGCACAGGTTCGAACCGTGAAGCCTTTGATTCACAGCCCCCGAAATGTGGCAATAGACCAGTTGTTTGCAAACACAATTCGATTCGGAATACGAGAGCAGGCTTGCAGGTAACTGATTGGATAAAAAATTCAAGTAATAAAGAAAATTCCGTAACTTCTAATAAACCTTTAAGAAAAGTTAGTAACCGGATTGTCACATTTTTTTTACTAAATTCGCATAATAATACAAATGCGTGTTAAATCGGATACAATTACCAGAAATGCTACATAAAATAAAATTCAGTCTTTATTTAGTTACGCAGAATGAATTCTCAAAGCTGCGTTTTTATTTTTATTGTTAATTAACTTTTACTGCTTGTAATTAAGTAATTAATTTGTAACTGTAGTTTTCAACAGTGGCCTTTTTTTACAAAAATCATAAATAAAACTTAGTAAAAGTTAATCGCCAAATTAATTTTCATTGCCAATTTTGGCGTGGAAGGTCTAGGGTTTCCATTTACAACTCAGAAATATCGATGTCAATTAAACAAGTGGGTGGAGCTGCTTCCTGTATATTATTCCTACTTGAAGAAAAATTGCCTAATTGAGCAATATAGTAACCAGATCCATGAAATGTATTTCCTAAAGAAGTATTTAAGCTTGAGTATTATATATGATTAGGATTATTTCCAGCACATTGCTAAGAGTGGTAACCACAAAAAATTATTTAATATACTAAAGTTGGGGGTTTCTTTATAAAAATGGCGACTACAAGTGAATATAAAATATTATTAATTTAATACAGTATTCACCCCTGAACCAATGTTTTTACAATACATTTATATAAAACAAAAAGGCTAAAAATACTGACCTATAGTTAGAATAGCAAGTAAATATAGCCAATCCTGATACTAATAAAAGTATAGGTATCCCAAAATATTTTGCTGCTTGTAAAGTTAGTTCCTGCATTGTGATACTATGGATAGGTGGAGAAAATGCTGCATATTATATTAGCTATAGGCAATGTGCGAACTTATTGCATTTTACTACAATTGTTCAATTTCGCTGACAACAATTAAAATATTCTAATTATTACAAAATAAAAAAATACTACAAATAATAGTGATTAAACGCAAGTATTTAACAACAATGTAAAGTATAATTATGGTATTTTTGATTTGATTGATAAGTTGAGAGATCTTTGCTCGCCTGATGTAAGCTGCTCTATATCTGTTATATTTATAGATTTAATAATCTTGAAAGGCTACACACATAAACGTTCACACACACCACTTATTTTAAAACCATAGTCAGATGACGAGGTAACACCTGAAATGGCACCCAATTGGCTCCAATGCCGTGATGCTGAATAGACGTTAGGACATTGGACCCCGATCAGACTTATCATGCGCCAGTCACGTATAGATGCCAGTATAATTTTTACATATTTTTTTGTATAATTTTCTAGTACTTTAGTAATGAAGCTGGAAACCCTCCGATCGGAAGATCAGTACCTTTTTACTTTTCTTTATCAAGTCTAAAAATACATTTTTTTAAATTCTTATAAAACAATACATTTCCTCATTACTCAAATATTTAAAGGAAATAATTATTATTTTAGAAATTGTAAAAATTTTTTACTATTTTATATTTATCATTAAATTTTTTCACAGATATATGAATAAGTATATGTATTTCACTGTTTGAAAGACTGGTTCAAATTTTGTAATCAGCGTATCTCAGGTTTTCTGCAAGAAAGTCAAAAGAGGTCCGCAGGACTGTTATTCCATTAACGATGTCTTAATTTTCTTCCCTCAAATATATAATTTAAAAATTAAATCACTGAGCATGATTTTCCCAGGATTTTGTAGCAATGAAATTCATTAAAATCAGACACGGTACTCATTTAAAGTCTTAATGCCACTTAGTTTGTATAAACGCTCATTAAAATACTTTGTATGAAAATTAGAGGAACGTTAACTTCAAAAGATGGGATTTCCATTCTTGAAATTTTGCAATAAATATCTCGAGTAAAACAATTCGACTCAATTAAAATCTCCCACAAACTAAGGAGATTTGAGCTATTTTACTTTCCAACTTTGTTAACCCATTGAGCGGTTAGAAAAACGGCAAAATTATAAAGTTGTTTTCTCTGCAAATCAGTATATTTAATATATCCAATGCATTTATTATATATTTTAATTATTATTATTTTAATAGATATAGCTTCAAAGAAACACTCCAACGATTTAGATTTGAAAAGTATTTCACTTTTGAATATTTTTATGAATTTATTTAAATTTTATGTGTTTTGCTAGAAAAACTGGAAACCCATGGACGATTTTAGTCATCCGTCAGAGAGTAAAAAACAAACGCAGTACAGAACGAATATTTTCACTCTTTATGCGTAACACAGGATAAACAATTAAACAAACTTTACAGTTGGTTTAAAAGCTAGCTTATAACTTTACGTTTAGAAGGTTAATTTTATATTTACAAATGATCGTTTCTCCTTCTCTGAAGTCTTACTATTCCACTAAAGCTCACAAGATTTTTTGAATTGTAAAATTATTTTTACTTTCTAGAAGTTCAAATAAATTTCCCTAAACTTGCTATTTTATATTATTTAATTTTTCAAAATTAATTGCAAGGATTAATTGAACCTTTAAATTAAAAAAATATTGTAAAATGAAGAACTTTTATTAATTTAAAAATTAGGTGCATTGCTAGAGGAACTAGCGATCCCTGGATGTATATATACGACCTTGAGCGTCAGAGGGTTTTAATCAGATAATTTCAGTATTATCAATTGTAAAATTGTTTTTCCTGTTTAGAATATTTTTAAATAATTTTTCCTAGACATGCTATTTTATATTAACTATTTTTCAAAATTAATTGCACGGATTGCTTGAATCTTTAAATTAAAAAAATATATTAAAATGAAGAACTTTTATTAATTTAAAAATTAGGTGCATTGCTAGAAGAACTAGCGATCCCTGGATGTATATATACGACTATGAGCGTCAGAGGGTTTTAATCAGATAATTTAATCAGTAATATCAATTGTAAAATTGTCTTCCTTGCTTAGAATATTTTAAATAATTTTTCTTAGACATCCTATTTTATATTAAATATTTTTCAAAATTAATTCAACGGATTTTTTGAGCCTTAAAATTAAAAAAAATATTGTTAAATGAAGTATATTTATGAATTTAAAAATTGGATGCATTGCAAGGAAAACGAGAGATCCATGGACGTATATAGGCCTTGAGCCCCAAAGGGTTTTAATTAGATAATTAAGGAAATTTGTGATATTATGAAGCAAAAATAAAGTATGAAGTCATCTGAATACTTATAGTATGCTTTGCATAAATGGATACATCAATAGACGACGTATTTTATTTTTAAGTTTACGACAAACTATTGAATGATTCAACTTCATGTTATCATCATTGTTAACATCAGCTAATCAATTGATAACGAGTTTGTATAATCACCACTTACGCGTAACTACGTAAAGAGTGTAAATCTGCCGTTAGGATTCCCGTTACTTCCTTTAGATTCAAACTCGAAACGTACCCTCTTTCCGGTTATAAACACACACCCAACAAAACCCATTTCAATTTACATCTTAACAATTTTTCACCCAGATACGTGCCCTGAATTGCCCTTTTTAATAACCCCATAAAAAAAATTCCGTATCTCTCTCTCTCCATTAGCTATCCAGATCTTAATCACGTTTCTGTCGCCTCTCCCCCCCTAACTCACCGAAATCGTGCCCCCGTCATCACGAAACCGTTTTTCGTGTTTTGTTTCACGTATCCATCTGCTTCTTTGGTCAAGAAGAAAACACACTCGAGGTAGATTAATTGGACTCCCGTTTATTCCTACAGATCGAGATAAAGGTCGCAATTGCAGGAGGATCGGGAATGGGACTTATTTATTTAGGGTAGCGTCCGAAGATGTGTGTTAAGTTGATTTGGTAAAAGGAAGAAGTAGGGCAATTGAATTGGGGGATGCGTTGTGTATGTTTCTGTTTGGTAAAGTGAAGGACTTGAGATTGTTGTGACCTTCAAATGTTAACGTTGTGAAGCGACTTCAAATGGTGATTTGGAAAATGGTTATTACGCGCATACAAATGGTTGTTGTTTCTTTTAGGTTTGATATAACGACAATATTCGGGGACAGCCTAAGTTGAACCTAAATCGGAAGCTATGATATGTATAAATATTCAATTGTTATATGCCTACTTAGGTTGTCCCCAAGTATAGAAGTGTTGTTTGCAATTTTGTTTCGAGAGAAACTGTTCACTTCGTATGTACGCTAGGGGAAGGACTAAGGAATTAAAGAAGGAAACCAAGTGAAGGACTTGGATTGTTGTGACCTTCAAATGTTAACGTTGTGAAGTGACTTAAAATGGTGATTTGGAAAATGGTTATTACGCGCATACAAATGGTTGTTGTTTCTTTCAGGTTTTATATAACGACAATATTCGCGGACAACCTAAGTTTAACCTGAAGCGGAAGCTTTGATATGTATGAAATATTCAATTGTTTTAGGCTCAACTTAAGTTGTCCCCGAGTATAGAAGTGTTGTTTGCAATTTTGTTTCGAAAGAAACTGTTCACTACTTATGTGCGCTAGATGAAGGATTAGGAAGGACTAAGGAACTAAGGAAGGACGTCCTAGTGAAGGACTTGGATTGTTGTGACCTTCAAATGTTAACGTTGTGAAATGAATTAAAATGCTGATTTGGAAATTGATTATAACGCGCATACAAATGGTTGTTGTTTCTTTTAGGTTTTATATAACGACAATATTCGGGGACAACCTAAGTTGAACCTGAAGCGGAAGCTTTGATATGTATGAAATATTCAATTGCTTTAGGCTCAACTTAGGTTGTCCCCGAGTATAGAAGTGTTGTTTGCAATTTTGTTTCGAGAGAAACTGTTCACTTCGTATGTGCGCTATTTTCTCTGAAACTATAGGATTCATTTGTCTCAAATTCTGTATTTATTTATGTTTACTTGGGAAGAAAAGTTTAAAAAAACAAGAATAAAATTTAGCTACTTAATTTTAATTCTTTTGCCAATATAGTATTGTCTTTTTATTATAAATGAGCACAAATAATAAATAAAAATAATCTTTAAAAATCAGAAAAGAAAACCGACTTTCTTCCTTTTTACCGAAACGTATAAATATTTATATATTTTTTAATTTTACGAACATGCTAAAAAAATTTAATTATTTAATATTAAATTTATACTTATTTCAACGTTTTGAAATCGGTGTCCAAAATTAAAGTATGGTTTTTTTAAATTGGCACTGATTTTTTAAAAAGATTTTATTTTCCCTTTTTTTAGTTTTTAACATAGCAGTGAGATTTGCTTCCTGCTATTATTTACCTAAAAACTCACGTTGTTGCTAACTTTTTCCTTCGCCCTATATAGTATATTTTGAGATTATCCTGTTTAATAAATGCCAGGTGAACGAAATTTCGTTGTTGTAAATATTTATCCAACAATGAAAATATTTTGAAATCGGATGAAATGTTAAAAAAAAGTCCGATTAATCGATATTTCCGAATATATAACAGATTTTTTTTGCATTTTTGCTAAAGCGGATATTTCTCTAATTAACAAAAAAAGAATTTTCGAAAACGGACAATATTTTTTCAAACGTACAGGTTAATTTAGAATTCCGGATAGTTAAATGCCGGATAACCAGATTTTTTTCAAAAAGGTGCCCAAGTGAGACATCCCCTATAAAAAAAAATTGTTCAAATATCTGAATTAGAACAGAAATCATGCGCGAAAATACATTAAAAAAATACATAACAGTTGAATTGATAACCTCTCTCCTTTGGCGCGCTCTCTGATATTTGTTGTTTAAGTCAATTTATACAAGTACAAATTCGCATTGTCAGTTCATTGTAAATAAATTACAACTCCATTTCAAATCTCGGATTGACTTAAAAAAAAACTGGAAGTAATTTCCGAAATTATTTTATTATATAACATTTAGTAACAATAATTTATAATGCCTAACTATGCAAGGATGAATTCAAAGAGAACATTGCGAATTATACTAATTTAATATCTTTTTAACTTTTAGAAGGCGGGTGTATGATTTTTACATGGGATTCTGGCTGACATTTCAACCACCTTACCGGGAGACAAATGGTACTGGATTGAAAGAAAATACTAGATAATTTATACTTATCTAAAGTTTAGGTATTACTTTAAAGGCGATTTATTTCTTAAAAAGAAGTGGTACACGGTAAAAGTAAAAACATTTAGAAGTAGTTTTTCCAGTATAAATTTTCTATTAAATCTGTAGTGTGTAGCATCAGACACTATAGTATCTGACATAGATTATACAGTTTGTTTTAATCAAACTGCGGCGACATTTTCTTTTTAGGTATAGATAGTAAATCCATGTTCTTTCACTTCAATTCTTCATGGTCTCCTCTGAAAGTCTCTAAATTGTTTGTTGTTGAATTCCAGGGAATTTATAAAAGCGGCTTGAAGTCTATGTTTTGATTATCTTGTTTATTTATACGAGGCCCTTCCTTTAACCAATCTTATGTTAAAATGTTAAGTATTTTCAATGAATCGTTCGAGTCGTGTTTTAAAAATATATAAAACCAAATTGAAATTTCTGTATCATTTCTGAAAAGTCGAATTTGGTGCCAGGGACATTATGCTGCCTAACTTACAAATTTACTTCCCTATATAATAATAATACCAAAATCATCCCAATATTTAAAAATAATCAGTTATTATCAACTATTATTTCAATGGTTTTTATCTAAATAGTTTAGAATTTTAGTATGAACAACTTATTGACCGTACACACAAAATTCTGATTTACTTAAGAGAAAGATAATTTTTATTAATCTAATAATTTTTAATTTCATATAGTAGGTATTAATAGAATAAAATTAAATAAAGAAAATCAAATAATTTGAGAATAGTAGGAAGAAGTAGAGTTAATTAAAAAATCAAATACATAGTACAAACATTTAAAAACGAGTTGAAATTGGTTAACATATAGGATGTGGCTGTGCCGAAGCATTCTCAAAAGGATTTTATGTGAAACGTCATTTTAACGATTACAAAGAGAGTGATCAGACGGCCACAGATGGAAGATAAACAAGTTATTTCGGCTAATGCTTCATGTCCTCATTGCATATTTTGCTTCATTTCGAGATTTTAAAAGTATTGACGCCTAATTTTCTATCGAATGAGAGTAAATTTATATAAATCATATTAGATATACTACAATTGCATGCGGTAAATGTTAAATCTAGCAAAACCATATTTGATAGAAATATGTACTTAAATATTCACAATATGCTAGTTATATTTTTACTGATTGTTCAAAACCATTGGACAAGTGAAGAAAACAGATTAGAATCGCATTTAAATGTTAACCATTCACTGCGAAGTGTGAATAACACACATTCAAAGATTAAAATAAATACAAAAACATTAAGAATTCCTTTAAAGCTCCTCACAAAAGAAAATATATATATAAAACCTTTTTTTTTCTGTATCTCCAAAAACGATTAAAGATAATCGAAAATATAATTAAAATACCAGACATAAAAAAATCAAATGTACTCACCACTGGCGGACTTCTTTTTCAGTAACTGCAAAAAAGAAAAAGAAAAAAATGTAAATCATTGGGACTAAAAAAAAATTAAATATGTCTGCTTTCAAAGAAAAAGAAAGAAAATGCAATAATAAAACTCGAGTTTTACTTTCGACAAGTTCCTTGATCCGGATCAGTGTCTTTCATGGATATTCCTTTTAAAATATCGTTTCTTAAGATGTTTCTTTTATTTTTCAAATACAATAAAAAGATTCAGAAGAATTACGTTAAACTTCTTATAATAAATTTAAGAAAGACTTAATATTTATACTTAAAATTGGATTACTGTTTGGATTTTAATATTTGATTTTAATTACTACTTATATTATATTATGCAATATAAAATTTATCGATTGTTTTATATAACGTTACTTTATAGCTCATATTGCTTGCCTTGGTGGAAAAACTGATTAAATCATTTTACTGACATGCTGAGTTTTTCTTAACTTTATCCGTTAAGACTATTATAGGACAACATATATTAAAAAAAACAATTCTTAGTTTATTCACCAAGTCAACGTTACAATATATGTAACAATTAGCTGTTGCTACTCACGGTTTTACACGCGTTATTTTTTTTAATATACGTTTTTCCTCGTTTTTGCTACGTTGTTTACTCTACGAAATTTATTTCGTTCACTTCGTTTATTCCTTTCCTTTTATTTTCTCGAAGGAAAAATAACTGGTCTATTGTTCACACAACTCCGAGTACATCTCCGAATTTTAGCTTTTCCGTTGAAGCATAATTGTCCGAAAGAGTTATTTCACCAAAGCAATTTTTGATCGTCAACATTCAATTGTTTAAAAAAAATATATATATAGTAATTTATTTTAAAGTATTTCATTTTTGTCAAGATCTTATGATTTTATAATACTGTAGATACTATTTTTTTTAAGTGACCATTAAAAAATAGCTTTTAACCTTTTGCACTCGTAATTATGCTTTAGAAAGTTAGCAAATAACTCGGAATTTTTTTTCATGTTCGATCAATATGAATGTTTTTGATGGAAATGTGTTCCAATTTAACTAGAAGGTTTACCATCCTTAAATCAAAAATTTAAAAATATAACCCCTGAATACACCCCTTGACCTAGGATGGAAATGTAGCCACATAATATTTTATTTTTCAACGTGTCAAAATAATTTATTGAAACTACTAAGAATACTTAAGTATATTACACTACACCGCATTAAAAATCTAAGAAATGTAATAATATAAACAAACTATATAAACAATATTTAGCGGAGGAACGTAATGCCGGCCTCTCCACCACATCAAATCAACTTAGAAATACTTCGAACAGAAATGTTTTGGTTAAGTTATCACAGTTTGCCCAAAGAATTTCTTTTTTCTATAACTAGTAAGAAGTAAGTAACCGTAACAAAACTAACTAAAATACAATAAGAACAACAAAGAAACTACAAACAAGAAACAAAATAAAAAGCACAACATAAAGAAACACATTTTATAATTCTGTGTTTTTTGTATTTCTATGGTGACATACGAACGCAACGGTACAGATGCGATGTCCCCTGTACGGGGACATACGAGCGCGATAGTAAAACGAGTGATGTTCCCATACGGGGACATACGAGTGAAAAGGGTTAAAATCTTTATAAATGAAAAACTAAACGGAATTTTAAGATGTCAAACCTCAGGTGCGTAATTCGAGGTTGAATAGTATCTTAATATAAATGTTCAGATATGTCCGAGCAGCAGAAGATAGTGTTTTGCGTGCCAGAGATACACACTCATACATATTCTTTATTTTATTATTATAGATACAATATACGATAAATAGATTAAAAAAAAGTATCAATAAAAGTAAGAGATACATTATAAAACAGACTATTATAACATAGTTTACAGCATACAACAAATATTAACTGTTTTATAAGCGATTCTAACGTACCTTATCTGCGATATCTTTGAAAAAATACGCATTTTGACAAGAAGAATTATTAATAAATAATTATTAAAATTGTATTTTAAGAACCGAAATTCAATGATCTGTTCAAAATTTTAAAATAAGTAGATTAAAAATAAGTATCAATAAAACAAAGGGATAAATTATAAAACAAACTATTATAACATAATTTACAGCATTCAATAAATATATTGTTTTATAAGCAAGCGACTCTAATCTACCTTACCTGCGAGATCTTTGAAAAATACTTATTTTGGTATGAAGAATTTTTAATAAATACTTATTAAAATTGTATTTTAATAACCGTAATTCAAAGATGTGTTCAAAATTTAAAAATAAGTATATAAAAATTCAAGGATTTGTACGACATTTAAAAATAAGTTGATTAAAAAATAAGTAGCCATAAAACGAAGGGATAAATTATAAAACAAACTATTATAAAATAATTAACAGCATATAATAAATATATTGTTTTATAAGCTATTCTAATGAAGCTTACCCGTGAGATCTATGAAAAATACGTATTTTGGTAAGAAGAATTTTTAATAAATAATTATTAAAATTGTATTTTAAGAACCAAAATTCAAAGATCTGTTCAAAATTTTAAAATAATACTTTTTACCATATTTCTTTTTAAATATTATTTATTTATCAAAAGTAAATGTTTTTGTGTTATAAAAAAACTTTTTAAATAAAATATATTTTCAAATCAGGTACAATTCGTTGCTTGAATAATTTCATTATTCTTCTTAAAATAATACAAACTGAATCTGAATACAACATAGAAAACCATTAAAAGATTATATTTTGTTTAGTTTAGAGTTTTTGTTTTAGTTATTTTCATTTCCATTTTGTAAATTTTTTTAATTTAAATTTCATTATGTTTTCTTAGTGTTTAAATTTTGAAACATCTATTAAGGAGATTGGGCAAGTACAACCATATGCATTATTTATGTGGAATTAGGAATTTAACGACGTTCTTATGTCTTAGACAGGTGTAATCAAAAACATTTGTAACTCAATAAATATTTTCTATAAATATTATGCATACAGATATAGTAATATAGTAAAATTAATTATAATATTTTTAATTGGAGATAAACAGGTACAAAAAATTGAATACATAGTACAAACATTTAAATACAAGTTGAAATTAGTTAACATCAGATGTGGCTGTGCCGAAGCACGCTCAAAAGGATTTTATGTGAAACGTCATTTTAAAGGTTAGAAAGAAAGGGATCAGACTGCAACAGATGGATCCTAAACAATGATGCTTCATGTCCTCATTGCATACTTTGCTTCATTTCGATATTTCACAGCATCGGCGCCTAATTTTCTATCGAATGAGAGTAAATTTATATAAATCATACCATTTGCCACGTAGTTATGTAGTAGTAATAAATCATCCGAAAAATATAACATTGTGTTTCTGATACTCTATGTAGCTGATTATAAAAACTTCATGTCAAAAATAATCTAGTTAAATTAAAACGTCGAATTGCTTAGAGAACTTGAGATCAACTGACGGAAATATACGCATCAGAAAGATCAAGTGTAAGGATCGAGAGCATCAAGAACAAAGGAGTGCTCTTTAAACATTAAAACTCCGGCCTAGTCCATTTTATATGCATCAGAAACTTACAACAATCTAATGATACCATCTCAATCCCATAAAAGATTTATCATCATCGCATCCGATCCAGAAACTGCCTGCGTCATCCGTCTCGCGTCGCCATGACAACCACACGGAATCGGAGAATTGTTTGTGCCGCTGTTAAAGCGACACAGGAGCAACATCCGGGACTGTTTAGTGCACGTTTTTATTTCTCAGCTCGGTGTTAATACCTGTCTTCGGCGACCATCTCATAAAAATGTCCTTCCGATTCCCGTGCTTGTGGACCTCTGTAATTGGAGTCAGCATTTTCTTGAGCACATAAACTAGCTTTTGCTCTTGCACGTGAATAGTTTATATTTGCTCGTGAGCGTAGTTTTTTTGTTCTGGATAGTTTAGGAGAGTCGCATACTATTCGGTTTTAGTGCTTTTGGAACCGAATAGTTGAAGTGAAGTGGCGTCAATTGGGTGACATATTTCGGAGTATATTTTAGAGGTACTCTAATTGCTTTTAGGATGTGGGCGTGATGGAAACCGTGAATAACGAATAAAAGAAAATCAATAATGTAGATTTATGTATATCAAATTAGTATGGGTTTAGGTAATTTTCTTTAATATGCTCTTTTATTTTGTGGCATGACGAAAAACTCAAAAATAAAATCAAGGTTTTGAATGCGCTGTAAATTATAAACTTATAATGTCATGATCAGATAAATGAAATTAAAAATATTTTTACATTATGAAAAAAATGGGATGTTTGTAATTTATTACTAATTGTGTTGCTATAGTACGTTGTATTCATAATATTATAATTACTACACCCTTGTATTATAAGAACAATTGTTTGACAAAAAATATATATATATCGACAATTTTGTATGATATTTTTTAATAACAACCAGAATAAAACTGTATTTTTTCATTCATGCTCAAAATGTCTACAAAGTATATATATATATATATATATATATATATATATATATATATATATGCTGCGAAGATTATAGAGGAAGTATTAGTACATTTAGTATACACAATTATGTGTTCCATTGATTTCGAAGTGAAACTTCTTTAACAAAGATAGTGAATCTGAATGAGCAATACGCGGAAATCAAACATGAAAAGGAAGGAAGAATAATCACATGATTGATTGTTGTTTTATCTTATTTAAATTAACTTTTCATTTAAAAATGCCCCCCAACACCTTTTAAAAATGTGTTTTTATCATTTCATTGAAACTTATATTATTCTATTGATGACATGATAGTTAAAAATGTATCCAGAAAATAAATTATACGTAAGTATTAATGCACAAGCAAAGTATCGTCCAACAAATTTAATAAATGCTATGAGAAAAATTGTAAAGTAAACTTATATACTTAAGGAAAGTATTTCAAGTTACGTGGTCCCCATTGATTTAGTTTTTTATATTAAAAACGCTTAAAAGTAATATACTATGCAGTGTGACATACTATACAGTGTGTTAACACTATGTATACGTGAAGAAGAAATTTAGAAACATTTCTCAAACTTACTCTATGTCACAAATTACTAAAATTTGCTTTAAAATCTGATTTTTCGTTACAAAGTTACCGTTTTTAACGTGAAGATTTGTTTAACAACTATCCTACTAGGTAATCATAAAAATATTTATTATAAAAACAGAGAAAATGGTCTTTAATTAATAGTGTTTAAATCACATTATCGATAAGAAATGACAACTACTGATTTCTTCAAACTAATATAAGTTCCAAAAAAATAGCTGTATGTTTAAATTAATATGGTTACTTTAAAAAATGTAAGTTAAAACTAAACTTAAAGTTAGATATTTTTTCGTAAAATATTTCAAGGAAAGCAAACTCCTGAGCAGTGCAAAAAACTAAGTTTTTTTTTAAAAAAATAAGATTGTAGGTAAGATGCGGTTTATGAGAAAGGAGAGAAGTTGTTGAGTTTACACATTAGTTGTTTGATACGTTATGACAAGTTTTTCATGCGTGTAAATAAACTTCTCAACATCAAAGTTTACGCGGCAATTCTTTAAAACTTTCATAAATAGACAAATCCAGCATTTTTTTTTAATTCGATGGTATAACATTACTTGAAGTGCAGCGACTTGAAACATTGTTGTTTATATATAAATGGCCTTTTCTAACTAAAATATTATTTATAAAAATATAACTTATAGAGGCTTTAAACTTCTTTTGCTACTTGAGATGTCTCTATAAAATATAAATCATATAATAAACAGCGTTTTTATAAAGTACTAATATATTATATGCCACAATTGATTTTAACAGGTCAAAAAAATTTTTTTTTAATAGTTAACAACATTGTGTGATAATGTGTAAAATCCTGGCCTCTCCCGAAGGATATTCAGGTTCCAAAGGCTAGTAAGGCTAGTATAGTATAGTATAGGTATAGTATAGGTATAGTATAGGTATAGTATAGGTATAGTATATTCAGGTTAATATAGGCTTGAACAGTAATTTCTCTTTACAAGATTTACGAAATGTAATCTAACTCCATAATGGTTTTTGAGCAACACGCTCTAGGTATATTTCTCTTGGATTGCATTGTAGGATACAGTTTGTTCTCTGTATGGGATGAATGCCCCTCACATTCTTATAGTGAAAACTTAAAAACTAAAACATTCAAAATACATTTCCATGACAGTATTAAGCATTCATATGTAAAATTTTATAAACAAATAATGGAATCATAATATTGCGTATCGGTCCATACTCGTTGCTGTCACTTAGACAATTGTGTGTGTGACAAAGAGTACATTGCGTGATAAATAAAAATTTAGTTTTAAATAGTAAATATATGTTTTGAAATTAATGTTTTAAGGGAACATTATAATTTCTTATTTCTTGGTATTGTATAATATTTTATATTAGCGATTTACAAAGTTCAATAATTAAATACGCAAATTTACAAATAATGTTTTACTAAATTTACATGCAATCACATAAAACAAATATTGATGTGCGATCACAATTGAAATATTTATATTTTCAATTTATTTTCCCACTTTCCTTGTGAAAACTGTTTCCATTTAATAAAGGAAAGAAGGAAAACTTTTAATATAGTTTAACAAAGATGCATGGATGGACTTTTATAAACTTATGAATAAAGGAATTTTCGATATTGAGAGCAAATCTCACCTGCACTTATACTTTGTTAATCTCACAGTTAAAAAAAGTAATCAATTACTTAAAAAAATTGTCACAATGCTTATTTTTAAGGAATAAGTAATATTTTATATAGGCAAATTAAAAATTATGAAACACCTACAGTTGCTTTAAGGTATAAAGTTGATTAGCTCAAATATAAAGATGTTTGTTTCAAAAAATGCAAAGTTCATACAGTTGTCATAAGAAAATCTTTAAAGTTATCTGACTCTTAGTTAAGAATATTTAAACTCTTTTTTTTATAGTTTAAAATCGGATTTTATGCAACCTTGAAATTTTTTGATACATGGATAAATTAAAATTAGACAGTTGCGAATAATTTCACAATACTACAGGAGTCGAAATGAACTCTTAAAAGCAGGTGAACCAATGCACTCAAGTTTTGAACTTAGGTGTACTAAATATTATTTGGGTGCACAAAAAATTCCCGGAGCAAAGGCCGGATTGCGTAACGAGATTGGTGCGGTTTAACTCGAATCCATCTTCTTTTCTTAATAAATAGGCCACTTACATTCTAATTCTTAAAGAAACGCATAAGCCGACCCATCTCTCGACGTTTGATGAAATTTTTGATTATTACATTTATGGGGTTATACGCGAATATATATGTTATCCGTAATTTTTAATAAGGTTTCGGTAACTCCATCGTTTAGTATCGAAAATCATATAAACTGCGGACAATCCTTAGTATTGACCGGTTTGCAATGCAAACTAGGGATTACTAGTAAAACCTGACTACTTTATCTTTATTCAGTGCGCACGCAGAGTGCAAACCGGATTCTTAGGTTTTTATTGGTCAAATGATTTGCAGACGAATTTCGATTTCATTATCCATAATGGCGCGCAACCTGGGAAATCGGATTCTAAAAAAAATGAGTAATTTGGATTGTCAAATAAAAATTCAGAAAAGGTGAACTGCGTGCACAAAAATAAAAATTCAGGTGCATTGCTAAAAAAATAGGTGCGCCCGCTAATTTTGAATCCCGCAATACTATGTACAAGAAACAATTTTAGTTAAACACAAATTAATTTATTTTAAAATACAAATACTACGTTAAAATACGCAAAAAAATCCATCAAATCTGGACAGGTTTTTTTTGCTGATGAAGGGAAATGATCTCCCGAAACATGTCCAGATTGAGACGTTGGTATTTGTATTTTAAAATTCTTAACGCAATGTTCTATAAGACGAGTTATTTATCTTACAAATTAATTTAATTAAACAAATTAAAATTATACATACAAATAATGAGACATCATTTGTTGACTCAATTCCATTTTTCATCAATCAAACTGAACTGTAATCTAGAAACCTTACTCGAGCAAATAATTTTATACTCGACTTCATATAAATTCGAATTATCGCTTTACATTCCACAGGACATCCTCGACGAAAGTTTATAGGGCGTAATTATCTCCCTACTTCTGTGAATAATATTCATAAGTCTCCGAAATACTCCCCCTCCTGAAATATCTCACTGGCGCTAATTGTGACTTAACCACTCCCCTCGGACAGGAACAAAAGATCCGCCATGATGGCATTCCAAATGCCGATAATTGAGGCAGATGCCTCAACGCGCGGTCGCGGAAGTAATGCCGGCATTATTGTTCACACAGAAACGCATGCCCAAATATGGAAAGCGTAACTCAAAACTCGAGAATAAACACTTATACTTTAGAGTCCTCGAGAAATGGGATCGTTAGAATAGAGGAAAGTTCCCTTGGTGTTTGTTTCATTACTGGGTTTTCAGATTATGGTAGTTGGAGCTCTAAATAAATTTAATGCTATGTTAATAGATATAATATGTGTGAAAACATACCATAAGAGGATCTGGATTATTAGTCATTAAAATTTATTAAAATGTAGGATACAATCAGAAATCACGTTTGCTGACTCTCACGTCATGAATATAACTGCTTTTGTATCTAAACACTGTAAAAAGGTGCTGAAAAATGAGTACATGAACGTACTCGTTTTTCTTTGGGTACAATTGCATCGTAAATGAGCGATGGCGTATTGAAATTTAAATATTCGTAATTTTGTAAAAATAAGCAGTGTGATTCAATATATTGCTAATATCAGCTTCTGTTTAAACCATCTTAACAAACGGACCTGGAAAATTTAAAATAGTTTTTCAGAAGATTGTTTTCCACATTATTTGATGTCGATCGCTTAAATGGAAACTGAGCAATTACAATTCAATTATCTTACTTCCAATTCTTTTAGCACACCTTTTTCACATTACTTTTGTTTATAAATTCGTCACATCGCGCTGACAGCTTAACGGATAAGACTATTTTCTATTTCAAGCATGAATGAAGAGGTAGATGGAAAAACCAGCTCTAATTTTCAAAATTATTCAGAAAAGGCGAAAACCACTTTAAAAATATCTAACGTTTTTTAAAACTTATTAAATTAGAGTAAAACTTTAAAAATATCTTCCTTTATCACAGACCGGTTTTCTTTTTTCAATTTTCTGCCTGGGTTTTTTTATTGAAAAAAAAATGGAGCTGTACGGTTTTTTTTACACCTAACACTGTAATTCTGAGGTCAGGCTTATCAATGAAATCCATGTGATACTTCTACGAAATCATCAATGTCACTGTGAACTTCAAACAGTAATAAATATTCGTTTCATTTAAGGATTAACCCTTTTCACTCGTATGTCCCCGTATGGGGGACATCGCATCTGTACCGTTGCGTTCGTATGTCGCCATAGAAATAGGAAAAACACAGAATTATAAAATGTAATTGTTTTTTTATGTTGTGTTTTTTATTTTGTTTCTTGTTTGTAGTTTCTTTGTTGTTTTTATTGTCTTTTAGTTAGTTTTGTTACAGTTACTTACTTCTTACTAGTTATAGAAAACAGAAGAAATTCTTTGGGCAAACTATGATAACTTAACCAAAACATTTCTGTTCGAAGTACTTCTACGTTGATTTGCTATGGTGGAGGTGCCGGCATTACGTTCCTTCCCTAAATATTGTTTATATAGTTGTTTATATTATTACATTTCTTAGATTTTTAATGCGGTGTAGTGTAATATACTTAAGTATTCTTAGTAGTTTCAATAAATTATTTTGACACGTTGAAAAATAAAAGATTATGTGGTTACATTTCTATCCTAGGTCAAGGGGTGTATTCAGGGGTTATATTTTTAATTTTTTGATTTAAGGATGGTAAACCTTCTAGAAAAATTGGAACACATTTCCATCAAAAATATTCATCTTGATCGAACATGAAAAAAAATTCCGAGTTATTTGCTAACTTTCTAAAGCATAATTACGAGTGCAAAAGGTTAAAAACTTAACTATATATATATATATAGTCAATATTGGAATTACACTTCTTTAATGGTATTTCGTGTATGTAACACCATTTAGATGGTTCAACAAACAACACACCTTCAACAAACGAGTTTGGCAAACGAATGGCTGATGCGACACAGATAGTGATCTAACCCAACGACCAAACGTTGAACTAATTCGGTGCAAAAACAAGACAGCTACTGGAGCTATACGTTTCTTGCACCGTATGGAACTACATTGCATTCCTTTTCCTTTATATCTATATATTCATTGCTTACAGCTGTGTGGCTCTTTCACCAATCAATAGAGTATTTATTTCTTTATAGTAATAAGTGAAAAAAGTGTAAATAAAAAAGGTGGAGCTGTCTGGTTCTTCCACCCACCCCTCCAAATGGTAAATCAATATAACGTCAATAGTCCTTTTAACCTGATTTTCCTGTCGCGATTTTTTATCTAAATATAACGAGATATTTCTACAGGGACTTTAATATCACAATGTGGATGATAAATGTACTCCCATTATAAAAAGGAAATCGTGCCAAGATGTCTGCGTTTCGTCACCCACGCTATCTCTTTTTAATGTCAGTGTCATCCGATAGTTTGTATCGATTGGAGAACGATGTCTTAAAGTAGGCCAAAGATAGACACAGTGCAAAATTAAATTTTAGTGGGAAAGAATTGAGTTCACGTATCATATAAATTTTAAAAATAATCCTCCACCCCCCCCAAAAAAAGCAAAAATACTTTAATCTTTTGCCCTCGTAATTATGCTTTAGAAAGTTAGCAAATTACTCGGAATTTTTTTTCATGTTCGATCAAGATGAATTTTTTTGATGGAAATGTGTTCCAATTTAACTAGAAAGTTTACCATCCTTAAATCAAAAATTTAAAAATATAACCCCTGAATACACCCCTTGACCTAGGATGGAAATGTGGCCACATAATATTTTATTTTTCAACGTGTCAAAATAATTTATTGAAACTATTAAGAATACTTAAGTATATTACACTACACCCCATTAAAAATCTAAGAAATGTAATAATATAAACAAACTATATAAACAATATTTAGGGGCGGAACGTAATGTCCGCACCTCCACCATAGCAAATCAACTTAGAAATACTTCGAACAGAAATGTTTTGGTTAAGTTATCACAGTTTGTCCAAAGAATTTCTGTTTTCTATAACTAGTAAGAAGTAAGTAACTGTAACAAAACTAACTAAAAGACAATAAAAACAACAAAGAAACTACAAACAAGAAACAAAATAAAACGCACAACATAAAGAAACAATCACATTTTATAATTCTGTGTTTTTCGTATTCCTATTTCTATGGCGACATACGAACGCAACGGTACAGATGCGATGTCCCCTGTACAGGGACATACGAGCGCGATGGTAAAACGAGTGATGTCCCCCATACGGGGACATACGAGTTCAAAGGGTTAATATTAGACATATATTCTAAATAGTATTTCAGTAGAACTGTGGTTCCCTAACTTTTTCGAGTCGTGTCGTCTTTTCTGAATTCAGATTTGCCCACAGCCCTAAGTAAAAGTATTACTAATTATAAGTAAGAGATACAAATAAATAAAACTCGTTGATGATAATATCACGCGCGGAGTTATTCTTCACTAGACTTCGACTATCACCTGACTGACTGAATCGATCCAGTAACGCTTGCTTATATATTCCGTCCGCTAGATCTTCCAGAACAGTCTAAATCCTCTGCGAATGTTCTACTAAACATCTGAGTTTTAAAGGGAATGGAACTAAAAGGAGGAGCTCTCTCATGTTCAGCCTTTTCGATCCACCTCACTGCCTATCTTCGCTCTTACGGCTATTGACGTCACAAGAAGTTTGAATGAATCATCTGTCTTGCTATATAGAAGTGTTATTATCAATACAAGATCCTTTTTGCAAAGTCGACGGTTTACCGCATAGTTTTAGATAGCTTCCCTTTGCGAGTTTTGAAACATTTTTCTTTTTCTTTTCATATTTTGCAGTTTATAACTATGCAGTTGCGCATCTTATAGTAGTTCGATTATATTTAGATTTGAGATTTTTATTTTTAAATTTAAATTTTTCAAATATTTCGCGGTGCCCCTGGAATAGCGCCGAGGCGCACACATTGGGAACCACTATAGATAGGAACCACATTGGGAACCACTATAGATACACATTGGGAACCACGTAGAAATGCATTTTGTTATAACAGACCCTAATATAACGGACGTCGCTTATAAAAAATTACATATAACGGACATGGACGTAAATCATATATAACGGACGTCACAGTTAAAAAAATAATACTAATAAGTGATGCTTATTGTTATCTTGCGAGCTTTACATTTCACTCAAGATATTAAACATCTAACAGCTTCAGTGCAGATTTTGAAGTTGATGAACCACTTAGAAAAAACAAAAATGAATGATGTGATTAAAAATGAGATCTCTCCGTTGAGCCAAATTTATAATTTTGACAAGACTGGTTTGTTTTGGAATAATCTACCTGACTATACAAAAGCTTCAGAAACCGAGAAAACTATGCCTGGCATAGCAGGAAAATAAGCAAGGAGAGTGTGTTAGCTTTGTGAATGCATATGATAGCCATTTGCTTAAAACAGATATCGTCGGTATCATCGCTACCACAATATTTGGTATATTTTCATGTGAAAATTAGCAGACATGTATTGCTTTTGGCTGAGTTGTTTTTCTATTTTCTTTAGAAACTTATTTTAAATAGAAATCAATTTGCAAGTCAAAGTCGAAGTGGTTAAAAAGCACGAGCACAAACTAGTTGTTTGGTAATATAAAAATTAATTCTATAAAAAAAAAACATAATATTTATATATTTTTAATATTTCTACAATGCTAGGGTATTAGAAAACGCCACTAAATCACTTAAAAAAAATTTTGAGTACAGTATGGCATCCACATTGGCTTCAATGCGCCCATTGAAGAAGCAAGCCTTCCAGAAGTTACAGTAACAGTTCAGTGCAAATTTCCCACTTTTAATTCCTGCTATTCTTTGTCAAGAATTATGGCCCAACGAAATGCTACATTATTTCTAATTTTTGCTTTATTCTGAGAATATTGTGGTAAGCCACAAAACATTGCAAAGCTATGAGTTAATACATTTTCTAAGTTGTCGTAATAGAAGGTTTTACAATAATATCGGAATACAAAATCTTTGCGAGATAAGCTCCAAATATCACTCGGTCTTCCTAAGTACTTTCTATTCTCTCTATGATAATTCAATAGTTTTGTTTTGTTTTGTTAATTAACGTCGCACTAGAGCTGCACATTGGGCTATTGGCGACGGTTCGTGGTCAATCTCGAAGGACCCGGGAACACATACACATTCACACACACATTCATACATGCACCTCGTTATTTTAGAACCATGGTCAGATGACGAGGAAACACCTGAACTGGCACGTCGGGACTTTGGACCCCGATCAGATTTATTGTGCACCAGTCCAGTATAATTTGTTGGATATTCAGAACGACTTTCTAGTATTTTTGTAGCGAAGCTGGCAACCCTCCGCAAGATCACTACTTTTTTACTTTTCTATGTCAAGTCCATTGCACGGATTCGAACCAGCAATCCTTTAGTAGCTGAACGCCTTACCAACTGAGCAACTGGGGCTCCAATAAATCAATACAGTCTTGCTCTTCTACAATTATAGCTGAAACAAGTTCGTTCTTAATATGAAGACAATCAATTCTTTATTTAACATTGTATTAAAAATGTCGAAAATATGTCTTCACTCACCGCTTCTCCACGAAAAATCATTTGCCAAACCATGTCCCCCCAAACATCTTCTACTCGATACTATCGATTGGACGACACATGCGTGTTCTAAATCGGTCCACTCCAGGGGTATAATTCAAAATTGCGGATTTTTAATTCTCATAATGGATCTCGCCGTGTCCGTCCCAAATCCGCGGTCGAGTGAGTCGAAATTGAAGGGGATCCGACAGACCGGATAAAATAAAATTGAGTTGGAGAGAGAAATTGGGATTCTATTCTGGTCAAAAGCGGGTTTTCTGAGTCACAGCTCTTAACCAAAGCGTGACGTTGCCCAGTAATGGGCTGTCTAGACAACACTCAAGAGGGAAATTAAGTGGAGAGTACCGTTTATTAGTTAAACTTATAATTTTCCGAAGTGATAACAAGTATATTAAATGGATTGCAAATAGAAGCGTGGAGTTTTTTTTAAAAAAGAACATCAACTATTTTATGTAATTGGAAAATATATTTTTATTGGGGAAACGGGATTTATGTCATATAAAAATATTAAATAAGTTATGGGGTATATTAACAAGGACACACAGAGTATTTAACTTGCAGATCAACAAAATATGAATTCAAAAAAAAAGTGACTATAATATATTTTTAATCCGAACGACTGAAGTCGTACATAGATTTCCAGTTTTTCTAGAAATGCATAAAAATTTTAAATTCAGAGAAATATTTGATATTGAAATATTTTTCAAGTCTAAAGTATTGGGTTGTTTCTTGGAATCTATATCTATTAAAATAATACTAATTTTAAAAATATTTATAATAGACATGCACTAGAAACATAAAGTAAAGTATATTTGAGAGAAAACAACTTTAACTTTTTCTAACCGCTTTAGTTTGTATTGAAACGTAGAATTAAAATATTGTCTACATTAAAACTAAACAATATATTTGTGTAACTTGATATTTCTTTAATCAATTGACAATTTATTTGTAGTTAAAATTATCTAAAAAATTATTGGAGTAATTAAATAGAATAACAATAAGTTTGATTAATCAAGAGCCCCATAACTACGAATTGGTCATCACAATAAGCTAACGATTACTATTTAGATAAAACTTGGAATAGTAAAGATTGTAGGATATCAATGCCCATTTTCCCATCACCCCTGCTTGTTTGTAATAGAACAACCCATGCATATAAACTTGTAATTCAATGGTGGCAACACCCTATTCATTCTTGTTTACAATCTTCATGTGATCGGTCGTGTGTCATCCCAGTGGGTCAATCTCGTAAGCGCCCACTTAAATGTTCCGTTTAAAATATTATCTTAGCTTGAACCTAAAGTTTAATTATATTTCAATTATGTGTTGTCTACTCTTATATTCTTTTTTTTGCTAAAACACCTACAAAAATATATAATATATATATATATATATATATATATATATATATATATATATATATATATATATATATATATATATATATATATATATATATAAAACATTATGCAAAATAATTGTAAAAAAATAAAATTCGATATTTCATATAAATGTTTTTAATTATTTTACGTGAGATATCAACTGAAATTCGTTAACAAAAATAAGTTGAATTTCTAATAAATGTCATAACATAAACAAAATTCCAAATCCAAATCAACTAACAAAAAACAAAAAATATGAGGATATTGTAAGCTATCCAAACTAATTTCAGAAGAAAAATTATTAATAAACCCCAAATTTACAAAATTAAATTTCACGTATTCTCATTTCCCACATTTGAACGGATCGCTAATGTTTCACTACCCAACCAAACACTTTTTAATACCTCACCACTTTACCCCAAATACTTTATAAAATCGAGTGCGCATCTAAAACCCATACAACTCCTTTAATTCCACCAATCACCAAACCTCCCCCAATTTAAATAAACACCAATACCTCCCCACAAGCCAACACCTGTATCTCAACAAAACATCTCCCACGGGCAACATCCAATCCAGCGACAGGGACATTTGAATTTCCGATACCGATGTTGATGGAATTTCCGGGGAAATGTCCTTGAGGTTTGGATACACCGGCTCCGGATCCAGCCCTCGCGTGGAAACCGTTGCGTGATCATTCTCTCTCTGTGTGTGCCTTCTGGAAGCGAAGATGCGATGGGACGAAAATAGCAGCTTACCTTAAACCTGGGGAAGGCTCGGAAATCGATGGGCTCGCACATAAAAGTGGCTTATTACGGGGGATTGGCTTTGCTGGGAGTCCCAGAGATTACCGGATGACTGCAGGGGTTACACATTGGTAAGAAATAAACATTGGGTTGAGGGGAAGCTGCTGGATGTTTTTTTTTGACGGGATTTCGTCTTTCCTTTTGGTACGGGTACACAGAGTCGCATAATGAAAAACGACATTTGTAAAATCTTTATATTCCTCGGGGGATAAATCTATGGCGATAAATAACATATCATCGTGTAGAAGAAAGTGAGACATTTCGAACAGGACTGGTATTGACTCTTCCTTCTACTGACCTTCATACTACGTTTGGAGGGGGGGGGGGAGTTTTGACTTACTGCAGTATACGATTCCGCCTCATAACTCTACAAGGAATCATCTTATAGTAATAAATGGCATATCATCGTGTAGAGGATGGTGAGACTTTTCGACCTATTATTAACCCATTCCTTCCCTGACATTTGTACCATGTTGGGGGGAGAGGGAGTTTCGACTAACTGCAGTATACGATTCCGTCTCATAACCTCTGCGTGGAATCATCTTATAGTGATAAATAACATACCATCGTGTAGACGAAGGTGTGACGTTTTGCACAGGTCTATTATTAACCCCTTCCTTCTACTGACCTTTGTACCACGTTGGAGGTGGGGGGGGGTTGACTAACTGCAGTATACGATTCCGCCTCATAACTCTACTTGGAAACATCTTATGGAGATAAATGACATACCGTCGTGTATACGAAGGTGAGACGTTTCGAACAGATATATTATTAACCCATTCCTTCTACTACGTTGGAGGGGGGGGGGAGTTTTGTCTAACTGCAGTATACGATTCCGTCTCATAACTCTACGTGGACTCATATTATTATAGGGATAAATTACATACCATCGTATAGAGGAAGGTTATCCGCGCTGAGGAGGTTGAATATAACCCATTACGCCCTCTGATATTTGTACCACGTGGGGCCAAATGTATTTACGAACTAAATCAAGAGGTACAGTACCGCCTGTACAAAGCAGATTATAAAGTATTTATTTAGATTGAAAATATAATTTCTATAACAATATAATTCCTTACATTAATAATTACAAACTTAGAGACTTTTTTTAAATATATAGAAATTTATAAAATATATAATAGTTTTATCATTTTATCAGAATTATCTTACAAAATATCCTTATTTTAAATATTTCCTACTTTATATATCCTCTTCCACATCGATCAACAAACTAGATTTGAAAGTAAAAATCGTTTAGAAAATTCCTTTCACACCAAGTCTGTAATACCCAAACTTTAAAATAAAAAAAAAAAATCTTGTGATTAACTTTCCTTTTCAGCATGGCCGTCTTCTAATTGGTTTTGAATTACCAGTACAGCGTCATAAAAAATTGGTCTTTCGACTTATCCTTTTAATTAACCATCATTACTTCACTTCACGGTTAAGAAAACAAATTAATTTCAATTTTTAATTTTGAAATTAGCCTGATGAAAGAAGAATTCAAATATTTAATTCATGATTGACCTTCTTGTATTACGGAGACTGAAGTGCAGAACTAAAGATTAACTGTGATTGAAAAAAAAAAATGGGAAAGGACATGAGTACTTTATAGGAATTTTTATTCAGTTTGTTTGTTGAACGTAGAAAATCAAATGGTAATACGTTTTTAATACATTATCTAATTGAAAATTCTATTGTTTTAGGTATAGACTACGATAGTTCAAAACAAAAATGGGAAGTCACCATTGGAACAATCCAATTTAAATATTTTTATATTTTATTCTGTAGAGACGTGTATCCTATTTATATCGCATTAACTATACAAGATTTGACAGATTATTTCTCAAATGTGAGTCAAGAATGTATGTATTCAATTCTAGGTTTGATTTAAAATTCGTACTTTTTTTTAATTCTTTTTTCGAAGTTGTTCACTGCGTAGTCTCTTTTGCAGCGTCGTTTATGCTGAATGTCTACCAAAAGTGATGAAAGTTTTATTCTCCCGTTTTCTAAGACGTTTCTAAAGCGTTTTCTAATACTACCCTAATGTATTTTCAAGTTAGCATTTAATCTGACAATGTTATGATTCTCATTAGATTCTGCACTGTTTAACGCATGTTAAAAGAATTATTCCGTTGGTTCATTCTCCACGTGTTTATTCTTTATCTTATTTTCTCGAAGGCAAAATAACCGGTCTATTGTTCACACATTTCCAGGTACCTCTCCGAATGTTAGCTTTTCCGTTAGTTTTCTTAATGAAGCGCAATTGTCAGAAAGATTTATTTCGCCAAAGAAATTTTTGATCACCAACTTTCAATTGTTTAAAACAATACATATATAGTAAGAGGCTCCTCTCCCTGCTCCGCTGATGCTCCGCCAACCCCCTGAGGATTGCTGCGCAATCCACTTCTCGCTTCGCTCGCTAAAAGGTAAGACACAATAACAATGTGTCCTAGTTACAATACTTTTTTAATTATATTACTAAAAACTTCAAAAGTTAAAGCTGTAAATTTAAATTAATATTCATCTGGCATCAATAAATTTTTTCGCCATATAAATCAATATAAAATCATTTAAACTAATTTATTTTTAACTACAAATAAAAATAATGGTAACACTGGCAAGCTTACCATTATTTATTATTTTACACGTTATTTTCACACCTTTCCTGTGTTTCAGTTAAATTTCTAACATTATTGGTAGTTTGTTTTGGCCATAATTTCCGTTAAGCTTACCATAATCTTGCCTACGAGAAGTGTGTAATTTACTGAGTTAATATGTCATAAAAATGAGTCTAGTTTTCAAAATTGCCAACAGATGGCGCACCTCAATTTTCCGCTCATTTAAAGTTTGGAAGCGTTTTTCAAAACTTCTATTTTTTAATTTAATAAGGCTTATATTCTTCCTAATTTAAGCTAACTTCATCAAATTAATTATTTACCAATAAATTAAAGGGGTTAATCGTCAATATGGCTTACATAATAGCAAAATAAAAATGCGGGCGTAACAGAATTGTCTACAAACTAACTGTTGCCATTCCGCGTAGTGAAAAACAGCGTTTTTCAATCACCGCGTAAGAGAATTATATATAAAGATTAACTTATTTTAAAGTATTCAAGTCAAGATCATATCATTTTATAACAATATATATACAAATTATTTAAATGACCACTTACAAAATATAGCTTATATAATCATTATAAACAGAAAACTAAATGGAGTTTTAAAATTTCAAGACTCAGGTACACGATGAGAAGTTGAATAATACATATTTATACATTTTCATACATGTCACAGCAGTGCAGCAGTGGAAGGTAGTGTTTTGTGTGCCGCAGATACATTGACAGACTTTCTTTTTTTATTATAGACAACTAAAATTACTGTATATTATTTAGTACAATTATGGATATTTTTTAAATGATTGGAGGATCCCTTGCTAATCACACCAAATAGTTTTTTCATTAAAATAAATAGTTTTTCTGGGAGGAATAAAACATTTTAAAACTGTAATTACAAAGTCTGGTTTTGTTTCCTTTATTTACAAAAAACGGTATAGATTTTTAGGGTTCTTTGTTCTAACGAACATTACAAAGAACGGACATTTTTGCTACTTAACAAAATATTCTTACCATCACATATTTCCCTTTTATAACATTATCGAAATTTGTATTGATTATCCGGCCCCAACTTATAAAAAACGAATCGGGTAACCATATTCTCTGTACACCCGGCACATTAAAGAAAGGTTTCACCGTCGGTTTCATAATTATTAAGGAATCCAACGAAAAAAAGATTGAGATAGAGAAAAAATCCTTATTTCTCTTCCCAGCACGAAATGAGAAATACGTACAGAAAAAGTAGTTTTTGGAACATCAGATTTAATCTTTCGGATCCCAATTAGGTTCGTTGAGATACTCTTCATATTTTGTTTTATAGAATATTCGATTCCAGAGGCTGTTCCTTAAAAAAAACTAAAAATAGTTGCTAACGAGCTACCCCCAATTGAATTAAATACGGGAAATGCCACGAAATTAGCGAGGAGTCGCAATTAGAGGATTCTGACTTATGCGAAAATTTGTATGATGGTTCGTTGGTGGTCAAAATTTTCTTTTAGAAAAGAAACTTAAATTTCTATTTTTACTTTAAATATAACGTTATTTCCGTGAATACGAATTTCCTTTCAGCATATATGGATAAATGACATACCATCATGTAGAGGAAGGTGAATTTGCTTCGAAGGCCTATTATTAACATATTCCTCCCACTGACCTTTGTAACACGTGAGAGGAGAGTTTTGACTAACTGCAGTATACCACTCTACCACATAACTCCACGTGGAATCAGCCTTTAGGGATAAATGACATACCATCGTGTAGAGCAAGGTGAGACGCTTTGAACCAGTACATTATTAATCCATTCCTCTCAATGACCTTTGTACCACGCGATATGAGAGTTTCGCCTAATTGCAGTATACGACTCTACCACATAACTCCGCGTGGAATTATACTATAAGGACACATGACATACCATCAAGTAGAGGAAGGCGAGACGCTTCGAACAGGCCCGTTATTTACTCATTCCTCCCACTGACCTTCGTACCAACTGAGGGGAGAGTTTCAACTAACTGTATAACTGTAGTATACGACTCTGCCACATTACTCTACGGGGAATCAGTCTATATGGATAAATGCCATACCATCGTGTAGAGGAAGGTAAAACACTTTGAACAAGTGCATTATTAATCCATTCCTCTCACTGATCTTTGTACCACGTGAGGGAGAAATTTGAATAACTGCAGTATACGACTCTGCCATATATCCACGTGGAATTAGACTATAAGGATAAATGACATACCATCATGTAGAGGAAGGTGAGACACTTCGAACAAGTCCTTTATTTACCCATTCTCCCCACTGACCTGTGTACCACGTGAGGGGAGAATTTTGAATAACTGCAGTATACGGCTCTGCCAATAATTGTACGGGGAATGAGAATGTGGGAATAAAAGACCTACACTTCTGTAGAGCAGTGATTCTCAAGTTATGTTACGCGTACCACAACTTTAGAATCGCTGTACGTAGCGGTCCGGTTGGAAGAACGCGAAAATAATATCATTGCGGAAACGCCTATAATAAAAAATAAATAAATAAATGTACTAAATAAAATCTAAAATAAAAGCCTATAAGTGTCATAAACTTGAGTCGTTTGATTCATTTGTCAACCTAAAAACATGACTGCCTAACAAAAATAGACTTTTCTGCGCAGAGGGTTGAGTAAAAAGGACTGTGATAGATGTGGGGTACTCATAAATAAACCAGCTTTATCAAAGGGTACGCGAGACGCAAAAAGTTGAGAACCAGAAGAAGGTGGACACGGTCAACTAGGTTAGTTATTTATTCTCCTCCTCTCTGACCTTTGTACGACGTGGGGCCCAAAGTATTAACGAACCAAACCTTGCGGTACAGTGCAACCTATCCGATTATTTTATATTTAGTTAGATTGAAAATATAATTACTATAAGAATCCAATAATATTTTACAGTCGATATGATTATTCGAATTTCGATTCGGAATTATATAATTAAGTTGTGGTCAATAATATGATTGTAGAATAAAATTTGTGCATGTTTTTTAACGTAAAAAGCATTAATTAATATAATTCACAATTGCTTTTCATTATGCTCTTTAAAATTTATTTTATCCGGATTATGTCCAATACAAAATGGATTATTAAATTTACTTTCTTAATTCCACTTTCTAAAATGTCTTAAAATTTAGTTTCCTTAAAAATACACCATTTTCTCTAGATATGTCATGTTGTCACGTATTCCATATATATTTATAACTTCTAGAAAAAGTTATAGAAAGATATAGACAGACAAATTTGTAAGACATAGAAATGCTGGAAATATTGTTATTCTCGCAAAAAGTATTTCACGAAAATGAAATACAATTTTTTATTCTAGGAACATCCAATATGCAACAAACGAACTTGTTTCATATTTGTAGCCTATACTCACAAATATAGGATATTGGACATTGTATCCATAAGAATACTACAAATGGTGTTGTTTATAAAAAAATTCAAATGAACCCTCTCCATAACTAAAATGCAAGTCAGTATGTAAACATAAAACATATTTATTTAGAAAAATATCAAGCGTAACACATAATTCAAAAACACTATTTTATTCCTATTTAAATAAATAATTAATTCGCCAAAAAAAAATTGAAATTAAAAGATTCTTTTTTGCAATTCAGATCTATTTAAATATCTTGCCATGTATAAAATATTGTATTTTAAAACACGCTTCTGCGAGTGTATGAGTTACATTTTTTACTTATTTTGTATAAATTTTCGAACTTTTTATGTTGCAAAAAACACGAAGAAACATGTGCATAACCATGCAATTCTATTACGAGTAATGAAGTAATTGTTCATGAAATGAATAAACATTTATGTTATTATGTAAAATGGGTAGAATACTGTCATTTTTAAATTAAAATATATTTTTCACTTTTAAAAGGCTATTATTATGAAACTTTCGGTGTATTTATACAATGGATTCCATAAAATCATCATTGAACATGTTTTTGAAAAAATTTAAATTGCTAAAATTTTGAAATTTTTCTTTTTTCAAATACTGATAAGGCAAAATAGGTAATCAACGGGGAATCATGGAATTTTTCGTATAAAAAAGCATTATTATTAAAAAAAAATTAGTGAGATTAGTAACTTGAATAAAATAAAATAAATAACAGTCATCAACTGTTAAAAACACAGTATATTTAACTCAGTATATAAAGACTCAATAACAGTCTTTCAAAAAATAAGTTAATCCGCCATTTTGAAAAAACACTTTTTTTTATTTATTATCTTTAAAATAAAACTTTTGTTTTAATAATTTTTCGATTATTTTGATGCTGGAATATTTTCTGTATTTGCTTTATTTTTAATCTGTTCCGCGTTCGAGTTTTAAATCCGTTTTTTGAAAAAAAATCCCTTTTCTGACAAAACCAGGTTATGGCGATTTTCGCGATAGAAATGTCTTTTTCATGTTGACAATTTGTTTAAGAAACAGATATGTAATTTTATTATATTAACATATGAATAGTGTTAAATATATTGTAGAAATATATTGTCATTTATAAGCTTCGAAATCATACTTTCGCAGATATAAATTGCACTTTTTCGAAGATTTTTAAAAAATTTAAATTTTTCTGTTCTTTAGCTTTAATAATTCGATCACCCATTTTACCCGCTTTGCAAATTTTCGAAAAAAAAGTTTACAAAAAAAAATATTTTTTTAAAAAAATTATTTTTTTATTTTAATGTATTACAATTTTTTTTCTAAACAAAACCCAAGAGTATTCGTAAATAATTCGACTGTTCTAGTTTATATATATAGAAGTTCCCGCAATTGTTCTTTCAATTAAAACTTTTGGACATGATTTAAATCACAGAGAAATTTATTTTGTTGCTGAAATGTTTTCTATTATTGAAGAATTGTTTTTAAAAAAATAACGACCTGAAAGCAATGTGTGATTTGTATTTTAATTTCTTAATTTCTGGGTGATTTAAATCATGTCCAAAAGTTTGAGTTGAATAAACAAACTCATTTCGTCTCTCCTTACCCTATTGTTTTATTCCAGAAAATTGTGATCTCAATACGATTTGAAATTATGTAAAAATTATGAAAAATTGTAAATAAAACGAAACTATTTGCTCGACATGCATTATATTATTAGTTTTAAACAAAATATAAATTTAATGTTTTTTTCCCAAAGCGATTTTCACTAAAAGTTCTTAAAACCTTTACTAAAAAGCAGAGTTATTTTATGCATTATTTTAATTTCAGAAGTTGGTATACAACAAATAAGAGTAATAGAAATACAAATGAGGAATATGTATATTTTTAAAACAATAAATAAAGGGAATGTTTCTATAAAAAATATCAGAAGGAGAATTACATTTTGTAGCAATAAACTGCATTGCTAAATATAAACATTACTTTTATACTTTAAAAATTATATTTTCGTCAAACTAAATTACATTTCAGTATTTCCAGGCATATTTGAAATAAACATGGATAATATACGTTATGAACAACCGGTATAAGATTTATCAAAAGTACGTCGTATTTACTCTTAACCTATTATTATAGCCGATACAATGGAACTGAAGAATATCCTTATATTTCTTTTTCTAGTGTGATTTATTCTCAAAATATTCATAAATCCACAAAACCAATACCGAAATGAAACTAACTCGTTCAATTTACAAATCGCATCACATCTATCTTTTGGATTTATAGTATAATACCAAAAACTGTCCAGCGCGGCAGGTTACCTGAAAATACAAAATGACGTGGAGGTATCCAGATCAATTTTTCAGCACCGAAAGTCTACCATGGATTAGGGATTCGATGGTGTTTGAACGAAGCCGAAGAACTCGCCAAAAGGGAAACATTGATCTTATAAAATTATCTTCCCACGTCGAATGGCGCCGTCGTCGCCGGTTTGGCGGCTGCTAATGGCGACATTTCTAAAACTCTCAAATCACAGACAAAGGTTGTCGTCACCGATTTCTGGAGTGTTTGTTTTGTGATAGGGGTAATATTAAATTAAGGGTATTCTGTGTTGCTCTAAAAATACTAGACTATACCGGGCATTGGAACAGATGAAAATTGGTTGTGTTTGGTTCTGCGTGAATTAATGTAGACAGCTTGGTCGCCAAGTAGTATAAATCCAAAAACAGTTTCGAGATTAGAGTGTCTAAAGTTTGCAACTTGCATTGGCTATAATATTAAGTGGAATGGTATTCAACTCATTTGGCATATAAACTTAAAGCCACACCATTTAGCCAAATGATAGACAAAATTGTCTAGTAATGGAAAAATGCGGTAATTTTTTTTATATAAAATACTTAAAAAATTCTATGATAATTATGTTTTTAAAATTTCATTGTATTTTTAATTATTAAAATGAATTTAAAACTAAATCAGCAAATTAATACTTTGCACTCCGATGTCGTCTCTCAGAAGTCAACATAAAGACCAGTTCTTTTGTTTCCATGTTCTTTAAAATAAACGAGAACAGCGTGATCTTGTGTTTAGAACATCAATCATTTTTTCAACTTGTTCTCTTGCAAATACAAAACAGATTAGGATTTTATTTCCCTTTATGAGTATAAAAAAAAATCTGTTGAAAAGAACGTAAAGAGGAATAACTGTTCAATAGAAAGAACACAAATCGCAAAGAGTCCTTGGAGTGCAAAGGGTTAAAGTATAAAATATAAGGTTAGGATTTACAGCTATATTCTGATATCCGGAAAACTGGAAAAGTTTGGAATACTGCAATTTGCAGTATTTTAAACAGGAAACATTTATTTTGTTGAATCATAAAGGGTCCTAACCCTAAATGGAATTTTCCGTATATAAATTCAGTTATTTTTATCACTAAAGTTCTGCAAAGGTTTTTTTAATGTGATGCCCAGTAAATATACTAGACACGAAACATTGGATTTCGAATTGAATTATTTTTCTATAACTATTAACCCCTTTGTAGACGATAAGTGAATCTTAGTACCAAAATAACGATCTGTTCTTTTATTCCCTGTTCTTCAAATTGAACGAGAACTGCATGTTCTTGAACATATAAAAATTTATTTTGTTAGGCTGTTCTTTATTCAACACCATTTAAAAGTATGACACCAATTACATCATTAAAAAGAACAGGAACAACATTTAACTTTTCCATAAAAAAAAAGAATAGAAACTAGATGAAACTGTTCTATAAAAAGAACAGGGACAAGCTGTAATTTTTCTATAAAAAGAACGTTAACCCTTCGCACACCGGTTGGCGCCGCTCAGGCGACAACATAACGACTCGTTCTTTTGGTTCCCTGTTCTTTAAAATAAACGAGAGCAGCATTATCTTGTGTTTAAAAAACAGATATTTTTTTCAACTCGATCTTTTGCAGATCTAAAACAGATTAGGTTTCTGTTTTCTATAAGCATAACAAATTCTAAGGAAAAGAACATAAGAATGAATAACTGCTCCGTAGAAAGAACCGAAAACCAAAGAGTTCTTGGAGTGCAAAGGGTTAATATCAAACATGGCCCTCGTTAGCAAAGAGTTATTTTCCCATTTGTACATAAACTCCTATGATATAAACTAAATAATTTTTTTTATCCAATTAAGAATTTGAATCACTAATCAAGACATATCAATCAACCCTAATTAAAAATGCCTACCACCACATTACCCATAAAATCTTAAAGACGAATAAAACCAAAACTCCTGTCCTGAGAAATATAAGGCGTTTACCTTGCATTCCAATCAATTAAAATTATCGACCTACACAAATTACAGCCATAAATTGCGTGCTAAGCCGATATCTAGACGACGTGTTTGGATAATTGATTCCCGAATATTCCCCAGGGAGTGAGACTGAGTCATAGACTTGATGCATGCCTCTGTCCGTTTGCATTGATTTGAATGCAAACGCGAGCTTCAAGTGCGAGGTTCCAATCAACTGGCGTCATAAGTGATGTATTTCATTAGATCAGTTCAGTTGGTCTGATAAATGCAATGTAAATTTTATATTTGAATCTCTGCAAATGTAACGTGGTATTTTGGAAGAGGTGAACGTGAAATTGTACGCGAGAACATGAAAATGTATGAATTTTGGAATAAAAAATGCATGTATTTAACCCTCTGTGGTCGATGAACAAAATCATGGAATGTAATTTGAAAAATATGACAAAGAAAACAAACACATTCATATGCATTTTTTACATCAGTTGTCATATACTTGTAATTCTACGTGGAATCTTCCTATGGGTATAAATTACATACCATCGTGTAGAAAAAAGTTTGACGTTTCGAACAGGTTGATTGTTAACCCATTCCCTCTTCTGACATTTGTACGACGTGGAGGAGGAGGAATGTCGTCCATAACTCCAGTATACGGAATTCTCGGAAGATATCTTCGAGCATGGATCCTTTGTAGGAGAGGAGTCATTACGTCACTCTCGCTAACTTCAAAGTGAAGCCAACATGTATGGTCCCAGACACGTGGTTAACTATGTCATTCCAGTCATAAATTTTAACTGTTACACATTTCCCAATTCACAAGTCAATCGCGGGTATTATTTCATTCATGAATTTGAGGAGATGGCACGTGATATGGTCTTTTTAAAATACAAATGCAACGTTAAAATACGCAATAAAAATCCATCAAATCTGCACATGTTTCGGGAGATACGTCTCCCTTCATCAGCAGAGAATGAAAAAGTCTGTGTAATAAAATATAAATAAATAAACCCAGAAATTGAAAGTGTTGCCAAAGAAAAAAACAAAAAGACTATTTCAATCGGCTGGAGTTAACTATTGTGCGGGAAATACTGGGACTGCAAATGTTTCGTTGACCATCGAATCAATATTGCTAAAAATATGAAACACGGAAGTCAAGTTTAACTGAAGATTTGGGTTTGCAAATTAAATGTGGGTTAGAAAAATTAAATATATGACCATGTTCCCAAGAGTGCTTGGCAATGGAGGACTTCTTTATTTCTTGTTTAACAGTATGTGCTTGGTGCTCCTTGATACGAAATCTCAATGCTCTCTTTGTTTGACCGATATATGACATGAAATCCTGTATATGCCCCAGTTATTCAGATCGTCAATAGGGTCTTTAAGTTGTGTGAAGGGGAAAAAATTGAACGTATGGGCCTTCGGTTCTGAGATGTGGGTTTCACGATTATGATGCCATATTCTCTCTACTACAGTCCATTCATGCTCGAATGAAGATATATTATAGGACATTTGGCGCGGTATTTTTCGTAGCAACGAAAAAAGCCGCCTAAACGGTTTTTCGATTTGCGCCGATTAATTTTAGAATTGTGGTAACACATTTTATGCAACAGAAGCGATTATTAAACCTTCCTGATGTTTATTCGAAAAATTGTTTGCTTGTAATTAGTAAAAAAATCTAGCCGAATTAAAATAAGTTTCACCTGAATGTCCTATTTTGTAATCACTTTCAAGATAACCAGCTTCTTTTTTAATCAGCGATTAAAAAATTTAAATTTAAAAGATACTAACTTTTTTAGCTCTTATTCGCTTATTTATTCAGTCATTACCATAATTCTACTTCATCCATATTATTTATTTATTGGCATTTTTAAATCACAATTTCTAATCTCGAATATTGAGTCCTAGGTAAGCTTTTAAATAATCTTTCATAAATATGCGATTAAAGAATTTTATTTATTCCTTTTAAAACAATAACGAATTCATCGTTATTTTGATAATTTTCTCCGAAAACCCATGAATTTAAATATTTAGACACATTCAGTATTAAGTTCTCCAAAAATCTTCCGCATTAACAGGAAAATTCAATCCCAAATATTTTCTTTTAATACTTGAAGTTTTCTTTTTATTATTTAAGAAGCGATCCATCATGTTGATCCCGTAATCCTTTTGAGGAAACTTCCGCGCCGAATCTTTTTAAGAACTTCATTACACTTCGGATTTTAAAGGAATTTTCCCACTTGCTGCTCCTTGTTAAGTCAAAACGGGAAAATAACCTTTGCCCCCTAATATTTACCTTCTAACTTCTAAACACATTCACGCTCACACGATTTTTGCAATTTGTAAACTTGTTTTCACTGCTTGGATTTTAAATAAATTTATTTTAATGACCGAGCTATTTTTTTTTTATTAATTGTAAAGATATAGCTTGTAAGTTGTACATTGCAAAACAAAACAGATTATGTTTTTTTCCTCAATGAGCATAAAAATCTGGGAAAAAGAACAGAAATATTAATAACTGTTCCTTAGAAAAAACGAAAATGTCAACAAAATTTAGAAAAAACGAAAATTTCAACGAAATTTTTAATGACCGAGCTATTTTTTTTAAAAATTAATTGTAAAGATATAGCTTGTAAGTTGTACATTGCAAAACAAAACAGATTATGTTTTTTTCCTCAATGAGCAGAAAATCTTGGGATAAAGAACAGAAAGATTATTACCTGTTCCTTAGAAAAAACGAAAATGTCAACGAAATTTTTAATGACCGAGCTATTTTTTTAAAAATTAATTGTAAAGATATAGCTTATAAGTTGTACATTGCAAAACAAAACAGGTTATGTTTTTTTTTGTCTCAGTGAGCATAAAAATCTGGGAAAAAGAACAGAAAAATTAATAACTGTTCCGTAGAAAAACGCAAATGTCAAAAATGTTTTTGCAATATGCAAATGCTAAAAGGTTTGTAGATCTAACGATTATTTCCGTTTTTCAGATCGCTAACTATGTATTTTTAATCTTGTAAGCATTGGTAGTTGCAAAAGATGTTTGTTTAGAACTTTTAATAAGGCCACTTAACTCCATAGCAATGTTTGCGCTTTTTTATTTAAATTCTCATATGTTATATATTTCTTAAAAATATACTATTTGATGAAACATTTTAAATAAAGCATAGTGTATAAATACGCACTAAAATTTCGGGCCTTCAACTTTTTTCTTCTGTATAAATACAATTTTGTTTCATTGATTAATTAATTTCACCTTAAATTGACATAATTTAACCCCTTCCACTCCAAGAATATTTTAACATTTGCGTTTTTTCTAAAGAACAGTTGTTCCTATTTCTGTTTTTCCCCCCATAATTTTTTGTGCTCTGTTCATAAAAAATCATAATCTGTTTTGGATCTACAAGAGAATAAGTTGAAAAAAAAGATCGATGTGGTTTACATACAAGACACTTTTCGAGTTTATTTGAAAGAACAGGGAACCAAACGAACGAGTCGTTATGTTGTCGCCTGAGCGGCGCCAACGGAATGCAACGGGGAAAGACAAAACACAAATGTCTAAGATGTTCTTAGACATAATTTAAAAAGGCTATCTAGACATAAGAATGTCGGTTTAAGTAATAACATTAAAAAATGCCGTTGTTTATAATAAAATTAAATATTTTTTTACGATAAAAAACGCCATATAAATTACAAAGCATTTAAAAAGTATTCTGCGTTTCACGATCACCTATTGAAAATTCAACAGATAACATTTCCCCATATATTTGTAAAGATTTTCTTCGAGAAATATCTAAAACGGATGTCATCTATTTCATGTATCACGACATTGGTATTTCTGACAGAAAGAATAAATTCTTCAATATAACCCCGCGCAACCTTACCGTGTTGGGGGCATAGCAAAATCACATTCTCTCCGTGTTTCTTTTATTTTCAGAACATAAAGATTTCAGATCTCGGGAAGATATTTTTTTTAACCTTTTCTACTTTATAATGTGAAAAAGGGCTTGAAAAAAAAGAGGGTGATTGCGAATTAATAGTTTGTAGGAAATAAGATTTATTAATATTTTTATTTATTTTAAGGTGTTTTATAAATATATTATTATGGTAAAGTTAATAATACAATTCAATAAAAACTAATGGATATATGTGATGTTTAATCAATTAGATGTGCAGTCGTTATAGTTTAGAAGGTTCAGTTAGAATGGTATCAAACAAAGGCTGAAATATTATATTTAAATCATTTATTATTCAGGACTTCAGACCAACACCTCCTAGCTTCGAAATTACATCGTGAATCTGTATCAAGATGGAGATTTTGAGAAGGAGAGTACACCCAGGACACCTCTGAATGGTTCCTCGACTTTTAGTTCGCATTTTCTAGTTAGTTTGAGTTCGGCTTTTCGAAGTGGTGGGGGGGGGGAGTAGTCACATGTGTAATGGTGACTCAACCGAAATCTAAGAGTGGGATATTGCCTCTTGAGATTAAATATGTTGGATGCTTTGGTACTGGAAAAAGGGGGTGATATCCATAGTTAAAGAAAGTTAATTAAAGTAATGCTATAATTTTAAATTGGGGAGACTAGATATAAAATATCTTATATATATATATATATATATATATATATATAAAATATTCGGATTTAATTCGGAAAAAATGTCAGAAGTTGCATCTAAGAATCTTTATTCAGTCACCAGAGCCAACGGAGGGTAGGTCTTAACAGCAAAACAGTCAAAGCAAGAAGAGCGAGAGTTTTCCCTAATAGAGGGAACTTTAGACGCAACACAGGGAATTCTATAATTGATAGGGATTTGTCAAGTCGAGAACATTATTGGTTGAAGTTTCTTGTGGGGTGCCAAAAGGGAATTATAAGCGTGGGTGTTAGGGAAAATTAAGTGTTGGGAATGGATGAGAATGTCATTTAGAGAACGTGGATTGTTATGACTTGAAGAGAGAGAAACTGCAATGTCAACTAAACATTAGGAGGATTTCTCAATTTCATCAGAATTTGAAAGTGCGCATCTGAAAGGAAAGCAGACGGGCAGGGAAAAAGTGTTTTAAGGAAAGGGACAGTAAACAAATGAAGTAAGCTATTTAAGAAGATGGTTTAAAAGTGGTGGTTTTTGGAGAAGAAGGTGGTATGTTAAAAGGGGTTTACAATTGTCGAAATTCTCTATCATATATAAGTAAATTTTATAATGATTTAGAATGATTTTTAAGTTTTTAATGCTGAGAAGAAAGTAATATTTTAATGAGTATATTTAAATAACAATTAAAGAAAGCTTTGCCTACAAGAATTTTATTTAACTTGATATCAAGTTTAAAAGCAGTTTCCTCTTTCAAACGTTATAAAAGACTTAGTAATAATAAGAAACTAGTTGCAACAAGCTAAATACTGTGTGTTATTTTTCGTTTAAAATTCAAATAGCAACAAAAGACATTGGTTAATGGCACAGAAATACAATTTAATAATTTCGAAATGCTGCTAATCATACTAAAATTCAATTACATGGTTCATTACCATTACTCTTAATGTATATTTTTTGCTTAAATTTGTTATTCTTGAATGTTCCAATGGAAATAGTAACAAAGCTATCAAAAAGCATATATCTTTAATTTTTTTGGGGGGGGAAAAATAGTAGATAATATAGAAATTGAAGTTATATAAAAAAAATACTCTAAAGAGATTCTAAAGCAAAACATAAAATTATTGTTTATGGATATATATTATGATTATATATAATTATTTCTGTTGATTTACAATGTTTTTTAGACAATGTGTATGATGACACATTTCTTGTAACTCCCTTTTGTCACAAAGTGTCACGGTTTCATGTACCCCCTCCTCGCCGTTCCAAGCGTGAGATAATTTGTGAACGTCCCCTAAACATTCAAACAATGACAATTGCCCAAAAATTTATACACAATATGCAATTTAATAATCTCCAAGTATTAAGTGTCCATATAGGTGTGTTAAATATTTTGTTTGAAAATTATTAGAAAACTCCAAGTTAATAAACGCGCAGGAAAAACGCTCCAAGTCATAAAACACAAACACTAACAAATATGCACTTGTTTTTTTCTAAAAAAACAACACACATTTTATTTACATAATCTTCTATTGCAAGATAATGTCATGCCCCAAAATTCCAGCAAAAACCAACAATTTATAGGAACGCAATAATCTATAGAATACTCCTCCAACGCAAATTATCGTGATCTGCCATAAAAAAAAGACACACACACATGAATAATGCAAAACATGTCTTCCTGTGTTAAAACTCTCTCGCCTGTGGTTTTTTGTTGCTCTTTTTGCAGTGGTATGTTGCTGGAAGACCTTAATTAAGTTTGGTTGCCTTGTCGTTAGAAAAGGCTACTGTAGAAAAAGCTACTGTGGTTGCACATAAAGAATCTTTTATGGGGCAGGAGAAAAAGGAGTGTTATTGGACCCGCGGTCAATTAAATGTACCCGCGGAATTACTGCTTTGAGGTAATCAAGTCTCATGCGTTAAATTTGCGGATGGAATCGTAAAGGTTTTGGTTGGATTTTAAAACGTGGGATGGTAAAAAGTAATGGGTTGTTAAGTTTATATCCAATGGGTTTAACGTTTGGGTGTGCGAATTTCTTCTATAAAAAATTAAATGAACGTAATTTTGAAAATTTGTTGTCACTTGTAAGCTTTTTGTATGAACCAGTTTATCTTTTTTTTGCTCTTTGAACACTGTAAAAAAAGGTGATTAAATATTAGTACATGAATGTACTCGTTTTTCTTTGAGTACATTGCATCGTAAATGAGCGATGGCGTACTCAAATTTAAGTAATCGGACTTTCGCAAAAATGAGCAGTGTTATTTAATATTGTTAATTTCAGATTCTGTTCAAGGCATCTTAACAAAGCGAACTGAACAACTTTATATATTTGTTCAGAAAGTTGTTTTCCACATTATTTGATATCGATTGCTTAAACGGAAACTGAGTTATTACAATTCAATAATCTTACTTCCCATTTTTTACCTTTTTAACATTACTTCTATTTAAAATTTCTTCACATTTCCCTGGTAGCTTAACGGATAAAGCGGTAAATCTTGGTTGTAATTAGTTGAAACTGATTTAGAAAGGCAGACTATGTAAGCTATCATCTCCTTTTTTTTATTCATTTTTACTCATTGTACTCATTTTTCAGTACATGTTTATTTCATAATTGAAACTTATGTATATGAAGCCATGATAAGCATCGAATGTATTCAAAAATGAGTACATTTTACCTATTTTTGAATACCGATTTTTAACAGTGAATAAGCTTGTATGTATATCGCTTCTTTCAAATAACTTAAAACATGTTATTTTAGTATCAATAATAGAAAAATGCAGCCCAAATTCGAAAATAAGTCGGATATATTGGCTGACCCTTATCTGTCGTTCTAGATATAACGTATGAACGTTGTAATGTTTCTGTAACAACTAACCTTGTTTTACATTGGAGGTTTAATTCATATTTTAAGTGATACAGTTATTTAAAACAAACGTGGTGCAAAATTGTAAATAACAGTACCTTTTAGTGATACTGCACAATATTTAATATTCGAGCTTTTTAAAATATGAATAAGGTAAAAAGACACGACGCACAAAAAATTAAGCAAAAAGTTATTAAAATGCCAAAATACTATGATTTTTAATGTTTGCTAATTTCAGTTCCACCATACAATTCAGAAAAAAGGTTGAACAGGACATTGGTAGACAGTTCTGTGTAAATTATAGCAGCAGTTCCCAATTAGCATGGATCCGAGGACCCTTCGCTAAAACAAAAATAGGACCGGGGTCCCTTCTTTTTCATTTATATGCTCATGGAATTCCCCCCCGCTTTCTGGGAATGTATATATTTCATTTTTGTTCAAACATGAAAATAAAAAGGGGAAAATACATAATTTCCTTGACTTTTATATTTTATTTGTATTCATTATATAATTTCTTTTAATTTTACACAGATTTTACCAAAAATAAGGACACAAATTAATCCAACAACTACAACGAAAAGACTACACTATTAGATGTTTAATTACTTTTCATCTGTTATTTGTAGAATTAAAATTCATTTAAACTCGTAAAAACATTGTAGTAGTCACTTTATTAGGTACTGCACTGATTTTTTTTTAACTGTATAGGATGAGTGAAATTTTTATTTCGGTTCCATATTCTCGTTCAAGTTTGGCTGCAAGCTTGATATATGCACCCGTAAATCAACGTGAATACTTAGTATGTTTTACGTTTTTTCGTTATTTGTTTTTCATGTAACAATAGGTAAAAGAAGGCTTGTTCAAATGTATAATTTGCGAAAAAAGGGAACAAATACCTTCAAACTTTCTTGGTCTGTTGTTTGTGGGGAGTTTGGACAGTTACCCATAATTCAATCAGCTTCTGATCTCGTCTTTAAAAATTTTTTCATTCATCGTTTCGTTATTTACCACATTATGAATTATTACTTTCAATGCATTTTATCTATTTTTTTTTCGGATCCGCTAACAACGTACACCCCCCCCCCCCCTCCCGGGCGTTCCGGCACAACCTATTAGGAACCACTGGACCTACAAGATAACCTACAAGATAGGTTATGTGATATATGATACATTGAAAGATTCTTCGGGGCCGACCGATTCAGCGCCGGGCGTTTTTGTAATGAAGATAATATTTATACGGTTTTTTCGAATAATATGTAGGAAGTTTAAAATATCAGCCACAAAATATCTCGAGTTACTTCAAATGGTTGTCAATGCTTCTTATTATATTGAATTTTTTTGTTTTCCTTTAGATTTCTGTCCTCACAAAGCAAATAATCCAGAGTTCCAGTTCAAATGAAATTGGGACTTTTTTCCCTATCCAATTTCAAGTGCGGGACGTTTTGGTGGGAAGAGTTACCAGCGGATAAAAATATCATATTATACCCCCAAAAGAGATTGATTTTTGAAATTGGTGTGTTATTTTGGGATGTTCACCCTTTATTCGAAAGCTCGCGAGATTTTTATTGATATAGAGTTTCCATTTTTAGAAAGAGCATTGGACTTCTAAATAAAAAAAACATCATTTTACCGCTGTGTTACTATAAAGAAACCAAATTTTCTTTAGAAAGAAAAATTAAAAAAAAAAACAGTTCGAAACGGATATTCAATGGTCGTTTTCTTCAAATTACCCATTATTCACATATGTCCCTTTTCTTCTCGTTGTGCTTTAAATAACTACACGTCAGTTATACCAATAATTAAGTACCACTTGCCATTTTTTATATACTAATATTAATAAAGTTGAGTAACGATTGGATATATCGTGCAATTATCTAAAGAAATTACTCTTGCTTATTCATAAAAAATATGTTATTAAAACATCTTTGGATTGAAAATTAAAGAGTATATAATAAAAAATCTAAATAATTAATATAAATGGCTCAATTTATCTTTAAACAGATGCTTCTGAGGTCTTTAAAAATTAAATTTAGTTTATTGAGAAAAATATTAAAATTATTTAACGATTTCAATTTGAAGAGTCTTTCTTAATCTTAAATAATCTTAAATATTTTTACCTAAAAATATTAATATATATAAAAGTTGCATGTCAAATCCTTTAATTGGTTCTGAAATGTTTAAATTTATACTTTCCCTTCTTTACTAGCATATAAATTATACTACTACGTAAAATGATAAGTCATAAGGATTTACATAAAGTGTGGTTAATTTTTGTTCAATCAAATTGCATTGTATTTAATTTATTTTTTAAATCTTGAAAATGGCGTTGATATCAAAATAAGCTATTAAACTTACAACAACGACATTTTAAAAGGTTAAATTTAACACATATAGAACATATTTAAAGTATTAGAATATATGTGATTTTTGAATAATATTTCTTTTGATATTAAAATATTATTTTATCGAGTATAAAAAGTACAAAAACTTTGAAGAAAATGGGTACGAATAAAAATAAGCAATTGATAAAATGAGTAAACATAAAAAACTTGTACATTTTTATTAGTAAAAAGACAAACATAAATCATAAAAGTGTATCCTTAAATATAATATCTAATATTTGTTGAATTTTTAGATTTCTATGCACATAATAAGAGTGAATTTAATTTTGAAGTTATAAAACAAAAAAAAAACGTTTTAATCTTATTTCCTTTAAAGTATTTAAACGCTATACTTATAAAGTAAATTTAATTGACCACAACTATATAAATATTATATAAACGTGACAAACTACTTAACAATATTACTAGATACAACAACTATGATATTATACTCCACGTTTTATGATAGTTTGTATAGTATTAAAATATTTAATGTTTATTATGATTTGGCCATATTTATAATAAATAAAAATTTTTAAAAATTATCTTAATTTCGGAGATTGATTTTTTTTTAGAATATTTTAATATTGTGTTTGTAAAAGAATAGTTATCCCAGCAAAAATGAAACAATTTTTAAAGAATATATTTAAAAAATATATATTTTCAAAATTTAAAAAGTTGAAGTTTGTTCTAAGTTTTTCCTGCTAAAATTTATTTAATGGATTGGTCAGATATCAAATACTATAAACAATTGTAAAGAATTTTTAAATTTTTATTTGAATATAATTCAGTAATTAACATATTACAGGTAAAAATAATCAAATATGTGTGAAATGCATGTTATTTCATATTAGATACGTTATTTACTTCTATTTTTCAAAGTTCCCCTAGAAATCATTTCAAAAAGACCATCTCCTTTTTCTTTAAAACAAACAACAAAAAAACCATATAAATTCCACAAACGCTATACAATCCCGATTCCAACATTCCATCTCCTTAGAACACGATCCTGTCAATCCCTCGAAACATCTGACGATCCCAAACCAGCAAAAACAATGTAATCTTCCCCAAAAACCCTTTCGAAGAATTCGAAGAATGAAACGAGGTATAACTCCCCTATTCCAGATGTCAGTTGCCATAGCTACAGCCGCCAATTTTTCAACACATCGGTCAAAACGATTACAAGGGCGCAAAAAAAATACGCGCCCCTCGCTGCTCCTGAGAGAACAGCCCCTCCCAAGTCTTCGATTCGACAACAACAAAAAAAAGTAACGAAATTGGGGGCCTGGAATTACGTGTGTTCTTTATTTTACAGTAAAACTGCTCCTTTGAAGGGCGTGCTGTGTTTGTTAATGGGACTAGTGGGGAATTTCATTTCCCCGGATTTCCCTTTATTTTTCCCTACTGTGAACAAAACGCTTGCTAAATGATTTTTTCTTGTGTTTGCTTCTGAATGCAAGATGTTTGCGCACGGAATGCAAGAACTTAATGGTTGATTTCGCGGTGTGTATCCTCTGGGTAATAATTCTATCAAGAAATGGTGCTGGGTTTTGCCAGTCAATGTTAAATATGGTTTTAGGTAATTTGAGGTGATAATGCCGTGGGATTTATTCCAAGCACATAGCATCTAAAAATAAGTAAAGCATATCAAATACCTTAATTGGCTGCCTTTTTATTTTTATACCCCTTTTGCTATTGTTTGGGAAATATAAGCCACGTCGCACGCCATTTGCATTAAATATTAATTCTATTTATTATTAAATAGATTTTTAAGTCTTATGAATTGTTATTTGTATTCGAATTAAAATTTGCATAATTGGATAGATATCACATTTGTTAAGCATATGACATATGTTTTAGGTGTATATTTAGTATTAAAGGAAAAGGCGATTTAAAATAGGTATTATTAAATAGGTATGAGGTAAGGTTATTTTGTCAAATCAATTGGCTTAAATATAATCTTTGAACTGACTGTAATTTCTATCTACAGTAGAATTCCGATTATCCGAACTTGATTTATCCGGATCGCTTTGAAGATCGAAAATTTTCAGGATCACATTGAAGATCGTCAATTATTAGGATCGCTTTGAAGATTGCCAATTATCAGGATAGCTTTGAAGATCGACAATTATCAGAATCGCTTTGAAGATCGACAATTATCAGGATCGCTTTGAATATCGACAATTATCAGGATCGCTTTGAATATCGACAATTATCAGGATCGCATTGAAGATCGCCAATTATCAGGATTGCTTTGAAGATCGACAATTAACAGGATCGCTTTAAAGATCGACAATTAGCAGGATCGCTTTGAAGATCGACAATTAGCAGCATCGCTTTGAAGATCGACAATTATCAGGATCGCTTTAAAGATCGACAATTATCAGGATCGCTTTAAAGATCGTCAATTATCAGGATCGCTTTGAAGATCGACAATTATCAGGATCGCTTTAAAGATCGACAATTATCAGGATCGCTTTGAGAAAAAATAAATCGGCGGAATCCATATTTTATCATTTTCTTATCGGCGAATGAAAAAGCTACAATATATACCTAATTGCATACCATACATCACATACCAAAGCTAAAAAAATACTAAAAACTAACATTTTTCGTGAATTATTCAATTATCCGTATATTTAATTATCCGGATATTCAATTAAACGAGTATTCAATTATACGGATAGTATCTACTTCTAATTAATCCGATTAATTAGAGTTCTACTGTATTAACTTATGCGTTTACATTTTTTACCATCTATTTAGTATATAACATCCATATATTGTTATCTATTTATAAAGTAAATGCCAAATACAATATCCAATTATAAATTAAATGCCAATTAAATATAAACATTTGCTTTAAAATCGCACTTTCAATTCACTAGGATCTATGAGAGGCCATCTTCTAAAAATACATATATCCGTAGAATACGTAGTTATAGCATTGTGTTATGTCTCTCTGAAAACGTAGAATAAAAAATAATGTCCAAGTTTTAAATAATCCCTTTTTTATTTATTAGTATAAGTTAATAATTACTAGGTATGTTTTACGATAAATTAACTTAACGTAATCAGGGTTTAAAACTGTACTCAAGTAATAAGTATGTGAAATTTCAAATAAATGCATGTCATCGCTCATTTATGATGCAATTGTACTAAAAAAACGAGTACGTTTATGTACTCATTTTTAACCTTTTTGCACTCGTAATTATGCTTTAGAAAGTTAGCAAATAACTCGGAAATTTTGTTCATGTTCGATCAAGATGAATTTTTTTTATGGAAATGTGTTCCAATTTAACTAGAAGGCAATAATTTATTGAAACTACTAAGAATACTTAAGTATACTACATTACACCGCATTAAAAATCTAAGAAATGTAATAGTATAAACAAACTACATAAACAATATTTATGGGCGGAACGTAATGCCGGCACCTCCACCACAGCAAATCAACTTAGAAATACTTCGAACAGAAATGTTTTGGTTGAGTTATCACAGTTTGCCCAAAGAATTTCTGTTTTCTATAACTAGTAAGAAGTAAGTAACTGTAACAAAACTAACTAAAAGACAATAAAAACAACAAAGAAACTACAAACAAGAAACAAAATAAAAAGCACAACATAAAGAAACAATTACATTTTATAATTCTGTGTTTTTCCTATTCCTATTTCTATGGCACATACGAACGCAACGGTACAGATGCGATGTCCCCTGTACGAGGACATACGAGCGCGATGGTAAAACGAGTTATGTCCCCCATACTGGGACATACGAGTGCAAAGGGTTAAATTCCTTTTTTTACAGTGTATTTTTAACAGTGAAGCAATTTTCCATTACATATATTCCATTCAAAGCAAAAATAGACGCAACACTATTTTTCCGTTCACATATATTCCGAATGATTCAAATCTAAAATATCCATTTCCATATGGCATATAGAATCTTCTCACCCAAACATCCCCATAGTCGATTAAGGGATATTCCATTGCCAATCATCGTGCACGGAAGCATTTTCGGCAAAAGGTTGGTCCCGGTAAAACCCATCTCTGCTGCCAGGTGCATCTCACTCAATCTTCGGTTGCCATGGATACGGGATCGAACAAAGCAGGCTCAAAACAAACCTGGGGATAAGGAGGGGGCGGGAGGTGTGGAAAGGTGGGATTGTCATTTATCCCGTCTGAGGAAAGAAACAACTTGTGGAGGAGGAGGGGAAAATTGAGTTAGGTTATGGCCTTTTTGGAGGGCTTCAAGTGGGCCGTCTATTAAATTCAAATGGGTAAACGTTTGGGGCTTACAATGGCTATGCATTATCAAGATCGTAATTGGTTCGTTGAATGAAATAATGTATCATTAGAGTTGCGTAATAGTCTATTACGACGTGTTGAGATCTATCCTGAAGGAAAAACCCGAGAACATACTATGAAAAAAGTGTTTAAAAATGAGTACATGAACGTACTCGTTTTTCTTTGGGTACAATTGCATAGTAAATGAGCGATGGCGTACACAAATTTAAGTATTCGTAATTTTGCAAAAATGAGAAGTGCGATTCAATATATTGCTAATATCAGCTTCTGTTCAAGCCATCTTAACAAAACGACCTGACAAACTTAAAATATTTGTTCAGAAGACGGTTTTCGACATTTTATCATGTCGATTGCTTAAATGGAAACTGAGTTATAACAATTCAATTATCTTACTTCCCATTCTTTTTACACACATTTTTAACATGTCTTATGTTTATAAATTCTTTTCTTCGACGTAGTAGTACAACGTATAAGGCACTGCAAGTGGATCTAGGTTCAATTTCCGGTGAGTATTGGTTGTAATTGTTGACATTTATTGAAAGTGATTTATGAAGGCAGCTTATGTAGGCAAGCTACTTTTATCAAGCTCTTTTTTATTCATTGTAACCCATTGTACTAATTTTTGAGTTCATGTCTTTTTCAAAAATGAAACTTATGTATTCGAAGCCATGATTAGAATCGAATGTATTTAAAAATGAGTAAATTTTACTTATTTTAAATACATATTTTTAACAGTGCGCCGTCTCCAAATTTTGAACCGTGGTCACATTGCAAGGACAACACTTGAGCTGGGACACCCCCCAAATGACGTGAATAGGTGTATGACCACTGGATTACGATGGATTTAATGTACGCCAGTCCTCCCATACACGTTGGATTATTTTTGGTGAAGGAAAGGAACTAATCTGGCAACCCTTTAATTACCAGATCTTACACACATGACGGAAATCGAACCAGCACCCTCGCCGGTGCCTAGTACGGAACTCATACAATTAGTCCACCCACGGACATGTAACTGGAGCATTTCAAGTCTGATATTTGATTATCATCGTACAATAGAACATTTGAAGGTTAGAGAGGTATACTGTACCTAAATCTGCCAAGATCCAAATGTACTCGCGTTGGATGAGATGTGGAAGTTTGGAGAGTGCGGTTTTAACTTGCTTTTCCGGGGTGTGTGTTGGCTGAATGGTTAGTGGTTTGAATAAGCACACTATGGACGCGGGTTCGGTCCCCATCATTTGTGTAGCGATTTGTTAATCGGAGTGTTGTAAGATTCATTCCTTTTGCGATTCAAAATATCCACTATGTGAAAGAGATTTAGGCACGCTAAACCTGGTCGGGATCCAATGTTCTGACGCCTACTGAGGTTGCGTCTGGTGCCAGCTCAGGTGTTGTTCTCGTCGTCTAAATGCATCCAATCAAAACTAAATAGCTGTTAAAGAACCCACGTCACTTAATATGGATTTTCCTAAATGTTGTTTACCACTTTTAAATGAAGTAATTAATGCAAAAAAATGTAAGAGGATGTTCGAAGAAGATAATTTCTTTGCTTATCGGTGTATTTAGATTTATTTCTCTAAATACCCAACACATTTATTCGTAATTCCTATATAATTTTAAATTCTTACATATTAACATTCTATTAATTAAGCCATTGCAAATATCAAAGAATAAATCTTAATTAAAGATAAAAATTTAATCATTGATGAGTCAAGTATTGAACTAGTTAATATGAGGATATAAGTTACAAGACTAACCAATTTTGAAATTACCCAATAAGTTTCCGCATATATATATTTAAAAAAAAAATTTACATCAGAATGACTATTTCGTAATGTAAAAGAAATCTTTTCTATATGACATTAGCACATCTCTTTTCGTTTATCACTGTAATGTAGCGAGATATTGATCAAGTTCCTTATACAATCATCAGAATAAAAAAAATATTTATAATGTTTGTACTCTTGAATCTAAATTTATTAATATCTATTGAAAAAATTTCTTTATATTACTTAGTAGTATTTAATTCATAAAGATAACTCAAATTCAACAAATAAAAATATATTTAGAATAATAATGTTATCTGGGTCCATTAACATGAGTAATACTTTCTTTCCATATAAAAATAAAAGAATAAAACTTAACGGTTTTTTGAACTTACGATACGGAAAATATCATTTCAACGATCTACTGGGATAATTAAATGATCCCAATATATTACATTTAATAGCCAAAGAAAAAATAACTTCAACTTTTTCAGCATTGTATATTAGCAATTTTTAATATATTTACGCAAATATAAAAAAATACATCAACATTCTCTTACTGTATGATCTTTAAATAGACAACTAGCATAATTAAAACAGCCATAAATATTTTTTTTCTGATGGCTAGGTTCCAAAAACAAGAAACTTTTCAGAAGCTTAAATGGTTAAAAGTGAAAGAAAAAAAAACCAAAAAGGGGAAACTAATTGATTGAAGAACTAATTTTTTTAAACAGTTTCCATATATTTTTATGTTTGTTTCTTGGGCAAATCCCTAGTGACTTCTAAAGAATTCATCTGCCATTTTTTTATTGTTTTAACGCATAAAACCTTGTGAAAGATACAGAAAAACTATTCTTTCAAACTAACAATAGTGATTACAAATAAAAAAAAAACTTAAGATTTATTTTTATATACATTATTACAGAGTGTTTCAAAATTAATCTTATTTATATTGTATTTAATAAATCTAATTCCTTCATCTTTTAAATTCAGACAAATACCGCATAAAGAATAAAATAATATTTTATAAATATTTTTTTCATTATATGGGCTTGATTTCCAAAACTTGGCATTGCACAAATTTAAAACATTTTGGTTATTTGCCATGATATTTTACTTTACACAAATTTGCATGATATTATACTTCAATGGGAGAAATATCAAAAACGTTCTAACAAAATTGGGCTCATAATCTGGATATTATGTTGTTTATGTCATGAAAAGTGTTTAGTTATCATAAGACTTTTAAAAGGGTATTTGGTAAACTATTATTTCGTAAACAAACTGAGAAATAACAGAAGTCCAAACATATAAAATACATTTGAAGAACACGGAGAACTATGTAATGCAAGAAAAAAAATCTCTTTGAGCTGGTATTTTTAAATATTTATTTTAATGCGTTTTACTTGAAACTATGGAACTTTTTATGATATATATATATATATATATATAACCTCTAATTGGGCACCTGAGGTTTTAATATTTAAAATTCAGTTTAGTTTTCCGTTTATAACCGTTTAAAACTGTCTTAGAAGATATGTTTTTAATGGCCATTAAAAAAATATTGTCTACATTATTAATAAGATTAACTGCATTATTAATAAGAAGTTATTTGTAATCACTATTGTATTGTTTTTATAAAATAATAAGATCTTGACAACAATGAAATACTTTAAAATAAATTAATATATATATATATATATATATATATATATATATATATATATATATATATATATATATATATATATATATATATATTGTTTTTAAACAGGTGAAAGTTGGCGATCAAAAATTTATCTGGCGAAATAACTGTTTCTGACAATTATGCTTCAACGGAAAAAACTAACTGAAAAGCTAACATTCGGAGATGTACCCGGAGATGTCTGAACAATAGACCATTTATTATTCCTTCAAGAATATAAAAAAGAAGGAATGCATGGGGGAACGATCAATTAGGGTTAAAAAAAATTTAACGCGTGTAAAGCCATGGGTAACAGCTAGTATTTCTATATGATGACAACAAAATGTAATGTTTTTCATAAATATTTTATTTGGAGTTATTTTACACTAACAATCCTATACATTGTTTAAACGTACATAAACATAATATCTCCCCAAGCACATGTATGTATTATAAAAGTTTTTTCTTAAATAGTTAGTCAAATTTTTTTTGTATTAATTAAGATGATAACTGTTAAAATATTTAATTTTGTTTTCCTAATTAACAATCATTAAATATACAGTGACCGTTTTAGTTTAAAATCTAAATTATGTATATTTTTTTATTATCAAATTATCATAAATTTTAAAACACCCATTCAACTTTTATTTAGTTTAAGAATTTTTTAGTGTGCACACCCGTCTTTATCTCACTTCAAGTAATAATTTGATGAAAGTGGAGCACATCAAGGTGCATGTTTTATCTATACTCGGGGACAACTTAAGTTGAGCCTAAAGCAATTGAATATTTATACATATCATAGCTTCCGCTTCCAGTTCAACTTAGGTTGTCCCCGAGTATAGGATTCAAGCTTACATCGTCGAGTACACACTGCATGATTTGCACACAAGACAATGTGGCTGACAAATGAGGAGATCCGGAGCAAAAACCGGCTATATCCTTCAGATCAAAATGTTCAGTATTTGATAGTTTCAATCGGATAAAGTTGGTTTTGCATAAATGCAAAGCAGAATATTGTTGGTTTTGTGCTGGGCTCATGAATGGATAAAGTTTGTATTGCTCCAACCTCTACTTTTCAAACCTTTATTTTTAATGGATATCGATTATTTTCGACGACTTTGTTTGGTGTTTTCTCCACATAAAGATTGATATCTGATATATCGATTAAAAAATGGTTAATGTCTATTTTGCGCAAGACCTTTTTGAATACTAAAACGTAAATGGATGAATATTTAAGAAAATATGTGCACTCTTCAGGCATTTCTCTATTTAATACTACAGCGTTAAAAATAGGTACTTAAAAATAAGTAAAATGTACTCATTTGTGATTACTTTCGATGCTTATCATATATCCGATTACATAAGTTGTATTTTTGAAAAAAAACATGTACTCAAAAATGAATAAAAAGAAAAGTTGCATGCCTACATAGGCTGCCTTCATAAATCACTTTCAACAATTACAACTAGGACTTACTAAGAATCAAACCCAATCCGTCTACTTGATGTCGTCCGCACCGAAGTACAGGGGCTTATCCGTTGTACCACCACAGCGATGTGAAGAAGTTATAAACAGAAGTAATGTTAAAAAGGCGTGGCAAAAGAATGGGAAGTTAGATAATTGAATCGCAATAACGCAGTTTCTATTTAAGCAATCGACCTCAAATAATGTAAAAACCATCTTCTGAACAAGTTTTTTAAATTTGCCAGGGCGCTTTGTTATGATGGCTTGAGCAAAAGCTGAGAATATCAATATTAAATCACACTGCTCATTTTTGCGATTACTTAAATTTGAGTACATCATCGCTCATTTAAGATGCAATTGTACCCAAAGAAAAACGAGTACGTTCATGTACTCATTTTTAAGCAAATTGTTTTTACAGTGCACCAACAAAATCCATACATAATTCTATTATATTCGATTTACACGTATTTTTAATATAAACTTTCATTTAACATTTTACAATTGCATGAAAACACCAAAGTTTTCTATACATTAATTACTAATAATAAAAGAATGCTGAGTGTCTGTGAATCCCTTTCCCCGTTTTAAAAAGACTAAAGAATTATGTATAACTGATATTGACCCTCAACATATGTGCCCGAGGTTCTGATTTGTAAAATTACATTTAGTTTTTTTAAATAATTTTTACAATCTTAAAACAATTCATTAAGAAATATCTTTTGGGTCTGTAAATAGATGGTAGAATTATACATAGTGATATAAAGGAATTTAATTGAATGAAACTTCTTAACATATTTAAGAAGTTTATTTATATTTAAAATGTATCTTTATAAGGATATTGATAACTTATACCTTGGGTTAATAAAACAAACAGAATAAACAAAATAAATAAGATTTTGAGCACTTTGTAAATTGCCCCCATTGAAGGATTTTCAAGCAATGCTAAAGATAAAAAATATTCTATTGAAAAAAGAACAATTTCCACGATAATCCTTGTTATACGTAAATCCAAAAATCTAAAAGAGTATTAACTTTCAGGAAGAAGTATTTGGTTCTTTAGTTTCGATCTACAGAATAATCCGAATTATATTTCGTAAAATTTTAAATTCTTCCGACTTGTTTGCAATTCTTCCTCCTTGGGAAGAGGATCGCTATTTAAAGATAATCGTAATTTTCTCGGTTAAAAAATATAATGTATAAATATTTAAATGAATTGTACTTAGAAGATATAGGAAATTTACATTTAACTTTTAAATTCTGAAACAAATTGGTTTATCATTCTTATTAAGTATTTTGTTTTTATGTCAATTGGTTCATTATTTTTGCGATCAAAGTTTATCAAGAAGACATCGTTTACGTTATCGTTATACATTGTTTATCAAGAAGATCATAACAAATTAAGACATTTTACAGATATATTTTACAGTCGTAATAAATCTATAGAAGACATACTTTAGAACATACTATAGACTTATATCTTAGACATACTATAGAACACATACTAAGTGTTAAAACGATTAAGATAAAGTTTATTTAATTTAAGACGATCAGTTAGCAAAATTGCGGAATATAATCAATTATCCTCATTTTCATATTTTTATATTCAATTAAAATATTTTTAAATATTAAGTTATATCAAACCTACTTTTCTATAAAAGATTAGCTTGCTTGTGTTTTGTAATAAAAATCTATTCAAATATATAGAAGGAAATATATGGTAGAATTATAAATAGTGATATAATGGAATTTAATTGCACGTCTTAACATACTTTAGAAGTTTATTTATACTTAAAATGTATCTTTATAACGATATAGATAACTTATATCTTGGATAAATAAAACAAACAGAATGAGCAAAATAGGTAAGATTTTAAGCATTTTGTAAAGTGACCTTATTGAAGGCATTTTCAAGAAAAGCTATGGATAAGAAATATTCAAGTAAAAAAAAGCTACACTTCATCAAGTGTTAAAACAATTAAGATAAAGTTTATTTAATTTAAGATTATCAGTTAGCAAAATTGAGGAATATAATCAATAATTCTTATTTTCACATTTTGATATTCAATTAAAATATTTTTAAATATTCAGTTATGTCAAACCTTCCTTTTCTATAAAAGATTAGCTTGTGATTTGTAATAAAAATCTATTCAAATATATAGAAGGAAACATATGGTAGAATTATAAATGGTGATATAGTAGGATTTAATTGGATGAAACGTCTTAACATACTTAAGAAGTTTATTTATACTTAAAATGTATCTTTATAACGATATGGATAACTTATATCTTGGATAAATAAACCAAACAGAATGAGCAAAATAAATAAGATTTTAAACATTTTGTAAAGTGCCCTTACTGAAGGGATTTTCAAGCATAGCTATGGATAAGAAATAGTCTAGTGAAAAAAGATACACTTTATCAAGTATTGAAACGATTAAGATAAAGTTTATTTAATTTAAGATTATCAGTTAGCGAAATTGAGGAATATAATCAAATATTCTCATTTTCATATTTTGATATTCAATTAAAATATTTTTAAATATTAAGTGATGTCAAACCTTTCTGTTTTATAAAGCTTGTGATTTGTAATAAAAAGCAATGCAAATATATAGAAGGAACTCTCAATGTAACTGTTGTAATCTAATTTCAATTGCATTATTTTAAATTCCAATATATCTTAGACAATTCATGTACTCGGTCGTTTTATTAATTGAATTAGGTAAAGGTAAAACACAGTATTAAATTTCTTCTAGCAATAACTTTAAAATTGAGAATATTTAAACTCACTTTGAAGACATTTCATATAGTATTACCACTGTTTTTATTTACATTCACAAAATGAGGAGAATTCAGATGTTACTTACCTAGAAAAGAAAAGAAAAAATTAGTTGCAATCAAATATAACGTATTTACAAGCAAGCAATGTTTTTATACATTATAAGTATTAGCTTATAAGAACAGATAAATTATTGCATAAAATATATTTAGAAACAAATTGTCGAAATTATAACTATAGACCTAAATTATCGAAATTATAACTATAGACCAAAATTATCGAAATTATAACTATAGACCTAAATTATCGAAATTATAACTATAGACCTAAATTATCGAAATTATAACTATAGACCTACGTTATCGAAATTGTAAAATGAATTATATTATATTTAGATTTAAAATTCTTCAAAATTTATCATATTATCTACATACAACGGACACATGATGTAATCATCCGAATTTAAGTTAAACTATTACTACACCATATGACTAAAACCTAGATCTTTTGATGCAGAAACGTTTGTATTTGGTGCATCGACAGATGTAAAGTGAAAAGTCGACTTTTTCACCAAAAGAATGTATTAAAAAAATAAAGGAACCCCGACAGATAGATAACGAACACAGTTAAGTGAATGTCGCTTTGTATGATGATCGATTAAAGCCAATATCTGTTAAGACAACACCCTGAAGAAATAAAAATTAACTTTGATTCATTCGACAAAATTACTCTACAATAAAGACTAATTGAACTTAGGAATAACATAGTCGTCCTAACACTTGTAAATTACAAAATTTATTATCTAAATATTTATAAAAATAAAATAAGTAAAAGACAAACTTACTAAATTTGATTGTCCTTATTCTAAGTAAATTCTATTTCAAAACTAATTGTACAAAAAAGGTTTGATAATTTACTCTTTAACAATAAATCATCTTAAAATGCTAATCAGAGCAGCTGTACTTGTAGCAAATGATAACATTTAAAATGTAATTTAGAAACAAAAACATTCAATCGATGCAGCTTGTATACAATGTACAAAATCGACAAAGAGATTCAAACTCTTTGATACAAAGCTACACCTTAGTATAAAAAAGGCGATCATCTATCTATTCACTTAATCCCACGAAGGATAATTAATTCAATAGAATCCAATTAACTTTAAGTTGATGTTCTATGGTTGAGTTTCGCTTCAGTGATAATTAGATAAAACTAAGCACTCTGAGGATTGCTTCTACTACAATGTTAGATGATTATCAAAATTGTCATTTTAAAAAATTAACTCCCCGGGAATTTAGGAAGGGAAATAAGGAATTTTTAAACAAAGTTAGTATTCTTTGAATTTAAAAATAATCCAATCGAAATAATTACATAGAATATTCATTTTGGAAAGAAGGTATTTGGAGATACTGATATAATGCAAGATTTTTTTGCTTTTATCTTTTAATTTTAATACCTTTTAAAAACATTAGGCTTCAAGTATAAAGTATTGTTTTATGCAACAGCACTACTCTCGCTAAGAGGGGAGGGGGCAAGGGAGACTCCCCCCCCCCCCCATGTTGGTAAATTCCTGTAGACTTCGCAAAATCCCAGACCTAATTGACAAATTTGGGTCTGTGTGTTGGGTCTGTGTGGGACTATCTCAATTAACATATTTGGGGGCAAACTAAAATGTTTAACTTTAAAAAAAAAAGCCGAATGGTTCACAAGTTGCCAAATAGGTTTGTGATTTCGCCATGTCTACAAGAATTTACAAATATTCTTACGGCACCGTAGGCATGAGAAATGTTGTTGGGGATTTCATTTCAAAAATTATAAAGTCTTACTTCTGGTCGGGTTGACGGTTTCCAATTATAAACTAAATTTTTCTCATCCAAACGGGAAAAAACAGGTAAATTATCATACTCTAAAAACGTTGGCAATTTGACTCTAACGCAAAGTAAAAACCCATATTTGGTTTGGCAAAGGCACCCTCCCCCTTTCCCCCTCTCCCTCACCCAATCAAAAGTCCTAAGAATTACCCTGTGCAGCAATATTAAAAATAATTTTTAAAAAAATTGAGGAATTTTTCGGTATTTCATGGAGATGATATCTATTTTAAAAAAGCATATAAACACAAATAGGTTCAATATAAACATATTCTCACATATCAAGTAATGCATTCATTTTCATATGTATCTCAAATATTAAATTAAACACAAGTACAAACATTTATAATTTTTATTTAGGTATATTAGTAAAGTTATCGTTTTGAAGATGACTAAAATTTATAATCCTTTTGCATTATTATTTGGAAGCTAGAATGTTGTTATACATTTTTTTAATTTAAAATTAAGCAGACAATGTATAAGATTTTTTTTAATAAATTATATTAGCGCTTCACTACAGCTACAATAACAAAAATAGATCTATCACAAAATTTAAAATAAGGAATGCTTTGGATTTTAAACTCTTGCAATGAGTATAAATTTACAACTTTGAAATATTATTTGCCTTTCTGAGATTTAATTTAATTGATCAATGGATATATAGCAAGATCAAGACAAAAATGACTATTGATTAGCTTAAGGATAACCTTTCAAACTGTATTATTAGTAATTTGAATGTTTCTCACGGTCCCGTTCAAGAATCTGATCTAAAAAATTAAATTAAAGTCATACTTTTCCATCCATTTTTAATTTTAAAAATTCATAAAAGCACTCTAACATAAACTTACACAAAACAAAAATCAACACATTAATATGTGTTGGCTATTAATATGTGCATAATGACATATGCAATTAGATTAGTTTAAGGACCATGTCTCAAGGTATATTGTTAGTATTTATAATGTATCTCACGGTTCTGACCCAGTATCTAAACTAAAAAAAAATTAAAGTCATATTTTCCATGCATTTGTATATAATTTTTTTTTTATAAAATCACTCTAAAACTAAACATCCACAAAACAAAATCAACACATCAATATCCACTCTCTTACAATTTCATCTCATGACACCCCTTTTCCAAAACAACTCCCTTTATCATATGCCATTAGATTAGTTTAAGGACCATGTCTCAAGCTATATTGTTAGTATTTATAATGCTTCTCACGGTTCTGATCCAGTATCTAAACAAAAAAATTAAATTAAAGTTATATTTTCCATCCATTTTTAATTTTTGAAAATATCATAAAAGCACTTTAAAATAAACATCCACAAAACAAAAATCAACACATTAACATCCACTCTCTTACAATTTCATCCCATGACACCCCTTTTCCAAAACAACTCCCTTTATCATATGACTATAGATTAGTTTAAGGACCACTTCTCAACCTATATTGTTAGTATTTATAATGCTTCTCACGGTTCTGATCCAGTATCTGAACTAAAAAATTAAATTAAAGTCATACTTTTCCATGCATTTTATATTAAAATAATTTTTTTATAAAAGCACTCTAAAAACATCTACGAAACAAAAATAAACACATTAATATCCACTCTCTTACAATTTCATCCCATGACACCCCTTTTCCAAAACAACTCCCTTTCCCGTTCGCCCCACAGCCCTCAACCGCAAACTATCGATCAACGAACATTCACTTCTGCATTGGATAAAGAGCCTGGAATTGGCGAAAAACTAATAGAATTGGTACGGCCAATCATGCGAGCCAATTAAAACGCAAACCTCCCCATCTTGACGTTTCCGCACGTGAGAAACCGATCGATGTTCCAAACCCACCGCCAATTCGCCGCAGGTGTTTGCTTCTAAAACAATAACGGCGTCTTCACATTCTCAAAGAATAGTAAATGGGGGTTTATTCTATTATAGGGATAGATGTCTGTTGGGAAGGGTCGTAGGGCATGTCTTTAGGGCTTGTCTGTGTATCATTTATGTCTGTATAATGTTGTTTTTTTGTTCAATGTTAATGCTTCATCAAACGTGTGTACTCGGTTTAAGTATTTAATTAAAGAAAACTTTGGTGGGATTTTTAAAATATTTCTCGTTTAATTTGCTATTAAAAGGTAGGTTATTATGTTTGATGGCAAATATAAGAATCAGTAATCTGTACTAACGATATATTTTGTCTATAAAGGTAAAATTTCAATCTTTAAAAGTACCGTTTTCATAGATTACATATAAAGGAAATGACTAAACGATTAATTATTTTTCAATCTTTAAAACTTAAAATATATTTTGGTTTTCCAAACAAATCCATTGAATAAAACCTTTCTATTATGCAACCTTTATATTAAATATGCAATAAGCTTAAGAAAATATTAAGCTTCACGATGATGACTTTACAACAATTTTATTTGTGCAAACAGTAATTTGTCAAGAATTATTTAGAGTTTGTGGATATAACTGTATATAAGGAACATACCGATTGGTTTGGTTTGAAGGAAAGACCCGGGAACAATGCCTTGTAATTTAAACCATGGTCATGTAACGGGGATAACACATGAGCTGACACCCGACGCAACCGCAATAGGCATCACGACATTTTAACCAGATTACACTTATACACTGTCCGGTATGCACTTCGTAGAAATTGGAGGTAAGTACGGACAACATATCTAGTAACCCTCCGATTACAAGCTCACCGAATTTTAACATTTTTGTCAAGTCTCTTATATTAGCCGTATTCGAACTCGCTACCCTCTAATTTCTAGCCGACGATGATACCTTCGGACATATTGGCAAGAAATTGAAACATTTGGTTTTCAAACAAATAAATTTCGACTTTATTAAGCTTTGTTTTCCTCCATTTTAAATTTATTTACACTAACAAAATAAGTAACATTAAAACAATAAAAACCGTTTTCTGTTTCAAAGAAAATACTAATAAATGAGAAACAAATAAAAACCATTCTTTAATAGATGTACATAAACATTTCAAAAGTTTGTCAGAGCACTGAGATACCACTGAAAGTAAATTTATGATCCATCTTTATACTTAATTTAGTGCCTACATTTTATTCAATTTTAGGCTTGAGTACTATGGAGTACTTGTATTGAAAATGCTTGAAACATTTTGGTAATTTGAATTCCCCCCCACGTTAAACCTATGGATGGTTGAATAGTGAGAGTGTCAGACTCGGCAGCGAAGAGAGCAAGTTCGTTTCGCAATGTGTGTAGCGATTTGGTAATCGGAGGATTGTCAGATTTGTTTATTTGGCCCCTTGCAAAAAATCCACCGTGCTTAAGAGACAGACTAGTGCGCGTTAAATTTTTTGTTGCCCAATGTCTTCCGAGCCTATGTAAGATTGGCTAGGATGCCAGGTCAGATGTTATCCCCGTCACATGACCATGGTTTAAAATACGAGGCAGTGTTCCCGGGTCTTTCGTTTCTGATACACTCCGAACCGTCACCAATAGCCCATTGTGTGTCCCTAGTGCGACGTTAATTAAACCTACTGAAATATTTCAAAAGAAATACTCAAAACGTTTTAGTAATTTGTAATCACATCCATTTACATGCGTACCCTAAAATATTAGGAATAATAAACGTTATATCGTGTGTTGTTTGTTTGATTAATTTACGCCGTTCTAGAGCTGTACAGTGGGCTATTGGCAACGGTTCGTGGCCTACCTCGTAGGAAAGACCCGGAAACGGTGTCTCGTATTTTTGAACCATGGTCAGAGGACGAGGACAACACCTGAGCTAGTACTGACGCAACCTCAATATGCGTCAGGACATTGGACCCCGATCAGATTTACCGTGCACCAGTCCCGTATACACGCCAGTATAAGTTGTTGGCTGTTCTGGACGACTTTCTAGTATTTTTGTAGCAAAGCTGGCAACCCCCTGATCACAAGATCACTATTTTTTACTTTTCTTTGTCAAATCCATTGCACGGATTCGAACTAGCAACTCTTATTACTAGCTTAACGCCTTTATCCACTGGACTTATATCACTTTATAGAACGGAAGATGAGACATTTTGTTATTTACAAACAATGTTTAGGTTTCGAAATTTAAAGTACTGTATTTCCAAAGCAAAAAAAAATAGATTAAACTCATTTCTGCTGTTGAATTCCTTTGAGACTTATAAAACCCCCTTCATTGTTGTTTTTTATCTTAGCTGTCTCTGACGATACTGTGAATGGACGCGATAAAAAACTGGGTCGATGTAATAATGATCCGTTTTCTCTCTCTCGTCTCGCACACTTGTCATTTTCAAAAGCCGGTAGTTGAGAAAACCTATATTTGGAACGCTTCAACCTTTTCTTCGCCTGCACAGAAGGCAAAATTGATTTCTTCCGCTTTTATACAAGTTCAGAAAACCAATGAAATATATTTGTTATTCTCTTTTTTTTTTATATAAAATTGGAGGAAGATATTTATGGGGAGAGCTACTTTTCCCAATGCTTTGAATCTTTCTTAGAAGCCATAAAAACTAACTAGCACTGTTTCTTTTTATGTGTATGATATAATCAACCTAATGGAAAACCATGAATAAAAACATTTTAATGCTCGTACACTTTTACTTAATTTTTGACTTATTGTATTCACATAATTATTTGGTTGTTTGAATTAATATCGTACTAGAGCTACACAATGGGATGTTTGTGACGACTTAGTGTCTACCCAGTAATAAAGATACAACACTTTTTGGGACTACATAGCATTTATTTAATTTATGAGTATTATTTCATTGTATTTTTAAAATTTATAAGCTTCAGCTGCTTAAAGTTTTGAATAGGAATATTAATTTTATATTCAAAACAATGTTGTTTGGTACATATTCAATAAGGACAAATGCAAATTCTTTGTTGATTAGTAAAGTAACGATACTAATTTAGATTACCAGAATTATCTAAAAATATTTGAAATAATTACATATAAACATTTCATTTTATAAAATTATATTACCAAAGTATTGAAATGATCATATTTTAGCAACGCTATCTGTATTAATACTTTATAGTAACAGAAAATGATTATAATTTTCTGTAATTTTCATTCAACAATGCAAGCAACTCTTAAAACTCATTTACATCTTCTCTCTTTTTTTTATATCTCAAGCAACTATCGAACAACTAAAAAGGAAAAAACAACTAATAATAAAATATATTAGAAATACTTCTAGGCGCAGCGATCAATGAAAATGATATACCCTTGTTTGAAATAAATTGCACACTGTTCATTTTCATATTTACATCCGTTACAATATTTAAAACAGACTATGACATTTTTTAATATGACACTTTTTAACGATGTAAAGTAAGGTTCTTAAAACCACTAGGCGCATAAAACATTAACTTTAACTAGTATTTAAAAATAACTAAACACAAAGTTCTGGAACATTAAAAAGAACGAATTCATTGCACAGATAATTAAAAAAAAAACTTTTTATACAATGTTAACTTGTAGTGTAATTTTTAATTTTTAAATGCTCATATATGTATGAAAGTTAACAAATTCTCTGCAAAAATTCAATTAAAATGTGATTATACATTATTTAAAAAAAATTGTACTAAGATAAATTTTTCTAACTATAATTACAAGCGTTGTTACCCCTTCACGTATGGCTATTTGAGATGCTATATGCGCATCCACAGTTATTATCAAATTAAGAGTCTACCCATGTAGTTATTTTGTTTTAAGTAAAAGTATAAATATGCTTCATTGTTTTCCAGGAAGTGTTTCTTAACATCAAGGCATTTGTATTCAGAAAGCATAGTGACCTTCGTGCCCAAATCATTTTGCACTTTGAAATCGTAACCGTGTATTTTTCAAATATATTATAAAGAATAGGTCACGTTTCTATAATTGGATTTTAACAGTATTTCAAAAATAATGAGATTTCATCCAAATGTATTTATTTTCTATGCGATGTTTTTAGATAAAACTGAGAACCTTTTTTTAATTGAAATTTTAAACTGCGGTCATTTAGTTATTGTTATTTGAAGTTTGGAGAAATTATAATTTCTAATAATTTATTACTACACATTGAAATAAATATATTTTATCTTCTAAAATATCATAAATTTATATTATTAAATTAAAATAATTTAACGTTTCATTTGATAAAAAAAAATCAAATTTTTAATGTCAGATTTGTTTAAAATGTTTATTGGGTTTCAAAATTGAATGTCCAGACCCATATACACTAAAATATTTATTTTAAGGATAGTTTATCCTACAAAATACTAAATATTCAATATCTTTTAATCTTTCAGTTAAAGTTTATAGTACTTTCTTTTGACTTGTAAATCAGTTTTTAAATTAAAACACAATTAAATTATCATTTATAATTTTTAGGAATATTATTTTTAAAAATTATAATTTACTCTGAAACATTCAATAATTTAAATCCATTAATCAGCTTTTAACCAGGAAGTAAATTATCAAAGACAGTTTAAATTTTATGAAAGAATGAGAGGGGAAAACAGTAAAGACATAATAAGTGACTATATTCAACATTGATATTATTGAAATATATAAAATCTTTTATATATCAAATAATTTATTTTTAGTTCAGAAATGTATACTTTAAGAAATTATCTATTTATGGATGCTTCATATTTAAAATTCAACAAAAATCAATTATGTTTAATTCTCAGTCTCGGAATAAATCATTAAACAACAAACTTAATTTCCCTCTATGACTGAATAGTTAATTTTAAATCTGAGTTTCTAACCGAAAGAAAAATTTGTAATAAGCTTAATGTTTTTCGTTAAAAATTAAAATTAAAACAAATCAATATATTAGAAAGGATATGGAAGGACTATTAACAAACAATAGCGAGACACCTCATATAATAAAACAACCATTTGTTTGAATGCAATACAAATCCCACAAATATTTAATAAAATATTTTTAAAAAATCGAGATTTTGTAAAGAAAAATACAATTTTGCATAACAGTAAAGTGATTTATTTTTTCTCATACAAAAGAATTTAAGGAAATAAAACGGCTATCTTTTTGTCCACTCAGCAAAAAAGTCAATATTTTCTAGGTAAAGAATCAAACCTGCCGTAAGCTTAAAGTATTGGTAATCAATTGACCTTTTCTTCTTCTAACCTGGAAATTTCATTAATCCAACAGAGAGAATACGGCAGTCTTCGTCAGAAGTCGATAATCTTACCTTGAGAATTGATTTTCCGTAAAAGAGAAAAGTAACGTTTGCTTAGTCATTCATTTTAATATTTCTCCGATGGAAGATCCGAGTGTATCTTATTAAAGTAAATAGCATCGACAGGTAGGGAAATTAAATCGAGTTAATTAAGTTCTTTTGTTAATTTAAAACTCTTCGAGAAATAATTATTTGTCGAAAGGGCAAATTAAAAGTTGGAACATTTTGCGTTATTGAATATTGCACTTGGAAAAGTTGTTTGTTATAAAATTGTGTTTTTCCCTATTTTGCTTTGGAAAGCAGCATTATTAAGATTTTGTTAACAATGTTAACAATGGTTATTAAAGTATGACGTACGATTCGTTAAATAAGCCCCGATTAATCTTTTCGTTAGAAATACGGGTCATACAAATAACTAGGAAAGGTTTTGAATTTTTGACAAATTTATTTATTTTATTATTATTATTGACGAAGCATTTATTAAGAGAACATTTAAAGAAACTTCTTCCAAAGTGGATTTACCCTTTTTAATATTGAAATGAGTTTTTTTTATTGAATTGAATTCTGATGGATAGTTAATTAAATAAAAAAAACTGTAAATATGTGCATCAAAGCTAAATAAATATATACATATGATTTACGTCCATTTTATTATAAATAATTGAAATTAACTGATGAAATGAAAAAAATTAAATGTGTCTCTAAATGAGGTTAAGACCCATGCAAATAACTGGCACTCAACCAGCAAATCATATCAGTTACATTACACTATTCATTTTCAATACTCTCTGTAAAGCTATATGTTGGATATTGTTTCGGACTTATGCAAATGAACTGTATAAACTATAACCGTGAGCATCCGGTTCTATATATATGTAACTTGTCACTGTCTGACGCGGCTAGAGGGCCAGAAAGCCAGACCTTTTTGTTATCATTATGTTTTTAGGTTGATAGTTTATATTTAATAAAGTATGTTAAGCTTCCACATGCGTATAGTCTATTATTTGACTAATACTATATTATCATTCTGCACATAATCAAGGAATTGTGCAGAAATTGAGTTTAAAAACTTGGTACTGTCCAATATTACAAACCAAAATGAAACTATTTTCTCTTGTTATTATTTAATATACATTTAATTACTGTATTTTCATAAGATTCCGATGTTAAATTTTTCCAAATTGATATTTTTAAATGTGTTAAATAAAAAAACAGTTGACGTATTTGCGTCATAAATAACATAGGTAGTCACATAAAAACGTATAATGCTAAAAAAAAGATTTCCTTGAAATTACATGTCCTGTTTTAATTGATGCTTATATAATTTATTTTCCAGGCGCATTGTTAATATACAAGTGCAAGTATGCAATATACAAGTACAAATACAAATATGCAATTCTAAATTTATATTGGATTTGATTTCTTGTATAACTATGCAGTTTTATTTAACTTTCTTTCAATTGTAACTGTAGATATACGCTCCTTTCCCTTCGCCGCCATTAGATTGAGATTGTAATCCTCTTAAATTTAACCGAATCCAGATAATCTCGAAATCACTCATTACCGCTGCCCCCCGTTCGAAAATAAATCCGCATGCAGACGATGCGGACTTGTCGGAAACTGCGACCGAGTAATGAGGCAATTAGGAGAAAGGCCGATGACGGTTACGATTCTTTCCAATTGGAACAATTATGAGAAGGCGAGGTTCGTACTTGAATCGAATTTTAGAATTTGCTTTTTAAGCATCTCGCATCTGGATATTGGGTTGGTTCAATCGACGTTGCACTAGAGCTACACAATAGTTTATTTGTGGCTGTTTTGGTTTGGTTTGATTTTGTTAATTAACGTCGCGCTAGAGCTGCACAGTGGGCTATTGGCGACGGTTTGGGGTCAATCTCCTCAAAGGAAAGACCCGAGAACACATACACATTCACACACACATTCATACATGCACCTCGTTATTTTAGAACCATGGTCAGATGACGAGGAAACACCTGAACTGGCACCCAATGCCTTCAATAGACGTCGGGACTTTGGACCCCGATCAGATTTATCGTCCACCAGTCCCGTATACACGCCAGTATAGTTTGTTGGATATTCTGGACGACTTTCTAGTATTTTCGTAGCGAAGCTGGCAACCCTGCGATCGCAAGATCACTACATTTTTTACTTTTCTATGTCAAGTCCATTGCACGGATTCGAACCACCAATCCTCTGATTAGTAGCTGAACGCCTTACCAACTGAGAAACTGGGGCTCTGTGGCTATTCGGGATCTATGCTTAAGGTTGGTTGGTTTGGTTAAATAACGTCGTACTAGAGCTGCACAGTGGGCTATTGGCGACGGTTCGGAGCCTATGTCAAAGGAAAGACCCGGGAACGATGCCTCGTATTTCTGAACCATGGTCAGATGACGATGACAACACCTGAGCTGGCACCCAACACCTTCAATAGACGTCGGGACTTTGGTCCCGATCAGATTATTCGTGCACCAGTCCCGTATACATGCCGTTAATTTTTGTGGATGTTCTGTACGACATTCTAGTATTTTGGTAGCGAAGTTGGCAACACTCTGATCGCAATATCACTACTTTTTACTATTCTTTAGTCTAGTCCGCGTGAAGGCTCGAACCGGGGACCCCTTGGATTCCCAGCTGACGCCCCAATCCACTCGGCCACGGAGCGGCCTATTCGGAATCTATGCTTAAGGAATAAAAAACAGGTTCACAGCCTCGTAATTTTGAAACATGATCAGTTGCTAAGAATAATATTTGGGATGACATCCAGTTTCCAAACTTCCACATTACGTAATAGTGAGGATATTTGGTCCGCGACAGATTTAACGTACACCAGCTCCCTTTTCACTGTGAATGTTTGGACGGACAACGATATTTGATCTCGCATCTCTCCTATCACGATTTTTGTACTCTTCCGAAAACCAGGATTGGTCTTTTAAAGACAAGTTCGTTGTTTAAAATAACTTTGCAGTACAGCTATATCTTTATATATAGGGGTTTTGTAAAAATTAATTTTAGTATTTTTGAAATTCTGATGCTAAATATTTAAATTAAAAAAAATTCTGCATAAATTATTTTTACTATTTAAATATTAAGTTACTACTCTAATGTTCGTTAATAGTTTAGAAATGGCTCTAGCGTTTTCCTTTTAATCTATCTCAACCCAAATTTAATTAAAAGTACTTTACTTATATTGTCTGCTGAAATACCCTCTATAAAAATTTTAATCAAATTAGTAACTAAGGTCATAGCGTTATTGAAGAGTAAGGGTTTTTGAAGGTTATTGAAGGTATAAAAAGAGGTATTTATTTAAAAAAAATATATTATTGCACAAAATCTGTTTTTGAAATTTTAATTTGACTCAATTACTTCAATTCATCAAAAATGCGTTTAATCTTAATAAAAAAATTGCTAAAACTGTAATCTTAAATGAGTCAATGCATTTAAAATAAGTTATTTGCGTTTCCCAATAAATCGCATAAATTTGACAAAACACGTTCTAAATATTGCCTCCTCATTTAAACTACAACTTATTAAACTAATTGTGTTCTAAATTGACATTCCTGTCATGGCGATGTCGAAAATTTATGTGACAGTGTGCTGTCACACGTTGCAATTTTTACATAGGGATCTGACCTATTTTGTACTTTGTGCAATTTGGTCAGATGGCTAGACTGACGGTCGCCGGTTTTTATTACTGTGTTACATTGTGGGAGAGTTTCGTCACTGAGCCATTTTTTTTACAACCACGCCAGGATTGGCCAGGAGGGGTGACCAGGAGGGGCGGAGCGTATTCCAAGTGGTGGGTTTAATAATTTATGTGGGATTGCAACCCCCTCCCCAAGACACCACCGTGGGAAATTCAAGGTTTCCCACATGACTTTCAACTCTGCCTTTGCCCAAGAGATACGGGTAAATTTTTGCTCCATCGTCTCCCGTCCTCATGTCCATCTCCGGAAAAGTCCCGAATTCCATGAGACCAGACGGCAACGCTCCAATTTCGTACCAGCGCCACTGAGCTACGGAACCAGACGAGCCCCTGGAGAAGGAAAGGTCCTGATGCCAGGACGCCAGACGTCAGCATCCACATTTCATGGTAACGCCCCTGGTAGCCGGTCATCTACACCGCAAACAACCAGCTAATCGCCTCGGACGGAACTCTCCCCAACCGGTACACGTGAGTCAGTATCACATTATTGCACATAACCCCCCAACCATAAGTTTTCTCCTATTTAATTTAATGTGTCAATAAAGCACCGTTTTAAAAGTAAATTATTGGTATGTATGTATTTTTTCCAAGACGACATTATTCATAAAGATACAAAAAATTACACAACGCAATCCAAAAAATGTACTAGCCAATTTACCGCCACGACAATTTATACAAAAAAGTCGATTCTTAACATTTAACTAAAATATCAACTAAATATTTCATGTTTACATTTTTTAAACCCAAGTATAAAATTAGCTTGATTGGTTAAGAAACTGTAGATAATAAATAAAATTATAAAATATAATAAAACACTAAAATGCTGTATTATTCAGTTAACTTTTTAACATTGAAACCAAAATGCTACGTTGATAAAATTAGACGTTTTGACAAATAAAATTCCTAGGGTTTTTATAATAACTATCTACGTGGTTTAACGCACTCTAATTACTTTAGAAAGTCACTACATTCTAACAAAGTACGACATATTTGCTAAAGTGACCAGTATAATTAATCTACGTTAAAAGGTTTGGCATAAAAAGCTGCATATTTGGCAGAATTTCCTAATCGTATTACCTTTAGTTACAAGATAATAAACCAAAATGTGTTGAGAGTTTTAAAAGATATGCAAAATAATGGGACAAAAACATTTTTATCTAAACTTTACTCTTAAAGTGACACTAAAGGTTGTAATTAGTTTAGCGAAAATGCACTTGCTTCAGAAATCGAGAGGGTTCTATGCTTTTTTTTAATATAGTTTCAACTTGACATCTTCATAACACTGAAACCTCCTCTACCACTTGCATCAAATACCATTAAGTCACATTAATTTAATTATATTTTGTTCGTTTTATTAGAGTGCATTTATAATATTAAAATATTATGAAACTGCAATGTAAACCCAGTTTCAAGTATGTATACATCGAACAAAAAAAAAATAGAAAATAATTAAGTTTAATATAAATTGTATGCAATATTTTAAAGAATATACGCAATAATACAGGGTGTATGATAATTATCTTTAAAACTTTGATACGCAAAACCGAATTTGGCCGTGGCGATCCTCTACATGACCAAACTGGCCATCTAGTTATAAAGATATTTCTCATACATCTAGTAACTTATCACCTTTAGATAATATAATATCTTATAACCTTTAGAGGTTATGGAAAAAAACATTTTATAATATAAAAAAATGGCTGAGTTTTCATAAAATTCTATTTGAAAGAAATTAAACTTCAGCTGTTATTATATCAGCAATAATTATAGTGGTAATAGTTTCAATTTAGAGGTATCTGCATTAATTTATACATCTCATTTATCGAAGTAGAATTTTTTTTGCAGAATTACTATTCTACTCTCAATATTATACTAATTTCGAAAAGCTTAAGAACATTTATGTCATAATCATAAATTCATACAACTCCAACTGATCGTTATATTTTATTATAAAATATGGTATTAGAATATTAATAGATTAAATTAAAGATAATTGGAATGCATTTTATATATAAATAATTTGAATTAAACTACTGAAAACAAATATTTATAAGAAAAAAATTATATAACATATCGTAACTCCACAAATAAATATAATTAATATACATATGCACAAATAATTTTTTTTTTTTTAATTTTCATATTACCCTTTTATAAACTTGAGTAAAACCATAAATACTTTTTAAGTGTACTTATCTCGACAAACACTTATTTTATCACAAATATTATTAAAAATCTAATTATAAATGTTTAATATTTGCAAATCATACAAAAGTTCCTATTTAAATTAACTAATCTGTTACCATCCTTCTCCCATAAGCCTAAATAAAAAAACTGTCCTCAAGTCAAAGTGTATTATTACCTATACGTTTAAAATATTTATGTATCACAGTTGTAAGTATGTGAAATGATCTGAATGATCTTAATGGAATTCAATAATTACCACTCTTAAACAATTGCGTAAACGATTTTGTTACTGTTATTATCTCAACCGATACTGCTAAAATATTCATGAGTTTCGTTCAAACGCTGAAGGTCGTTTAATGTATCCTGCACAATGGAATGTTGTAAACAGGTGGTTATCGAGTTTGGACCTTCGAGCATGGATACCTCATAGTAGAATAATCATAAGGTTGTAATCTCACTAACATCAAAGTTAGACCAACATGTATGGCCTCAGAGACGTGGTTCATACGTCATCCATTCATAATTTTTTTCTAGTTCATTCATAAAAAATATCCTGTTCTTCATGTTACTATTATTTCCAAATCACAAGTCAATCGCGAACGTTTTTTCATTCATAAATTCTGAAAGGAAGTCACGTGTCTGGTGCCATCAGTCTGAGATGTTTGCATCACGATGATGACGTCATATTCGCTCTACTACAGTCCATTCATCTTCGAAGGGTTGGACTCGTTGTGTCGTTTGATTGGTCTGTGTATTTTAAAGACTCTTAAAATCGAATCTAATGTTGCTATTATACGTCGATATGTTACAATCGCACGAGCCCTATAAGTTTTAGGAATTTAAAGTATTTAAAGTGACCACCACAGTACACCCTTCTTAGCGAGTGGACCTGAAAAACAACTAAACTCCACCCACGAAGCGTGAATTGGTGTTCAATCCAGGTCACCAACGTAGCGCTGTGTATTTTGTATTCGCTCGGTTTGGTTAATTAATATCGCACTAGAGCTGAACAGTGGGCTATGGGCAACAGTTCGGAGCCTATCTCGAAGGAAAGACCCGGCAACAATGCCTCGTATTTTTGAACAATGGTGAGATGGCGGTGACCAACACCTGAGCTGGCACCCGACGTAACCTCAATAGGCATCAGAGCATTACACCTCAATCAGATTTAAGGTGCACCAGTAGACGCTCGGAATTGAACTTAAAAGATTGTTTTGCTACGCCGAGTAAGTTGAACTAAACCAATAGCTCTTGCCCGAGTAAAGTTTTGGATATTTAAAATGACCATCACAATTGGTTACACGAGGATGCTCGAATATTGGTTTGGCTTGGTTACTTAATGTCGGACTACAGTTACACATTGGGCTATTGGCAACGGTTCGGGGTCCATCTCGAATTAACTAGCCATTGGATATTGGGATATATGATGCAATCAACAGGTGTGCTTGTGATGCGATATCACACGGTCAACATATTCCGTCATGTAGCGTTGCTCCACCCTTAGAGTTTGAATGTGGGGGTTTGCGTCTTACGGTTACTGGATAAACGGCAAGTGTCTGAAGATGAAGGTCATCTTTAGCGTCTAGTGGACTTACTGCCTTGGGCTGGGGGAAATTGGAGATACGATAGAGTGCTTATAGCTCCAGGCGTCAATTATATTTCTCGAATTCGCCATTCGTTAGTATAATTAGCTTATCGGAGAGAAACTAGTTATGTGTGGTTAACCAATGATAAGAGTTAACAGGAAATCCTTCGGAATTCCGCCCACGCCTTGCAATTGTCGCAATTTGTCGTTTACGTAGAAATCAAGAGTTGTCTAATTTTATATGGGAATTAATCCCAAGTATACCACTAAGTTCGTTTAGTATTACTATGAGTAGAAACGGTTTTCCGAAGTCAATATTGATATTCTCTTCTACAGCAGCAGTTTTATGTGAATAACCACACAGTCTGGAACAAAAATCCTTGGTTCTTTAAAGTCGAGGAGTTTAAACTCCTTTACAGCTAAACTCTGGCTCTTAAATAAAATAGTGGGAGAGTTGCGGACCTGAAATGGTTCCATATAATGTATTCACTGATTAACTAAGAATCTAATTTTATCGGCGAGTCTGAAAGTGGCAGAGTTAATGAGCCGAACGCTGCCAGTTCGAGATGCGATTTGATAAAATGGTTTCAAATTCATGTCCTTATTATGCATCATCACACTCTTTACATCCAATAGGGGTTCACACAAATCACTATAAAACATTTTATGATCTTATTCTAATTACCGCCCACGCAAATTCTTATTGACCTTATTTGTGATCTTTAGCGAACCTTGTAAATCCCTTCGGGAAAAGAATTGTGGAATTCACTGATGTTATTTAAAGTGTTGGCTTGGCCCTCCCACGGTAATGCTAGTTCAGAAAAGAACCCATTTTGTTATAATATTTGGGCCGGTGTCTGTTATTTATTATATTAATGTTTTTGTATTCACGGTACTTGCAGCGAATTACCAATAATTTTCACCGTACGGTATTCTTCCTAATACTGCCATAGCTACTAACTTAAAAAAGTGTTGTAATCACATGCTATAAACATGGATTTTGTTATCAAAATGCTCAATAATGTTTTTTATTAAATGGAAAGACAGAAAATGAAAATAGTTAGTCCAAAGATTAATGCATATTTAATTGGCATATTTATATTGCGCTTCGTAAAATTTAAATAACTATATTCTAAGCAAATTAGTAAACAATTTTGACTATAAATAACCAGATAATATTTTCAAGAGAATAAATCCGAAACTTAAAATAAATGCAGAAAATAGAAAAAGGTAAAATAAAGCATAATTTTTTTTTGCGTGATAAAAATACCGGATAACGCGCTTAACTTTAATTTTTTTTTGTATAATCACTTTCCGTGAGTAATTTAATTTTTACGAAATTAATAAAAAAAGTTAAGTGAAAATTTTGTGCACGACATAAAGGATTAATAGTTTGAGTAGCTTTTATTAATGGCATTAAAATTAGTCAACTAAAGATTAATTAATGCATATCTTTGCATGTTATAAGGCGACGTAATTTGCAATTGTTTTTATTAGACAAATAGAGATAATAAGATGAGTTTGAAGGCAGAAGCAATGCAAGATGAAGGGAAAACTTTAAAAAGACTTAAATGGTTGTTATGGTTTTTTTCACGAAAAATTAAATGGGGTTCTGATTAAATAGTTCATTAAAAATAAAATATATTTATTATTTAAAACAAAATACCTGAGAACAGTTAGTGCATAATAATCGTCTCTTTTAAAGATTGAATAACTAATTATTAATTTTGGGGGGAATCAGAAAAATCTTATTTAACTATTAAACACATTAAATATTCCAATAATTCTTGAAAATTTCGTAATTAACCAGGAGTACTTTACCCATAAAATTTTCCTATTTAGTTTGTTTAATAATTAATTTTGTCATAAATGAACCTTTCTATTTCACACATCTATTTTTAATACTTAAGGAAGCATAGAGATTAAGGTTGGACAATTTGGAAATGCTTTTATTTGATTTAGAGGTACTTTATAAATATTAAAAAAACAAAGCAATTTAAAAAAAAATCAAAAATAATATCGAAATAATTGACAATAGAGTTTATTTTACTGTAACTGAACCATGCAAGATTTTTTTTTAAATTATTATCTGTTTAAAAAAAATTGCATTAGTTTTTAAAGGAAATGATATTATATATTTTTGGTGATTCAACTTTTCCTGTGATTAATACGAACCATGAAAAAATATTATTGCAATTTTATTATATATAAAATTAATTACTGTTTTATTTATAACTAACTAGCTGTTACCCGCGGTTTCACATGCGTTAATTTTGTTTGTTACCCCATTGATATGTTCTCCCCGTCTAATTCTTCTCTTTTATTTTACTCGAAGGCAAAATAATTGGTCTAATTTAGACATCTCTGAATACATCTCCAAATGTTAGCTTTTCCGTTAGTTTTCCTGTTGAAGCGTAATTGTCAGAAAGAGTTATTTCGCCAACGCAATTTTTGATAGCCAACATTCAATTGTTTAAAACATGAAATATATATTAACTTATTTTAAAGTATTTCATTGTTGTAAATACCTTATTATTATCAATAGTGCACAATATATATCTTCCTATATCAATAGTGCACAAACATTTTAAAAACCTGATTTATTCAATCAGTGTTTCGACTAATCTTGTACTCGCAAGCACAGTGCACTTACCCCAACCTTCGAGCATGAATGGACTGTAGTAGAGCGAATATCGCATCATAATCGCGAAACCAACATCTCAAACCGAATGGCCTCAGACACGTGGCTTCTTTTAAAAATTATGAATTAAAAAATACTCGCGATTGGCTGATGAATTGGGAAATGTGTAACAGTGAAAATTTATGAATGGAAAGACCTAATTAACCACGTGTCTGAGGCCATACATGTTGGCCTCACTTTGATTTTAGCGAGATTACAAAGATATGTTTTTTTTACTAGGAAGGATCCATGCTCGAAGACCCTAACCACCATACCAAATTTTAAACATACCCATTTTAACTTAATAAACATACCCATTTTAAACATACCCATTTTAACTTAATAAACATACCCATTTTAACTTAATAAACATACCCATTTTAAACATACCCATTTTAAACTTACCCATTTTAAACATACCCATTTTAAACATACCCATTTTAAACATACCCATTTTAAACATACCCATTTTAAACATACCCATTTTAACTTAATAAACATACCCATTTTAAACATACCCATTTTAAATATACCCATTTTAAACATACCCATTTTAAACATACCCATTTTAACCCGAATTCAGTTCCATAAGTTCTAATTAGTAAACCTATCAATTTTCGCGCAAACACTTTAAGCAGATTATTTAAGAAACACCAATTTAATTACAACCACCCTACTACCCTAAGTTCAAAAACGTTCAGTGTTCAAAAGTCCCCCATACGAGAGAAAATCCACGATCTGCACGTACCCTTTGGCATTCTCTTTAAAACGTGGAAAGTACAAGAGCCCTAAGCGGAAGTCAAGTTCCCCCGTCATTGTAATGAACCGTCTTTTGATCAGCAGTATCGCTTGTATGGTTGCTAGGCAACGCACGTTGCAACGTCATTGGATTCCTTTTAATTAGTTTCTTAACCCCTGCCCCCCCCCCCCCTTTTAGAATATGTTGTTCGACGTGGTGCAAAACAGTTTAAAATTGTGCGGAGATAGTGTAATATAGAAATCGAATGTAGGGGTGGTCGTGATGGATTGTTTTTAGAGATTTATTTGAGGGAGCGAAATGAAAGAGAGATAAAGGTTTAATTTAATAGTTTAATTAAAAATGAAGCCTGCAAGGGAAGAACGATGGTGGTCCATCCGGAGTGGTTGTGCAGGAATCGTAAAACATAGAGCTCCATATACTGTTGAAAATGCGTTCTAATGTATTTAACAAAACTTTTATAATTTTTGACGAAACAGACGCCTGTTATATGCTTCGGTTAAATATTTCGTCAAATTCAGGACAGTTTGTCGTTTTTTGTTTAAAGAAATTTATTTCGTCATAAATGAGAAAGATTTTAAATAATATAATAAATTCAATATCGATGAGCTGTCTCAAACAGCGGACCTCTATCCACTCAGCTATAAAGGCTCGCTTGACAATATATGATTTTTTTTTTTAAATAATGCATGAAGATAATCATTTAATTTACAATAAAATATTTTTTTTAAAAAAGGAAAACCAACTTTAAGGAAAATGTGCTAAAGGTAATTTTTTTTTTTAATTTTATGAACGAGGTGAAAAAAAAATTTAATTATTTAATATCAATTTTATACTTATTAAAACTTTTTGAAATCGGCGCCAAAATTTAGGTAAGATTTTTGTAAATTGCCACCAACTTTATAAAGTTGTAATAAGTATAAAATTCCTATTAAATAATTTAATTTTTTCCGGTCATTCGTAAAATTAATTTTTTTTACTTTTTGGAGCATTTTTCTTAAACTTGGTTTTTATATTTTTAAACAAGATTGTTTTATTTTTCCTTTTTTAGTTTTTAATTTAGCAGGGGCTACGCTCCCTGTTGTTATTCACCAAGAAATTCAAGTAACAACTGATGCTTACATTTTGTCCGCACAATGTATATTCTAAAACAATCCTTATCCATGCCAATAAATGTTGGGGGAACGCAATGTCATTATTGTACAATCTTTATTCAACAATGAAAATATTTTGAAATCGGATAAATTGTTTAAAAAAACTCGAACTAATCTATATTTCCGGTTATATAACATTCGGATAACCGATTATTTTATATTCAATTTTTGCCTAAGTGGATTTTTCTTTATCCAACAAAAGAAGAATTTTCTAAATCGGACAATATTTTTTTCAAGCGGTCCGATTAATTGAGAATTCCGGATAGTTAAATACCGGATAATCGGATATGTGTTATAAAGGTTCCCAAGTGAAACATCCCCTGTCCAAAAACAAAAAATATTCCAAATATCATAATTAAAACAGAAATCTTGCGCGAACATACAAAAAGAAACGTAACAGTCGAATTGATAACCTCTCTCTTTCGCGCGCAATTTGGCGGTTTTAATTTAAAGTTTCTGACGATTTTATTTCAAAATTTTGGTTGGTCGGCTTCAGTCGGTTAAGAACTTTCTTCTCCTGATCGTAACACATACAAAAAGAGTCTAATACGAAAAGCTATACTGTCAAAAAATATACCAAAGCCAAAAATTGATTTAATTAAAATATATCACAACTTATACATACACTATCAGTTCCATTGCACTAGTCTATTATAAATCAAAGCACGGTTATAACTTAGCGTATATCCAATTTACTCATTTATAATCCATCTATACTCCTCCCATGCCTATCGTCTGCAGATATCTAAATTGGGAGACCCCTTAGCCCAAGCTCATTATTGTCGTTACGTTAAATAAACACGCATTTGTGCGTTCCCGTTCACTTCAGTTAACAGGCAGGCCCGTTGATGGACAACTGGGCAATATCATGTGTCCAATTTCAGGCAGAGGTTGCCAAAAGCTACTAATCAGAATCTAGTCGTATAACACCTGCTTTTAGGTCGGTTGTATTGGCGTCGCAATAGAGATACACAATGGATTATTGGTGATGGTTTGATATCTATCCCAAAGTAAAGACACAGGAATATTGTTATGTAATTTTAAATCACTGAGTCTGACAACAGCATCGACTTAACTGGTACCCCACTTACCTAACTTTTACACTGAAAGTGAGAACATTTAGACTTATTGTGACAATAAACGTAGTTAATGATTTGAAGAATGGTATAAATTAAATGAGAACCACTTTAAAATTTTTGATATAAAATTCATCAAATAATTAGTAAATTGCACATTCCACCCGATAAAAGGAAAATTGTTGCAAAACTTCTAAATTTTAGTTTCCTACATTTCATTTCATGACGTGACACGAATTTATTTTGCATTTAATAAATATAAATATTTCACTTACTTATGATACCTTTCACATAATCATTTTTGTTTCGTACTGGTTTATTAGATTTTATACTGGTTTCAAACGTACTCGATACGAATTTCAAACAAAACGTTTTATGTACATGTACTAAATTTATAGAACTTTTAAATAGCAATTTTTTTTCTGGAAAATAGAATATCTAAATAGTTTCTCGAACACCTTTTTAACTAAAACTATCTATTAAACTAATTTTAGTCTATTTCTATATAATAACTTATTCTACAGTTTAATGGATTTAACCAGAGAGTTGTAATATTAAATAGAGAGCGCCTTCAATACCAGACTCTCGTAAGGCCGCGGTGTCAACATTGAAAAGAAAAACTCACATCACGTGGTTATAGCGCTGCCACATTTGGCGTACAGACATCTGCAGGAGTTTCAAATTTGGCGCACTTTCTTCTTTTTTGGTGATAAGGAGTTCTGTCTGTATTCAACTTTTTAACATATATGTACGTATTTACTTATTTTCAAACAATATGCGCTAAATATTTCCGCTTCATTAACGAAACGAAAATATTTAATTTGTGTTCAATACTCGAAAAAGCGAAACTCTTTATATTTCTCAGGTTTTATTGTTCATATTTTCTTATTGAAGTATACAAAATCACAATTGAAAGAACTTCGCTTATGGTAAATTTTTTACATAAAAACGTAATGCAATTATTTCAAATTTACAAAGAAAAATATCCTTAATATATCTGTTAAACTCCCTTAAATTGTTCCACTCGTTCAAAAAAACGATATTTAAATACAAAATTAAACACAAAATCATATTACAATACTCGTTTAGATCTTAAATCTCGATACAGATCTCGTTTAGTTCTTAAAGTCGCCAAGGCCAGCCAAGTAATATTGGCGCATGAATGAATTGGCTTTTCCACATATCACATGGTTTCAATGATGGACACACGGAAATCAGCGTTTTTATTCCTCTATTTGTATCATTACTCTATGGATTTAACGCGATACTAGAGCTACACAATGGGATGTTGCAGACTCTTTGGGATCCATCCCAAAACAAAATCCTAAACTCTATTGTTTAACCACATTAATATTACAAGGAAACACGCGAACTGGCACCCCATTCTCCAAGCTTTTATACTATACCAAAGTAAATACCACAGCCGAATTAAATTTTACTAGTCCCCTGCTCACTATGAATCTTCGGTTTTACATACCTGGGATCTAAGTCGTTGCAATAATCCCAAATGCGGGATTTAACATGTTCACTATTGGTGTCTAAAAGGATGCAATCGACTATTGCTGTATATTTTGAAGAACATATCACGCGCCTGTGCGTGGCCAGCACTGATCTCTAACTGCAACTTCTGGATTGGGCAAGACATTTTATTGACTTGAAGCCAATGTGGAAGCACTTTCATCGCTACCTCATTTCGTATATTTTTTAATGTTAAAATAAGCCACCATGTATTGCTTTTGGCTGAGCTTTTGTTTATATTTTCTTTGGAAACCCATTTTAAATGCAATATGCTGTTAAAATTGAAAGTCATTTGCAAGTCAAACTTGCAGTAGTTAAAAAGCAAGAGCAAAAACTATTTTTTTATCAATATAAAAATTAATTCTATAATAAGAAAATATAATATTTACATGCATTTAATATTTCCACAATGCTAGGGTATTAAAAAAAACGCCACTAAATCACTTATAAAAAAAATTAGGGTAGACTATAACTGCTTCTACATTGGCTTCAAATCGACCATAGAGGAAGCAAGTTTTGATCCTTCCAGAAGTTACAGTTAGAGTTCAGTAATGGCCAGCATCGAACGTGTAAAAAAGATAAACGTACGTAAAAAAGATAAAAAGATAAACGTAAAAAAGAAAACGATAAACGTACAAACATGTTTATGTACCTAATACTTCCCCGATATCGCAAAAATCGCAACCGATACAAAAGCAATCAAAACCAATTTAATCACCCCTACGATTCCCTTACCCCTTAAACGCGAATCCATTAATTCCCGATCCCCCTCTAATTCCATTCCATTATCCAATTCTTGTCTTTTTTTTTTATCCGGAATTCGAACCTACCTTACGAAAAGGCAGCGGCATTAGAATCCAAAACGGGATCAATCTCTAAAAGCCGGTTTCCCTAACTTCTTCCAAATGTTAAAAGCGAGATACCCATTGATCGAGACATCTTTCTCCACCTTGTAAGAGAAGCGACGGTTGCCTTGGCAACCAACGACACTTCGCGTTGCCATTCATGAATTATTAATTTCCGTCCACGCGCTTTCAGGTGGTTCTTCTACCTATGGATGCATGATAAGTTTTAATTTCTATTTGGTTAAGAGTACATGGGCACTTTTTCCGGTAAAGGATGGTGATTTTGAGTTGGGAATCGGTAGCGAAACTTGTTTTGTCGGGTATTTGGATGTTCAACGAACATGTTGCTCGAAATAAGGGGATCTTGTGTGATATATTTGAGTTAATATTGCATTTTGTAATGAGTATGGAGATTGTATTGATGGTGGTGAAGGTACTGTTATTTATTAGAAGTGAGTGGTTATGACATTTATATAAATGGAATAGCATTCCCGTGCGATAATTATCGTATGATAATTAGATTATCGCATGACGCATATTGTGCGATAATTATCGCCCCCACGCACACACATCCACACACCCATCCGGGTGAAAGATATTAACGAATATTTTGCGGTCAAAAAATAAAATAAAAAAGTTTAACAGTATGTTTATAGATGGCAGCATTATCAACGGCTTATTTAAAAAATACCGAGAAAATAAATTATTTAAAATTTATTTAAAAAAAACGCTGATGATTATGAGATGAAAGTTCAATTCGTTACTGGTTTATGATAATCTCTTTCTTTTGACACCAGATTTTTTTAAAAGAAAATTGTTACGTCTAAGTTGTTGTTTGCGTGTTATTTTGAAGAACGTAGCACGCTGCTGTGCGTGGCCGGCGCCGAACGTGTAAAAAATATAAAGGAAATCGAATTTAAAACGCGATAAACATACGAACATTTTTATGTACCTAATACTCGAGGTATCTTTATTACAGAAATAATATATATAATTTTTTTAGAAGTTATAGAGAAATGTATCTTACAATTGAGTAGGCCAAATAAAAAAGCAGTTATATCCAAATATTCGAAAAATGATATTTTGGTATCGATTGGTACTTTATAACTTTGGCTTCAATTTTAAAATGTAATGAAGAAGCAAAATAGTTTATTTAATAATAAAATTAAAAAAATAAGTTACTTAGAAGTAAAATTAGCTGTATCAACACTAAACAAATTTTATAAAATGCAAAAAGCAGTTAAATGCAGTGAATGTCAAAAAAAAAAAAAAAATGGCGGCCCACCCATTTACTTAAACATTTGAATTATTATTTCAGTTGCAAAACAAATTATCTGTAAATTAAAATTTAGATTATAAATTACACAGTAATCTGAGAACTTACACATTTTAATGAACATTTATTTTATTTCCATTTGTAAAAAAAATATTGCTATGCTAACAATAGTTAAGTTTGGATTATTTTTCCCGATTTATTCAAATAAGCTTTTCCGTACTGCTTTTGCACCTGAGCTACAATTATATTGTTATTTTAAAAAAAACAATAGACCCTCAATACAACAACCCCTCATGGAACTCTTACGAGTGTTTGAAAGATCCTTGTATCGAGCAAAATCTTATTGAATTACAAACTAATCAATCGATTAACACTTAAAATGATGGTCGTTATAAAGAAGAAGAGCCTATATAAAAGGATCGTTTTAAGGAACTTTCTAGTGTATAAACAAATTAAATATTGGTAATTAAAAATAGTTAATTAAAACTATTTTTTGCAACACTGTAATTAGTTGTTTCCTGATTAAAAATGTTTAGTTTAACATGTAATATTAATATTTCAGAAAAATATTTGTTAATGTTTTCTAGAGAATCCATTAAAAAGATAAGTTTAAAGGGATCGTGCTGTTTGCGATGAACAAAAATTGGTAAATATGTGTGCTTAAAAAAAGCTTCGCAACTACAATACTATTAATACAATTGGAATAAAATTTTGTGTATATATGGGGAAACAATATTTAACAAGATTCAATCGCAATATTTTCTGCATTTAGTATACTTTTTATGAACAAAATAAATTTATAACTGTAAAATGTTAGATTAATAAGTTCGTAGGGTATATTTTTCAAAAGTAGTTTTCAATATACAATTATCAAATTTTATTTTTGTGTAGGATACATTGTAAATAAACTACTGAGCCTAATTTTAAGTTTGGGTTTGAACTGAAAAAAATTACCATACTACTTTTTGAAAATAGATAATTGTTTACTTATCGACTAATATTTTTGCATATATATTTTTTATTCGAGTAAAACAACTAAAGTTTAGGTTTAACATATAGCATGTCATTATATACTACTATAATATATGTTACGTATAATTTAAAATTAATGAAATCTCAAAATATTAAGAGCGAAAACGTATGTTGATATTGGTTAATTTCTAGTCTAGATTTGTTAAGTGTTGAAGTTCATTAGCGCATTAACCAATAACAACATTAACAATTATTGTTTTTGGTGTTTAATCGTAGGTGTGTTTTTAACACTGATTTCTAAATTTGAAGAGATAATTTTTATGCTTAAGTAATTAAATGGATGAAATTTTGAAAAGGTAACTTTACACTAAGAAAATTATAGAATTAACTAAATTATTTGTGAACTATACAAATGTATTCATAACAAAGTATTTTTTTTATTTATGTGGAAAAATAAATATAGAAAGAGACACATCAGTCATACATTCTTAAATGTGTTTTTGCCGTAAACCAAAATTAGCAGTAAACATAATATTTTTTAATATTTAAATACAAAAGCTATGTATTTTAGGACTATGTAAATAGAAAATATATGAAAATATCACCATGCAAAACATCAAATACTTCAAACTGTTTTAAATTAGTCATTAACTTTTAAATTGTTTTTTAGCAGTATCATATTGTTATATACAAGACATTTGTGAAAATTATAGAGCGTGAGTGAATAAGAGTTTGAGCGGTGAAACATTCTAAAACAATTTTATAATAGTAAAAAACATACATTTAATCTATATAATATCATGTTTTGTTAATTGTATGTTCTTAAATATGTACATAATACGTCTGTGTAATAATGTACATATTTAAGAACATACAATTAACGAAACATGATATTACATACGTTAAATGTATGTTTTTTACTATTATAATATGGTTTTAGAATGTGTCAACGCTCGAACTCTTATTCTCTCACGCTCTATAATTTTCACAAATGTCTTATATGTAACAGTATGATACTGCTAAAAAATAATTTGAAAGTTAATGACTAATTTAAATCAGTTTAAAGTATTTGATGTTTTGTACGGTGATATTTTTATATATTTTCTATATTTGATATAAAGTTTACCGGAATGTTTATAGATGGCAGCATTATCAACAGCTTATTTAAAAAATACCGAGAAAATAAATTATTTAAAATTTATTTAAAAAAACGCTGATAATTATGAGATAAAAGTCCAATTCGTTACTGGTTTATGATATTCTCTTTCTTTTGACACCAGATTTTATAAATTACTTATTCAATTAATTTATCAGTCAGTACTAATGCTAGTTATACTCTTAACAACTACATTTATTTTTTATCTTATTAGTTGTCTCATCACTTTAAAACTAAATAGTAATGACATAGGATATCTTAAAATGTAGAGTTATAAAATCCATCTGCAGTTTTTTTTTATAAAGATGTCAAGCTATTTTCTATGCTGGGAAAGTATTTCGTCATATATATAATAAATATTAAATTCTAAAACTATCACTCTTTACGCTGTTAAAAAATATTTTTTAAAGAAATAACCATCCTAATGTGTTTTATACTTCTTCAAAGGTCATTAATTTTTCCGAAATAAATCAGACACTTTTCCGTTATTATCGATAAATCGAAGGAAAACTAAATAGGGAGAAAGCAGCTTTAATGAATCGTATTCCAGCAGATATAAATGGGAATAGGTACTTCTAAGAACAGCACGGCTACAATTCACGTACTTTCAGGGAAACATGACTTGCATCTATATGAGATTTGTGTCAAACGATCGTAATGACCGATATGGGTTACTAATGATTATTTTTCTATGTTGGGTCAGAAAAGATTTGATTCGTTACATATTATATATCTTCAATAGCAAATTATGATCGCTTTATTCATCGTATATCGTAACTTTGTTTCAGTTTGTAATATAGTTGTTTATAAATATCCAATGATAAAAGTATTTTATAAACATTCAATAAAAATAATAGTTTGTGATCATTTAATAATAAATATAATTATACACACTAAAAACTTATTAAAAGCAAAAATGGACGATAGACACTTTGTTAAATTTCGAGTTAAAATATTTTGACGAAAAAAGACCACCAGTTTTATACCTGTTTTTATATTAGTCGGGTTTTTTTTATATATTAGTATTGACAATCATAATGTAGGACATAGCCAAACAGTTTAAAAAAAATATTTTTAATGAATTTTTATTGCACATAATGCTTGACTATTAACAGTTTAAAATTTAAGCAAACATAAACAATATAAAGTATTAAAATAAAATGCTATCGTACAGCTATTCAAAAAGTAGAAATACAAATCAAATTAAATGTAAAATGTTTGAACAAAATTTTAAAAACCATAACGTTATTAAAATTAATGGTATAACTGAATACAGGTGACGTAACAGCTGTCCATGAAAAAATGATTTATAAATAGATTTGTTTTAAGAAAACATTGGACTTATCTTTAAAAAAAAAGGTTTGGCACTTTATTTTTAATTGTATATTATTTTTTATTAACTAAAAAGGAATAGAGGTGTATGTGTAAAAATAGCCTAATATATCCATAAATGCGTATAATATTTAAATCAGTTCATCGAATTCACAAGCACTGCCAAAGTTGGAAAATTCATCATGGGCAGCACCTCACCACAAATTCAATATTAGCATGGCGAGGAAGACTCCACACTGCGCACACTGTTAAAAATAGTTCGTTGTACCCGCAGAGATGTGAAGAAGTTATAAACAGAAGTAATGTTAAAAAGGCGCGGCAAAAGAATGGGAAGTAAGATAATTGAATTGTAATAACTGTCACCATTTCAGAAATCTACCTCAAAATAAGGTGGAAAACCATCTTCTGAAAAACTATTTTAAGTGTGCCAGGTCGCTTTGTTAAGTTGGCTTGAGCAGAAGCTGAGGTTAGCAATATAAAATCACACTGCTCAATTTTGCGAAAGTACGATTACTTAAATTTGAGTATGTTATCGCTCGTTTACGATGCAATTGTACTCAAAGAAAAGCGAGTACGTTCATGTATTAATTTTAAAGCAATTTTTTTTACATTGTAGAGGAACTATAGTGAATATCATATAATTAATTTTAATATCATAAAATTATATTGAATATCATATAATTAATTTTAATATCATAAAACTATATTGAATATCATATAATTAATTTTAATATCATATAATTAATTTTAATATCATAAAACTATATTGAATATTATATAATTAATTTTAATATCATAAAACTATATTGAATATTATATAATTAATTTTAATATCATAAAACTATATTGAATATCATATAATTAATTTTAATTTAATATCATAAAACTATACTGAATATCATATAAATAATTTTAATTTAATATCATAAAACTATTTTGAATATCATTTAATTAACTTTAATTTAATATCTTAAAACTATAGTGAATATCATATAATTAATTTTAATTTAATATCATAAAACTATATTGAATATCATATATTTAATTTTAATTTAATATCATAAAACTATACTGAATATCATATAATTAATTTTAATTTAATATCATAAAACTATACTGAATATCATATAATTAATTTTAGTTTAATATCATAAAACTATTTTGAATATCATATAATTAACTTTAATTTAATATCTTAAAACTATAGTGAATATCATATAATTAATTTTAATATCATAAAACTATATTGAATATCAGTTAATTAATTTTAATATCATAAAACTATATTGAATACCATATAATTAATTTTAACATCATAAAACTATATTCAATATCATATAATTAATTTTAATTTAATATCATAAAACTATATTGAATATCATATAATTAATTTTAACATCATAAAACTATATTCAATATCATATAATTAATTTTAATTTAATATCATAAAACTATATTGAATATCATATAATAAATTTTAATTTAATATCATAAAACTATATTGAATATCATATAATAAATTTTAATTTAATATCATAAAACTATATTGAATATCATATAATAAATTTAAATTAAATATCATAAAACTATATTGAATATCATATAATTAACTTTAAATTAATATCATAAAACTATATTGAATATCATATTTAATTTAATATCATAAAACTATATTGAATATCATATTTAATTTAATATCATAAAACTATATTGAATATCATATTTAATTTAATATCATAAAACTATATAGAATATCATATTTTATTTAATATCATAAAACTATATTGAATATCATATAATTTACTTTAATTTAATATCATAAAACTATATTGAATATCATATAATTAACTTTAATTTAATATCATAAAACTATATTGAATATCATATAATTAACTTTAATTTAATATCATAAAACTATATTGAATATTATATAATTAATTTTCCACTTAGTACTAAATTGATTATGTAATCCTAACTAAGAAAAACCTATATCTTGAATACACCCCACTCTAAACAAACTGGAGCACATCGAACATTAACGTCATTTTTCAAAAATAAAGTGGAGAAAATACGGCACATCTGAACCCAATTTTTTTCGATCTCGAGAGCGCTGGAATAGAAGAGGTGGCGATAGAGGGACCCCCTCGAAATATGACATTTTTGATTTAAGAGGCAGGAAATATATCACTTTTTTTTCGATCAGAAAGATCTCTAATGCTGAACATTCGATTCACATAAATAATATTTTGCTTCCGAGTGGGAAATGGCGGGAATATATTTCTATGGGAATATGAAAGAAAAATAAGACTTTTTTTTGGCACTATGAAAAGTATTTTAAGGATCTAGTTTTTTTTTTGTTCTTGTATTAGACTGCTAACTATGTTAAAAATAGGTACCCAGAAATAAGTGAAATGTACTCATTTCTGAGTATATTCGATGCTTACCATAGCTCCGAATACTAAAGTTTCATTTTTGAAAAAGATATGTGCTCAAAAATGAGTACATTGAGTAAAAATGAATAAAGAGAGCAGTTGCTTGTATTACAACCAAGGCTTACTTACTGGGAATCGAACCCGGTAAGTATCTTAAGGCACCGCAGTCCTGTATCGTATCCGTTGTACTACCAGGGTGACGTGAAGAAGTTATAAACAGAAGAAATGTTAACAAGGTGTGCGAAAAGAAGGGAAAGTAAGATAATTGAGTTGTAATAACTCAGCTTCCATTTAAGCAATCGACATAAAATGATGTGGAAATCCATCTTCTGAACAACTATTTTAAGTTTGTCAGGTCGCTTTGTTAAGATGCCTTGAACATTTGCAACATTAAATTGCACTGCTCATTTTTGAGAAAGTACGGTTGCTTAAATTTTAGTACGTGATCGCTCATTTACGATGTAATTGTACTCAAAGAAAAACGAGCATTTTCATGTATTCATTTTTATGTACCTTTTTTTACAGTGATCGAAAAACGTATGCCATCGCATTTTAGTTACAGTCACTTTTCAGTCTTCCCTGCCTTGACGATATGAGAAATGTAAAACTGAGTAATAAATTTTTGTAACAAGTAATACGTAACCTCAGGTATACCTGCATATTTAACAGGGCGACATTTTATTTTTGACGGGAAATTCCTTTAAAATCGGTTCCGGTAAGACCGTAATGTGAAATGTACTACACGAAATACGACCATAACGAAAACATGAACCGTGAAACAGCGTTGATCGGTTGCATCTTTTTTACGCTTGTCTAATTCTCACAAACGTCGTTTGAAGAACAAGACACAACCTGAAAGTCGTGCAGAGGTTTATCTGAAATATTTCTTATATATTTAATTTTTAAAAAATTAATAATACAAAAATTCAAAAATCTGTCTAACATTTAATCTGCACCACTCCCGTCTACACATGGATTGTTCGATTGCACTCGCAACCCTACGACTGCTACCTCGCTATTGAGAATTGAAGGAGACTGGAAATGTTTTAAAGGAGTACACTAACGAAAATAGACAACTCTTGCTTTAGGTTCCAAATATGTTAGGTCCTATTTTGAGAAAAAGTTCGATTTTCAAAACTGAATTCCGTTTGGTATTTTAAACTTTAAAATATTCCTTTTTTGCATAAAAAATGTGTACAACACCAGCATTCTCTGAATAAAGAATGAAAAGTAATCCCTTCTCAAAACTTTTGGATTAAACTTGCCTTCAAGTTAGGGGTGAAACTTCAATAGCTGTATTCAAATAAACTTTAAAACTGCGGTGTTTTGACGACGGTCGACAGACAACACAATCACTTTATCCTTCTTTTGTTAGATTTGTAAAGGAAAAACGATTTACATGTAAAGCAGGCCTGAATTTGACATATTAATTAGATCATTTGAAAAGAAAAACTTTGATATTTCCGAAAATACAGTATATTATTATAAGGAAAGATCCGTCTCTTTTACAAAAAAACAACAACAAAAACACGGTGTTCTTGTATTTTGCGTGTTTATTCTTATCCTGTAGTACACTAGTATTATACTTGTGGACAGTTTTTATATGAACTTGTCAATTTTTGGAGCAACCCTTGAGAAATAAGAAAAAATATATGTAATTTTGATAAAATACTGTTTTCTTTGTCAAAATTAGGAGAGATTATATTTATTTGTACCCTTAACTGATGCACGAGCATGTCGTTCTCCTGTATAAATATAATAGTTATTTAGTTATAAAAATATTACTATAACTGTTAAGCAATGAGGTTATTATAATTGTTAAGAATATTGAAGAAATGTAAAGGTATTTAAAATATTTTCTAAACAAAAATTAGAAAATAAATTTTAACTTTTATAACTAAATTCCCTTTCCACAAGTTTTAAATTAGTGTTTTTTTATATATTTCTTATATACTTTTTATATATTACTTGAAATCAATTATATAGCGTTATAGAATAGAAATTATTTGCAAATATTACTTGGTTTTGGATAAAAAAGAAATCATTTAAGACATTCCAACGAAAAAAAATTAATATTTTATTTATCTTTTTGTCAATGATTTGCAAGTAGGATAAAATGAGCAATCGAATTATGAATGATAAAGAATAGGAAATTCGAAAAAAATTGACAATCTTTGAAAAAAGTGCAATATTTGGCGAAAATATTTTTTCAAAGCATATAAATGACAATAATTATCTACAATATATTTAATACTGTTTATATGTTAAGCAAATTAAGTTACATACCTATTTTTTAAACAAATTGTGAATATGAAGAATTTCGATCACGAAAAAACGCCATTTTCAGGTTTTGTTATGACATACACAAATATTTTAATGGATTAAAAAATAGTCTGCAGAACAAGTTAAAAATAACGGAAATACAGGAAATAATCCAGAATCAAAACAAACCAAAGATTATTGTAGTAGACGTTTTATTTTTAAGATAATAAATAATAAAAAAGTATATTTTAAATAATGGCGGATTGTAACTTTTTTTTTGAAGGACTGTCACAGAGTTTACTGAGTTTTTATTTATGGAATTAAACATAGTTTTTAAGAGTTGATGGCTGCTCTTTATTTTATTTTACTCAAGTTACTAATTTGACAAAAAAAAGTCAATGATGCATTTTCATATAAAAAACTCCTTGATTTTTTCAACTGACTATCCATTTTACCCCACCAATAAATGAAAAAAGTTTATAAAAAAACTAAAAGATTCAGCAATTTAAAAAATATTAAACATATTCTAACATTATTTTAAAGGAACCCATTGCATAAATACACAAAAACAGTTTTCATACAAATTACCTTTTAAAGGTAAAAAAATATCTTTGTATGAAAAAATTGCACTTATCCTACCCATTTTACATTACCTTATCCTAGTTATTTATATAAGTTATATAAATACACAAAAACAGTTTTCATACAAATTATCTTTTAAAAGTAAAAAAATATCTTTGTATGAAAAAATGGCACTTATCCTACCAATTTTTATCACCTTATCCTAGTTATTTATATAAGTTATATAAATACACAAAAACAGTTTTCATACAAATTATCTTTTAAAAGTAAAAAATATCTTTGTATGAAAAAATTGCACTTATCCTACCCATTTTTATCACCTTATCCTAGTTATTTATATAAGTTATATAAATACACAAAAACAGTTTTCATACAAATTATCTTTTAAAAGTAAAAAATATCTTTGTATGAAAAAATTGCACTTATCCTACCCATTTTTATCACCTTATCCTAGTTATTTATATAAGTTATATAAATACACAAAAACAGTTTTCATACAAATTATCTTTTAAAGGTAAAAAAATATCTTTGTATGAAAAATTTGCACTTTTCCTACCCATTTTTATCACCTTATCCTAGTTATTTATATAAGTTATATAAATACACAAAAACAGTTTTCATACAAATTATCTTTTAAAGGTAAAAAATATCTTTGTATGAAAAAATTGCACTTATCCTACCCATTTTACCTCACCTTATAATAGTTATTTATATAAGTTATATAAAATAACGGATGGATATATATAAAAAAAGCTTTGAATTGATGTTACTAGAAGTTATAAGTATATATCGACCAAACATTTTCTACGCAAAATAATTATTTTTATATATATATATGTTACCGTTAAAGTATGAAATCCGTTATTTCATAGAATACCTAGTTATTCCATGAAATAACTGATCGTGTCCGTTAAAGTGTAAAACTCTCTTGTATTTCATGGTTTAACTAGTTATTTCATAGAATAACGATCTGCATCCCGTTAAAGTGTAAAATAATCTATATCATATATCTCGCACGACAAATACTTTTACCTTCCACCCCTACTGCATTTATGAACTATTCCAGGCCATAGGAAGAGAACTTGTTTAGCGTGTTGGCGCGTGTAAAACCCAGTGTGTCAACAAAACATGTTTTTGTTTTAGAAATAATGTGCTTTGTAATTCCAAGTGTCATTTTAGTAATCCTTGTTGTAACAAATGATTTTATGGTACGTTTCCATAAATACCATTTATACGATGCATAAATTAGATAAATTGCTTCTTTTTCATTTTAATTGTCTATCATTAGTTTAATTTCATTTTAGATAAATTGTTTATTTTACACTTTAACTGTCTCTCATTAGTTAATTTATTGAATACCTAGTTATTTCATAGAATAACTAGTTAAAGTGTCAAATTAATAACATATTACACACTTTAACGGACACGATCAGTTAGTTCATGGAATAACTAGGTATTCTATGAAATAACTGCATTATATACTTTAACGGTAACATATATATATATATATATATATATATATATATATATATATCGTATTTCTTACAGATGTCCCTTAAAATAGAATTTTTTCCTGGAAAACAAATGGAAACACAAAACCGATAATCGCGTAAACACACGTAAATCCAACATCCTCTGGAACGTACTTTTTTCTAACTAGAGAACACAAAAAAGAACTTTTCGTAGCGAAAGAAAATCTTTTTTCGCAAAAGAAATCCTTCCCCCCGGGTTTTGCCCAAAATAGCGAGATCGCCGATAAAAATCTCGGGCTCCGTCCATAAACTTAAGAAGTTCCTTTTATCTCGATAAAGGTGATAGTGAAAAATTGAAAGAATCGATTTAAAAAAAAATCGAGTTAAAAAAAAAATATCGAGTTAAAAAAAATAATCGAATTTTGAAGTATAGTGTATCTATAAACAAAAAAAAAAACAGTTCCATGCGAATTTCAAATAAGTTTAAGAAACTAAAAATTATTGCTAATGTTACTTTGTAAATATATAAATATAATTGCAAACATAATTCAATTCACTAAAGTTAGTTTAATTGAAATATGTTTTCATTTTAATAAAATATCAGAAAATTTGCGTTCATTTTCTTGGTACTAAATGGGTAATTAGAGAATATTGGGAAATTATATTCGCATAAAAATATTAATCCTTGTGTGTTTTTTTTATTATTATTTTTGTATTTAATATTTTATTAATTGAACGATTTAAAAATAAATATAAATATCAAATATTTTTAATTGAGCGTTGTTCAGGCAATGTTTTAAATCGCGAAATATTTTTCTTCAGCATTATGTAAGCACGCACGTTTCTAATGTGCATATAATTTTAAATAAATTTGCCATTAATATTTTAATTACAATTTTAAGTTGACATTAAGCTAGCTTCATGATACTGAGTTTTTAAGAACCAGTGGCAGTTTATATATCATATAAATTAGAAAAGATCCCTTTTGTGAATCTCACACGCAACGAATCTAAACATGCGAGTTATAAAAAAAAAATCCCGGATAAGTGATGAATCGTAGTTTTATCTCATTAAAATTAACGTGTTTTTATTTAAAATGCGTTTAAAATTAGTTTCCAGGCAGTTTTTAAACGAGTCGTTGGTAGTGCTGCCATCTTTGAATAGAACAGTTAAACTTTTTTTATATTTTGGCTATAAAAAATTCTCTAATATCTTTCATCCTTACAGCGAATCATGCGATTATTATAGCACGAGAGTGCTTGTAATCTATATTTGAAAATAGTTTAAATTAAGTAGATAAAGAAAGCGTTCAAAAATGGCCTACTTAATGTGCTTTATTTGTATTGTGTTTTTTCGATTCGAACTTTGCTAACAAAGTATAAAGCAAAGGTTATCGTAAACTATGATAGAATTATGTGCTATGTATTAATAAAACCCCATTAGTTAATTATAATATTGATAGTACCCGATGACATTTATTTTCATTCTATATTTTTTTCATCGAATTTGGGAAAAATTTCATTTAAAGTTCTTTGATTTCATTCCAAACTGTGGAGATTTGTGAGATCCTAAATGTTTAAAAAATGGAAGAACGGAAGTCAGTAGAAAAGGTTACACAAAATCAATTCAAATTTGCAGAATTTATTTTTTAAAACAAAAACTAATTTATCTAACATTACACAGGGAATAAATTACATTATTTTAAATAAATTGTCTCACACGATAAGTTTAAGCAAATAAATATTATAATTCCAAACTTTGTGATACATGACGCTGTACCTGAAGTATATCACAATTCAAGATAATCAATTACAGATAATCTATTTTGTCACAAGCAGTTACGGATAATTTATTTTATCGGAAGCAGTTTCAGCTAATTTATTTTGTCACAAGCAGTTAAAGAAAATTTATTTTGTGCAATTCATTGTGTGAGCCCTTTGTAGCTCGATCTATATCCAAACGGAACACCAAATCAATCTCCATATTCCGAGTGTTGAGGGTGTTTTTAAGGTACAGCGCCATCTATGGGTAAAGTTTGGAACTAACATTTTTATTCGCTTAACATTTTATGTATGAAAAACATATCAATATGTACAGCGCAAGTTCAATTTGATTAACAAATTAAGAGATATTTGCATACCGGATTTAGTCTGCATTATCCCTGTTTCCTTTATATGCTTAATCATCGTAACGGACAAATAACACGCACACAAACATTTACACACAATACCACGTATTTTAAAGACCCATAGTCAGATGACAAGTAACACACAAATTATCAATACGCAACCTGAATAGGTGTCAGAACATTGGACCCTGAACATATTTATAGTGAACCATTACCGTATACACGGTCAGGATAATTGTTTGGGTATTTTAGACTAATTTCAAGTATTTTAATATCGAAGCTGGCAACCCTCCGATTGCAAGATAACCACATTTTTACTTTTCTATGTCCAGTCTACTCAGTCGGTATCGAACTTGCAATCCTCTGATTGCTAGCTGAACGCCTTTATTTCCTGGGCAACTGAATATATTTATATATATATATATATATATATATATATATATATTGTATGTGCCGGTGTGTATATTATGCAATAAAACAAAACATTATTGTGACGACAATATAATATTATGGTTACATTATCCCTGTTTTCTTCGCGAGAAGCATTTTTATTCAAAGCAACTAGTAAATTTTAAAATGCGTCAGTAACTTTTGTCGCAACCTGTTTTTTAGATTTTGAAGGAAGTTTACCATTTCTCAAACTCTAATGTCATAAAACAATATCAACATACTAATCTCTAAAGTAATTACCTCTTTAAACCCCCCTACTTCCTTATTAAATGCCCTACCCTTCCACGTGTTCAATTAATAAGCACAATAAACTTCCAACCCACTCTTTTGAAAACAGGTAAATTGCCTTTCCACAAGAACAACACCACAAGAAAACTTTTACGGGAGACACAATATCTTTTCATTTATACCCCCTTCCGAAACCACAATTCCCAACCAAAATAAAAATCTTCCATCATCCATTACTCTCCAAGTTTGGTGCCGTCATAATTTCAGGAGCCTGCAGACGGTCCTGGTAATAACCCATTTCGAGATGGATAAAAAATCTCGGCGATAAGACACAAAAGAAATGGGGGGGGGGTGCATTTTTACGGGCCCCATCCGCACCATAACCGGCCCCTTTGTCTCACAGCGCATTTCCTTATGAATAGGAATCTGTGTCCGTGCGATAAAGAGCTCATTTTGGGTGTCACTGTTGTAAATAAAATATCCTATCTCTCTTGCCTCTTGCACAATAAAGCGCGTCGTGGAAGCCACGTAATGAAGGCATTTTGGAAGGGCCCTGCGAATAATAACGGGACAGCTTCGGGCGAGGATGTATTATTGTTTTTCTGCTTGGTTTCTTTTTGTTATGTGTGAGGAATATTTTATATTGGATATCATACTCAAGATATTTATATTGGGCATAAAAGGACATTCTTTCTTGAAGAATAACATGAAAGGAGAGGTTCAAATCAGATCAGATTTTTCATGGGAGGGGTTCAGTGACTGAGCAACGGATCGCGCCTCCTAATACTTTTTTTTAAACTTGTTAATTTTTATTAAAGTAAACATGTATACATTTGCAGATAATTGTAGAAACAGCAACAAACGGTTTGAGGATATTTTATCTTTGCAGCCGAAATTCAAATACTACATAATAACACGATGACGTCATGTTAGCCTTAGTTTGAGATAAAAATTACCACAAAACATATTTTTGAAAACTATTTTCCGGTGTAGGATCCCCGGAAAATAACAGGTTATCCTTCGTGCAGCAAAACAAGAAATATTATACGAGAAATTTAAAATGTTCTATTTTGTAAAGTATTTTTATGATTTTTACAGTAATTCGATTTTTAATTTTTTTTTCTTGACATTCAATGGGAGGGCTTTGAACCCCCGGAACCCCCTTACCTACGTGTCTGGTTCAAACGCGAAAGCGGTTATATCCAAAAAAAATCAGATTTTGATATGATTAGCTACTTTATAATATATACTTCTGTATTCTACTTTACGACGAAGAACAAAATCCATATATTTACTTACAAAAACTTCAAGAAAAACCTCCCACGGCAATGAAACTAGATATACACGTCGGGCCCCAAATCGTTATTTTCTCAAAGTAGTTAAAATTGCATTTAGCTGCTTTTGAATCTGTTTAACTCAAATATTTGTATAAATCAAATATTCAACTAGAAGAAGATAATATATCCATAATAAAATATGATGTGTTTAGTTTGCTTTAATAATCTTATAAATTTACATTTCAACCTGCGACAGTGAAAATAAAAATAAATTATCCCGCTTCATATAATGGATTTCTTTTTGTACAATTATACAAGTAAAGATTGTTAATGTATTTATGAAATATTGTGATGCTTTCTCGTTATCTAATATTGTCGTATGGGAAAATTTGATGTATGCCAAAACTATCAATACGTACAGCCGCAAGTTTGATTTGATTAATAAGTTTAGAGATCTTTGCATGCCTGATTTAGTCTCCACTATCCCTGTTATCGTTATATGGTTGATCCTCGTAACGGACAGGCAACACGCAAATATTTACACACTATAAAGCATATTTTATAACCATAGTCAGATGACGAGGTAACACATGAATTGACACCCAACGTAACATGAATAGGCGTCATGACAATAGAGTAATGATACAAATAGAGGAATAAAAATGCTGATTTCCATGTGTGCATCATTGAAACCACGTGATTTGTGGAAATGCCAATTCACTCATGCGCCAATATTACTTGGCAGGCCTTGGCGACTTTCAGAACTAAGCGAGATCGAAGTATTGTAATATGGTTTTGTGTTTAATTTGGCCTTGAAGGCGCTCTCTATTTAATATGTTTGGCCCTGAAGGCGCTCTCTATTTAATATAACTACTCTCTGGTCATGACATTGTACCCCGATTCAGATTTATCATGCACCAGTCCCGTACACGCCCCAGTATAATTGTTTGGGTATTTTAGACGACTTTCTAGTATTTTAATAGCGAAGCTGGAAACCCCCTGATCCCACGATAACACATTTTTACATTTCTATGTCAAGTCTACTCAGTCGGTATCGAACTTGCAATCCTATGATTGCTAGCTGAACGCCTTTATCCACTGGTAACTGTATATATTGATATATGCTGTATATATGATGCCGGATTGTATATGCAATAAAATGCAATAAAACAAAAGATTATTGTGACGACAATATAATATTAAGGTTATAGAGCATAAATGTCAACACCACACTAACAATTTTAATTATTTCTTTTAAAAATTAAAATGCACGTTTAAGCATTCCATAGTAACTCCTTAATAACTGTTATACCTATAAACTTCTTAGTTTTTCAAATTTGCTTTTTAAACTTACAGATATGATAACTTTTCTTTTTAAAAACTTATTTATAAACGCTTCTTTTCCAAGTTTGTAAATAAATCCCCAAAGAACGAATTGAAATGTTATTTGTTTATTATATCAGCAGTTTATAAACATACAAATTACAAGTGATGTAAGCTTTTACTATTAACTTTAATTTGGTGAAGCTTTGTATTACTCTCAAGTACTTTTAACATATATAGTTTTAAACCAAATTAAATATTTATCATCTATGGAACTCCTTAATTGCAAGATTTACAAAAATGAATCCTATAATTAAAAACTGGATTAATTAAATCAAATGCTTAATAATGATTTATTAATTACCGTAAAATGTAATTAAAGATATATTAGTACAATTTTAATTCATAATATATTCATTACAAATCATTTTTATATAATTATAAAGAGCTAATTGTATCTCAAATAAGCTATTTTGTTTATGTCTTATTAATAGTAGACCAATAAAACAGTATTTTTTTTAATTAGTTACATTAGAATAGTTTTCTTTTTTAGATTTAAATTTTATTTCAAACAGTGCGAGCTATATAAAATTACGCATAAATTTAATTATGCAATGAGATAACTTTTTAAATTGCATATCTATAAATTAAAAAGATTTATTATTTAATACGTAAATTCCACGGAGAAAACTTTTTTTAATTATACAATAAATCAACAAATATATATGTACATTTAGTTTAATTATTTGATATGTTAATTTCATGTATGCAAAATAATATTTATTAATAATATTATAGATATCTCTATATTGTTTTACATATATGTGCAAAACACTTTCACATAATTACATGGTCAAATATTTTTTAAATAATTTTTTTTTTTATAAAAATTGAAAATTTACAAAAATAACTTAGCTTTCTTATTTGTTATATAAACTAAAGAAAATACGAGTACTTAAAACATATAATCTATATATTACTAATCCTCAAAGCCAAATTAAAGTAATATGTTTGGAAAAACGTTGTAGCAAATTTAGAGCCTGTTCTTTAAACAGATCCGAACTTATATCAATTTAAACTTGATCAAGCATGAAAAAAGTCATCACTGAGAAAAATTATTTCAAAGTTACATATCCAAGCAATCTTTAACCAAAGCCTAATATTGATTCGCTCACAAAAAATAATTAGTTGTACTTGACACAGAAATGTAATTTTAGTTCCGTTAGATTCAAAATAAAACTAATTTTTAAAGCAATGAAATATATTTGGATAATTTTGTGACCCAATAATAATAAAACTTTTTTAAATTTATTTTCGTAATACTTTCAAACTGTTTACCCGATAAAAAAGGACATTTACTTTGTAAAATAATAAACGTGATACTTAATAAAAATTAACTGCATACAAACATGAACTGAATTTATTTCAAAAACATTTTATTTTTTCTTATTATAGAATTATATTTCGAAGAGATTTTTAAAATATTGAAACTCCCTAAAATTATAAACATTCGCAAAATAATATTTAATCTATATTTTCCACTTTGCTCATAAAAATAATATTTTTAACAAGGCTTTTATATTATTGGATAGATATTTTTATTCAATTTTTATTTAAAAAAAAGAAAATGACAAACATTGTTGATATAATAGTAAGATTACAAAACATCAGAACATTCTCGCCAAATCTAAAACGCTGACGGTATACCATAGTAATTCTACTTGTCAAGTAGTTCATCCCTTACGGGGTCACAGGACCCTTAACCTTAAAAAATTTCGAATTTTTGAAAAAAAATATATGTTATGGATCTATTTATTGTGAACAGTTTGGCGCAAAAATTTTGAGGATACGTGAACTACATCCGAAGTTATTTGAAAAAGATTAAAGCAATATTTGTGAAATCAGCATCGCTGCGGGAAAATGTCGTCTGCTAATTTAAATAGAAGACGACATTTTTCGTTTAACAAATTTGTATCTGTTTAGCTTGGTACAAAGCCTTTAACCATAATATTTTAATACTCGGAAAGTTAGCAGGACATATACAACTCAACTTTATAATCTTTCCACAACAAGTTTATTTACTTTGCTGTTCTAAATTTAGCAACCGCGTGTTTTCAAAATTCGACGAGTAGTTTTTTGTTTTTCGTAATCAGAAATGGATTCGTGTAAGAAAAAGCGATCGTCAGTTCAGAGGACGAAGAAAAAGAAGTTTCAAGGAAACAAATTTGTTAAGAAAATTAACATTGGATGCAATACATCGTTTGTGAAATTACCTACGAACAAAAGTTCATCTTCTAAAAAACTGCCCTCTGCATATTCTGTGTTAAAAATGCATAAGGATTCTGTTTCCCCTGATTTTCAAGGGTATAGAGTTATTGATGTTTCCATGTTTTTTGAAGATTTGCAAAAGTTAGTTTGTTGCCCTAAATGTCATGGAACTCTAAAAATAACAGAAAAATCTACAGTTGGACTTGCATCTACTTTTTCTGTTGTGTGTCGAGAATGTCGTAATGAAAATTCTTTCAAGTCTTGTGCAATGACAGGTCGTAAAAAAAACATTCCGGATATAAATAGACGTTCTGTATTGGCCATGAGGTATATTGGCCAAGGACTTGCTTCACTGCAGACTTTTTGCAGTGTAATGTGTTTGCCGTCACCCATTACACAAAAAGCTTATGACGCGATAAACAGAAAGCTGGCGGATGTCACTCAAGTTGTGGCAGAACGTTCGATGAACAAGGCAGCACTGGAAGAAATATCGTTGAACGAGGAAAGCAGTTCTGTTACTGTTAGCGGAGATGGTACGTGGAAAACCAGAGGTCGCTCGTCACTTGTTGGTGCATGTACACTGGTTGGCAGTGAATCGGGGAAAGTAGTTGACATAGAAATGATGTCTTCGCACTGCAAAGGATGCCAATCTTACAAGAAGCACAAGTTTGGGCCAAAGTACAAAGCTTGGCTATCGAAACACAAGTTTTGGTGTGCAGAAAAAATCATGTTGATGGATCCGCGGGTAAGATGGAGGTGGATGGGAATGGTCCGAATATTCAAGAGGTCGGAAGCAAAACGAGGACTAGAATATAAACAATATATTGGTGATGGTGATTGTAAAACTTTTGCTGCTGTTGTTGAAGCCAAACCATATGGTGCAGATTTCATCATTGAAAAAATTGAATGTGTGGGCCATATTCAGAAGAGGATGGGCACACGGTTGCGGAAGCTAAAAACATCCATGGGAAAAAAGAAACTGTCCGATGGTAAAACTATAGGCGGAAAAGATCGTCTAACTGATCTCATGATAAAAAAGTTGACACTGTATTATGGGAATGCAATAAGAGCCAACTCTACAAGCGTTAAAGAAATGCGGCAAGCAATTTGGGCTGTGTGGGCACACACATGCAGCAGTGACAAAGAACCAATGCATTGGTTTTGCCCAAAAGGAAAAAATAGCTGGTGCAAATACAGCATTGCAGAGCTCGATAAGAAAACCAAGCTATTTAGACATCAGAATACTTTGCCGAAGGCTGTAGCAGACGAAATTAAGCCAATATTTAAAGATTTGTCACATGTCAAACTTCTAAAAAAATGTCTAGGGGGCAAGACCCAAAATAGAAATGAGTCGTTAAATTCATTAATTTGGCAGTTTTGCCCCAAAACCATTGGCTCAAGTGTTCTAATTGCTAAAATAGCAGCAAACTTAGCAGTATTAGATTTTAATGAAGGAAAAGCATCATTATTAGATGTATTGCAAACTTTAGATATGCAGTTTTCAAGAAGTTTGCTAAGAAATTGCATTTCCAACAACAAAGTGCGTGTGAAAGCCGCTGAGAAAAGGGCAACCAATGCATCGTTAGAGGCTCGTAGAGCAAAAAGACTAAAAAAAGCAAGCGAAAATGAAGCTTTTATTTTAAAAGAAGGTGACACCTATGCATCCGGGGAGTTTTAGGTAATTAAAACATTTTTTTCAGTTTTTATATACTATTATAACTTTAACGTCATTTTTCTCAAAATGCAAATTTTGAGGTTGCGCGCAGGATAAAAAAAAACTAAGCATTTTATGGATCTGAAATTTTGTAGACATGTTTTAAATAACCTATTCTATAAGTTATAGCTCCTTTTAGAAATAATTTATCACCTAAAAAAAAATTGTGCGAGTTTTAGTTGATTTTTCTTTAAAAAAAATATTTTTTCTTAATTTTTGATTAAAAAAAATATTTAAAGTTTTTTAAATTGAATTAATGTTTCTATAAGTCATTAACAATATACATATGTGCAATTTAAAACTAATATTAAGAATTTTAGTCATTTGTTTAGTTCAGAATCTTGCGCGCAGGAAAATACTAAATATTGCAATAATAATAACTTTGATATTTTCTTTTTTCAAATTTCTAAAATTTGGCTAAACTTATTTAATGTTTGAATATGTTAAATTCATGACAAATATGTGAATTATTACTGATATTAAATCTAAACAAAAATATTAATTTTTAAAAGAGTTACAAGTAATCGCAAATTGAGCTTTTTCGGCATGCTTGTGTTGAGTTTGAGAGTACTGTGACCTCTTACTGTAAATTCTGGATTGTGCAAGACATTTTGTTGACTTGAAGCCAATTGAAGGAATAACAACTCTTCCCTACTTTAATCGCTGCCGCAATATTTCGTATATTTTTCATGTTAAAATTGGACGATATGCATTGCTTTTTTTCTTCTATTTTTTAACCCTTTGCACTCCACGAACCCTTTTCTATTTGTGTTCTTTCTATCGAACAGTTATTCCTCTTTACGTTCTTTTCCACATACTTTTTTTTATACTCATAAAGATAAAAAAGATCCTAATCTGTTTTGTATTTGCAAGAGAACAAGTTTCAATAAAAGATTGATGTTCTAAACGCAATATCCTGCTGTTCTCGTTTATTTTAAAGAACAAGGAAACAAAAGAACTGGTCGTTATGTTGGCGACTGAGGAGCGCATTCGGAGTGCAAAGGGTTAAACTCTTTTTAAATACAATCTTCTATTAAAATAGAAAGTCATTTGCAAGTCGAAGTGGTTAAAAAGCAAGAGCAAAAACTATTTGTTTGGCAACTTAAAAATTAATTTTATAAAAAGAAAATATAATATTTATTGTTTGGCAACTTAAAAATTAATTTTATAAAAAGAAAATATAGTATTTATGTACATTTAATATTTCTACAATGCTATGGTATTAAAAAAATCCCATTAAATCATTAAAAAAATTGGGGTACAGTATGGCTGCTTCCACATTGGCTTCAACGCGCCCATAAAGAAAACAAGGTTTGAGCCATCCAGAAGTTACAGTTCAGTGTTCATAAGTCACTTTCTCAACATGGCAGACAACCTCTGTAAAACCACTTCCCTTACAACAGAAGACACTCAACAAGAAAGCCTTCCGTCAAGCAACTAATGGGACAAGCACTACACCGGAGATGGTAAATGGTCTATTTTCTCCCAGAAGAATTCGTGTTTTCTTACATGCCGCCCAGCCTTGAAAATCCCTCAACGGTCAAGAAATTCTCTTAGCAAAAGAGAAAGAGATGCAAGATAAATCGCTTGATTTTTTTTTCGGGGGGGGGGGGGGATCGGGAGTTTTTAATTAAATCCAGGAACAGAGGTGGTAAAGAAAATGGCTCGCAGTTAATGTCGGTCATTTCTCATTATAGACTTAGGGGAGGATATGGGGAGAGCATTAACTTAATGCTGCCCTGTAATGAGTCAATTAAGGTCGTTGATATTAGAAGGGGGTGTAAAGATTGGCACTTTCGCTTTTCTGTCGAAATTTGTTTACGACAAAAGGAAGTGGATGGTTTTGTTTTAAAGAAACACTTATACAAACGTTTATTTGTTTTTTTTAAAGTAGTTTTTAGTGTCGAGTTTTATTGGGGATAAATTTAATCACCAAAGGGACCGTAAAATTTATAACGGTTTTAAAGATTGAAAGATAGCGGTGTATGTGTATCCTTATAGAACTAATTCGCACGCCAATTTAAAATAAAAAAATTATAATTTTACAATTTTGTGGGTACTGTGTCCCCTAATAAAAAACTTACCTGTACAAAAAAGTACTTAAAAATTAATACCTGAACATACTACAAAGAGAGTAAAATTATTGCAAAATCGGAAATTAATATATCGTTACCAATCATATTATTATAATAAGTAAAAAATGCATTTTAAAAGTAAATAACAATACATATAAAAATAACAAAAATATTCTTAATACATAAAAATATTTAGTCCATAATCAAAAATTATTTCAGAACAACTTTTTAATCCGATATTTATCAATAAATGAAACATAACATTATCAATACAACATATTGAAAAAAAACTAAGTTAATTATAGAAACTATTTTCAAGGTTGATTTGGTTTGGTTTGGTTAATTAACGTCGCACTAGAGCTGCACAGTTGGCTATTTGCGACGGTTTGGGGCCTATCTCGAGGAAAGGCCCCGGAACGATGTCTCGTATTTTTTAACCATGACGAGGATGACGAAGACAACACCTGAGCTGGCACACAACGCCTTCAATAGACGTCGGGACTTTGGACCCCGAGCAGATTTATCGTGCACCAATCCCGTATTCACGCCGTTATTATTTTGTGGATGTTCTGGACGACATTCTTGTATTTTGGTAGCGAAGTTGGCAACCCTCCGATCGGAATATCACTACTTTTTACTATTCTTTAGTCTAGTCCACCGCAAGGTTTGAACCGGGGACCCTTGGATTCCCAGCTGACGCCTTAATCCACTCGGCCACGGAGGCCTTAACTATTTTCAAGACTCTTTCAAATTAGAACCTAAAAAAAGCTATTTTGCGAAAGGATTACGCGTATTTCAAAATTATTTCCTGGGTTACAATGAATATGGACACACTTGAATTGGCAAAATTTAATATTTCGAATTAGCTAACATCAAGCATCTTTCCTTCGAAATACCAAATACAATAATTTATATGTGTTTATATGTAATTTCTCGGGAAAAAAATATGTTTGTTTCTGTCAAATTAATAATTATAATTAATTTTTATTTGCATATCTCTACTGCTATGGTAATTCAACCAACCCGATTACAAGTTATATACGCCACTTTCTTTGAACCCAATGAGAGAACGGCATTTAAAGTTCATAAGTATAAATCCCAGATTTAAAAATAAAATAGTTGAAGGCGCAAGTGGAAGAAGGTGTTAAATGACAAAAATCACTTTCCAAGATAAACAGCTTTTTCACTGAAAACAACCTTGAATAAAAGGATCGCTTTCCATTGAGGGAAAGGATCGCTTTCCATTGAGGGAAAGGGTCGCTCTCCATTGAGGGAAAGAGTCGCTTTCCATTGAGGGAAAGGGTCGCATTCCATTGAGGGAAAGGGTCGCTCTCCATTGAGGGAAAGGATCGCTTTCCATTGAGGGAAAGGATCGCTTTCCATTGAGGGAAAGGGTCGCATTCCATTGAGGGAAAGGTTCGCTCTCCATTGAGGGAAAGGTTCGCTCTCTATTGAGGGAAAGAGTCGCTTTCCATTGAGGGAAAGGGTCGTTTTTCATTAAGGGAAAAAGTCGCTTTCCATCCACTATTTGTCGCTAAGAAAATATTTGGCACGAAACTTTCCCTATGCATCGATCATGAGCATGATTAGTGGTGGTAGGTTAACAAAATTGGCGATTTATCAAACATTTGACATGTTGGTTTGCAATGAAATCAAACCATTATAAGTGAAACATATACTTTTTACAGCTCTATATCTGCCTAAATAAAGCAAGCAGAGTCTTATAGTTTTGAATGTAGGCGCATATGTCTTTATAGATTTCTTCTACATGAAAATTAGATTTTTTTTTTCAAAACTGTTAGTGTTAACCCCCTTCTTCTATATACCCCTTGAATACAAGTCCAAAACATCCCACTTTATATATATTTTTTTTAACTTATTGCCAAGTAAAAAAAAATCCCTAAATTTAATCACAAACAAAATATTTCCGAACCCAAACTTTCCTCCAACATCAAATCCACGAAATCATCAAGAACGTCATTTCAAAAACTAAATTAACCACCGCACGGCGACAGAACGTCTTGCTCGCCAAACACGCCGAAATCGATTTTCACGAGTGCTCGTTTATCTTCTTGACTTTAAGGGAAAATATATTCATAAGCCTTTACACCACTACTGTGATTAAAGATTGCGAAGAATAACCATTTTTTTACTTAACGTCTCATCCCAACATGATTGATTATCTCTTAGATTGAGGCTTTTCAGTCACCGGTTTATTCCTGAGAAAAATACCGGATTTGGGAAAATAGGTCGTGAGGTACAGTTGGAATTCCCACTGGGGGTAGGGCAGTAATTCGGTACAAAACAGGAGAAAACCTTTTCCTGTTTTTTTTTTCCTTGGGTTCGAATCTCAAGGGTATGGAGTAGATTAGGTATTGGATTCCCGATCTCTTCTGGTAAGTCTTCTTGTGCGTTTTGTAAGGCGATAAATCAAGTTTTTCTTGGAATGCGTGTTCGAGTAAAATGGCCTTGAGCCGCACTATTTGTTGAAAAAAAATTCTGGTATTTTTTATAAGTTTGCAAAAAAGAATGTTCTATTGCTAAAGTTTTTAAAAAACGATTTTTTTTAGTACATAGATGTGGCACAGTCCTGGATAAAATGATTAGGACAGTTGAAAAATAACTGAATAAAAACAACTAGGGTAAATTTAGGTAATTGTTTTTAGGTATAGAATTTTGCTAACAATTACATAAAAGGCAAGTTGTTCAGATAGTCAGAATATTTGTTCAATTTAAATTTATTGTTTGTAACAGGCGAGCAAAATGATAAGGACGCTTTAGCCTTTTGACAAATAATGCATTAAAAGTCAATGAATCGCGAGACCTATTTATGTAGTCAACGAGTCTTAAAAACGTGGTGAGGAATATACACTGAACTCTAAATGTAACTTCTGGAAGGCTCAAAACTTGTTTCCTCTATTGGCGCTTGAAGCCAATGTGGGAGCAACCATACTGTGCCCCAACATTTTGTGATTTAGTGGGTTTTTTTAAGGGGGTCCGATACCCAAAATTCGCAAAAAAAGTCATTTTTTTTTTATATTTAAAAAATAATATTGAAACTTATCTTAATAACTCACAAAAAACTGCTTCAAAAAATTCCTATTACTTTTTTAGTTATGAATGTTTTAATGATGTGCTAGATGTGTGATGACATAGTTGTATCATATGTAAACATTAAAAGCAAATATCTCTGTTCGTGGTTTTGAAATTTAATGAACACTAAAAATGCTAAGACTTTTTTACTATTATACTTAAAATCATAATTTTTGTGTGTATAGCAAGATAAATATATTTTAAATAGATGTATGCATTCAGATTTCCTATTTTTACCATAATTTGTTTTTTAAAACCACTTAAAATGGAATTTTATTTTTTTTCGTCAATTTTTTTTCCAAAATTTCTAATATATTTTATTTTTTTAAAGTGATGTATCTGAATCAAAATTTGAATGCATACATCTATTTACATATTATTCAAGATCTTAAATAAAAAAAATTGCTTCAAAATATTGAAAAACAAAAAAGGAGTAGGAATTTTAAAATCGTTAAAAAATTTACTAAAATTTTAATTTAAAAATAAATGTGCAATTTAAAAAAAAATTGAGCGTCTTAAAATGGTTTTTTATGCATATTTAGAAAGAGAAAAAAAATTGGATTGTACAAGTATAAAAATAAAGAAAAAAATGTCGAAGGTATCGGACCCCCTTAATACCATGCCATGGTAATGATATTAAATGTATATAAATATTATATTTCCTTACGGAATTATTTTTTATATTGTCAAACAAATAGAAATTGCTCTTGGTTTTTAAATACTTCGACTTTGACTTGAAAAAGATTTTCCTTTCTTAATAGCAGATTGCATATAAAATGGATTTCAAAAGAAAACAGACAAAAACTCAGCCATCAGCAATACATGTCAGCTTATTTTAACATAAAAATTATACGTAATAGTGCGGGCGCGATGAAAGTGGGACACAGCATGACTGCTTCCACATTGGCTTCAAATGAATAAAATGTCTTGCCCAATCCAGAAGTTACAGTTAGAGATCAGTGGTAATATCACCAACATTCTATTAAATATATTTCCCTGGCACGAATAAGTTTCGTATGACTAACAAATAGTGACTTACAAGATACGCCATCCTTGCCAGTCACTGGCAACAAGGCGTTTACACGTTGCCAGTGACTACTTGTTAGTCATGGGCAATATCAACTGACAGGGTTTACTGGCAACGTGATTACTGGAAACGTGTAAACACTTAAGTGACGATTAATTAATTTTTCAAGAGAGCTACAGCTGAAAATCAGCATAAAACTTTCATAATAGTTGTAAAATAGTTAAAGGTTTTATGCTGGTGTGCGTGTTAAATGCTGGACATTTCCGCATTGAAATATTGGAATGGTAAAATTCAAGGTTTTTAAAGGCTTAATGCAGGCAAAGTAAAAACATTTTTTTAAAAATGCAGGTTTCATTAAGGTTTAATAAAAACATTTATGAAGGTTTTATGCTGATTTTGTTTGCTGGGTATTTAAAGTTTCCATAGCTATTATAAAGAATAGAGAGCAAAATAATCATAGAATTCTGCCAATTAAAATATTTGCTTTCACTAGCTACAATTAGGTAATTTATAGATTACAATTTGAGGATTTAAATAAGTTCTTAACCTCAATTTCACGAATATATTACATGAATTTTTCGTTACACAAAATTTAATTCGATATCTAAAGAGGCAAAAGAAGGAATACTAAAAAAAATATTCCACCTGCATTATTCTAGTGATTCCCATGAGAAGAAAATGCTTTCATAACTACAATAGAAAGAAAGTACCTACTTGCAGCTTGTAAAAAGTATCTGGCAGTTTGCCACTTTTGGAAGGAAAGTATTAAAAGATTTTGCTTGTTGAAAAACGGAATAATGGGATATTTAATATTTTATATTACTTGGAGTATATCTGTGAAAGCAAAGTAAAAAACGAATTAAATTTTCGTTAGGAATTTGTAAGCCTACTTTAAAAAAAATTGAGCGTGTTAAAATATATATCGTATAATGAACATAATACACTTAAGTTTTTCTGAGTTTTAAAGAATTAAAATTGGCTGTAGTGAATTTTTTTTTTATTTTTTAAATATATTTATAACTATATAATTACGTATCACAAAACTTACAGAGGCCGAATGTTGAAAATTTGTTTGTCAAAAGTAATCTAAAAAAATATTGATTTTCAAAATGTTGATATTTAATATTTCAGCCATTGCTATCGAAGCCGGATTTTGAAAGAAGCTAGAGGAAGAAGAATAAATATCTGTTGACCTTTAATAGCTCTTAAAATATTAGTTTTTTTAATGTTTTTGAAATAAAATATGGAAAATAATATTAAAAAAATTAAACGCAAAACTGGTTATTTTGCAATTAACTCTTATGGTTTCGAAAATTTTCGTCGAAGTTGTAAAGTCAATGCCAAAATAATATAGGCTTTGGGAAAAAAAACTTGCATACAATTATTTTTTTTTAAATGGGAACATGTGCAATTGAAGATTTAAATAGCTAACCATGCATTAAATCAATGCAATACTTAGTGCTGACTTATGGAGAAAAACTAGAGTTACTCGAACGGATATACATGTTTGTATCCATCAGTAACAGCAGATTGCATTTAAAATGAATTTTAAATAAAAATTGAAAGAAACTCTGCCAAAGGCAATGCATGTGGCCTTATTTTAACATGAAGAAGTTACGAAATATCGCGGTAGCAATGGCATTGGGGTACAATTTCAATCCTTTAATTGACTTTGAGTCTACCAAATGTCTTTCCCAATCCAGAAGTTACAGATATGTGTTCCCGGGTCTTTCCTTCGAGATAGACCACGAACCTTTGCCAATAGCCCACTGTGCAACTCTAGTACGACGTTAATTAAAGATCAGTGGCGTTCACAGGCCATTAGTGATAATCAACCTCATAATTTGGTTTGGTTAAAAAACGTCGCACTAGATCTGCACATTAGGATATTAGCGACGGTAGGGGTATATCTCGAAGGAAATACACGGGAACAATGCCTCGTATTTTTGAACCATAGTCAGATGAGTTCTTCATAATTATGACCACACAAACGTTTAAAATAAAATAAGGTAAAAATATAGTTTGGTTTGGTTAATTAACGTCGCACTAGAGCTGCAGAGTGGGCTATTGGTGACGGTTTCGGCCTATCACGAAGGAAAGACCTGGGAACTATGCCGCGTATTTTTGAACCATGGTCAGATGACGAGGACAACACCTGAACTGGCTCCCAACGCCTTCAATAGACGTCGGGCCTTTGGACCCCGATCAGATTTATCGTGCATCAGTCCCATATACACGCCGTTAATTTTTTTATGGATGTTCTGGATGACAATCTAGTATTTTGGTAGCGAAGTTGGCAACCCTCCGATCGCAATATCACTACTATTTTACTATTCTTAGTCTGGTCCGTCGCACAGGTTCGAACCGGGAACCCTCGGATTCCCTGCTGACGCCTTAATCCACTCGGCAATGGAGGCCACAGTAAAAAGATAACAGTTTCCAGATATTTTTTTTTAAATCACAAAATTAGTCTCACATTCCAAAAAAAACTAATACACACTAAACTACACACCCGACTATTATCACCAACTTATTTTCACAGAATTTTACCATACCGCATTCGTCTATCAGCTTTTGTGCTTAACAGCGAGTCCGCATCCACCTTCCTTATCCCAAGACCCTCGTAGATGAAGTACCCGAGTGATTATACTTGTGATTCAGACCCACGAGTGGAGATTTCCCTGGAGGTGAGAAGGGGGAACTCAAATAATGGATGGCGACAACTGCTCGCTAAGTCGCTCTCGACGTGAGAGAGGCTTGGGGATGAAATGTCTTTGGACGATTAGCTGGGTGATTAGTTATGGTAAGGAGAGGAGTAGACTTGAGCTGACATACAGGGCTAAAAACAATATTGTGTATGATATGTATGTTCTTTATACACGTGTAATTCGATTTTTAACGTTCGGTAGGATTGTTAGGGCATCCGTGGCCGAGTGGATAAAGGCATCAGCTGTGAATCAGAGGATTCCTGGTTCGATCCTGTGCGACTGACTTGACTAGGAAAAGTAAAAAAAGTAGTGATCTTGTGATCGGAGGGTTGCCAGCTTCGCTACAAAATACTAGGAATGTCATCCAGAACATCCATAAGAATTATCGGCGTGTATATGGGAATGGTGCACGAAACATCTGATCGGGGTCCAAAGTTCCGACGTCTGTTGAAGGCGTTGGGTGCCAGTTCAGGTGTTTTCGGGATAGGCCTCGAACCGTCGCCAATAGCCCACTATGCAGTTCTAGTGAGCAGCTCGACGTTATTTAATCAAACCAAACCTGAACGCCTATATCCATGAACGCCTATATCCACTGGGCAACTGAAGACCCCTTGCCCATTTTGGAGCTCCAGTGCGACCTACTCGTTATCCGATTATGATTCAAATGTACGAGACAGTGTTACGGGGTGTTTCTTTCAATATAATGCTACCAATAGCCGATTTTGAAGTTCAAGTGCGGTGTATAATCAATCAACTCAACTTTTCGTCCACGTAAAAGAGTTGGATTGGTTTGGTTAATTAACGTTACACTAGAGCTGTTGTACACGTTGGTCTACCCGGGTATATTCCGAAGAAAAGACCCGGGAACAATGCCACGTATTTTTGATGAAGGGGACAAAACTTGAACTGGCACCCAACGCAACCTCAATAGGCGTCAGGACATCGGACCCCAATCAGATTTACCGTGCACCAGTCCCGTACACACCACACGCCAGTATAATTTGTTGGATACTTTTAGACGACTTTTTAGTATTTAAATAGCGAATCAATCTTCTGATCGCAAGATAACTACATATTTTTTTTACTTTTCTTTGTCAAGTCCATCAGTCTGGCGTCATCTGACCATGGTTCAAAAATTCGAGGTATTGTTCTCGGGCCTTTCCTTCGAGATATGCCCCGAACAGTCGCCAATAACCCACTGTGTAGCTCTAGTGCGACGTTTATTAAACAAAATCAAAAAACCTAACCATCAGTCTGGCTCGAACTCCCAATCCTCTACTACCGGACGCCTTTATCTGCTGGGTAACTGGGGTCCTCATGTAAAAGAGACTAGGGCAACTTAACCGTAATAGGCGTCAAGACATTGGACCCCGATCAGATTTATCGTGCCCCAGTCCCGTATTCACGCCAGTACAATTTGGTGGATGTTCTGGATGACTTTCTAGTATTGACTAGTGAGGAGCAATGCCGGCAACCCTCCGATCGCAAGATCACTGCTTTTTTACTTTTCTTTGTTAAGTCTACCGTATAGGTTCGAACTAGCTTATTACCAGTTGAACGCCTATATCCACTGGGCAACTGAAGACCCCTTGCCCATTTTGGAGCTCCAGTGCGACATTAATCCCACCAACGAAACAAATAACTTACAGAATTAAACTAGTTTCACCTTACATGTGTATTTATATGCCATAAGACCCATGCAGTTGGTGCAATTTCAAGAGCTCGGCCGAACCGATAAATGGCTCGAAGTATATCCCCATTCCTGTTGATTACGGTACGCGCTATTGGAATTTAAATCGTAGGGGGGGGGGGGGGGTGTTATACGAAACATTTCACTGCTTCCGTTAACAATTAACTTGGGACAACATATAATGTCAGTATATAGTAACACGAACTATCTCGGTTTAGTCAGTAAAGCAGTTAAAAATTGCTTTTAAGAATAACCTGTGGGGATGTGTTTGGGGGGTTAGTAAACTATTTACGTTTGGTTTTGGTTATATAACGTCGCACTAGAGCTGCACAGTGTGCTATTGGCAACGGTTTGGGGTCTATCTCGAAAAGGAAAGACCCGGGAACACATACATATTCACACACACATACATACATGCACCTCGTGATTTTAGAACCATGGTCAGATGACGAGGAAACAGCTGAACTGGCATCCAACGCCTTCAATAGACTTCGGGACTTTGGATCCCGATCAGATTTACTGTGCACCAGTCCCTTATACACGCCGTAATTTTTGCGGATGTTCTGGACGACTTTTATAGTAGTTTGTAGCGAAGTTGGCAACCCTCCGATTACAAGATCACTACTTTTTTTACTTGTCTTTGGCAAGTCCATCGCCTAGGATCGAACCAGGAATCTTCGTACTCCCAGCTGATGCCTTTAACCTCTCGGCCACGGAGGCCTGTAACCTATGGACGAGAGAACTGGTCGAAAATATTTGATTTTGGTTAATTAACTTCGCGCTAGAACTGCACTGTGGGCTATCGGCGGTGGTTCGGGGTCTATTTCGAAGGAAGGGCCCGGGAACAACGCCTCGTATTTTCGAACTATGCTCAGATGACGAGGACAACATCTGGCTAGCATACGAAGCAACCTGAATAGGCGTTAGGACATTAGACGAGTTATCGTGTACTAATCCCGTATACATGTTCTGGACGACTTTCTAGTATTTATGTAGCGAAGCTGACAACCTTATGATCACAAGATCACAACTTTTTTTTACTTTTCTTTGTCAAGTACATCGCACGGGTTTGAACTTGCAATCCTTTAATTACTAGCTAAACGCCTTTATCCACTGAACTACCAGGCCCCCGGACATATTTGAAAGTAGCAATTTGGTAAAACACTGACTGAAACATGAAGGACTGAAATATTAAGGAAATACTAGCGCCGTCAGTCCCTACACATATTTTTTCATAAAAGTTTCTAAATGCTTTAGTTTACAAAAATTAGAAATTTAGCTGAACAGCTATAAACAACTAAAGAATTCCATTGCGTCATTTTGATACAAAGTTATATATAAAAGAAATTGATTTTTTTTGCTAAATATCCAGTGACTGCATATTTAAAATAAAAATTATTATTACACATAATTAAAGATATATATTACAATACACAAAACTATTTTATATTACAGTATATATAAAAACTTATATATTACTATAATTCATGTAACGTTAAAAGTGCATTTTTTGTTTCAAATATACCCAATAACTATATTGACAAAAATTGGAATGTATTACGATTTTATTTACTCACGCTTATAAAAGTAATTCACTCGATTTGTCCTTAAGTAAGTGTAATGAATTTCTAAATAACGTTTAAACGAAGTATAAATCTATTTGCATAAATAAATTCAAATGCATTATCTTCGAATTTTGATTAAATTACTTCGAGGCCCATAAATCAAATGCGCAATATTAGAAACGTTGATGGTATTAAAAAGCACGGCGTTTCAGAGCAAGAGATTAATTTTTAATATATTATTTCTTTATTTTCAATCCAGTAATTCAATTCGTTTGTTTGATAAATAATCCGCATTAAAGCGACTTCCACATTATTTAATGTTCTGTAAATTCGGTTGATAATAAATGAATTCAGTTATCAAAATTCATAACAGCCGAACATTTTATTGGTTACCTTAGAATGTTTAATTAAAAAAAAATAACGATAGAATTCAGATATTTATTACAAAATAAATTTTGAAACTGCGACATGTTGCACTTTCAAATAATTATTATCTTAAAAATATGTAACAATTTATTATTTACTAAAAATTATTTACTAAAAATTATTTACTAAAAATTATTTACTAAAAATTATTTACTAAAAATTATTTACTAAAAATAGGATTTGTGTTTTATATTTCATAATATCCTACATTACCTTATCCTTATATTCTATAACAAAACATTTACAAGCATAATATTCAAATTCTTCAAATCTAAAGTATTTATACTTAAATAGAAAATTATTTAAAATGCATTAGTTTAACTCAATTAATAATAAAAAAAATCTTAATTTTTTTTATTTAAATGACACAAATACTATGATAGAAAAAAATTGTCAAATAACTTATTTAAAATTGTTAAATATGGAGATAAACTAGTCTTAATAAAGTCATGCAGACAATATTCAAGAAATTGAGTTTTATATTTAAATTAGCAAAATTATCCTTTCTAATAACAGCAATAATAAAGGATAATTCACCTAATAACAGCAATAATAAAGGATAACCCGTTTAAGTAAAGTACAAATAAATAAATCTATAAAAATACAGGATAATTTATCTAATAACATTAATAAAAATAGATAATTTTCCTAATAACAGCAAAATAAAAGGATAATTTACCTAATAACAGTAATATAAAAGGATAATTTACCTAATAACAGTAATATAAAATGATAATTTACCTAATAACAGTAATAATAAAGGATAATTTACCTAACAGTAATAATATAGGATAATTTACTTAATAACAGTAATAATATTAAAGGATAATTTACCTAATAACAGTAATAATAATAAAGGATAATTTACCTAATAACAGCAATAATAATAAAGGATAATTTACCTAATAACAGCAATAATAAAGGATAATTCACCTAATAACAGCAATAATAAAGGATAATTCACCTAATAACAGCAATAATAAAGGATAATTCACCTAATAACAGCAATAATAAAGGATAATTTACCTAATAACAGTAATAATAAAGGATAATTTACCTAATAACAGTAATAATATAAGGTAATTTACCTAATAACAGTAATAATATAAGGTAATTTACCTAATAACAATAACAGTAATAATAAATGATAATTTACCTAATAACAGTAATAATAAATGATAATTTACCTAATAACAGTAATAATAAATGATAATTTACCTAATAACAGTAATAATAAATGATAATTTACCTAATAACAGTAATAATAAAGGATAATTTACTTAATAACAGTAATAATGATTGACAATTTACATAAAAAATATATATATATATTATGCCATGTTGCGCATAATTCATAGTTAAAATTGCATTGACGAAAAAGTTGTAATTTTTGACGAAACAGACGCCTGCTATATGCTACGATTAAATATTTCGTCAAACTGAGAAAATACAATTTGTCGTTTTTTAAACGGAATCTATATCGTCAAAAATGAGTACAATTTTATATGATGTAATAATTCAATATCGAAGAGCTGTCTCGAACCACCGCGGATCTCTCGTTCTAGAGTCCAACGATCTATCCACTCGCCCAACAAGACTAGATTGAAATTTGAAAATATAAGTATAAAACCCAAATGAGCACAAAAAAGGACAGAAACGGAATCCGCGTAAATGACTTTGGTTCGAAATTTAACGATTCTTGTTTCATCAAAAGTCACGTGACTCAATGACGAAACGATTGTCCAATAGAACGAAAGTATCCTAGACAATCTCAGGAAACTCAAATATGAGTATATTTCCGAAAGCATTCCATGTCTCATTATTTTCACTCAGAATTCTGATTGTTGAACAATGATTTTTTCTGGCCATCACCTTTTAATCAGTTTCATAATTTGTTACAACGATAATACAGCTCTGTTGGTCATGATAACTTGATTTCAACAAAAAATGGACCCTCATCGCTTTTCCCCTGGACCCTTTATGTGTTACAGCAGTCCGTCCCCCTTATTACCATAACACGAAAATTTGAAAAATATCTGCCGAGCTAAATTTTAACACGGGGACAAATAGTCTGTAACAAGCGTAATTCCTCGCGGCCAAAACCGTGAATACAGACTTGCTACTTAAGGCATACCATCGCACATCTTTCAAGAGCAGAAAAAAATAAGGGGGGGGATAAAAAGGATAAAAAAAATAACGAAAACCTTTGTGGGTGCATAATTAAACTATTTCGGGCAGCTTTAAAAGAAGAGAAGGAAATCGCGTTTAATAAACAGCAGGAATAGCAAAATTTACACACGAGGAATTCTTTTATTCAAAAAAAAGACATAACTACGTAATAGATTAGAGGGCGAATCTGAGAATTATACCACAAGGGTGCGTGGTAATGTACCATCAACTTTAGGGGGGGGGAGGTTGTAAAGGGGGGCTAGCAGACGATCAATCTGAACAGGCACGAACGCACAAATAATCTCCGTCTATGACGTCACATCATTGATTGATCAAAATAACAGATTTCGTGAAAAAGGTATCTAGTAGACCGTGCGAGGTGTATTGATTGGAATATTATCCCGTGTTGTATCGTTTTTGTCGCGTTTATGCAAATTTTTGCCTAAAGAACAACTATAAAATGCAACTATGAAAAGGAGAGAGTTTAGGGGTTTATTATGTATTTACACGCAATGAAATATTGTTATTGCTGGGTAAAATGTAATTGGGATATTGTTATTTTTGTATAAGTTTAAAAGTTGATAGGAGTTATTTGAATGTTGTGTATGTATATTACTGTTTAAATATTCGGTTTCGTATTTTTCGTTTATTTCAAATATCGATTACTGTAAGTCAAATGAACGTTTATTGACATTATAAAATAGTGCAATTCGTGTAATTTGTTTAACTATTTTTGTTATTGAAATTATTGTGTCGTAGACGTATAGTTAAACCCAGTTTTTGATAGTTAGTATAAAAATGTCGTTATCTTACAAAAGAAAGTCTCTGGAGTACTTTCCAATAAAACGTTTTTACTGTATAAATTATTTAAAAATCTAAATTTTTTATGTAATATACTTATCTGTATTTAAAACATATTACTTGACCATTATATGTTTAGCGTGCATTTTTTATTAATATTATGAAGGATTATCTTATTGTTTTAAAAAAAAGAAATCCGATTTTAATAAAATGCGCTAAAAAGTAAAATATATTTTATTTTACGAACAAATTGAAAACTTGATTTTTTTTAATATCCATTTTATATTTATTAAAGCTTTTTTTTAAATCGGATCTAAAATTTGGTATGTTTTTTGTAAATTGGTACAAACTTTAAAAGTTGTTATAAGTATAAAATTGATATTATATAATTAATTTTTTTCAACTTGACCATTAAATTAAAAATTATCTTTTACTTTTTAAATAATTTTTCTTGGAGTTATTTTTCCTTTTTAAAAAGATTATTTTATTTTTCCCTTTTGAGTTTTTAATTTAGCAGGGGGCATCGCCTCATTTTTCACCAAGAAATTGAGTTTAATTTTCTTAAATCCGGTTTAATAAATGCCTGATAAACTAAAATATATTGTAACAACAATATATATTGTAAAGCAATCCCTATCCATGCTAAAAAATACCGGGTGAACGAAATGGCATTGTTGTACAATATTTATTCAACAATGAACATATTTTGAAATCGGAGGAATTGTTAAAAAAAAGTCCGGTTAATCGATATTTTCGGATATATAACAGCCGGATAACCGATTAAAAAAAATTGCGAAAGTAGATTTTTCGATATTTAAAATAAAATAATTTCCGAAATAGGACAATATTTTTTTTCAAACTGTCCGGTTAATTGAGAATTCCGGATAGTTAACTACGGGATAACCGGATATTTTTATCAAAAAGGGGCTCAAGTGAGTCATCCTCTATTCAACAGAAAACTAATTTACCAAATATCTCAACAGGAACAGAAATCTTGCGAGAAAATAATTTTTTTAATACAAAACAGTCGAAATGATAGTTATTTCCTTTTGGCGGTATTAGTTGGCGTGTATTTAAGCCGGTTAAAAAGAAGTGTATTTACACAATATGCTTGTATTTGATAACTACCTTTTAAATATTGTTAAAGTCCTTCAATTTCATAGGATTTTTAAATATAAATTGCTTCAATATATACATTTTGAATTTTACTCACAATAGAAATTCGAGAAACAAAATTATAACTTTTTTTTACCATTTTCTCATAAATTTTATCTTAAAAGAAAAGTAAATTACTAACAATACTTTATCTTACCAAACTAAGAACAAATTAACCATTACCTTTTCCCAAACTAATAAAACCCTCGATCTCTAAATTCAATATTTTCGTGTTCGCAGATCAAATTAAATACAATTAAATGCCTTTTAAAATTTTGTACAGTATTTCTACCTCCAAGCAAAAAAAAAATTCCAAACCCCTCATTTTTTTTTCTCTAATCCCTTCAATCGATATCTAAAAAACCAAAACTTTACGAAAAACAGCTGTAATATTCCCTAACCAAACAGATATAAATTCCCAACATCAGATACTCTAAAAAACTTCTTACCAAAACATCAATAGTATTTTCTTTCTCGACCATCTTATGCAAATCCAGCATCTTCCATCAATAAAAAGGGAACACACGAGCTCCATCTATTCGTATAATTTATATAATCGATTGAGCTTGGAAGCCGAGATATCAAATGGCACCCTCTGCATTTCTGCAACTGGAAATGTTTGAAAACTGAATATATTAACTGGCGGCAGTTTCGTTTTGAATATAACTTACGGGGGTGCAATAAGGAAGAGAGATACTTAAAGCAACATTTATTTTAGGAATATATCTTGGTACTTTAGTAGTCTGGGATTTATTCGTAATACACCAAGATATACTATTGATTTGCAATGTTCTCTAGGAAGCTGTCTTTCTAAATGACGCATTTCCATTCATATCGCAAATAACAGCGATGATAACGCAGATCAGAAACTTTACTGCCCAACTTTTCATTTAAAAAGAAAACTCGTTAATATAAATTATTATTATTATTTAAACTAAATATCGTATTGTATCCATGTACCGTAAACACTGGTTACTTTGTCCCACTTTCAGTCTATCCGCACAAGAGCGATAATTACACTGCAATTATCGCTTGTCTGTAATCAACTGAGTGACTAAAAAATCACTTAGCAACTGCCCGGCGATAATTTTAATTATATTTGACTTGGCTCTGCCGCATTTCTGAATTCGAAATCGGCAGAGTAAGCATCAAAAATCGCCAAACACGTATAATCACAATTCATACAAAATCGCCAAATTGTCGATTATTGTGACAGCGGTATCGAACAAAAGGATATTTTGTCCGATAGTTTTATGTACGGCAATTTCTGAGTGAGCGGATACGATAATTTTTTTTTAATTGCAAACAACTAAATATTACAATTGCATGTCCGATATCTGCCAATGCGTGACTAGCCTTAGAAAACTTTTTGTTTAATATTATGTTAAAAAATAACAAATAATAAATCATCTTTTAAGGGGATTTCTAGATACTTCAAATCTTTCTCTAAACGACTGTAATATAACAAATTCACTTTTTACAATACTTTTACGAAATGTATACATTTTTATTTTGTTTAAAGTATACCATAAATAAGGTAACTTTGTTTCTTATTTATGATCTAATATAATATATAAACTATTTTATCTAAAAACGCAATAAAACAGACTTGGAACGATGTAACTCACTGGTTTTGAGGAAAAAGGTATTCTCACATATATCAATACAAAAATATATACTTTATTTATTCTCATTGTACACTGGTCCTTTTTTTGTCAATTTTTTTTTTACAAATCAATAAAGAAAAGACTAAACAACATCGGTGATTGGATTACCACAGTGTTTTGAGGAGTTGATTCCAATTGCTCATTTTTCTTAACGGACTGGTTGTCATTTATACTACTACAAGTTCACGGTGTTGGCTCAAGCATTTTTGGTTACCTTATAACTTCGGATACTTGCTATTTTGGCTACTATGGTCCACTTTCTTTTGGGACAAAGTAAACTGTTTTTTGGAATTATTAGCACTATTTTTTTAACTATGCATAAAACCTTGATAATTTTACAAAAACGTGTTATAAATTCTTAATCCGGATTATATAGGTTTTAAATTTCGGTACTTAACTAAACTAAAACGTATACTAGATTTTTTGCTTGAACGGAAGTTTGACATCAACATGTTTTTAACAGGGTTTTAAAAACAGCACTGTTGTAAACTAGCGGAGAATATTAGAACGCCGTTGAAGGTGGAATTGCTTAACTATTACAGCGGCCTGGTGAAATCTCTGGTTACTAAACTAGGCGACCAGCTCTTGTACCACGCATGGTTCAGTCATTGTTTCATATGGGGACAAAATAAGACACCATAGCCAAAGTTACCCGTATTTATGGAACGTATTTTAAGTTTCAATTTAACATGACATTATTTCAAGAAAAAAAACAACGGTTCAAATTAAAATGTAAGAATTGTTTATAGAAGAAGGGAGTTATACAAAAATATATTCAAATTTAGTTGTTTGGTTGTAAACAATAGGTTGTGCTTGTTTTTTATTTATATGCATGAATTGAATTCTATTTAGTATTTGCTGATCAATCCTATTTCATCAATAAATAAATCTCTGGTATATTTTATTTTCATGATATCGCTAAGCGGCTAGGGAAATATTACAATTGAAGACGTGAGTGCAAGAACAAGGCAGCTCCAGTTTTCAAATTTTTTTCAGGAAGGACGAAACATGCAACGTTTCTTGCAACGCATAATTCAAAAGTACAGATCCTTTTCCATTATATCTCTATAGCCATTGCTTGGAGATGTCTGGTTCTTGCACTAATAGATAGAAGAATTTTTCTTTATATGAATAAATGAACAGGTATAAATCCGAAAAATTTATGTTGTCTTTTTTTCTTGCACCTACATAGTTTAAATTCTAAAGTGGTTTCCACTACAAGAGAGTTTAATATATATCTTTAACAATTGTATTTTGAAAAAAAATATTAATATTTATAGCTTTTTAAAAATACCCCAATGTTTTATATTTGGAAAATGTTTCAAAATTGTGTGTCGCTATATTTTGTATTGTTGGCAAAACAGATGATATGACACAAAAACACTGTTTTAATGGTCCGAAGGATGAATATAATCTAAACAAACTCGTGAAAGAGAATAAAATCCAGTTTACATGAGCGCTTTTTTTAAATATTGAAAACAATGCACAAAATTTAAAAAAAATTTACACGATTCCAATTTTTCTGTAAATTATAAAAATTGCGATAAAAAATATTTCAATCAGTCAAAGTGCGTTTTTCACTTTGCTAGAACGTCACAGGCGGAATAAGTACTAAATTAAAAATAAATATAATAAACACGCGTATATACCTTTTTTATTTTTCAGAATAAACTATAATTCTTTAATATATTTATCACCCGATATATTCTGACACAAGTTATCAATGTTTAAAGATACTAATATTATTACTTACACAAATATGTTTTAAATTATTTCCAGTTCCTGAGTAACATTCTTTACCGAAATTTAATTCAATTTTGTTAAATCGAGAGAAACAGTTTAATTTACTTTGAACAAACTGAAATAATAAATTGAATTCGCTTTTAGTAATTTGAAATTCAATCATACTTTATATAATTCAGATACCTAATACTGTACATTTCATTCTTAATGCAATCAACATTCCAATCGCAACTTTTAGTATTTGAAAATTTTACTTTTCAACGTATCAAACTTTATTTCTACGGTTTCTTATCAATCTCACTTTCCCTGCCGTTACCTTCGTTACGTAAAAAAGTTAATGGCATTTTTTTGAGGATTTTGTTTCAGATTCCTTAAGAAAGAAACTTAAGTTCGATATATTCCGATCAGGTATCAGCCAGAAATAACAGTTATTTTGCATACATTAAAAAGTAGTAAAATTTTAGTATGTAAAATATTTCGAATAGTTCCGTGAGAATTTAATTTATTGGTTATTTTATAACGAGATGAAAACTTATATTATTTTTAAGGCAGTACATTAAAATATTTCTTATACTATAAGAAATAGTATTTAGAAATTATCAATGTACATTTTGCATTATTGTTAAATGTTTACGTTTTGCTAATACCAATAAAAATTCATTATGTGAAAAAAAAGAATTTTATTAATATAATTCTGTAATATTAGAAAAACATTGACATTTTAGTCATATTTTTTCATAATATATGTCTAAACGATGAATGGATAAAAAAATTAATTTCCTAAATTGTAAATAATAAGGAATTAATTTGTTTTTATTGGATTAATATACATAACATTAAGGTTCATTGTGCAATATGATATTTCAGTAAAGTCGTCATATATATTATTTCTGTAGTAAAAGTTTCTTTTTTACGACCCTTGTACTCAATGGATCTTAACAATAAGGTAGCAAAAGGAAGATAATTTTCAGAAACAATGACGATTTGTACGTTCATTACATAACTATCAACGTATTTTTTAATGCATTTAACGTGTTAAAACATGCTTTTTAAACAAACCATTGATAATGCTGCCATCTATGAATGAGTAGAAACGTTAAACTTCTATGATTTTTTTGGCTATAAGAAATACGCTAATATATTTCGCACTTACAACGAATGAGTGTGTTGATTGTATGCTAGTATTAGTATATTTTCCTTAATTGAAACTTATCGTTGATTTCTTTTTTTATAATATTTAAATAACACATAATAACTATATTTGAATGAAATTGAATGTATAATCATATATACATTTTAATGCGTGTACTGTAAAGTACTGGAATTTATGTTTTAATTTTAGTGTTTAATAATGTAGAAAAAAATATATATACATTCAGAAAACCTGTGTAATGCTTACTAAACATCAAGCAACTCGTCAGTCAGAGCGAAAATAAATGTTTATTAGGATTAAATAAACTACGTACTAAATACAAATACAAAGTGAAAATATATTACAAGTTCATGTTATAACTAAAAATGTTACGTGCCAAAACTTTTCCCAGACAAATTATGTTTGAGGATGAAAAACCGATATGAATCAACGCAAGCACCTTCAGATACCAGATCGATATTCTTAAAATATGAATCGATTTCCGATCGGTATGACAACTGGGTTTTTTAAAAATTCCGTTAAAAAACACTTAGGGGTAAAACGCGTGTTTTGGAACTGATTATCATGCTACCTTTATTGAAAATCTTGATTGAAAAATGTAGTTTGTGTTTAATGGTATTTAAATACGATGATACTGCGTGTTAATGCAGCATTAACTACCCAAATCTTGGCAAAAGATTTGGAACAAGTAAATTTAAACTAGGCCAAAGTTAAAAGTATCGAATGAGATGATTAGTATATAATTGTAAAAAATCAATATTATAGAATCCCATTTGGAAGTAATTTAAAACATACGTTTTGGTAAAAGACAATAACTGCATGCACTGTTAAAAATATGTATTCAACAATAAGTAAAATGTATTCATTTCTGAACACATTTGATGATTATCATAGCTTTGAATACATGAGTACGTGTACTCACAAACGAGCAAAAATTAATAAAAAGAGCAGTTGCTTGCCTACATAGGTTGTCTTCAAATCACTTTCAATAAATATCAACGATTACAACTAAGGCTTTCCGGGAATAAGACCCAGATCTTCAATTCAATGTCTTATCCGTTAAGCTACCAGGACGACGTGAAGAATTTATAAACAGAAAAAATGCAAAAAAGGTATGCCAAAAGAATGGAAAGATAAATGAGTTGTAATAACTCAGTTTCCATTTAAGCAATCGACATCAAATAATGTGGGAAAATCCTCTTCTGAACAAATATTTGAAGTTTCTCAGGTCGCTTTGTTAAGAGGACTTGAACAAAAACTGAGATTAGCAATATCAAACCACACTGCTCATTTTTGAGAAAATACGATTACTTAAATTTGAGTACGTCAACGCTCATTGACGATGCAATTGTACTCAAAGGAAAATCAGTTTGTTCAGGTACACATTTTTAAGTACTATTTTTTACAGTGTGGATTGATTAGTTCAACTAATGTAACACTAAATTAACACAACAGACTGTTGGGCGACAGTTCAAGATCAATCTGTATGGAAAGACTCAGGAAAAATACATCGTATATTGTAATCAAGGTCACATGGACTCCAAACTTTCAACTTTAGACCAACAAAAGGAAGTTTGGGCCTTAAGCGACACTTGGATTGTAAATCACCACTTTGGATGTCCGATCTTAATGTCATACTATGACGAAATAATAAAATCAATCAAAACATTTGTTGAATGCTTAAAAAATCATAAATTTTAGATTGAGCATGATTTTAACCGTCTAGTTTCAAAACCAGATAGATTCATTTTCATAAACGTTACACGAAACGTCAAAATCTATTGACAGCCCCGTACTTTTGGATCTAAACCCATGACTTTGAATCAATTTTTTTAGACGGGATTCAGACACTTTTTGTCAATCACATTGTAACGTGACGTTGTGCATTGAGAACATGTGAAAAATATTTTTAAAGAAACGATTTTGCAAAATATGTGGATATAGATCTGAATTTGAAACCAAACGGCTCAATTATCGTTCGCCGAGTCGAAGGGGCTCGTGCACGTTAAAACTGCGGTGAATCAATTTTCATTGTCCAAACGTTGGTCGAGATTGGAGAGTGAAGTGACCAGTTCAGGCACGTCCTTATCATCTGATTATGGTTCAAATTTACAAGGCAGTATTCCCGGGCTTTTCTTTGGGAAAAATACCTATCCGTCGTGCACGAATAGTGCTAAATGTCTATTGTTAAAAAAAATTCTACATTGTACTACATTGAAAAATTCTACTATTGTTAGTAATAAGTGTTGCATTTAAATAATGCATGGCTAGATTGCACGGCAAATATTTAGTCTTCAATTTTGTGGTCTCATGGCAAGAAAAAACGATTTTGCGAAAATTGCTGTTATATTTGGTTTTGAAACAAGAAGGCTCATTAGTCTTACTATTCGCATACACTTTAATTAAAAGTATACATGAAGAATAAAATTACTAAACAAGTTGTTTAGGATTTTTCGATTGATAACAGGTATATTCACATTTTTTACATAGATCCACAAATGTGGATCTGTCTGGTTTTGAAACTAGACGGCTCATTTGTCCTACACTCCGCATACACTTTAATTGAAAGTATATATAAAGAATAAAAATCCTGAATTATTATAATAAAAAGAGACGAGCTTGAAATCTTTTGATTATAAATTGGATAGTTGTTATCAACATGTCCAAAAGAAATATCTTCCACTATATTTTCACTTTCCCCAAATTAAAACTTCGAGGAAACACAATTAACAATTCCCAACCCTACAAATAACCCAAAGACGATTTTACCCGAACTAAAAAAAAATCAACTTCATTTTCCCCCGGCGAAATTTATTTTCGAACACTCCCGGCTTTCTCTTAACTCCACTCCTCTCTTCAAACTGTCAAGACGCCGATTTAAAATCGAAATAATAAAAAAAAAAAACATTCGATTTCTTTTGAAGCACGATTGGTCAAAGTTTATCGCTCTCTAAAGTTATTTGCTCAGACGATTCTCTACTACTCCAAATTACCATTCCCCCCCTTTACCTCTCTTCCACAAACATTCTTCACCGAGAAGACGGGGATTTAACGGATTTTAACCTGGCTATATATTGGTTCTATTAATTAATCCCTTCTTGGAAAAGGCTACGGTCGCAGTGAACACGCCACCCGCCTAATTAAGTGAGTAATCTGAGGGACCGTCGAAATAAAGATGGAAGTCTCTCCTTTAGGTTGTTAGAGCGTCGATGTGACTTCGGGGCTTTTTGGAAATGCCCCCCCGTGTATTTTTAAGTAACCTTGCGTAAAATTTTCACAAATTAACTGTTTAAATCCTTTACCCAAACAGGAGCATGGAAAAATAAGTTGCTAATCCGCACTTCGGTTAATTAGGGTAAGCTTAATTTGTAGGGTGAAACGCATGGTTATGTGCACTTCGCACTCCAGATTCCAGATTATGGATGGAAGTGTAGGTATTGAATTTTAAAGTTATTTGGTTTTCTCACGATGTAGCAAGCCAAATAATGAAACTCGTATAATTGTTTTCAATTTATTAATTTTTTACTATTTTATTTTCTCTTAAAAATATATTAGGTTAAAATAAACACGTTTTATTTTTTAAAATTATTTTTGGCTTTACTAAAAGTTCTAAGTTGCTAATACGAACTTCAGTTAATTAGGGTAAACTTAATTTGTAGGGTGAAACGCATGGTTATGTGCACTTCGCACTCCAGATTCCAGATTATGGATGAAAGTTTAGGTATTGAATTTTAAAATTATTTGGTTTTCTCACGATGTAGCAAGCCAAATAATGAAACTCGTATAATTGTTTTCAATTTAATAATTTTTTCCCATTTTGTTTACTCTTAAAATATATTAGATTAAAATAAGCACATTTTATTTTTTAAAATAAAACTAAAAAAACTTTTTAAAATAAAATAAAATTTAATTATTTTTTGGCTTTACCAAAAGTTTTAAGTTGCTAATCCGCACTTCGGTTAATTAGGGTAAGCTTAATTTGTAGGGTGAAACGCACGGTTATGTGGAGTCAAGATTATAGATGGAAGTTTAGGTACTTAGATTTAATGTTATTTGTTTTTCTCACGATGTAGGAAGCCAAATACTGAAACACGTTTAATTGGTATAACACGTATAATCAATTTAATAATTTTTTCCTATTTTGTTTATTCTTAAAAACATATCAGCTTAAAATAAACAAGTTTTATTTATTTATAATTATTTTTGGCTTTACCAAAAGTTTTAAGTTGCTTATCCGATCTTCGGTTAATTAGGGTAAGCTTAATTTGTATGGTGAAACGCATGGTTATGTGGAGCCCAGATTATGGATGGAAGTTTAGGTATTGAATTTTAAAGTTATTTGATTTTATCACAATGTAGCAATCCAAACAAACACTGAAGCACGTTTAATTGGTCTCAATAAAAGTAAAATTGTGTTCTCGAATTTTTATATGGTTTCCAAGTTTAAAATTATTAATATTGTACTATTTCGTGTTCTCTTAAAAATGCCTTATTTTAAATTACACATATTTTATTATTTTTTAAAAATTATTTTTGGATTTGCCAAAAGTTTTTAAGTTAATAATCCGCTTTTCGGTTAATTTGGGTAAGGTTAATTTGTAGGGTGAAAGGTAAGGAATTTGTAGGGTGAAGTGTAGAAATTGAATTTAAAAGTTATTTTATTTCTTCAAAACGTAGTGAGCTGAAGTACTGAAGCAAGTTTTAATCGGTTTCAATAAAAACCACATTATGTTCCCTAACTTTTATATTACTTATGACGTTTACAAGCTTAAAATTGTCCGTTATGTTTTCTCTTAAAAATGTATTAGTTTAAAATACACATTTTTTTTTCTTTAATAAATTGTTATTGCTTTGAAGTAGATTTATAAATATATTTTTTGATCTATTGATAATCAAAATTCTACTTTATAATGTAAAGTTGTTTTTTTATTTATGCTATTACTATTTAAACAATTTATAAATTGCTATGAACTTTATGATAAATATATTGATATTATTTTAAGAATATAGAGTTCAACAAAAACATCAAAATTCGTAGTTTTTAAGTTTTTATACATTACTATTTGTCCTTTTCTCCTAATTATACCTTATTATTTAAACAAATATCAAAAGAATGACATTTTCAATAATTTTTATTTTAACAAAATAATTATTTTAAACTTTAACATATAATAAGTCTAAAAAACAATTTACAATACATTAATTTGAAAAGGCTATTTTCCCCTTTTTTTATTTATAAAATTTATGTAAAAGATATTTACTATTTTTGAATTTTCTGTTCCCGAAATAATATAAATCCATATCTGTAAACTATACATTTTTCACTCAGCATTTTAATTGTACGGCAGTGCTTTGCAAAAATCTACTGAAAATTGTCAAAATAGAATTATGCTATTGTTTATAATTTTGTCTTCTCATGTATTTTAATTAATTAATAGGTATAATTCTTCAAATTAATTAAACTTTAGTTAATTCTACAAAATTATCTAATGTAGGTAATAGGCAATTATATAGTTAAAAATCTTTAAGTACTTATCCTTAAATATAAAACACTCAAAATCTGATCAAAGAAGACCCAAGATATTTTTTCTGAAATAATTTCTTTACTCAATCATTTTCTCCCTCACTAATTAAATGTGAAGTACGCATAATTTAAAATCCCATCTTTCCCTGATTTCTAATTACTTTCAATCCACTCATTAATAATATAATTATTCTAAGACATTCCATTTACCGTAAACGTTATAAGAAGTGTTAATTAAAATTGCACGAGTCCTTCTCTACCCTCTTTACCTTTTCTACAGATTTAAAATTGACAAAAAACAGTCATTGAAAAGAATAATTCAAAACGCGTTCGAAACATCTGTTGAAGAATACAAGAAAAAAAATTCGAACTTCTGTCTTTTTTCTATTTTACTCCATTTCGATAAAGATTAAAATCGATGATGCGCGTTGATAAAGTAGGGCAACTTTTAAGAATTTCGAGTCAGCATCTAGGAAAATTTGATAAAAAAAAAATCGCAATCTCTGCTCGATTCAAAAACCCCTCCTCAATAGTACACGAAGAAAGCGACCTTTTTCATTGAGCGTTCTTCAAGCGAAAAAGCTTATTTTTGAACCCGTTCCATTTTTTTTCCCGCGCTTATCCCACGAATTATAGAACACAGACGAATCCTTTCATTAATACCTCGACACAGAAATTTAATTCCAACCCTCGAAGCATTAACTGTTCCCCTTTTCTGATCCAATTTACAAATAATTTGGAAGACGGGGCGGATAAATAAGATCTTTAATAAACCCGTGAAAAGACAGGGAAATGGCGGAATCGAGTTAAGATCTCGCCAATGGAGGTGTTCTCAGACAACTGCAATTAAACTTAATCTGCGAAGGGTTAATTTGATTTTTACCGGATTAAAACGCGATTTCCTTGTCCAATCGGAGTTAATGAGTGTGCGGAGGGTTATTGGCAGTTGAATGATGGGTAATTTAGTGTTTTAATCTCTGGTAAATGTTGGCGGATATTAGTTTGGCGCCTTTTAACAGTTTGGCGAGAAGAGAATCTGAGACGCATTCGACTTAATCCTTTAATCGTGGCGACATTTATTTTTCTTAGTTATTTTAATATGTATATAAATTGTAGTCAATATTCTTCTTTTGCTAATTATTAAAATGGCTGCATTGTTTTTTTTCCATCATATTACTGTAGATTCTGCTTTTGATAGAGACATTTTTGAAAAGGATGATAACATAAAAACAGTTATTCATTAATCCATTATATTATGTTATGTATGTACACATTCAGAAATTAAAAACATTCTTTTGCTGCGTTTTTATTTTGTTTGCTATTAGAATGAAAAATAAAAGTGTAAAATGAAACAAAATTCAAATGTGTTTAATTGAACTAGATGTGGAAAAAAAAGTTTTTTCAAATAAATAGTTTAAATTATTACTATTGCTTATTTTATGCAATGTTTTGAAAAATAAATGTTAAAATTCTATTTTAAATATTGTTGCTAATAATTAAACAGAAGTTATACAAAGGCTTTTTAGGTTGTTTTCATACGACTAAAATAAAATTTTGATGAAGAATAACTTACTTACAATTAATTTTCAATCACCAGAATTTAGTATTATTAGGATATTACTTTTACAATCATTTTAAACAAGCAAATCGCATAAATTCATCACACAAAAAAATTAAAGGTTTAATGATACTTCTTAAAAATTTCTTATATTACTCCCACATCTAAATAAAATCCACGATTGCTGAATAATTTACAACTACTTTTCACTTTATCAGATAACATTTTAGTTTCCTGAATCGAGAACAAACAATTTGCATTAAATAAAATTTTTTAAACATGCCATCATACTGTCGCCAATCCCAACTATTACCTATGAAATAATGAACATATTATAAGCAATTACACCCACACTCGTTTCTCTTAGATACGTGATTATCTTCATCTAACAAGACTGTCTCAAACTCAAAAGCAGTATTTTTCCTTGATAATAATATGCACGATTTAAGGAGGAAACACTGCCAGTTTTCCGGTCGCTAACTAGAAATTATGGCACAGGTGTTCAGACTCGCACGAATGGAATCAGATTCTCTAAAGGTGAGCTTGATCTCGTGACCAGGAGGTGTAGCGAATTAAAATATTCATATCCCATTTTAATCATGACTGTCACTAACCCTTAATAGGGGTGGGAGACCGTAAAATATTGAATTAAGACATTTGTAGCGTTATCAAACAAATGCGTGAAAGAAGATAAATGTTAAGATCGAATTAGAGAAAGTGTTGTTGTGCTATCTTTAATGCACATTTGGATGACGATAGCTTCTAGACGTTATTTATTAATAACGTCCAGTAATGGGGTGTTTCGTTGTTTATTTATAAAATAAATTCATTTTACAGTCTGCAAAAAATCTTAATCGATACGTTGGTATCTTTTCACTTATAAAAGTTTAAATAAATAAGAAATATAAGAAATTTGTAGCGTTATCCAACAAATGCGTGAAGGAAAGTAAATGTTAAGGTCATATAAAAGAAAATGTTGTGCTATCTTAATGGACGTTCGGATGACGACAGCTTCTGGACGTTATTTATTAATAACGTCCAGTAATGGGGTGTTTCGTTGTTTATTTATAAAATAAATTCTTTTTACCGTCTGCAAAAAATCTTAATCGATACGTTGGTATCTTTTCACTTATAAAAGTTTAAATAAATAAGAAATATAAGAAATTTGTAGCGTTATCCAACAAATGCGTGAAGGAAAGTAAATGTTAAGGTCATATAAAAGAAAATGTTGTGCTATCTTAATGGACGTTCGGATGACGACAGCTTCTGGACGTTATTTATTAATAACGTCCAGTAATGGGGTCTTTCGTTGTTTATTTATAAACTAAATCCATTATATCGTGTAAAAAAAATATTAATCGATATGTTGGTATCTTTTCACTGATAGAAGTTTAAAGAAATAAGAAACATAAGAAATTTGTAGCGTTATCAAACAAATGCGTGAAAGAAAGTAAATGTTAAGATCATATAAAAGAAAATGTTGTGCTATCTTAATGGATATTTGGATGACGACGGCTTCTGAACGTTATTTATTAATAACGACCAATAAGTTCGTTATTTCGTTGTTTATTATTAAACTAAATCCATTATATCGTTTGAAAAAAATCTTAATCGATATGTTGGTATCTTTTCACTGATAGAAGTTTAAAGAAATATAAGAAATTTGTAGCGTTATCAAATAAATGCGTGAAGGAAAGTAAATGTTAAGATCATATAAAAGAAAATGTTGTGCTATCTTAATGGTCATTTGGATGACGACAACTTCTGGGCGTTATTTATTAATAACGTCCAGTAATGGGGTGTTTCGTTGTTTATTTATAAACTAAATCCATTATATCGTGTGTAAAAAATTTTAATCGATATGCTGGTATCTTTTCACTGATAGAAGTTTAAAGAAATAAGAAACATAAGAAATTTGTAGCGTTATCAAACAAATGCGTGAAATAAAGTAAATGTTAAGATCATATAAAAGAAAATGTTGTGCTATCAAAATGGATATTTCAATGACGACAGCTTCTGAACGTTATTTATTAATAACGACCAGTAAGTTCGTTGTTTCGTTGTTTATTATTAAACTAAATCCATTATATCGTGTGTAAAAAATCTTAATCGATATGTTGGTATCTTTTCACTGATAGAAGTTTAAAGAAATAAGAAATATAAGAAATTTGTAGCGTTATCAAACAAATGCGTGAAAGAAAGTAAATGTTAAGATCATATAAAAGAAAATGTTGTGCTATCTTAATGGTCATTTGGATGGCGACAGCTTCTGGACGTTATTTATTAATAACGTCCAGTAATGTGGTTTTTTCGTTGTTTATTTATAAACTAAATCCATTATATTGTCTGCAAAAAACTTAATCGATACGCTGGTATCTTTTCACTTATAAAAGTTTAAAGAAATAAGAAATATAAGAAATTTGTAGCGTTATCAAACAAATGCGTGAAAGAAAGTAAATGTTAAGATCATATAAAAGAAAATGTTGTGCTATCTTAAAGGACATTTAGATGACGACCGGTTCTGGGCGTTATTTATTAATAACGTCCAGTAGTGTGGTTGTTTCGTTGTTTATTTATAAACTAAATCCCTTATATCGTGTGTAAAAAAAACTTAATCGATATTTTGGTATCTTTTCACTTATAGAAGTTTAAATAAATAAGAAATATATTTATAAATTTGGAAACTTTATTTACTTTGGAAACAGTGCCAAATATCATATTGGCTTATTTGAGTTTGGCTGCTATTTATTTTTAACCTAAAATTATCATACATATTTTTGTAGTAAAGATAACTTTTATGGCTCTTAGACGCAAAGAATCACAATACATGAAGTCTCAAAAGAAAGAGAATTTCATGGACAGTGATGAATCGTATTTTCATCTCAAATATGAATAAAAAAATTAATGCGTTGAAAAGAATTCGTTTTAACTTTTTTTAAACAAGTTGTTGATAATGCTGCCATCTATGAGCATACCATTTAATTTTGTTCATGCGATAATTATTAGACGGACATGCTAGTTATAAGAAATTTAGCAATTTAAAATAATTTATTAATTTATATTTCATTTAGGAACCTTTCTTAAGAAGATTACAAATCGTACTTTATTAATAATAATATTAATTATCTTTTTTTTAAATAAGAACATTTCATATATTTTAATACAGGTATGTGTAAAACTCCAGCGCGTCAATACAAATATTAATGCTTTTTCTAGACATAAATATAGAACTAATAAAAGCATTGTGTGTACTCAAATAAAATATCGTTAAATTTTATTCTAAATGTAATTACTTTGAATATTTTTCATAATATAAACAAAGATTTTCAGCAATTATTAAATTAACAAACTACATATTACTCTCCATAGACAATTAACGTAATAAACGTGTATACAGTGAATAAACAGTTTAGTATAAACATCATTATGATTATGTCTATTGCCACAGATAATTATACTAACCATTATTTATTAAATGTATAAAAATTTATCTGTAATTAACATTTTTTATATCTATTGTGTACAACACAATAAACACAAGATGAAAAGAAGCAAAAGTTAAGATTAGAAAGTTTATAAAAAAGAGACAATTATAAACTAATAGCTGGTTGTAAAAGGACAATGCAATATTTTGTTTAATAATTACCTATTTAAAATAATGATACATATCCCACTAAAAGTTAAAATACTTTATTCTATTGGGTTGAAGGGAAAGTTCTGTCGTATTTTAAAGAAAATATTTGAATTCATTTATAAAAATATGTGTTTAATATTAATAAATTATATATGCTCCGTTATTTGTTACAACCTGTTGCCATCTTTCAGGTAACCTGTGAATTCCTGTTTTTCCTGTTTTTTCCCATCCTTGGAGTTAAAATAGTCAGCAACTGCCTTAGAAACACTTTCAAAAGACCTGAATTTTTTTCCCGTTAGATAATTTTGCAGTAAGATTTTTTTCTCTAAATATTCTCGTAAAGAATCCACTTTTCATCTCCAGTAACCAGCCTGTCCAAAAACGGCTCCACATTGTGTCTAATCAGATGTCATGAACACATTCTTACACGATCAGACAAATTCTTTTCCGTTAATTCATGTGGAACCCAAACACTTTGCTTTAACACAAACCCAACGGATTTAATGTGATTTCCAACAGTTGTATGATGAATGCCAAACTCTTCTGCAATTTCTCGACTTGTTAAATGTGGATTATTTTCCAACATGGATCGCAAAACATCATTATCGAGCTTGGATGGTCGTCCAAATCGATCACTTCCTTTGAGGCTCAGATCACCGGAACGAAATTTGCTAAACCATCTTTGACAAGTACGAACATTTACAATATCTTTTCCAAATACCGCACATAAATTTTTACATGCAACCGATGCATTGCTTCCTTTTTGGAATTCATATAAAATGCAGTGTCGTAAATGCACTTTATCTACTGACATGTTTTTCACTTTAAATATTACAAGTAAATGATGAACGGTAAAAAAGGGCACCTTTTATATTATACAGCAGTCTAAAAAAAAAAAAATCCGATTGACTCACTAGCCAGATGTACTTTTTATTTACAAGCAAAATCACCTGCCTATTTAATATACGACAGAACTTTCCCTCCAACCTAATATATTATTTAAAATAGAACCTAAAATAATAATTCAAAAGTGAACTTAAACTAAAATAAGTCAATTGGTCTCCTAATTGACACCAAATTATTTTCCTAAAGTGTATTTTCAATGTTTTCTGTAATTTTATTGACTAACACCTTGTAATATAGTATTTTTCTTTTAACATTTCTTTTACATTTTTTTTGTACGAATTATTCTTATTAACGAATTTGAAAAACATTGAAGTAAAAAATATTTTTAAAAATTTAAAAATTACGTATATTGAAGGGAAAACTCGGTAGTTTTAGGTTAGTAATTATCAAACTTAGTAAACGGCAATGGTTAAATCTAAAACTTGTACATTATAAAGTACGTGTTTTATAGCTTCATTTAATGCTTATTTTGTTTGATGTTTTATAAAGTTACAACATGTTTTTATAATTTAATTGCAGTAGAACTTAAATTATCCGGATCAATTAGGAGCAGATCAAATTCAGATAATTTTATAGTTCACGAAATAAATGTTATTTCTTAGAAAACAAACGAATTTTGCTTTAGTATGTAATTGTATATGTGATGATAAGATTGTATGTTTAGTGTGTTTGATGATAAGATTGAATGTTTAGTATGTTTGATGATAAGATTATATGTTTAGTATGTTTGATGATAAGATTATATGTTCAGCATGTTTGATGATAAGATTATATGTTTAGTATGTTTGATAAGATTATATGTTTAGCATGTTTGATGATAATATTGTCTGTTACGTATGTTTGATGATAAGATTGTATGTTTAGTATGTTCGATGATAAGATTATGTGTTTAGTATGCTTGATGATAAAATTATATGTTTAGCATATTTGATGATAAGATTATATGTTTAGTATGTTTGATCATAAGATTATATGTTTAGTATGTTTGACAAGATTATATGTTTAGCATGTTTGATGATAAGATTGTCTATTATGTATGTTTGATGATAAGATTGTATGTTTAGTATGTTTGATAATAAGCATTATATAACTATTTAAAACAATATCATTCACCGATAAAAAACTTTTAAAATGTGGATTATGCGTTTTTTTTTTTAAAGATCCGGATAATTAGCGATCAGCTTTATTTGATCGTGATAATTGGAGTATATGTATCAATACATAACTATATACGTATTATAATAAAACTCTTTTTGGTCAGTAAGGCTGTTTTAAAAATAAATCATAATTTACTAAATTTATTGAAAATTAAAGAATAACGTAATCAAAAAAGTAATTTTTTAATATGTAACAAGCAAAACATAATAATATTCTACATATTCATATAAATTATATATAATTCCCTATAACATAAAAAGTACATGTGGATGCTTTGTCATCTTCATTGAAAACTCATTTTATGACAGCTCCATTAATGTTAACAACAACCAATATAATATTTTAATAACCATATTCTACGCATCTAATAGTTGAAAAGCAAACATTCGAAACGAGTTTTCTCCGAAACTTCTGAAAATTAGATTATTACACCACTGAATTTGCCTTCGAATTCTCTATAGTACTAACCTATTTTATTCGCGCTAAACGCATTTTGTCGCATTGAAATTAATTTCGCTTTACAAGTTAATTTCAATGGAACAAAATGTGTTTTGGAAGAATCAAATAGGTTAGTTTCCGTACGGCGAGTCGATGCATTCAGGAAAAGTAATTTACGATTTCACACGCGAATTACCTTATTGCGACAAATACGTTTTGAATATTTAGTCCTCATTTAAAAGATTAAAATATCGTATTACTTTACTTCTTGCAGGGTAACTTCACTCCTCCTGTTGATAAAAATTTCATGACTGAAAAGAGGCGGGACAATCAGAGAAAGAAGTCAATAATCTTTGACGTTTGGCTACCCTGATGTCCAAAGGTATGCTTGTTTGTTTCCTCACTTTCTGTTAGGGAAAGTTACAGATAAGAGCGGTGTTGTGTAGGTATAACACATGTTTTCTGCCAGCATAAAAAAGTTGTATATTTTACGTTAACCACATGTATCCATGTAAATAAGATAATTGCTCAACTGTGTTATGAACAATAAATTTACAAGTGTAGTAATAAACTTTGATATTTTCCTTCTAATTCAGGTTATAAATAATTTTGATCACCAACCTCATTTCAGTCCAACATTTGGGGTTACTTTACCACACCAATTAAATTGAAGTAAACCTTACAGTAGAAAAGTAAACCTTGGTATAAACCTCTTCTAATATACTAGTCAAGCAAAAAAATAAAACACCAGCTTTTATATTCACTGTACTGGGCCATGTTTTGTAGTAAGAGAAGAAATTGCATTAAAATGGGATTTCTTAAAAAATACAGTTTTTATTAATTTATATATTATGTATTATTTACCTCACTGATGTATACTAGCAAAAAAAATGGACGATCAAATAAATTTGATTTTGTCAATTGTTATGAAAAAAAGGGTACTTTACAAATCATTTCAAGTTCTTTGGGTTTTAAAAATGATTTTTTTTGGTAGTGAAAATTTATATTTTTTGACAGCAAAAATAGAACATACAATTCGAATGGTACCTAACAAGAACTATATGGGTTTATTTACTCCAATTCAAACTTTACTATTTAAAAAAGTAAATTTCTGACATTGAAGTAAGGTATCCTACCTCCGCTCCCTACTTTACTCCACAGAGAAAATAATAATAATGATAGTAAACAAGTCTACATTAAAAAAAAGATAGATTATCGGAATCTTCAGTTATCACAGAATATATTGATATTAAAAAATAATTTTAGCTGCGCTACATAACAATCAAACACTTTACTAAAGTTGGGGAAAAAAATTTAAAAAATGGAATAAAGTAACCCTCGTTGACGGTATTCATATAAAAACAAAATCCATCGAACGAAACATTCTGAACTTCCAAACGAAAGCCCCCAAAGAATTGTATTTACAACCACTTCTTTTAATACCCCTTCTTTTCCCCCGCTAAATACTAAAAACAACAATACCCATCTCACCCTAACCAAACAATAAACCCGCCCCTTTTCCAAAATCACTTCTTCCACAAACCTTTCCGTGGCTTTACTACCTTCGACCTTCCAGACCTTCATCCAATCCTTCCTCCCCCAGGCTTGAAAAGCAACGACTTCCACTAAAAGCAACAGAGGTAGTAATCCCGCCAGCGAACCGGCAGCAATATAATTCCGACCAGCCAAGCAACAGAACTTGTATTTCGTATTGAGGTTCGAGGCAGAAGAAGCAATAAGAGGAATGTTGTCGGGCGAGACGGAAAGGTAATAAGACCGGGCGAAAAATGGATTCGGTGGCGAGATCGGGTCATTAGATTCCGCCCGTCTTAGTGGGATGTCTTTAGTTGGGGATTCCAGCATCGAATGTTTGGCGGTGTTGTGGATATCGGAACTTATTTTGGGATGTAAAAATGTGTCAGTGGTCTTTTGATTTTCAGGATATAAGCGTCTTTTGTTAACTCACCGAGTACAAATCACATTTTATTCAGGAAGGAAAGAAGAAACACTATTTCTATAATAGGTTAATAGACAAATGGGACAACTTGCCAGCAAATATTGTTAATTGTACAAAAGAAAACCCTTGTACATGAATATGCACTCCGTTGGCGCCAACAACATAACGACTCGTTATTTTAGTTCCCTGTTCTTTAAAATAAACGAGAACAGCATGATCTTGTTTTTAAAAAACATCGATATTTTTTTCAACTCGTTCTTTTTCAGATCCAAAACAAATTATGTTTCTTTTTTCTATAAGCATAACAAATTCTAGGGTAAAGAACAAAAGGATGAATAACTGTTCCGTAAAAAGAACGGAAAACTTGAAGGAGAGTTAGGAGGTACTAGCTGGACGAACCTTGTTAGGCATTGAGCCTGTTGTTGGTCATCAATATTGTATTTGTAAATAAAACTATCAAGATAAAATATCGAAACTGTGAGTTTGTTTTCAACGTACATGAGAATTTAATTTATATTTCCAACATATTTCTTTTTTTTTAACCAAAACTATTTTTAACTAATTTATTAGAGAAGGGTTTCATAACTTCATCCTATGTTTTAAAATTCGAAAAATATTTCAATTGCAAATTAGATATTTTTCAATTTTTGAAACGAATTTTATGTATGTGATATAAAACATTCGAAAATCATATTTTGTCTTAAGATGTACAAAAATATTGTTCTCAACTTATAGCAGTGACCGAAAGACATCAAAGTGTAACAAACGGGGGAAAAATATATGTTGGGGGAAATATATTATTCACTAATACCAATTGTACCTGAATACACGCATAAAATGGATCTGAAAATCAATCAGCAAAACAGATGACCGAAACTATCAAATTCTTAAACAAGAAGCAATTTAATAAAGTGGATTAATCAGAATAAATCCGAATCTGATATCTACCACAAACATATTTCGTATACAAATAGGAAATTAAAATATGCTTATCAATTATCTTTGAGACTAAGGTTTTAATAAATTAGAATAATTATTTCATCTTAACAATACCGTAAGCAGTAAGACAATCATAGGGAAAAAAATCGTTTAATAAATATTGACAAAAAATATTGTTGTTAGAATATAACCAATCTTCGCAAGCATACGTTGTCATTCTCACGCACCAAATAGAAATAGATTAAGAACCCGTAAGAATAACAAATGGGATTATATGTCCAATGCATCCCGCACCCATACATTACTGAAACACAAAAAGACAATTATTGGTGACCCTGGACGTGTTCTAAGCACTTCCCCCCACGTGCTGGTTTCGATCCTTTCCTGGACAAAACATACATCAACAATCACATTCCGCGACCGTTGCCCCCTTAGCTGAAAGATAACGGGACACAACAACTTATCGTCGCACGCGAGCCAATCTAGTGTACAGCTTTGAAAGAAATGTGCAGCTTTGAGAGAAATGTACAGCCTGAATAGAAGTACCAGCCTTGAAGAAATCTCCAATTCTGGAAGTGGATGGGGGGGGGAGAACGTTTAAAGAATGGGGGATCATTCGTCATTTGGGGGCTGGGGGTGACTGTTAGGGGGGGGGATCCCCTTATTCGTGGCAGTCGAAGGACTTGTATTGGAATGATAAAAGGGGAAAGAAAATATGCTTTTCGTAGGGAAAGAATGCTGGGAGTGTGTTATTTTATTAGGGTGGCAGATGTATTTGGAAGTGTGGATGTTTTAGATGTTGGGGAATATGAATGTTTTTGTAAAGAATGAGATTATATGAATACTATTCTAGATTCCAGATGTTAATTCGCGTTTTAAGAAAATATTTAAAGTTTTTAACTGCATTACCTACCCAAACATACTTTGATGTGTAATTACTTTCAAAAGTAGTCTTTCTGTACGTTTGCCTTTAATGTGCCTGAAAGCCTTCAAATTCATTTGGAAGGCTTTCAAGTGATTACTTGTATTTCCTGGGAAAAATCTGTTAATTACTTGATCAATTAAAAAAACTTGACTGGAACACAAAAAATTTCCAGGTGTTATATTTAATATTTTTCAGAAATTTTTATTTAAAACGCAAACTGCATAATGTGTCTCACCAATTGAATGCTTTTAATGAGACTTCTTTAAAATGTTTATTATAAACTTCAATAATTCACTGACGTACGCCACGTAGAGAATAATTTTTTAATTTTAAAATGATAAATTTTATTATACAGCATAACTGTACTTTTTTCAATGTAGAATATTTGAAAATAATTCATATTAAAAAAATCATAAAGTGTTATATTTCAGTTCATACCATTAACAGACTGAAAAATATTATGAATACTTTTTTTTTAGTTTTAAAAATATTGAGATTATGAACATTAGTCGTATAAGAAAATCTAAAAAACATAGACACTCAATTACCTCTACCACTTTCTTCACTTTCTTTTAAAATGCAGAAATCTGAATAAATATTAGAGTTGTTCAAAAGCATTGAAAATAATTTACAGAAATGTATCCCAGTTCCTGACAAAACATTTACTCAAGTACTTTTAAATAGATAAGAAATCACTTATAAAACAGCTAAGAAGCTCTTGGATTGCAAATTCTATTTTAGAACTAATTTATGTAAGGCGTTGCCTTATTTGAAACAAAACAGTCACAGTTACCCTACCAGGTTACCTAAGGTCTAACGTATGACCCCAATTACACATTATTGTGATACGTGGAATAAAATAAATCTGTAAACGCACTAGAAAATCTAAAAACCTACGAAAACATTAATTCATTAATAGTAATTTAATTAATTAATAGTTTAGTTAAATAACCAAAGGTATGACAGGTTTAAAGAACCAAGTAATATATGTACCCTGAGAAAATATGAATGCATATATTATAAACTTACTCCTCCACCAATAGTATGTGGCGCAATAAACAAACAACCCCTAACCATAAAAAAATATATTATTTAGATCCATCAATAACAGATCATTTCTATTAATGGATATTAAAAATACTGTTGTATTATAAAGTGTGAAAACTCACTTTTAAAATAACTCGTTTCACAAAGACTAAACCCATTAAAACTATTACAAACAAACATATCTACACCCAGGCTATAAAACTACCATACAGATTTAATTTTCCTTACAAAATAACACACTAAAAACTTATAAAAATGGGGTTTAATATGAAACTCGGTTTTTAAATACAAAGTGATAACAATTGAAAGAAGAAGTACGCTCCAGGAAGAATCAGCCTACAGACACCTAAGGCAAACTTCGGAGGAAGAAGAATCAGCGTATGGACACCTAAGGCAAACTTCGAAGGAAGAGTATGTAATTAAGATAACGTCAATGTGTTGTCCTACGTGTCACGTCAGAAACTAATGGAAAAGGGATAAGAGAGTAAATTAGTAGCATCCCGGTGGCACTAAGGCTCGTAGAGGAAACGTGTGTGTCAACAAATGAGCTATAGAAAGAAATTCACAAGGACTCATTTATCTGCCTACTCTACATGAAAAGAATCGTCTTTTCCATATAGTTTTTTATATATGTGTATAGTTAAACGTAAGCGCAGGCTTGGTTGTGACTTGATTATGACAAACGTCGTATAACAGGTTTGGTTATGTATCAGATTAAAAATTAACGGGAAAAAAAACTCTTTTTTTTTATCACAAGCTACCCTTATGAAAATTACTCAGTCATTATGCCCAACACTACTAATAAAGTCCATTAATAATAAATTTATCCCTTTAGGTCAAATGAAACAATATACAGTGATCAGACTCCTTACAAAACTGATGAAAAGCTACTTAAATCCAAAATTTGGTAACAAAAAAATGCATAATCTTGCAAATACGCCCCAAACCATCTTCTCTTTAAAAAAATACAAAAAAAAAAACTTAGTATTTCATATGTGGGCACATGCAACCAATAGGATTCGTAGAAAGCCCCGTGCTCGAAATATCGGAATCCTCGCGATTGCACAACACGCGTAGTTAAAAAGGAGTTTGTTTTTCTACTGTCATAATTCACTATATTCCAATTTACACAAAAAAAAATTTAATCGATGCCTTTTTTAAATACAGTTAGGGAAGCAAGGACGCTTGTACTTGACTGAAAAGGGCAAAAGGGGCGGATTTTTTTCAAAAGAGGGCGGCATTTTTTAAAAAGGGCCTTAAGGGCGCTACCAAGGTGAAAAAAGGGCGGGCAGAGCGGTTGGTTGGTTGTGTGGGTTTTTATGGCACAAGGGGCAAATATGGCCAAGCTGCGCCAAACACAAGGTAATTCAAACCAACATTAAAATTCTAAAATATACATAACGTACGAAGTAATCTAAACAAAAGCGCGGGAAGGGCGGACCGCCCTTCAAAAAACGCTTAGAGTGAACACTGAATATATATAATACAATATAATTATAATTATCCGGATCAATTGGGACCAGATACCATCTGGATAAACGAATATCCGGATAATTGGATAAGTAAAAAAAAACGAATTTTACTTTAGTATGTAATGTAGTTTAATGACTATTAAACACAATATCATTCACCGATAAGAAACTTTTAAAATGTGGATTTTGCTGTTTTCCTTTTCTCAAAAGGATCCAGATAATTGATGTTCGGATAATTGAAGTTATACCGAAAGTGGTACTTGAAAATTTATACTCGAGTACGACAGTAGCATATGAATAGCCCAGGTGCTAAACCGATTATATTCAAAAATTCAAAAATGAGATTACTTTATAACGTTGCTTTTAACTACTTTATTATCGACTTTCTAAAACTTTGGTAGATACTTTATAACTTCAATTTTAAGATGTAATAAATGAGCAAACATCGTTTTTTAAAAATAAAACTTTAAAAAAAAAATTAACAGAAGAAAAAGCAGCTGTAATGACTTAGCCAGCGAACATGAACATCAACGATAGTTTGATTTTTAATTAGCTGGAATGTAGATAAATCGGGTTTTCTTTCTTGAACAAACACAAGATGGGGAAGCATACATTTTCCAAACCATTTAAAAATCTTTAGCCGGTTGCAAAACAACTTATGTCGAATTTAATATTTAGATTATGACCTATTTAGTAATGTGAGAACATACACATTGTAGTGAAATAATTTATTTTTTCTTCATTTTTACAACAACATAAAAAAATACTGTATTAACAATAGTTAAGTTTTCAAAGTTTTTCGGGAATTACTCAAAGTAAGTTAAAAGTGTATGTAGTAGCTTTTGCATCTGGGCTACTCACTGAGCTCAAATAATAACTGGAGAGTATACTCTCATTGGGAGAAAATTGACTTTACCATGGCACGTGGATGAATACAGTTCCGAAGGAAATAGGTAAAAAACATTCCATGGTTATGTGCTTGCACGCTTTGTCTACTCTCCAGTTATTATTTAGCTCAGTTGCGATGCCAAGCGAAAGTAATTTGCCTTACTGACTCAAAAGGGCGTAATGCGGTCGTGCACGCTTAGTTATCACTCCAGTGGTTATATTAGCTCAGTTAGACTACTCTCAGTTAGACTACTCTTATGTTTTGAGTCCCCCCGTAAGCCACGGAGTAAAGAAGAAGGCGGAGGTGCGATCAAGTCTTAAACCGGTTTGCAATGCGAAGTAAGTAATCGCTTAAAAAGTAGGTACTGGCGAAGTATTTGGCGCTATTCCAAAGCACTACTTTGTACTAGTACTTGGCGATATTTATTTTATAATTTATTTTACCTATGAAGTGGAAATAATAGCATCCTTTATCGATTTGGAACTTGTACTCCATCCCACAACTGCACAAATAGTCATTTTTTAAGTTTTAGCGTGTGTTTTCTTAATTTGAAAACAATGCATCCCTCGTAGAAAAAGAACTGCTAACTTACGACTAGTGAAATCTCACCAAATCATCTCCACCTTTTTCTTTACTGCGTGACGTAAGCCCACATTTGGAATTCAGCCTAAATTTCTGGCAGTGTTAGGTTATGTGATCGGGCGTTCAATATATGAAATGACAGTGGGCAAAGGTACAAATTACACTAAAAATAGATTTCAGCTGCAAATTGTTTAGAAATATATATATGTGAATTAACTTTAATTAATTTCTACTTAATAAAGCAAAAATGTTATATAAAAATAAATTTGTTGATCCCAACAAAACGAAACTTTTCAAGCAACTGCAGGAGAAACACTAAACTAGTCACCAACCCAAGAATATTTTTTAAAATCACTCGTTATTTTTAAACTCAAATGTCCCTTGATACGATTCTGCCTCAAGCATTTCAAGTTGCAGAAACAAGTATTTTTTATTCAAATTTCTCCAAAAATATCAGGTAAGCTGTTTATTTTCAATTGCTAATTAGTTAGCGATAGCAAAAGTTTTACGTTACATGAATAATTTGGAATAAATGACTGTAATCCTAGACATTTCGTATATAAAGTTGCAGCTAAAAATAACTGCTTTGGTCAAGGGCTCTCAGATAGTCTTACAGTTTGTCAGATTTTCAGATTTTAAAGTAGTATTTGGTTTAAAAAATATCAAAATAAGTAGTTTTGTTAAGATTTTGGCTTGAACAAACAGATATGTAACAGCTTATTACTCTGCCTCTTATTAAAACTATAAAATTTTTTTTATAGTTTCTATGTTTTTACATTCAACAACCGTCTTTTGCGCAAATAGGAATAAATAGACTGAAATATAATACTTATTGTAACTTCCGTATTGATCCTCAATGACTAAAAATTGACTCGTATATACTCTGAAACCAGAGCGAAACTAATGATGTCTCATTACGATGGATTATTATATCTGAAAATATAAAAATTGTGTACGTCTAATGTATGAACCCCAATTAGACGTTATTGTGATACGTGGAATAAAATAAATCCGTAAACGCAATAGAAAATCTATAAACTTACGAAAACGTTAATTAATTAATAATAATTTAATTAATAAATGTAATTAATAATAATTTAATTAATAATAATTTAATTAATAAATGTAATTAATAATAATTTAATTAATAATAATTTAATTAATAATAATTTAACTAATAATATTTTAACTAATAATAATTTAATTAATAATAATTTAATTAATAATAATTTAATTAATAATAATTTAATTAATAATAATTTAATTAATAATAATTTAATTAATATTAATTTAATTAATAATAATTTAATTATAATAATTTAATTAATAATAATTTAATTAATAATAATTTAATCAATAATATTTTAACTAATAATAATTTAATCAATAATATTTTAACTAATAATAATTTAATTAATAATAATTTAATTAATAATAATTTAATTAATAATAATTTAATAATAATTTAATTAATAATAATTTAATTAATATTAATTTAATTAATAATATAATTAATAATAATTTAATTATAATAATTTAATTAATAATAATTTAATTAAAATAATTTAATCAATAATAATTTAATCAATAATAATTTAATTAATAATAATTTAATCAATAATAATTTAATTAATAATAATTTAATTAATAATAATTTAATTAATAATAATTTAATTAATAATAATTTAATTAATAATAATTTAATTAATATTAATTTAATTAATAATATAATTAATAATAATTTAATTATAATAATTTAATTAATAATAATTTAATTAATAATAATTTAATCAATAATAATTTAATCAATAATAATTTAATTAATAATAATTTAATTAATAATAATTTAATCAATAATAATTTAATTAATAATAATTTAATCAATAATAATTTAATCAATAATAATTTAATCAATAATAATTTAATCAATAATAATTTAATTAATAATAATTTAATCAATAATAATTTAATTAATAATAATTTAATTAATAATTTAATTAATAATATAATTAATAATAATTTAATTATAATAATTTAATTAATAATAATTTAATTATAATAATTTAATTAATAATAATTTAATTAATAATAATTTAATTAATAATAATTTAATTAATAATAATTTAATTAATAATAATTTAATCAATAATAATTTAATTAATAATAATTTAATTAATAATAATTTAATTAATAATAATTTAATTAATAATAATTTAATTAATAATAATTTAATTAATAATAATTTAATTAATAATAATTTAATTAATAATAATTTAATTAATAATAATTTAATTAATAATTTTGTTAATCAAAAATACGACAGGTTTAAAGAACCAAGTAGTATTTATACCCTTAGAAAGAAAGAAAAGTATGAATGCATATATCATTTAACTAAAAGGATAATAGTAGTAACTATTATAACTAAACTAGCATGGCCGTGGCAAGAATTCTCGCATAAATAATCCCCTCCCCCTCCATAAAATAGCGATGGTTACTTTGTTCTCTCTACTCTTCAACATGAAAGAGCACAACATCTTCTTAAGTTTAAAAAGTCCTTCACTCACAAATTTTAATAGAAAGCATTTTTGTCATCTACAAGCAAAAAAATATGTTGGTGACCCAAAACTTTCTTCAGATTAAAATTCCCCACAACTTCTGTATTTTTTAAATATTCGACAAATGTTATAAGCCACTAAATACATATTTTGCATACTAGGATTTCTAGCTTCACGCATAACTTTATTTTTATAATTACCCACCCTAAACGTAAAAAGAACACTTTAAAAAACACCTCTTTAAAATTAGCATAAGCAGGATATAACTGCCCTTTAAAAAGAACTCATGTTCCTCAACCGAAAAAGGTTTAATACACACAAAGTACATGCAAACATTAAATCCTTAAAATTAAGCCATCTTCTTATTTACTAGAGCAGAATAACAATCACTTTTAAAACAAAGTTTTTGATATTTTAATCTATTCTATAATTTGATTTCACTCAGCTGAAAAACAACAAAAGTGAATCTTCCAGAAATCCCCTTTTATATTTTACCATGCAATAACTTTATGCTTCGCGGAGCTGCTCCTTCAAGAACAGACTCTGTACATTGTACACACACAAGCACTTACAGGATTATATAAATTTCTACAGATAACAAGGCTCGTTGCAACGTCAGTTTACAGGATCTCTATCATCTCTAACGAGCATTTACTGCATCGTGGTGGATGATAGATGGGCAAGGGTAGGTCTTACAATGTTTGAGCTCTTGAAGGATCCTAATCATAAAGGGAGTGAAGCTTGAACTCTGTAATAATATTTTTTTTCTTGGGATTTTAAAAGAGTCTGTAGACATATTAGATATTTTTTGAAAACGTAATGTTCTTCGTCTTGATCTTGTTTTCGGTTCATATTTTACAATTGAGTCACGCATTGTCAAAACGTATCCTGTCCACTTTGGAGAGCAAGCCCATCTCATTTTTAAATCACATTTATTTCGTATTAAATTTTATTTGTACAGATGGAATTAAACAAAGTATGTTGTTAGATGTGTAAAATAACATGCTATGCTTAACTCCAGGTGTAGAAATAAAATGTAATACGAAAACAATGTGATTTAAAAATGTGATGGGCCTGCTCTCCAATGTAGACAAAAGAGGAGTTGGAGGCTCAATTTATTAATTTAAAGAGTTGGCTTGTTTCTTTAACAGCTTGCATTGGATGCTTTTGTTAGTTGGATTAATAAATATCACACTAAAGCTGCATAATGAGCTATTGGTGACTATGTTCTATCCCAAAGGAAAAACTCATACGTCGAATTTATTGTTCACCATACACCTCTACACGTTGAACTTTCAATGTGGCCTACTCATTGGCTTCTATCCCTAATTCCAGTGCCCTTCGTACCAGGATATCACGGTCCATTGTGTTTTCGTAAAGATGAATCTATCAGTAACGATGAAAAATTAATAAAGTATTATTATAATCTTAGATTGTAACCCTCTGAACGTTTAAAAAAAAGGGAAAACTTGTAAAGTTGTTTAATCTTCAAAATAGTTTACTTTATATTTCCAATACATGTATATTTTATATACCATTTAGTTTATTATTATTTTAATAGATATAGCATCCAAGAACACCCCAGCCATTTAGATTTGAAACATATTTTAATATCGAATATTTTTATATGAATTTAAAGTTTATTTGTATTTCAAGAAAAACTGGAAATCCATGGACGAATTATGTCGTTCAGTTCCGTCAGAGAGTTAACCATTTCCTTTTCCAACCTCTACATTGGTAAAATAGTTTACCACACTTCACGGAGACGTGCAGTAGACAGGTTGTCTGAATTACCGCACTAGAGCTGCACAACAGTCAATTGGATAACAATTAGAGCTCAATATCGAAAGACACGGAAATATTGTATCGTAATTTGAAACCTTGGCGAGATGACGAAGACAACACCTAAGATATCTAATGCAGGGTTAAACATGTATATATTTTTTAATTTGCTTGGGGATCAACCCAAACTGAGAAAGCAAATACTTATTCAAATATCCTAAAAATATTTTTGAAACTCATTCCATCGCTCAAGCGTTATGCACTTCCCAAGACGATTCCACAACACAAAGTTGCATGAAATTAAAGAAAGCCCCTAAAATTCCAAACACTTCCCCAAACGTTATTTCGCACCCCCTCCAAACGAAGATTTATTAGACATTTCGAATGATCGATTGCTCCAGCGGTGTGTCTTCACCATCGTCGCTCGCTGGCACGATCCACATACAAACCCAGTACCCAGTACGAAGTATTGAAGTAGCTTAGTCCCGAGAGCCGACAACTTTGCTACAGAATCAATACGTCCCACGATGTGCTCTTCAAATCCAGATATTCTAGCACAGGGAGCTTGTGTACTGCATTTTTTTTGTCAGTGTTTCCGACGATTTCTCCGTCTCCTCTATTGAATTTATTACCCGATGTTCAGTGGGCTTTAGTGTATTGATTGTGTGGAAGTAAATGTATATATTTGGTGAGCGTTGGTAGGGAATTGGGGAAGATTCCGGTTGAGCTTGAGTATATTTGGGGGAAACTGTTTAGTGGGATTGATAGTGAAAATAAAATAGGGAAAGAAACTAACACAATATGGTAAAATAGTATCTTTTAACACCAACTTAAAGCTCGTAAGTTATTTTCATTCAATTATAATTGCATCAGGTACATATCTCAAAACAAAAAATATATATAAATATGATATACAAACAGACTAATCATATTTTTAATAAAAAATAAATATTAATTAGCATTATCAATTATAAATATTTGGAAAATTTTTTTAAGCCAAATTGCATACGTGAACATTTATGTTTTGATTATAGATAGTAAAAATGTGAAAATATAAAAAAATTGAAAATGTCAACCAGCAGGTTTTTTTTTATTTCTTCTACGAAAATTAAATTATAAAAATTTACCTAAATTTATATAACTTTAGTTATGTATTTACCACCGACGTAAATTTATTTATGAACATGTTTTTGATATCTATAAAGAAACCTGCAGAATTGAAAACGTGCATTTTCAATACTAAATTCTTCAATTGAATTGTAAAATCGAGATCCAATTTTCGTTGATTCCGTGATCTCAACGCTTTATGTTATATAAAGGGTTGTACTGTAATAGTAGAAAGTTGGGAATCCTGAAGAAGAATGGTTGGTAACCTGTCATCCAAAATAATTTTGAAAGATCAAAATGATATGAGAGTTTATATGGGACATGATTTAAAAATTATTGTGACTGAATTTCTAAGGAACAAACAGAACAGGTGATTTAACAAAACTATCAGAATAGGCTGTTAAATAGGGGTATATCTTTTAATATAAGAAAATTTTAAGATTTGCACATGGATATAAGTAGAACGGCTGTCTATGTTTTACAGGGGGCAAAAATCCGAAATAGTAAGTGATCTAGGCGTATTAGTAAATGAGTATTTTAAAATGAATCATCAATGTACAGTGGCTAGCAAGAAAGCTAATAGAATATTGGGATATATCAGAAAAAGTGTTTCATCAAAATCTATGGATATAATCATGCTATTGTACAGAGGTTTGGTAAGGCCTCATCTTGAATATACAGTACAGTTTTGATCACCATATCTTACAAAATACATTGATTTGTTAGAGAAAATTCAGCACATGGTTTTCAGGCATGAATTATGAAGGCAGATTAAGAAATTTGAACATGTGTACTCTGTAAAAGAGAAGGGTTAAGATTTGAGTCAACTGTTCAAATTTATTATACAAGGCGATGCGGATGGTTTAGATTTTAATATGAGTGATAGAATGAGAGGTTATGTGTTTAAATTAAACAAATCCCATTTTAATCGGGAAGGGAGAAAACACTATTTCTATAATTGGGTAATAGACAAATGGAACAACTTGCCAGTGAATATTGTTAATTGTACAGGAGTAAAGGATTGTAAGAAGAAATTCCATATTCATTGGGGGATAGTTAGGAGATACTAGATGGACCAACCTTGTTGGGACTTGAGTCTGTTGTTGGTCGTCAATATTTGTATGATATGATATTATTTGTTTGCACAATTACTGTATATGAACCATCATCGTTCTTCCCCTGGACGCTTCATTTATATAATATGTTTGTTTTTGTTTTGTTGACGTTAACAAGGCATGAAACGAATGTTAAAATTAAACATATAAAACTAAAAGTAACGAAATGCAACGTCACAAGAGATTTATCCTGCGCAATTTACTCCAGGTGGAATGCGCTTCAACGCATGCTTTAGGAGGGTATTTAAGCCAAAATTATTTACTGAGCAGCCATTTGGCATACATTAAATATCAGTTAAACTCATTAAATTAATCCCCGAGCGCTCCCCTCTTCTGACGAAAGTGCCCGGATGTATTTTTAGACGGGAAATGGGTCTTCTCGCTTCGTTTGATGAGCCATTTCGTGCTCTGTTTAACAAGGGAATGCATGAACATGACAAATACTTCTGATTAGTTTTAACTATTGTTACTTATCGGAGCTTGGGTAATTTGAATAGGAGAAACTAGAGTTTCCATTGCAACTGAAAGCGATTCAAATTCGAAATAAATTGTGATTACGACTGTTACGCAATTGTAAAACTGAGAATACAACTAGGCCAAGTCCAATTTCTCTGTTCTGAGTTATCGATAACTCTATAGTATTTAGCTTTAGAGCTTTATCTTAATACAAATACAGAGATTGTGGCTACTAAACCAGAAAAGGTATATAGATACAGATATAAAGAAGAGTGCATGTGTGTTTGTATTTTATACAAATCTACAGTTTTATTCCAAGTTTGATGAAATTTTCCTCGTTTGACAGTCAAAACAAAAAGAAAATCACTACATGGGATTTCGAAAAACCACCCATAGTCTCTTCTCACCCCTTAAAGCAGAAATGATTTCTTACTAAATCCTCTAGATGGCAGCACGGTGAAGACACCAGCCAACACTCTACGTAGAATCCGCGCAACTCCGGGTACTTCAACTAGTATTATAATAAAAAAGACCAATATGTCGATGCATGGAAAATTCAAAAGTTTAAAGTCATTTCCGAAAAAAAAAAAACGTGGTGGCTATTGGTCACTTTATATTCTCAGCCCACCATTTTTAGAAATATAACTATTTTACACCGGTAGAAGGAAAGTTGGTCATAAACAAATTTGTTTTTTTTTAAATAACAGCTAAATTATTCGTTATGCATGTCATGTGAACAAAATGTCTCGAAAAAACTAATGTTATGACAATTGAATTTTGTATGCAACCTTCTGACTGTTACAACCCTATTTTTGCGATCTCGTATTATCGCCAGTTTTTCAAAGAACACGCAACATTTTTAAATTAAAAAAAAAATATTTTTCAAATATATTTTGGGAACAGTATAAGTTAAAAGTCATCTCTTTAAAAATAGACAAAATATTTTTTCTTGAAATTTTTTAAATAAATTAATTAAAATACCTTTTTAACCCACCAAAAGAGAAAGCAACTTTATAATTTGGCTAATTTACTGATCACTCAGAAGGTGCCGTATATGACAACAAAATGAGCATTTAATTTATTATAAAATTAAATCACGTAAAAAAAAAATCAACATTATTTTCGATTTTTTTTTTTTAGTAATTACGCAAAAACGGTTACTCTAAAATTGAAATATTTAATTGTTTGTATATGCTCTTAAGACTTGCATCGGTATAAATGCGTAGAAGTTATACAAATGGTTGAAGTTAGAATAATGATAAGCTCCCCTTCTTGAATCCATACCCGGTAACAATAACTAATTCAATGCAAATCTACCCAGTATATTTATAGAAAAACGAGCACAGTTAAAGGAGAAGTTTGCAATCCTAAAAACGAAATCGAAAAAAAAAATTCATCTTGTGGAGGGAATTTTAACAGAAGTACATAAAAATGTAAATGTTACACGCCCGTTTATTCATTTTTTTATTTTTTATAGAAACTTTTTATGTTAAGGCGTACTATTTAATCTTGTTCAATATAAATATAGAAAAATGTTATATTTAAAAGTATGGAAAGGAATAAACGTTGCCAAGATTTCATAAAAATTTATTCTATTGAATTTTGTTTATGGGAACACTGAAGGAACGAACCCAAAAAGGTTTCAAATTCCCGTAATCTTCAAAGAGTTTTTACAAAACTAGTTTCAGAAAATGGAGAATATAGTGTAGAAATGGTAACATCGTTACTAGTAAGTCATATTTTTGTTACAACGTTATTTTTTTTAAATAAAAATATTTTTTATATAAACGCTTTTATTAATATACTATTACTAATAGAGAAGTTTTTAAACTATAGGGCTTAAGGTCAAATATCCGTATTAACACAATATTAATTTTCTGCTGAAAGGAAAGCGGGGAATTTTGCTGATCTATATTTCTTCTTCTAAACCAGCGAATATTTTTTTTCAAATAAGGCATTTAAATAAATTACTATGTTCTAAATAAATGTATTGCGCCTTAGAAGTAAAACCACGTACATTTAAACTAAAGATTTAGCAGTCGTAGTTAGCGACAAAACCCAAGGTCAATGTTTTTTTCCTTTCTGGAGTGCAGCACCAAGAAAGTCATTTGCAATTAAAAGTATCATCGCTTACATTTTGTCGCCAACAACGGCTACTAAATCTTTGGTTTAAATATATGTGGTTTTACTTCCGACGATATTCTATATTATAAATTTAATTATTAATAAGTTTTTAAAAGGAAGTACACCAATAAAATCTTATATAATTATAAAAATGAAAGTTTGTGCCGTTATTAAAGCTTATCTCAAAAACGGCTAAACAGATCACAGTGAAATTTAGTACAGACAAAGAACTTACCATTGACCATGTTAAAGGCCAAATTTTAGATGCAACAAGTTGAAAAAAAAATTTAATTATGTTTTGTGGGTAAAACCCTTGAATGGCAACAGATTAAATTTGTTAAAATATATATTTTCAGCTAGTTATATAAAAAAAGCTTCTTAAATTACAGATCGCCTTTAGTATTAGTATGTAAAAATTATTGTTATTATACAAAAATCAGTATTATATGGAACAATTCAATGAAATGCTATTCCATTATTAACGAAAAATATAAAACATAACTCAGTATGTTTGCAGTTTTCAAAACAAAACATAAAAGTAAAATTGATTAATCACCAACACAGCACATACAAATATCTTCAGAGATAAATAACAATTTGATTAATTAAAATATTTTTGTATTTTATTTTAGAGATATCTGGAAGTTCCTGCGTTGCTAAGAACCCACTGAATTTAATCTGCTATTTTAAATTTTAATAAAATAAATAAAAAATCATGATTTCCGTTTTTTTATGCGAATGGGAAAGAAAGAATCAAATTGTTTACAAAATACTTTTTCGAAATAGTTATTGCCTAGAAATAAGCATTTAAAACTAAAGGTAATGTAATGCTGCGCATGCGCACTTTGTAAAATTGCGACTGTCGTGCTTAAGGGGGTCCGATACCTTCGACATTTTTTTTCTATTTTTATACTTGTACAATCCAATTTTTTTTCTCTTTCTAGATATGCATAAAAAACCATTTTAAGACGCTCAATTTTTTTTTAAATTGCACATTTATTTTTAAATTAAAATTTTAGTAAATTTTTTAACAATTTTAAAATTCCTACTCCTTTTTTGTTTTTCAATATTTTGAAGCAATTTTTTTATTTAAGATCTTGAATAATATGTAAATAGATGTATGCATTCAAATTTTGATTCAGATACATCACTTTAAAAAAATAAAATATATTAGAAATTTTGGAAAAAAAATTGACGAAAAAAAATAAAATTCCATTTTAAGTGGTTTTAAAAAACAAATTATGGTAAAAATAGGAAATCTGAATGCATACATCTATTTAAAATATATTTATCTTGCTATACACACAAAAATTATGATTTTAAGTATAATAATAAAAAAGCCTTAGCATTTTTAGTGTTCATTAAATATCAAAACCACGAACAGAGATATTTGCTTCTAAAGTTTACATATGATACAACTATGTTATAGGAACACATCATTAAAACATTCATAACTAAAAAAGTAATAGGAATTTTTTGAAGCAGTTTTTTGTGAGTTATTAAGATAAGTTTGAATATTATTTTTTAAATATAAAAAAAATGACTTTTTTTGCGAATTTCGGGTATCGGACCCCCTTAAATACTCGTTGACGAAAGCTACGTATAATATATTTCGGAGTAAAGAATAAAAAAGGAAGGTTCTCGATTTACAGATTTTTAATAGTGTAAAAACCATTACGGAAAGAACAACGCAAAAGTTAAAAAAAATCAATTTAATTTCGAACCAATTAATAACGTTAAATAAATTGGTTAAAAACTTAATAAAATTTATCACCAAGCGAGCAATCATAAAAAAATGCGGAGATTGCATACCAATTGTGCCACTTTCTGATAGTTAAAGTAAAATTAATCCCAGATACTATCTTACCAATAAAGTACGCACTAATAAATCTAATTAAATTTTAACCCATATAGTGAAAGAACAACAAATAATCAAAGTATTTTTAAATAAACTAACTTATCCAAAAGGGACATTGTGGCATAATTTTGTCTATTAACAACTACTGTCTCTTCATCATAAGAAAATCCAGAATAGAAATGCTGCCGGATATGACACAAAGAAAATATAACGAACCTTGATATACTAAAAGTTGAATAAGGCAACATGAAATACTAGACAAATTATAAAAGATTCCTCTAAAATATTTAAGAGAAAATACATTATCCATTGCGTAGAAATAACCGATTCTGCAAAACGTGTAGGCGGATATTGCTTTAGGCCATTTAGGGAATGCAGACTTTTGAAATGTCACTCAAAGGGCAAAGATTACAAATAAATAATCCAATTTTTTTTATACTCGTATCTGTTTGTTTTTTAATTCAGACATACAATTTTAAAATTGTTCCAAATGTGAGCAAGAACTTAATATTTATAAGATGTAAAAACTAAAATCAATTTGTAGCTTTAATTCGATGTTAGAAAATAATTAAATTTATTTAAATGAAAATGCTGTGTTTATTATATCTATTTATTGTAAAATAAACACCGATTCATTTGTATTTAGAGGAAATTAAATTAATGTATGGGTTTTAATTACAGATATATTCCCTAAGCTCAGTTTCTAAACCTGTGTGATTAAAAAAAGAAAACATGTCATAAACGTATGATTAGTAATTAAAATAAAATATTCTATGGTAATGCATATTAATCCTAGATCTCATTTAAAATGAATACGAAAATGCCTGTGGTAATCTAAATTAATAAAATTAAATAGAAGGGGGGGGGGGCTGAGTTTTTCCGTGTAATCTCAGAAAATAATCATCCGATTTTGAGATTGATGAGATTCGATGATTGATGAGATTTGATGATTGATGAGATTTTGTACAATCATTGTTTTAATTCGTAAAAATATTCCAACTTAGAAATGGATTTAAAACTATCAAAATGTTTTCATTATAAACTTTTCAGTTTACACGTAAAAATCCAATTTCGTGAATATCCTATTCTCAGCATATGGTGAACCAAACTTGCTATTTTTCCAAGTTTAACATAACAGTTGATGGAAAAGTTTGACATTTCTGTGACGATACCATAAAAAGAAACCGATTTATTACAATTTAAATTTATTTCTTCCCAATCATTCTTTGCTATAAAGTTAAACAGCACAACATTTTATTGTGGGCATCGATTTTGGTAATTGTTTAATGAAATAAGCTGATCTCGTGGTGGCCCAATGTTATAATTTTTTTTAGGATAATATAGATTTTCAAGAAAAATTAAATTTGAAAAATAGTAAAACCGTTATAATTATATTTATACGTTGTTAAAAATAGGTACTAAAAATAAGTAAAATGTACTTATTTTTGAGTACATTAAATGTTTATCATGCCACCGAATACATAAAGTTTCATTTTTGAAAAAGACATGTACTAAATTTTTTTTTAATGTATAAAAAAGCAGTATCTAGGCTGTTTTCATAAATCCTTTTCGATAAATACCAACAATTACAACCAAGACTTACCGGGAATCAAACCCAGATCCTGCGGCATCGCAGTCCAGCTCGGTATCCGTTGTACGTGGCGACGTGAAGAAGTTATAAACAGAAGTCATGTTAAAAAAGTGTGCTAAAAGAATGGAAAGTAAGATAATAGAATTGTAATAACTCAGTTTCCATTTAAGCAATCGACTTCAAATAATATGCAAAACCATCTGCTGAACAACTACTTTAAGTTTGTCAGGTCGCTTTGTTAAGATGACTTGAACAGAAGCTGGCATTTGCAATATTAAATCACACTGCTCATTTTTGAGAAAGTACGATTACTTAAATACGAGTACGTCATTGCTCAATTACGATGAAATTGTACTCAAAGAAAAACAAGTATGTTCAGGTACTCATTTTTTAGTATCTTTTATTTTATAGTAAATATTTAAATTTAATAAGGTTTTGGTTTGTTTAACTATATGGTGCGTAGCTTCAACTAACCCTTTCTGAAGAATTGGTAATTTTTACTAGCTTCAGAATATAATTATTACAATGGAATCAAACAAATATCCGCAAACGACTATTCCCACATATACCCCGACTCATAAATATTCACTTTAATCTCCCGAAGTAAATTGCACCCATTCGAATTCACATTCTGTTTATCAAAAACTTGAATCGTTTTACTATTTAAAATATTATTCCAATTCAGATTCTAAGCTAATCCCTCTACACTAAAAGGTTCTAAATGGAATTAAAATAATTATTTAAAGTTTATTTAACCGTCACCCGAAAGCCGTGGTTATAAATGTCAATGTTGTGACATGTAGGCGACTAACTTCAGCTCCAGACTGTTCGATTTCTCGCTAATGGACGCAATTAGCATTTGCATTACTCCTCGTGGGTTCGGATAACCTAACTAAATCGTTGGACCTCGCTTAAAGCTTTAAGACAACTTACGCAAAAGTTTTAGTTTAAGATGTTTTATTTCATAATTTATCAGTATTATATTTGTATTATGATAAATGAAGAGGGTGCCATGAAACTTAGTTTTGTGAAGGAATGGAAAACAGGCTCTTTAGTTGAAATAAAAATAAAACAATTAAGTCTTCTAATTTTTTTAAGTGTGGTTTTGATGTTTTAAAGAAAAATTTATTTATTCATATTTTAGTTAGTTATATATAAATATTAAAAAAATAAATGTATTTACTGCATATAGAATAAATAAAAAGTCCCATTTGATCTTCATCGCCTACAAGGTATATTTGTAGATATATGTCAAATAATAATATTAGTAATTTTAATAATATGCTAAATAGTTTTTAAATCTCCAACTATATTTGCCATTATTTGTTGAATTGACATTTCAATATTTTTTTATTAAGAAATTTCAAAGATAAATAATAATAATTGCCCATAATAAGAGCCATGGGCATGATTTCTCGGTAAAACTTGTGAACTCAAAGAAATAAAAATATTAATACTTAAAAGGATTTTTAAATATAGTAAACTGTCGCGGATACGGTGCAATTAAACATTATTAAAAGATCATTACTAAAAGATAGACAGAGTAAACAAAAATATTCAGTGATAAATATCAGAAAAAATAATGCATTTATTTATTATATATGGATTTTGATAATGGAATAGTCATACATATAATCGTTTAAAAAAATTCTATTATAATCACTGAGCTAGAATAATATAACTATAAGCACTAGAGAAAGTACTAAACGTCACCAAGCACTTTACTCTTTTTTGAACGACGGTATAAAAAATATCCCTTTGCATAGGTTTGCTTACATTTAAAAACACATTTTTGGCTTTCAAAAATACATTAGATATTAGATATTTAAAGATTTTACATACTTACTGACAAGAAAAGACAAAAGGCACCTAAAAAAACAGTTTTAAACATTTTTGTGACGTCACGTAAAACTGCCGCATAACCAGGGATGAATGTTTTCTTTTCCTTTCTTTTGAATTATATGCATCCGTTTGGCACGGTAAAAAACATTGTCGCTCAATGGGAGTCCTCGCTCCAGTGTTTATAATTATATTTTAGCTCAGTGATCATAATAAATATAAAACAAGTATAAGTCGGCAATAAATTATATTAGAAAGTAAAATAAATCATAACGTAAAAATAAAAAGACTACTTTAAGACTATTTATATCTATATATATAATACCAAGAAAAACTTGTTTTAATTAATTTTTAATTTAGATATTCTATTTAAATATTTTAGATAGAATCATCTAATCATTCTACATAATGATTAGATGATGATGAATCTACATAAAGTATTATTTTGTTATTTTATTATAAGCAGAAAAATATAGTTATAATATACAATCAGGAAATCCTTTTTCTTTCTTTCCCTTTCTTTAATCCTTTTTCTTTAATAAATATAAAACAAGTATAAGTCGGCAATAAATTATACTAGAAAGTAAAATAAATCATAACTTAAAAATAAAATGACTACTTTAAGACTATTTATATCTATATCTATATAATACCAAGAAAAACTTTTTTTAAGAATATATATATATATATATATATATATATATATATATATATATATATATATATATATATATATATATATATATATATATATATATATATATATATATATATATATATATATATATATATATATATATATATATATATATATATATATATATATATATATATATATATATCAAGGAAAACTTTTTTTTAAATTAATTTTTAATTTAGTTATTGTATTTAACTATTTTAGAGAAACTCATCTAATCTACATGAAGAATTATTTTGTTCTTTTATTATAAGCAGAAAAACATAGTTATAATATACAATCAGGAAATCCTTTTTCTCTCTTTATCCATTCATTTTTATATCTTCCAGAAACATTTACTTCCTCAACGTGTGTTACACAAGGTTCATAAAAAAGATATTTCTTCCTACCGTGGAAGGCAATTTCCGTAATAAGCAACGGTACCTTTTAAAAGGGGTTTTAGAAAAGATGGTAGCAAGTTTCATTTTCTAGATACCAGAACTTGTGCATAATTTTATCTAAATTTATTATCTCCACTTATTAACGAAAAAGTTTATTAATTCCCGATAATTTGAAAGGAAGCTATGAAATTTTCAAAGTAATTTTTTTTATAGGTTATGTATTTAAACATTTTTGCATAATAAAAAATGAATTGAGTAGTTTAAATAAATTTGGGATTATTATTAACTAGTAGGTAAAGATATATTAAAATATTGATTTCAGCCGACCGTCGTTTTTCTCTAATTTTGCTGATATTGTTATAATATTTTCCACATATATATGCAAAACATATTAACATGGTAAAAAAATTATATATAATTCTTATTTTTAAAAATAAAAAATTACAAAAACGTGAAATTTTTTTCTATACAAGTCAATAAAATATTTTCTGAATAACTATAAATTCGAATTTTTATAAACAAATTAATGCGGCTAATAAACTATTATTACAGATTTTTGTTATTTCCAAAACATTTTTTTTTAAATTGAAAAAAAAAATATTTTACTGTTTAAACTATTTTTTTTAAAAACACTAAAATATATATATATTCTATATATTACTAATACCTAAAAACAAATACAAAAGTAATATGTTTGAAAATACGCTGCAGAAAATTCGAAGCAGTTTCTTCAAATAGAACTGAACTTATATCAATTTAAACTCGATCAAATATGAAAAAAGTAATCAAGGAAAAACGTATTCAGACAATCTTGTTCCAAAACTTAACATAGATTTGTAAATAATAACTAGTTGTATTTAACGTAGAAATATAATTTTGGTGTCGTTCGTTTCAAAATAAAACGGCCTATTATTTAAATTAAAAAAATATTTTTGGATTTATTTGATGATTTGGTGACCCATACCTTTTTAACTATTCATTCTTCTGCATTCCACTCACATAGATAGGAAAATCTCAAATCGAATGTCTATTTGCGTTCGAGTGATCATTTTCGATCATAAAATGAGCTTTCATCAAATTGATATCTTATCGATTTCAGATCGACTGCTTTAAAAAAAAGGATTAGCGGAGCTCGGCATTGTTCTTCCGAATCCCCGTTCCTCACAGTTATAATGAGGAGCGGTTATGGTTGCCAACGCCCATCGGGGATTCTAAAGCGTCATTGACCCTTCGCCGTACACCCCCCAAAAGTGTTGTCATTATCTTAAAAGAAGCCATTATCTTATGCATTGTGTATGACATGGAATGAAATTAGAATATAATAGTTCTCTTATCATTAATCGTTTAAAAGGTTTTGATGTGAAACGTCTTTAAAATCAGCTATAACGGGTATCAATAGAAACGCCATGTTGCACCACTCTGATTCGAACTCAGTGACATATTTTGGTTGGTTGGATGGGGTTTTATGGCGCAACAGCCAGTTATGGCTGTTGCGCCAAGTGCTGCGCCAAATGACGTATTTGGTCTCTCGTTTGATTGGCAGTCCGGCGTCGTTGCGTGTAAGTAAAAACTTTCAATAAAGTAACAAAAAAAACGCATCGGATGTGAATAGGATATAAGAATCAAAACAAGACTGCTTGTTTATCTTCCTTCTGCTTCTGAGAAACAACCAGAAGATTTTATGGCGCACGAGCAAGATATGGGTAAATTGAGCCAAGTGACACATTTTGTCTCTCGTTTGATTGGCAATCGTGCGTCGTTGCGTGTAAGTAAAAACTGTCAATATAGTTAAAAACATACCGAGTGTGAGTAGGATATAAGAATCAAAACAAAACTGTTTGTTTATCTTCCTTCTGCTTCTGAGAAACAACCAGAAGATTTTATGGCGCAAGAGCAAGATATGGCTAAATTGAGCCAAGTGACACATTTGGTCTTTCGTTTGGTTGACAAACGGGCGTCTTTGCTTCTAAGTAAAAACTTTCCATAAAGCAAAAAACGTACCGGATGTGAATAGGGTTTAAGAACCAAAACAAAACTACTTGTTTATCTTCTTTCTGCTTCTGAAAAATAGCCAGGAGATTTTATGGCGCAACAGCCAGTTATGGCTAAGCTGCACCAAGTTACATGTTTTTAGTCTCTCGTTTGATTGGCAATCGGGCGTCGTTGCGAGTAAGTAAAAACTTTCAATAAAACAAAAAACGTACCGGGTGTAAATAGGATACAAGAATCAAAACAAAACTGCTTGTTTATCTTCCTTCTGAAAAACAGCCAGAAGATTTTATGGCGCAAGAGCCAGATATGGCTAAATTGAGCCAAGTGACATATTTGGTTTCTCGTTTGATTGACAATCGGGCGTCTTTGCTTCTAAGTAAAAACTTTCCATAAAGCAAAAAACGTACCGGGTGTGAATAGGATATAAGAACCAAAACAAAACTTCTCGTTTATCTTTCTTCTACTTCTGAAAAATAGCCAGGAGATTTTATGCCGCAACAGTCAGTTATGGCTAAGCTGCACCAAGTGTCATGTTTTTGGTCTCTCGTTTGATTGGCAATCAGGCGTCGTTGCGAGTAAGTAAAAACTTTCAATAAAACAAAAAACGTACCGGGTGTAAATAGGATACAAGAATCAAAACAAAACTGCTTGTTTATCTTCCTTCTGAAAAACAGCCAGAAGATTTTATGGCGCAAGAGCCAGATATGGCTAAATTGAGCCAAGTGACATATTTGGTTTCTCGTTTGATTGACAATCGGGCGTCTTTGCTTCTAAGTAAAAACTTTCCATAAAGCAAAAAACGTACCGGGTGTGAATAGGATATAAGAACCAAAACAAAACTTCTCGTTTATCTTTCTTCTACTTCTGAAAAATAGCCAGGAGATTTTATGCCGCAACAGTCAGTTATGGCTAAGCTGCACCAAGTGTCATGTTTTTGGTCTCTCGTTTGATTGGCAATCGGGCGTCGTTGCGAGTAAGTAAAAACTTTCAATAAAACAAAAAACGTACCGGGTGTAAATAGGATACAAGAATCAAAACAAAACTGCTTGTTTATCTTCCTTCTGAAAAACAGCCAGAAGATTTTATGGCGCAAGAGCCAGATATGGCTAAATTGAGCCAAGTGACATATTTGGTTTCTCGTTTGATTGACAATCGGGCGTCTTTGCTTCTAAGTAAAAACTTTCCATAAAGCAAAAAACGTACCGGGTGTGAATAGGATATAAGAACCAAAACAAAACTTCTCGTTTATCTTTCTTCTACTTCTGAAAAATAGCCAGGAGATTTTATGCCGCAACAGTCAGTTATGGCTAAGCTGCACCAAGTGTCATGTTTTTGGTCTCTCGTTTGATTGGCAATCGGGCGTCGTTGCGAGTAAGTAAAAACTTTCAATAAAACAAAAAACGTACCGGGTGTAAATAGGATACAAGAATCAAAACAAAACTGCTTGTTTATCTTCCTTCTGAAAAACAGCCAGAAGATTTTATGGCGCAAGAGCCAGATATGGCTAAATTGAGCCAAGTGACATATTTGGTTTCTCGTTTGATTGACAATCGGGCGTCTTTGCTTCTAAGTAAAAACTTTCCATAAAGCAAAAAACGTACCGGGTGTAAATAGGATACAAGAATCAAAACAAAACTGCTTGTTTATCTTCCTTCTGAAAAACAGCCAGAAGATTTTATGGCGCAAGAGCCAGATATGGCTAAATTGAGCCAAGTGACATATTTGGTTTCTCGTTTGATTGACAATCGGGCGTCTTTGCTTCTAAGTAAAAACTTTCCATAAAGCAAAAAACGTACCGGGTGTGAATAGGATATAAGAACCAAAACAAAACTTCTCGTTTATCTTTCTTCTACTTCTGAAAAATAGCCAGGAGATTTTATGCCGCAACAGTCAGTTATGGCTAAGCTGCACCAAGTGTCATGTTTTTGGTCTCTCGTTTGATTGGCAATCAGGCGTCGTTGCGAGTAAGTAAAAACTTTCAATAAAACAAAAAACGTACCGGGTGTAAATAGGATACAAGAATCAAAACAAAACTGCTTGTTTATCTTCCTTCTGAAAAACAGCCAGAAGATTTTATGGCGCAAGAGCCAGATATGGCTAAATTGAGCCAAGTGACATATTTGGTTTCTCGTTTGATTGACAATCGGGCGTCTTTGCTTCTAAGTAAAAACTTTCCATAAAGCAAAAAACGTACCGGGTGTGAATAGGATATAAGAACCAAAACAAAACTTCTCGTTTATCTTTCTTCTACTTCTGAAAAATAGCCAGGAGATTTTATGCCGCAACAGTCAGTTATGGCTAAGCTGCACCAAGTGTCATGTTTTTGGTCTCTCGTTTGATTGGCAATCGGGCGTCGTTGCGAGTAAGTAAAAACTTTCAATAAAACAAAAAACGTACCGGGTGTAAATAGGATACAAGAATCAAAACAAAACTGCTTGTTTATCTTCCTTCTGAAAAACAGCCAGAAGATTTTATGGCGCAAGAGCCAGATATGGCTAAATTGAGCCAAGTGACATATTTGGTTTCTCGTTTGATTGACAATCGGGCGTCTTTGCTTCTAAGTAAAAACTTTCCATAAAGCAAAAAACGTACCGGGTGTAAATAGGATACAAGAATCAAAACAAAACTGCTTGTTTATCTTCCTTCTGAAAAACAGCCAGAAGATTTTATGGCGCAAGAGCCAGATATGGCTAAATTGAGCCAAGTGACATATTTGGTTTCTCGTTTGATTGACAATCGGGCGTCTTTGCTTCTAAGTAAAAACTTTCCATAAAGCAAAAAACGTACCGGGTGTGAATAGGATATAAGAACCAAAACAAAACTTCTCGTTTATCTTTCTTCTACTTCTGAAAAATAGCCAGGAGATTTTATGCCGCAACAGTCAGTTATGGCTAAGCTGCACCAAGTGTCATGTTTTTGGTCTCTCGTTTGATTGGCAATCAGGCGTCGTTGCGAGTAAGTAAAAACTTTCAATAAAACAAAAAACGTACCGGGTGTAAATAGGATACAAGAATCAAAACAAAACTGCTTGTTTATCTTCCTTCTGAAAAACAGCCAGAAGATTTTATAGCGCAAGAGCCAGATATGGCTAAATTGAGCCAAGTGACATATTTGGTTTCTCGTTTGATTGACAATCGGGCGTCTTTGCTTCTAAGTAAAAACTTTCCATAAAGCAAAAAACGTACCGGGTGTGAATAGGATATAAGAACCAAAACAAAACTTCTCGTTTATCTTTCTTCTACTTCTGAAAAATAGCCAGGAGATTTTATGGCGCAACAGCCAGTTATGGCTAAGCTGCACCAAGTGTCATGTTTTTGGTCTCTCGTTTGATTGGCAATCGGGCGTCGTCGCGTGTATATACTTTAAATAAAGCAAAGAACGTACCGGGTGTGAATAGGGATACACGATTCAAAACAAAACTGCTTGTAAATCTTCCTTCTGCTGGCGAGGTTTTTAGCTTTTAAATCAATTTCTATTATCTTCTGAAATGGCATTTTATTTATAATCTTCTGGCTGTGCTCTTGACAGCCATATCAGATTTATTTCTAACCCTTTGAGCGGATAGAAAGAGGGCAAAATTTTATAGTTGATTTCTCTGCGAAATAGTTTAGTTTTTATATTTTCTATGCATTTCTATATTACATATGCTTTAAATTTTGTTGTTTTAATAGGTATAGCTTCCAAAAAACACTCCAACTTTTAAGATAAGAAAAATATTTCAACATTGAATATTTCTATCAATTTAAAGTTTGTGGTTTTTCTAGAAAAACTGAAAATCCATGGACGACTTCAGCCGTCCAGCTCCATCAAAGAGCTAAAGAATGTTTGCTTTAACTCACGTTTATTAATCTAACTATAGTTAAATAAATATTTAGGACTGAAATAATTTACCGAGAACCTCAGAGACACGGAACCTAACCACTTCAGTTGGAAATTAGATAGTTTAATATTTTTCTGTATTTCCCTATGACCCCTGTTCTGCATCGCGCATATATTTTTAAATTTCACAATAAGCTAAGAATGCAATTAGAAGCTCCTTAGGAGGTTAAAGAACTAAAAAACTTTGAATTGGAAGAAACAGTTCTCTAACATTTACACAAACGAAGCTTCTTTTATCCGATTACCTGGCATTCCAATATAGAAACTGTTTTATACAATCGTTTTGGTGCTAATTTTAAATAACTTTAATATCAATGTAGTCTAAAAGGGCAACTGACATTAGTATTTATTTCGGTATTGAAATTCGATGTATTTCCCGAAATACTAAAAATATTAGTAAATTTTCTTTTTTTTAAAATTGATAATTGTTTTCTAATGACAATGTGTTTTTATTAATTGAATCGGAATCAATGTATCTTTAGTTTAATTAATGAAAAATGTGTAATCCTAAAAACATAAAACTAATTTTACTATATATTCTTCTGTGTATAAAATAAAACGCATTAAGCATCCGAAATAATTATTTATACCTGCGATAAAATTAATTTACCTTTTTCTAAACTTTGTCACTTTTCCTGCAACCGCCACTATTAATCTAAAGTCCTCCTGCATATTAATGATTCGTTTTTCACCAAAGATTGATGAACAAAATATTTTAAAAACTTTCTTAATATTCCCTAGTAGTATATTTACTAAATATGCAAGGATGCCATTCCCTTGACCAAACATCAGAAAGTCGTAGAATGGATTGATTCTCTGACTTTAGGAATTATACGATATTTTGGATTTTAGAAAAAACATAATTCTATGAAGTACATTTTTAATACACTTTAATTTTAAAATTATTGGACTTTTTAACCGACTGTCCAACCAAAACCGCCAAAGCGCGAAAAAAAGGAGAGGTTATCAATTCGACTGTTATGTATTTTTTTTATGTATGTTAATTTTTGTTCAATTCAGATATCTGGAAAATCCTTTTTTTTTTTTGGATAGGGGATATTTCACTTGGGCACCTTTTGAAAAAAAAATATCTGGTTATCCGGCATTTAAATATTCGGAATTCCCAATTAACCGGACTTTTTAAAAAAAATATTTTCCATATATATATTCCGTATATTTAAAATTATATTTCGATTTTTTTTTTGTAAAATAGAGAAAAATCCACTTTTGCAAAAAACAATAAAAAAAATATAAATCGGTTTTCCGGGAGTTTTAAATCCGGAAATATCGATTAACCAGACTTTTTTTTTAACAATTTCTCGCGATTTCAAAATAATTTCATTGTTTAATAAAGATTGTACAAAAATGGCATTTTGTTTACCCGGCATTTATTAGCTTGGATAGGTATTGCTTTACAATATACATTGTTGAGACAATATAGTTGTGTTTACCCGGCATTTATTAAACCGGATCCGAGACGGGAAAAATGTGAGCAACAACTTGAATTTCTTAGTGAATAATAGCAGGGAGTTAAACCCCCTGCCAAATTAAAAAAGGAAATTTTCCATAAGGGGTACGACAAACTAGGAATTTACCAAAACATAAATTAAGTTAATTAAATCTTTGAAACAACACACATTTCTTGAATGTTGTAATATAAAAAAAATTCCAGTTAAAAAAAGTAGTAATCAGAAAACGACGATTTACTTAATTTGTCTGATATGAGAGCAGTATTAAAACACAAACTATTGATAGAAAAGTCATACCAGTTGTAGATAAATATGCATACATAATTGTAACTTGCTATTTACACCCAATAATAATAATAGTTAAGCACATTACACATTGATCCTATTTTGAATACATCTACTTTCAAAAATATATATTTCGTTCTTCAAATTTAAAGATTTCAATTACAAAAGTTAGTATCATACACAGTTCGGAAAGTGTGCAAAGCACCAAACTGAAGATATGTTATTTTCCACGACTTGCTTCAAACTACTAAGAACGCAGTGTATTTTCCCATGTTAAATAAACTAGCGTGAATTATTCGCGCCTTTTCCTGTGCATCAAATTATTTTACCCAAATAAGTATATACAAAATCTTACATTATTTAAACATTACTCGTTTTTCCAAATAAAGGTACATTTTAATTAATTGTTAAATTAAGCAATTTGAAATAGTTACGTACATTCAAAATGTAAAAAATGCAGCAACGTACACGCACATAGCAAAGTTAGGCAACCCCAGTAATACACAAACAATGCGCGGAAAATTCTAGTTGAGTTACAAGATTGAAAATACTAATAAATTTCAAAACCCAAATTAACAACTCAACAGAATACACTGACAAAACAGCAAAATAAAACAATTTAAGATACTATCTACATAAAAAAAAGATATTTTTAGGATAGTATATTGACAGAGCAAAGTTATTGAACCTCAAAATTTTCAAATACGTCGCACACTATGCAATAATGAAAAGAAAATCTACAAGATATAAATTGCTAATCAATTTCAAAACCCATATAATTTAATCAACAAGAAACATTAACAAAACTATACTAAACAAATGATTTTCAAAGTACTACTTACATAGAAAACAAATTAAAAGCATTTAGGATTGTATACGCAGATCAAAGTTAGGCAACCTCAGAATCCCTCATACAATTCCCAACAAAAATCAAAGGCAAATTAAAATATGCACAAAGCTAATCAATTTAAAAACCGACATAAATTACTCAATAAAAGTGTATCAAACAAAAAATTGTAAAAAAAATACTGTCTGCATACAAAACGAATTTCAGATGTTTAGGATTGTATACACACATCAAAGTTAGGCAACCTTAGTATTCCACACACAATTCCCAACAAAAATCAAAGGCAAATTATAATATTCACAAAGCTAATCAATTTCAAAACCCACATAAATTACCCAACAAAACTAAACAATAGAATTTTAAGATACTGTCTGCATACAAAACAAATTTCAGATGTTTAGGATTGTATACACACATCAAAGTTAGGCAACCTTAGTATCCCACATACAATTTCCAACAATATTAAATACAAATTTATAAGATTCACATTGATATCAATGATTATTTTTGTACAAAATGTACTCACAGTAAGTTTCCTTGGCGAGCTTCGCCACCACTTCGCTCTTCAGCTTGCTGTTTCCCTTGCCCATGTTGCGAAATACGGAGGACCCACGAGTAATGGACAACAGTCACCTGCGAAGATTCGCATTCCTCTGGCGAACAGGGGCTGCTCCGCTACACAAGCCCCTGCTTCCATCCACAGCGACATCTGCAGGGGCGGTGAATCAATAAATACAGGGAATAAAGGGGCTTCAATTGGGGGAACCGACACCGTGTTGCTTTATGAAGGAGCCCCGAGTTTGGTTTTTTTTCCTTTTTGATTCGTATCACACAATTATTGTTTTTGTTTTACAATTATATATTTACTTTTTAATTTGAAAAGGTTTGGTTTGGTTAATTAACGTCGCACTAGAGCTGCACAGTGGGCTATTGGCGACGGTTTGTGGTCTATCTCAAAGGAAAGACCCCGGAACAATGCCTCGTACTTTTGGTTGGTTTGGTTAATTAACGTAGCACTAGCGATGCACAGTGGGCTACTGGCGACGGTTCGGGACCTATCTTGAAGGAAAGACCCTTGAACGATGCCTCGTATTTTTGAACCATGGTCAGATGACGTGGCAACACCTGAGCTGGCGCACAACGCATTCAATAGACGTCGGGACTTTGGACCTCGATCAGATTTATCTTGCACCTGTCCCGTATGCACGCCGATAATTTTTGTGGATGTTCTGGACAAGTATTCTAGTATTTTGTAGCGAAGCTGGCAACCCTCCGATCACAAGATCACTACTTTTTTTTTATTTTTCCTTGTTAAGTCCGCCGCACGTGATCAAACCAGGAATCCTCTGAATTCCAGGTGACGCCTACACGTATTTTTGAATTAATGTAATATGACGTGGATAACACCTGAGCTGGCAAATCAAAGATCTTGCTAAAACAATTTGATCCTTGATGCTCACCAAGTATCAACTATGTAGATGGGGGTAATGTATGTTAAATCTACCTTGGTTAAAATTACGGTGGGTATGATGTTCAAATTTAGAGAGTTTTAGTGATATCTCAGGTGTTGTATTAGTCATCGGACTATAGTTCAAAATTACGAGACTTTGCCCCTGGTTTTTTCCTTCGGGATATACCAAGCCTCCGTGGCCGAGTGGATAATCGCGTGTATACGGGACTGGTGCACGATAAATCTGATAGGGGGCCAAAACCCCAACGTCTATTGAAGGTGTTGTATGCCAGTTCAGGTGTTGTTCTCGTCATCTGACCATGGTTCAAAAATACGAGGCATGGTTCCCGGGTTTTTCCTTCGAGATAGACCAAGAACCGTCGCCAATAGCCCACTGTGCAGCTCTAGTGCGACGTTAATTAACAAAACCAAAAAAAATATTGTTAACGGTTTGGTTTGGTTAAGCAAATGTCGCACTAGAGCTGTACATTGGGCTTTTGGCGACGGTTCGGGGCCTATCCCGAAGGGAAGATCCGAGAACAATGCCTCGTATTTTTAAACCATGGCCAGGTGACGGTTTGGTTTGGTTTTGTTAATTAACGTCGCACTAGAGCTGCACAATGGGCTATTGGCGACGGTTCGGGGTCAATCTAGAAGGAAAAACCCGGGAACACATACACAATCACACACACATTCATACATGCACCTCGTTATTTTAGAACCATGGTCAGATGACGAGGGAACACCTTAACTGGCACCCAACGCCTTCAATAGACATCCGGACTATGGACCCCGATCAGATTTATCGTGCACCAGTCCCATATACACGCCAGTATAATTTGTTGGATATTCTGGATCACTACTTTTTTACTTTTCTATGTCAAGTCCATTGCACGGATTCGAACCACCAATCCTTTGCTTAATAGCTGAACGCCTTACCAACTGAGCAACTGGGGCTCTGTGACGGTTTGGGATATATCCCAACGGAAACACCCGAGATCAATGCCTCGTAACTTTGAACCCTGGTTAGATGACGAGAATGGCAATTAATTTGGCACCCCAAGCATCTGATTAGGGTGAGAGTATGGTTGCACCAAGACAAATATAACGTGCACCAGTTAGAAAGGCGTTCAGCTACTAATCAGAGGATTGGTGGTTCGAATCCGTGCAATGGATTTGACATAGAAAAGTAAAAAAAAGTAGTGATCTTGCGATCGGAAGGTTGCCAGCTTCGCTACAAAAATACTAGAAAGTCGTCCAGAATATCCAACAAATTTATACTGGCGTGTATACGGAACTGGTGCACGATAAATCTGATCGGGGTCCATAGTCCCGACGTCTATTGAAGGCGTTGGGTGCCAGTTCAGGTGTTTCTTCGTCATCTGACCATGGTTCTAAAATAACGAGGTGCATGTATGAATGTGTGTGTGAATGTGTTCCCGGGTCTTTCCTTCGAGATTGACTCCGAACCGTCGCCAATAGCCAACTGTGCAGCTCTAGTGCGACGTTAATTAACAAAACCAAACCAAACCAAAACCCCTATATACGGCGCATGTTTTTTTTTTGTGGATGAAGAGAAACGAAAAGTCAACCCTCCGATCACGATCTCGCTGCACTCTCCAAGTTAAAATTCCACCCACTGATCAACTGTAACTTCTAGATTGGACAAGGCAGTTTGTCGACTTGAAGTCATTTGATGGTTAGAAATCTGTACACCCACTTCCATTTCTACCTCTGTATTTCGTATGTTCATTCTAAAATATGTCGAATTGTAGTAGTTTTGGCTGGTTTTTTTTAATTTTTATTTGAAACTCATTTTAAACTTCAATTGTTTGAAATCCATTTTAACCAATAATAAGTGGATAACAGGCAAAAACAAAAACTATGTTTTTGGCGATCTACAAATTAATTTTATATTTGGAAAATATAATATATAAACGCATTTAACATTTCTAAACGATTTGACATTAAAACTACTCTACAAAATCACTTTTCAAAATTAGTTGGGGTACAGTGTATGTCTGCTTACAATATGGCTTCAACCGCGGGCATAAAGGGAACTGCTTATGAGAATTCCGGAAGTTTTACTTAGAATTCAGTGATTCCATCCCAAATCCCACCACTGATCTCTAACTGTAACTTCAGGATTCGGCAAGATTTTTTTGTTGACTTGAACCCACTGAACTGTAACTGTCTGGTAACTTCTGGAAGTCTCAAACCTTGTTTCCTCTATGGGCGCGCGTTGAAGCCAATTGAAAGCAGCCATGCTGTGCCCCAATATGTTAAGTGGGGATCAAGTGGTGTGTTTTTTTACCATAGCATTGTAAAAATATTAAATGTATATAAATATTATATTTTCTTTTGATAGAATTAATTTTTATATTGCCAAACAAATAGTTTTTGCTCTTGTTTTTATCTACTTCGACTTTGACTTGCAAATGACTTTCTATTTTAATAGCAGATTGCATTTAAAATGGGTTTAAAAAGAAAATAAAAAATACTCAGCCAAAAGCAATACACGTCAGCTTATTTTAACATGAAAATTATACGAAATATTGCGGTAGCAAAGAAAGTGGGGCACATCATGACTGTCTCTACATCGGCTTCAAGTCAACAAAATGTCTTGCCTTATCCAGAAGTTATTGTTAGAGATCAGTGAGTGCTTGAAGCCAATGTGGAAGCAGCCATGCTGTGTCCTACTTTCATCGGTTTCGCAATATTTCGTATATTTTTCATTGTAAAATAAGCCGACATGTATTGCTTTGGGCTGAAATTTTTCTATTTTCTTTTTAAAAGCAATCTGCCATTAAAATAGAAAATCATTTGCAAGTCAAAGTCGAAGTAGTTGAAAAGCAAGAGCACAAACTATTTTTTTTTCGATATAAAAATTCAATAAGAACAAAATATAATAATTATATACATTTAATAGTTCTACATCGCTATGATATTAAAAAACACCACCAAATCACTTTAAAAAAACGTTGGGACACAGTATGGCTGCTACCGCATTGGCTTCAACGCGCCCATAGATGAAACAAGTTTTGAGCCTTCCAGAAGTTACAGTTAGAGTTCAGTGCATCCCACTGATGTGAAGAGTAGAACTCTTTATCACTGGGCCAACCGCTGTTCCTTTTACATATAGGATTGTTAGACGAAGCAAAAATATCACCTCGAATAATTTCCGTGATAGAAATCAGTATATACAAATTTTAACTTTTTCTTAAGCCTATTTCAGATTCATTTCACGAAGAATCCGTTCCTCACGCGAAACCCAAACAGTTATGTCATTAGAAAGCTTAAAAATCGCGTGCCTTTAGGCCGCTTTTACATTTAACGACACGACACCGATAAATCGTGAACGATCGCGAAGGTACGACACAACGTTTTATCGTATCGTCTGGTGGTCAGTTTTTCATTGCACCGATATCGTTCGCCGAAACCGACAATTTTTACATTCAGTTCGTATTCGTCTGTTGTCGAGAGTACATCTATTCTCGATATGGCGCATCGCAACAAATTACATTATAACAAACTGCGAGTGTTGTATTTGCTGTAATTAAAAAGAAAGAAGAGATCAATAACAAAAACGCTTCTAGGTGCATGATATCATCAAAGCAAGACATGTTGAAGGAGATTTTTATGTTTTATTTGAACATATACAAAAAGCTAGAGCTAACCACTAGAGCTGCACAGTGGGCTATTGGCGACGGTTTGACTAAATATTGCTTCCCAAGCCTTTTTTCGAACAATCTTGTTCTTGTAAAATTCATCTCGCTTTATCCCAAATACAGGTCTTTACTTCCACTAATACACACAAGTTCACAATATCGAACTTAAAAGCCATATTGATAATATAAATAAAAAAAAACACAGTATACTATAGCAGACGGCAATAAGTTTTTCGGAAACAAACTCAAAATGTCGTTACGATGAAGTAGGGAAGGCGCGTGCCCACGATAAAACGTTCCGATAAATTGTATCGTCTGATCGGCAACGACAATATCGTTATCGTATCGGCTAGTTAAAAAGCGCCCGGCTTCGTATGTGTATTTTGCGTACCCCGATATCGTGCCGCTGAAATCGTATACGATTTATCGGTGTCGTGTCGTTAAATGTAAAAGCGGCCTTAACTGTTTATACCCCTTGATTTTGGAAAGAATCCAACCGAAGAAAAAACAACGGATTTTGTCAGGCTGAGGTTGACGTTACTTTATTGTTTTGGAAACAGTCCTTTGTGATTGTTTTTTAACTTCTTTACTTCATCGGCGATGGAGACCCTTATTTTCTTTTTACCGTTGCTGCAATTAAGTCCAGGAAAAGAATTTTCACTTCAGTAACTCAGAATTAACTAAGACTTTTCCAGACACTAAGTCTTGGCAGAGGTTCTAGTTTCCAGTCTTTTGGTTGTTTAGAAATCCTTGCAATTTTTAACAGCCTTCGATATACTAAAGGATCTATATATTTTTCTTTAAATATTTATTACCAAAATATATAATAAAATTTACTATTACTAATATTTAACAAAATAATGCAATAGAGAATTAACAAAATATTAAAAAATTTATACATATGTATTATAACTGAGTCGTCTAGTTTCAAAACCAGATAGATCCATTTTCATAAATTTAAAAGGAGACCCGGTTGTTTCCAGTCTTAGAAATCCTTGCAGTTTTGAACAGCCTTCGATATACTAAAGGCTTTATAGGATTTTCTTTAAATATTTATTACCAAAATATATAATAAAATTTACTATTACTAATATTTAACAATATCATGCAATAGAGAATTAACAAAATATTAAAAAATTTATACATATGTATTATAACTGAGTCGTCTAGTTTCAAAACCAGATAGATCCATTTTCATAAATTTAAAAGGAGACCCGGTTGTTTCCAGTCTTAGAAATCCTTGCAGTTTTGAACAGCCTTCGATATACTAAAGGCTTTATAGGATTTTCTTTAAATATTTATTACCAAAATATATAATAAAATTTACTATTACTAATATTTAACAATATCATGCAATAGAGAATTAACAAAATATTAAAAAATTTATACATATGTATTATAACTGAGTCGTCTAGTTTCAAAACCAGATAGATCCATTTTCATAAATTTTAAAGGAGACCCGGTTGTTTCCAGTCTTAGAAATCCTTGCAGTTTTGAACAGCCTTCGATATACTAAAGGCTCTATATGATTTTCTTTAAATATTTATTATCAATATATATTAATATTAATATTTACTATTAACATATAACAATATAATGCAATAGAGAATTAAAAAAAAATATTAAACATTTTATACATATGTATTATAACTGAGATGTCTTAGTTTCAAAACTAGATAGATCCATTTTCATAAATTTTATAGGAGACCTTGGAAACAATTGACAACTACGAACTTTTGGATATAAAGCCATGACTTTGAATTCATTTTTAGACTGGATTCAGACACTTTTGGTCAGTACCGCGTTTCAATGTGATGTAGTGCATTAAAAACTTGTGATAAATATATTTTTTTAATAATTATGCAAAAAATGTGGACCTATTTGGATTTGAAAATAGACGACTCAATTTAAAAATGGTCATTAAATAAATAAAAAATCGTTAAAAATGTTAATGATTTTTAACAAAATATGATTAACGAATAGTTCATACGTTGGAAATAGAAGATTTCCCATAAATAGTTAAATTCAATGAAAATGTTAAATCATTTCAGTAGATTATAGAAATAGGTATTTGGCGCCAAAAAAAACAGGATTGAAATCAGCTTTCAAAACTTATTTTTATCGATAATTCACCACAGATGGGGAAATGGAAATAATTTTTTTAGTGAAGGATTCTATAAAACTCGATTGAGTTATTACATATCGTGGTTGTACTACAACTAACTACAAATCAGCCATCTACATATGTTATTCCAGTTTTGTAGTTACCTATTTTTACTTTTTACTCCACGATATATATTACCAAATACTTTACAAATCATTTCAAAAGATTGTTCTGATGTTTGCTGTTTTTCCCAAAACAATTTTTATTATCGCTTATTTTTTCCATATAATTATTCCAGTTTTGTAGTTACCTATTTTTACTTTTTACTCCACGATATATATTACCAAATACTTTACAAATCATTTCAAAAGATTGTTCTGATGTTTGCTGTTTTTCCCAAAACAATTTTTATTATCGCTTATTTTTTCCATATAATTATTCCAGTTTTGTAGTTACCTATTTTTACTTTTTACTCCACGATATATATTACCAAATACTTTACAAATCATTTCAAAAGATTGTTCTGATGTTTGCTGTTTTTCCCAAAACAATTTTTATTATCGCTTATTTTTTCCATATAATTATTCCAGTTTTGTAGTTACCTATTTTTACTTTTTACTCCACGATATATATTACCAAATACTTTACAAATCATTTCAAAAGATTGTTCTGATGTTTGCTGTTTTTCCCAAAACAATTTTTATTATCGCTTATTTTTTCCATATAATTATTCCAGTTTTGTAGTTACCTATTTTTACTTTTTACTCCACGATATATATTACCAAATACTTTACAAATCATTTCAAAAGATTGTTCTGATGTTTGCTGTTTTTCCCAAAACAATTTTTATTATCGCTTATTTTTTCCATATAATTATTCCAGTTTTGTAGTTACCTATTTTTACTTTTTACTCCACGATATATATTACCAAATACTTTACAAATCATTTCAAAAGATTGTTCTGATGTTTGCTGTTTTTCCCAAAACAATTTTTATTATCGCTTATTTTTTCCATATAATTATTCCAGTTTTGTAGTTACCTATTTTTACTTTTTACTCCACGATATATATTACCAAATACTTTACAAATCATTTCAAAAGATTGTTCTGATGTTTGCTATTTTTCCCAAAACAATGTTTATTATCGCTTATTTTTTCCATATAATTATTCCAGTTTTGTAGTTACCTATTTTTACTTTTTACTCCACGATATATATTACCAAATACTTTACAAATCATTTCAAAAGATTGTTCTGATGTTTGCTGTTTTTCCCAAAACAATTTTTATTATCGCTTATTTTTTCCATATAATTATTCCAGTTTTGTAGTTACCTATTTTTACTTTTTACTCCACGATATATATTACCAAATACTTTACAAATCATTTCAAAAGATTGTTCTGATGTTTGCTGTTTTTCCCAAAACAATTTTTATTATCGCTTATTTTTTCCATATAATTATTCCAGTTTTGTAGTTACCTATTTTTACTTTTTACTCCACGATATATATTACCAAATACTTTACAAATCATTTCAAAAGATTGTTCTGATGTTTGCTGTTTTTCCCAAAACAATTTTTATTATCGCTTATTTTTTCCATATAATTATTCCAGTTTTGTAGTTACCTATTTTTACTTTTTACTCCACGATATATATTACCAAATACTTTACAAATCATTTCAAAAGATTGTTCTGATGTTTGCTATTTTTCCCAAAACAATGTTTATTATCGCTTATTTTTTCCATATAATTATTCCAGTTTTGTAGTTACCTATTTTTACTTTTTACTCCACGATATATATTACCAAATACTTTACAAATCATTTCAAAAGATTGTTCTGATGTTTGCTGTTTTTCCCAAAACAATTTTTATTATCGCTTATTTTTTCCATATAATTATTCCAGTTTTGTAGTTACCTATTTTTACTTTTTACTCCACGATATATATTACCAAATACTTTACAAATCATTTCAAAAGATTGTTCTGATGTTTGCTATTTTTCCCAAAACAATGTTTATTATCGCTTATTTTTTCCATATAATTATTCCAGTTTTGTAGTTACCTATTTTTACTTTTTACTCCACGATATATATTACCAAATACTTTACAAATCATTTCAAAAGATTGTTCTGATGTTTGCTGTTTTTCCCAAAACAATTTTTATTATCGCTTATTTTTTCCATATAATTATTCCAGTTTTGTAGTTACCTATTTTTACTTTTTACTCCACGATATATATTACCAAATACTTTACAAATCATTTCAAAAGATTGTTCTGATGTTTGCTGTTTTTCCCAAAACAATTTTTATTATCGCTTATTTTTTCCATATAATTATTCCAGTTTTGTAGTTACCTATTTTTACTTTTTACTCCACGATATATATTACCAAATACTTTACAAATCATTTCAAAAGATTGTTCTGATGTTTGCTGTTTTTCCCAAAACAATTTTTATTATCGCTTATTTTTTCCATATAATTATTCCAGTTTTGTAGTTACCTATTTTTACTTTTTACTCCACGATATATATTACCAAATACTTTACAAATCATTTCAAAAGATTGTTCTGATGTTTGCTATTTTTCCCAAAACAATGTTTATTATCGCTTATTTTTTCCATATAATTATTCCAGTTTTGTAGTTACCTATTTTTACTTTTTACTCCACGATATATATTACCAAATACTTTACAAATCATTTCAAAAGATTGTTCTGATGTTTGCTGTTTTTCCCAAAACAATTTTTATTATCGCTTATTTTTTCCATATAATTATTCCAGTTTTGTTGTTACCTATTTTTACTTTTTACTCCACGATATATATTACCAAATACTTTACAAATCATTTCAAAAGATTGTTCTGATGTTTGCTGTTTTTCCCAAAACAATTTTTATTATCGCTTATTTTTTTTCCATATAAACAGAGAGTGACCGTCAAAAAAGCAAATTTTTACAACATAATGAATTTAAATTAAAACTTTACTTCAGTAACATGACAAGTATTTGTTTAATTTTCATCATTATCTTGATTAATTCTCTAAGTAATTGAATTAAAATATTTTCGTAGGTTTATAATAATTCATATTACAGCGTTATGACTAGCGGATAAATGGACTGCGACCATATCTTCAACTTTTGGATCGCGTCAGCTCATGCATCTTCATTTCATACACAATGCTCAGTGAAAACCAAATTAATCGTGGTTTTCTGAGTCTCACGAAAAGGATTAGAGTACAAAAGGGAAATTGATTACCTCAAATCCAGACCTTTCACTACCCAGCTGTTATAAGCTTATAAAATTTTCAATCATAATAATACCTCAAAGTTGATAGGAACTTTAAGAAGAGGATAACGAAGAAAGATATACCTCCAGAGACAATAAGCTCTGGAAAGTTCTCGATGACATAAGAGTGATATGCGATTTCCAGACATGTCTCTGTTTTGATTTTAATCTCCAATATTTGTTACTAAACTTTAAAGATATCGGGCAAACTAAAAATGCCGAAGAAAAGCCAGAAGTGTTAAATGTCATTTCAGCATATTATAGATATAAGGATGGTCATCAACGAAAAAAAATTTTTTTTTTTTACTTTTTAGCGCATTTTTCTTAAAGTATGTTTTCCCTTTTTAAAAACGATTATTTTATTATTACTTATTTTTGCTAATGAATAGTAAAATGAACGCAAACGTTGTTTATGGTCAAAATATTGTTTTAATAATTGGCAATGTCACAATGAAAATGTCTTCACTTCATAAATCAAATCACGAATGTTTATTCTTCAAACTTAAAGTTATCACCAATCTTCGAGCATGGATCCGTCATAGTAGAGAAATCATAATCTCGCTAACTTCAAAGTGAGGCCAACGTGTATGGCCTCAGACACGTGGTTTATTACGTCATCCATTCATAATTTTTTTTTCGTTCATTCTTAAAAAATATCATGTACTTTATGAAGTAACACATTTACTATTATTTACAAATCACAAGTCAATCGCGAACTACAGTCCATTCCTGTTCGGAGTCCCCAATCAGAATAAATGTAATAGTTTAAAAAAAACTTTTGTAAATGTATCTGATACCAAAATATATATTTTTATTAGTAAAATATCTCATAAACTTTGTTCTTTTAACAAAAAAATCAAAGTTAACTTATTTACCTTAAATTGTTTTGTGAATTATGCATCAAATATTTATGTTTTATGTATGAAACATTTAGAGAAATAATACTTTTCATTATTACACTCAGTAAAAAAAAAATTGCAAAGAAAACATTTTTCAATTGCTTTTAAAACTTGTTTAATAACAGAAAATACTCAGTAACATTGAGATACCTCACAATATTTTTAAAACCCATATTAAATAAATTCTTTAGGAGAAAAGGAGTATTCTTAAAAACTACTAATTTTTTTTAGAAATTATGCTTCGCTTTTTTCAATTTTTATGGTTGCGGTAATGTTTACAAAGTTAATTTAAAATAAATAACAGAAAAATATTGTTTACATATTTCTACTATGAAAGAATGTTTCATTTTTAAGCTCGAATTTCTTTGAGTTTTTCTAATTTTTTTTTTATAAAAAAGAAACTATAATGTGTCATGATGCATGAGTTATGTTGATAAGTGAGTTACATTTTTGTATTTCTAAAAACTATAATTGGTTTATGGTATGCAAAAATAAATAAAATAATAATCTTGGGATGACGTTTTTAAAAAGCTCTGTAAAGTATTTATCCTTCACTTAGGTAATAACATTTATCAATTATGAATTTTTTACTTACTACATAGCCTGGAATGTAGAAAAAATAATCTTCATAATTTATTATGCGCTGGCGTATAGATTAATAATTTGTCTTTAAATTGATTAGATACATTTGTCTCACTATAACATATTGTAATTTATCAAGGTAATAAAAACGTTTGAAAAGAGATATTAATTAAAAGGTTTCCTGATAGATTAATAAAAAAAATATTTAGACATAAAAGTTTTAGCTTCAAAATACAATAATAAAATGTAATTAATAGTAAAACTTCATCTTGTGTAGGAATTTTTCATTGAAATAACAGAATTAGTAGAGAAACAATGTAAATTTATATCAGCTTTTAAATATTTATGTACAGTCCATAAATCATGATAGTATATCGATTAATTTAGCTATCGATACTCTGCGCTTTTGAAATGAAACGCCTTTAAATTCAGCTGCATTTGGTCTCCTGGTAGGTGAGAATTTCCATGTTAATATTTAGGGCTCTCATTGACAAATAGCTCGATTGAGATAAATTTGGTCTCGTTTAGTAGGAAAATTTGCGCTGGTGCGTGTAAAATCTTTATATATAGCAAAGCACGTTAGAGGGAATAAGGACAAGTGAAGTCAGATATACAAAACGGCTTGTTTTCTCCCTTCTTTTGGCGAGATTTGCGTTGATAATCAAGCCCTATTTCAATAATCCATCTGGCCGTACTCCGACATACCCAATTTTTATTGAGCATTGTTTTATTATATCAAGATTTCATAGCTAAAGTGGATCAAGTCCATAAATTATGGTTCTGAGATAATCAAGGTTAAAGTTTATTAACACGTCCTAAAGTGATTTAGAGGATAATTTTCTTTTTATTGTTGTAGTATGAAGACTAACTTAAATATGGGTCATAATTTGAAAATACATACTATTTACAAGTATTAATCGGCAACAAACAATTGTTTTTATACTTTTGGACTTGATCCACTTTAGCTCTGAACGCTTCATTAAAAAAATATTTTGTATAAAAATAACACTACAAAATATTAATATATTTATTACAATACATAATATGCGCTTTCTTTAAATAACGTAGTTTTTTTTTATTATTTACAACGATTAACACATAAAGATTTTTTTCAAGGGCTGAGTTAGTGTATTATTATATCATGCGTTCAGAGATAAAGTGGATCAAGTCCATAAATTATAGTATAATCAAGGTTAAAGTATATTAACACTAGTTGAATCCTAAAGTGATTTAGAGGATAATTTTCTTTTTATTGTTGTAGTATAAAGACTAACTTAAATATGGGTCATAATTTGAAAATATATACCATTAACAAGTATTAATCGGCAACAAACAAATGTTTTTATACTTTTGGACTTGATCCACTTTTTAGCTCTGAACGTTTCATACAACATTAGATAAAAAAAAATATTTTGTATAAAAATAACAATACAAAGTATTAATATATTTATTACAATGCATAATATGCACTTCCTATATATAACATATTTTTTTTATTTATAACGATTAACACATAAATATTTCGAGGGCTGAGTTATCGTATTATTATATCATGCGTTCAGAGACAAAGTGGATCAATGTGATAAATTATAGTTTTGTGATAATCAAGGTTAAAGTTTATTAACACTAGTTGAATCCTGAAGTGATTTAGAGGATAATTTTCTTTTTATTGTTGTAGTATGAAGACTAACTTAAATATGGGTCATAATTTGTAAATATATACCATTAACAAGTATTAATCCGCAACAAACAAATGTTTTTATACTTTTGGACTTGATCCACTTTAGCTCTGAACTCTTCATTAAAAAAATATATATTTTGTATAAAAATAACACTTCAAAATATTAATATATTTATTACAATGCATAATATGCGCTTCCTTTAAATAACGCTTTTTTTATTATTCATAACGATTAACACATAAATATTTTTTCTAGCGCTGAGTTAACGTATTATTATATCATGCGTTCAGAGATAAAGTAGATCAATGCCATACATTATAGTTTTGAGATAATCAAACTTAAAGTTTATTAACACAGTTGAATCTTAAGGTGATTTAAAGGAAAATTTTCTGTTTATTGTTAAAGTATGAAGCCTAACTTAAATATGGATCACAATTTGAAAATATATACCATTAACAAGTATTAACCGGCACAAACAAATTTTTTTATACTTTTGAACTTGATCCACTTTAGCTCTGAAGAGCTTAATTAAATAAAAAAAAATGTTTTGTATAAAAAATAACACTACAAAATATTAATATATTTATTACAATGCATAATACGCACTTCCTTTAAATAACGTAAATTTTTTTTTATTTATAAAGATTAACATATAAATATTTTTTTTGTTCGTAGGTTAAGCTAACGTTTTCGCAAATCCCTGTGAGTTAGCACACTCAACTGTAATGTGCCGTTCTTCAAACACGCTGCATTGATTTAATCGGGATGAGAACGTATTGTATTCTCTCGAGTAACAAGCTAATTACCTGAGTAATGAGATTGCTTGAGAATCGAGGTTATTCTGTTTCCGGAGATAGATTTAATAATTATTTTCTCGGTGTGTGTGTCTCTCTCTCTCTCTCTCTCTCTCTCTCTCTGAGTAGAAATAACAAATAAGACACCACTTTAACGAATGTATTTTAAGAAATAGTAAACCTTGTCTTATAATGAAATATTATTTTACAAACATGTTGTTGTTGTGGAACATTTTTAATAATCCCATCAAATGGAACAGACCCTGAAGCTTTTATTTTCATTTCGATTTTAGCCGCACACTTTTAGTTCAACTCTGTTAGGTTGAACTAAAACGTGTGTGGAACTGAAATAAGTGGGGTTCATTTTTATCTTACTCAGCTTCTCTTTGATGTGACATTTACTGTCCTACCGTTACGAGAAAACCCCCAGAATGAATAATGAGATGGTAGGCTGCCATGGAAACGGACGATTTTACTTAATTTTAGGGATGGTATGTCGAATATAAAGATGTCAAGATGCCTCATAGTAGAAAACTTTCTTTACCAAAACCCTCCATTCTATTTAGAACGTTCCACAATAGCATGGGCTTTCTCTTGACGGTTGTATAGTAGGTACCTTTAATTCTGATGAAAAAAAATCATACAGACTGCATCGAGGAAGCAGTGGGGTTCGTGAAACGTCTTGTACGTACTGCAGAGGGTGTATGGTCACAGAAATGACATAAACAAATACACAATTATATTTCATTACGGATTACAAAGCTTACATTGTTAACTTATGTTACCGCAAGTGAGGGTCTTCTTATGGACGCGTCTCGCCGTGGTCAGAGTATGGACGAGGATTGGAATATCTCTATATCAAATACCAAATACACCGTTAAAATACGCAATAAAAATACAAGAGATCCGGACATGTTTCGGGAGATACTCTCCCTTCATCAGCAGAAATGAAAAGTATGTGTGCACAATAAAATGGAAATAAACTCTGAATTGAAAGTGTTGCCAAGGAACAAAAAAACTATTTCAATCGGTTGAAGTTAACTATTGTGTGCCGACAAGCGGGAAGTACTGGGACCGCAAATGTTTCTTTGACAGTCGAATCAATATTGCTAAAAATATGAAACGCCTCCAGGAAGTCAAGTTCAACTGGACATTTGGGTTTTCAAATTAAATGGGGGTTAGAAAAATTAAATATATGATTATGTTCCCAAGAGTGCTTGGCAATGGAGGACTTCTTTATTTCTTGTTTGACAGTATGTGCTTGGTGCTCCTTAATACGAAATCTCAAAGCTCTCTTTGTTTGACTGATATATGACATGCCACATTGACATGAAATACTGTATATGCCCCAGTTATTAAGGTAAAATAAGGCCCTCTGCATTTCTACCCGAGTCCTTTTACGCCATTTCTGGATCCTACGTGTTGAACGTGGGGGGTTATACCCGAGCAATCGTCAAATTTTGAAACAAATTACACACTTGTAAACCTTATACCTCCTGATAAGCACCGATTTCAGTTCGATTGATTGTACCTACTATAGTACAGTGAACACTTTCAAACGCGATCACTCCCGCTTGGATCGACAAACGTACTACCGAGCTACATGCCTGTGAACGTTGCGCTTAGGGCGAAATTTAGCTATTATTGCTTCATACGTGGCGCGACAATGATGCCCTCTGCGGACGCGACAATCAATTTGCGACGCGCTTGTTCAATCTAAAACTAATTGCGTTTAATAAAAGAAGCAGCATGTCTTATTAACCAGAAAACAATTTACGAGGAATACTACCATTTATAAATAACGATTTTAAAATTTACTAGTAAGAGATAGTTTTAACCTATCTTCTATTAAAATAAGTTTTTTTCTGAATTTTTAAAACAGTTATTTAGAATTTAAAAATAATAAATAGAAGTATCTAGCTATCCAGAGTAGTGAAATTATATATATATCCAAATTTTTAGGAAAAAAGTTACATTTGTTTCAAATTTCTCCAAATTATAAAGAGATAGGTTTGGAGTAAATAAATTTAATTAAAATGAAAAATTCGTAAACAAGAATAACTGCTATAAAGTATTTTAACGTTTTTCCCTTTGATGACAAGAAAGGTCACCAATATTGTCGGACGCAGAACAACAAGCCAGAAACAAACAGAAAAGATACTTATCGGATACCGGAAAAAGAAATTTTGATTTAAAGAGTTTACTTAATGAATTTTAAGTAGCAATTCTTTTTCACCGTCTGTCATATTATAGAAGTTTCTCCAATTGTATTGGCGAAAAATGTTTTTCAAACTTCTAAGCATTCTCAAGAAAAATTTATTTTAACTTATTTTTCTTATGCCTAAAGTTTTATCTAGTTTGATAATATTTACAAGATATCTGACGATGTTGATTTATTTATCCTACAATGCTTAATCTCGATACCAGGTGTTGCATAATTTATATTTATCGTAACATTTTAAATAACTTTGCAGCTACAAACTAGAAAGTACCTATTTATAGCCAGTAAACAAGTATTTAGATAAATAGAAAATACTTTTTTATTTTAAGGTAAATATCAAAATTTGATAATTATCCAATGAACTTTAAATTAAAATATTTGTCTTCAATTTTATGTTATGGTCATTTTTTAAATAGTTTTTATATTTTCTGTTTAAAATTAGACGTATTTCATTGGTTTATATTCCTGCAAGGTATTATTCTTGCTAATAGTTAAATATCTGACAAACATAAAAATGGTCGCCAATAATAGTTAGGTCGCCAAGGATTAATGATCGAAGAATACTACTACAAATTCTACACGTTTTCTGTGGTTTTTTTTTTGTTTGTTTTTTTGCCAATTGTCTTCAATGTTTTATATAAATACGGGGATCAATTTATGAAATAAATAATATATATATGAAAGTTTTTCTCAAATAGTTAAATACAATAAAAGCAAGCAAATTATATTCCCTATAATATTATAAAATATGTTCATTATATTTATCTAAGCAAGACATAAAACAAAATATAATATTTATATGAATTATAAAATACTTATTTAATCAGTCCGTGACTGAATTTGGCTTCTTTAGGCTTATGAAAACTTTTTCTTGTTCCGTATTTTAAATTTAAAATACTAAGCTATTTCATAACAGAAAATACATTTTGGCAGTCTAAGTCTTTTCACTTAGTACCAAACACGAAACACTAAGCTTATTTAATCTAATGACTGCATTATAATAGGATTATTCTAAGTAATATTTCGTATTAGCAACAGTAATCGTATAACTAATGAAATAATAAAAGTATATAAAGATAGCCGACTTCTAAAACAAATATACCAAAAGCTAATAAAAAGGTTTAATTTTTTAGCAATAGTTAAAAATGTAAATATTTAATATTAATTTTTGTATTACAACATTTTAAAACCGTCGCCAAAGTTCAGAAATATTTTTTGTAAATTAGAACCAACTTTAAAACTTGGGGAAAAAATAAATTTAATATTCTATATAAAATATTTTGAACTTTTGATCCGAATTTTTTTTTTTTTTTTTTTTTTTTGTAGTTTAATTAATTTTTGTCTTTTCATATTCGAATTTAGCACCACTTTAAATTTCCCTAACATAACAATTTGTGTTGTTTTGCTTGGCTATTTTTTGTTCTTACATTTCAGAAGGTATGTCTTAAAATTATTTTATTTAAATTGCAATTGTGGTCGTTTGAATCCCCGATAATTGAATTTTTTATGCATATTTATTTTAAATTGAAACATTTCTTAACAAAAAATAACTTTGAAATCTGAAAAAATTATCAAAATATTTAGTTAATTGAAATTTTTCGATAATTGAATTGACGAATAACTGAAATTTATTGTTTTTTTTTAAGAAGACATTTTTTATTGAACAATATTGAAATATAAAATGTAATGTTGTAAAATGGCATGGAAACCTATTTGTTCTATACAATATATAGCAAAGAATAAACTGCTTATTTTAAAAATGTAAAATCAGTATTTTTAATATAATAAAATTTAAGACATGTTGTAAGTTTTTCTTAAATCTTTGTTTATTTGTACCACTTTTTTATGTTGAAAATAGTAGCAGCATTACTTCAAATAGCTCTTTAATAATGCATGTTTTCTAGCAAAATCACCACTCAATTAAAATTAACAGTAGCACTCTTAAATTATAAAGTATGCATTTTTAAATATAACCATTTATACTTTATTTTACATACTTCCATTAAGTATTAAAATTCAATAACTAATGCTAATAATTTGCTTATAAATGTTTATGAATAGTGATATATCTTCTTTTGTTTCAGCATTTATTGAGTTCTGGTAATCAATCACCAGGAGAATTTTAATTTCCAAAATGGCGGAAGATCTTGCGAATAACGTCACTTCGCAGATACCTTATTGGTCAGTAGGTCATGTGACAAAAGAAGTGGAGAAGCACTATGATGAATCGAAACAAAACTACATGTATGGTATCGCATTCATCTGTTTCACTATGTTTGCTGGAAGTAAGGCTTTCTTCAAATGATTTGTAAATATATCTCTATATAATACATGACATAGAACTTGTACACTGTTAAAAATTATTGCGACCTTGCACCAAAATTTGGTACCCATTTATCTGCAACCAACATTTGGTGCTTAGTTTCACTATTTTACGGTGTGACGTTGTATTATTTAGTGGTGAAACGTTGCACCAAAACTCATAACGTTGCATAAAACTTAAAATCCGAGTTTTTTTTTAGTATTTTAGTAGTAATATTTTTGTAGCGAAGATGGCAACCCTCCGATCGACTTTTTACTTTTCTTTGTAAATGTCACCGATCGGGCTCGAACTAGGAATCCTCTGAATCATATTGAACGCCTTTATCTACTGGGCCATGGAGACCCTTGTCCGTTGTTGTCTTTCTTGAAAGGGATTCCTTGGCTTGTTGATGTAGCGATAGCGAAAATTTCGGTTGCAGTTAAAGAGGTTGAACCGATCATTAGTGAAACCTCCGCTTTTTTTCCGATAAAGGATTTTTGGTTCAACCCAGATTCCACCATAATATAGTGTAAATTGCTACAGAGCACAAAGATAGGGTGCAACGTTGAACTGAAATTTTTAACTTTGTAGCTATAACAATGTAAAAGGTTATAACTTCATTTATTCTTCTACTTGGATAGTCTTATAGCACTCTTATTGCAAAGTACACTAAATGCCGGTTCATGAGACATATTCTCCAGGTAGATGGTTAAACAAAAAGTAAATTATTTCCTATGTGAAATGTCATGGAAAGAATATGGGCATAAAACTACACTTTAAAAAAGGGTACTTAAAAATGAGTGCCTAAACCTACTCTTTTTTTAAGCATATTTGCACCGTCAACGGGGTATGACATACTCAAATGCAAATAACCGTGCTTTCTCAAAAACCAGCAATCTTATTTAATATTGCTAATATGAGCGTCTGTTCAAGCGAACTTAACGAAACCTGCCAAACTTAAAATAGTCGTACAAAAGATGGTTTTCCTTATTATTTAATGTTGATTTCTTAAACAGAAACTAAGTTATTACAATTCAATTTTCTTACTCCCCAAACTTTTGGTACGCCTTTTTTAATATTTCTTCTGTTTAAAGCTCTTAATGTCGCTCTTGCAGTTTAACGTATAAGTCACTGGACTGCGGTGCTGAAAATTTTCCGGTGAGACTTGGTTGTAATTGCGATATTTAATGAAAGCGATTTATTAAAGCAGCCTATGTAGGCAAGCATCTGCTAATTTTTACTCATTTTTCAGTACATGTCTTTTTCAAAATTGAAATTCATGTATTCGGAACCATGATAAGCATCAAAAGTAATCAAAAATGAAGTAATCAAAAATGAGCACATTTTACTTATTTTCAAGTACCTATTTTTAACAGCGTTACCAAAATTATGCAAGATTGTTTCATTTATTTACACATAAACAAATCAGGAATTTTTATATTTTTATCAAAAACTGAATTTGGAATAAATTTTACAGTACACATTAGTATTCTGAAAATTTGGGAGCCCAAACTTTAATAAAATAGGCCGCGGTGTCAACATTGAAAAAGAAAAACCAACATCACGTGGTTTTAGCGCTGCCACATTTGGCGTACAGACATCTGCAGGAGTTTCAAATTTGGCGTACAGACATCTGCAGGAGTTTCAAATTTGGCGCACTTTCTTTTTTTTTGGTGATAAGGAGTTCTGTCCGTATTCAACTTCTTAACATATGTAGGTATTTACTTATTTTCAAATAATTTGCGCTAAATATTTCCTCTTCATTAACGAAACGAAAATATAATTTTCTTTGTGTTCAATACTCGAAAAAACGAAACTCTTTATATTTCTCCGGTTTTATTGTTCATATTTTCTTATTGAACTATACAAAATAACAATTGAAAGAACTTCGCTTATGGTAATTTTTTTACATAAAAATGTAACGCAATTATTTCAAAAGTACAAAGTAAGAAAAATAGCTTTAATATATCTGTTAAACTCCCTTAAATTGTGCAACTCGTTAAAAAAAATGATATTTAAATACAAAATCAAACACAAAACCATATTACAGTACTTCGATCTCGTTTAATTCTTAAAGTCGCCAAGGCCTGCCAAGTAATATTGGCGCATGAGTGAATTGGCATTTCCACAAATCACGTGGTTTCAATGATGCACACACGGAAATCAGCATTTTTATTCCTCTATTTGTATCATTACTCTATGGTTACCACTGCGAAAAGTCACTAACCAAACATCACGTCCAAGATAATCGACGTTTTATATCAAGTGCATAATGCTAGGGATTGGGTAAGTGATTATTTGGGGCACTGATTGTTTTGGTAAGTGATTATTTTAACTCACGAAACCTCCGAATTGGGCCATGTTACACAACTACTGAAAGCTCATTGATAAAATATGTCGATGCTTTAGTATGTGGTACGTAAAAAATCGTTAATTTTTTAAGGGTAGTCATTTGAAACTTTGTGCATCATTAAAAGGAATAGAAAACAACAAACTACTGACATTTAAAATAATTTCCGCCCCCCTACAGCAATCAGGTACTACACATAAAAAAACACACAAAAAACATTCTTTGTGAAGACCACCAAAATATTATGACTATATTCCATACGCTTCCACTTTTCGTATTTCTTACACTGAAGTGTATGAAGGATAAGGCATTCAGAGAGTCCCTTTGAAAAGATTCTTGATTAAAATATGCTGTAATTGGCTGCACTTTTGCTCTTCGAAAGACCCTTACAAACCTGTAAACTCTTCTTTCCATTCGAGTATCCAGTAAACTACGGCCAATTTTCTGGTTAACCGTCCAGTCTTAAACTTTTACTACAACTGCTCTATAACATTTCATAAAATCGACGATTTTGGTGATGCTCACACTCCAAGACTTCGAGCACCCAAGTTCGAATTCCGTCAAATTGCGTTTTATACCCATACCTGTTAGAACATTTCTACTAACGTTGAAAGCAAGAATTTTTACTTTTTATATCCCTCCGCTTTCTAACGGAAACAGTGTAACGTTACAGATCATTTACTTAAATACATCATGTGGCCATAATATTTTGGCCGCACAGCATTCGCGCCGGAACCGGTATGAAACCGATAAAGGTCTACTTTCAGGCAGATCACCTTTCAAAATATGCTGAAATATAAAGTATCAAAACATCAGTTTTTTCCCGACTTGCCTCTGAAAAATATGTTCCGGCGCCATTCTCTCTATATGATGTGGTGTCCGAAACCAGAGGGTTGCGAGTTCGAATATGGCTGATACCAGAGGGTTGGCAAACATGTTAAAATGCAGTGAGCTTATGAACGGAGGGATTCTCGATTCGCTTCGAAGTAACCATAAAGTCCGAACTTGCCTCCAATTTCTACGGCGCGTATACTTGACTATTGTACGTTAAATATGCTTGTGATCCAATGTCCTGACGCCTATGAGATTATGTCGGTGCCAGCTCAGGTATTGTTCTCTTCATCTGATCATGATTCAAAAATTCGAGGCATCGTCCCGGGTCTTTTCTTTGAGATAGGTCGCCAACAGCTAAATGTGCAGCTCTTGTGCGACTTAACAAAACCAAACAAAACAAAACTGTCTACATGGATTACAATTTAGGAACTCAAATTAACTCTTATCCTCAAATTCCCTTAACACATCTGGGCACTAAGGATCAGTATACGAGTAGTACTTAAGTACTATTAACTATTATAACGAAGTGTGGTCCACCAGGTTTGAACCTAGGAACTTTCGTATCATACGCCGAAGATCTACCGGTCGCTCTAAACTAATACTCAAGCCCGAGCAGTTTTATATGTGAAAAGACAATTTCCTGACGCATATGAGGTTATGTCTCAGTGAATAGGTCAAAGGTACGAACGATGCTTGCAGTGATTCACAAATGAAGTTGTGGAGGTTGGATAGAGATGGCGCCACGAGTCGATCAGAAAATTGCGTTGTGTTCGTCGTCCGAGATCACCAAAGTTGCAAAGTGCGGTCTACCCGAATTTGAACCGGGAATTTCCGCATATGGTACACTGATACTCAAGCCCGACTACAGCAATACTCAAGCCTGAGAATTTGTATCGGGTATATGAAGTGACCGCCACACATGTTACCGTGATCCAAGATAGGTTAATTGAAGATAGTAATATTTTTGTGAAGGTAACTAAGGCGTATTAGCATCTTTTTCTTCGGGTATTATAAGGGACCATCACAAACTCAATTTTTTTTCTAAAATTGTTAGTGACTTCTCGGGTATTGTCTATGTTAAATGGTCCTTGAGCTATCAACTTGCCTCTTTCCAGTCATATTCAAAGAGTGGTTGAACATACTGAACTTCCCCTACACTGCCCTTCTGTTCCTGTTCGGGTGCGTCCTGGGCCTCATCGACCAGCACTTCGAGAGATTCCGAGTCTTCACGGAGTTGGCCAGAGTCGATTCCCGGCTCATGATGCACCTGTTCCTGCCCGCCATCATCTACGAGTCGGCCTTCTCACTCGACACCCACATGTTCTTCATGGCTCTCCCGCAGTGTCTCATCCTGGCAGGGCCAGGCGTCAGTAAGTACCCATACTGCTTCTGAAGCCAGTCAAAAGGGAAAAACCTCAAATGTAATTCTTGGTTTGATGGTTGGTTCCGTCATCAGTTTGTCAGACCGCTGTGTTAAGATGACTTTAACAGAAGCTGATGTTAGCAATATTAACACTCTAGTGCATAGTGTAGCATACAGGGTGCGTTCCATAAGTAATGCGACTAAATTCATAAAAAATCATTTATTCGACATATTTGTACAATTAGTTAAAAATTCTCAAAATAGCACCCTCCTGCGTCGATACATTTATGGAGGCGGTGTTTCCAGGCATGAAAGGCATCCAGGAAGGTCTTCTCCTGGAGGTCCTTTAGAGCCGATGTAACATGAGCCTGGATGTTTTCAATCGTGTCCCAATGTTCCCTTTCAGGGCTCTTTTTAAGCGAGGAAACAAAAAAAATTTGGGGAGCCAGGTCAGGACTGTAGGGACGCTGGGAAACCAGTGGGGTATGGGTCCTGGCTAGAAAGGAGGGTCGCGCGCTGCCGAAGTGACATCAAGGACGCATGGAAACTTCATCACGATAACGCGCCAAGCCACAGCTCCTTCGTTGTCAACGATTTCCTGGCCAGGACGCATACCCCACTGGTTCCTCAGCCTCCTACAAGCCTGATCTCCCCCCCCCCAGACTTTTTTTTTGTTTCCTCGCTTAAAAAGAGCCCTGAAAGGGAAACATTGGGACACGATTGAAAACATCCAGGCTCGTGTTACATCGGTTCTAAAGGATCTCCAGGAGAAGGCTTTCCAGGATGCCTTCCAGGCCTGGAAACACAGCCTCCATAAGTGTATCGACGCAGGAGGATGCTATTTTGAAGATTTTTAACTAATTGTACGAATATGTCGAATAAATGATTTTTTATGAATTTGGTCGCATTACTTACGGAACGCACCCTGCATATGCTAGACAACTTTAAAATGACCACTAGTTGCATCTATTGAGTTTTATGTGAACTATTATAGTATTGTCACTTAGGAAACCATGTGCCTGGTCTTATAACCGCGTTTAGGTCCCTTATCTTTATAAAAATGATTGTAATAAAGGCAATTAGTTACTTCGAGGTCTGTTCTTCTAAAATTGTCTGGTAAAGGTAAAGTTTTCGAATATTGTTTTATTACTTAGAAGTATAATCTGGCTGTACAAAAAATCCTAACTAATGCCAGAGGTATGTAGATTGTATTTAACTATATTTTCATACTCTTTTGAAAATTATTTTAGTAATTACTCATGAATTTGTATATACGCTACACAACCGTTTCAATTAATTATTTAATTAAATAGGCAATTAGAATTTTTTTGTATATTTTTGCAGCGGTCCAAGGGTAAAAAGAAAACGAAAAAAACATTATTTCATTAAAAAAGAAAAAAATCATGCACTAGAGGTTTAAATCTCGCTGTTCATTTTTTAGAAAGTATTGTTACTTAAATTTGAATATTACATCGCTCATTTACGATGCAATTGTTCTAATAGAAAAAATAGAATGTTTAGATACTCATTTATAAATACCTTTTTCCACATTGAAGCTTCACTGATCCATGTCCATATACTTCCAATAAACTTCACATTGCAAATAATTTGTTTTCTGTTAAAACCTCTACCCGGAGCATACACTTTAAATTAAAAAAGGTAAGGTACTTAAAAATGGGTACTTGATCATACTCGTTTTTCTTTGAGTTCAATTCCATCGTAAATGAGCGATGACGTACTCGAAGTGAAGTAATCGTACTTTCTCAAAAATGAGCAGTGTGATTTAATGTTGATAATTTCAGCTTCTGTTCAAGCCATCTCAACAAAGCGACCTGACAAACTTAAAAAATAGTTATTCAGAAATTGGATTTACACATTTACCCTTCCTTTAATTGTCTGTAGAAAATTTGAACTGGCTTCACAGATACTGGATAATGTGTTTTTTACCCTGGACTCACAAGGCTCTTGTACGATGCCAATAACAACACAAGGTTCATCAACATGTGTTTCACAGATACTGGATAATGTACTTTTTACCCTGGACTTGCAAGGCTCTTGTACGATGCCAATAACAACACAAGGTTCATCAACATATGTTTACTAGATTTTGGGTAATACGCTATTTACCCTGGTCTCACAAGGCTCTTGTACGATGCCAATAACAACACAAGGTTCATCAACATATGTTTCACAGAAACTGGATAATGCGTTTTTTTGTCCTGGACTCACAAGGCTCTTGTAAGATGCCAATAACAACACAAGGTTCATCAACATGTGTTTCACAGATACTGGATAATGTACTTTTTACCCTGGACTTGCAAGGCTCTTGTACTATGCCAATAACAACACAAGGTTCATCAACAAATGTTTACTAGATTTTGGGTAATACGCTATTTACCCTGGTCTCACAAGGCTCTTGTACGATGCCAATAACAACACAAGGTTCATCAACATATGTTTCACAGAAACTGGATAATGCGTTTTTTTGTCCTGGACTCACAAGGCTCTTGTAAGATGCCAATAACAACACAAGGTTCATCAACATGTGTTTCACAGATACTGGATAATGTACTTTTTACCCTGGACTTGCAAGGCTCTTGTACTATGCCAATAACAACACAAGGTTCATCAACAAATGTTTACTAGATTTTGGGTAATACGCTATTTACCCTGGTCTCACAAGGCTCTTGTACGATGCCAATAACAACACAAGGTTCATCAACATATGTTTCACAGAAACTGGATAATGCGTTTTTTTGTCCTGGACTCACAAGGCTCTTGTAAGATGCCAATAACAACACAAGGTTCATCAACATGTGTTTCACAGATACTGGATAATGTACTTTTTACCCTGGACTTGCAAGGCTCTTGTACTATGCCAATAACAACACAAGGTTCATCAACAAATGTTTACTAGATTTTGGGTAATACGCTATTTACCCTGGTCTCACAAGGCTCTTGTACGATGCCAATAACAACACAAGGTTCATCAACATATGTTTCACAGAAACTGGATAATGCGTTTTTTTGTCCTGGACTCACAAGGCTCTTGTAAGATGCCAATAACAACACAAGGTTCATCAACATGTGTTTCACAGATACTGGATAATGTACTTTTTACCCTGGACTTGCAAGGCTCTTGTACTATGCCAATAACAACACAAGGTTCATCAACAAATGTTTACTAGATTTTGGGTAATACGCTATTTACCCTGGTCTCACAAGGCTCTTGTACGATGCCAATAACAACACAAGGTTCATCAACATATGTTTCACAGAAACTGGATAATGCGTTTTTTTTGTCCTGGACTCACAAGGCTCTTGTAAGATGCCAATAACAACACAAGGTGAGGCTTATACCACTGGCTTGTGATTAAAAAAATTAGGATTCAGCCCATTTATTTTCGAAAATTTAGTAAATTAGCACTTGCCTTATTCCATTTATCTCTTTCATTTCTTCAATACATAAAAAATAATTTATTTTTTGGTTCGAAAAATCTCCTAAATCTCATTAATTAAAAAACAATCTACAACATTTAAAACCAATTATCAACTTGAAAACATAAAAATAATTAACATACCCTTTCTTCTTCGAATGTTCCTAAAAACTAATTATTTTTCTGTTCTCAGTTCTTTGCAGTGTCTTGATAGGAGTATTTGCGAAATATGTGCTCGCGGCTTACGAGTGGGACTGGATTGTGTGTTTCCTCTTTGGCGCTATTTTGAGCGCTACCGACCCAGTAGCTGTAGTGGCACTCCTGAAAGAGTGTGGTGAGTAATTGGGTTTTTTGAAAGAACATTAATAATGCATTTTTTAATAATGAGCGAACATGTTCTTCCATTGTCATTTACTAAACAAATGCACTCCGATAGAAATTTAAAAATTAGTGATGATTTTTTTTAATAAATATATTAATTTGTTTTTAACGATAGTCTTATAAAATTTTCAAAGTTATTTAATTGAAAAACAATATATTTCGCGTTTACAATAAACCAAATAAAGCAAACTATTTGTGAAAGTGGAACTCTTCAATCCAGTCAGCGATGTTTTATTAATTTTTAACACATTAATTAGCATTTTAAAATTTGTGTTGTGTAAACGCAAACGTATATCTGCGCTTAAACGTGTATTTAAACATATTTTGATGTGCAAACGTATATCTGCGCTTAAACGTGTATTTAAACATATTTTGATGTGCAAACGTATATCTGCGCTTAAACGTGTATTTAAACATATTTTGATGTGCAAACGTATATCTGCGCTTAAACGTGTATTTAAACATATTTTGATGTGCAAACGTATATCTGCGCTTAAACGTGTATTTAAACATATTTTGATGTACAAACGTATATCTGCGCTTAAACGTGTATTTAAACATATTTTGATGTGCAAACGTATATCTGCGCTTAAACGTGTATTTAAACATATTTTGATGTGCAAACGTATATCTGCGCTTAAACGTGTATTTAAACATATTTTGATGTGCAAACGTATATCTGCGCTTAAACGTGTATTTAAACATATTTTGATGTGCAAACGTATATCTGCGCTTAAACGTGTATTTAAACATATTTTGATGTGCAAACGTATATCTGCGCTTAAACGTGTATTTAAACATATTTTGATGTGCAAACGTATATCTGCGCTTAAACGTGTATTTAAACATATTTTGATGTGCAAACGTATATCTGCGCTTAAACGTGTATTTAAACATATTTTGATGTGCAAACGTCTTTAAAATAAGCTACATGGGGTATCAGGATAGAAACATTATTTTATGCTTTTAGGAGATTCATTCCGACTCCATAACACCATGAAAAATAGCACGATTTACATTAATTTGGTCTTGATTGATAAATAATTGTGCACCAATATGTGTAAATTCTTGAAATAAAGAAAAGTACGAACACAGGATGTGGAGAGGGATACGTGGTACGAATTGGAACAACATGTTTAACTTTCTTTTGTTGGAAAGGTTATGGTACCCAACCAAATCCTATTTCTATAATCTGCTGAAATTGGTATTTCCTTCTAGCGGTACTCCAACACAGAAAAACTCGATTTGTTTTTAATTTTTTTAATTTATTATTTTCAAATTTTAATTGTGCCTTCTTTATTTATAGGAATTTCGGCCAGTCTCACGACTATAATTGAAGGAGAATCTTTACTAAACGACGGATCTGCAATTGTTCTGTTCGATTCTCTACTCACTATATATGAAGGTGGGGAATTCTCATGTAAGTAATTTGCAGAAATATCAATGACTTTTATTTTCCAGAACAGAGGTCTACCATTAAAGCAAATCTTATATCATACGATACATGTTACCTATTGTTCCAGAAATCAAATTTGCTTTCAAGTTTATGTGAAGCTAAGCACCCAGTACTTGGAGCATGGGTTCCTCATAGTAGAGAAATCATAAGGTTATAATCTCGCTAACATCAAAGTGAGGCCAATATGTATGGCCTCAGACATCTTGGTTTACTACGTCATCCATTCATAATTTTTTTCTAGTTCATTCATAAAAATATCCTGTACTTCATGAAGTAACACATTTACTACTATTTCCTAATCAAAAGTCAATCGCGAACGTTTTTCCATTCATAATTTTTTAAAGGAAGTCACGTGTCTGGTGCCATCAGGTCTGAGATGTTTGCATCACGATGATGACGTCATATTTGCTCTACAACAGTCCATTCATGCTCGTGGACGTGATATCCCGTTCAGGGAATTCCAGTGTTTCCAACAATACACCCAAATTTTAAATTCATAAAAATACTCCATTTTACAATATTTTTTTTAATTAAAAGCTTTTAATTACAACTTACAAATCTTATCTTTACAATTATTTAAAAATTAAAAAAAAATTATAATAAAAAAGCATGCGCAGGAAAAAAAAATATTTAAACTTTTACTTTACATTCGCAAAAATCGTGTGACCGTCAGTGGGTTAAATCTATATTTCCTAAATGTGGTGGGTTAAAATACATCTTAATAACAAGGCATGGGACACCATATTTTTAGTTTCGTGATTCTCGATTAGAATTACAGAAAAATGATACAAGGTGCCATTTAGTAATAGGCGAGATTTGTAGCGATACCTATTTATAAATATGTGTTATTTCATAAAAAAAATTCGTCTACAATATCACATAACTTTATGTTATCTTCCTTCAAAACTCTGCAAGACAGGAACGTTTCAATAAATTTCTTATCGACAACTTTTATCTTTCAACTGCATATTACTTTCTATAAAGTGTACTGTCAACTAGTTTACAAATTCGTATATTTTTGTTGATGTATGCAATGGACATTAATGCAGTAAATGGTAGCGCTATATCAGATGAATTTTAACTCTGTTTTCTAAATCTAAATTTTTTTTTAAAGAATTCAATAATTAACAACTTGAAATAAATATACGTATCTCTGTTTTATAATAGTGTTATGAAACTTTTTGCTTTATTCATCATAGTTTTTTAACTATACCTCACCCAAACTCAGAAAAGATTTATGAAACACTCTTTCTGGCAGTTTCCCTTTTCGATTTTGCCTTTTAGAGAACTGAATCCGTTGTGTCATTGGTACTTTTAATGTCTGCGGCAAGTATCTATGCCACAGCCTCAGCGATATATCTACAAATACACATAGACCATTTTCTAGAGCAGAAAAACTAGCACAAACAAACAAATACATCAAAATTTTGACCCAGAAATATTCTTTCATTACTTTACATTTAGAAATAGAAAGGAAAAAGTTATTGACCCCTTCAGTATCCGGGACGTACCTTCCGTACGTCAAGCTATATACATGTACCAATGACGTACTTGCAGTACGTCACGACATTGTTAGTTGTTATACGAAATACGTTAAATAATTTTGTTGACACTAGCTTGATCTTCTCTGATACAGGTTTAATAATCATAATTACATTTGCTTTTCCTAATTTGAAAAAATCTGGTGTAGAAGAGGTAAAGATGCAAAAGATAATTTAAGAAAACAATGTCTTCCCATGTTTTCTCAGTGGCAAACATAGTTTACGAGTTCTTCTACAACGTCGGGGTGTCGGTAGTTGTTTCGTACCTGATATCCCTCGGTACCATCGCCCTCTTGCGGAGGATCGAACTGGACACGGACATCGAAGTGACCTTCACCTTCTGCATCGCTTACCTCACGTACTACACCAGCGAGATCACGCTGGAGGTGTCGGGGGTGCTGTCAGTGACGATCCTGGGCGTGGCCATCAGCAACTACAAGAGCAACATCAATTACGAGCAGGAGGAAGAGACCACCATGCATCAGTGAGTGGATTTATACAAATACAAATGCAAATATTGACGACCAACAACAGGCTCAAGGCCCAACAAGGGTGGTCCATCTAGTACCTCTTAACTATGCCCCAATGCATATCTAACTTCTTCTTAAAATCCGTTACTCCTTTACAATTAACAATATTCACTGGCAAGTTGTTCCTTTTGTCTATTACCCTATTATAGAAATAGTGTTTTCTCCCTTCCCGATTAAAATGGGATTTGTTTCACTTAAACCCATGACCTCTCGTTCTATCACTCATGTTAAAATCTAAACCCTCCACATCCACTTGTTTGATAAATGAAACACTTTTTCAGATGTACTCCAACATTCTATTAGCTTTTTTGCTAGCCATTGGACATTGATGACTCATTTTAAAGTCCTTATTTACTAATACGCCCAGATCACTTACTATCTCGCTATTTTTTATTTCTGCACCCTGTAAAACATATGCAGCCTTACTATTTTTGATACCCATGTGCAACACTTGACTCATTGTTCTCACACTAAAAAATCTCACACCAACTTCGGACGATTATTTAATTGCATCCAATAACTGCCAAGTGACGGTGAATAATCGCCAAACTCGTATTGCCGCAATCCATGCAAGAATGCCAAATGGTCGGTTATATGCCAGAACTATTAGCGTGAGCGAAAGAATAGTTTGTGAAATATATATAAGTTGCTCAATTGATACAATTAAAAAACTGGGTGTAAGAACCATACAGCTCCAGTTTTAAAAACATTTCAGGACAACACTAACGCTGTTAAAAATAGGCAGTCAAAAATAAGTAAAATGTACTAATTTTTACATTGATACTTATCATGGCTCCGAATTCATAAGTTTTAATTTTGGAAAAGAAATTTACTGAAAAATAAGCACAATGAATAAATAGAGCAGTTGCTTGCCTACACAGGCTGCCTCAATAAATCACTTTCCATAAATATCAACAATTATAACCAAGACTTACCAGGAATTGAACCCATATCCTAAGTCACCGCAGTCCAAATCCTTACCCGTTGTACTACAGAAAAATACAGTAATAAACAGAAGACTTGTTTAAAAGGTGTGCAAAAGCATGGAAAGTAAGATAATTGAGTTGTAATAAATCAGTAAACAATCAACATCCAATAACGTGGAAAACCATCTCCTGAACAACTATTTTAAATTTCTCAGGTCGCTTTGTTAAGATAGCTTGAGCAGAAGCTGATATTAGCAATATTAAATCACACTACTCATTTTTGCGAAAGAACGGTTGCTTAAATTTGAGTACATCGTCGTTCATCTACGATGCATTCCTTGTACTAAATAAAACGAGTGTGTTCTGGAACTAATTTTTAAGTATATGTTTTACAGTGTAGACCTGTAAGTGTTTTAGCAACGTATATGAGACTCTTGCACCGTATTCTATATAGCTCCTTTTCCTTTATATATCTATAGCCTTTGCTTAGAGTTGTCTGGTTCTTACACCAATCGATAGATAACTTTTATCTTTATAAGAATATATCAAAAAACATATATAAAAGAAATTGGCGCTGTCTAGTTCTTGCACCAACGTCTTTAATTCGAGTGTTCCAGTCGCAGGCAACTAAATAGTTACAAACATTCCCGATAGTTACTGGTGTAGTTACTTAAACAGCGCAAATTGTGTTGGATGGTTTGTTCATATGCCTCGTAATTTTAAACCGTGGTCAGATAACGATTACAGCATCTGAACTGGCACTCCCCTTTCCAACCTTCCACAATTCGACTAATGTGACTAATTACAAAAGGGAATATTCTATGGTTGCATTTGTTAACCCATTCTCATTAAAATGATTTTGGGGTCTCTTTTTGTTTGTTCATACGTCAGGGACAAATGGTTCTCAAATTTTTAAAGCTGGATAAAGCCCTAATTCACACTCGAAAGACTAAAATAGAGTGCTTTCATATATGAATAAAATATAAATAATTAATCTGTGAAGCGATTAGTTTTAAGACCGGTTCAATCCACATTTTTCGCAAAATCTTTTCATTTTTATGTTTTACAAACTCTCAATGTACTACATCACCTAGAACAGCTGTATTGACAAAAAATGTCCGAATTCAATCTAAAAATGTATTCAAACTCGTTTATTTACTATACCATAATACGTGGCTGTAAAACGTTTTTGGTGTTCTCGGTAAAATTTATGAAAATGGATTTATCCGGTTTTGAAATTAAGCGCCTCATATTTTTCCTATATATTTTTGTGGTTGACCAAAAAGTAAAATTTCGTTTTCGAAAATCCCTACATCTGTTGTACGGGAGTTAAGGAACCCTGAAAAGCTTAAAAAGTAGCTCAGAAGATGGTTTTCCACATGACTCTGTGTCGATATTTTAAAAAAGGAACTGAGTTATTACAACTTATCTTAAGATAAAAACTCGTCTTATAGAACATTGCGTTATAGAAATTTAAAATACAAATACAACGTTAAAATACGCAATAAAAATCCATCAAATCTGGACATGTTAGCTAACTCCAACCGATTGAAATAGTCTTTTTGTTTTTTTCTTTGACAACACTTTCAATTTCTGGGTTTATTTATATTTTATTACAGACTTTTTCATTCTCTGCTGATGAAGGGAGACGTATCTCCCGAAACATGTCCAGATTCGATGGATTTTTATTGCGTATTTTAACGTTGTATTTGTATTTTAAAAAACAACTTCTCTTATTTTTCTTTCTTTGACGTCATATGCTTATTTATTTCTTTTGGGTGTCCTTTAAATTAATCAAGTGTATATGAAAGGGTATTATTTTTATTATAATAAGATTTTGTCATTTGGTGGATTAGTAAAATGATATAATCTTACCATTTAATAATCACATATTTTTACTAATTGAGCTTGTGTATTTTATTCTTTTTTCATTGCAGATTTTGGCAAACTTTGAGCTTTTGGGCAAATACTTTGATTTTCACAATTGTCGGAATAATAATAGCCACTAAAAATCATCCGCATTTTCAAGGTGGTGACATTGCTTTTATTGTTGCGACCTATGTGGCGGTATCGGTATTAAGGTAATATTTTATATCATTTCGATATTTACTTTAAGGTAAAAATATTTTCTTATAAACATTCCTAAACAAAGGATTAAAACATTGCATAAAAAGGATACAAAATTTAAATACCTTGAACCAATTCTTTAGAGTTTTTCAAAGCTCTTCAAATGCAGTAAAATGCATGAAATTTTAAACTTCAATATTTAGAAAAATTATAAACTATGTTTTATTTATAATATAGAATATAATTACATAAATACAAATATTAAGTAAAATTAACATAATATATAATTACCTTACTCTTTCTTAAAACATAATTTAAGGGTAATTTAAAAAATATCTTATAGATATCTTAAAATTATATATATTTAAAAAAATTATATTTCTTCAATAACTATATGAATAACTATTTTTTATTTATCATCAAACCATACTAGAAACAAGCACATTTTCTAGAAAAATACATAGACAAATGGAATACACACACCAATTAGGATTTTATATATCAGCAATTGCCAAAAATTAATGGTTATGTAAACTATTTCCGATCATACTATTCGATGTAATTGGTCCTTATGTTTTACATTAAAAACTATATGAATAACTTATGTTTTACATTTAAAAAAACTTTTGTTAACTTATGTTTTACATTTAAAAAATATCTTATAGACATCTTAAAATTATATATATTAAAAAAAATTATATTTCTTCAATAACTATATGAATAACTATTTTTTATTTATCATCAAACCATACTAGAAACAAGCACATTTCTAGAAAAATACAGGAATAGACAAATGGAATACACACACCAATTAGGATTTTATATATCAGCAATCGCCACGAATTAATAGTTATGTAAACTATTTCCGGTGATACTATTCGATGTAATTGGTCCTTATGTTTTACGATCGTGTTTCTCAAAAGAGATGACGTAATACTTATATATGTAAGTAACTAATAAGACAGGGCAAATAGGATTTTATTTTCTAATATTATTTTCTAAGCGACGAATTATTTTCATGCTGTCACTATTCTCATGCTTATTAAACATGAGGCGATTTGTTTAGAAAGTTGAAGGTTCTGTCAGATATATCCTCAGTATACTTTCCCCTAAATTCCAAATTATGTAAAATCTCCTCAAACTTGTGTTTTTCTAAATTGATATGTAAAAATCCGCTCAAACGTTATCTGCTCTTTCTCGCCAATATATTGTGGCACAATAGATTACTGCGCCAAAGTTGGCGGCCCTCTAAGTTGCAGTGATGCTAATATTAAGTAAAATACATTTTTTAACCGTGTATATATATTTTGAAATAGATGTTTTTTATTATTTGCCGAATTTGAACCTGATTTTTTAATTATTTGAAGAATTTAATTGTATTTTGTTTAGGTTGAATTCCAATGAAAAAAATATTATTATGCAATATTCGCAAAACGACTGTCTAAAAGGGGTACGAGATTAACATAAAAGACTGTTCAGATGGGATGAATAACCCTAAACGACTGATCGAAGGGGGTGCTAGCTGTTTTTGAAAAGCAATGTGTTTATTGCCATGTCCCAATTAAATTCATCCCAGCTCTTGTGTTGTATATTTCTTTACCGGGTTTCATGGTTGGTTGTTTCTTCCACTATAAAAATAAAATACGATCAGTAGGAATCTTTGACATTCTTATTTTTTATTCCTTATAATGACGTTACAAACTTTCAAATGGCTGTGTGAAAATTTTTATTTTCCCAAAGAGTAATATTCATTTCAACAACAAATTAAATGAAAATTATCCCAAAGTCCGGTAAATTAATACTGGATAATCAAAAATTTACTACATTTTATTTTAAACAAATGTTTAGAAATATCCCCCTAAAAAAGACTTGGAAATCGGAGAAAACCCTTCAAACAAGTCCAAATAATCATTATACCTGGATACTACTTGAAAGTCGAATAACCATTTTTTTTTTAAATTCCAAGTTAAATAATTCTTTTTCTAATAAAAAAATATTCCGATTGATAAAAATGTTTTTAAAAAGTCCGGTTACTTGAAACAGACTGATACTTAAATGTCGTACTACCATACTTACAAAAGGTATTTAAAAACATTCTCTATCTAACAAAAAAAAAAGAACTGCCGTAATATCTGAAGTAGAAAAAGAAGTTAAGAGCAGGAACATTCACACAAAAATACATACAAGTCAAACTGATAACATTCGTTTTATTTGACACCTGCACAGCTTTAAAAACAGGTTAAAACTGTAAGTGTATTTTTGAGATATTTAGATATTTTTTTTAATTATTCAGATTTTAAAAATTTAATTACAGAAGTTCAAATACAAGCTATTGAGCATTGTAGAATTTTTATTCGTATCATCATTAATGTTTTTAACTACTATACAATTAATTATATGCATTTTCATGAATCACTTACGCACATTTCGTGTAAATTAATTCTATTAAGCTTTTGAATTTACATTTGTAAATACATCGGTTTTCATTCATACATACAAAAAAACATTCAAAGTTACGCAGTTGCTTTTACGGATCCGTTATTCTGAACATTAAAAGAATGCCTCTTAAATTTCAGATACGAATGTATTTTGGGAAAAGTAGCCCTTTTTTTTAACTTACACAGCTTTATTTTATGTTTCTTGATTTCTTTCTTTTTATTATAATTAAAGTGGTATATCTGTTTCTATTAAGAGCCCTGATGATTGCATTCTTCAGTCCTTTATTGAAAAACATGGGATACGGTTTCACGTGGAATTATGCAGCTGTGCTCACCTGGGGCGGACTCAGGGGCGCAGTGGGTTTGGCTTTGGTTCTCATTTCTCAAGAGACACTACCACCAAAGGTTGCAACGCAGGTGAGTATTCTTTCACTAAAAATAATTTATGATAGCTCATCTATATATAAAAAGAAGAGTGTGTGTGTGTTTTTTATACATATCTACAGTTTTATTCCGATCATGACGACATTTTCCAAAGTTGATCTTCGAAGCAAGGGGAAGATGACTGTCTACATGAAATTTAGAACAACTACCCTTTTCCTCTCTCACTTAACTCACTTATCTCCATTGACTTCTTAATAAAACCTATTTCTAGTAATGCGATACTGCAACAATGGAATATTTCAAAATTGTTGTAAAACTGTAACATATCTTGCTTAGTTGGATGGAAAAACGATGCATTAGGATTAACTGATGAGAATATATTGCCACTTTACCGCCAAAATGTCGCCAAATAAATAAAAATATCGCCAAATAAATAAAAATTCGCCAAATAAATAAAAATGTCGCCAAATTAATAAAAAAAAATTCCATAGGAATACAAATGTCGCCATAAGAACCAAAGTATGGTCATATATGTAAAAATATTATCAAAATGGCGAAATTATTGCCAACATGATAAAATTATTGTCAAGATGCAGTTTTTTACGGGAAACGTCGGGCACTTCAGATAGTTTTTATTTTTTTAAAGGTTCTTCGTGCGCAGCACTTGGTTTCTAATACCAAGAACTAAGTGCCGTTTTTCAAAAGCGAAAAAGACATAGGTGTAAGAATCAGACAGCTCCAGTTTTCAAAATTGTTCAGGACGGACAAAATACACTGTACGTTTCTTGCATCGTATAAGACAAAATCACATTTCATTTTCCTATATATCACTATAGCCATTGCTTAAAGCTGTCTGGTTCTTGCTCCAATAGATGAATGGTTTTTTTTAAAAGTGTAAATCAGAAAAAGTGGAGCTGTCGGGTTCTTGCACCCACGTCTTCAATTGGTAAAATATTTTTCACAAACTGAAAGTAAACTGTTACTAAAGTTGTTATTTTTCTATTTTAAATGAATTTTAAAGAGATGACTTTTAGGTTATTCCTCAAATAAATAGATACGAAAAACGTTGTAAAATGCATAAGTTTTTTTAATGAATTTAAAAATTCCCTTGCTAATAAAAACTAAAAAATTTTATACGTAAAATCACGACCTTGAGCATTAGTAGATTTAAAAAACCATATAGAAATAAAAAAAGTTCAATCATAAAGTTTTAATTGTAAGATTTAACGTAATTTTTCTTGGTGAAGTTATTTTAAGCCTTTACGGACTAATCAAGACAATGGTATGCAATATAAAACTTTTACTTATTTAGAAAAGCTGTAAAAAATACGCGCTTCAGTCCATATTTTTTCTTTATAACAAACATCTTGAACCCAGCACTAAATAAACTTGAAATATTTCGAATCTTTCAAGGGTTGTTAAATCAAACAAATTTTAATTTTAAAAAAAAAGCTTTCGTGTGGAAGTTAAATTATTTCAGGAGCTTAAAATATTTTATATGGAGATTCAATACATTTATTAATTCATATAATTCACGTTTGAAATAACATAGCAATTGTACGATATCATGTGCTTAATTAAAGTCGTGTCTAAACTGCAGATAGTGGTAATTCCCAAGAGGAATAATTCATTTAATCATATTAGAAGATTTGCTATCCATAAATTGTATTCAAGTTACAAATGCAAATCACACCAGCTATGGAAAATAATTCTCTTTAAATATGCGTGACGGTTCATTTGACAAACCAGAAAATAAAATAATTTCCGAGAGACTAAATTAAATATCTGGAATAAGATTTCAAGCAATGTTAACAACGCAATATTGATAATTGTGCACAAGCCGTTTATTTATATCTTGCCATTTCAGTTATTGAAGCAAGTGTCCGGGATCATTTTCCTCACGTTAGTGTTCAATGCCCCTACAATGAAAATACTACTCACACTTTTAGGTAAATCATAATTTATCACAGATAATCAAATTGAATGTCTACTTTTTTAGTTATTGATATTAATGATTTTTTATTATAATAAGTAAATTCTATTTGATGTTGTTATTAAATTTTAATAGTTTTATTTAAAAAAATTTAATTATGTGTGATGCATTCTTCTTAAAAAGAAGACTTTCCATCAGCAGGTGATTATCAGAAGAAAAAACATCACATTTCCGATTTATCGTAAAATTAAACCTCCAATTTGATTTTCGTGGTATTTTTTTTATTATTCAGATATGTTCTTCAATACGTCCGTCAATAAGACCGTCAATAAGACCGTCAATTTTACTTTAGGGCTTTATAGCATTATCACTATGTTCTCTCTTGCCAAAGTACCTGTTTCGAAACTTGAACTTCTTATAAGTTCGTTGTAATTTCTATGTGCGTTAAACTTTTAGTACCAACCTGTTTATTCGTTATTACTCGAAAGATAATAGAAAATTCCCCTTCCCCTAAACCATCAACAAGTTTTAATACGCTTTTCCATTAAAAGAACTTACTACATTAAATTACTACTTATCAGATAAAAAAAAATATTTGAAGAATACAGTTTAAAAACTTGCCATATCCTTGTCGGCTGTTCTCAAATATACTGATAAAAGAGAAGCACTAATATTTGCTATTTAAATAGGGTCCAACCAGTTATAGAACCACAGATTTAATTCGCATTTTGTACTGGGATACTAAAAATGTATTTATCATTATTTTGGATACGACAAATCTTTGAGCTCCAATCATTACATGGAGTTTTCGGATACTAAATGGTACAAGTTCAAACCATAAAGTAATGATACAAATATAGGAATAAAAATGCTGATTTCCGTGTGTCCATCATTGAAACCACGTGATATGTGGAAATGCCAATTCATTCATGCGCCAATATTACTTGGCAGGTCTTGGCGACTTTAAGAACTAAACAAGATCGAAGTATTGTAATATGGTTTTGTGTTTAATTTTGTATTTAAATATAGTTTTTTTTAACGATTGCCACAATTTAAGGGTGTTTAACGGATATATTAAGAAGATTTTTCTTACTTTGTAGTTTTGAAATAATTGCGTTACGTTTTTATGTAAAATATTTACCATAAGCGAAGTTCTTTCAATTGTTATTTTGTATACTTCAATAATAAAATATGAACACTAAAACCTGAGAAATATATAGAGTTCCGCTTCTTCGAGTATTGAACACAAATAAAATATTTTCGTTTCGTTAAGAAGTTCGTTTGAAGAGGAAATATTTAGCACATATTTTTTGAAAATAAGTAAATACGTACATATATGTTAAGAAGTAGAATACGGACAGAACTCCTTATCACCAAAAGAGAAGAAAGTGCGCCAAATTTGAAACTCCTGCAGATGTCTGAACGCCAAATGTGGCAGCGCTATAACCACGTGATGTGAGTTTTTCTTTTCAATGTTGACACCGTGGCCTTATGAGAGTCTGGTATTGAAGGCGCTCTCTATTTAATATTACAACTCTCTGGTTCAAACACTTAGTTCCGAGATGAGAGTGCTTTATGTTTGTAACTCGCATTGGCTATAATGTTAAGGGAAATGTCATTCAGCTAGTACTGGACAACCAGTTCAACTTGAAGCCTCACCACTTGTCCCAATTATACCTTGCTACGTAGTAGTGGAAAACGATATTGATTCATTTACAAGTTTTTTTGTGATTTAACTCCACTTGACAACCATCCCGCCACATTGTTAAATGAGTCAACATATATTAGTTAAATTATTATTGCCAGTAATAATTGACAATCAAGCGTGTTTTGATTGCTTATATTCAGTTTCTAACTTAAAGTTTTGTGAAATTTAGATAGCATTTAAGGACTCTTTTTAGATTATTATTATTATTATACTGCATATTGCAGAAGATAGGTTTGGACGACGATTCGACAGATATCAAAATTCCGGAAGTCAAAAATCATCGTTATTTCGATTTTGTAATTTTAGATTTGACGATTAGTCGAAAGCACATTCGGAAGATCGGAAGAACACAAAATTGTCCAGTTCCTGTAACATAAGTTTAAGTTATACATATTTATGTTTATTTATTGCTACTGTACTTATTCTACTCATAAAATATCGATTTACCAACAGTATGTATATACCAAGTATATCTATACGCCAACAGTATGTATAATATCGAGTATATCGATATACCAACAGTATATATATATCGAGAATATTGATAGTAATATCGATTAATCGGAAATATCGATTAATCAGAAATATCGATTGATCGGAAATATATATTAATCGGAAAATATCGACTAATCGGAAAATATCGATTAATCGGAAATATCAATTAATAAAAATATCGATCAATCGGAAATATTGATTAATCGGAAATATCAACTAGTCGGAAATATCAATTAATCGGAAAATATCGATTATTGGCAGGTGATTAACCGCGATGGAAAAATAGAATCATTACCAAAGCCTAGCAGAAGATCCTGTATTGAAACCAAGTAATGATACTACAGTCAAACCTCGGTATAACGAACCCGGGATATAACGATCCCTCGGTTGTAACGAACTTTTCGATTGGTCCCAACCGAACTCCTATGTCACTAATGTATTTTCAAATGCTTATACCGATCTTCGAAAGTAAGGAATTCGGTTGTAGCGAACTAAAATTCACAATTTTCCAGTTTAGTTTCAGGTTTTTCCCAAACATTTTACTCGCCCCGACCACATTCCTTACCCTTTGTTCCTTTGACAGAAGCCAGGTTCCTCAAAGGTGACAATAGACTGCCCTGCTGAGCTCCTCATCTTCCTCCGTTCAACTGGCTTAGCATACATTCTTTGCCTATTCCTTTCATTCTATTGCTGAAGATCATCGTTTAACTTGTGGACTTCGCGTAGTTTTAAAATCGCTCTTGTTTGCTAATGCCTTTTCCATTGAGGATAAATCGAAAATTATTAAGAGAATAGAAAACGGTGATTAAACCTTTATCTACAGATATTGCATACGAAGGGAATGTTAGTTCAGGTCCTTCAATTTCTGATGTTAAGGGTAAGGCATCTGTGAACATTTTGCATAATTTCTTTGCAACAGAAACTGTGGATAAGAATGTAATGGACTCTTTTGATGCTTTCAACAAAAATTCAAATTCTTTTCATACTTCAGATAAATAAATTTAAGTAGTAAAATTAATTTAATTGTTTTTTAAGAACAAATATTTCTTTTACTTTATTATTGCCCATTACTAATTGCAATTCAGTGTTCAGTGTAAGTAATTTGTTTCGCACAAAACATGTTTAAGGACTTTAGGAAGTTTTTATATCGTCAATATTTGAAAATTCGGATATAGTGAACCCTCGGCTATAGCGAACTTCTGAACCAGTCCGTTGAGGGTTCGTTATAACGGGGTTTGACATATCCATTTCTCTATGCTGAAGGTGTGGGCCATGTCACCGAGAAGAACAAGAAGGACATGAAGGACGCCGTGGATCTGCTGCGGGACGCAGCCAGCCTGGCAGAAAAGGTGACCCGCATGGACAAGCATCTGGTCGGGGTAGACTGGATGTGGGTACGACAGGTGACGCACATACCCAATCCTTACGAGAACATACAGGTGAGTCCTCAATTTTGAACCGCATTTCATATTAGAAAAATTAGTTGTACCGCAACTTGAGGTTACCACACAAAAAATAAATGTTTTAAAGCTCTCCTGGATCTGATATCATGAACATATAGACGTGATTCACTATCTCTCCAACAGGTAGTAAAATAACCAACAGGCAACAACAGGCAGGGGCGATTTAAAATATTTTTTTTGCTTAGGGTCCAAGTAACCCCAAGTTACGGTACTATTTCACTATTCCACAATAAGTAATGATTATATACTAGAAACAGAGACGGAAGGTCAATTTTAGATTTTTCCAAGAACCTTCATTTTCAGTTTCCGTTTTAAACCACCCATTTTTGAAATTGTAAAAAAAAAAATCGACACAAAAGGAGTTTAAATAGGCAGTTACGCGTTGTTCGATTTTCTTAAAATTTAACATGAATGTTCCATGACGTTATTAAAAAACAGTATTAAGGATTAACCTTGATAAATCAAATTCGGTTGAAGAAATATAGTTATGAAACTAAATAGATTCTTTCATAAATATTTTACTGCACATTAAAACAATTGTTAGATATTTGAGTTTCTTTAAAATGTACTGTAATAGGTTAGCAACTATTATTTTCAATTTTAAAATAACATAGAGTTTTATGGTTTTAATATTTAATTTCTAAACTTTTACAGGTCCCCTGTAAATGAATACTGAAATTTTAAAATTTAATTTTTAATTGTTTCAGAAATAGTAATAAATACAAGCAGTACCTTAAAAATAGTAATAATACATTCTGCCTCAAATAGTAATATAAATAGTAATAGTACTTTATACCTTAAATAGTACTATGAATAGTAATAGTACTTTAAATATAAAATTCTAAATGTCTATAGTGAGAAGGTTTATCCGTTTGTTTTTCGTTACCTTTATAAAATATAAATTGTGAGTACAGTGTTTTTTTTAATTTAATACAATCTATATTATATATGTTTAATTGAGATATTAAAAGAGAGTTATTCACATAATATATCCTAAACGCTGTTATCTATATTTTAATCGGCGATAATTTGTGATACATGCTTTATTCTGGTAATATGTCATTTTTTGCTGCAACATTATTTTACGTAAAACATTGCTACTGTACAATTAGTGTAATGTTATTAATTGGGGAATTTTCGGCAGAACCCATTTGGTGGTCAGAATGTGACCTTCGACGAAGACAGAGGTCAGTGCTCAAAATGCGAAGAGGACATCCAAATAGTACCCAACGAAGAAGAGGTCAAAGCGTTGGAAGAGGATTCGCGCCTCAAAGTCCTTCGTGCTTTTGAAGTAAGTAGATTTCACTACCTTATACTAAAATCGTTTGAGGATGCTGTTGGAACATGGCCAGTAGAGTTTATATGAGACATCATTTCAGCAGATTATTAAAATAGATATTGGTCACCAACGGCAAACTCACCAACAGAAGGTTTCATCTGGCACGGATATCCCCCATCCAAGCAACTGCGTGTTTTGCTTAGTTCAAAATTTCGCTGACTGAGTTTTCTGTCGTACGCGTCCAAATTTATGTCAATCGTGATATTTGTCACAGGCTAATAGCACCGGAATGAACCAACCTAAAAGCATAACATAGCGTTTCTATCCTGAAATTTCATGTTAGGTAATTTTCAAGACGTATCCCGTCAAAAAGTTGGTAACGTTATGTAACAATAACTTATAATGGTTTAATGCAACTTTTAAACCACATTTGTTAATATTTTAAAACGTAATAGTTTTTTGACATTGCAATAAACAAAACTACGAAAACGTTTTTGTTTAATAATGGAAAAAGATTTGCATGGTTGTGCCACTAAACTCTTCATCTCTTTAATTGTTGTCTAAAGAAATATCACATCAATACCAACTTCTTTTTAATACACGAAAAAAATGAATAAATCAAAGTATTGCCTTCAGCATATTTTTTCAGTTAAATGCAATTCTAAAGAGACAATAAATTTCTCGTGTATGTTACTTTCCAATTACCCATAAAATTTTTCATTTGTTCAAAATTTAATAGCGTTAAATCAGGATACTAAACAATATAAGTTACTTTATGCTTTATTTCATAACGAACGAATAAATCATTAAAAAAATTGTTATCAGAAAATTAAATCAACGAAGAGTAAATTATAGAAAAAATCGTACAAATACAGCAAATTCTGTCAAAACACTTTTTTTTCTCCAAAATACATAAATTCAAAAGCACTTTTCATCAAAAGGTTTATTTTAACAATGTGCGCTTAAAGTTAATGCTTAGTAAAAAAAATATATTACAGAACAAAATATTTACTCAAGCTAAACACTGCGGTTTTTAATTATATCCTTTAAAAAGTATGTTACTTTAAACAAGGGGAAAGTAACAAATTCTAAGACAAATCTAGAATTAAAATTCAGCTTGATTATATATTATCAGTAATCAAAAAAGGAATGTTAAACACAAATGTATAGGGATGTCAACATTAATTTTTTCTATAGCCATGTGTGAAGAGATGCTACTACGTATATTCTTTTGTCTTATTATGCGTGTGTATGTATGCAAGCAAAGATAAAAACTATTTTTTTAATTGCCAGCATCTGTGTACAAAGACTTTATGGTTTAAATCAACAACGATTAGGTGATATTGTAACATTCACTTCAAAAGTGAAAGTAATATTTATCGTGTAAAACTTGATAATTATTTTTAAGTAGTATATATTTTGTTTCAAATTATCCTAAATTATTTCCAAAAATTAAAGAAACTTGTTGGAAAAGGAACTTGCTTTAAAGAAATCAGAACACTTTTAAAAATAATAATAATTAGGTACTTCCTTTAAATAAATCCTTTTCCTAAGATATTTTTTTTAAAGAAAAGCAATGTTTAACCCTTTGCACTCCGCGAACATCTTTGACATTGCGTTCTTTTCACGGAACAGTTATTCCTCTTTCTGTTCTTTTACCCACAATCTTTTATGCTCATAGAGGGGATAAAATCGTAATATGTTTCGGATCTGTAAGAGAATAATTTGAGAAAAAAATCGATTTTTTTTAAACACAAGATCACGCCGTTCTCGTTAATTTTAAAGAACAGTGAACCAAAATAACAAGTCGTTATGTTGGCGCCTGAGAGGCGACATCGGAGTGCAGAAGAATAAGAAGTTTAGAATTATTTTATAAGCAATTCATTTGCACAAATGATAAATTTACAAGCATAAAAGAGGTTTGGGTATAAATGCCTAACTACTAATTAAGATCAATAGGCATGTGTTATACTTGATTGGGGGATTGATACTTAATTTTCTTTTTAAACGTGTTATATTAATAATTGTTTTTCATTTTTGTTTTTCATCTTGATGTAGAGTTCGATTTGGAATCAGCATAACTCTTTTGGAGTTTCGAGAAGAACTCTTCGTCACTTGAGTACTTCTATTGAAAATGCCATAGACGAACCGGGAAAGTAAGTTATCACCAAACTCAATCAGTTTATTCAAATTTCCATTGATATCCACCTTGCGTACTTTTAATATTATAAACCCATCGTTAACCACTAACAAAAACATTACGCGAAGGTAGAATGTGGGAAAATAGCTCATTTAAGCAAATTAACAGAATTCATGAAGTATAACATTACTTATGATAGTATAATAAGAGACATCGACTTCTTTTACCCAGACAACCATGATTTTTTCTGTTTTGCCATGAACAATGAATTTTAATCTGATTTGCCATATTAATAGGTCAAAGGGCGGCCTAGCGGTAGAGCATTTGATTCGGGATCAGAGAACCGTGTGTTCGAATCCCGACTTTAACATTGCAGCGAGCTCGTAATCGGAGAGTTTTATTCTTTCGTTCCTTGCCATTTTCTTTCCTCGTCGTACGAAAAACCACATCTGCCGTGTATAGGGGACTAGTGCGAGTAAAATCGGTAAAAAAAAACACAGGTGCGTTGGGTTCCAGTTCAGATGTTTTCCTCGTATTTTAACCATTGTTCAAAACCAGCGTTCCCGTGTTTTTCCATCCAAGGATAGATATCTAACCATCGCCAATAGCCTAATGTGTAGCTCTAGTGCAACATTTTGCCAACCAACCACCTCGGACAAATCGAATTTGCAACAAAAGATACCATTTACTTGCAGACATCCCGATAGTCACACAAAAACGAACTGTGAGTTCAAAACAAATCATATCAGTAATATTTTTTAATCACAAAAATAAACTTATCTGTTTATTTGTTTTATGGAAAAATTTAATCTATTATAAAATACAACATAAAAAATCGGGTAGGTACAAACCACACTATACTGCAAAGTTTGGTGCGTGAATACTTTACGCTCCAAAGCGGTACAAAGGTCAAATAAAAAGTTGATAAATGACCAACCTATTTTACGCGTTCCACCTTCCACTAACAAGATGGTACGTCCTTTATCCCTATCAGATTATTCCACGTAGAGATGAGGCCGGACGCGTATACTGCAGATAAGGGCGACATTCTCCTCCCCCCCCCAAAAAAAAAAGTCAGATGGTTGAGTGGGTAAACAATCGGCTTGTTCTAAACTTCTCACTTTCCTCTACACGATGGTATGTCATTCATTCCCATAGGATGATTCCACGTGGAGTTATAAGGATTTGACAGGTGTCGTTCAGAGAGTTGTAATATTAAATAGAGAGCTCCATCAATACCAGACTTTAGTAAGGCCGCGGTGTCAAAATTGAAAAGAAAAACCACCATCACGTGGTTATAGTGCTGCCACATTTGGCGTTCAGACATCTGCAGGTGTTTCAAATTTGGCGCACTTTCTTCTTTTTTTGTGATAAGGAGTTCTGTCCGTATTCAACTTCTTAACATATATGTACATATTTACTTATTTTCAAACAATATGCGCTAAATATTTCCTCTTCATTAACGAAACGAAAATATTTTATTTGTGTTCAATACTCGAAGAAGCGAAACTCTTTATTATTGTTCCTAGGTTCAGGTTTTATTGTTTATATTTTCTTATTGAAGTATACAAAATAACAATTGAAAGAACTTCGCTTATGGTAAATTTTTTACATAAAAACGTAATGCAATTATTTCAAAACTACAAAGTAAGAAAAATCTCCTTAATATATCTGTTAAACACCCTTAAATTGTGCCACTCGTTAAAAAAAAAACGATATTTAAATACAAAACCATATTACAATACTTCGATCTCGTTTAGTTCTTAAAGTCGCCAAGGCCTGCCAAGTAATATTGGCGCATGAATGAATTGGCATTTCCACATATCGCGTGGTTTCAATGATGGACACACGGAAATCAGCATTTTTATTCCTTTATTTGTATCATTACTCAGAGATGTATTCCATACCTATTTTATAAATGTATTCACGTTTAAAAGTTTAAGTCCGTTTTCCATTAATATTTAGGACAACAGACATTTTGGAAGAAAGCTCTAAAATTAAAAATATACATGTGTCGGCTAAACTTGATCAGTTATCTAAAAATGGGTTTTATATATTTATTTAAAAGTTTCATTTACAAAAGACAAAATATTTGTATTTATAGAAAGTATATTCATAACATCATTACTTTGTTTTAGATATTTATCTGCTGATGAACTATCTAGAAACCTTCTGAGTATCAGTAAATTTTCCCGATTCATGGTAAGTTGCTTAAGAAATTTCAAAAATCCTAGCCTATGAAATATAGCATTTTATTCATTTTTAAACTAAAAAATTTAAGGATGAAATATCTAGGACTGTTCTCTAACAATGCAAACAAATCTCAAATCGAACTACAGATTGGGCCATTTTGGGTTGTTTGGTTTTCACATCACCTTGCTTACCAAATTTGGTTAGTCATTTTTAAAACATATATTTTCTTTATGGGAACACACACTGATATTTTTTTACATCCAATATCAGAGGACGCTAAAACATTAAGAAATCTGATATAAAAGTAATACTTAAAAAACATACCTAAATTTTAACTAATGGTAATGATTTTATCCTCTTGTATATCATATAAAGGCCATAGAAAAATAGCATATTAATATTAAAAAAAAAGTATGTTGTTATAGTTATTTAAATGGTGCATTTGCTTGAGAACGCAATGCAAAAAGATACATATAACAATAATAAAGGTTTAATACAGAAGTCATATTCATTAATCTAAGATAAATGGATTCGAAAATTATCTAATATCTCAAATAGGAAGTTTTGATGAACCCATTATCAAATGAAATAATGCTAGTTATATAATCCCAATTTAAATTTGAAAATCATAAATTCAATTTAAATCTATACCATCTGCACCAGTCAAAATTTATTAGATTTATGTGCAAATTATGCTTGAAATACGACTCTTTAAAATATGAAGACGGATATCCATCCAAAACCATTACTCAAGAGAGAGATCAGGCATCCCAACTATTAACTGATTTATATAGTCTGGTGAACAATCAATCATTAAATTTGGTAACACTATCCTTATAAAGTAATAGATAATTTAGTGATTAAGGTGCGATTTCTTAAGATCGATTGCTTAAGACGTAAGCGATGGCGGTAAACAAGGTCTTGTATACCACCAGAATTATGTTTCGTCAACGTATTAATTTGTTAGTAAAAATTCTGAGGGTAAAATCCTCGTGCATCCGTGTTTTGTTGCCGATCTCTCTGGTTTAGAGTACCCCAGATCATGTCCAAAGTACTTTTTGTCAAAGAAGAAGATGCTGATGCCTCTTTTATATCTTCTCAAAAAATATTACCATCTTCAATTAACCTATCTTGGATCACGGTAGCATGTGTAGTGGTCACTTCATGTACCCAATACAACTGCTCGGGCTTGAGTATTCCTTTAGCCGGACTTGAGTATCGGCATACCGTATGTGGACTGCCAAGGATTCAAATCCCAGTAGACCGCATTTCGCTACATTGGTGACCTCGGACAACGAACAAAACGCAACTTTCTGATCGACTCGTGGCGCCATCTCCATCCAACCACCACAACTTCACTTGCGACTCACGACAAGCATCGTTCGTATATTCGTCCGACTCACTGATATGAGCATACTGTAGTGTTCTTTCATGTACCCGATACAACTGCTCGGGATTGAGTATTACTTTATCCCGACCAGTAGAGTATCGGCGTACCATGCGGAAGGTCCCGGGTCCAACTCCCGGTAGATTGCACTTCTCTACAAATGTGTTTGAGCGAATTGCTCATAAAAGCAAATTCGTAAAAGTGGAAAACATATTTTGTGGAAGACTAATAAAAAAACTGCAATAAATGTATTTTGGAGATGGTCAAGACCATAATGAATACAAATTGAATCTGCAACGATGACGAGCATTTACTTTCAGATTTTACGTTCAAATATTATTAGCTCTAAAAGAGAAAACACACAAAAATATGAATTAAATTGCCGCCTAGATTTCCGAGTCTATCTACTAATTAAAAATATATTACTATTGTAATTAACATTATAAAATGACCACATTTTACTTTTGTACCAAAATTACATTACATGAATTCTCCCAGAAACGACTTATGATGAGGATTCTGGATCGCTTGAAGATCGAGAACAGACAAAGCGCGGGAGAGCTGTACCTGAGGAATCGAAAGAGGGAACTCGAAGGCTTCAAAAAGTGGTGCCTCAGCATCTACCTCAGTCCCCAATTCGTGATCGTCCTTTATTGGATCCTGCTGCTCAACATCATTCCCATCGCCGGGATGATAACCAGCCTCTTGACGCCCAACAACTCGAAGGAGGCCTTCGAGAAGGAAGTTGTCATATTCGAAGCCATCAATGGGATATTCGCCCTGTTTTATGTGTTCGATGCTTTCGTTGCGGTAAGTTTGGGTTAAGGTTGTACATCAAGCTGAATGTGCATGATGTTCTAATAAAACTATGATTCTCAACCAGTGGTCCGCGAGAAGGTCCGAAGTGGTCCGTAAAGTTATTTTTCAATCCCATAGACCAGTATTGTCTGATGTGTATTCTTTTATATACAAAATATCCATTTATGAATATAAGACTATAATGTGCAGTGATATCCAAGTTGGGTTAAAAATCTCATTGATTTTTTTAAGAAACCTATAATTTCAATAATTTAAAATAATAAGAACATTTAAGTTAATTTTTTGTAGATGGTTTTATTTATAAATTTATTTATAAAATTAGTAGATTATTTAATATCCGAGATGTTGTTGTATATAAATTGTATTTAGTAACAAAATTATTTTTAGTGATGTTAAAAGGAGGTGGTCAGCGACTTGCTGAATTTTTAACTCAGTGGTCCGTGGTAATCTAAAAGTTGGGGAACACTGCACTAAAAACTTATCTCAACCCTCTTGGCGAAATATGCTGACTTTTTATATTAGGGAATAATAATTTTAGCAAAATATTCTACTAACTACTAAAACTACTCTTGAAATAATTTTACGATTATCCACTTGCAGTAATTTTATGGTTGCCATCAATTACTAGCGTCGGGCTAGCAAAATTTGGCACAAATCTTAACATTGGCGTGTTACACCAAAGTGGTAACGAGAATTAATAAGTGTTATACTTATAGGAATCTTTTTACAAGATGTATTTCTTGTAAACAAATATTCGTAGCCAATACGCCTTCATAAAACTATTATTAATTTTATTTATATGGACCTTCAATTATAGTACTTAAAACCACTTGAAATCCACATTGTTAGTTAACCGCCATTGTAAAAATATAATTAAGCATCCTAAAAAGTGAAGCTAAATGGTCATTATTTACAAATCCGTCTGGTCTATATTGTGCTTCAATCGAAATAACTTTTTCCTTAAAAGAAACGCTGTTGCTTCTTTTCAATCTTTAAAAAGGAAATTAATAATTTTGTCTTTTGTTAATTTGCTTTTGTAAGTAATTATATCACATTAGAGCAAAAATACAACTTTTTGCTTAACAATCAACACCGGTTTTAAGAACTATCAAAATAGGCTAAATTTCGTAACGTTTCATTAATTTTGCAATTCTTGTTTCTGAAGTTGCCATTTACCGTTATTTTATAATTCCATGTTCCTGCACAGGTTGGAAGCCTCGGTTGTAAAGAGTACCTCAGTAGCCACGGAAATAAAATTGACTTCCTGGTGACCCTGGCAGCAGTTGTGCAGCTGATTATTGACATTGTGATTGTGACAGCATTCAGGGACTCTTACTCTTCGACAATAATCCGTGTTCTGGTCATATTGAGTACTATCAGGTTAATACGTCTGCTACGAGTAAGTGTTGAATCCAGAATCGCAATGAGCAAGGCCATATTCAAAATTTATTTAAATCTTTTGGTAGTTAATTTGTGTAATTCTAGCCAACCAAAGAATTAAACGATTCAATTTCGCATTGATTTTCCTATTTCGATTACACTATTCCTATACTACTTTTATGGGAAAATATATACATAATAAATATATCAGTAAATGTTACATTTTAAAATATCTCATGGAATATGCATGCCTAAAATGTTTAGCATTTTATATGGTTTCAAATAAATTATTAACCATTAGTCGATGGGAATGTAAGCTGCTTACGTATCCACTGATCTCTAACTGTTAATTCTGGATTGGGAAAGGCAGTTTGTTGACTTGAAGCCAATTGAAGTTTAAAAAACTGTACCCCACTTCCATTTCTATCTCAATACTTCGTATATTATTCATGCTAAAATATGCCAAATTGAATTGCATTTGGCAATTTTTTTTTTAATTTTAAGATTAAAGTCCATTTTGAATGCTTATTCTTTGAAATTCATTTTAACCAATAATAAGTGGGTATTCAGCAAAAAGAAAAACTATATTTTTGGCGATATACAAATTGATTCTATATGTAGAAAAATAAAATATAAAAACATATTTAACATTTCTTTAACAGTTTGAGAAGAAAATAGCCTATAAAATCATTTTTAACAATTACTTGGGATACAGTGTGGCTGCTTACAGTATGGCTTCAACCGCGCCCATAGAAGGAAATGGTTATTATCGTTCCAGAAGTTAGTTAAAGTTCAGTGTGCGCATGCTATATTATGTCAGTAATGTCAATAGAGATGGCTGCATTGTTTAAGGCGTGTAACGTCAAAATCAACACTTGTCTTCGGGTTCGAATTTAATTTATAAATAAGAATAATAATACACAATTGTAAATTAAAATTTTAATTTTTAGACGTAAAGTACGGTATTTTATCTAACCATGCTCAAAATATAGAATGTATTCTAATTGAAATACTAATTTATTGAAGTTCCTTTTTTAGGTAATGTTATCTGGAATTATTAGGAATATAATGGACGAAGTGTGTTCGATCATCTACAATGCTTACGATTTAGCACTGGGATTCGTTGTGGCTAATGAAAAAATTGCCAAGGAAGCAGCCACTATTTTGGACTACGAACCGAGCGCTGATCTGGCTCAGTTTCATGCTGAAAATAATATTGCACAGGTAACGAGCTTTTGACATTTCAAGCAGTTCAATTGACACACTTACATTTTCGCCCCAAAAAAAGAATATTAATACAGTTAAAAAAAGCAATTTCCTCATCATACGTTTATAGGAATTTTCAGGGTTCTCAAATCTTTCGCAGGGAAAAACTCAGCTGAAGCGTTTCTAAAATTCTTATTTCAGACCTTCTTTAGTTTAAACTTATACATTCAAACTTCTTACTTTAAAACCTTTTTTTTTTTTTTAAAGGTTATTTTATTTTTCCCTCATTGGTTTTAAATTTAGCAGGGGGATAAGTTAAAAACTGCAGAATAATAAAATTGTAGAATAATAGCAACTGTAGAATAATTGCAACTGTAGAATAATAGCAACTGTAGAATAATAATAACTGCAGAATAGTAAATTTGTAGACTAATAGCAACTGTAGATTAGCAGGTAAATTTGAAGAAAAATGGCAACTGTGGAATAGCAAATTTGTAGAATAATAGCAACTGTAAAAATAGTAAATTTGTAGAAAAATAGCAACTGTAAAACAATAGCAACTGTAGGGGAATAACAACTGTAGAATAGCAACTGTAGAATAATAGCAACTGTAGAATAGTAAATTTGTAGAAAAATAACAACTGTAGAATAATAGCAACTATAGGAATACCAACTGTAAAATAAGTGCAACTGTAGGAATAGCAACTGTAGAATAATAGCAACTGTGGAATAATAGCAACTATAGAACAATAGCAACTGTAGAACAAAAGCAACTGTAAAATAATAGCAACTGTAGAATAATAACTGTAGAATAGTAAATTTGTAGACTAATAGCAACTGTAGATTAGCAGGTAAATTTGTAGAAAAATACCAACTGTGGAATAGTAAATTTGTAGAATAATAGCAACTGTAAAAATAGTAAATTTGTAGATAAATAGCAACTGTAGAGTAATAGTAACTGTAGGAATAGCAAATGTAGAATAAGTGCAACTGTAGGAATAGCAACTGTAGAATAAAAGCAACTGTGGAATAATAGCAACTGCAAAATAATAGCAACTGTAGAACAATAGCAACTGTAGAACAGAAGCAACTGTAAAATAATAGCAACTGTAGAATAGAAAATGTGGAATAAAATAGAAACTGTGAATAATTCTTTCAGACGTTATCTGTAATGCAAGATTTGGATAATGAATTTCCTGATGTGACTCATACTTGGAAGACTCAAAGAGCTACCGTTTACGTACTCAGGGACATGAAGCGCGTTGTGGAAGAAATGCTGGCCATTTACATGCTGGACGAGAGTGATGCTGAAATATTATTGGAGGTGAGAATAACTGTGAAATTGCAATTACTATTTAACAAGTATAACTACTAAACTGGATTCCTATATGTTTTTTACTCAACGTATTTATTTTATATGACACAAGAGATCGAATGTTTTACAATCGGAAATATTTAAATATTCAGGACATTTACAACGAAAATACAGGGTGATTTAAGTTTAATCCAGGGGTACAATACGAATCGAAAGCCCCAATTGCTCAGTGGATAAATACGTTCAGCTACTAATCAGAGGATTGCTGGTTTGAACCCGTGCGATGGATTTGACAAAGAAAAGTAAAAAAGTAGTGATCTTGCGATCGGATGGTTGCCAGCTTCACTACAAAAATACTAGAAAGTCGTCCAGAACATCAAACTAATTATACTAGCGTGTTTACGGGACTGGTGCACGATAAATCTGATCGAGGTCCAATGTCCTGACACCTATTGAGGTTGCGTCGAGTGCCAGCTCAAGTGCTGTCCTCGTCATCTGACCATTTTTCAAAAATTCGGGGTATTGTTCTCGGGTCTTTCCTTCGAGATAATCGCCCCCAGTTGTCCAGTAGATAAAGGCGTTCGGTTAGCAATCAGAGGATTGCAATTTCGAGCCCGATTGAGTAGACATGACATAGAAAAGTAAAATGGTAGTGATCTTGTGATCGGGATTGCCAGCTTAGCTACTAAAGTACTATAAAGTCGTCTAAAAATACCCTAAAAGTATACTGACGTGTAAACGGGACTGGTGCACGATAAATCTAATCGGGGTCCAATGTCCTTTCGCCTATTCAGGTTGTGTTCGGTGCCAATTCAGGTGTTACCTCGTCATCTGACTACGTTTCTGAAATATGTGATATTGTGTGTGAATGTTTGTGTGTGTGTTGGATGTCTGTCCCAAGGATTAAGCGTATAAAAATAAAAAACATAGAGGAACCTAAATCAGCCGAACAAAGATATCTTAACTTACCAATCAAATCGAGATAGGCCCAGAGCCGTCGCCAATAGCCCAATATGCAGCTCTGGTGCGACGTTAATTAACAAACTAAATCAAACTTGTTATGCTCTTGTTGAATGTGTGCTAGTACTTTGTAAAGTTTAAGGGAAAAAGCAACAGCGGATCAAATCGCAATGTGTGTGTGAAGTAATAAGTGACGAGCTCTAATAAGAATACGTTCCCAGCAAAAAAAGTCAGCATAAAACCTTCATCAAAATTTTGAAATTGAAGATTTTAATGCAGGAAAACTGCAGGTTTTTTGAAGATCTATAAAATTATAGGTTTTTGTTTCAATGTCCTTCATAAAAACTGTAAAAAACCTCCATAAAAACCTTTAAAAACCTTCAATTTTTATTTATGAAGGCAAAATGCAGATATTTTGCAGGTTTTATGCAGGAAAATTAAAAACTTCAAAAAAAACTGCAGTTTTTTGTTTCAATATCCTTTAAAAAACCTTCAATTTGACAATTTTGATGAAGGTTTGTTGCTGACTTTTTTTGCTGGGTTATCCCAACCCTTATCTTTCCAATTTAATCCCACCTCTAATTCGATTAGCCTTGCATTGTGCCTGTCAGGCACCACGCGGGATCTGCAGCATTATATATCTCTATATTTCTTATATTGTCCATGCTAAAATATGCCGAATTGTAGTGCTTTTGGCTATATATATATACTTCTATTGAAACACATTTTGAATGCCTATTCTTCGAAATCCATTTTAACCAATAATAAGGGAATAAGCAGCAAAAAAAAACTATATTATTGGCAATATAAAAATTGATTTTATGTAGAAAATAAAACATCTAAACTTATTTAACATTTCCATAACGATTTGTGAAGGAAAAAACTTACAAAACTACTTTTAAAAATTAGTTGGAGTAGAGTATGGCTGCTTACAGTATGGCTTCAACCCGCGTCCATAGAAAGAACTGGTTATGAGCACGGAGGAAAGGTGGAGGTGCGATCAAGTCATAAAACGGTTTGCAATGTGAAGTAGGTACTAGCGAAGTATTTGGCGCTATTCCTAAGCACTACTTTGTACCAGTACTTGACGATAATTTATTTTATAATTTAATTTACCTACGAAGTGGTAGTAATAGCATTCTTTATCAATTTGGAACTTGTACTGCACCTGACAACTGCAAAAACTGTTATTTTTTTAGTTTTTATACATTAAATTTCGTTTTTTAAATAACACAGTCCACGTTGAAACGCACTGAAAGCTGGATTTGGTCGTACCAACTATAAGGATCTCGCCAAATCACCTCCACTTTTTTTCTTTACTCCGTGGTTATGAGCGTTACAGAAGTTACAGTTAGAGTTAGAGTTTAATGATCGAAGCACACTGAATAGACCGGGTCTTTCCTTCGAGATTGACCCCGAACCGTCGCCAATAGCCCACTGTGCAGCTCTAGTGCGACGTTAATCAACAAAACCAAACCACTGAATAGACGACCTGTGGCCGTAGCATATCCAAATCTGTTCGGTTGGTTGAAATGACGTTGCATGAGAACTACACAAAGGGATATTTGTGACGCGTTTCGGCATTTACTACGCAGAAAAAACTCGGGAACACTGCGCCTAGTAATTTTAAACCATGCTCATGTGACGAAGACAACACCTGAGCCGGTAACCCACATCACGGCGTAGGCGTGAGGACGTTTGGATCCCGACCGATTTAACTATATACGGTTCAAGTTTTTTGTGGATGACAGGAAACGAAACGAGGAACTCTTTGATCATGAGCTCGCTACACTCTCGAAGTTGATATTCGAACCCATAACCCTCCGATTACGGAGCGAGTTACTTTAGTGCTGGATCATCCTCTGGCCCTACAAATTTGAAGAATGTCCAACTCAAACCATGATAATTTGCACATAAGTAGCATGGTAGAAGAGTACAGATCTCATAATCGGCAATTTATGGGTATGTCTTGAGAAATCAGCGGGCTTGTAGTCGGAGGGTTACGAGTTCGATTTAGTAACACACAATGCTATACAGTATTTACGAAACAATCTTCGAGTAATGCGATAGAATATTCAATAGATATATCTGCGGCTGCAGGCTATTTCTGCTACTGTATTCGACAAGATAAAATAGTGAAATATATCATTGTATTGGAAAATCCAACATCTCTACAATAAATCACACTGCGATAAAATTGATGGGCTTTGGGTCATAAACTTTAAATATATTCTTTATACTTTAGTTTATATCTTTATAAATGTTGTTTGCTCGGTAAAATGTCTATTCATGAATTATGTTTATTCAGAAGTAAAATCAAAGTCACTTAGCTATATTTCAGCGAATAGAAGTTATGAGTTGACTACAGCTTATGCATGTTTTAGAACGCTATTAACTTAACAGAACATGTAAATTACCAAAAGTTTAATAATATTGGTATGTATGGCATTTCTGATAGATCTTAGATAATTAACATTAAAAATGTACAAGTTAATTTATCTATAAACGTGTGTATAAAACAAAATGTAAATTCATGTAATAAATCATAATTGAGGCCTAAAATTAGTTTAGTTATACGCATTCCTCAAACATACACTGAAATACCAGCATAACATTAAATGACTGACATTCTCCTATATTTTATGTCAATATCAGTCATATATTGGATCCGAATTGTTAAGCCATTTCAAGGGGCACTTAAATTTAAACCAATATAGTACGCGTAGTTCAGACTCTTGGATTAGTCATTAACAAGTATATGTAATCAGCACTATTTGTAAAGCATCCTTCACACTGAAGTTTGTGATCCTCTACAGAGAGTCAATCGAACAACAGCTACTTCGCAATGAATAGTGTATATCGGTTCACGATCCATGTGTGAACGCGCTCATTTGATACAGTATAAATTAAACCGTTTTAGATCTGTGTGCTCATAGACTTCTGTGTGAAGACTACCTTATTCCATTCTTCATATAATGACCTAATGAAATTTCAGTTACGTTAAGGTTCATGACAGAATGACGGATTTGCGTGACATATGTTTGCTATATGGTGTTTCACATTATGGTGTGAAGGATCCAGAGGAAGAACGTTGAAGGTCCATTGGGAGTGATTTACGTTTCTCATAAATGTACACAACATTCGGATTTAATAAAGTTTTTTACGGACTATCATCATTCTTCCCGTTACACAGCTTGATAAAGTGAAAGTATATTAGTATCACAAACTCCGTAACTCCGAACCACGGATTCAGCAATCGTAGCAGTGGCGGCTCGCCCACTACAGCAAGTACAGCCGGGCTGCACCTAAATTCATTAGTGAATTTTAAAACTAATATCAGATATTTTACTAATTTTCTTAAATGAAGATTAGAATTGAAAATGAAATTTCTACGGTAGTAAACAAAATCTCCAATAAATAGCAAGAATGTTACCGTAATGCACAATTCAGGAAAACTCCATTCAATCAAAATTGCAGCTAAAAAGCGAAATTCGAAATCGGCTGCATCGTTGCCATGGCAACCTCTACGTAGTATGGAGATTCCCCCCATGCTAATGCACTGCATTTGTGAGAAGGTACAGCCGAAATTAATTTTCTTGTTTTAGCTGCACTTGAGGTTCGATATACTGATTGGCTCGTGGGATGAAACGAGAACTTACGAGAATATCTCCAAACGGAAATGGTTTTCGTGATACATTTACTGTGTGCTGTTGTTCCAGGACATGGTCCTGCTGTTTCCTTATGTAAGTTGATATTAAAATTGACCGATTCGCATGTTTAAAAGAAAGCAGGATAGCTTTATTTAATTTTCAAAAAATAAGTAAGTGTTTTCTATTTTTTTCGCATGTTAACATTTCGTAAAAATCAAAAGGAAACTTTGCTTTGAGTAGTGAACAATAAATAATTTCCGTTCATGTATGGTTTTTGGAAAATAGGGGGGGGGGGGGATTCACATGATTTTGGCTGCACTAACATTTTCGACCACGTACCGCCACTGAATCGTAGCTAAAGCTGCCTGGCGACGAAATTTAAGCTCGGAAATCAGGTGATTCTTTAAGACAATCCTTTACCTACAATCTAAGCTCAGGTATTCCAGTATTGAAACAATCCCACATTTAGGAGTGAATTTTATCGCAGTTTTTGCTACTGCTGCTGAATCCGTAGTTTGTTGTTATGAGGTTTGTGAATTAAGGCGACGCAAAAAGATGTTGAAATTTCATTTCAATAAAAAGTCATCCTCAACTTTTTCAAAGTGGGTTCTTTGATTCTTCATAATATCGGTATGTATGGCAGCAAATGAAATCTCTATATTGTTATTGAAATTGCAAATTTTTGTAATTAATTTCAATTTTATACGTCAACAGGAACTTGCTTTGAAGATTAAAGAAACTTTGTGTGCGCCAAGGTACATGCAGGTTGACACCGGGAGGCGAAAGCTAATGGAAAATCTTTTATGGATTAAAAGTGAAAGACTGTTGGATATGCTTTGTGTGAGTGAGCTCGGTTTTATGTTGGAACAAAATTTTATATTTTCACTTGTTCTTTTCTTATGTGGTGGATAGAATATAATATTTTAGAATAAAACGAAATATAAAGTTTCAAAAACGCAATGTCCCTTTTATAATACATAAATTCAAGACATGTTTAGGGAAGTAATGCCTTACATTTTTAGCTTAAAAACTCAAAAATATTTTCCCCCACAGTGCTTTAATGTGAGAATATCAATTATTATATAAATTATTTCTGTAATAAAGATCCCTTTTACGCCCCTTAGATGCAAAGAATCTTAAATAATTAGTTTCCAAGCATTTTTTTAACGATCCGTTGGTAGTGCTGCCATCTATAGTTACTCTAAACCGTTAAACATTTTTTTAATATTTTGGCTATCAAAAATTCGCTAATATTTTTATGTGGGGGAGTTGTTCAATCTATAATTATCACACGGGCATGGTAGTATATATTAATTGTATAGTAAACATTTAATTTTACACCTTTAGATGCAAAGAATCTTAACACATGAAGTATCAAAAGAAAGATAATTCCATGAACTAGTGACGAATCGTATACTTTCATCTTCTGAATATCAAAGTTTTTTATAAAATGCGTTTCAAATGATTATTTTTAAAGAGTTTTTTAAAACAAGCCGTTGAAAATGCTGCCATCTGAGAGCATACCACTTTTTTTTGCTCTAACAATTGGGTGTGTGGAGTGGGGGGGGGGTTGTTCATGCAATAATTATCGCACAAACCTGCTAGTCGAAATTATTATATATGAATAAATAATTTGTATTGGAAAAATGGCGACAATTTCCGTTGTTTTGTATTGATTGTGTGCTTTTATTTTTATCTTATATGTCCTGTTGTGTCCAACCCTTCGATATTTTAATGTCCGGCGCCTTCGGATACTCACTTCGATGGAGAGCTAAATGCTTTCGAGCAAACACCCTGTCTCTACACAAGATCCAAAGATTTCATTAACTTAACTTAGATCTTAAAGCATATAAAGTATATTTGTGAGTTTTATTTCTCAAACTGAAATTACGAACATTTACTACTTTCATAACTATTCATGAGTTCATGTAGTCCCGATTCTATACAGCAAATAAAAAAAAAACTAAATTTTACTTGAAATCAATCACCAGTTTTATAAATATAGCATATTAAATTATTCAATAATGGAATATAATTTTGGTTTTATTAACATTAAAACTATATTTTAAAAAAAAATTATAGCCATAAAAATATTGATATTTTTTGCACACTTGCGTTGTTTAGATAGTAGATACGCTAACATTTTTGCGAATTATATACCTGCTTTTTAATATTCTCAACTGTAATACTGTAATATTTTCAGGAAAACTGCACTTACAGTTCACGCCGTCCTGATGAGGTCATCCAAGAAGCTGGAACAAAACCATGTGACTTAAAGATAATCTATAAGGGGATTGTACAGGTAACACTTTGAAATTAATTTAGCAAGGACAGTAATATCTTATAACAATGTTGTCATAAAGTTTACCAGAAATTGCAATGTATCCGTATTCAATTTATGTTCCATTTTCATGAATTATATCTATTACACATTAGGAAATATTTTTATTACTTTTGGCTCACAATTCATCGCTGTTATTTAATTTATCGCAAATTATTCCTGAGGTGTCAATGTTTATTTTTTTTAAACCTATATCCAGTGGCAAATAAAAATTACTTTTTGTTCAAACGGCAATAAGTGTTTTCTGCAATATGAAAAACTGATATTTTAATTATGAATATCTACATGTAACTTTTAGCGATTGTGCCATTTAACAAAAAATATTAAAAAGTAATTAATTTATCAAAGTCTAGTAGATTCTGAATTTGTATCAGAAACGTTCGAGATTTCTATTAAAGTTTTTAAAAAATGTTGTAATTGTTTTTAAAAAGGTAGAAAACGTTATTTTCCCGGCTAAACATAGATTCTCTAAAAAGGCTATGGCCATTTCATTCACCTGTATACCCTCTACACGGGTCCGTGTTCCACATTATTAAAATGAAAATTGTATTAATAAAAGTAACATATTTTAAATTATCAAGCATAGTTCAAGAAATAAATTCTAGAAGGTACACTGCAAAAAAAATTACTTAAAAATGAATAGCTAAACCTATTTATTTTGCTTTGAGTACAATCGCATCGTAAATGAGCTATGATGTACTCAAATTTAAGTAACCGCAATTTCTGAAAAATGTGCAGTGTGATTTAATATTGCTAATATCAGCTTCTGTTCAAGCCATCTTAACAAAAGCGACCTGACAAACTTAAAATAGGTGTTCAGAAGATGGTTTTACATATTATTTTATGTCGATTGCTTAAATGGAAACTGAGATATTACAAATCAATTATCTTACGTCTCATTCTTTTGGCACACGTTTTTAACATTTCTTCTGTTTAAAATTTCTTCACGTCGCTCTGGAAGTACAACAAGATAAGGCTGCGATCCCTGAGGACCTGGGTTCGATTCCCGGCAAGTCTTAGTTGTAATTGACGATATTTATTAAAAGAAGTGATTTATGAAAGCAGCCTATGTAGGCTAGCATCTGCTCTTTTTATTCATTTTTATTCATTGTACTTAGTTTTGAGTACATTTATTTTTCAAAATTGGAACTTATGTATTCAGAGCTATGATAAGCATTGACTATACTCAAAAATGAGTACATTTTACTTATTTTTGAGGACCTATTTTTAACAGTGTATAAATTAACGTTTATCATTCTCGACATAAATGCGAGTCTTCTGAAATCGGATGGATATTAACTAACTTGACATTCTCTAGGTGAGCGGAGAAAATAATGGGACAAAAGATAAAGTTCTTCCCAATACAGATTCGTTGTGGTATTTTCTAAAAAAAGGATTGTTCTGCGAATATCTATCCGCTTCCGAAAGTATTGGACTTTTAGGATATTTGCTGGGATCGAAATGTGTCACGACTGCAACTTGTACAAAAGAAACAGAGGTAATCATTTAGCTATTTCCAATAAAATGTGTTGTTAAAATGTTAACAGTTATGAAATTTTTCATAGCATAACAGAGGTAATCATTTAGCTATTTCCAATTAAAATGTGTTAAAATTTTAACAGTTATGCAATTTCACATAGCATAACAGAGGTAATCATTTGTTATTTAGAATAAAAATGTGTTGTTAAAAGGTTAACAGCTATTCAATTTTACATAGCATATGTTGTAACTTTTCTTTTGAAATCAAAATGTATTATATAAATAATTTTTTTAATGTAAAGATATTATCTTTATTTGCAACCTTCTGAATATATTGTGGTTTTAAAATGAGAGATTAAAAAATTATTTGTAATATAATAAAATAGGGATATTAGCAATTTACAGTTTGTATAAGTGCAATTTATTAAATGTTATAATAAATTCAAACATGTGTTATTCAGTCTTCTGTTTATTAAGATCAGATTATTTAAAAAGTCAAAATTATTTAAAGAAAACTATAAAATAAATATCGTATTTTTCGTCTAGAACTAGAAACTTATATTATTTTCATCTCACATATAAAAATAAATAATATTATTCAAATCATTCCGATAACAACAATAACAACAAAAAATACTAAACGTTATATTTGGAAAATTTTTAAACTAATGTCGTCTATTTATTAAGGTCAAATTATTTTAAAACTCAAAATTATTTAAAGAAAACTATTAAATAAATATCGTATATTTCGTTTAGAACTAAAAACTTAAATTATTTTTATCTCACACATAAAAATAAGTAGTAGTATTCAAATCATAACAACAACAAAAAAACATACTAAATGTAATATTTGGAAAATAAATTTTTAAACTAAACACTTCTGTAATTTCAGATGTTTTTTCTTCTTTAAACACAAACTATTTTCAAAATTAATAGCAAATTTTAAAATGTTTAATTGTTTAAATATTTCATACTAATTTAATTTAGAATCATTTCCAAACTCGTCCTATATTTATCTTTTCAGCTAATCCACATTAAGTATGAAACTTTACAACAAGCCCAGGAAGAACTAGGCGGGATTTCTTTCTACATGTGGAGACATATTTCTCTGCAAATTGCACAGGCGATTCTCGAAAAGGAGCAAAATTATGAGGTCAGTAAGCTTGAGAAAACTTACCCTCTACCCCCTTCCTCCCCCCCCCCCCCCCTCCAATAATCTGTAAACCATAAAAGTTGGGAATTTTGAGTTTTAAAAGAATCTCTGAGTTGGGAAAATTTATGCCTCAAGTAAATTTAATATTATTAGCAAATGAAAGCGAGGTCAGATTAGAAATTGCCCAACTTGTAAAATGAAACTTAAATCAGACCTCAGAACGGACACTGCATTGGAATATGCGTGGAACAAATCAATTCTTTCGAGAAAACTGTTTAATATTACCGATAAAAAGTTGGCAAATGTCGATAAGTTGGAACTGGGAATTTTTAGCACTGTGGAGCTGGGAATTTCGAATCGTTAAGTTTGGTTTGGTTAATTAACACACTGCACTAGAGCTGCATATAGGACTATTGGCGTTGGTTCGGAGCCTATCTCACAAGAAAGACCCGGGAATAATGCCTCGTATTTTTTTAACCATGTTCAGATAACGAGGATAACGCCTGAGCTGGTATTCGTACCCGACGCCGTTAAGTTCGGAATTTCGAATAGTTCAAGTTGGAAATTTCAAATAGTTCAAGTTGGAAATTTCGAATAGTTCAAGTTGAAAATTTCGAATCGTTAAATTGGAAAATTTCTTGTATCATCGCCTTATCCGTTATATTACCAGGGTAGACTTGACGAAGTTATAAACAGAAGAAATGTTAAAAGAAGGGAAAGAAAGATAATAGAGTTGTAACAACTCATTTTCCATTAAAGCAATTTACATCAAATAATGTAGAAAACCATCTTCTGAACAACTTTTTTAAGTGTGTCCGGTCGCTTTGTTAAGATGGCTTGAACAGAAGCCGAGATTAGCAATATTAAATCACACTGCTCTTTTTTGAGAAAGTTCGATTACTTCAAGTTGCCTACGTCATCCCTCATTTACGAAGCAATTGTACTCAAAGAACAACGAGTAGGTTCAGGTACTCATTTTTAAGTACCTTTATTTTTTACAGTGGAGGTTCACAAACTTCAGTGTGCAAAATACAAACAAATAAAAGGTATAACATATATGATGAATTACAAGTCGGGTATATTATAAAATATATATTAAAAAGCAGGTTGGTTTGGTTTTGTTAATTAACGTCACACTAAAGCTGCACAGTGGGCTATTGGCGATGGTTCGGGGTCAATCTCGAAGGAAAGTCCCGGGAACACATACGCATTCACACACACATTCATACATGCACCTCGTTATTTTAGAACCATGGTCAGATGACGAGGAAACACCTGAACTGGCACCCAACGCCTTCAATAGACGTCGGGACTTTGGACCCCGATCAGATTTATCGTGCACCAGTCCCGTATACACGCCAGTATAATTTGTTGAATATTCTGGACGACTTTCTAGTATTTTTGTAGCGAAGTTGGCAGCCCTCCGATCGCAAGATCACTACTTTTTTACTTTTCTATGTCAAGTCCATTTTACGGATTCGAACCACCAATCCTCTGATTAGTAGCTGAACGCCTTATCAACTGAGCAACTGTGGCTCTTCGAAAACCTGGAGCCGTCTTTCTCTTGCACCAAGTTTTCCATTACTTCAGCAAAATGACTTTAAAAAATAAACTTTTTGAAACAGAATAAATGCGTAAAGAACCGTAATTCGGGTGATCCCAGTGATATCGATAAACAACTTCATCGAATTAATTATTTTCATATCAAAACACCTTTTTCGTTAATTTGTCAACTACTTTTTTTCTTCTAAAAATAAACAATTATCTCCAATGCACATGCGGCTGGAAAAAAAAATTCTTGGTGATAAAAAATACTAACAATATTTTAAGCCGCAAAAGCTCAAAAAGGACTATGAATCCACGCAAAGCATCTTAAAATATCGATTTGTGTCATTTCAGCTGATTCATCTTTAAAAATTAATTGATGCTTGCATTGAAAGATAAGATTATGAATATTGATAATTATTTCCGATTCCATTCTTTGTCCTCCTTCTCAGTACTGGACGGAAGAGAGAATAAGAATCCATTTGGAAGAAGGGATCTTTCCGGACCTCCAGAACATCGAAGATTTCGAAGTGCACGAAGCGATTGCGGACATGGTTCTCATTCAAGGACGAGTGATGGACTCGAACACGGACACTGTTTACGTGGGACCCACCTACATTCCGAGAACCGTCAGGAGTCTGACCATGGTGGTGAGTTGTTACATTCCACGCTGTTAAAAGTGGTACTTGAAAATAAGTAAACTGTACTCATTTTTGATTACATTCGATGTTTATTATTATCATGGCTCCGAATATATGAGTTTCAACTTTTAAAAAGACACAACGTAAAAAAATGGTGTTTAAGAATGAGTGCCTGAACCTACTCGTTTTTCTCTATGATGTTTTACGAAATCTTATTTAGACAGTGACCTTTTGTCTTGTTTTGAAGATGAAATGTACAAAATTTCTTCAAGTTTGGAATAAAACTGTAAACAAACTCACAGGCACTCTTCTTTATGCATATAAATATTGTGTTTTACAAGAGTTATTTGGAACTTCTAAGGTACTAGAGTAGTAATATATGACCCCGTGGGATAGTAAATTAACATGAAAGCTACTGTGCAGCAATTTTAACTTCATATACTCATCGCATTATAAAAGTACTAACCCCCCCCCCCCCCCCCCCAACACACACATTCGTTTTAGGGGCGGGGGGGGGATATATTACAGTATTTCTTATAGCCAAAAAAATAATAAAAATGTAACACTTCTGCTTATTCATAGAGGGCAGCATGATCAACAGTTTGTTTTTTAAAAAAAATCACGTTTAAATGATTTTTAACTTATTTAAAAAAAAAAACTTTGATATTTATTAGATGAACGTACGATTTTTCCCTGCTTCTGAAAATTATGTTTCCTTTGATACCTAGCGAGTACAAGTACCGTAAAAGGAATTTTTACTACATAAATAATATATATGATTGTGTGCGTAAGTTTAGATATGCCTGCTTCTTGGGCCAAGTAGCAATAATTTTCGCCATGAGGTAAACCAGTAATGAACAACCAAAGCCTTTAATTCAAAGATCCAACAGAATGAGATTGCTAATTTCCTAAGTATATACAGCTCACAATTTAAATTTAAATATATTTATGTATTTTTTTTTAATTATATTTTAAATTTAACAACAAAATGCTATAAATTATCTAATTTTGTCACAATACCAAATAAATTAAATACTAAATGAAAATTGGTGATTTAACATCAATTAATGTTAACGAAATATCCGGTCACATAATTATTACACAAACATTTGAAGAACTTATTGTTGATGACCAAACAAAAAAAAATGGAGTTAAAGACTTGAGGAATCAGCTAAGTGTGTATTTTTATCTCCAGGACTATCTCAAATACCAGCCGCGAGTCGTGATGATCCTGCTTCGAGAAGAAAAGTATCATTCTCCTACCATCATGGGATGGATAGATTCTCACAACATTACCTACAAAGGACTCTGCCTGGTGCATGGTATACGAAGGGCCAGCATCACTGGGGAAGAGGTAGAGTTCATTTTGATATCACAGTATTTGAAATAGCCTTCCTTCCAGGGCATATTGTATCGGGCAGACGTAAACTAAAAAAAATGGGCAGTTCCCCAGTTTTAAAATGGGTAATCGTGAAATTTAACAAGTTTGAGTTATTTATTTTTAATTAATTTATTATGAACATCTTAATCTGTTATTTTTATTAAATGTCGTAAATTCTGTAACGGGGATACTTCCTGACAAAAGTCAAGATTTGCAATTATTTCATTAGCTTATCTGTGCATTAGACACAGACGAAAAACTCTAATTGCTGATGATTAAATCAATTAGCTGTGTTTAGTTTCCTCTATTTTCGTCAGTGACTGACAACCTGTTATAGAAGCTAATGCTGGAACATAATTCACTTTTTTTAACAATTATATTTCTTATTTATGTTTTTTATATTGCATACTAAACCTTTTAGACTTGTGTATTAAGTTTCACTCCATTACGATTAGGCGTTTGGTAAGCAGCTCCACATATATGATCATTAACCCTTTGGGTACATTTGACGAGTGAGACTCCTCATCTGCTTACGTGGGCGAAGTTACGGTGGACGAGTTTGACTCGTCATCTGAATTTAAGAAGCAGGCTTTGATGTTTGCCGCTCCCTCCGCCAGTGTGCGTTGATCGCAAACAATTTGTTGTAGGGTCGGTCAAGAATGGGATCAATTGAACCTCACCAAATCCGTCCCATGGGCATAAAAATCTTCAAATAATTCAGTACTCAAAAGGGTTAAGCTTCAATTTTGAACACGAATGCACCTCAAAAACGCTTTGAAGAACTAAAAGAAATAAACACTCCATCAAGTACATTTAATTATGTAAACGTTTTAACTGAATCTCGGTCGGTGACGTGTATGTTACATACAGTGACGGCAATTAAGAGGGGAAGGGAAGGCAGTTGCCTCTCACTTTTTAATATAGCACTTTTTAAAAATAAAATACAAGTAAATTGTTTTACTGAATTGCCAAAACAAGCGCAACTTTCACGCCATAAAATGAGTCCTGCTGTGGAATGTTATGACTTTGCCTACTGATAGATCTATAGTCAAACTAAAAATAAATGAAAATTAAAACAAAAAGGATATATCTCATTTTGAAACCAGACGACTCACATTATAAATTGAATGAGAATAAAAATAAAACCACGAAAAGTCAATTTTGAATAGTTTAAAAAGGCAAAACGACCATTTTATTCAAATGTATGAAATCCAGCAATACATTTGCAATTAACCTTCAAAATCTTATATATTTTAATGAACACGTTAACGTTCGACCTTACTTTTCAGCAATTGCACGCAGTCATTGGAAGACATCATCCTTCGTTTGTGCAAACATTGGGAAATTTGCTTTCCAAAGCCGAAGACGGAAAACTGCTCCAGCATGATGTCTCTTGAAATAATACAGAGTACTAATATTTATTTTAAATGTATCCATCGGCTTTTGCCTGTACATTCTGATGCTATATAAACATTATGATATACGAGTGCTGAAAATATTTTTTTTAATTGCCACTTAAAAACCCGGCTGATTGAAATGTTATAACACAAGAATCCGTCGTTGCAGTTCAGCTGCTTCCAACACTTGTGCGTTTATAAACAACAAATGCGCCGTCTCACTTCAAAAGGGTCTATTCGTTATTTGACCATGGTTCAAAAATACAAGGAGCCCCAGTTGCTCAGTTGGTAAGGCGTTCAGCTACTAATCAGAGGATTGGTGGTTCGAATCCGTGAAATGGACTTGACATAGAAAAGTAAAAAAGTAGTGATCTTGCGATCGGAGGGTTGCCAGCTTCGCTACAAAAATACTAGAAAGTCGTCCAGAATATCCAACAAATTATACTGGCGTGTATACGGGACTGGTGCACGATAAATCTGATCGGGGTCCAAAGTCCCGACGTCTATTGAAGGCGTTGGGTGCCAGTTCAGGTGTTGTGCTCGTCAGCTGACCATGGTTCAAAAATACGAGACATCGTTCCCGGGTCTTTCCTTCGAGATAGGCCCCGAACCGTCGCCAATAGCCCAATGTGCAGCTCTAGTGCGACGTTAATTAAACAAACAAACCGTCTTTCCTTCGAGATACGTCCCGAATCGTCGCCAATAGCCCACTGTGCAGCTGTAATGCGACATTAATTAACAAAATCAATCAAAAGGGTCTATATCAATGTACAGGTTGTGGTTTGGTTAATTAACGTTACACTACAGCTGATCAGTGGGCTACTGGCGACGGTTCGGACGTATCTTGAAGTATTGGTTTGATTACTAAACGTCGCACTATAACTGCACAGTGGGCTATTGGCGAAGGTTCGGGGCATATCTCGAAGGAAAGACCTGGGAACGGCGACTCGTACTTTTAAACCATGGTCAGATGACGAGGACAACACACGAGATGGCATCAGAAGCAATCCCAATCGGCGTCAGGACATTGGACCCCGATCAGATTTATCATGCACCAGTCCCGTATACAAGCCTGTATAATTTGTTGGATGTTCTGGACGTTTTGGTTTTGATTAATTAACGTCGCACTAGAGCTGCATAGTGGGATATTGGCAACAGTTCGGGGCCTATCTCGAAGAAAAGACCCGGGAACGATGCCTCGCATTTTTGAACCATGGTCAGATGACGAGGACCACACCTGAGCTGGCACTAAACGCCTTCAATAGACGTTGGGACTTTGGGCCCCGATCAGATTTATCGTGCACCAGTCCCGTATACACGCTGATAATTCTTTTGTGGATGTTCTGGATGACTTTTCTAGTATTTCATAACGAAGTTGGCAACCCTCCGATCACAAGATCACTACTTTTTTTTAGTTTTCCTTGTCAAGTCCGTCGCACATGATCGTACAAGGAATCCGCCAATTCACAGCTGATGCCTTTGATTACCAGCTGATCCGCTGTGCCACAGATGTTCTGGACGACTTTATAGGATTTTTGTAGGTAAGCTGGCAACTCACCGATCGCAAGATCACTAGTTTTTTACTTTTCTTTGTCAACTCCATCGCACGGGTTCGAACTTGCAATCCTCCGATTAGTAGCTGTTAAAATGGTTGAAAGCTGCTACATATTTAAAGAGATTGAACAGAACATTTTTTTTCAATAACTATGGAACTGTCCCATAATTAATAAATGTTTTTAAAAATGCAAAAGAATAACAGCTATACTATACTTAAGAAAAGTATAACTAAAGAGATAATAACTAATAACAACTAAAGAGAAATAGTTTGGTTTATATAATCGAACAATGATATATTTAAAAAATACTTTTAGCATTTTAGGAACAATCATCCTCACAAACGTTGTTAAGAGTCATTATATATTTTTTAAGAAGTTATCAGGAATTATTATTGGTTTAATTTATTTAAAAGATTTAAAAATTAATTCATGATTCTATGGGATTTCATTTCGATGGTATACATTAATATTTGTCCTTTTTCGTCTTAAAGAAAAGTCGGAAATCCGCCCATAAATGAAAACCCTCATTTCAATGAGTTAAACAAGAGAATAATTGAAAACATGTTTTATTTATTCTTGGTGATGTTTAAAATACCAAAACAATTATTACACACACATTCTGAAATAAAACGAAACACCACTAGTATAGGCAAATGCTTCACATCAGCTGGTTATATTTACACAACTCATCAACAAACGTAAATAAAGCTTTTCCAGACGTTTACCTCTTTGTTTTAAATGAAAAACAATAACAACTCGATGAATTGAGCTGCACCTGAAGATTTAATTTAAACTAGGAACTACACACAATGAAAATGTAAACAAAACATGAAATGTTGAAACAATTGTAAAACAAAGTATTTAACGAAAAAAATACAGTAATGACAAAAATTCATTTTATGGTAGAACATTTTTATGAGACATTTTACACCCTGATAACATTTCAAATATATTTAACTGCTGCCATTCAATTATATAATCCAGCTAGAACCTTTTATTTATTTATTTTTAGCATTCCATTTCTTGTTACTTATGTAACAAACTTTGTAACTTTTGTATATAACACATGTAACTTTCTACATTTACATAATGTTACACTCTGTCTTCATATGACTACCATCTAACTCATTTTTGCCATAGGCATTATATAAATTATTGACGCAGTGGCTTACCAACTAAGGTGAATAGTTCATATATAACCAATAAAACTGGTTTCAAATATAAATCCATAAATTCAAAAACTGACACAAATGTAAATATTTATCAATAACAAAAGCGAACAACTTAGCAAAAATCAAAAGCATTCGATATTACTGTCGCACACAAAAAAAATTATACATATATAAAAATTGAAAGTTAAGAATATTAAATAATAACTAATATTTACATTAAATTATATTTATTTTTAAGCAGCAGTTTCACTTTAAATGTTTTTAATATACGAGATAAAGTGCCCTGATATACCTGCGGGAGCTTATTTTTAATTTATAAAAAACATGTTATAAATATTTTTTAAGACAAATATGGCAGTATTAATATTTTTTTTTAATGTGAAAAACATCCCTAAATGTGTACTAATATATAAATAGGATATTTTAAATTTAAACATTCAAAATTGAAGCACATTTTTCCTTTGGAATTATAAGACAATAAATTGCATTTAATATACCAGAAAAAAGTAAACATGGGTATTGCATACCTTACATAGGTATACCTTTTTTACAAAACAATTTTTTTAATATCTAATCAAAAATGTACAATTTAATAGGCGAGAAATATAAAAAATGTTTTATAACTTTTACATTTTATTTAATTACCAAGTTTAATTTTTAATCCAAATTTGCCCTACAAATATGTGTATCGTCTTAAAATACATAGAATACTAAATGTAATGGAAGATTAAGTTAGTAAAATGTGTATGAAATTAAACAGTTTAACTAGCCATTTTTTATCGCTTTAACAGTTCTTAACACTTTTTAGCGTTGAAGTAGTATTTTTTAAAGGGAAAAATAAATTGAAATTCAAATCATTATATAAGCAACTTTTACAAAAAAAATGTGGCAAATAGGCAGAAATTGGTAGATATGCATATGTAACTTACAAATAATCTGTTTAGTTAAACATTGTTAAATCAAGTTGTCATCTATGTAGTCATCACATGTCATACTTTCAACATTGTTGTGCCCCACAATTTTCAGCAAAACATTTTATATATATTAGTATATTAAATGATATGAAATATCATTGATGTTTTTAATATAAATTTGTTTGATTTTTAGAAAGATATAAATGTATGAAATGTTATATTTTGAAACCTTAATAGGTGACCATTTATAAAAATTTAGCTAAAGTTCATAATAAATTTTAAATTATACCGAGTGTTAAAATAAGCATTGGCATACCAGCACAAATGTACACTAAAATTAATCCAAAACATATCGAGCCCTACCCATCAAACAAATTTAAATTACCCTGCATTCTACTAATATAAAATTCTGGAAAGTAAATTCTTTTCACATTTACAAAATAAGCACCCAAACTGCAAACTTTGCATTTAACATCTACATTTAACTAAGAGTTGTCAAAAAATACTAATTTAAACAGGTTCTACTACAAAATACAAAAAGATTTTAAATATTTAAAAATATCTAGTAAAATTGCTTGAGCTTTCCTATTCTTGATAAGATTTTTTTAAGAAACGATATGTCAACGTTTGCAAAGCTCAGTACAAAATTTCGACAATGCATTCCAATCACCCCAAATCCGTGCGCCATTTTATACATTCTTAAGCCTATATTTCGATTGTCATCTCAACTTTTTCATTACTTCACTTATAAGGAGGAATTTCAAAAGCTATTGTACTCCAAATATCAACTTTCTGCAATGTCGTACTAAGTTTTAAAATATTTGTTTTTAATAACCACTTTTTTTTAGGGTTCCCAATCAATATTTAGATCAAAATTATCTGACTTTTCGAGGTTTTACAGAAGATTTTCAAAAAATTCCAGACCAACAATTATCTTTTCACATATTAATCTTGAAGCTGGGAAAAATAAAGTACTTGTAAATAATAACCTAGCAAAGTACACAAAATCAAAAATTTAGCATTTTTATTTTTATGAATTTACATTAACGGCAATAAAAAGAATATGACTCACTTATAACTAAAAATTTTTTTAGAAAACTTCCCTGACTTTTTCAGAAAATTTTAAAAATTGTTCATTTTTCCTGACAATTCCATTACTTTTTAGACCATTTTCCCTGACAATTACATTATTTTTTAAACCATTTTCCCTGACAATTCCATTATTTTTTAGACCATTTTCCCTGACAATTCCATTATTTTTTAGACCATTTTCTCTGACAATTCCATTATTTTTTAGACCATTTTCCCTGACAATTCCATTATTTTTTTAGACCATTTTCCCTGACAATTCCATTATTTTTTAGACCATTTTCCCTGACAATTCCAGGTTTTCCAAGTGTGTGAGAACCCTATTTTTTTTCATATCCCAAGCATTTTTAATTAAATATTTCATTTTGATTTATCAATTTCACAATCATATTGTAAATAAAACATTACATATACAGTGTTGACTTTAACAATAAACAGTTTTGAAGCAAACAATAAAGTTAATTGACGAAATTAAGACCAGCAATCAAAGATTTTTTTTTAATAATAGCATTGGATTTAGATTTTATTCTTTAGCAAATCACTAAACTTTCTTCTAAGCACCTACAGATCAGTTTTAATACAAAAAATAAATTTTAAACACTTCATATTTCATGATCAAGTGAAATTTGCACCACAGAATATATACTTTGCCATTATAGTTAATAACCAGGCACTATTTTGTGGTAAACTTTGACAAAACATTTTCCACCAATATGACTTTTCTTACACACATCTATTAAACTATACAATTGCCCTTTAGATACTGCATACACAAATTCTTAGAACCTTATGAAGCACATATTCAATTATTTCATTCTTTAGATGTTGCTCATTTATGATAAGATGAAACGAATCATACTAAATCCTCCTTAAACTCAAAATAAATCCAATTACTAAATAAAAACAATTTTTAAATGCACATTTAACATTCTGATGTGTAGAACCATATAAATCCATTCGTAAATCTGGTTTTCCCAGAAAAGCACATACTTTTATTATTCATAAAAATACTCTATGTTTCTATATTTTACATACCTAATGCATTGAGGTATAATTTAAAAGCTTTCTATATAAAAAAAATTAAGATTTATAATTTGTTTTCAAAGTCCAAATATAAATTGCATTCAATTGCATTGAAAACATTTCCTATGTCCATTCCGACTTGGATGGTTGAAAAAAAAATTCTAAATGATTTAGAATGAAACAAATGAAAACAAAAACTTTCTTTGTAGCAAGAAAAAAATACTGGCATTCTTGGCATAACTGAAACGTAAGAAATCCCTCTACAATATTCAGTTTGAACAAGGTAACATATATGAAAAAGCAAAATATTTCAATGGACAGATAACACAAGTTGACAAGATGGTTAAAACACGAATCAAAATATGGGATTTTGATTTTATAATAGGAATTTTGAAAGTTTAATTGGAAAAAAAATTATGCAAAGGTTTAACTACAAAATATTCCACGCAATTCAATGTGATATTTTATAGCTTTCTGCAATTTATTATACATCGCTTGAACTTGTGTTACATTTTCCTCTCTAAATATATATCCTTTTCTGAACTTTCAAATCACATTGTTTAACACGGTGGTTCTCCAACTGTAGAAAGTGACCAATAATTTTAATTTCAGTACTCATATTTATGTAAAAAATTAGGCTAAAAAACAGGTGCAATATGACTATACAACCACAAATGGTGATGTTAGGATAAAAGTTTCAGAACCACAAGAAGAAAAAAGTCGTACACTTGAGCTTTAAATGTTTGTAAAAGAAAAAACATTACAAAGCTGGTTTTGAAACCAGTCAATAAATCCACTCTTTCATGTTTCCATCTTTCGTTGTCTTCTAACTTCTTGAGTATTTATTACAGAAATGATATGCATAAGTACATTGAAACTAAACTAAGTGCAATGCATTAGATTAGAAAGTTTATGTGTCAAAAACTACTCATATTCAAAGTTTTAAAAAAAAAATTTCATTTTTAGTATATAAAAAAAGTAATTAACTGAAAATGTTTAACGATAAATCAAACTTTAATTATGCACCTATCACATCCTATCAAAAAAAAATTAACTAAGCAAGATCATTTCAATTTCTGAAATTAAGTTATTTAAAATAATTAAATCTATTTGAAAGCAAATGTTCTTGAATATAAAAATATTGCCTATTTAATACATAATACAAATAGTCACATTAATTTTAAAAGCAAATATTAAAAAAATCCTTAATATTCTACACCAATTGCGTATTAAACCTTGAGTAGAAAATTTTAAGAGTTTTCGTGCATGGATAAAAATAAGCTACAATAAAAAAAGATGTAAAAATCTGATGTCAAATATTATTAAACTTGAGTACATAAATTTTAACAAATGCAAACATCCTAAAACAACAAAAATAAACACAATACCATTGCATAAATGGTTATAAAATGTAAGACAATAGAAAATGTTTGGATAATAAAACATATGTATAAACTAATTATACACAGATTCTAGATCAATGAGGCAACTTCTTTTTTAAAAGAGCACATTTAATCCTCAATAGAACTTGCTGTTTAATCTTTATACACTTCACTCCATGAGACAGAAATAATGTAAGACATTATTCAATGGCACCTGCATTTAGTATTCAATATTCAACAAAGCAGCGAATATGTTGCTTGTGTTTCCTAAAAAAGAAAGTTAAATAAAATTTGTATGCAACTTATTCCACATAATTAAAACAAGTATAAATATAAAGATATCTTTTTTAAATTAAAATTTCAAACAACTAGAAAAGTATATTTTTTCACTAGAAAAGTAGGTATAAAAATACTTTTTTTATTTCCTATATATTTTAAATGTTTCAGTTTTGAAATAAGCATGGATGTAATAATTCCCAAAGGCCTTTTACGTTTATAAATTAAAATATTACTTTTATAAGATAAAACTTTAAAATTGAGATAACATATCAAAGTAAAGTGGCTATTAATCATCAGAAGGATAGTCTCATTTCTCACTGGGAATCACCAGTTTAAAAAAATCTAAAGGGAATTAGGAAAAAAATAAATCTGTACTAAAATATTTTTAAAAGTTATGTGTTGAAAATATAAAATTAAACTCTTGCAGCAAAACCAAATTAACAACTTTAATATTTGGATCACAGGGGCAGAAAGAAAACAATTATGAAGCAGGTAAAATTTGCAAATAAACAATCATACGAATTATTAAACAATCACACAAATCTTTATCAAATAAAACTTTTGTTTTGTCAAGAAAAACTTCCACACTTTTTAATAATAGATCTGGACAAAATTCTGACTACGACATGTTTGTGCATAAATTTAAAACAGTTAAAACATACGTTGTAATTTTTTTACATTTATATAAGTCGAAAAATATTTAAACAAAAATTTATATTGAAATTATTGAGTAAATTTCCATTTACAATGTAATAAATGTTTCGAATAGTATTTAGTTTGTTCCACTGTTTTTGTATTAACCTTAAATATAGTTGTTAGTTCAATTTTCGATGTATTCATTTTAACTGATGGTTTTGTTTCATTGCTACTTTCTTTTTTTCAAAAACATAATCAACCGAAGTTACTAATACAAAGCTTTAGCTATTTAGCTTTGTGTTACTTCTGATACAGTGTGGCAACAAAATTATGGAAAAAATGTTCCCTGATTTCCATGATGTAATCAAAAATATTTCCCTGGTTTTACAATTACATTTAGAATATTTGCAATACATGCTTTGTATAAAAACAAGTATCCATGCTACAATAATACAATAAATATATTGCATTATAAATGAAAATTTATAACCAATACCTATTGTCAGTTAAAATAATGTATGGATACCACATAAATTATACAATTGCGACAGGCATAATAGTAATTAAACATGTTCTCTGGAAGCAGATAATGCAAAAAGAAAGCAAGTTTTTCCAATTATTTATTTTCGAGATAATTTTAAATGTTTTATATGCTTCAATTACCTATTTCAAGCTTCAATAAAGCACATATTCATTAGCTCCTCACATGTGGCTTACAATCTAAAGCCCAACACACTTTGCTTTTGCTTCTCCCTAAAGCAGTGGTTCACATTTTTAGAAAGATAAAACTGAAATTATGAAAATGTGCATAACCATTCTTTTTTTTTTTAAAATTTCAAAACTAAAATGAAATATTGACAACTAAACTCCCCAGAATAAAGAGCATAATAGACGATAATTGCCGCTTTAAAGATCCAAATTTGAAAAATCCCTGATTTTTTGTGAAATTTTGAAAAAATCCCTGACATTTTTTTTTTTTGATATTTCCAGAATTAAAAAATTCCATGATAATTCCCTGATTTCCCGGTTTACCAGGTTGTGTTGCCACCCTGTGACAGTATTAAACCATTTGGGTATACTAAGAAAAACATGAATGTATAAACAATATCTCCTTAATTAACTTCGGTATGTATTGCTTGTCTTGCATCCAAGCAGTGTTGTTTTCAGGGGACCGTACAAATCAGACAATGGGCAGGATAGAACATATATATACCTATGAGCTAGACATTTAAAATTCAGAATAGAACACACCAAAAAATATTTTTTTGCTCTTGAAAACGAACACAACAGAAATTTGAAGAGAAAAAAAAAACGGCCAATGGGTTTAAACAAACCTACTTCTCTTTTAATTGTATAAAATCATAAAAATACATTTTTAATATCATAGATAAAAAAATAAACAGTTGAAGACTGGTACAAGTAACAAAACATGTCAGATACTTACATTCTTTAAAAGATCCCCATCCATCTCAGATGGCACATGCAGCAGTTTCATTCTATCTCGCCTAAGAAGTCCTGGTACCCCTCGGCTCCTGTGAATATGACGTCAACCCAGATCCTCATAGCCTCGGGTGTCGGGGCCATTAAGTAGTACACCCTGTCGTAAGTCTTGACGCAAAACGTGGATTGTGGGTTAGGACTTTTGACAGAGTGCAAATGGTCAACATACACCTCTTCTATGGCCTAGAAGAGAGACAATAAAATTGAATAATATTTAATGGCTATGATAATTAAATTTTAACATTTGTTGATAATATTTTAGATTTATGAACTGAATTTTTTTTTATGATTGATTAATTAAAAAACTTAAATGTCTATAGTTTAGGTATTTTAATTTTTATAAAACAACTAGTTTTTTTTAGAAAAAGTATCAAAAAATTAATGGATTGATTATTTAAAGAATTAAAAATTCTAAACTTTCTAATAATTAAACAAAAAAAATCATTCATTGTTTTTTAATCATTTCATTAATTGTTGATTTTCATAATGTTTCTCGTTTATAAATGTTTAAATTTTTCTTCAACTTCTCATTAGTAAAAAAGATATCAGTTTACCTGTGTGTGCATTCAAGTATTTTTAAATAACAATAATAAATTCCCCTTCTTAAAAGGAGTTTAATATACCAATTTAAATGGGCTAGTTTAAACTTTCAAATATTAAAAGCATCTGTTCAAACATTAAAAAAATTTAAAACGTTTATTAAGATTACTTATTGCGACTACACACAATTGAATTTAATTGAAAACATCACAAAGTTTACTACAAAATAACTTGAGGATAAGTCATTCATGTTTTTTTTAAGACTTTAAAGCAATGATAAAAACCTCTTATACATATCAAAATGGTTAATTAAAAAAATGCAGACAGCCACACAGAACGAGTTAAATAAAACCATTTAAAAAAAAGTTATACATTCCACGAGAAATAAAACCCATGCACTGTCACACAATCAAACATCTCACCTGGAAATTAACGCCCCCCTTTAGCTTGGTCTCCCCTTTATCGCTGTAGTAGAGCAGGGCCTTCTGGATGCGATCAAACACAAACCACCGCTTCCTCCACGTCCTCCATGCGCCCCCCAGCTTATGAAGATGGCCGTGGCACGAGGAGGACGTCAGGTGAATGTGGGCACACGGCTCGATCTGGTGGCCGGCAGACTCGATGTGGTGGCGAAGGTCAAACTCAGCATTGCGCACGGGAAGGTAGCGGGTTAGAGGACGCTGGAAATGAAGATGGGGAAATTTAGAGATTTTTAAGAAATGTCTTAATGATAAGGGGCTTATGATTTTCTTTATACTTTAAAACAGAGATCAAATTTAATGGATCAATGGCAATTTTTCATGACTAGACATGGGGTCATTATGGCTTGAGAGTCATAGAATAATACAGATGTTTTATATTGTTGTTCGTAAAAACCAACTAATCATCAATATTTGTAGCACAACTTATTTCATAGATGCACAAAAAATGGATAAATCTTTTCTCTGTTTTGGCACAAAGTTAAGGTTGCCAACTTTTACTCTTGAATAGCAAATGCCCAATAATTTGCAAGAAAAGTTTTTAATATCAAATTTTTTTTTAAAAAGTATGATTATCATTTGAATGCTTATGAGGTGAAACTAAAAATATAAAATTTCCAAATTACACAAAAACTCACACAGGGTTCGTAAACATATTCTGAAAATTAAAAAAAAAGGAGTTTATAGGGACTGTTTAAGTATCTTATAAGCAATTTATAAGAACCCTATTTTTAATGCGAAATTTTTTTATACATATGTAAATTAAAAGTTATTTCTAAAGTCACAAGTAGGCTTCTTAGCAAAGTAAATATTAAAAAAATTGTTTTTTAAATGAATGAATATGAAAGAGTGAAATATCAGCTAATAGCTATTGAGTATAAAAGTTGTGTTTAAATTCAAATTAAAAACAAACATATTTAAAGGAAGTTCAGTAACATTATTTAAATGTTAGTAGATTTGAGGACTTTCCAAGAGCTTTCAGTAACTTGAAAGTTTATAAGGACCCTTTGGACAAAAAAAGTAGTTTCCAAGTACTTTTAGAAGGCACCTAATAAACATGAAACAAAAATAAGGTGTTTCTAATGGGTTCTAAGGACTGTACGAACCAGGACACAATGATTTTAAGTACATCATCTTCAAATCATAATCTTACCAACACAAATACAAAAAACTAGGTTTTTTTCTTTTGCAAATAACAGTCATACTTGTAATATACAATATTACATAGGAAAATACTTAGCAAAATAGCTCCACTTAGCAGATTAACTATGTTATACAATTATCTAGTATAAAAATCCATCATTAAATAAACTTAAGCCAAAATTAGCGAAATATCGAAAAGTTGTTAAAAATGACTGTGTTTTTAGTTTTAATGTGTTAGATGTGTATGCTAAACTTGAGTCAAAACTTTCCATTGGTGATTGATGATTATATAGTTTTTACCAGTGGTCCACAAAATGTGATCCTGAGATCCCTAAGGATCTGTTTCTAAACGTCAGAGGGGGTCCGCAAAAGTCACAAAGAATTTTTTGTTTTTACACAAGTTTACATTAAAACATTTTCATGAGTTTAAATGAGTGTTAAAAATGAAAGTAATAGACTAACAGTAATTAAACTTCCGATTGTGATGTTATCTTTTCTATGTATTAATTGTAAATGCGTATTTTTAATAAAAGCTGTATAAAATTAGAAAAAAAAATGTAATTAATTTTAGAATTTTTCTTCCTTTCATTTTCATGTTTAAACAAAATTGAAAAGTATATATATGACCAGAAGAGGGGGACTTCCATGAGCATATATGAAGAAAGGGAGGACCATGGTCTTATTTTAATATAAACTAGGGGTCAGTGACTTAATGCTAATTGGGTACTGCATGTTTAGACAACAATACATGAAATTTGTGTAATATTACATATTTTCCTTTGTGTTATGAAACATTAAAAGTTAACTTAGAAACTGAAAAGTGATTATTCATATATCATGAGAAGTTATAATTTTAAACCTATATTTGCCAAATATCTTAGTAGTATAATGAAGATTTCAGATACAAGCCTAAAACAGAGCAAACTTATGAGTATATATATATATTACTTTTTCCTTTTTAGAAAACAAAGAAAGGTCTAAAATGAGCAAGTAATAAAATAGATTGAACAGTTAGATAGAGAAAATTTTATCACTTCTACAGAAGATAAGTTATATTTATAGAACATAAATAAATTAAATAAAATTTTATTTACTTGAGATCTAGGTTTGTCTCTTAGTTTTACTTCAAAATTTCCATTTTGATGATGATTGACTAAAGGAGCTTGGTCCTGAAATGCAGACTGTATGGCACGTTCTTTCTGATGAACCTGCAAGCAAATATTGAGAATATTCAATTTCTAAAATTACCCTGGATTAATAGCTACATAAAATAAACACTAAAAAATAAATAAATATTTGCCATCTGAAATACTTTGCAGATCAGATATTAGCAATCAAAATCATTTAGCAAATTAAGGACCATTTCTCTGGGGCCCCTTGATAGGATTGCTAAATTTTTAATTACCCTATAGATGAGACACCATACAGAAAAGATTTAAACAACTAAAGTAGTTATTTAGATAGCAAAATAAATATCAGTTTGAGGTAAAAAAAAAATTCTTTAAATAAGATTTTAAAAAATTGCATGAAATCATGGAAAAGATAGTACATATTAATAAACAAAATAAAAGGAACTTATAAATAAATGTTTCGTTAGAATAAAAACACTTTTAAATAAAATATAAAAAATTAAGTTCGCAAAACAATAATTAATATTTTATGGAAATTAAACACAATAGAATATATATTGAAAATTGTAACAGTCGAATGCAAAAGAATAACGCATATCGATCAGCAAAAATAAATCTTAAAACATAATCAGTTGATTAGATGCAATCATCCCTATCTAATAAACAGTACACGAGTATAAAAATGATTACTCTACGAACTTCAAGAAAAGTTCACAATAACATCTAAATAATTTATAACTAAAGAATTTAAGTTACCAAACAACACACTTTTAAGTTTTTAGAAGAAGAAACACCAAAAAGGTTACCCGTGGTCCTAAAAACAAACTAACATGATCAGCAAACATTATCCATCGCACAATTTGATTCTTAAATGATGAGCCAAAACATCATTCGCAAACTTCCGCGAGCAGTAATGACAGCCAAATATTGTTAAAGATCGTGCGTGATTTCCAATGCTACTCACGCAGCTGTAGCCAAGGCAAAGCCAAGGTTGCAACTCTTGGCGAGGCGATTCGATGTATCCGAGCCAAGATTCGTATGGTTACTCCTTGCGTACCTCTTTATTTTATCGCTTCCACAACTACACTGCGTTTTATCTGTCATTTTTACGCGATAAAAAAGGTGAAAGTTGAGTTGAGGAAGACGATCCTCGGAAACTTTGCTAAAAAGATATTTTAAACAATGGAAGGTAAATAACTATTAATGACGTCATAGTGGCAAAATAAAGGAGAGATAACGGACATATCATTATTCCTTCGGATAACCAACGCATAAAAACACGGAGTATCAAATGTACCCAAAAATTCATATTGCACTCCAAGCACTAAAAAAATATACTGAGGTCAACTCTATATGTGTACTCGTACGGATTCGATTATAAGCTACTGCAGATTCTTAACCCTTTTACTTCAGGACCATTTTTACTTCCTTGGTCGGTTGTGCTCTGGATTCCACAAACATAGCCTTCAGTAAATATAAAAAGTGCAAAAAACACTCAGTTATAAGGATCCTTTTTTTTAATTGACGTGTACAACGCACTTCAAAGATATAGGACTCTAGTTCTAGAATTTGAACACATCTTCCGTACCCCAACGAGAACTTTAAAATAAGTCAGTACTGTAAGCGAAATGGCAAACGAAATATCTGTGTACTCAATGACCTGAAATGTCCATATTTATAGTTAGAATAAGGCCACATTTTCACACACAGGGTAACCCTACCGCAGTGTTATTTAATTAGAAATTTTAAAATACTTCAGCATCGGTAACAGAAATGCAGAAGGTGTTGAATTCCACAAATCCGATTTGTCGTCATCAATATTTCCGTATGTACACTTTGTCACGTAAGTTTAGATTTATCGGTGCCGGTGAGGTTTTCTTTACATTTACTTCCGATATTGTAGTTGTTCTCATCATGACCATACAATTTTCTTGCATGGTTTTCGAGTATTTGGGTCAAAGGGAAAAATGAGTGAATTGATCAAGAAAGATGTTGTGACTAATAGAACTTAAGGAAAGTAACCTCGTTTAATGAGAGAAATAACTGCTTGTTTAAAATAAAATCGAAAAACAAAAAATGTTGAGAATAAGTTATACATTTAAGATTTTCAATCAAAAAAGCACTTAATGCTATTGCCAGCATTTATTAGCAGTTGCGCAACAATATTGGTAGTCACCTAAACCCAGAATTTTTAAGCCCCTCTTATAATATTTTTTTTTTTAATAATAATTGCCGTTGCCGTCAAATTTACCGGCTCCGGTTTTACCGTTGCGTGAAAAAGCGGCCTAAGAATATTGAAATGAGAATATATATTATTAAAATGGAGAATTATGGAACGATTATTTTATAATAAAAAATTTAAAATGCGCAGGAACTTTAATAAAAATTGACTGAAGCAATTTTACTATTAAAATTATATTTTAATACTCTTAATAATATCCTCGTTCTCCGTTTTCGTTGAATCGTCTTTAACGAATAGATATGCCGCCGTAGTTTACAATTTCTCAATGTTTCTGTAGAAAAATAAAGATAGCTTACTCTTTCAATTAAGTTAATATTATACGTTTGGTAGTATAGTGCCAACAACAAAATGAGAAACGGTACATAAATTTTATAAAAATTCAATTTGAATAAAAACTGCACAAAATCAAAGCCAATAAGTAAATATTGTATAATTTTTTTTTAAATTTCGTGGGCTAACAAAATATAAATATTAAAAACAGATTGTCAAACTTCTTAATGTGCTATTATGTGTAGTCTGTCGGTTAATTGTCGAAACCAGCCAAATAAATAACTTATTCTAATAATATATTGTATTCAGGTTATAAGTGGTTTGCGAGAAACTGTCCATTCTTTCCCTACAATAAATTCACAATTTATCTATATTTAATAAAAATGTTTGTATATTTAACTACCTACATACTTTTGATTGCGTCTAGTATTAAATGAAAGTGCAAAGTGGAAGTCAAGTAACAATTCTAAACTGGAGAAGACTTTTCAGTTCCATAAAAGTAGCTCATTCAAAAGCAGTTAGTAATGTGCGTTGAAGTGTAGACAAATTATAATCCTTCACTAAGGCTGTTTCTATACATAAGGTGCTTTCCGAATATGACTTCGAGGTTCCGCTATTACTAACCAAGCATGAAATCAGCGGAACTTGCAACACTCATTCCATGAAAATTCGCTTGAATAACAAGTTACACAATTTGTGAATATCAAGTAATAGTATTGGTCAGCGGGTGCCCCTGGTGGTAGAGTACTGGACTCATAACCGGAAGATTTTGATTCGAATCTCAACAACTTGAAATATGTATAACGCTTGGAATAACAGTACATTAAAATTGTCTCAATTCTTGCTACTTATTCCTAATATTACATACAAGTCCTTGAGTTATCACTATTGAATTCAATTCAACAAGCCTGGACGTTCAAGTTTGTATCTGAATGTGAAAAAACTTACAATAAATTGTGAAGAGCGAAAAAAAAAATCCTTATAAAATTCACATATGTAGATCACTGGAGTGAAGAAAAACCTAACCGCGAATGAGAGCTCTCGCGCCTCACCGGGCGTTGCTATAGAAACACTCAAATCCCCCTCTTCCGTATGCCATCTCCTTTGTATCACAGTCCGGTGCAGGGGTGTGAGTCATGGCCACTTGTTTTGCACCCCACTATACATAGCGGGTGGCATTGATAGGACACCTTTCAAAGCATTACACCAAGGATTGTGTACTTGTCAAAAAGAAGAAAAAAATCGATTACACAACTAAAGTGCATCAATTTAAAATATCACACGTAATATTGCAATTATAATTCATACTAGTAGAAATATGTACTCTAGAACACATTTTCTAAAACTTCTTAGTTTATTTTGTTTAACACGAGCATACTTTCGATATCGAAAATCAGTAGTTACTAAAAAAAAATAATGACCGGACACTGAGTTGAATTTTAACTGTCCAACCCACAACATCTAGTTCTGCTTGGTTTGGTTAATTAATGTCGCACTAGAGCTGCACAGTGGGCTATTGACGACGGTTCGGGGTCTATCTCGAGGAAAGACCCGGGAACATATACACATTCATACATGCACCTCGTTAGTTTAGAACCATGGTCAGATGACGAGGAAACACCTGAACTGTCACCCAACGCCTTCAATAGACGTCGAGACTTTGGACCCCGATCAGATTTATCGTGCACCAGTCCCGTATACACGCCGTTAATTTTTGCGGATGTTCTGGACGACTTTTCTAGTATTTTTGTAGCGAAGCGGGCAATCCTCCGATCAGAAGATCACTACTTTTTTTTACTTTTCGTTGTCAAGTCCATCGTCTAGGCCCGAACCAGGAACCCTCGAATTCCCAGCTGACGCCTTTAACCGCTCGGCCACGGAGGCCTCCATCTAGTTCTGCAGCAAATCGGTCCTATCCGTTCGGTCAGAGGTCAATCATAAATGAATCGAAAGATGTAAAAAAAAGGGGGATATGTGACATCTTAAGATCAGAGACTGATTTACGGGAGGGCATTCGGGGCACTTGCCCAGGGCCCCCATTTTTAAGGGGCCACCCAAAATACTTATAAGGCTAAAAAAAATGTGAAGAAGTTAAAAATAAATTTACTAAACTAATGAAATATTTTTTTCATAAATAATTAATATTTTTTTTATATATATAAAACTTCTACTATTTTATTCAATTAAATCGCTGTTATATTTCCTGCGCTTACTTGATGCATGTCATGCTTCGTATCGTATTGTTGTACGATTTATTATAAAGCACGTCGGGGCCCCCAAATGTTCTTTTGCCCTGGGCCTCTAAACTTGCAAGTCGGTCCCTGCTTCAGATTTAAATATAAATTAAACTGAGATTATCAGGAATTCTTTTTGAGAGAGAGATCACCTCAAGTAATCATTAGTAAAAGAAAATAAAACCTTTTAGTTTTTTTACAAAACGTAATCGATAGTTTCTACAGAGCACATTTTTTAAAAAAATTGGAAGCTATTTGGTTTTTGTTCAGTTGGAGAAATTTGTCACTATTGAAATTCTACTTTTAATTATATATGTGTAAAGGAAAATGGGATAATTCCATTTAAGTGAAAACGGGAAGAAAATATATGAAAGGCTAATTACTCACGCAAAATGTTAACCTTAAAGCACGGTTAGATGTGATAGTTAACTGATAAATTATCCGCAGAAACACGCCAAACGCTTACACCAGAGACGATTTTGTTATCGAGAAGCATCATTAAACTTTCGTCCTTCCAAGATCACAGCAATCGGATAGTTGTTTTCATGATACAAGAATAAATTCCAACAACTAACTGAGAGTAAAAAACTCTCCCTTGTAAACGAGCCATTACGATTAATTTGTAATTAAAGTCTGACTGCAAATCAACCATACTAATTGTGCTTCACATTTTTCCGTACAGGCTAACCATTTCAGTTATCATTTATAACATATAGTTCCCACTCTTTTAATTAGAAAAATTAAAGTACTTTTCAAGGACTGATATATTGCACTATTAGCAACGCCAGGATAAAAGTTTAAGGTTTAGACAAAAGAATTATACCCTCTACCACCGACTTAGTTCTTAATAAATGTTTAATGATTATTATTTAATAAAAATTAAAAATACGAATAAGTTTAAATACTAATTCCGAATATCTATAAAACATTTTAATGGTGAAATTTAATTAAAAAATATTTATTTTTTTTACTCCAAGAAAAATGACAGATCAAAGAAAACTTTAAAACATTTTATAGAAAAACAGTTATGTCACTCAAATGGCAAATGAGCAATAATGCACTATTTAACGAAGTTTATTATGTTCTTTTTAGCCCATCAAGCATACTATTAATCTTATAATCAATCTGTTTCAGTTCTAGAATTTTTTCTTTTGCAATCTTTCTAGATTTTAGAAACTGTTCTCAGGCACGGAGAATTTTGAGATGTTGTTTCACGAGGATCCACGACTGTAAAAAAAAATATCAAGGACTTTTCAAGGTATTTGCACATTGTTCGACAATTTCCAAGTACTTTTCCAGTGCCCCTTATTCGCCAAATTAAATCCAAGTACTTTTCAAGGATTTTCAAGGACCGTGGGAACCCTGGTTTAGTTTAGTTAAATAACGTCGCGCTAGAGCTGCACAGTAGGCTATTGGCGAAGTTTCGGGGCCTATCTCTAGGAAAAGACCCGGAAACGATGCACTGTATTTTGAACCAATGTCAGATGACGAGGACAACACCTGATCTGGCAACCGACGCAACATCAATAGGCGTCAAACATTGGACCCCGATCACATTTATCGTGTACCAGTCCCGTATACAAGCCAGTAAAATTTGTTCGATGTTCTGGACGACTTCTAGTATTTTTGAAGCGAAGCTGGCAACACTCCGATCGCAAGATCACCAATTTTTTACTTTTCTTGGTTTAGACCATTGCACGGGCTCGAACTGGCAATCCTCTGACTACCAGCTGAACGCCTTTATCCACTGAGCAACTGAAGGCCCGTGGGAACCGTGTAAACATTTCATTTATAATTTAATGTATCCTAATATTACATGTAACAAATAGCACACGTGTTTAATCCCATGCTGGAACAGAGTAGCCGGCTATCACAGCACTCCCTCTGCCCATTTCCTCATTGACATGTTCCTGGATGCATTTATCGACATCCGTTCATGTTATTATCCACAGGATGGAAGATCTGAATCCGGACATCGCAACGAAAATCAATTTATAAATCAGTTAAGACTTCTAGAAATTTTTCATTTGTATCAAATACTTACAGATACATCTTCAAATAAAGAGAAGAGCTGGAATTAATTTTTTTAACCTCCATGAGATAGGCAAAAGTTAAAAATTCCTCGCAAAATTTTTCATCTCCAGTTGGTTTTTCAGAAAATCGGTTGATTTATTTTTTGACGTTTTATGGCGCAAGATAAATGTGACTAAGCTGCGTCATCCGAAGACAGAACTCGTAATCGTCATTTAAAACGTAACTATCACCCCGAGTCTTTCCTTTGAAATAAATCCCGAACCGTCGTCGCTAATAGCCCATTAGGAAGCTATAGTGCGACGGATATTCAACCAACTGTTACCAGTTTAACGTAATTCCGAACATTTTTCCAAGTTTAACCCTGCCTTATCAAAAACACACATCACAGGCCTGCAGCCACATGTTTTACAAATGACGACGTTTGCAAAACGGGTTTCAGTTTTAATTCATCAATAAAATGGTAGCTTTGAACAAACTCAAAAATAAAAACACTTTATCATCAAGTATGTCAAAAATACAATTTGAAATATTTGTTAATAAATTCGTATAAACCTGAAAACCAATAATCTAGAAAAATTAAGATCATATGAAGAAAGGTTTTATACTTGACTAACATTTTTAGTGAAAGAAAACTAATAAACTACACAACAATTATTATATTACATAAATAATATTTTTTTTTATTTGTAATATTATAAATAGAAATATATTTCTAGAATTCATAATAACAATTCTATAATTTTACTACCCCTTCCAATCTCTTTATATAAACAACTTGACCGCCAAGTGGTATAACTCCAAATACAGAGTTTCGAGTTTGCAACTCGCCTTAGCTGTAATGTTAAGTAGAATGACATTCAACACATTATTGGGCAACCTATTGAACTTGGAGTCTTGGCCAAATGATAGCTCTAGCTGCCATCAATGAAAAATAGTGTTATTTAATTTTCGGATTTTTGTGACAAACCACTTAGCGGTCAAGCAATCCATACCAGGGTGGCAACAGCATTCTGGAAAAAAGTTCCCTGATATTTCCCTGATTTCCATGATGGTGTCACAAAAGTCTCCCTGATTTTACAATTACAATAAGAAATGGCGCAATAATGCTTTGTATAGAAACAAAGTATCCTCGCTACAATGATCCAATAAATATATTGCATTATAAATGAAAAATTATACGCAATACTTATTCACAGTTATTAGATTAATTAATGGATACGCAATTGTGACAGGAATAATAGTATTTAAACATGTTCACTGGAAGCAGATAATGCAAATAAAGCATTTTTTTTCAAATTATTTCTTTTGTAGATAATTTTAAATGTTTTATATGCTTCATATTTCCTATTCCAGTCTTCAATAAATCACATATTTATTAGCCCCTCACATGTTGCTTACAATTCAAGGTCCAATGCACTTTGCTTTTACTGCTCCCTCCAGCAGTGGTTCACGTTTTTACAAAAATAAAAATAAAATATGAAAATGCGCATAACCATACTTTAAAAAAAATTCTTTTTCAGAACTGAAAGGAAATATTGACAACTAAATTACCCAGAATAGAGAGCATAATAGACCATAATAGCCGTTTAAATGATCCAAATTTGAAAAATTCCCCGATTTTTTGTGAAATTTTGAAAATTTCCGACTGACTTTTCCCTGATATTTCTAGAATAAAAAAAATCCATGATAATTCCCCGATTTTCAGGTTATGTTACCACCCAGCATACAATCCTATAAATAAAACAACCAAACATAAACCTACCTTATTAGTCTCCAGCACCCTGTCAGTCGCCACGCGCGTCTTATCCTCGGTGCGTCGTCCGCTGCAACACAAAAGAGTCATCGTGAGAAGAAAGAAAAACCTTCTTCGCAGCACACAACCGAAACGATCACAGACACCCACCGCCAGTAGCCACAACACAGACTCTGCGCGTGGAGAAGCAAACGGCAAGGACGAAACCACCTCAAACCACACGGATCCTATTAAAAATGCCCGCCCGACGTGAACTACCCGACGACCCCAAACGAGGCAAGTCACACTGGCTTTTCCACCCACACCCCCTTTCGGCTAGGGGGGGAGGGAGGTGGCAGTGGCGATTGGCACAGCCTCATCTTTCGAACAATCAAAAGAATCCTTCTCGGAAAGAATAATAATCCATTTTCTCTTTCTGAGCGTTTTTTTTTTACTTGCTTGTGTGTTCACGAACAGTGATTGGATCTCTTGGATGGGAGTTATATGCAGAAATGATCCAAACCTTCAGATTGAATTTTCTGTAATCCTTTCTTTCGAAGGATGTGAATTTAATACATTGATCGCCGTACAATTTCATATTAAATGGTCAGAAAAGGAGTTGTTTTTTTAGGTTTAGTCTTTTAGCATATATATAAAATAATTGTTTAAGTGGTTTTTTTATACAAAATTTAATGTGCGTTTTTTTATGTATAAACGGCCCCCATTGCTCTTGAATAGACCCTGGAACATCACATCGAACTTTGACATGCACTCAAATCCTTCCCCTTGAATGGCATTAAAATTATAACTGTAATAATTATAACTATACAAAATATATTAATAAGTAATGAATGCTCCTAATATTCTGTATATGTTTCGATTTTTTTTTAATCTTTGAACAAATGTAACACGGGGCAACTTTTTTTTTTACTAAAGATTGTAATGCGATTTTTTTAAGGTAAATTTAAAAGCAAACTATGTTAGGGGCGTTAAATATTTATGTAAAATGTGTGATTGGGGGGCCCCTCAAAAATGTAAAGTGTAAGCCTGGGCTTCACGGGCCTATTCGGTAATCAGGACCTGTACACGGGGACAACCTAAGTTGAACCTCAAGCGGAAGCTATGATATGTATAAATATTCAATTGCTTTAGGCTCAACTTAGGTTGTCCCCGAGTATAGTGTCCGTCACGTATTTTTCGTCAAACGAACATATCGCACGCTTGTTAAGTAACGCAAAAGTAATTTTTTTTAGTTATCTCAAGAATGTATTCCAGAAATACTTGCCACCCAATCACCAAAAGTGTATTATTTTACCTTTGGAAATGGGACGGTAGACTGCAGTCATGTCACTCTTAATTGAATCGTTTATTTCAAAACTAAGTGTAATGTTAACTCAATGTCTGTTAACGGATTTCTGAAATAAACGATTGGATTGCCGTTTGATAAATCGTCTTCAAAAATAGCCAGAAAAGGGTGTTTTCGGCATTATCTACAAACACAATTTTTTGTTGTGTCATTTCTAAAGCAAGAATGCAATAGAATCGGCGTGGCGGAAAAAATCACTAAAAAAAGTCGATTTTCCTCTTTTTTTAAAAAAAAATATGCCTTTAAACTGTTATTATGAAACAATTCCCAAGTAAATAGCTGAGGCTGGTTGAGAAATAAAAGTTACATATTGAGATTAACACAGTCTTCTAGCCCCATCAAAACAAAAATCCTAACATCTCAAATCAGCCCATTTTGATTTAGTAAGTTTTATACAACAAAGTCCACGATGTTACTTTCGAAATAATATTATCAAGCCAATTCACAGCAACATACAGAAGAGCCATACCGGCCAGTTTATATATTGAATCATATAGAAGACATAACCAACAACGCTGAACGTTAGTTCAATGATAAGTCTACTTCCGATGACCTTCCACAGCAATCGATGTGTTAATTGATTTGCTTGGGATTAACCCTAAATTACTAATCACACGTAAATTTTACGTATTACCCCATTGGCTTTGCATTGGTTATATAACATGGTTGGGCTTAATAGTTCCGAAGCCATTGCTTCATATAAATTTTTCTAAATAAGACTGAGCTTAAAATGAGTAAATAAACTCTGGAACGAAAGGTTGTCGACTTTTATATGTTATTTTTACAAATCCGAAGTGAATGAACTTTTAGCTGAAATATGGTAATTAAAAGAAGTAATAATAAAGCGAGTGGTTGGTCTCACAAAACTGGTTTTAAAAACCTTTTCAAATGAGAAATTCAAATAAGTACCTAAACCGCTGTTGGTTGCTAGGCAAAAAGTAATTGGTTGGATTAGAGCAAATTGTAAAATTAAATTTATTTTCTTTTAATGATAATTAAGGAGGACAACTGTATTTTTCTACTGACTAGTTGGCCTAGCATATTCTAGATTAGTCGAATCTCTGCAGCATAAATGACATACGAAATCAAACTGCGGATTATTAAACTAAATGTTTATAAAAAGATATAATACAGTGTTCACTCTAGGCGTTTTTTGAAGGGCGGTCCGCCCTGCCTGCCCTTTTTTCTTTTTGATAGCGCCCTCATACCCCTTTTTTAGAAAATTCCGCCCCTTTTGCCCTTTTTAGTCAAGCACAAGCGCCCTTGCTTCCCTAGACGTCTTTAAGAAGGCATCGATTAAAAAAATGTGTGTGTAAATTGGAATTAAGTTAATTATGACAGTAGAAAAACAAACTCCTTTTAACTACGCGCGTTGTACAATCGCTATGATTCCGTGGTTATTACGAGCACGGGCATTCCACGAATCCTATTGGTTGCCTGTACCAGCCATATGAAATGCTATGTTTTTTTAAAGTGAAGTTGTTTTGGTTACAATATTTGGCCTTTTATTACCAAATTTTAGATTCAAGTAGCCTTTTCATCAGTTTTGTGAGGGGTCCGATTAGGGCTACTTACAGATTTGGTTTTTAGCGAAAACATTAATTTTTAAGTGTAAATTTTGGATTTTAAGTAGTATCTTCATGGAGAGATTTCAATTTTGAACGGGTCTTTCTTTTAAAATAAGCCCCGAATCGTCACCAATAGCCCAATATGCAGCTCTAGCGAAATACCAATCAACAAATCGGTACTCTTTTTGTTTGGTCACGGGTCCGATATATCAACGGGTGGCCACGCCCATCTCAAACTTTTTTTTTTAAAAAGTGTCCTTTTAAAAACAAGAAGTGCCTATTCAAAAACGGGGTGCCCTTTTGCAGCCAACAGCGCCCTGCCCTTTTTTATTTCTAGAGTGAACACTGTATAATATATTACAACGCTTGCGAGTCGTACGAAAATTGAAGGATGGAACATTTGAATTCGCATTTTTTTTTTCATTTGAAATGTAATATGATGGTTGCCTTAACATTGTACTAGAGCTACATAATAGGCTATTGACGACGGCATGGGATTCGATCCCAAAATAAAGTATCTGGCTCGGAATTTTGAACCAGTTAGATGTCGAGAACAATATCTGTGCTGGCATTCCACGCAAACTGAAGTATACACAAGGACGTCAAAGTCGAGATTAGAACTCACTACCCGAGTACTCTACCGCTGGTCACAAAAAGTAATTAAGAAGCTGAAAATATATTGTGTTTTAATACCTTAGTGTACTTTTTTATTAAATAATACATAGAAGTTGTAATGTTGGTTATATTGCATTTTGCATTTCGGATGCATTGTGAATTAAAATATCAGAAGTGTCAACTGACGATTCAACCTTTCGTTTTCCTACTTACGAAATTCAGCTCAAATAAAAATTGGTTATAAAACGTTGCAGAGCTCGCACAGTGTCCGGGAGCCACAATCCAAGGAGGTGGGACGAAATTGGGAAAATACGGACTGGGAAAGCTAGTGATTTATTACTGGGGGCAGTGACTTATTACGTCACTCATTGCGATTGGTTCATGTTTTTTTTTTATTATTAAACCCTGCCAAGGACCAACACATATTCGACAAGAGTATAATAAGAAGCGATCATCTTAACACATAAATGTATTTACATATTGCAGAGCAGAGCGCTCGCTATTGTCTAATTTTTATAAACCTTTTCACTCGCGGAAAACCATTTTTTTTTCTTACTTTCCCGATCGGTACAATAACATTGAAGAAAATAAACCAACGTCTCGAACCTCTGGTCACCCTTTTCTCCCATATGAGTTAAATCATATAGTCGAATAAACCATTTTTTAGTCTTGCGAGCCTCTCAGACGTAATAAGTGACAGTCCTATATTATAGTAGATGTCATTCCAGTAAGAATCTTTCAAATTTGTCTAGTCTCCAATTCGGTTTACCTTGCATTAAAGAGCGCGACCTCAACAGGGTTATAAGCTAGTTCATACTTTGCATCTACACTAATTCCATAAAAAATCTTTCAAGCTTCGCATAATTTGGTTAATTTAATGAACGTCGCACTAGAGCTGCACAGTGGGCTATTGGCGACGGTTCGGGGTCTAATTCGAAGGAAAGACCCAGGAACGATGCCTCGCATTTTTGAACCATGGTCAGATGACGAGGACAACACATGAGCTGACACTCAACGCAACCTCAATAGGCGTCAGGTCATTGGAACCCTATCAGATTTATCATGCACCAGTCCCGTATACACGCCAGTATAATATTTTGAACGTTTTGGACTGTTTTCTAGTATTTTTGTGGCAAAGCTGACAACCCTCCGATCGCAAGATCGCTACTTTCTTACGTTTTTTTTGTCAAGTCAACCGAATGGACTCGAACTAGTAATCCTCTGATTACAAGTTAAACGCCTTTATCCGCTGGGCAACTGGAGTCCCTGTTTCGCGTAGAATCTTAAATGTTGTAGACATGTTAAAGAACACGCTTCAAGTCATGTGGATTGGTTCATTTCTGCATAAGTGCCTCCATGTGGGTCAACTGCCAAAAGAAAGCTTATTAACGCTTTCAAGAGAGCGCTTCTACAATTTCACGAATTCCGCCATCTCTTTGTCGAAATCATCGTATGCAGTGAATGACACAAAGGACGGTGTCATGAGGGCTGAAAGGTTGGTCGAGAAAAGCATAATCGCTGCTTTTTATATCTTGGCTGTGAGGGGTGCGAGAAGCAGTAACTGAGGTCTCGACAGCCACTTTGAAAGTCAAGTTGTTTTAAGAGGAAAGCGAAGGTCATGGCAAACAGATGGCGTGGCTGATTAAATTTGCGTTATATGAAAGGGGGAAATATCTCTACAAAAATTACACCAAATTTTTGTGCAATCTCGAGCCGTCGCTGATTTGCAACGTCATAATTCAATACTATATAAATGGCACTGTTATTTTCTTTTAGCATGTTTATCATTTTCTCATCTTTAGATCTGTAGTTAAAGAATTAAGTAATTATTTCATTTAATAGTATAATGTTTAAAGTACACATGTACCATTCTATTATAAAGGTGTAATTAGTTTTCCTGATCAAGAGACAATCTCACTTGCATTGGTTATTTTTAAAAAATTACTCATTTCCATAGCACCTTTCCAAAATTGATTATTCGACCTATTTTCTATTAAGCTAAATACTTTATTATATTCCATAACTTTAATACGTTTAATATTCTCTATAATTATCGAACCAACACTTCTTGTGATTGATTGTTTGGAGAGAAAAAATATAACGTTATAAAAAATCCCAAACTGAAAATAAAAGTCTTAACCTTCCATATATTTCCTTTTTTGACATGTAAAGACAAAAGAATTAAATATATAATGCCCATTCCAAAAAAAATACAAGAAATTTCGTGAAAGACCATCCTTGAGGGCAATGGACACATGATTACAATTACCCCATCATGTTTCTAGGCCAAGGCAGATTCAGCACTTAACAGCCCACGCCTTAAATGAAGCTTGAAGCGATGGGGTAATTTTTATAACCCATTGCATCCGGTTTTCATAATCAGTGGGCGTCGATGGCAGCGTATTGTAGTCATGTGGATAATACGAATGTTAAACAGCTGTAGGTAAACAATGAAACAGGGACGAACACAAGTCTGTCTCCAAAAAGTTGTTTTAACAATTAGAAACGATAACTGATCAATGGAAATTAATTCGTGGGTAAAGTGCCAAATTTATTGATTACTACAACAAATACTTCCCAAATCTACTTTCAAAACAAAAAATATCTACGTTCAAAACGATATACTTGTAAGCCGAATATTCTATATTTAACGTTACACTTAAAATTAATGCAAATAAAAGAAAGATATATATTTTTATTCAGTACTTTTATTTTTTATTTAAATGATTCATAACTACGCACAAATTAATTTAAACCAAACTCAAGAGCGTTCACTATATAGTTGTGGTTTTTTAATTAAACAACCAAAATGGAAATAATCATTTAAATTTATGAGTTTTTACCTGACGAATTTTACTCGTTTAGTTAAATAGGTAATTAAGTAGTTTGATTGTTCAAGTATCAGACAATATGCACAACAAAAGGGAAAAAATAAACAAGTATTTTTAGCCATATGTTTTACATATTTGAATAAGTCATGGTTTAAAAAAGTATCGCAATTCAAGAAATAGAATAAGTCAAGGAATAAACTTACTTATTTGAAAACCTGAAATTCCGTCCGGTATAAAATCGGCTGCATTCTAAATTAATTCTTTTCGAACTAAACATTATTTGCTAAAAGAACAGTATTGTTCAATAACGTGTGTAGTAAGTTAAAAATAATAAGAACAGTAAATATGCTGCATACGATAAACTTAAAAAATCCAATATTCTTAACTTATTTGATGAAAGAACGGGATATTTCAAGAAGACGTTTCTTCAGATACCACCGCAACAAATGAAGAATGAAAACCTCTGAATTAAACCCTTTAAACCTGAAATAACTCGTGGTTTGACCACTGTGCAAAATGCACGATTCCAGGTGTTGCTTTCACAGGTCATCACGAAGTTCTAAGGGTGATTTTGTTCAAGCGGGTCTTGATTACTCATTTTTCTCAATATTACGAAAAATACAAAAGACGCATGAATTCTTTAAAAAAAATCAATTTTAATTGTTTCTAGAAAGAATATGTAAAGAAACCTCTTTAATTTCTTTGCACATTCTTACTTGAAATAATTAACATGGAAAAAAAATTTTAATTATTTTTTATATGCAAGTGGCTATACATAAATTAGACCTGGGTTGTTGTAATACCTTTTCTTTAAAAAACTATTTTATTTTTTCATTAGCATTTTAAAACATAAGTATTAAAATAATAAAAAAAAAATGATAAATTGAAATTAATGTTCGTTAAAAAATTACATGAATCATTGCTGGCGATTGACATATACAGAAAAAGCGTATTGAATGCTTAGCAAATTTCATATTATAGGAATAAGAAAACAAAAATTAAATTCTAAATCAATAGCTTTTTTTATAACATTTTACAATTATTATTATTAGGTGAAGTTGTTAATTTAATTTTGTGATTCTTAAAGTTTGATTTTTTACTTATAGCTTCATAATTCTTTACTGCACATCCATTTGATGAAATCTGTAAATAACTTAACGCTTAAGGAATGCAGTTATGTTTTAAAGACTTAATATGTTTAATATGTATACTACATTAATATCCGTCACCAATTGCGGCTTTATTACAAGGTGAAATATATTTATTATAATACCTTATTGTATGAAATGCTTTAAAATAAAAATGTCAGAAAAGTGCACTTGTTACAGTGCATAGATGGATTTAATATGACAATTTTGTAAGAAATACAATAAATTAAGGAAAAGTATACACAGCTTCAGAGAAGATTAAAATTATTACATGTACTTGTGTATTTTTTACAGATAAAACTGTAAGATGCACTGGTTATAATTGTTTAATCTACCATGTTAATTTCCTTAATGGGTTTACGTTTGTGGCTGTTTAAATGTCTAAACCATAATAACTGATATTAAAAAATTAAAGATTATTCATTTGAGATGTGATATTATGACAGGAAAAAGATTTTAAAATGAATATTTAAAGTGATACATGACTTACTTAAAAATAAAACACTTGATTAATGGAATGGTAACATAATAAAGTTTCAATGGTGAATAAGAAATTCAATAGTTGGTAAGATAATTGAAGACTTAGGACACAGTTAACCCATCACTGCATTTTTTTTTACTTCATGCAAAAAATAGTCTGCACGTAATTATCTTCCAGAAAACCTGATAAAATATTTTAAAGAATATATGACAACCCAAAGGGGGTTTGTGTTACAATACATTGGCTTAAAAATATGCAACAATTAAAATAAATCATAACCTATTCTGATGTGGACCAATTGCTTTCTTTCTTGACATAATGCCGGGATTTGGTGGCTGAAAAGCGAATTTAATGTGATCAGGTGTTTGGAGATCAAAAGAAACTGTCCACGTAAGGATGGTTTTGTTTTAATCATCTTGAGAGAGACATGGAATTTTCTGGTTTGGGTCTTCTGAAACTTATCGTGCAGTGAAGACTTAAAAAGTACATAAAAATAGTACATACGCTTCACTTGTCTGCTGCTCACTAAGGCCCCGATAATTGCATTCATTGTAAACTAAAAATCCATAACCGAAAATATATAATACTTAAAAAGGGAAAAGGTAACACATCTTCATTACACTGAAAGACAGGTTCAAACTTTGCTTTTAGTAAATCTATATGATTTTAAAAAGCATATTTTTTGCGAAATGTTCTCAACTTAACAAGCTAATTGTAGAGAAAAAATGGTTAAAATCCTACATTACATGCTCAATATGTATGTGTTAGTAGACAGGTATGCAATGGTTATTAAATTGCTGAACCACACAAATAAATATTTATTTTTATCAGATTAACTAACTTACTTTTTATCGAAAATATGGGCACCAAATTTTTGTTTATTTCCTTTCCTATAATCCAGATAAGTTGAAAACAATTTTTAATTTGCTTTAGTTTTCACTTTTTTTTCTTATTGCTTTATTTTAGTGACTTCTATTCTGCAATAATGTATAACTCAAAATTAAATAACATGAGCTCTAATTCACTAAAAGTAATTTTTCAGAACTGGTAAATAAGAAAATTAGTTTAAAAATTCAATACTATTTAACACAAAAGCTTTTAAACAAGAATTATTTATAAAAATGTATCTTTTAAAATATACAGAACTTATTTCCCTCATTTTACTTTTAACCCTCTAACAGTACCGAAAAATGTCGAAATTGTAAAAGTTGTTTTCTCTCAGCAAAATAGTTTGTTTTATATTTCCAATACATGTAATATATATAAATTTTTCAATTTTAATTATTTTTAAAGGCTGTAGCTTTTAACAACACCCCAAAGCTTTATATTTGAAAAATATTTAAAAATAGAATATTTTTATGAATTTAAAGTGTATGTGCATTGTAAAAAAACTGGAGATCCATGTACGTCTATAGATATCTCATGGGGGGGGGGGAGAGAGATATTAAATCATATACACCAAAGTTGACAGTAATATTTATGTAAACAGTAAATATTTGAGTCATGATACTTTTAAATCACTCTAGAAACTACTATTCTTTAGTTTGCATATGATTATGTAATGAAAGAAAAGTTGTATAAAATGCAGGTGGTTTTAATAGGCATCATTTCAGAAACTTACTTTTCTCCTCCTGTATCAGAACTTGTTAGACTAGATGATTCAGATTCATAACTATGAAAACTATTACAATTATCACTCCTTTCAGACTGACGTCTCATTGCAGTTGTATTATCTGTAATATAAAAAGAGATATACTTCCTTCAACTGCTTTATAATTTATGGGAAGTAACAATGTCAAGATACAAGTCAGTTGTTGAAAAAAGAAAGCGCCTGTAGGTAAAGCTAATTTATCATTGCTCTATAATACCTTTTAAGAGCACTGTCAATAAGTAAACAATTACCTTTCTAATCTTTGTTTTCAAACTGAAAATGATAAGATAATGTATTCAATGTGCACTTTATCTTAAGGTAAGCTTTCTATGAATTGTATAATTTTCTTTTTAAAAATGATGTAGTCTTTTCTTTTCAATAAATTTCATAAAAAAATCAGAAAAAAAATTGCTAATAAAACTTTTAAAAGTACTTTAAATTGTATTGATAAAGCGGTCTGGTGACAACTAAAAATAAAATAGAGGGGTTTCTACAAACCTCAACAACTAAGAGAGCCTTATACTCTTTGTAAACTTAGTTAAATCACACTTGCATTACATATGCCATAATAAAAAAAAATTCAGAATTGAAAATTTTAAATAGGTAGAAGTATACCATTGGTTGAAAGAAAATATAATTTTAGTTATATGTTTAAAATATTTTTCTACAGCTTGATTTAATAGTGTATATGTTTAAATTGGGAAAAATTATTATTAAAAAAATAAGACAATTCATGTATACAAAGAGAAATATGAAATTTAATATTAAAAATATATATTAATACCATATGTTTCTTTTTTTAATTGTGAAGCATAGCAAAAAAAAAATTGAAATATTGGATTTTTATAAAGAGAAATATAAATCAAAAAGTAAACAAATTATAAATGTGTAAATTATCAATCATAAAAAACTATTAAATTTGTCTCTTTATATAGTATTTGATTTCAATGTATTCTGAAAGATACTGGAAATTTTACATTGCACTATTCAAACATTCATATTAAACTTACAATGATTATCTAAGAATACCCTTCTTAGATAATCATTGTAAGTTTAATATGAATGTTTGAATAGTGCAATGTAAAATCAGTAAGGGTATTTTTTTTACTTCAAATAATTTTCATATTTACAGTATGTTTTATTTCAAGCTTAATTTTTTATTTAGTTTTATGTATGAATTTTACTACACAGTTTACTATTAATTTTTCAGATCACACTTTAAGCCTTTAGTAAATGATCATAATTGATACCAAATTAATATGTCTTTAAATGAAATATATATACTCAATGTGTATTATTAAAATAAAATTTAAAAATTTGATTAAAAGAAATTAACACATACCATCTAAAGCTAAGTGTGGTGGGACATTCCATACCCCATTTCTGTGGACCTATAAAAAAACAAAATATTATTTTTTTCCTTATAAACATTAAAAAGTAAAACTTTAAAACAAAATGATTTTAGATTCTATAAGCCATATCTTATTTTAACAGTCTGTTATATTGCACAAATAATAATTTTTTTCACATTAGTAGTTTGTAATATAAGTAAAAACATGAAACTTAAAATATTTAAAAATGTTTAGAAATTATACCATAAAATGCTTTATATTTATTAGAAAACAGGTAATTGAATTTATAAGGGTTAGAAATAGGTCCACTTAAGTATTTCCTATCTATTGCCTAATACATAGCTAATTTTTTATTCCTGTTGAATAACAATATTATTAACTACCAAATTGTTGCATTTGCCTTGTAAAGAAAGTATTTCTGCTTTCCCAATATTGTGAACCCTTGGTGGTAACAACATTCTGGAAAAAACTTCCCTGATTTCCATGATGGTGTCACAAAAATTTCCCTGATTTTACAATTACATTAAGAAATGTTGCAATACATGCTTTGTATAGAAACAAAGTATCTATGCTACAATAAATATATTGCATTATAAATGAAAAATTATAAGCAATACTTATTGACAATTAAAATAATAATTTGTGGGTACAACACAAATTATGCAATTGCGACAGGCATAATAATAATTAAACATGTTCTCTGGAAGCAGATAATGCAAAATAAGCTTTTGTAGATAATTTTAAACGTTTTATATGCTTCATATTTCTTATTCCAATTTTCAATAAATCACATATTCATTAGCCCCTCATATGTTGCTTACAATTCAAGGTCCAACGCATTTTGCTTTTGTTTCTCCCTCCAGCAGTGGTTCACGTTTTTACAAAAATACAACTAAAAATATGAAAATGTGCATACCCATGTTTTTTTTTTTAAATTCTTTTTCAGAACTAAAAGGTAAGATTGACAACTAAATTACCCAGAACGAAGGGCATAACAGATATTTGCCGTTTTAATGATAAAAATTTGAAAAACTCCCTGATTTTTGGTGAATTTTTGAAAATATCTGTATTAAGGTTAAAGGCGCGGAGTATGCAATGTTTGAATTAACATTAAATTTACCGTTAATATTCAGATTAATACATTTATTTACTTTGGCTAGATCGTATAGATAAAGAGAGACATTGCGTTGTGATTTCAATATTAATTTACCCGGAACGTAGATTTTTCCTGTTGGGAAGAAAAGGCATAAAAATGCAAAAACTTAACTATAATTAAAGCAAGGAAACGTTTAAACTTTTATGAAATACTGATTTATTTTAAGTGCGAGGACAATTGGTTGCATGACTCACCAGGCAAAAAGGGGCTGACGGTCCATCCCGAAGCATCTCTCAAACACGAGATTGATTAAAGTGTTTTTACATAAACATTACCGAGAGTCTCCGTCAAGTGCTCGTCCAAAATATAGGAGAGCGAGATCTCTGAGAAAGGAGAGGTCTTAGTCCTACGAGAGTCAGTCTGTGTACTTTTTTGTTATCTTTGAGAGTCTCTACGTGAAAAAGAGTACTGTAGATGGTGGGCGTGGGTACAGCCCCTAGATCTCCCGTTTGTGTCATTGGCTCGCAGGATCAAAAACCTCTTGCGGCTCGTCTGCGATTGGCAAAAACACCCCATTCACACGATTGGGGGCCCGGTGATACGAAAGAGCCCCGACAAGATGAAAGGGACCCCATATATTTTACTTTTATGGGGCCTGGTGAGACGAAAGACCCCATATATATTACTTTTATGGGGCCTGGTTTATGGGAACTAAATCCCCGAAGTCGACTTTCTTTGTAGCCTTTTAAATCCTAACTCGACTCTCTGTCAAGGATTTCTTTTTGAATGTTTTATGGCACCTAGACTGGCGCCTTAATCTTGCGTGAGAACCGGTGGGGAGGCAGAGCTAATTGCATCACCACAATATCCCTGATATTTCCAGAATTAAAAAAATCCATGATAATTCCCTGATTACCCGGTTTTCCAGGTTATGTTGCCACCCTGTTCTTATTTAATAATTACAAAAAATTGTATGAATTAATTTGCCTTTAACCTTTATCTCTCCCAAAGTATACATTTTAAAAAATTCATCTATCTTTGACGCACTCAAATCTATTTTATCTGAACACCCTCATGTGTAAAACATAAATGATATTTATATATATATATATATATATATATCACTCACTTATATATATATATATATATATCATATTTATACTTATACTTATATATATTTATATATACAAAATATATAATAAATCATGTAAATATCATTTCAATTGTCGACCTTTAAATTATGTGTAACAATATAAATCAGATCAATTTAAACTTTGTATAATGTAACCTAGTACAAGATCTTAGTAATAAAATGACATTGAGGAAACTAACCTCAATATCCGATTCAGATGTACGGGGACTGCTTTCAGGACTAGAACATGGAGTACCACCAGGCTTTACAGTAGTAAGAGTTTTTAATTTGCTGTTGATCATTTCTAAATTAGATATCTCCTAAAAAAGTAATATATTTTTAAAATTCATAGATACAATTCTTAACAAAATGTTGCCAATTTTATATTAACTTGTTCATACAAAGCATTTAAAGAGTAAAAGCAAAATAGAATAATTATATTTACCTGGCGTAGCTGCTCTGTGTACATTTTTAACCGTTTCTCACATTTTAACTTTTCGTTTTCCATTTGAGTAGCGATGGATTGCTTTTGCTGACTTATTTCATTTAGTTGTATCTGAAAATATACAATTGAAAACATGAAGTAGTATTCTCAAACATGAATATAACAGTGTTCACTCTAAGCGTTTTTTGAAGGGCGGCCCGCCCTGCTCGCCCTTTTTGAATCTTGATATCGCCCTCTTGCCTTTTTTTCAAAAAATACCGCCATCTTTTAAAAGTACTCTGCCCCTTTTCAGTAAAACACAAGCGTCCTTGCTCCCCTAGCTTTTTCAATCAAGCCATAGGCGTCCTTGCTCCCTTAAACTGTCTTTTAAAAAAGGATTTCATGTTAAGTGTAAATCGGAATTAAGTTAATTATGACAGCAGAAAAAATACTTATTTTTTAACTATGCGTGTTGCACATTCCCGATGATTACACAGTAATTTCAAGCAAAGGACATCCTATTGGTGGGTTGGTTGGTTGTGTGGGGGTTTATGGCACAAGGGCCAAATATGGCCAAGCTGCGCCAAACATCCTATTGGTGGGAAAAGGGAATCCCGATGTGTTAACGGGTGGACACGCCAACCCCCATTTTTTTTTTAAAGTGCCCTTTTACTGCCAATAGCGCCCTGTCCTTTTTTATTTCTAGAGTGAACACTGAATATAAAAAAGTATATTTGTACAAAAGTTAGTAAACTATATGGAAACTTCACTCGGATATAAAATCAAAAACTATTTTTATATAATAATTAAAAATGTGAATCCTTATAAATTGTTCTGTACATTGTAGCTACAAAACTTTGTTATTTATATCCAGTAGACTTATTCTAAAACCTTCAGAAGCACAGTTACACTTTCAACAATACATTTATCAGTGTTTACTCTAGAAATAAAAAGGGGTAGGGCACTATCGGCCGGAAAGGGGCTGTTCTTGTTTTTAAAAGGTCACTTTAAAAAAAGTTTGGGTTGGGCATGACCACCCGTTAACCCTTTTCCAACCAATAGGATGCCCTTTGCTTGAAATTATCGCATATTTATCGGGAATGTGCAACACAAATAGTTTTAAAAAATAAAAATTTTTCTGCTATTACAATTAACTTAATTCCGATTTACACTTAAAATTAATAAATTAAAAACAGTTAGGGGTGCAAGGACGTTTGTGCTTGATTGAAAAAAACTATGGGAGCAAGGAAACGTGTGCTTGACTGAAAAGGTCAAAAAGGGCAGAATTTTTCCTAAAGGCAGCATTTTTCAAAAAAGGGCACGAGGGCAATATCAAAATTTAAAAAGGGTGGCCAGGGCAGGCCGCCCTTCAAAAAATGCCTAGAGTAAACACTGCATTTATTAATTTCAAATAATCTATAATAATACAATAAAATATATGCAAATGGACAGCAAAACACCAAATTCCTCTGTATATAAAAGGTTGGAATTTTATATTCAGGTACAATTCATCCTAAAGACTGTAAAGACCTGAGACTTGTAATTTTAAAATTCTGTTTAGTTTTTAACATGAGTTTATAACATTTTTAGAAACCACATTTAAAACTCCATATGAAAAGAAATGTCAACATTGTTGAAAAGTTATAAGATGACTTATTAAGATTATTGTTCGACAGTAGGTGCATGATGCTCCTAAATGTGAAATCTTGACGTTCTTTTTATTTGGTCGATGTATGGCATGCCACATTGAAATGAGATACTAAATATGCCCCAGTTATTAAGGTCGTCAATGAGGTCTTTAAGTTGTGTGAAGGTGATGGAAAAACACCTTAATGAAAACTGGGGCATATATAGTATCTCATGTCATTTTCAATGTTTCTAAATGTTTATCTTAACAAAGCCATTGGCAACTGCTCAAATCAAGTCAGAAAGAAATAGCTAAGCAAAGAATTACTACAGCAATAAGTTGTTAAAAAAAACTAATGACAAAAAAAAAATTAACCTGTCTCTGTGCAACGGTTTCTTGAAAACATTCTATATCTTGATTTAAAATGTCTTTTTCCTCTTCTTGGTGAGCCTGAAACTCCAACTGTTGAAATTCAAGATCTTCAAAGGCTTTCCTCTCTATATCAAGTAATTCTGATTGTGCTTTTAGTTCATCTAACTTCAGATTTAGGTCAGATTGATGCAGGGGTTTGTGTTGCCTTTTGCACAGTTCATTCTGAAGATCCTCGACTAGATTTTCTTGTTGTTCAACCTTCAGTTTTGCAGTCTCAAGCTGAAAAAAATTTTAACCAAAATTTTACTATTTATAATTATATTATCATATATTAATACTTAAATAAGACAATTCATAAACAGAATAGGTTACACAACTTCTACAAATAGTTATTGTGTAATTAAACAAGAAATAAAAGTGATAAGTATTTAAAAATTTTGGTAGTAAGTTCCTTTCTATTCAAAATTGCCTAAATAAACACTAATAATAATATTATTAAATTATTTTCAAATCTGTGATTATATTTTATTTAAATTTTGAGAAAAACGAAAAAGGCATGATAATCTTCATGGGAAGTTTGAAATATTAAATTATCTTTAATAAGTAAATGTTTAAAAACATCAAAACAATATAATAAAAACGATGTATTATCAACGATAGCAATAGACATTCACTTATCAATTCATGATTTATTTCCAAGCATTGGCATAAATTTAAAGTTTGGTACTTATTAGGATAAAGTTATACAAAGATTGGCTCTTAATAATTATACACTTGCTAATTCTAATAAAAATTAAAACATTTGTGTATATTCAGCAAAGAAATAATCTTCAGAATCAGTAAAATACCTGCAGCAATATGCTTTTTATAATCAAATTACAATGTTGAAATATTTATCACTAAAAACACTTACAAATTATAAAATTCTCTACAAGATATGGAGTTGGTGAAGGTAGACACAAATTTTTATAGAAGATTAAAATAAAGAAATACATTCAACAGTATTCACTCTAGGCATTTTTTGAAAGGCGGCCCACCATGTCCGCCCTCTTTTCATCTAGATAGTGCCTTAATGCCCTTTATTTAAAAATACTGCCCTCTTTTGAAAATATTCCACCCCTTATGCCCTTTTCAGTCAAGCACAAGCATCCTGCTTCCCTAATTGTCTTTATAAAATGCATCACTTTAAAAAAAAATTGAGTAAATTGCAATTAAATTAATTACGACAGTAGAAAAATAAAAAAAAATTTAACTATGCGTGGTCTACAATCGCGATGATTCTGAGCATGGAGCATCCCACGAATCCTATTAGTAGCCACGCCTACCACAAACTATTTTTTAAAAGTTCCCCTTTATGACCAAGAAGTGCCTTTTGAATAACAGGGTGCCCTTTTCCAGCCAAGAATGCCCTGCCCCTTTTTATTTCTAGAGTGAACACTGCATTCAAGAGTGTAGAACATTACTAAGTAACATCAAAGAAAGGTTTAAGAATTGCTATTTTGAGGCATATTTTGGATCTTTAAATCAAATTCAAAATAAGTGTTACCTCTTGATGAGTAATTTCAGACTTTTGATCTATTGCTAACTTTTTATTCTGTAGGTCTGCTAACTTGTTTGCTTCGAACATTTGTAATTGTTCTTTATCTTTCAGCTCTCCAGACATCAATGCATGCTCCAATTGAAGCTAAAATATGAAAGGAAAAAAAGTTTATAACAAATCCTAATTATTAGGAATTATTAGCAAAATAAATTATCACTTACATTGATTAAAATATTTCCCATAATATTCTTTATTTTAAAATTTTAACTTTATTTATCTCATGAGTATAGAAATAAAAATATATATTTTCGGTTTAAATGTCATTGATTCTATATAGAAAAATTAATCACTTTTGAAAAAATTAATATAGCATAATATCATTAAACAAAAAATTAATTAGAGTGAATAAAATAAATGCACAAATAAGTAGTAATTATTAAAAATAATTTATATATTGTATCGTTATCTTATCGTTATATTAAATTACAGGGATGGGAAGTGCTAAAGACCAGTTTGCAGCAATTTTTGGAGCAGCAAAATTTAAGTTTTGGAGCAGAAAAACGACAAATTGTAGCAGCAAAACTGCATATTTGTAGCAGGAACGCAATAAATTGTAGTGTTTTGGAGCAGCAACGGGACAAATTGTAGCAGAAAACTGTAGATTTGTAGCAAGAATGCAATACAACGTAGCAGTGAATTTTAGCATATTAAACAATAAAACGTAGCAATGAATTTTAGCATATTAAACAATAAAACGTAGCAGTGAATTTTAGCATATTAAACAATAAAACGTAGCAGTGAATTTTAGCATATTAAACAATAACTGTAGCAATTAAAATTTGTAACATGCGATTTTAAATGAGATGTGGTACACTACCCAAGGTGTAAAAACCCTGAAGGTCTCTATTGCTTATTTATGCCATTTTTTTATGCAATAAATCAAAACCGGTAGAGGCTATAAATAAGACATTTAAAAGACAGTTCAAAATATTCAACAAAAATTAGTTTTTAATTAAGAATTATTGAATTTTCAATTTTTTTTAAACAATATATACTTAATTTTCATATGTTGATTTTATCCCCCACTGAAATGTGGTTTATAAAAACCAAAACAGTGTTGTTGCAATCTTGCATATATTGTGCATGAAATCTATGAAGAAGGTTGTTACTGTCTAAGGGAAATAAAATATAATTTTTTCGCATAAACTTTAGAATTAAAGTGTAATAATTTGATGGAAAACCTACGTTACTACTTATTTTAAGCATGTTAAGCTTAGGGGTGTGGTTTAAACACAAAAATATTTATTAAATAGTATATAAACATTTAAATCAAATATTAATGCCAAGACGAATTGCAAATCCCACAAAAAAAAGCTTTTTTCAAATTGTCCGTTGTTATTACATAAAATATAACAAACCTCAATTTCGTAAATAAATAATATTTTTAACTAAGAAATAAAAACCCTAAAAATATATTTTGCTATTTACATCTTTTTTATAATGTTAAGCTTTATGAGAACATTTAAAGGCAATTAAAAATATTTAACCAAAAGAGTTTTTAATTAAAAATTAACCAATTTATACAATATATACTTAAATTTCAATTTTGAATTTTTTAGTAAAATGCAGTTTATACAATAAACCAAAACACTAACAAACTACAATATCGCATACCTTGTGCATGAAAAAGACAATTTAGAATGTCATCACTGTCTCAGGGATATAAAATTAATTAACTTTTCCACACAAACTAAATTTATTAAATAGTAATAAATTTATAGAAAACATACCTTGCTATATTTTAAGCATGTTAATCTAAATCATTAAAAATTACACTTAAGTTATTATCTTAAAAATTAGTTTAATAAGAAATTTGAAAACTTTCAAAAAGCTAAATAAAAGCCATTTTTTGTTGTTGTTTTTTTTAAGTTGGAGGGTTGTTAGAAAGAAAAGTTTCCAATAAAAATAATTAATTTAATAAAATATATGAACATTTAAACAAAAAAGGATTAAATTGGAATTTTAATTCCATCCAAACAAGAAGAAACAAAATTTTTTTTTTTTAAATCCATTTTTATTACTGAAAATTACAAGTCCTAAATTTCAATTTCGTGAATTAAATTATATTTTCGGAAAATGTAACGTAATTTTGTTAAGTAGTGCAAAACAAATCATGATAAAACAGGAAGCAGTGAAATATAATGAACTTGTATATCGGATGCAAAAGGATTGAAAGTCTTCCAACGGAGGTCGCAGCAGATCGCGTTTAGCGAATTTCTACAAGTTCAAGGTTTCCATGAATGAAAATATAAAACAAAAGAGTGCCAAATAAAAGTTGCATTCGGCAGATGCGACGTAATTATAGTTATAATCATTCATCTCAACTTCAGAGTGATATCATCCTCGTTTGACGAAGATCGCAAATATTTCTACATATTCAAGATGCTAAATTTTTGTGAAATTATCTGTTTTTTTAGATTGAGCATCGATTTTTCATAAAACAACAAACGAACTGAAATTTTCCAATGATCAAGTGTCTTTTAATCAAATACCCTTGACTAAAAATTCGGACAAATCTCAAAAAGTTATTACCTTAAATTTTACAATTCACAATTATTCCTACATGTTAAAAGATGCTCTATTCTTTTAAAATTCTCAGTTTTTCAAGATTGAGCATCGATTGTGCACAAAAAAAAAAAAAAAACGATCCGATATTCCAATGATGAAATGTGTTATGACAATGAAATGCCCTTGTCTAAAAAGTTGAATATCAGGAATAAAGTCCTTTTTAATGACGCGAAATTATTCCATTTAAGCATTTCTCTGCTTGACGTATAGCATGCTTATACTCCATTCGTACCTTACATTTCTACAAATACTATTTAACTTGAGAAAATGTGCTTAAATTTTCTCCCATTTCCTCTTTCTAAGGTTGCCTTAACTTCGTTTATGGGCAGACAAACGGGCACCAAGACTTGGCGCAATTGGCGCACGTGTTTAACAAGGATTTAAAACAAAATTGGCGCAGAATCGCACATAAATGTGGTTTTGTAGCAAGTTGGCGCAGGATACCACTTTTGGCGCTCTCTGGCGCAATTGGCGCAGAATTCCCATCCCTGAAATTAACTTATATATCGTATCGTTATATTAAATTAACATAAATATTAAAAACATTGCAATATTGTCAAATAAACCTTAAAATATTTTAAAACATAAAGTATTATCAATTAAACATTACGATATTATAGAAAAATATTGTTTAATTTTAATGATTAAAAACATCAACAAAACTTCCATTCTAAAGGTATTTCTACAAACCATGCAATTACAAAAATTTCAATTTTTTTTTTGAAACAATAAAAGAAACATAACTAATTTTTAAACAAACTGACATTAACTATAAAATATTTTTATACAGCAAAATAAGTTTTCCAAAAAATATAAGAAAATTAATACAGCATGAAACTGAAACAATCCTAACGTTTCCAAAATGAGCAACTGTGAAATATACCTCATTAAGAACTTCATTCTTTTGGCAGTCTAAGTCAGACACTTTATGTTTTATTGCTGTTACAGCTGCTAGATATGCCTGCTTTTCTTTTTGAAGCTTGTTTATTTCTTCTTCAATATCAACATTAACCTGCAATCATTAAAAAAATCCTTTCAATAATAATTTACATGCAAATGTGATAAAGAAATAATTGACATACAAAGTAAACAAAATAAATAAACTTAAATGGTTAAGAAAAGAAGTTTTTTATTTAGCAAAATCTGGAAATGCAGAAATTAAAATATTGAAAAATACTAGTGAATTAATCCAAACAGTTGTTACTGTAGAAATATATTTCAGTTCCCTTGATTATTTCTTTATTTGGTATTTCAATAGCAATTTTGTAAAGCAAGGCAGCTTTATAGTTTATAATTTAACTTTGTCTTAGAACTACCACAAACATATATGCTTATCTAAAACATGCCTTAAAAAGTTTTCACTATCAAAAAAAAAAAATTACATTTTTTCAATAAAAAAATTAAGTAAAGGAACCTTCTACTTTTATATAACATGTCATCATACAAATATATAATAGACAATTACTAATTTTAAAAATAGAAATGTAAAAAGAAAAGAAATGTGTAGAAATGTAAAAAGAAAAGAAATTGACAATGCATCAAAAAAATAAACATTTAAAAACTCTACTTAAATATTACAGTGTGTAAAACATTTCAGCATTATTAGAACTTAACAACAACAAATTCCTAAGAAAAACATAACTTTGCCTCTCTCACAAATAAAGATTGAGTGCCAAATAGAACTAAAGCTATAAATAATAAACAAACATAACTGTATCAAATAACGTTTACCTGGTTCGGAGACTGATAATTTGCATTCCTATATTTCTCGTTCCCATAAAAGTCAGGCTTAGTCTCCATGGTCTCAGAAGGTAGAATCGGTTCGGGCAGAGTGAGTGTCATATTATTTTTTTTAATTTCAAGCTCACTTAAGGCATGCTTATTTTCATACACTTCTGGAACTTTCTCATGATGGCTAGCCACTGTCCTTATACGAGTTCTTGGCGAATGTGGATATGTTAGAAAGGTTGTACCCATGTGGGGGCTATTAGGACCCTGCTCAGAATTAGGCTTAGCGACCGAGCTGTTCCCTAAAATCGCACAAAGCTCATCCTCGGAAGATGCCGAATTCAGCGCCTTGTGATTCACGAACATAGTAGCACCATTAGCAGTTGTTGCAGAATCCATAGAGGTGTGTGGGGCGTAAGACTGTGCTTCATTCGTTGGAGACTTGCCTCTGTCCCGAGGCAATGACCCATTGGTCTTTATTCTGTTGGGAACAGTGTGGTAACCACTGGGCACAGAGTAACTAACGCTATTGTTCTTAACGCTAGGAGTAACTTGGCTTTGTACAGTCCGAGCAGATGGCATGGTGGTGTACTTTGTCGCACTTTGGTACTTATTGTCTTCCGAGGAATATCCTTCGATGAGAGACTCGGATTTCGAGCTCAGGTCCTGAGAATTGTTTGAAGAATGTGTCGAAGCAGGAAGAGAGGATTCTGTGGAGACGGAGCTGAATTCCCCTGATGAAGAAGATGAGGCTGGGTCTTTCACGTCTAAGACATTTTTTGTCTTTGAAATTCGTTCTTTTTGGGCCTGTTCTTCGTATTCTGCACATAAGTGGAGAATTTCTTCAAGGCGTAGTCTTTCTTGTTTCTCTTGTTCTTGGTCTCTCAGTCGCTCTTGGACAGCCTGTAACAAGTATACTGTTTAAGTCATCACAATTACTTTTATATTTATTAAAAAAAAGTTGCCTTATGAAGAAAAATGAAAAATATTTACTAAAGTATTACATCCTATATTGTATTTATTCAGATCTTAATACAGTTTTGAATTTAAAAAAATTGCATGACAATTAAGATGTTTAATATTTGATTTTTTTTGTTTAGATGAGATTCCTCCAAATAAAATAAAATAAACCTTTAAAATGTAAAAAAAAAACTTTTTATCACATATTGAGCATAAACATACAAACATAAAAATATTAATCACACACATAAAATTAGACAGTTACATAATGGTAGATCATGCGATGGTGAACTGTGAAAACCCCACAAGAACACTTATAGATAGGCAACCATTAATATTTTGAATTTGATTTTAATAGGACAACACAGCCAGTTTTATGATTAAAACTTAATTTTACTGAATACACATGTATATTGGGTCTACTAAAAATATGTTTTGTTCAGATTATCATTGTTTCAATCTCAAACCAAAAAAAATTGTAATTTTGTTTTCTGTTAAATAATATTTAAATACTACTTTCACTAAAGTCAATCAAGCTGAAATATTTAACTGATTTTTTCTAATTCTAATTTTCTACCACAACAATTACATTTGTTGCCATTTTTTACAGAAATTATAACAACAAGCAATAAAATTATTATAATTTAAATAACATTTTTCTAATAAAAAAAAAAAAAAGTTCAGCCGAACTCCAATGACGTTAAATGTGAAACATTCTACACTTTTAACAGTTATTAGTTTGAATAAGGCAAATTTTGAAATTGAACTAATTGAGGATTTACTGTTTTTAATTCTAATAGCCAGGGAATAATTTTAGTTTTGTGTCTAGCTAAACAGCAAGTCACATTCCCAGAGAAACATAAAGCAAAAAATAACAAGAAATACAATTAATTCTAAAGAAGCAACTAATAACAACATAACACACCACTCAACCAAATAAACAAAAACACACCTTCCTGTGTTGCTGATGAAGCTCAAACTCGCAAGCCTTCAAATCCTCGGCACTGACATGATGACTCCTACACCCAGGTGATGTAGGGGTACACCGACCAGACCATCCCGGCGCCGGTGAATTCCTATTGACAACTGGATCGGGCGTCTTGGAATACAGCCTTTTCGTCCTGGGCGACATGGTCACATTGGACCTATGTGGATATGGAGGGGGCGTGAAGAAGCCAGGTTTAGCACCAAGGGGGCTGTACAGTCGAGACGCCGAGCCAGGGTTGTTCAGGACGTTCTCCGTGGAGGAGTAGCCCTTGTGGACTCGCATAACGGGTGGGGCTGAGTGGAGTATTCTGATACCCTCCTTTACTAGGTATTTGGGGGTGTCTTGGGATGTTATGGGAGGGGGTTGGCTGTGGGACATATACTCGAACTTTGAGATCTTTTCGACAAGGTCCATGCTGTCGATGTAGTGGGTGGAGAGGGGTTGGCTGCCATTTGGGGGTGGGTGGGGACTGGAAAGCGATTGAACTGGAAATGAAAAGTGGTTTTAGTGTATATAATTTATAATTGTAATGCAAAAAGTATCAAAATACGATTCAAGAGTTTCTGTTAAAAGTCAATAGATATTGGAGTGTTGATTTATGCTAAGCAGAATGTGTTTAAATTTCTCTTTTAATAACTACCTATCCTAAGGCTTAAGGTTTTATGTTTAAACATAATAATTAAATAGGTTTATTATTGTAAAGTGTTTGTTAATTGGATATACAGATCAAAGTTCATGTCACAGACAATATTAATATTTACAACAAAATTGTCAAATTACGGATTTTTTTTATGCTAAGTCTAAAAATTGACCAGCCATCTTAATTAAAGAATGCAATAAAAATTTCGAGAAGGGCAAAATAATTTCATTAAATAAGCAATTAAAATATAAAGTGTAATATTCAATTCAACAAGGAAACACACTTACAAGAAATGAAACAATATTACTTTAATAAGATTTTATGTTTCAATATAATAATTAAATAGGTTTATTATTGTAAAATGTTCTTTAATTGGATCTACAGATCAAAGTTCATATCACAGACAATACAAATATTTACTACAAAATTGTTAAATTACGGATTTTTTTTTAATGCTAAGTCGAAAAATTGACCAGCCATCTTAATTAAATAATGCAATAAAAATGTTGAGAAGGGCAAAATAATGTCCTTAATTAAGCAATTAAAATATAAAGTGTAACATTCAATTCAACAAGGAAACACACTTAAAAGAAATTAAACAATATTACTTTACTGTAAAAATAATTAAGATCTTTCGGAAAAATTATTAACTATTATATTATTTAAAGCTATTAAGTTTGCATAAAAATTTTAATTTATTTCATTTGGGATAGTATAACTAGAAATATGGTTCATTTATTAAAAGTATTTCAGAAGCTACAAAATAAACTTAAATAGAATTAAAAATTAATTATCATATTCAATTATAATGTAAAACAAGCTTGCTAACCAGGAACAAACCCAGAAGAAGCATGCACTTTTCTTGGAGCCGGAGATGCCTTCTTCATGAGTTGAGCTTCTTTGGGGTTATTAAAACGAAAGTAGTTGGAACGGCCAAGGCAAAGCATACATCCTGTAATAAACCAACATACTTATTTCATTCAAAATTCCCAAACTACTTATATTTATAAATACGCAAAGATGAAAATAGCACATTCTTTTATATAAATAAACTAAAATAATGCCCGTGCATTGTATAAATAAAAGAAAAAGAGTTTAAATAAATTGCTAGTAAAGAGAAATAGCAATATAGAGAACAAATATCATGGATAGAAAACAGCTTTTCTTAATTTATATGAATTGTTTAAATAAATGTCACACATATTGTATAAATATGCCATACACGTTGTATGAATATGCCATACATATTGTATAACTATACCATACATATTGTACAAATATACCATACATGTGTGTAAAATACACCAGATTATTAATAACCAAATTTGGGAATGATTTTGACATTATGCAGTGTTCAGAATTGAATTAAAATTACACAATATAGTTTTATTGATGAAAGAATTAATTATTAATCATACATTTAAAAATATATCACTTCTTAGTTATTTTAATAAAGAAAGAAAGTTTAACACAAAATGAACCTTATTTCACATATACTCAAAAGGTTAACAAAAAAGCATATTAATTAGAAAATAAAGTTCTTAATTATAAATAGAAATATTGTAATCTTACTGATATCAGTAAATGTCAATATTTTTGACTATTTATAAAAATATTGCAGTAGTGCTGGAAAAACAAAAACATACTACATAATCTACAATATCCAAAACTTGTAATCTTTTGTATTTTGTTACTTAATTTATGAATGATTGATAAATTCCAAGATGTAACTTTGAACACAATCATACAATTAGAAAAAAAATTGTTTCCAGAACAATAACAATTCAAATATTTATCCTAAAATTTCACAATTTAAATAAAATACATACCAGAAAATATATTCAATACATGTGTTGTTCAAATTCAGTGAGTTTTAAGAAAAGACTGATTCTTATTCAATTAATTTCACTATGATGGATTTAATATTATGCTTTGTGTGAATACTAAATACCACTGAATCAAGTATCAAAACAATCCCTAACTATGAAATGCAAATTTGGAATTGTCAGCCAAAAACAGTCAAAGCTTAATTCCAAAATAAAAAGCATTTCCTTAGAGTTACTCAAATAACAAATAAAGAAACGTACCTTGTGATAAGCAAGTAGGTTCTAATATTAGAACGCCATCAATAGAAACATCGCCGGATTGTGGATATATTGTAACAAGACCATTATTGTTATCAATGAAACAATGATCTCTTTCAATGCCAGGAGCAGTAATTACGACGTCTTTGGGGGATGTGGCATCCTCATTTCCAACATACACACGCCCTAAAATTGTTATTTTGTAAATTGTTAAAATAAATTTAAAGGAACTTAATTTATTCAATCGATAAAAACTCTTGAGTAAAGAAAAATCCATAAACATACAATTTAGGGGTTCATTAATATACAGGATATATTCAAAAAGGTGACAAATAATCCATTTTTTAATAATGTGTGTGTGTGATATTAAGATGTACCAGATCAAAAGCAGATTTATATTTAAAAAATATTTACAAAGTCAGATATTCAAAGTTTATTTTAAAGTTATACATAACATTTTGTTGCCAACTCCTATACTTGTATTCAGGAAACAACAAACTTTTCAAAGCATATCGCTCAAACCAAAATCATTCATGTCCACATACAAGCTTGGAAACCGAATATAAAAGAAAATTCTGCCATTCTGTTTATGTAATTTTCTGTCATCATGAAACACATAAATATATTTTCATAAAAAAGAATGTCATGTATGCCTGATGTTTATAGCAGCGGTTCGCAATTAGCATAAGGCACTGACCATTAACTAAAACTAAAATAGAATTGGGGACCCCTTTTCTCGTATATGCTATACAAATATATAAGTTTTGTTTGAAATTGAAAATGAAGAGAATAAAAAATTCTCAAATTAATTTTTATAATTTCTTTTAATTTTACACAGTTTTTACTACGAATATGGACATAAATAATCATTCAGTGCATTTAAACTATTATTATTTGGGACTCTAATCTCGATAACCCCCTAACATCGACCCGCAGACCCTCGGGGGGGGTTCGCGGACAGCCTTTTGGGAACCGCTGTTTGATACAACACAATCTCACAGTTTTGCAATTAGATGCCCAATATTGTATATTAATATAGCAGCTTAAAGCCTTAAGATTTTAGGAAGCTGTCCAAAACCATTAAAGATTAAAAATGAATTAATTTGTTTAAAATACTAGGGGGCTCCGCCCCCTGCTCCGCTAACGCTTCACCAACCCCCGGAGGATTGCTACGCAATCCTCTATAGTTTGCTTCGCAAACAATACCGGCTTCATACACTGTAGACAATGACAATGTGTCCTAACAACAATACTTTTTTTAGTTATATAAATTATTGCTGGCAGTGCCGTCACAAATTTATTTTTGGGATGTTGAGACAAGAAATTTCCCAACTTAACGATCCGAAATTCCGAAAGTGAACGATTCAAAATTCCCAACTTAAGGACGTCAGGTACCAACTCTAGTGTTGTCCTCGTTATCTGACAATTGTTAAAAATATGAGACATCGTTCCCGGGTCTATTCTTCAAGAAAGGCCTCGAACCAAAGCGTCCTTGATGTAGTAAGTAAATACGTACCAATAACCAATCAAGGACGCTTTGTTCGAACCAACGCCAGTAGTTCAATGTGCAGCTCTAGTGCGACGTTATTTAACCAGACCACACTTAACGATTCGAAATTCAAAACGCAACAGTGCTAAAAAATTCCCAGTTCCAACTTATAGACATTTGTCAGCTTTTTTATAGGTAATATTAAACAGTTATCTCGAAAGTATTGATTTAATGCACGCATGTTCCAATGCAGTGTTCTGTTTTGAGGTCTAATTTAAGTTTCATCTTAATACAAGCTGGGCAATTTCTAGTCTTCCATCGCTTTCATTTGCTAATAATATTAACTTTCCTGAGGCATAAATTTTCCCAACTCAGGGATTTTTAAAACTCGAAATTCCCAACTTTTAAGGTATAAAAGTTTACAGCCCCCCCCCCCCCCTGGATAACTGGAAAATCTCAACTGCTTCAACGCAATTGTTTCTACTCATTGAAAAGCGAAACATGTGTAAACAAACAGTAGCATAAACGCACCAATCTTACATAATTCGCCAACTTTTATTTATATAAAGTAAGATTATTGAGAATTGGCGTTAATAATAATTTCCCGTTAAAATATGTAATAAGCTACAGGATTTAGATTTACATACATGTTGGCATTTTGCCAACGTTGGCATTTTGCTCCGAAATATCTTTTAATAATAATTATAGTACTTCACATAAATAGTTACATCTAATTTATTTTTTAAGATAGAATTTCAGTATTGATACCATTCAAGAAAGGAAGATTTTACGAATATAACTATATTTTTTTAACGGGAAAAAAGTATATTTTTGAACTACTTAGAGCAGTTTTAATTTATCACTTAAAATTTTACGCGTAAAATTGACGATTATTTCAGACATTTCGTCAATTATTTAAAAATTTATAACTACAAAACTAAATCGAAATTTGACAAACGCTCTGGATCATTTGTAGCCAATAGTTTAATCTATACCCCTAATTTTTTATTTATTTTTTTGTTGAAAATTGGAAGACAAGTATACAAAAATGTATGAATTATTTTCAAAATGTTCTAAAATCATGAATTTAACATAAAATAACGTCTAATATACTGATCGTATTGAAAAACAAAAATATTCATCTTATTACCCAAACATTTCTTAATAAACTGGCATAATTTCATAATTTTAGGACATTTACTTTTTAGGATGCAAGCGGAACAATGAGACAAAAATTCGCAAATTAAAATTTTCTCGAAATATCCGACATTTTTCCTTTCTTCACTATTTTTTATACCTAACTTAATTGACCACATCTAATTTAATTGTAAAGATAGAACTATAATCTTTATAACATCGGAAAGATGAAGTTTTAACGAACAATAATATATTTTTTTTAATAAGAAAATATGTAATTTTAAATGACTTATAGCAATTTAGAAATCACGTTTCAAAAATGAGGGCGAAAAAACTTCAAAAAGTGGAGCGTGTTCAAAGGTTTAAAAAATTTATAAATCCAAAACTAATTCGAATTTTAAAAAATGCTTAGTTGGATTTCCAGTTCAAACCTATTTGTACACTCCCTAAAAAAATTGGATCTCTCCTCTTAATAGTGTTTCAGAAACTCGACGGACAAAATTACTTGTAACCGAAATTTTATCAACGACGACTTTAATATTAAATAACTTATAAACTAATAACAGTATTGAAACAAAAATATATTCTTCTTATTTATCAAACATTTCTTAACAAATTCACTTAATTTCGTAATTTTAGGACTTTAACATTTTGAGATACGATCTGAATAACATTGAAAGAACTGAAAATTCCCCCTAGGGCCGACTTTTTCCCCCTAGGGCTTACTTTTTTTTTAAATAGAGAGATTAGGCCATTGGCACTAGACCATCACCTCTTCTATGTTAAAATAATTCACATTTCTTCAAAGTGAACGATAACAGCATGGCTTAGAGTTTCGTAAACACCATATATTTTTTATATGCAGTGTTTTTTTTCACTAACACCAAAACAGATTGTTTTTGCCATCCAGAAGCACCATAAAAAGATCCAGAATAGGGTTTTCAATAAAAACAATCTTAATATCAAAGATATTCTAGGAGTGCCACAAGTTAATAATTACCTCAACAACAAGAAAACCTTGATAACTTAAGAAATTCAGCATGTTTACCTTCTGGCAAAGGATGGATAGTTATAGCAGTACTAAGCCTTCCACCTCCAAGACTGACCAGGTGAGGACCTTCAGTTTGGACTTTTAAAGAGCGTCCACTTTCAGAAATGGCCAAAGCATCCTAAAAGTTTAGTTAGTTATAAGCTTGAGCAGAAAACTAAAGAGATAGCAACAAAGCAGTTATAGCAAGGTTAATTGTTAGATAGTTATGACAATTGAGTACACCTTATACCAGAAAAAATTCAGAAATGAGATATTCATAATTAAATATCGTCAGAGAAAAAAATTCGACCGAAACGGTTGGATTTGTAAGTTGTTATTCTGTAGTTTTAATATCCCATCATTGTTGTTCTTTTATTTAGATTACTAGTCTCTTTTTTACTAATTTATGCAGAGTAGCATTTCACCAAGCATTGTCTTAAACTAGAATTCTTAATCACATGCACAGAATCTTGTTAAAAACTTCAAAATATGTCAAATTATTGATATATAGCTAAGTTACTTTAAGCTGTTACCAACAAAAGCGCATCCCTTTTGAAAATCAACTTTAGCTGATAAAATGCAACTTTAACTGATGATATTTTTTCAAAAGTTATAAATAAGACTACAAACTAGATTGATAGCCTAAGTTACTCTAAGCTGCCTACAACAAAAGAAAATCCCTCTTAAAACTCATTTGAAACTATTTACCTAATAAAATGCAACTTTAACTGACAATTTTTTTTTTCAATTACTCTAACAAAAATAATTTAAATATATATTTTAATCAGATTTATAAATAAGAATACAAACTAGATAGGAAATCAACTTTAGCTGATAAAATGCAACTTTAATTGGTGAAATTTTTTTCAATTACGCTATCAAAAAAAAATTCTAATTTATATTTTAATCTTTTATTTATATCTTAATTGCCTTGTATTAACTTTAAGTTAATACCAGGCTGTTGATATTCAGAGTACAAACTAGATAGCTAAAAATTAATGCTAAAATTAAATAATTCTCCATTATATATAAAACAAAGTAATACTATATTAAAAGAATTAAATGCACACCTCAAACTATAAAATAACATGAAAATCAAGACTTGTCACATACCTTAGGAGAAGAGGATAATTCCAGAAAACTTCCATTTTGCAAACCTGGATTTCTCAATCCATGAGGAAACGGGTTGGACACCTTCCACACACCTAGCGATGCCATACTTTCATTTTGTCATAATTTTTCCAAAATCAGTCAATTACCTGCAAATAAACAATATCATCTTACAAAACATCATAAATTAAAAAAATTATTAAATTACTTCAACTTTGTATTAAAACTTTTATATAAGCTGATTAAAAAATTAAATTATTGAAATTTGGGTGCATTGGCTAACTGTAAGTTAATACCAGGCTGAAGGCATTCAGAACTAAATAATGGAATTTGTAGGGATGAAACGGATATCCTGTAACTATCCGGTATCTGGCCGATTTTTAACTATCCGATATCCGGAAATAAAGTGCCGGACATTAGATTACCATACCGGATATCCGGATGAATAAAACGTCTTTTTTTAAAAAGATTTTGTTTGTAGAAATCAATTATCTTTTGTTCTCCCTTTAAGTATTTTCCTATACCAATAGATCCCAAAATACTATACCAATGGATCCCAAAATACTATACCAATGTATTCTGCAGTGTGCATATTCTCTCTCGAATTTTTCACGGGATATTCAGGTGGGTTTAGGTGGGAAGTCATAACTTTTTCGTTAAAATCTGACCAAGTGCGTTTCAAACACGGTGGGTCACAGAGAATAGATAGTAAGGAAAGATAGGCTGCAGACATTCGGACTAGAGATATTTTGGAGTATCTTCTAAACCACATGGGTGGTTGTGTGTAGGGTGCATAGCTACATATCTGTCCGTTGTATATTAGAAGTTGTTTTATTCTTTAGTTTGTTAAAAGCTATTTTTAGCATTTAAATTATGCACAATTTAGATCAGCAATTGGAAATATTTCAAAATTACATTTTCATACGTATCGTACCTTACATCTCTGGCCGTTTCTAAATCAGTATAAATATGGACAGTTTATTAAAGAACTTTTAAGTTGTATATAAACACTTGAAATTTATTTTTAAAATTATAAATTTAAAACTCTAGTTTTTTCATGTATGAAACCACTTTAAAAATCATGATTCATTATAATAAAGAACCTGAATAAAGCCAAATGCTAATTAACGTTTTATATGCTAATTAGCATGTTTTTTTAAAACATGGTTATGCAGGTTGTAATTAATATAGAAGCATAATTTTTGTTGAAAATTACTCGCAGTATCTTTCTTAGAGTTACGAACCTCCAAAAAGTTTATAGCGTTTAAAGTTGTTTTTTTTAATAATTTTTTACCTCGATACCTTCTTTTCTTCAAATTTTCAATTTCAAATTTTTTTCAAAAATTCATTTTTTAACGAATTGTTATGATGGAGGGTTATAATATCTCACAACTAATATTAAGTGGAGTTAACAAATAATTTTGTCAAAAGTCTAAGCAAACTTGAGTTATGTTAGGAATGAAGGGACATATGGTAAAAATACAATTCTTCAGAAATTAAATGTAAAGTTTACAAAACATATGCCTATTGCAAGCGGTATCCTAGAATAACCCATTTATAAATAAAAGTTTTTGGAATATTTATTCATTTTTGGTATCATCTAAAAGATAATGAATTGGGAATATTATAGAAAAAAAATATTTTTTCATTTTTGGTCGATTTCCGTTTTTCCTAGTGTGTAGAGAAGATATTTTCATATCAGAGAAGCTGCCGGATATCCGGCAAAATCCAGTTCGAATATCCGATATCCGGTTTGTAATGTGCGCCGGATATCCGATATCCGGCAAAATCACTATTCGGTTCATCCCTAGGAATTTGTTTCTTAAATTATATATGATACTTAAATATATAGAAAAGCTATTTTGCAGTGCTAAATAATGTGAGTTAACAGAAAAAGTACTAGCTTACAAAGTACTTCCAACTGTAATAACCCTAGACTTAAAATTTAATGGATTTTCATTATTTCATAACAGTCCATATTGTCATTAAGAAAACATCGAATACATGTAATAGGAAATGTTGCCAAAATCAGTGTTGCAAAGGTTGTCATAAAGAGTTGAAACCAATTGAATTATTAGTTTGAAAAAACACGTTTAAAATTTAGGAACCATTTAGTATTATCCTACAGCATATTTAAATGTAAAAATACTTAGCATCAAAAGGAAATAAAAGTTTACAAATTAGCAAATATTTTTAATTGCCCCCCACAGTGAAGCAATCAGCCAATATAAAAAAGGTAGAACTTTACTTGGGTTCGAAATCAAACCTTAAAAAATTCCAAAAAGCCCCACAAGTTTAGTTTATGAACAAAAACAATGCATTACGGTATTGCAGTCATCAAAAAGAAAAGCTCCCGTAACGTCCAAATAATCGATTACAAACAAGAGTGGAATAGCTTCTGTGTCCAAAAAAGAGGGTCACAAAGGGAAAGAAAATTGATCGCTTCCCAAAAGAAACCATAAATGTGTGGGTCAGCTGCAATTCACATGGCCCAGTGGATAATAACCCGGCGTGTGCAAAAATAAACGTTCCGTCGAGGGTTGGCACTTGATGGCCGGAAGTATGGGACATGAGGCAGCAGGATGCTAATGACAGAAGCCTTTTATAGTCTTCCCCTGCTTATCGAGCACATAAACGATTTTCTTCTTTGCACGGGTATTATTTTCAATCACATTGATTTCATTTTCTGTTCCTTCTCAATGGCTGGTTTCTACTGGTTATTGTCTAGCTGGTAGAGTTAGGCTTACTTATTAATATTTTTCTGATATTACTATTGTGATGTTTTAACTTATAAAGGATATTGGAAATTTATTATACCAAGGCATGCTGTCGAGGAGTTTATTCTGCGACATTTTGCCAGATGGATAAGAAGGGAGATTTTTCAGAGTTTTTGTCATTATTTATTCTGCAAGCGTTTTTTCTGCGAAACTATTTTTTTTTTGTTAATGCATTGCTGTTATCCTATTAAAGTTCGAATGAAAAAATAACAGAAACTTATTTCAAAAGTAGAAGTTCATTTGAAACAAACTGGCCGCCGCAGTAGTTTTCAGACACCGAGACAAATCTCAAGTATCAAAATACAAATTTAGAAAACATATCTTTTAGACATCCCTTTCCCATTTCAAACCATTCATGGATGAATTTAAACGGCATAACTTTTGTTTATTTGATAGGGAACAATGGGATAGGGATGTAACATTTGTAACTCGGAGGAAAAGCAAATTGCAACATGGAATAAGGCTACATTCCTGCATCAAAATTGTCAACACTTAATTGCTTTTATCAAAATCAATTACATAAAAATTCTTACATTACTACACCAGAATATGATTGATCTATTATAACAATAACAAAATTGTATCCAGAGAATAATAAAAAGTCTGCGACTCTCACTTAAAATCAAAATACGGCTGTATCCGCAACCAAGCGTGTATCCACAACCACCATTACAAGCAAAGCCCAAACACAAAGTGGAATTTCAATCCAACAACAAATATTGCTTGAAACATCCCTCATTATGTACGTGCATCGCTCTCTCATTACAGATCTTTTGTCCGTTATAGGTCTTTAATACGTCCCTTCATTTACGAAGAGAAAGAGAATGGAGAAAAACAAATGAACTGTCAGCATCGAACCATCCATCCTGTGTGAAAGGAAAAGCGTGAGTCATGGGGTTTGGGTTAGTGGTCATGAAAGATAACAGGCGGACACGCTTCAAGAGCAGCGTAAACACATCCACCCTCTGTAGGTCAGTAACCAGACCGGGAAGATGGTGGAATTCGAAAAAGGATTTTGCATGCAAACAAGATCGAGGCTCGGAGGAAAAAGGATGAAAAATACCTGCGGCTTCAGCATGTGAACTTTGGCGAACAATCATTTTGAAAATAATAAAAGTACTTTAGTTGTCACTTAAAAGTTAAAGCCCAAATTCACAGCCGTTCACAGGTTTCTTTAAACGATTTTTTTAATAAATAGATTGAGAAAATTCTCATGAATATTTGAATTTAAAAAAAAATTCATATGGGAGACTGTTGAAAAGAATTAGCTGAAAAAATACTTTTTCAAATACGAGAATTAAAAATCAAAGTCCTTTATTCTAGTTTGGACTTGTGAAAAGAATAAAATGACGTTAAAAGGAATGTATTGACAGCATCCAACTCAAAATTTAAGAAAAAATATATCGGAATTTTCCTGAAAAATTAAAATTGTTAATTATAAATGACGATTCCGGGTTCGTCACGTATGTCATATGCATGGCAACCCTACATATTGGAAAATCAAGTTAAACTGATACATACACTGGTTAATTTGGGAGAATAGCACTCTAAATCAAACAGAATAGAGTGCAATCTCACTTGTTTAATTACCTAATTCAATAAACACCTCTGCGAACATCTATTAATAACTTTCCTGTAAAGAGTCAAGATCCGTCTGTATTTGAAATGGAAATTTATACAAAATGTGCAGAAAACCTGACGTTATTTTGCTTAGTCTCTACTTTACTATGTACTCATATATTTTAATTTATTTTCTTTGAAATATTTGAACATGCTCTCTCCTGAAATAAAAATATATATCCATCGATTTTGTATTTATTATTATTCGATTTGGAAAACGTTTTCTAAAAAGATTCACGCAATATATTTACAATTTTCCCTAAAATCTTGATAAAGTCAAAAATTACGTTGCATCCATTTTTTAATATAAAAAGTACCTATTTCAGTTATAAAATTCATATTCAAAGATGCACTTATCCTTAAGTTTCATGCTGCTATCTGACATGATTGAAAGTCAAGATTCCAAATATTACTTCAACTACAAATTTAGAAGGGATTTTTTTTAAGTAACGCGTTCATTTGGCGATAAATATTCCGAGTCGGCCAAGGACGTTCTGTTCGCAAGACGGGTTCCAATTAGCGAATAAGAACTTATTAAAATTCTCCGTGTGAGTATTTTATGTTCCTTCCTTATCCCTCGCAATTAACTGCTTTTGAAACAAGTTTTTTGGGAGAATTGCGCAAGTTCGGATATTAATCAACAAAAAAATAAGCTTTATTCTGATTAAAATAGAAACTAGATTGGCAAAGAATGTCCTAGAAAAATCTTTCATAAAAAGAGAAGTCAATAAATTACATAATACAAGCATTCTAGATTTTAGAGGGATGAATACTTTAGAATTAAATCCATTTATAAAAGAGGAATTACGTCGGTTGCATTATAGGGAAAGTTGGGCACTGGTACACTAGGAACAGGCACGGTTCAAGGAACTTTTGTAACACAAGAGAACACAATTTTGTTGCCAAATTTTGTTTTATTTGTACAAATAATTTTTAAGCCGATTTTGCAATTTTGGTTATTTTTTTTTAATATTTAATTTTCTAACTCTGTCAACTTAAAAAACTTATATACTAGTTTCACTAAGGTGCAAAATTCCAAAATTTTGGGGAAATCATTGCTGTGTAGTGTAAGTTTTCAAATAATAAAATAAAAGCCACGCTTATAACCTCTATAAAATAATATACTAGTAAAAAAGTAATAAATGAACCTCAAAGAAATTAATTTAATAGTTGTGTCGTTACGACCTTAAGCCGCTCCTGACTAGGAACATTGATACAGTCTTCATAATTTCAATTCGGGATTAATCAAGAAATTGTAGTTAGTATATATACTCACTACAACACATAGTTATCCCATAAGTTTCTAGCAAGTCATCTACGAGTAGACAAACTAATTTATTTAATGATCTCAATTTGACATTATGAAGGCTATATCAATATTTCCAGTTTACTAAAACATCTCAACATCCCGTAACTTATATTTAAAGACTGTTTTAAAACATTTGAACAGATAATATTTGTCAAAATTAGCTGGGATTGTACCTGCAAAATACCAAGTCTTCGATTGTATAAAAAAATCTTAACTACCCCTTTTCGGCTTTACAACTAAAAATACATTACAAAAACTGACGTAAAACATACTAAAATTGCTTCCGAAATAGTAAAGTAGTAAAAAGTCGATAAGATCCATGTCTGTTATTTACGTCAATATCTACGCGTTCGGAAATTGGACAACTCAAAAGGACCGTTTTAAGATATAAAAAATATATAAAAATTGTAACAATATTTAACGACTCCCTACGCCATTGATAACATCCACCATATTTTATAAGAAAGGAATGGAAACTTATTATCTGTCCTATGTCTATTGATAACTAACCTAAAACTGAACTAGGTGATCCGAGATTAAAATTAATCAAAATACAAAAAGCCCTTTTGGGAATTCCATACAGAAATTAATTAAACTATTAATTCCAAACTGAAAACACCGAAATTTTTAAATTTGCAAACAGAGTGGACATTAAGAAAATCAAAAATATAATAAAATCAAAAAAATGTAAAAAATAATCAACTACAAAAAATCACATCCATGATTTTTATTATTTTTTAATAAAATTACTGAATAGTTAAGAGTTCCGGTCAGAAATCTGACACTTCAAAATGTAGTGGTACAATACACGTCCCTACGTTTAACTACTAGCAGTGATTGGAACACTGAACTGATATCTCTCTAATTGTAACTTCTGGATTGGGCAAGGTACTTTGTTGACTTGAAGCTAATTTAAGGTTAATAAACTGAACCCCAATTCCATTTCCACATGTGTTTTCGTATATTATTCATGCTAAAATATGCCGAATTAAAGTGCTTTTGACTATTTTTTTCGTTAATTTTCCATTAAAGCCCATTTTGAATACCTATTATTGAAATTCATTTTAACCAATAATAAGAGGATAAGCAGCAAAAACAAAAATTATATTTGTGGTGATATACAAATTGAATCTATATGTAGAAAATAAAATATCAAAACGTATTTAACATTTCTATAACGGTTTGAGAAGAAAAAGCACCACAAAATCAAATTTAAAAATTAGTTGGGGTACATTACGGCTTCAACTGCGTCCATAGGGTGAAGCCGATTTCGGCCTTCCCGAAGTTACAGTTAGAGTTCAGCGGATTGGAACCAGAAACGAATAAATGTGCAATATTTTTACTACATTCTTATATTTCCAGAAGCCCACTTTCAGTGCAGCTCTGTGTGCGTTTGGAATATGCCAGGAATCGAACCTAGGTCATTGTGGACTGATATTTTACCATCGAGCTAAAGCAATTGCTCGTTCACGAGAGTTAGTATTAACGGGTATTTGAAGTGACCACCACCATCAGTACTAACACCCAAGTTCTAAAAATGCACCTAGAATATTTCACTTTTGCTAAAAAAAATACTTACCCAACATTACAACACTAAATGAAGCATACATCAATATGTCATCATATAGGCATATGAGGCTTTTCTGTGTAGATACAGAAAAACCTCATATGCCAAAATGTTGTAATGGAAAATAAGTATAAAAAGTAGATAGTTTTATTACCCGCCTGGCTTAAAAGATAGGCATAGTTCTACATTCCAGGTAAATAAACTTATCTTTTCTTGCACAATGTTGACTCATGGTAAAGCTTTAAAAAAGACGACATATCTCCAAATCCAGATAAAAAAAATTCCGTTGCTCATAAGTTGGGTGATATTTAAAAATTTACTTTTCATCATAAGGGGACCTTTATATGGATAGGAAACGCAAGTACATATAAACTTAAACGATAGGACGTATTTAAAAATTGTAATTACTTGGGAAAATTATTCAACATTCATTGATATTTTTTATTAACAGTATATCAATATTCTGAAACCTAATAAATGTAAACAGTTTTTTTTTAAATCAACTTATGTTAACCTATTATGGTCGCCGTTTCCGCTCGGCCGAACCAGCAACTCGAGACGATTTGGTGAAGTGGTGCCTGAGAGTCACCTATCAACCGTAACAGGTTAATAATATTGACTATATTAACCCAATTGGAAATAGATTTTAGATATGCCATTGACTGCAGGATGGTGTGGAAACTTTAGTCCTTAAACGATTAATTAAGTTAAATTGAAAATATTATGATGAAATGAACAATTTCGAAGAGTAATGTAATCTAAACGAAATTTCCAGTTATGCTAATCAAATGACCTAAAAGTTAACCTTTTGCATTCGTAATTATGCTTTAGAAAGTTAGCAAATATCTCGGAATTTTTTTTCATGTTCGATCAAGATGAATTTTTTTTTATGGAAATGTCTTCCAATTTAACTAGAAGGTTTACCATTCTTAAATCAAAAATTTAAAAATATAACCCCTGAATACACCCCTTGACCTAGGATGGAAATGTAGCCACATAATATTTTATTTTTCAACGTGTCAAAATAATTTATTGAAACTACTAAGAATACTTAAGTATATTACACTATACCGCATTAAAAATCTAAGAAATGTAATAATATAAACAAACAATATAAACAATATTAGGGGAGGAACGTAATGCCCGCATCTCCACCATAGCAAATCAACTTACAAATACTTCGAACAGAAATGTTTTGGTTAAGTTATCACAGTTTGTCCAAAGAATTTCTGTTTTCTATAACTAGTAAGAAGTAAGTAACTGTAACAAAACTAACTAAAAGACAATAAAAACAACAAAGAAACTACAAACAAGAAACAAAATAAAAAGCACAACATAAAGAAACAATTACATTTTATAATTCTGTGTTTTTCCTATTCCTATTTCTATGGCGACATACGAACGCAACGGTACAGATGCGATGTCCCCTGTACGGAGACATACGAGCGCGATGGTAAAACGAGTGATGTCCCCCATACGGGGACATATGAGTGAAAAGGGTTAAACCTTAGATATGGTAAACTTTTACGATAATTTTTTTTTTATTCAAAAACACAAGTAAAATAATAGAAATTTTAAAAAAAATTAAACAAACGTTAAAGAAAACTTTTATACAAATTTTAAAATATATATATTATCTTATGTGATCATCAAGAGGTTTCATTTTGTAAAGAAAGAAAGGAAATAAAATAGAATTACTTCAAGATGAAAAGCGACATCTTCCAGCCTGTCAATTGCAAGAAATTCCTGCCCTTCAATCGCAAAGAGCAGCCGGATAATTAGAACAAACTACTCGAGTCTGACAGACCCCACCCGGAAGGACTTCTATTGACAAGGAGAAAACAGTTCCAGATCTTGGGATAAAGCCAGTAAGTACGTTTCAAAAATGCCATTTTGTTAAGACTTCTCGTAATTTGGGAGAAAAAAAAAGGATTTTGGACACAAATCAAGTAAAAAAAATGGTATTTTAGTTTCAAGAGCTTTTTATTCTTTCTCACGAATGATAATAATGCACACTTTTTTAAGCAACTTGAAGTGTACGTTGAAAAAGGTTACGAGCAGTCTCTGCTATGAAGCATACAACGTCCGAGTATATGTACTTAAAAACGTTAGGAAATTTTAACGATCAAGATAAGATTTTTAGTATCGAAACCTGCAACGCTAAACGTGGCGACGACGTTCAAATATGTCGAATATCATTGAGGGGCCTTGTTTACACCTACTGTGATAAATGAGATTCCTCATAATAAATAAAAAAAAACAGGATAATCAGGATTATGGTTGGGGGAGAGATAGAGGCTTTAAAGTTGCCAAACCAAAAATTGTTTTTACCAATTTTTTTATAGTCAAATTACCAATTTTTTTTAATTTGTAAAATAACCTGTTCTTGGATAAGAAAAATGCCTAATTTTTGGATGAGAAATTGACAACTCGATTAGAAGAAAAATTTATTAAAATTTTGCGGTTTTCAAAATGATTTACCTGGGCCCGTTATCACATTCAGTAAACGTTCATTCACTCAGAGGGGCGATCCCCCCCCCCCCCCCCCCCAATAGCGAGGGCCCTGTTTACACCTAATCTATCTGATAAATGAGCCTACCTTCCTAACAAGACAGATCGACACAACCACCAGTGGCGGATCCAGCTGTGGGGCATTAGTGACAATTTTCCCTCAGAGATTTCCTAACTTAAATTACCTAAACTGGATTTTTTTTTTAAGAATTATTTTTTTAAAAATCAGATAACTGAATTTCTATTATAACTAAAATTTTTTAAAGAACTTTTGTAAACATTTCTTTTTAATTAAAAACCACAGGCAGATTATATGGACACTACTTGATCTATCACTCTATTTTACAAGCTTCTACACCAACACCAATGTGAGAACAAATAACTACGAAAGATTATGTGTGTAACAAACTTACCTACACAGAAATATCCAATTAAGTATTTTTTTTTAATTTTGTTTTGCTCTTCTGAATATCTCGATAGTGTAAATATTTTCGTAATAAAGAATGATATATGTAATTAAAGTGGCAATTAAAAATAATTCCTTTTGTAATATTTGTACGATAATTATATGACTACAATATGAGTAATTCAATAGATCTGCATTAATTAATGATAAAACTAAATTAATAATAAAATCTAATGTCGGTTTTTGTTAGCAACATTGATGTCTAAAACTTGCAAAATAAAGTTGTTTAGTATTAGCAAGTTTTCCAAATAATTGCTCCTCCCGAGGCTAAATCCTGAATCCACCCGACAGCGGCCCTTTCTTTGAAACGCTACTGTAAATTCCAATCAGTTGATAAGTGTCATAATTTTTAAACTAGAGACAGCGACCATTACTTATATAGACAGACCATCACGTATTCGTCACATAGAAAAGTTGTTATTCCGAGGGGCTATTGTATTCAACTAAACTAGCGGAACATTTTTACATTAGAAGATTACAGTGTACAATCTTCCCATGTAGATACCACTAGTATTACGTTTCCAAATACGTAATCTTGTATCTCAAAACGAAGACAAGTGTGTGCAATGAAAATAACAGTACATTTCAAAAATGTTGTCGAGCGATAAAATGAATGCAATTTACCACAGAATGGGATACGCTGGAGAGACCGATAATCAGAAACTCGACCCTCACCTTGTATGGTTCCGACCTTTCCCATCGATTTCCCTTGTGAAAGTAGATATTTCTCTAGTCTAGAATCTATCTTTTCCTGGCATTCTCCAATGTATGTAAAACCACCCGAACGGAGAGAAAGCGGGAACTTTAGAAGTCCACGTAACTCAAGATATACCACAAGATAAAGGTCCGTCCAAAACCACTAACCGACAATAAGATAAAAGGAAAACACGAGGCCTAAAAGAGTGTGTACATTTTTTTTCTTCTTCTTCTGTAGTTTGCAATGGTGTCTGAATCGGGTGATTGCACGCATAGAAGTCTTCTACCACATGTCAGAAGTTAAGTGGTCGCTATGGGATAAATGCCTCTTTATGTCACTCATAAAGTACGTCCGTGTCTAGCGTGTATACTGGGAATCCGCCCACAGATGAAGGAATCACGATGTGAGAGGTTGTTTCAGTTTTATGGTAGAATAACACTTACTAATTGCTCCAAGGCGTATTTCATACGGGAGGCCATGAGCAGGCTAAAACGATAACTTTATGTTGAGTCAAATTGCCGAGTTCAGACAGGAGGTGGCTATGTGGCTGTTCGATCAGCTAGCTCTCTGAATCTATCACAAACCCCCGTGCGAAGTAGCATTTATATATATTAAGGTTACCTTACATTTGGGACTTTAAAATCAACTTTTGGGTGAATGATTCAAAATATTTATAGTAGTATTAATATAAAACAGAGACGAATTTTTTTTAAAAAAATTCAACTATTCGAATTTGAATGTACGAATGAAAAATTAGTTCAAAAACTTCTGTCATCTATCTTGTACCACTACATTTTTCAGCATTCATGCATACCGGAGCTTTTGTTAACAGGGTACCCCACATTTAGATAACCTTTTTATGCATGGTGGTATGTTTTTCAATCCATCTCGAATACTTAAAATTTTTCAGAATACAAAGTTTAATATTTTATTATGAGTTTGCAGTCCAAATATCCACACTAGGAAGCAAGGGTAAATATATAGTGTACAGGAAATGTATAGTCCTAAGTAAAAAAAAACATTTAAGTCACAATGCATTTATAATATGTGCTTGGAACTGGAGTGTGATGAAACTTAAGACTTTTTTTCTCATTATAATTGTGTGCCTTAAAGAATTAAGGTAGAAAGAGGGGGGTGGGGAAAATAATTGTGACACAACCAAATTTTAAACACCATTTAAAACACACAAGCTTATTCAGATGTATTTAAAACTGGGAAGATCTGGCACATCATGGACCTTAGCTCGTTGTTGTTGGCACCCTACCTAAGTATACGACATCTTACAAAACAAATATTTCTCCTTCTAGATATACAGTTCTTTTTGCAACCTATTTTTATGAAACTTATCCTGGTGGCCAAATAAGTGACATTTTAACCATCTCTACATCAAATCTATTTTACATCACTTAGGCGAAATTTTACATCACTTATGAACAAGTAAACATTCCAATTTAAGCAACGTAGACAACGAAAGCAAACTTGAGCAACAGATTTAAATGGAACAGCACAAACAAGGACACCAAAGAGGTACAATAACACAAAGAGCTAATCTTTTGCAACTTTTGAAAAAATATTTTACTTCAACAAATTTTTACAAAAATTTAAGATAATTAATTTTGCCTTTTTAATTTCGATAACACTTTATGGAATTTTAAATCATTCACCCTTCAAACACTATAATTAAAATTAACAAAGCTACGTAAATTATTTTTTTTTAAGATTTTCTTACATTCGAATAATAACTATTATTTTTACTTTATAGTAAAGCAGCATTTAAATTTCAAAAAATATTTAAAAAATACCAATAGCATCAATAATAGGAATAGGTTGAAGAAAACATCATATTAAAAAAATATTTAACTAATGTCAGAGCAAAATCAAAGGACATTAAGCAATAGGCAGTTTTTCTTTAAATTCATTACAAACCTATCAGATCAAGATAATTTTAGTACACTGCATATATTAAAGGATTTCATTGGAAGCTGCCCAATCTCCTACTTGTGAATGTCGTGGAAGACCTATAATTCTAACAACAAGCAAGAAGCCCTTCAAATTCGGTCTCAAATAAAACTTTTCTACAGACTCGATGCAAAACACCAGTAGTTTTTAAAACATCACGATTTGAACGAAATTTGAATATAACTGCAATGGAACGACATAGGCCGTAAAGAAGATCCGCATATGCTCAACAATCGTAAATTCTATGTCACCTTTTGACATTTAGAAGACAGGCTCGTAAAAAAAAAGTATTCTCGTCTACTGCTTCTGTGCATTTGGAGGACAAACATTACAGATCACGATTTGTTGTACAAAGGAAAGGAAAAAGGAAGGATTTACCTTTTTTTTAAATGATAAGCTTGACACTTTAAAAGGTGCATGTTACTTTACTTGCAGGGTTCGAAATTAAGAGATAAAAGTTAGGTGTCATTGGCACCTAGCAGTTTTGTTTTAGTTGCCAAAATGTTCTGCTTAGGGCTGTCAACCATTACAAAAAATTTTAATCGTTAAAGCTTCTTTTGCATAAAATTAGAAGCATGTTTAGATTTGTAGTCTAAAACTATCACAGTCTGGTAATGAAATTAATGAAAAATAGGTATTAGAGTAATTATTGAAAATCAACGTTACACGTAAAAAATGACGACTGGGTGTAAAATTACGGTCGTAAAACTGAAATTTTTAGGTTCAAAATACGACTAACGGCTGTTAATTTCGAACCCTGGTTACTTGACTATTTGGAGAATATAAGTTTTATAAGAGTTTCAGAAATTTAGGAAGCTACCAATGTAGAGAAAATAATAAAGAATGTTTTTTTCAATATTAGTTGGAAAAAAAACTCCATATTCAGAAAATAATTTGTGTTTAAGATAGTTTTTTAATTACTGCGATTTTTAATAGAAAATGCAATAAATCGACAAACAAGCTATATAATTTCAAATCAACCAAGTCTATATTTTTTCTACTAGTCACATCAAGTCAAAGGTTCTTTTCCTTTTTTTCAAAGCGTCTTTTAAGTTTCAGTAAATGTAACAAAAAGGTATGTCTATTGTTGGAAAACAATGCTTTAAATAAATAAAATCCGATGAAAAAAAATACTTAATTCTGAGAAACAATGAAGTTGATAACATTTAATTGGAAATGTTCATCATTTCAAAATGGAATTTCATCGCAACAGTCGAACTCAGTGCTAAAATAATTATAAATTTTCCAATATCGCCGATCAAATACAATCCCAAAGAAAAGAGTTTACTTTAGTGTTAAATGGAAAAGTAAAAATCATTCCACAATAACTTATATCAGAGTTGACTAATTTGAAAATTTTTATTGAAACGGGTTGCTTAAATTATGATATAATTAAACTAAGAGCAACAATGTGTCCCTGTTATAGCGTCCAGAATTTGAATAAGGACTTATTGTATTCTCAGAATCTGATAGTCTGATACAGAAGCGTTCTCAGACACAAAACACAAGTAACACAGTGACATTTGCGAATCCGTCACAACATTGCGCAAGCAGTTTCCGAGTGTGTCGGGCAAACTGCCGAAGAATCTGATTCACACTTTGCGGCGACATGTAAAGGTATTATCGAGTACAGCTGCGTTTTATCCCACTTCTTTAAAATCTCAAAAGGCAAGAACGTTCACCTAAAGTCAGCAGTTTCAGTGAGCCTGAGTAAAAATTGATGATTAAACTCAATATCTTACTCTCAATGGATGATACCTATGAATTGTCATAAAATTGCACACAAATCGGAATCGGATTAACATTATATTGCGACACAGACGTGCACAGTTGGATAAGCTGCATTTTATCTCTTTCAAACTCCTTTGAAATATCAGATAGTAAACGCCTGTCTTGTACACAAAAGGATAATGTGAAATAGTCGCAAAGGATAATTTTTTTTAAAAAAAATTCGTCTAGTCTAGTCATATCATAATACAAAACATATACTGATTTAAAAATTTAATCGATGGACATAACAGGAAAAATATATGTCACAATATGAATGGTTCATTATCTTAAGGTAAAAAAAAAGTGTCAATCACAAAATTCGAATAGGTATAGGGAAATCTATTGTGATGTCCAGTTATTTCAAGGACAAAAATATAAAATAACAATTCGTTTTTTTAGTCAACGTCTTCCTCTTTCTTTGAAACAGGATAAGTCAACATTTTAAGAATAAAAACCATTAAGGAGTTATAATGAATCTTCATTTATCTATTATTTCTTGTCATTGTTATGATGAAGTGAAATAATTTGAATGACCTTATCTCAATTCATAAAATATGCATTTTAATTCAGCCACATACATATAAAACAAGCGAATTATTTCCGGTAAAATGTATGGACTTCCAAAAAACCGATGTTGATGATTGTTTTAATAAACACTCTATTAATGAAAATATGCAGAAAAATAAAATGTTGCGATCTAATATTCAGAGTTTAATTGTTTTTTAAAAAAATTTGCTTCTATTAACCACATTCCATTGCCTTACACAACTTTAAATTTGCGAATTCTATCAAAACTTACGTTAATAAAAATAATCTTAAATCCTGGAATTGACAAATTGAAATTCTGAAAATATTTCAGAATAATTGAATAGTTTGTATTCGCCCGTGCACTCTAAAATTTCTTAGTCTGATGAACCAATTAGTGTGTTAAAAATAGAGGAAATACACATTGACAGTAGAGTCATAGGACCCTTTTTTTTGACAAACCTTTCAAGTTAACTACTTTCGCTCTACTACTTTTGTAATGTAATCTAATGAATAAATTTAAATATATCAACTAAAACATGTACTACATCGGAATTGTTTTTCACGAGACACAAAAACGTATCCGCATTTTCACAACATTTTAAGAAATCTAGTCAAGTTAAGTTTCTAATAGCGACGCATAACAGGGTGGCAATAACATTCTGGAAAAAAAGTTCTCTGATATTTCCCTGATTTCCATGATGAAGTCACAAAAATTTCCCTGATTTTACAACTCCATTAAGAAATGTTGCCATAATGCTTTGTATAGAAACAAAGTATCCACGCTACAATAATACAATAAATATATTGAATTATAAATGAAAAAATATAAACAATACTTATTGACAGTTAAATAATAATTTATGTTTAGATCACAAATTATGCAATTGCGACAGGCATAATATTAATTAAATATGTTCTTTGGAAGCAAATAATTGGAAAAAAGCATTTTTTTTTAATTATTTCTTTTGTATATAATTTTAAATGTTTTATATGCTTCCTATTTCAATCTTCAATAAATCCCATATTCATTAGCCCTCATATGTTGCTTACAATTCAAGGTCCAACGCGCTTTGATTTGCTTCTCGCTCCAGCAGTGGTTCACGTTTTTCAAAAATAAAACTGAAAATATAAAAATGCCCATAACCATGATTTTTTTAAAAATTCTTATTCAGAACTAAAAGGAAATATTGACAATTAAATTACCCGGAATGAAGGGCATAACAGACGATAATTGCCGTTTTAATGATCCAAATTTGAAAAATTCCCTGATTTTTTGTGAAATTTTGAAAAATGTCCGACTTTTCCAGAATTAAAAATTTCCATGATAATTCCCTGATTTTCCCGGTTTTCCAGGTTATGTTGCCACCCTGCGTAACTTCTTCAGCGCAAAATACCATATGGTTTACAGTATGCATGGAAAGAAATACCCACACAAATATGCAACTTCATCACAACAAGGCAAGTGTCATATTGCAAAAAAAATCAAAATCACGATATTGACAATTGCAACCCTTCGACTCGCATACAACGAAATGTCTAACGTCTCGCAATAATTTTTTTTTATACTTTTAATATAACATATAATTTGAAATATAGCATTGTAAAGGTATTACAAATGAATTTTTAAATTTAAATTTTCACCTGTATCATTTTAAGTAACAATGATTCGGTACTCAAGGGGAAATTATCAATGCACTTTCTAAAGAAACTTAAAATACACTGGAATCCACAAACAACTATAATCTATTTAATCTAAATATTAATAATTATATTCGTAAGTGATAATTTTCTAACATCTCACATCCTCTTCCGACAAGTCCGTAGCCTCGGGGAGGGTTATGGTTGAAGGTTAATTTCCGTTGTTACGACAATACGAAGACAAACTTTTTCTTTATAATTTTCGTATGGTATCTAAACAATTTTCTAAACTATTTGATGTAGTTTTTACCTCTATATTTCATATACTGTTCATGCTAAAATATGCCGAATTGTAGTTTTTAGCTATTTTTTTTTTTTTTTAATTTTACATTAAGACATTTTAAATGCTTATTCTTTGAAATCCATTTTAACCAATAATAAGTGGATAAATAGCAAAAAAATATATAGTTTTGGAGATACGCAAATTGATTCTATATGTAGAAAATATAAAATGTTTGAACATATTTAACATTTCTATAACGATTTGAGAAGAAAAAAAATCCACAAAATCCCTTTAAAAAATTAGTTGGGTACAGTATGGCTGCTTAAGTATTGTTTCTTCCCTGACCATAGAAGGAACTGGCTATAAGCATTTCAAAAGTTACAATTTATAGTTCAGTGCCGAAAGATATTAAACATCCAGAGTTCAGCTCACTTTCCATTTAGAACACTCCCATCCGATGTGGATAAATAGAATATGATTGGCTGTAACGTCATAGTTAATTTTTATAGTTCTACACCATCGGTGGTATTAGGCACTATAAGTAAATAGTTTTCTTGGATTCAAGAAAGGAAAAACAGGACATGAAGGAAAAGAAGGGAGAAGAGGAGTGTTGAAAAAAAGTATCACACAATTTCGGGGGGAGGGGGGGGTCTACGGGCCTGCCTCCCGAGTTGTCAAGTCAATGAATATAGTCATTAAGCTTCCAATCATCAGTTGTAAACCTTAAATAGTGCTTTATCATCCCAGAATGGACAGTGAATCATCCCTCTCCCCTACTTACTCATACAACCAAATGAAATGGCACCCTTCGCATAATTGGGAAATGGGCATCAATGTCAAATGTTGAAAAGTACGCTGAATTCAGAAAATTAGCAGATTTTATGATGAAGAACATATAGACAGGAAAAAACTTGGAAATGCACCTATTTAAAGTGAACCCATTTTAATTTAAAAATATGCACTGGGTATATATATTTATAACTATTAAAATGTTTACTTTATAAGAAAAAACTGTATTTGTTTCGGGAAATACAAAAAAGCTTGTTCAAAAATGTACATAATTTCAACACACAAGAGTTCTAAAAAGTAATCTTCAAAAGCAAATGACTTAGTGAATAGCAAATTGTGAATTCAATGCCAAATGTTCTTTTTCCCTCATAACCCAAAATTCCGTTCATTTTTTTAGAATTGCTGAAATAATCTGTTTTTACTTTTTTTAAAGTACACCATAATCGCTACTTCTAAAAATTTGTATTTTTGACTCGTAAGAAATCTGGAGAAAAAAAATATTTAATTTTTGTTTAATAAGATCTAAAATGAATCGCTTAATTTTTAAACGGGACTTCAACTTAGGAAAACTACAACAGAAGTCCCCGTTTAACAAAAAGCTATTCAAATGAAATTAACCTGTCTTAATGATTTTAGGCGTTTTATTGTGAATTATATATTTAAATTTCGATTCAAATATAACAGATTTGTAACTATTATAAATCACGCAGAAAAATTATCAGAAAATTAACCAACAAAATAATTTTACTTCTTATGGGGTGATCTACTTTTCGTAAACTCATTGCAAAATTCACTATCCCGTACAAATAATGCTATATAATTTAGTTCCAAAAATAAATAAAATTGCTGGAAGAATTTTGCGAATATAAAATTAAATCAAGTGTACGGCAATCGAATGAAAGGCATTTTTAAAAAACAATTACAAATCAGTAATATTTAAAAAAAAAAAGTTTACAAAAATTGTTTATGGTGCTTTCTTTTCGATTGGAGACTTTTAAATTTCTTAACTCAATTGAGCAGTCTTAAAAATTTTGAGCGTTTGGGCAGTTGTAAATTTTGCAGGTGAATAAGCATAGAATAAACCCTGCCCCGAAAAATACAATAAACGGTATTCACTCTAGAAATAAAAAGGGGCAGAGCATTATTGTCTGGAAAAGGGCACACAGTTATTCGAAAGGCACTTCTTGGTTTAAAAAGGACACTTTCAAAAAAAAGTTCGGGGTGGGCGTAGTCACCAATAGGATTCGTGGAATGCTTCGTGCTCGAAATTTTCCTGGAATCATCGCGATTGCACAACGATAGTAGTTAAAAAGTAGTTTGTTTTCTAATGCATAATTCACTTAATTCCGACTTACACAAAAACATGTTTAAAGCGATGTATTTTTTTTAAAAACACAATTAGGGAAGCAGGACGCTTGTGCTTGACTGAAAAGGGCAAGAGGGGCGCAAATTTTTCAAAAGAAGGCGGTATTTTTTTTAAAAAAAAGGGCATTAGGGCGCTATTGAGATGAATAAAGGGCGGGCCGTCCTGCAAAAAACGTTTAGAGTGAACACTGCAATAAATACATAAAATAGCTAAGACATTTTAAGCCCAAACCAAATTCGAAAGTCAAAAGATAACATTTGAAAAGCCAAACTTTCACCACTTTAAACAGGACTTGCAATTAAAATATCTCTTAACTCTTTGGGTGTAGGTGCGTTAAAAACTGTCCCACCTTTTGCTTAGCTTTTTATGCATGGTTGGATATATTTTAACCCACCTTGAAAAGTTAAGTTACTCATAGTCATACAGTTTAATATTTTTTTTTTTTTAGAATTTTCATTATGTTGGCAATGCTATGCACCAACGGTTAATGCATAAATAAGTGATTCATAAATAAGAGTAATGATTTATCTTTCCATTTTTTTTATAATAAAAAAAGTTCTGTGCAACTAGGGTTTTTATTTTCTTTAAAATCGTGTGCCTCAAAGAGTTAAGATACTAAAAACATTTAAAAAAAAAAAAAAATGGTTAAAAATAATTATGTGTAACATCAAAATGATAAAAATAAAAATATGTTTTCATATTTAGAAATGTTTCCTGTACTTTTCTTCAAGAAATTAACATTTACGCCTAGAAATAATCCAATTAAGAATTCTAAGCTTATGCCATTTGTCCAACTTGACCCACTATTTGCACGGACATGTCAAGATCCCATCGGCCTCTAAATAATTGTGAAATAAACGCATAATAACACACTGTCCACACCTAATAGATAGGGAAAGTTCATTCACATTGCCAAGGACGCGCATTTATAGTTGATCTCACGACCGTGGAGCAATACTCGAAATACCAATTACTACCTACCACCTTTATAAAAAGGTAGAGGTTTCTGAAGAAGCTGCACATGGCTTCAATTTATCTCCACAGGATTCATTCTCAAAACAAGTAACAACAAAAAAAAACTTCACAACAGCTGCGATCTGAAATAAATGAAAGATGGCGATTCCTAGAGAGGAGGAGTGATGCACCCATCTCATTCGAATACAATGGCCAATACGTTCGCATAAAAAACGGATCCCACTTCAGGATTCAATGGTATCATCACGTAAATTTGGCCTATGTTGAAAATGTATTCCATCTATTTTTTTGTATTTAGCACTTTTTCTTTGGTGGAATTTGTAACTTAATACAAATTTTGCTGGAAAGTGATATCAGGGGTTGCCCAGACGAATTTTCAGTTCTTTTATGGACCTTTCACAAAATTTCGTTTCCCAAAAACGGATCTTTCACAAAATTGCAAAATCGTAACCTTCTCGTCCTCCTTGACGCGAAACCGAAGAAACGAACGACGTGCGGAGACGAAGTAAAAGTCATTTGTTACAGGATATAAGATACAGGGATGATAATCTTCCTGAAATCCGTAGTTTTCCCATTTTTTTTAGCACAAAAATCGTCGTGAAGATTAACATAGTGTTCACATAGTTTTAAAAAAGGGCAGGGGGGATTTGTCAAAATGGGCACTTTTTGTTAAGTAAAAGGGCACTTTTTGTTATGTAAAAGGGCAAAGGGTACGATTGGGATACCAAGGCAATCCTACAGACCTACGTTTTTGCGGAAAAATATATTTTATTAATTACAGGGCGCAAAGAAGATATTGAAAAAAGGGCAGGGCACATTTTCACTTCTAAAAAGGGCAGGGCGCATCGGCACTTACAAAAAAAGGGCAGTGCGCGGCGCCCTTTGAAAAACGCATAACAGGAACACTAGATTAACACCAACACTAATAAATTGTGGTTTTTTAGCATAAAATTCCGCTAAAAATCGTAGGATACTCGAATTTTGGTCTTTTTATCTTTGTTTGTTTGTTTTTATCTTTGTATAGAGGCACTGTTTATAGACATTTTAACTCTATCGCCAGTTTATTTGCATTATTTTATTTGCTCAGTGCTTTAATATGCTTTATTTAGGTACATGTTTAAGAATTATTTTTTTGTTAAATGAAACTCTCCCATCCTTTTTTAAAATATGTGACACACTTACAAAAAAGTTTTTTAATCCATTTTTTTATTCTTACATAGGATTTTCACAAAAATATTTAAATATTGGAAAATTTTCACAAAATTTAAAAATAATTCACCAAAATAAACCTGGACAGCTGACAATAGAATGGGTATTTCGTCAATCGAGATATATTTTTTAATGTTTTGCCGTAATTTTAGAAAGTTTTTTTATAAATAAAACTTTTTTAATTATAACTCTAGTTGGATCTTTGTTGTAATTTTACTTGTTACTTGTTCATTCTACAGTATTAATATTTCGGATCAAAATGAAAATTTTATAATTCGAATTCATTAATTATTCATCTATTTTGAAATTTGACCTCGCCACTCATACTGCACACCAACACACACACACAAGTCCAACATAATCCTTCAAAAAAACTACTTTTCCAATCACGCCAAAGTGTCCTGCCTGCCATGTAACCTTAAAACGCGCTTCCGATAATACTGCAGTGGGATCCGCTTTTATGCGTGCAACGCGTTCTCTAGCACCTACAGCATTCATAAAAGCACAGATGGAAGTCACAAAACTGGCAAGCGTTAATTTCAATAAAAAAAATTTAGAAAAAAAAGAATAACACCGCCCCCGTCTGTGTACGCCGCGTGCATCAAGTCGTTCGTTCTGGTACAAATAGACTCTTTGTTCTTTTCCCCATGCTGTGAGGGCCGCACAAAGACGGAACAGAATAGAAACACACTGCACTCAACCAGGGCTTTTTTAGCTGTGAAGAAGGTAGTTCTAGCCACGGGAAACACACTTGTCGTGGGGTGCTCGTGATCAGTGAAAAACCCACGTTCGATCTGCCCCCACACACTATTTTCCATTTGAAATGGACAAATGTAAATATACGAAGAGTGGTGAAGGACTCTTGAAAAAACTTCGAACTTTAAAAAAAAGGGAATTTGGAGGTTCCAGACAAGTTGTATTGTTTTAAAAGGGGCATCTTAATAGGCAATATGTATGAAGGATAGCTGGAGAGTTTATATAAATAATACTTAATTTTAAAATTTATTTAATAACGTCCCATACACAAAATCTACCAAAACGTAGCAACCTGGTAATTTTACGCACTAGGCAACATGGAATACATAAGGAAAACAACTATCATGCCACAGATATAAATTTAAATATAATTTCATTTATTTCATAACTCTTGATCTCGACAGAACTTCATAAACAATAAACAACAAAAATAAAATATCTTCCCTTACAACATAAGCTATCAAAAATGATCAAAACTATTAAATCGTATAAATAATACTTAACATTTAATATGTATTAAACTACCGTTTTGTGCATTAATTTGAAACTTTTCAAAATAGATTTTTCAGAAGTAGTTCAGTTCAGATAGCTAATATTTGCAAAGGTCATATTTTCCCAAATACGGAATCCAATTCAAAAAGTTCAACCGAGTGTTTCAGATGGCCTTTTGTGTCGGAGGGCGTACTATTTGCGCAAGACTTCGTCCAATAACGTCATCACGTAACCAGACTGTGTCTGATTTAAACTTATCCTTAAAAAAGTAAACTGAGAAAAAAAAGGGTGTAATATGATCCTTCCTTTGTTCTAAAGCGTTGAATAGGGTAATGGAGCCGTATTGCACCGACCACAACTTCACAATTGAGTAAACAGGCTACGTTTTAAAGCAAAGTAAAGACCTTCGAGCATGGATCCCTCATAGTAGAGAAATCATAAGGTTATAATCTCGCTAACATCAAAGTGAGGCCAATAGGTATGGCCTCAGTCACGTGGTTTACTACGTCATCAATTCATAATTTTTTTCTAGTTCATTCATAAAAATATGCTGCACTTCATGAAGTAACACATTTACTTTTATTTCCAAATCACAAGTCAATTGCAAACGTTTTTCATTCATAAATTTTGAAAGGAAGTCACGTGTTCGTCACGTGCCATCAGGTCTGAGATGTTTGCATCACGATGATGACGTCATATTCGCTCTACTACAGTCCATTCATGCTCGAAGGTAAAGACAGTTTTTTATCAATTTAATACAGGCTAGCCGCGTCATCCAACTATCGGACATCCAACTGAACAATTTAGTTGCATGCAACTGAAAAACTCAAATTGTATCTGCTCATTTAGCAATTATAGGACAAGTAGCTATTTGACAAAATATCATTTCGCTCTATACCGCGCTAACAACTTTGTTAAATAATCGACAATTTGACATGGCTTGTGAAAGTACAGAGTTTGGGCGATTTTTCATCTTTACTTTAGCGATTTCGAAATCAGAAACGTGGCAGCATTGGGTTGAATGCAATTAAAAAAATCGCCGGCCAGTTGCGGAGTGATTTTTTAGTCATTCGGCTGATTAAAAGTTGCAGTGCAATTATTGCTTGTGCCAGACTTATAATCAGAGATTTGATTACATCAGTCACAAGTCCGTGACTTTTCCCTTACCAAATTCAAGAATTTAACATAAACACCAGCTGACTGCAAAAATGTATCATTTCATTTCCAGTTATAACATTAGTTCTATTGGAAATTATTCGAAGGCTGCATATATTGAGATGGTCTTGCTTTGAGTAGATGGTCTTGCATTAAGTATAATTCTTCACATGTCGTTTTAAATAAATGTGTACATATTTTTTTCCCATGATTGAATGTATTATAAGCTGTTTGTTGCTTTTGGCAGAAATATACATATATCATATAAATCAATGAATAACGGGAAGCACATGCGTTTTGTTGTAGCAATGAAACTATGTTTAAGAACACATATTGAATCGATTCGACTCCTTTCACTCGTTTTTCCTGTAAAAATTTAAAAGAAAAAAAAATAATAATTTGAGTTCTCGTGTGAACTACAGCATTCTACTATTTCATGTATTATTTCAACCAAATTTTTGAAGAAAATCGGAGCATTAATAAAAAAGTTAGTAAATTTGCAAAAATACCTTTTTAATATTTTTGTAATAATCTCGTTTTTTTTTTTGTAACTTTTTAAAATATGGTCCGAAATTGAATTTTTTTGGAAAGTGGATTCTGGACGCAATATTTTTGCACTAAAATTTGATACCTATAAGAAAAATAACGCGTATCTGGGAGGGGCCAGCGTTTCGTTGGCCCCGCCCAGAAAGAACTGTGAATACAAACCAAAACAATGGCGCACTATTTTTTTTTTTTTAAAGTAGATTCTGTCTGGACACACCTTTTTTGCACTAAACTTTTGAATCAGTAAGAAAAATAGTTCGTGTCTCGGCGGGACCAACAAAACGCAGGTCAATTAGACTCTAATTATGTTCATTATTGACTAGACTATCTTAAGAGTTTTAGGACGTTTTGCTTAGAAAATTCTTTGTTCTCAGAGAAGAGCCCAGGAATCTTTATTCGAAAGATGTTGCTCTAAGAAATAACTCGTCCGACAACTTATTGAAAAGATTACTGAGAAGCATCATTATCAATTACAAAAGAGGAAGAAAAATATATTCAATTATTTTTACAGCTGATATACCAGCACAACAAATTTTAATCAAAGATTTTAAACGTTGTGTGTGGAAAATTTTTAAATGTTGGGTGTGGCCTTTAGCTATAAAACCCAGATTTTTCCATTAATAAAAACCCGGAATTTAAATTAAAATGTGAAGTTTGAAAAAATCATGAATATAACAAAAGCTCAGATATTTACTACTTATTTAGTAAATCCAGTCAATTTTTTTCAAGAAGCGGTTTATTCCAATGCGAAGGAAACAAATAGATGTCTAACATTGCAAGTGCTAAAAGCAATTTACAATTATTTTAGTAATTAGTTTATTTAAGTTCACTCTTTAATTTCCTACTTACTAATCGAAGTAATATTTAAATTTGAGATATTTCACGTGTTCATCTACCGCTGTTAGTTCCAAGTCAAAATGTTAGAATAACTGAAAAATTAATTTTTAATATTATCTGTGTGTCGCAAATATAAAATATTTATACCATAAATATTGACGTTTTTTCAATCTGCATAGTTACTAATAAAATATTTCGAAATAAAAGTTTTTACAAAAATTAAATATCATTAATAACTACAGAAATTTTATATATTAATAGTACAATTTCCTCTGATCAAAACATTAAATAATTTAAAATATTTTGAATATTTGGTAAATTTAAAATATGAAGTTTAATAAAAAATACATACTATTTATCAAATATAAAAAATAATGTTTCTTTATTGTTTGGCATTGTGACGTATTTACTGGTTATGCCACAAATAAATGTTTAAAATAACCATAAACTATAAACAGGGGGAGGTAGGAATTTTCAAAATAAACTTCTGGGACCCTGATGGAGCAATAAATAGGAAAGTAATGGAAATGAAGAAAATATCGGTTCAAAGACCTAAAGATTTCTAGTATTTCCATTTCTTACCATCAGCCATTACCGCAGTTATTCAAAGCAGACAAATAAATCATGGGTTATAAAAGAGGAAAAAAATCCACTGAATACTTTCAAAAAGATGCAATATATAAATCACTCTCCCAAACCCTTTCACTGATGGAAGCCTTAAGTATACGTAATTTATTGTGCGACTTCAAAGTCACATTTTTCATACTCGCGGCCTGGAACGGAAAAGTATAATTATATAAGGAAACAAGTCGGAAGAAACACTATAATGGCTGCATGTTCGGAAAGCAAAAAGAAGATGTTTTATCGGTACAAACAAACAGAAGATAGGGTTTGGTAGGAATCCAAGAAGGGGTCGGCTCATTCCATTGAAGAAAATAGAGGTCAAAAACGGCCTTCATACAAACAGGATACCTTTACAAACCAAAGAAACAACTCAACATGGGGATACGATATTACCATCGGTACAGCGAGACAACTAAACAAGGGATTCCAAGAGAAAATAACCATAATGATGCAATCATGTTGGAGATGAAGGGGATTTGGAGTTGAAAATATCCATCAAAGTCTCTTCTCCTTATCTGGCTATTGTTGGGAGAGTACAACAGGATTTAGGATGCTTAAAGCTCGGAATTTATGGCTAAATAAAAATAGTGACTCATCACTGAAAACAATATCGGTCAGCAACTTAAAATAACCATTATGACAGGGGGATTTCCCCCAAGATAATCATGTGCAGCAGCTGTTAGCTGGTTGCCTTATCAATTCTATGTTACTCTGGCAGTTGTGTTTTCATAAGGAGGGTAAAAGATTTTTTTATAACAAAAACTTTGAACTACATTACCTAAACAATTGATATTGAGATAAGAAGATGGCAATCAAGCTTTAGCTGTCTCAAATAGGATGATCACAAATTTTTGGGGGATGGTCATTATTTGGCTATTTAACTACACATATTAAACCATTTTTTTTACAATGTTTTAAATACTTTGTTGCTACTAGCGATTTGTTTAAAATATAATCAAAGTAGTTAAACAAAATCAATGTTTTATTATGCTCACACAGCTGAATGTGATACAAAACAGTCCATCTTCCAACAATGTATAACCACCCTGTACTAAATAAGGTTTAAGAATTATTTCTCACAAAAATAAGGAATTATTAATTAATGACCTGTTGATATTATAGACATTAAGGTAATGGTAAGATTTGAGATTACAATGGTGTTTTTTTTTTTTTTACATTTTTGTAGTGATGTGAAGGTGCAATCAGAAGCAAGAAATACTTTTTGAAAGATATTTAATTGATAATGGATCCAGACAACATGAAGAAATCAGGAAAGTAGGGGAGCATTGGAAATTAAACTTCTATAATTCACAACCACAGATATGAAATTATAAGACTGAGCCAATAACAAATGATGGTACATTTTCAAACCGACATTATATATTTTTATCGGATTTTTTTCCTAGAAAATACAGAATTACTTATTAAAACATATGTAAAATAAATTCAATAGTACCAACTTTCCAGTTATAAGTAGGCCCCGTGAAATTATAGTCTCATTTGGTATGACTAATACGCCCTCACCACAATCCTGAACTTACACCGTCTTAAAAAATACTACGTTCATACTTGTTCTGTGGAAAAGATATTTGTTACTCATAGAATTTGTACATGTACATACAATTTGTACAATACATGCACAAGTAATTAGGTAAAAACAAACCCCTTGCTTATTACAAAATGTTCAAATGAGCAACAACATAGAAATTTGTAATATATTTTTTTTAAAAATCTATGAATTTGTTCATTCGAATTGAGGAATGTTGAATTATAGCTGAATAAAAATTATTTTATATGTAACATTTTATTTAAAATTTAGGATTTGACTTTCAAAAAGCACATGCTACTATATTTTCTGAGGCACATTAGAGGGGTTTTCCTATTATTAACAAATACTAAGTAATAATGCATTTAAATACTATATTATATCTTGCTAAAAGCCAGATAAAAAAAAAATGGCTTCCAAATACAAAAACAAGCCTGTAGATCAGAGGTTTTTTTCTTACACACATGGTGATTCAAGAAACATCACAAACAAGTGACCATACTTTACTTGCTATTATTTATGTTTGTACGAACATCCAAATGCATTCTAAATTGTTCATTAATTGTAGCACAGGTTCTATTCTATGCAAATTTTACAACTGCCTTATTCAGGCTTGTAACTAGATGGATAGTGATGAAAAGTGACATAGCCAGGATTTCGTAAGGACTAGTCCAAAATTTTAAAGGTAAGTCAAGGACAAAATTAATCATAATATTTATCTTAATACTGCCTATTAAATATTGATAAAGAGTTATTTTGGTACTTTTCCATTTTACTGGCGCAGGCGATTAAGTTGCAAAAAATTATAGAACCGACGTCAAACGGAATATTCCTACTGGTAACCTTTTACCCCACATTTTCAAAACAAGTTTTCTCTTATCAGTCACGTGTTAAAATGTTTATGCCCCCAAAGTAAAAATTTCTTAGAACTAACAATTAATAACCTTTTTTTATGTGTATACTGTGTGTTGTCACCAAAAAAGTCTGCTTGGCGAGATTTGAGTCAGCGAAATTGAAAAGTACCGTTATTCTAATAATATTACTAAATTATTACTTAATAACGGAATATAGCATTAATATTTACATGGATCAGCTATCATAGTTAATTGAACAAATATATTATTTTACCAGATAAAAAAGGAATGAGAGTAAAAATAGATTAACAAAATTTCCTTCCTATTAATTTAAGGTTTAGAGTATCACAAAAGTTATTTCTTGTTTAGTTTTGAATTTCCGTTAACCAATAGGAGATAATGATTTTTACACGTAAAAATTATTGATAATAAATAAAAAAAATCACATTAAAATTTGATTAAATAGTCTATAGTTTAAAAACCATACAGATCTTGCATCCCCTAAATTATTAAAGTGACCAAGAGGCTGAGATGAAATTCAGCTATAAATTTAAGGTATAAAAAATTAGGTTTCAAAGTTAGCACCCTCTTCCCTTCAAATTTTTTTTTAATCCCGTACTGCAAGTCAGCTGAATAGTCAAACAAAAAATTAGCTGAAAATTTATATTTACAGTAACCAATAAGCGCAATATCTAGCGGAACTCAGTTATTTAGTAACATGACATTCGTAGAATTTTCGCTAATTCACAGAAAAATTACAAACTTAATATACAGAAATAAAATTGGTAGGTATTCTCCCTTGATATTTAAATTTTTCAATTTGGACCTCAGAGATCATTGAGTTTTCTATAAGATCCTGTTTATAGATACAAATGTAATTGTAAGTTAGCCTAAAACTGCATTTAAGTTTAATAAAATGAAACATTGACGCTTTTACAACACTTATTTGTAAAATTAAGAACATGTAGTTACCTTACATTTTTTTACAACGAAAATATTGTTGGTCGGTTCAATGATTGTAGGTCAATGTTATGAATACAAAGAAATCTCATAATCATTCAGATATATTATCTGGTAAAAACTACAACTAGCTAATTATATAGCAGTTACCAGTTGAAGAGTGTGCATGCAGTACCAAACATATTAAAAAATGAAATAAGCATTGAATATTATAAAAAAAAGATTACCTCTATCCATTTTTGCAAACAAAATTTAGTACTTCCAAAAATATCCCTTTCATTTCAAAACTTGAAAATCTAAAGTTATACAGAAATGCATACTTCTACCAAATGTTTATGTGGTTTTCTCTGAATTAAGATTGGACTGACATTATGTTTGTTTTTGATTAAGTGCTCCTCAGTTACACACCCCGTAATACCTAAAAATATCAATTATCAACACTTTTTAGTTTTAAGTAGTTATATGAAATATTTCATTTTATATTTTGCAAAAGATAATATGTGAAATTGAAACATTTGGGTAAAGGAAGTTTTACAGATTAAAATATAAAAATTCATATTTAAAAAATTTAATTTTATAAACTTTCACTTTATTAATTTTATTCTACTCATTACAATCATTGAAACAAAATTATTTTTTCCCAAAATCGAATTTTAAAAATCAAATGTATTAAACTTTGAAAAAAAATTAAATGACTTGAGTAAATTAAATCAATGTTTATGTACATTAAATTCGTTTTATAAAAACTTTTTGTAAGTATTTCAAATTAATTTAGTTGACAAAATTTTAAAAAATCGTAAATTATCTCAAAACATTAAAGTTATAAACACAGAAGTACACAACAAAAATTTATTCAGAAACGAGGTTATTAATACATTCGAATATTACTCCATGAAAATATAAACAAGGAAAACATTTCCGAAGTCAAACTATTTTACTCTATAACCCTTTGAATTCATTACGGTCACTTCGGAGAATCATGAAAACATGACCTATTTTACCGCGCATAAGAGTCAAGATTTCTAATCAAAATAGTCAATGTTTCTCCACAAGAGCATTAAACATGATCTTCGGTCAAAATAAGAGATAAACAAAAACTCACCGATCAGTTCATTTCTTAAATTCTTTATACAACACAGCTCAAAAAGTTCACTTGTTTGTTGAATCGGGTTCTTTTCTGAATGAAATCGGTTTGAAAGTAAACAACACAACTACAACAGTTATAAAATGCAAGTGTAAACTTATCTCCGAAACGCTCCTTCTTTTCGTAAGATTGGATTTTTAGATTGATGCATTTCGCGAAAAACACCGCAGCGCGCTCTGTTGGCGAAAAGTCAAACTAACTGTCCCACTCATTGAAAATAAAATTAATATTTATGTGAAATTAGGAAAGTTTTAAGTTAGAATAAGTATTTGATATATAAACCTAATTCTAAATGTATTCAGTTGTTTTTCCGATAAGTATTTTGCGATATTTCTTTTTACAGTGGAAATGTTATTTTCTTCAAACGAGTTGTGAATATGGTGATGTCATCAACAACTATCTTATAAGGTTTTATCAATCAATCAATCAGCACTTGCATTTGTTTACAATTTTAGAGGAGCAGAAACTTTTTTTTAACTTATTCGCCTGATTACGAATGAAAAGAAAAAATATATTATAATGTATCTTAGCAAAATCTCGTTGGGATAAGTTGTAATCCAAAAGTTGTTGGAGTAATGGTAAAAGCATTTCACCACACGGAGGAAAGTAGGAGGTAGAGGTGCGATGAAGTATCCAACCGGTTTGCAATGTGAAGTAAGCAATCGCTTAAAAAGTAGGTACTGGCGACGTATTTGGCGCTATTTCTAAGCACTACTTTGTACCAGTACTTGGCGATAATTTATTTTATAATTTAATTTACCTATGAGGTAGAAATATTAGCTTTCTTTATCGATTTGGAATTTGTACTGCATCTGACAACTGCAAAAACTGTTATTTTTTTTAGTTTTTATACTTTAAATTTCGTGTGTTAAATAACGCAGTCTACGTTGAAACGCACTGCCAGCTGGATTTGCTTGTACCTACTTTAAGGTGCTATCTTACTGAACGTGAAAACTAACCACATCACCTCCACTTTTTTCTTTACTCCGTGATTTCACCAGTTGAGTTGTTGAAGGTATAAGAGAGCCGGCGCGGCGTGGCTCGGTGGTTAACGTTTCCTACTCAGCCAATAATGACGCGGTTTTGTCTGTTTTCAACTACGTGAAATATCTTGGTCAACCTCAAATCCAAGTCAACTTTCATTTTTCCACTTACTTTACAATTTTTTTTATCTAGTTTATCAAAATCCCCATTATAATATTTATATATATTATCTTATATATATATACAGCCGACCAAAACTATAAATTCTCTTACAGTACGCAATAATTTATATTTAAATAAATTTTAATTGGGAATAAAGTTATTTTAAAATGTAAATATAAATAAAAAAAATTGTAGATTCTAATTAATATATTTGGTATATTGAATGTAGCAAAAATTTATATTTGACAGTGTATGAGGATTCTTACATTAATTTTAATACGACGCACCTTTTTCACTCTCCCATTGTGTGTGACACAAAAATTGAGTATTTAGATTTTGGAGCTCATTTTACTGGCCAACCCAACACGTCTATCCTGTTTAACCCTGTCTATAATATCCCAATAAAATATTCGATTTTTTTTTTGTTTCCAAAAAGTGCCGGCTTTATATGTTTAATAAACAACATAATAGCTAATATATTATAGTTTTCTCAAAAGGTTGCAAAATAGTTTTAAAAAATAATCTTTTTTAGAAAAAAAGAAACCGACTTAAAGGGAAATGCGCAATTTTTTTTTTAAATTTTTTTTTTAATTTTACGAACAAGTTGACAAAATTTAATTATTTAATATCAAATTTATACTTATTACAACTTTTTGAAATCAGCGCCAAAATTTAAGAATGATTTTTGTAAATTGGCACCAACTTCAAAAAGTTGTAATAAGTATAAAATTGTTATTAAATAATTCAATTTTTTCAACACGTTCGTAAAATTAAAAATTATTTTTTAGTTTTTAGTGCATTTTCCTTAAAGTCGGTTTCCCAGTTTTAAAAAACATTATTTTATTTTTCCCTTTTAAGTTTTTAATTTAGCAGGGGGCTTCGCCCGTTGAAATTCACCAAGAAATTCAAGTAACAACTTGTGCTCACATGTTATCTGCGCAATGTATATTGTACAACAAAAAAAGAATTTTCTAATTCAGGCTATATTTTTTTATAAATCGGTCCGGTTAATTGAGAATTCGGGATAACCGAATATTTTTTTCAAAAGGTGTCCAAGTGAATATCCCCTATCCAACAAAAAAAAATTAAAAAATATCTGAATTAGAACAGAAATCTTGCGCGAACATACATTAAAAAATACATAACAGTCAAATTGATAAACTTTGTCCTTGGCGCGCGATTTGGCTGTTTTAATTTAAAGTTTCTGGCTTTTTTATTTGAAAGTTTTAATTGGCGCAATGTTCAGTCAGTTAAAAATAGTCAAGTCTAATTAATTGAGATTTCAAATTGATTGAAAGCCACATAATTGAAATAATTCGTTTTTTTCTAAGTAGAAACATTCCGATAAAAAATATTTTTTGTAAATGAAAAGAAATTCAAGTAACAACCAAGAAATGCCATGGACAGACACTAAATGACTTGTAAATTAATAGGTGTAATATGTTCAAAATATTTAGTAAATTTATTTTTTAAGACTAGCACTATAACCTGGCGTTGCTCGTAGTGAATTTGCGAAGTAAGAGTGGCGCGATTGTTTTTTTTAGTATGGCCATCGCATACTTTCTGTGTACTGTGGAAAATAAACTTTAACAAAATCTAAATTTTTTCAATTACTTTGAGTATTTTTCGAAACACCTATACCTAGTACTATTTTTTTTTAATTTTTATGTTCACGACTTTACATGGTATTGCGACTACTATTTAAACTTACGTTTTTGTAAAATATTTATATATACAAATATATTAGCCTTGTAATATAATGTCGATAAAATAATGTATTCTGCAAAAATAAAAATAAAGCAATTGACGATGTTGCTTCAATGCCAATTTGTGATAAAAACTTAGATTATTTTAAAAGTTGCACATTTTTTGTATAAAAATTAACCCTTTATTGATATTAAACGTATGTAGTAAACTCTACATTCATTAGTTTTGATACTGGCGATTTAATAATATATCAAAGAAACAAACTATCTTCCAAACTATCAGCGACGGTTCGGCTTCTATTCCCATAGAAAAACTCAGGAACACTGTTTTGTCATTGTGAGCAATGGTCAAATTACATCGACAACACCTGAATTGGCACCCCACTTTCACGCATGAGTGTGTGCGTGCGTGTGTGTGTGTGTGTGTGTGTGTGTGAGAGTGCGTGCGTGCGTTCATGCGTTTGGTGGTAACATTTTTGACAACACTTCTTCTAATAAAAATTATAATAAATATAGCGAATTATATATACTCATTTTTTTGTATTATTTGAAGTGTACCCATCAGTAAAGTATTTGAAGTAAAATGGAAATTTTGTTGTCTCATTTTTTTTTCTGCGAAAGAAAGTATTTAACGTCCCCTACATTTGACTTGTACATAAATTAATAATACGTGTGACCAATGAAAGTTTTCAAAAAAAAAAAAAAAAAAAAAAATTTCTTCATTGTTACTGAAATATTGTAATATAATTGATTGATTTTTTTATATAAATATTTAGAACAAATAAGAAAATTCTGCTTAAAACTTTTGTGTAATTTGGTTTCATAGCTCAAACTTCATTTTCAAACTATCCCCGTTGCCCCCGAATTTAAAAATGCCATTTTTTAGTTCTTAAACAAACAGACGGGAAACGATGGCGCAAAAAAGTTCTTTTTCCGAATTTACAATTTTAAAACTCCTTTTATTGTCACATTCTATGGACAGACACTAAGTGACTTGTAAATTAATTTGGGATTTAATCTTTCTTGGGATATTTTGTTCAACGAAATAGAAACAGATTAACATTCCAATAAAAATAAGTAAAAAAAATGAAACATTGGACTCGAAAGACCTTGAAAGTTTGTTTCACATTGAAACTATGAAATCATAATTTTGAATTAATTAACAGAAATGGTACTAATTTATATTTCATTTTCAATAATAGCAAAATATAACAAAGACATACATTAATTTCGAGTGAGAACAAGAAGAAAACATTTGTTTATCGCCCAGACAAAAGGTTGCCATGGGCCGCAATTGGAACTTTCCGTTTGCGACAGACTCATTTACTAGTACAGTAAATGCCTTTAACGTGTAGTAATGGGAGGGGAAGAGGTACGAAATTTGTCGTTGATTTGGTTGGTTGGGAAATAACGTCGCACTAAACCTGCACAATAAAACATTGGCAAAATTTCGGGGTCTATCTCGAAGGAAGGACCCAGGAACATTGCCTCATATTTTTTAATCATGGTCAGAAGAAGATCCCTGGTTTGGCAATGCAGTAAAACAATTGTCTTATATTTTATTTTAAAAAATGCTATGTTAAAAAAGAGAGGGGACAACATCCGAAAAAAAGTACCTCTAGTAAAAAAGTAGTTAATCTACCAAAAATTTTCCTCTACACGGCGAACAACAAGGAATAAAACTAGCATTTCTATGATTACAAGTTCTTCGCAGTTCGCACTCTTAAATCGAGATTCAAGCAACAACCCTCCCACCGGTTATGAGTCCTGTAATCTACCTCCTCGACCACCCACCAACCTTAATATTTTATTTGTTCAGTTAAAGTTTTTGGATATAACAAAAGAGAGAGACGGACTTAATTCATCAAATTTTATTTTTTTACCAAAGTTCTCCCGCTAAATTTCAATATGTAACCAAAACTACCCAGTTTTTTTATTAAAGCAGCCAATAAATCAACAATTTTAAAACAATTGCCAAAATATTTCGTTGAATATTTATTAAGTAAAATAATTGTTTTGACTTTGAGAAAAACTTCCAAATTATAGAAAGAATCATAAATTATAAACTCAACTGTTTTAAATATATCAAAAACCAGTAATGATAACACTTTTTCCAAAAATGAACTCTATGCACGTGAATTCATCAGAAAGATAAAATAAAGCTCGTGTCAAGAACTTTTCATCTGCTTGTGAATAAAAAAAATCGTTTGCAATTTGTGATCACATGATTTTTAATTCGCCATTGCAAATTCGGTTTTTAATCTTCATACATATAATTTCGACATCAATTTGTGAATAGTATTCACTGCCGAATATTAATATAAAAAATTGTCAATGAAGACTATGCATGACCTGGTGTTGATATTAAATCTTGTGGTCAAATAAACGTTTCTACGTTGATATACACAGAGAGACACACTGATACACAAAGAGAAAAACAGACGATAATTTCAACATGTGAAACGATACGGAATAAAAACCAGCTTATTTTTTTTACATACAAGACAACGTCCACGTGCGTAAAGTTCATTATTTATACTTTGTTAAAATATTTCTTGACACTTAGGAATTTTAATATGTAGCATGCGAATTCAATTGTCGAAATGCAAAATATTCGGCGGCGAATTCTGCGTGAACTCTTTTCGAATGTTTGTATTTGATTATCTTTATCGCCAAAACAAATATATTGAGAGTTTTAAATGTTCTATATCACAAAAAATCATCTTTATGTTTTTTTTCCCAAATGTTTTTTTTTCCCCCGAAGGTTTCACATTTATACAATGGAGTGGGAGCAATACTATTTTCGTTCTTCCTGCTAGAGCCGGATTTAGAGTTAGTGGGACCCTAGGCTGAATATGTGGTGTAGACCCCCAACTACAAAGATGGGGGGGGGGGGGGGGAGGGGGGAGGGGGGAGGGGGGGGGGGGAGGGAGGGTTAAAAATACATGTTCCAGAACTGCAAAATCATTGTTATGAGTACAAATGAAATTGGGATACACTGTTTTTTGTAAATTTCCAATATTCTATACTACTAAATTTCAACGATTTCAAAGAATCTCACATTGGCATTCTGCAATCTATGAAAATGATAATAAAATATTGCACTCGTATTTTTATTACCCTCAAATGGCTCCGAGCTAAATAAAAATGAAAGAAAAATAAAAACAACTGATTTCCAATAAAAACAAATTCCATTGTAGTTATCACAAATTAAAAATATGTTTTAAAAGTATTAGAATATATTTTCATTGTACAAATCCGTTAATAAAATAGAATTTTTCTGGTTTCATTGAAGAACATTTTTATTTAAACTGAGAATCGTATTCGTATACGCACACAGAAAAAAAGGAAGCGCGAATTTTAATTGATGTTCGTAAGAAAGAATACCCGGAATATGATTAAAAGCTCTGAACTCTCGATTAGAATACACTAGGGAAAAGTGTTTTTCTTTATCTGAATATTAAAGAGTTTAGTGTCGAAAGCTTTTATCATAAGCAAATTGGGAACTTAACATGGCTTTTACTGTGTAAGTATTACTATTATTTGTTTTATACCTCCTAACAGAATAGTTCAATTAAAAAGTCAAATTCACATTTCCAGAAATCAGAATACTGCCATTTTTAAGCTATGTAAATATTAATAAGAATTTATATAGTTTTCAATTATTTATTAAAGAAAACGCAAGTAATTAAAAGAATAAAACTTTTTGCAGACAAACTTTGATTTGCCTATAGAAAAAATATATTTTGTTTGATTAATTTTTTATTGTTATGTTGGTTTTTGCGCGACAGAGTAATACGAAAACTGAGATCTTTGAACAAAAACACGATTTATTTGCACTAAGGTTTAATTAAAGAAATACTTGAAAACAACATTTAAGTGGGCGCCTACGATTACAGACCCACAACACAAGACCGATTACATGAAAGTTTTTATCATGAATGTTGCTACCACTACGTTTATATGCAGGGTTGTTGTGTTATAGAAAAGCGGGGATTGATAAGAAAATGGTCATTGATTTCCTACAGTATATCTGTGGCTTGATACAAGAAGAACCAATGTTACTATTGACAGTTTTGAGAAAAATGGCTTCAAAGTTTGAAGATTAAGCCTTATTGCTGCAATGTTACGTAAATCACGGAATTGTTGGATATGAAGGGTTATTAGAGAAAGCTTAATGACATTGGTTTATAATTCATTTAGAAGTTTAAAATTGATATAGTCAATGTCGTTAATTTTTTTTAAAAAATCGACATTGGTCGCTCTTGTTCCAAGCCACAGATATATTCCCATAAATATTGATAAATGTTACTTTTAGTGGATGTCGACTTTTTAGAACTTTAAAAAAAATTACATTTACAAGCTAGAATTATAGAATGTGTTAAATGCTGAAATGGCATAAATTATAATTTTTTCTCGACATTTTGAATTTGTATTTTTTAACATTTATTAAAAAAAATTCCTATTACAAACACTTTTCGCGAACTTACTATATACCCTATTTTAGTTTCTCTTTTTTTTAATTATTTAGATCTGAAAAAGAGACGTTCCTCTTCACTTTTGTAAACTTTTTGTCTGGAACCCTTTTCATGTTAGTGATTCTATATCACATATTAGACGGCGTGCGACTTCGAGAAATCCAATTAAAAGAAGCCCGGGATGACATGCAGAACGAAGTGGAAACACCAAAATCAGAGTTGAAGCCAAAAAGAAAAATACACAGGTCTAACGTCAAGAATTCGAAAAAACATCGAAAATAAAGGTTAGTAACTACTAAAGTAATTACAAACATGGTCTAAGAAGTGGTATATAAATCGCATTTAGGCGGGTTAGCTGCCCGATTGTAGTCCGAAAACAGAGTTACAAGACGAGATAAGAGTGTAACGTTGGCTATGTTAAGTGGAATGACATTAAACTCATTATTGGGAAACCCATTGAACTTGAACCCACATTACTTGACCAAATGATTGATCTTGCTGTCTAGTAGTGTAAAATATGGTGTCAGTTCATTTTTGGAATTAACTAACCCTACTTGGTGGTTAAAATTCTGTTAATTTGTTTTGAAAGCAGTTTGGTTATAGCCTGATTTTTTGGTATACATGATATCCTGGCTTAAAAGTGAAAATACATCGTAAAAAAAAGGTACTTAAAAATTAGTACCAGAACATACTCGTTTTTCATTGAGTACAATTGCATAGTAAATGAGCGATGACATACTTAGATTTAAGTAATCGTGCTTTCTATAAGTAGTGTTATTTAATATTGCTAATATCGGCTTCTGTTCAAGCCATCTTAACAAAGCGACCTGACAAACTGAAAATAGTGGTTCAGATGATGGTTTTCCACAACATTTGATTTCGATTACTCTAATGGAAAAAGAGTTATTACAACTGTAACCAGCGTTATTCATTTATGTTATTATCTTATATGTTTGTCCTATTATCATATCCCCGTCACCTGTATATATATTTCATGTTCCCGTTACGTGTCTATATATTGTTCCCGTTATTACGATTGTAACGCCCTCTACATATTTTATGTCTTTCCCGCTGCGCAGGGAAAGCTTCAGTCATGTAACTGCCTCTTACGGTGATGCGTATTAGGTTTCGTTCCTCCCCGAGATTATTGTAATGTTAGGCATATGTGATTAAAAATGTTTATGTTCAATCCTTGAGCAGTTATTTAGTCAATACGCCTTATACAACTCAATTATCTTACTTCCCATTGGTTTGGCACACATTTTTAAATTTTTTTCTGATTCTAACTTCTTCTCGTCGCCCTGGTAGTACAAGGGAAGGGCATAAGACTGCGGTGGATGAGGATCTGGGTTCGATTTCCGGTAAGTCTTAATTGTAATTGTTGAAATTTATTGAAAAAGATTTATCAAGGCAACCTATGTAGGCTAGCATCTGCTCTTTTTATTCATTTTTACTCGTTGTACTAATCTTTGAGTACATGTCTTTTTCAAACATGAAACTTTTATATTCGGATACATGATAAGCATCGAATGTACTCAAAAATGAGTGCATTTGACTTATTTTTGAGTACCTATTATTTTTGAGTAACAGTGTACTTTCTAAAAATTCAAATACTATTAAATTTTTTTTTATATATTACAGTCCTCAGATTAGAACTTAATTTTTAATATTTTGACTCGAGTATATTTGTATAACTCTAATTACATAAAAACCTTTTTTTTTGCTTCTTTTTTTTAAAAAGTTAGTTTTATACTTTCCGTTTCTTCGAATTCTTTTATATGTTTAAACCAGTATTTATATGTCCATTGTCTTGTCTTACGATTTCTAAATCACGAAACTTTTAATATTTTTGCTAGTCTTTTTGTTTAAAGCAATATAAATGTAGTTCATTTTAATAAATAAATGTGTTGGTATATAATTCATAAACATTTTGTTTTCGTTTCACGCTTACTCGCTTTTAAATCGAAATAAAATAATAACACAGTCACATTTCTAACTAACAATCCGCCACTGCTTTTCAATTAATTTTTATGACATGACATGCAAAATAGTTCAATTTATCAAATGTGAATCATTTACTCAATTCCTTTTCTTTCAGTGGACGAGGAGTATTTTTAATGACTAAAAATTGAAGAAATGTGTAATTTAAACGAAGGATGAAATACCACTGAATTATGTAACAAACATTTTAATACATTCAATTTTGAAGTTCAATAAAAACTGCGTGAACTATTTTTTTCGCTATAAAAACTGTTTTTATTTTATCAAGTCCTGGTGAGTTGTGAGGATCGTTTGTGTTTTAAATAGCAGGAGCGGGATCAAAAGTTGGATTGTATGTGACATAAACTTCAGGCTCCACCTCTGCTTCTCTGGAAAAAATACATTATTAGTGTTTTTCTTAAATTAAATTAATTCATTTGAAACATGCACAATAAATGGTAAGATCTTTGTGACTCTTGACCATGCAAAAATTCATTTCCGGCACTAATTGCGTAATTTTATATTATTTTCAAAAGGTATGCGAGCGCCACTTGCACCTGGAAAACTGATTCACAAAAGGTACATTAAATCATGTTTTCCAACAAATGAATAAAATGGATCCAGGATGGATTTATGTTTAATTCCTAGTTTACGCTACCTTACGGCCATGCTTATTTCCCTTTAACTATTGTGTCATACGTGGCATATCACCAACAGTTTTAAGCGCACGCACATAACGTGCACTAATGTCACCGATTTCTAACGTCGATTTATAACCCCGAGCGATCGTGATCTCCGGCGTACTGCTTCCGACTACTCAAGATAACAGTTGGGACCCCCTACGAGCAGTCGATTTGCATGTTCTGTGCAATATTCGTATTATCACAATTTAGAAATTAACCAGGTCCTACAATCAACATAAATCCATATATGACCGAAAATTTCTTCCCTTATTGGTGCGCTATGCAATATATATACGACCCCTTGTTTGGCCTAGTTTACTGGTTTTCAATTTTTAAACTTCGGCCCAATTTCGAAAAAGGCCCAAGTTCTAATTATTCTTCTGCGTTTTCCGAAAACTTACAAAAGTGGACATACAATGATTGTTCTTTTAACCATCGATATAAAGAAATGTGTAACCGTGTAAATAGTATGCAAATGCTAGATATTGAATAGTTCGAAAATCGATCTCCAAAAAATAAATAACAAAATTAAAATATAGCTAGAGATTTCGTTCGAAAAACATTTTTAATTAAATGATAGAAAAATAATTTTAATTACTTATTTCTGGGGCAAAAGCAGACTGCATTGATAAATCGTCTAAACCTGCCGGTCTTTTCGGTTGGGACAGTTTTCTTCACGTCCGGGCAAGTTCCTTCGAAGTATGGTGCCTCCAGCAAAGTGAAGGCCAATCTACCTGAAAAAGGATTTTTTTTAATTCGGCAAATGTGCGTTCGCTTATCGGGTAGGTTTCTCCAAGTAGTAAAAGAAAAAAATCCGTCATGGCTGTGATGGAGCAAGGCAAGAAAAGATTTACGTGAAATATCATTTAATTATATTATAGAAATAGGGATTGGCGCCAAAAAAAGGAGGATAAACAAGCTTTTTCGTCTCCCCGCTCCATACGGATTTTGTTTTATTTCAAGATTTTACACGCATGGATACCTAATTTACTATCGAACGAGATAAAATTTATGTCTGTCGTGTTATTTATCACAAAGTTATAATATAAGAATTAATTATTGTAAAAATTAACATAGCGTTTTCATCTTGATACTCGGTGTATCTGATTTTAAATTCAGCAAATTACAGAAATATATATTGGTCGCCAACATAAAGGAAAAAAGCGTATCGATGTTACGTAAACAAGTGGGTGGAGCTACTTGATGTATACTGAATCAATGAGAGACACGTAATGAAAAACTTACTTTACGTCATTTTGGAAATAGTAAGCAGTGGCGTAGGAACTTCTTTTTTTCAGGGGGGGCTGAATTTTTTTTTTCAATCTATTTACAATATAAAATATTACGGAGTTGCGAGCTATTAAACAATTAAAAAACAATCGATGCTTTATTTTTTTTTACAAACAAGTGTTTAACTTGTTAAATGTTTTAACTTGTATCCGTTTTTGTTTCGATAGCTTTAGAACATAAAGTAACCAGGAAAATGTTATTAGTAATTTCAAATGTCCGTTTTGTACGTAAAAATATGAATTTTTTCAGATTTGAGGAATTCGTCTCTATTTAACTTTCTTTAACAAAATGTAATTTTCTAAATGAAGAAATTTCAACTATATAAGCTGTTTAGAAAATAGTGCATGAATCTGATGGCTTATTACTTCAAAGGGAATAAATTATGGGAAATACAATTATAATTTATGAAATGTCCATAATAATATTTTTTTTTATTTAAAAACGCATTCTTACATTATTCTTAAAATTACTCTTTAAAGCTTTAGCGTTGTAGACATTTATATAAATACTTGAAATTACGTTTATATTTTAGCTGTGTAAATTGATAAATTTATAAGTAGTTTTCAAACTAAACTATCATATTTATGCTTTTCTGACATTTAAGAAAGGACGTAATATAAAAAAAAAATTAAAATAAGCGAGAGTATACTGAGGAAAAAAAAATAGATATTATTGTGAAAACATATAAATTTGTCAGTTCAAATATTACTGAAATGAAATAAACCATAACTAGTATTCTATTGATGCAATAAAATAATTAACAATTTAGACTTTATGTAAATACACATTTTCCTTACACTAATTCTACAATGACTTACATACAATACTTATATACAATGAATACAATACTTATAATTATTCACTATATATACTGTATAACATTAAGTATGTTAATTCACTATAATAGTGTATAACAAAACTAAACATCATTATAATTAGAGTTACTGCCAATTTATATAAGCATAATTACATTTATCGTTAGAAAAGATGGTATTACTTTTAATTGACTTTTAGAATGCAGAAAAAATTACTTAACTGACAAAACAGAGGAATGTGCTGACAGAAGAAATATACTACCATTCGTTTGTAAAAAGAAATGCTTCCTAAAATTGCTGTCTTTACACTAAAAAAAGAAACTGTAATGCGGTTGTAAGATCTCACCAGGGAATTCTTTTTTGTTGCTTCCATGACTTCGGCCCCTAGGGGCAAGTTTCAGAAAAGCCTATATAGAAAACTGTCTACACAAGCATACATTGTCATTCTCAATGGGGAGATCATCAATCAGCTAAAATCGACAATAAGGGTGAGCGCCAGTAAATTACAAACAAATGGGGACGAACTATACAATTCCCAGCTTTGGTGGCCATTCACATGTCTTGAAGAAGACCGCGCTACCCAGGGTGCTACCGATATGGCTGGTCGAGTAACCAGATGGCGGTCTGGCGGTAGCATTTTGCAAACGAAGTACAGCTGTTGACGGCAAACAGGTAATTTTCTGGTGTTTCTCACAAAAGGTGACATATGACTAATGACATGTACAAGTCGTCTTCGATTGGAAACAGTTGAGAAAGGAACTCATTGTCCTCGCCTGTACCTTTCAAAGCAAATTCCCCCCACTTTAAAACACGTTTAGAATAAATAAGGGGCGCTTCTTTTCGAATGCCTCTTTGTAGGAATTCTCTATTTTACCGATTGGTTTTTTAAGTATTTTTTTTAAAGTATAATATTAGGGGGGGCTGAGCCCCTTCAAAATAATTCCTGGGGGGGCTCGAGCACCCCCAGCCCCCCTACTTCCTACGCCTATGATAGTAAGGGAATGATGTATCCGAGTTATTACTTCGATTTCAAACAATGCGTATTTGCGCATGCGTGTAAAAGTAAAACACACTCCGCAAGTATTGCTGAAGGTTGTCAATTTGGTCCGACATCATATTTGGCGATATTAATTTTGACACATTGGCGGAGTATCCTGTTATTCATAAGTTTAATCAATTCGATTTTTTTATTTAATAAAAACTATATCGCCAATTGGAAATAATATAGTAACATACATAGAAGTCAGTTCTACTATACGTTTTTCATATTTTGTAATTAGTTTGTTTTTATTGGAATAGCTCTAAAAAAGGCAAGACTATAGTTAAAAATAAATAATGCGATTGATAGACTAACTAGTGAAATGAAAGGGGAAAATTAGAAAAAAAATTACTGTTTGATTTATTGACCCTGTGTCGTTTAATTTAATAAAAAGAAATAATTTATTCTTAAATTATATTTACACAGCAAAACGAATTGTTTTATATTTCGTTCAGGTAAATTACATAGTTCAGAAAAATAATTAGATAACAAAATTTCGAATTCGTGAAAACCTAAATATGTACCAGTTAATAAACAAGTATAGTTTCTTACAAAAGTCACACTTTTCTAAATTAAAACTATACACACCTTTTATTAGACCATTTGTATCAAATTGGACGTCTTCTATATCATTCATGATCACAGGTATGCGTTAGATTACTTTTAACAGTTTCCTTTTTATGATTTAAAACTCAACAAGAAATACAATCTTAAGAAGATAAACCACTATATTGAATATTTACAATTTCAAGCGTATTCAAAATATGTTGCCAACTATATATAAAGCAAATATTAGTTCAGATTTTTTAAAAATATCAATTGATTTTCGCGATATTAGCATGAACTGGGATATAAGCTGTCGGACTTTTATGCATCCTTCCTACTGGCATATTAAAATATGTCTGTAATTACAGAAGAAAAAATGAAACGGCATTTTATTAAATAAAATATCGACTGTTTAAGAATAAACATATGCGCAGATATTTTATCTTTTCATATCAAAATAACTTTTAGTCTTAACTGCATGGCTTTATCTTGTTTCATTATATATATAAAAAAAAAATTAAGAAAATATTTTTTTTAAAAATGTTTGTACAAACATTGGCAAAACAGTTATGTGGACCACGTCCCTTTAATTTCGAAATGTTTTTAATCTAAAGTTTTTTTTTCTAATCTTAAGTTTTTTTTTTTTAAATGTTATTAAAATCAGTTACATGGGGTATCAGAATAGTAATCAAATGTTAGGCTTTTAGGAAAACTCTGTAGCAAGTAGCACGATTTGATATAAATTTGGTACGATTGAATTAGAAGGCGACGTGTACAAAATTTTGAAAACAAAGCCGTACGAGACGTGGATAACGACACGGCATCAAAAGGAATAGCTTGTTTATTTTTTTTTCTATTGGCGACCAATGCCTATTTCTATAATTTGCTCAAATAACGCTTTGCATACAATAAAACCCTTGTGGCCGTGCTCCAATATAGCCATACGCGATTTTTTTTTCTCAAATTAGTTGCATCAAGTGAGATAAAATGAGTTTTAAAAAAGTAATTGGTCTGAGATTTATAAAAATCAACTCTCTGTTTGCATAGTATCGATTCCCTCTCCCTTTTTTTAAACCTCCTCAAAACTAGTATTAAATACATTAATATTGTAATTTTAAATGAATTTTTTTTGACAAAATGCGTTAGGTGGGATAAAAACTATTCTAGGAGAGACAATGACAACCTCAGTCCCTGTTTAGCTACAAGCCTGCCACAAATCCAAAGCCTTAACTTCGTTAAACTTCACGACTGACCATATAAACTTACGACTGCCTTTTACAATAGGCAATGACCTCAGTTTCCGTTCTCACAAGCTAACAATGCATGTACTAACTATAAAATACTTAATTTCTATTCAAATGCCCTTGAGTTATGAGGACAGACACAGGACATGTTCTTTAGTCCTTAAATATTTTTATTTTTTAATTGATGGTGTAGCTTTGTTTTGTTATCGAGTTAAGGCAAACTAGCATGTCCATGCGATGATTATCGCATACCCCTCAGCAAATAAATCGTCACTGATTAATGAACTTATCTTTCTTTTGATGCCTCATGTGTAAATATTCTTTACGTCTAAGGGATCTTTACTACAGAAAAAAAATATATTTAATGAAACTACGGACTTAGTGCATTTTAACTCATATTTAACGCCTTGATCGTGAATGACTTGTGCCACTCGTCCTGCTTGAAACTAGCCCAAATGGATACTGACGAATAGCACTCATGATATTTGTATAACAATTGACTATTTATTTTACAGCTTTAAAAATTTTTCGATGTATTTGAACTTATATCACTTCAGATCGCTCTTCCCAAATTCAAATAGTCCTTTTTGGCAGCGCATGTGTCGGAATTAATTTCCTGGTCAAGGGGTTAGCCATAAACGCGAGCAAGCTTTGGTAGACGGCTCTGCGATTGGTGGATACAAATCACATGGTTTGTATGCTCCAATCACAGAGCCATTTAAGCTAGTGCGCGTTTAGTTTATTTCGTCCGTGTAGAATAGGAAAGTATTCAATGACGTATAAAACAAAATATGTTAATACAATGATAAAATAGTTAGTTTAAGAGGGTGTCATGTGGTGCAAAACAAATCCAGGATTGAGGGGGGTCTATTGTGTAAAATATGTCTGTAGTGCTGTGCGTTTGGCAGACAGCCGGAAAAGAATTTAGGGCATTGCATGCTATACCGATGCTTTAACTGTTGAGCTAAAGCAATTCCTCGAGCCTGAGAGAAAGTGTTGGCTGTTTGATATGATTATCACCTTCTCAGTGAGGCGGACAGGGGAACTAGTGAAGAGCACCCGTGAAGCGTATCATATGTGGGTGGAGATAAGCAAATCGTTGTGAGTAATGTCACGATAGAAGCTGTGTAGTAACCATGTCACCAAAGTGGCATTGTGCGTTTCTTTGGCATATGCATTTCTAAGGATAATAGAGTATACATTCAAAACAACAATATTCTCTTTTATTAATTTATAATTGAATTTTACTGATGGCCAGTCAAACAAAAGATCTAAAACAAAGATTGGAAACAATTTTTAAATATTTTTATTTGCAGAAAGAGGTATGTACAAGGATTAAGACTAGATATAATGAACTGGAGACTAAAGGTTTCAACTGAACAAACTCATTTATACAAATAGCTTTAGCCTTAATAACACACAGATCTTACACCAATACATGAACATCGAATGCATTAACAGTATTCCACAAATAGAATGACTGAAACACGACCTGTCGCTTTAACTAGACAACTCCTGTAACACACATTTATAAAATACTGGAACAATAAATTCAAAGAATGTAAACAATCACAGAAAAATTCCAAACGTTTTACAATGTTTTTCAAGCGATTTGAACATAAATTTGCTGTTGATATTAAAATAAGATTTTACATATCCTATTTTCTCTTAGATTGATTAACTGATCACAAAGTACCCAAAACATCAAAATTTTGCTATATAATCTGTACTAAGTAGAAAGCATCATTACCATCATGGATTATCTTTAAAACCTACTTACAAAACAGGGTACTCTTCCAAAACATTTATTGATTGGGCAGGTTGTCTGTTAAGTATTGCAAGTCCAAAAAAATTCAGAAAATGGATTAATACCATTTTTCTGTTACTAGGCAGCAATCAGGCCCGTAGGTAAGGGGGTAATAAATTGTCCAATAATGAGTTATGTCAATATGGTGATTTGGTTAAAGTATTTAATTAATCAGGTTTATTTTAGTTGTAATGTATTTATTGCGAAAGCCTAAGTACAAGCAAGTAGCGCACAAAAGAGGCAATCGGCGCAATGCATCTTGGGATACTGATAACAGGTTGCAGACAGCTGACTGATAGTGATTCCGAAACATGGAGGACACGTACAGACGGCTCACCATATCTCAAGCAAGTTCAAAATCGTTATGCTCTCTCCGGTTCTTCACTAGAGGTAAAGCTGTGGGTTCGAAAATACTGTTGGCTAAATATCACTCAGTTGGCGCACTCTACATTATAGCCAAGACGATTTGCAAACTTTATCTCGGTACTCTGTTTTTGGAGTTGAACCACTCGGCAACTAACCCACCCAATCGTGGGGAGATTTAATAACTTTTCATAATAAATTTAAGGAAAAATTACAAATTACATTATAACAACTTAGTATTAGTGCAAGTGCTTATAAACTATACAAGTATGCAAAATAAGTATATTAATGATCAAAAATAAATGTTCTTTAAAAAATATTTTTGGCACATATCTATGATCATATCTACATGATCCTATCTTCATGCAGTTGTGTCATTTAAAACAAACATGCAATTATTAATTACATTGGGATTTATAGACATAAAAGCTACACTTCTATTACAAATAGTGACAAACATAGAATACAAGAGACACATGTGAGCAAATATGGTGTGATCGTATTTCATATACTTTTTCTGTGACAGAGAGAATTCGTTGCAAATATTATTATGAAAATGCAATTAAAAGCAATATTATTTATATTCCACTGTATTTTATGTATAAAAACATTAGTCATTGAAAAATATTATTCATTATTATAAAAAGCAGAAAAATGTAAAAGGGCAGTGATAATGCTTAGGCCATATTGGTTTCAGGAACGTCTAACTTTATAAGTTATAGTTTTTTATTGGTGATGAATAATCATATGGAAAAATTAAATAAAAAGTTACTCAACAAAGATTAAGATTTCTTGAATACTTAATGCATTATTTTAAATTAATTCTGAAGTATATTCTATATTAATGGCCAATAAGAATGCAACTTGTGAAAAATAACTTACAAATGTTTTCTATTAGTCTATAAAATTTAAAGTTTAGCTAAATAATGAAAATCTATTTAAAGTTATTAAGTAGGCATTGATGAACAATAGTTAATTTATGTGCATTTTGTTTCGCCTAAATTTTTTTTTTTATAAAAAGAAAAATCTGTAAATTTTACAAGTTTCTTTCAAAGACTAATTCTTAAAAATAAATTATTTAAAATTAGAAAGTAATTGTTGGCAAACATATCTGTAATTTAACACTTCATTGTTAGAAAATATTACTTCAAAAGTCATACCAGGTATTAAATCAACAGTAATTATGTTAAATATCTTGTTATAGTTTCTATTAGCCTTATAACATGAATGAAAGTGAAGCTACAAATTTATATATGTGCCTTAAAATCGGCTGTATAAGATACTAGATCCGCAAGTAATTATTTGACTTACATTATATTGAGTATCAAGCATAAATTATTGCATTGTTATCCCAAAGTGGGATGAAGAGTATATTAATTTCTTTTATAAAAGTTTAACACACTAACTATCAACATGTTTTGTGCCATTAACTTTATTAGGAAACAAACTATCAAAATAAGTTTAAAACGTTTGTCTGTACCTTAGTACAAAGTTAAAATATCCTTTTTTAAAAAAAAAGAAAGAAAATATACAAGTTTGAATTCGTAAAAAAGTAAAACATTATAAAATACACACATTTTGAAAGTTGCTATAAAAAAACATTTTATTCCACATGGAATAAAACTAAAATATATCCTTAAAATATTTGTGTTAATAAATTGAAATAAACAAGTGTCGCAAGAGTATGCGATAAACAATAAAATAAGTTAAATGAGTTCTTTGGTATTTAGCATTTTCATTTAATTAAATAAGGAAATATTTCAATTACTGATTTACTAAGTCAAAACTATAGCTTAATGTAATTAAACTTAATCCATGTAGATTTAATTAATGAAGTGTGTTAAACATATCTTCTTTTAGAAAAAAGAATAAATACAAGCTTTTAAACATAAAACTTGTTTATAAATATATGAAAACTTAATACAATTACAACAACAAAAAATTGCAACTTTTATACAGATAAGTTTAATTCATTGACATAAAAATGCAGATTTTACTAAATAAACTAGAATAAGCTCGAAGATGTTTCTGAAAGTATATATATGTACTTTGATTTTCATAAATATAGTGTTACACTTTGGAAAATATCAAAGTAAAATAAGGAAGAAATTCAACTGAGCATACTTCTTTTTTTTTACTTCATGCACATTATACATGGGTGAAAGTTGATGAAAATCGCAAGACAAAAATTCAAAATTCGAGTTATATTTACAAACACCCATTTTTTAATCAGAAAAGGCGGTATTAGCATAAAAAGCTTTTGATGTGTCTCAATGTTTTAGAAATAAAATTAATTAGTTTTTTTAACAGTTACTATACTTTTTTACTGATTGCTTAAAATGTTAGTTAATAGTTAAAGAATGAAAATATGCCATATTCATTATCATACCTATTCAAAAGTTCAAATTAAAAATTATTACAAGATAGCTAGTTTAACTTTAGTTAAAATTCCATGTGTATGACCAATAAGATTTCTTCACTTAAAAAGGCTTCTACTAAGGCTCTTTGTATAGTAACCGTAATTTCAATTTGATTGGTCAGTGGTGAAAAATATTAATTCTTAATTGTGTGAAATCAAACATTTTATTGTGTAGTTGGGTCATTTTCCTTTTATTGGCGTTGACCAATTATCAACCATATAAAGCATTAATTATATATATTTGGTCCGTAGTGGAGAAAAATCAAAAAGATGGAAATCTGTCTTAGGAAAGAAAGCTTTCACCCCTGCATTATATAAATCATTGTTTTGGATTTAACAAAAGCCATATAAATAATGCTTTTACATTCAGCATTCTGAATAAATACAAATGTTAAACACAAAAGAAAATTTTTGGGTATCTCGCACACAAATAAATTTTTTAGGTTTACTAGAAACTATGTACCATTTAAGTAGAAAACGAGTTATAAAAATAATAACTAAAAATTGTATTCAATTATTAAATTTAAAAAAAATGATGCTGAAAAAAATTCTAGGTTTAAATAATACTTTTTTTTCCTTTCTATTATTAATAAGAGCTTAAATTCTAGTTTTGAAACAAATTTTTCAAAATTAAAAAATAAATAAGTAATTGTGATTTTTAAAGAGTTTATCAGCAAAAAAAAAAAAAAAAAAAAAACTATATAAACACAAAAACGCGATTTGGAAGCAGAAAATGAGTCTGTAAGTGGAAATGGACCTTCATAAATATGAAACAAATAATAAAGAATTTCAGAAATTGTACAATGAAATAATACATTCCAATTTAAGAACAACTAGTCTAAAGAAAATATTTGTTATTGAGCAAATATTCACAAAATTCCAGACAAGATTAAAAAAATCTGTAGTGTTAAAATATATATATATGTAAACATTATTATTGCTCTCATACAAAAAGAAGGAAAGCAAAACATAGAATATACACTTTTTATAATACTGATTTTAATACTGGTTTATCAACATTTATATATCCATAAGTAAAGATTAAGCCATAATAATTGAGAGGAAAACAATCAACATCTTATTAACAATAAAAAATATATGCGACATAGCAGAGTAATTAAATAAAAAAAAAATTTCAGTTAAATGAGAAAGCTTAACATTTTATGTTGACATACATACAGCTAACAGCCTTTTATTTAAATTTTGTAAAATTTGATTTAATCAAACTATTATGCATTGTGATTATCCATAATTTTAAATTGTGCAGTTACTTTTTTTGATTTTTCATTGGTGTTCATCAACTATTTTGTATTTTCAAGTAACCACAAATTCAATACAACTTTTTAATTTTTTTTGTAGATTTACTATTTGTTTAATTTTTGTATCTCTGTTTTAGGCCACATTTCTTTAAATTAAATTTTTATGTATTTCAATGCAAGCTAAATCCATCCCTTTATTGCAGTAACTTACTATATTTTCATACAAAATACCATTGGCCTCGACAACATATGTTTGTAACATATTAAAAATGTTTACACAGTTACTTCCATTACTATATTCAAAAGTGAGATCATACAAACTTCTTAAGAAATTCTACTGCTACCTATTCATTTCTCATGCATCTAGCCAAAAAAGTTTATACAAAATAATTTACAAAAAGATTTTTATGCCAATTGCCTAAAATGCACAGAACAATGTTACTGCTTCTACAGGAGATCAAGTTCATGTAAATTGAAACTTTTAGAAAATATTTACAGCATTATAGTTAAATAGTGCAATGCTATGCATTTTATAACAGCAGTATTAAATTATTAAAATGCTTGCTGTATCGATGAATATAACTAAGAAATAAATAATGATCTCTTTTAATAATTCAATGTAAAAGTACCAATTTTAGAAGTTTAAACAGACAATCGTAGCTCGATACACATTATATTAAATGTTTTTTTAAATAGGCAATATAATCTCAAATTTCATATTTCACCGGTACTGTAGAAATGTAGAGAATCTCTTACAAATTGCAGTAAACATTTTACACATCCAAACAGAACACAGTGTCTTTTCATTAAGAGAGAAAAAAATGCATAATTTAAAGCATGTTTTCAAAGATAATAATGGGCAAAATACAAAATGACCATAACATTTTCTAAAATATTGATATGAAAATTCCTTTCTGAATAGATATTATTTATGAAATGGGGAATGTTTAACAACTTCCATTAAAAAAAAAAAAGATATATAAAAAAAAAATTAAAACAAATGTATCCCAAATTAGAAACTTTAAAATATTTTCCATCAGAAACATTTTGTTTGAAAAATCCTGAAACAACCATACAGGCTAAATAATACGGAAGGGTCAACAAAAAAGTCCTGAAACAAGTGTTTGAAAAGGAGAATGTTAATGTTTTATTAATAAATAAATTATTTTTAGTATAGCATTCCTTGAAATTCAATGTTCCCGGATATATATTTCTAATCAATACATCCTCTTCAATATAATTGAAAACTGTTATATTAAATAAAATAAAACTGCTCAAGACGACTTCCAACAAATGCAGATATTTCTTTTTTCTAGAAGCATAAACTAATTATCACTGAATTCAAGCCTGTAAAATATGGAATATTCATTTCTTCAATACTATGTGTTATGTTCTTGAACATGTTAGCATTAAAATTCATGGTTTTTTAAAAACAAGGGAAGTTTTATATCGTATCATCCAGGAACATATAATAAACATAAACAAATCATTGCAATATTTAGCAAAGAATATGCTGTATTTAATGCAACATAATATATATTTTCTCTGGATACAAATTTTTAAATGTTTTAATTTAAATTATTTTTAAAAAGTGGATACAGTAAATAAAAATGCTTTAAACAAAGTATTAATAAAAATGAACAAGGTATTTTTGTTAATGGTAAATGTCGCTGATTAACATTATTTTAATATACAGGAGCAATTCGTTAAATTAATTTTAAGTATTTTTAAAACAACTTTAATCTCTTGCTTTCCAGGGATTATTAGTAAGAAATAAAAATACTTTATTTGGAGTAGTTTTATTAAATTTAACTATAGTACTGACTAAGTCAGATTGCTGCAGTTTTAAACATGAAAATGTAATAAAATATGTAAATGTTCCCTTTAAGTATCAAATGGAATAAAATTTCTGAAAAGAATAAAAAAAGACATTTGTCATGTAAAAATACAAAAAGCACCAAAAATACATATTTATACAAATAAGGTAGTTCAGTTATACACTTTATCACCAAGAAATTAAAAGAATCAAAGATTATTTTTTTCATCACAGAAAATTCAGTTAAAAATAACAATAGGAATGATTATAGAAATATTCAGCAGTAAAAAAGACATTTCAAAGAGCACATAACGTAAAAAATATAAGACAAATTAGAGAACTATCTTTCAACATATATATTAACTACACAGTGGATTAAAAAATATATTCTTAATAATAAAAACAATAAAAATGCACTATGCATTTGGTATTTCTTAAATACATAAAAACTTGAAATCTTTGTAAATAGAGTATTTAATACCAAACAAATACTATTTTGACTGCAATGCTGACTATGACTAAGACTTCAGCTCTGTCTCAGACTAGTAAGCTCTTAATGTGTCGAGGTGTCCCTTCATCATTTAAATGCTTGGTGGTGTACCTAAAATATAATTAATTTTCAGAAATATAATGAAATATTTATAAAATAAAAGCTTGCTAGATCAAAAGTTTTGAGTTTGTGAGATAAGCTACGAAGTTCAGAGGATGGAAATTAGAGAACTAATCCTTCTAATCCTAAATTTCCGATTTATATTGTGGGGCTACTTTTCAATTTAAAAATAAGTTTATTTTAATATTATTATTTTCATTGCAAAAAATTGCTTAAGGGCCATTTCACGATATTTGTCCCATCTATAACTTTTTATTATTATTTTATTATATGTTAACGTAAAATTTACCTTATATTTAAAAAAAAACTAAACTGAAAACTATTATTTTTGTAATATTGATCCCTTTTACGGCTAATACATGCAGCAAATCCTAAGAAGTATGAAGGAAAAAAGAGAATTCCCAGGACTAATGACAAATCATATTTTCAGAACACTGACACCTTAGAAAGCTTTTTTAAAAATTGAAAAAATAGTTTTTTTTATAGAATTTTATAGGTAAAAGCATTTCGTGACATGTTATGTCATCCATTAGATGAATGTCATTTTCGAAAGGGTATTTTTCCTTCTACTAACAAAGAGCAAAAGAAACAATAGTTTTAATTAAACTAATTATAATTTTTTTTTTAATTATTGAAATTTGTAACTCTAAAAATTGAAAATTAAATACAAAGCTGGCATTTATAGATTTTTTTTCAGAGGACACATTTTCCTCAGATATGTAAAGATTTTATTTCATTACGAAACTATATAGCTTTTCAAACACACATTAGTCTTGGTGAGTTTAGTTATTTTGGCGATCAAAAGTTTGAAATTTAAATCCCACTCTTTTAACCATTATCCATGAATTAAGCATAATGTTATTTAACATGGGGTGTTATTTAATTAAATATTTTGAAATATTCAAGAACCTACACAGTAAAAATTTTGCACGAGAATGTTTGCAAAATTCCCATTAAAAAAAATGTGGAACTTTAAAAAATAATGCTGATGGAAAATGTAGAGCAACATATACTTTAAGGAAGTATATAATTTAAGTGGTTGTTCAGTAAGTGCTTCCTTTGGAAGATAGCTTGAAATTATTCATTTTAAAAACCGATAAATTATTGATATTCGAAGAAAAATGGAGTATATATTTTGCCATTGAGAACAAAAAGTGCATTTTTTTAAACTTTTCATATATGACCTTCTGAAAGGCATGATATTTCAAGGAAAAGAATTGTTTATGAGAGAATCTTCGCATGGGCACACTAGTGTTATAAAATAACAAAAAAGTTGCAGAGGGGACATCTAATGTGGAATGGCCTTTAAGGTTATATTCTTAAGGTGTACGTACACACTATAAAAAACGAAAATTGGCCAAAAATTCCAAAATATTTTTTTGGTTCTATAGTATTCCCCAATTCAGTATCTTTCAGATGATACCAAGATTGAATAAATATTCCAAAAACTTTTTTATTTAAAAAGAGTTATTCTATTGCCGCGCTTGCAATGACATTATGTTTTGAAAACTTTACACTTGATTTCTGAAGAACTGTATTTTGAACATATGTCCCTTCATTCGAAACATGATAACTCAAGTTTACTTAAACATTTTGAGAAAATTATTTTTTCTTTTAAATTTATATTAGATGTAAGATGTTATGACCCTCCATCAAAACGATTCGTTCAAAAAATAATTTTTAATAGAATTTTAAAGTTGAAAATTTGAATAAAAAAGTGTTTTTTTAGGGACTGTCGAGGTAAAAAATTATTTTAAAAAAAACTTTAAATGCTATAATCTTTTTGGAGGGTCATAACATTAAGAAAGATACTGCGAGTAATTTCCAACAAAAATTATGCTTCTAGATTAATTACAACTTGCGCAATCACGTTTGAAAAAACATGCTAATTAACATATAAAATGCTAATTAAGTAATTAGTATTTTATTTTATTCAGGATTTTTTAAAATGATTCATCACTATTCTTAAGATGTTTTCCTACACGAAAACACTAGATTTTTAAATTCATAAATAAAAAAAAAATGTTCAAGTGTATACATACACCTTAAGTTAAAAACAACAAAATAAATTTTCTAGAAGTTTTAAGTTTATTTATGCCTTATATAAAGTTTATATAAATGGCTTAGATCAGATGTGTAGATCAGACACACATTTAACATATCTGTGCATACGGACATTGATATACAAAACCACATTTTAATAAACAGGCTTAACTTAAATGTACTAAAAAACAGCAAAATTTATCTGATAAAAAGTTAAATATTGAATTGGAATATTAAAGTTGCTCACACAATAAACATAACTAATAGTTAAAAAAAAAACTATTTTATAAGCCTTGTATAAAGTGAAAATCAATTTTTCTATTCACATCAGGACTGAGGTTGATTGTTTATTCATCGTCGAAAAATATAAAAAATATTTTAGTTGAATATGACATCAAACTTCATCCAGTGTCATATTTGTTAAATTTAATATTCAAAAATAATTTGTTTTAATAACTTATTTGAGAAATTAAACTAGTTGAATAGATCTTCAACAAAAAATGTTTTGCTTTAAAAACTATTTTCACAGTTTTTATGGCTTTTGTGTAAGTCAGTCAAATAACAATTCATTATTGTGATTGAATTAATAAATACACAAGAATTTCTAGAATTAAATAATTTAGCTAACATAATATCACAAAACAATTTTGTTAGGCAGAAAATAAAACCACAATGTTATTTTTGTAAGATGTTTCGGTAAGTGATTAGTGTTACAAATGGTGAAAAACCAAATTCCTTTCTAAAACAAACAAAGCTGTAGAATTAACATTTGCAAAAATAACTATCATATTTAATGGATGTTGCCAATTGAGAAAATGAGTTGTAATAAAAGAACTATTATTAAGATACTTTAATTTCTTAGACAAAAAGAAATCATAAGCAAAAATGAAGGATGTGCTTTATTGTAAACATATTATTTATTTATGTTTGTAAATTTTAGTAAATGTTTTTAAATAAGCCTCTTTAGCTATTTAGAAGAAAAAATCAGTTATTCATGATTTTTCAATTGACTTGTGTAGCAATCAATTAAATATGATGTTTCGCAAAACAATTCCAAAGTCACAAACTTCATTAAATATATTATTATTTTTGGAAACAAATATCAGACATAAAAAAAATAAGCATTAGGTAGTTTAATTCATATATAGTGAATTAAATTTTTTTTAATAAACAATCTTTAATAAATACTTTAACCTTCTAAGCGTTTTGAATGTCTATAGACGTTCACGGATCTTTAGTTTTTCAAGCCATGTACATGAACTTAAAATTAATTTTATTCATGAAAGAATTAATTTTATTCATGAATTATCATATTCATTCTTCTATTAAAATTTAAAATTATATAAATAAATTACATATATTGGAAATATAAAGTAAACTTTATTGCTGAGAATACAACTTTACAATTTGGCAAGGTTAAAAGGTTATATTTATACATATTAAAGAGGAAAGAAAAGTTGCAAATCAGAGTGAATAATAATAAGTTAAATGTCTAATAATAGTTAAATTTGACAGTTATAAGTACCTTAATGCATTAAGGAGACCTTCAACAACATTGGTAGGTTGATCTTTCAATACTTTGATGCAACCTTTCACCTAAAATAACACAAATTATAACTTACATTTTATATAAAAATATTTTATGAAATAGTAATTTCCAAAGACCAATTACTCAAATAATGACTGCCTTTAACACACATTCAGATTGAGCACCAAATTGGGATTAGGGTAAAAATGAGCTGCATGGTTTTTTTTTAAGTAGCACCCTTGGGAACTTTATGATTTAAGAATCCGGATTATTGCAGTTCTAATATACTATCTAACTTAAATATTTTGCCATGCTATCAAATTTATTTAGTACTTTTGTAATTAATGAATAAGTTTTAATTAATTACTTTTGCTAAATAATGTATAAGGAAAATCACAAATCATGGTTAGCTGTTGCGTCCTCTATGTTTTTACAATAAATAAATAATTCAATAATTTGTATAAAATACTAGATCACAAAATTATATAATTTCATATAATTAAAAATTTTATACTGAATAAATAGAAAGAGTAAAGCAACTGAAAATAGTCTGAAGTTGATAGGGCTTGATTTTCATTCATTGACAATTGTTTGCATTTCTAACTTCAGTATTAACTTTTATTTATTTACTAACTTTTATTTACTTACTAACTTTTATGCACTTCGCATTTACACTCACAACAAAAAAAATTTAGGTAATAAATGTTAATTTATAAAGTCAAGATTGCTAGTAGTTTAGAATTTTATGTTTAACAACTCTTAAAATTAAATTTTATTTACAGAGATAGACTCGATAACATTTAACATCCCAATATAATTTTTAACTTTTTATTTCCCTACGAAAACAATACTAGTTTCCAAAAGCTTCTAAATACTCATAGGGTTAACAATGAACTTCAGAAAATAAAGAATATATAATTACATCTATATGAGCACTCCGAGTAAAAGCTCCAACCGGATGTACGTGATCGTATAGAATAATTAATCCCACCATGACTCGAAGAATGAAGAGAATCGTATCTTCTCTGTGGAATCTCGAGCAAAATTCTCTATAAAATCAATTGTAAATATGATCGTCAACTTTTGTAAATCTAATTTTACCATTTCAGAATTATAATAAATAACAAGAATAATTTATTTGTGAATTGTTAGCAAATTTACACTTTAATAATACAGTTAAAACTTATCAATAAGAAAGGGACAGAAAGAGTGATTTTTTGTGCGTTAACTTTAATAATTAAATGTAGTTATGTCTTTGTATATATGTGGGTACCAATAAAAGTTGTTCCTAGCCTGAGAAATTTTATAAGAATTCAAGTAAATGAAACAAAAAGCAGTATATATGACCGTACTAATTTATTAAATTTTCTAATATTTTTTTTTTGATAAAAGCTATTATAACTTTTGAATTTATTCATTAAAAACATAATCTTTTGAAAACGCGTCCACCTTCTTGAAATTAATTTAAGTACATTAAAATGCCACACAGAGTTCTTTATATTATCTTATAATAGCATGATGCAAATACACGCGTGAGTTTTTAATGTGGCTTATTTTTCCAAGTTTATAAATGTAAATAACAATAAAATGAAAAAATAATAATAATAGTTTATGAATACTGTAACTTTAAGTTGTATTTATGATAAAATTCATTTTTAAGTTGCTAAAAGCACATTAAACAGCCATAGTGCTTTTTTTATAGTGCTATTTGAGATTAAATTTTTTTTTAATTAGAATTGAAAAGTCTCTATATAAGAATACTTCTGCATGGTTACAGCAGCAGTAATCTTAGTAATACAAGTTTAAAAGTAGAGACATAAGTCGCCTTTTCTAATACCCTACCAAAAAATACTCTTATTTACTTACGGATTTTCGATCATTCTTTGGCATACTTTGGCCATAGTACCAAGAGTTTCTGTGGTGTTCTCAATGGGCAAATCTTTATTCTCAGAAACAAATCGTGTGGTGGCATCACTCAGAACTTTCAACATGGGAGTTGCATGGGCATAGAATAAAGACATACGGTTGGCCAACTCATTTGGAACTTCCAGTTCATCATCAGATGGATCCTAAATACAAATATTTCAAATAAAATAGCATTTTAATAAAAAAAATTTAGACAAAATATTACTCAACTCATATTACAAGTGTACATTAAAGCATATTACAAACATATGTGGCTTTTCTTAACGTATCAATGTTAACGTTTACATAAAGATGTCTTAATGCACAGTTACGGTATGAGACATTTCGCTAATTATTCAGGACATTCATTCAAAAGATTGCATTATAGGGGATGTTGGGTTGACTGTGTTTCAATATATCTACTATATACAGCTACCACCATTAAAGTACTAAATAAATTACAATTTGGTAATTCAAATGAGCTCATAACCTCAAATTGAAAAAAATGCACAAAAAGGACTTGGTATTATTCCTATATAGTGATCAAGGCAGGTAATCGCAAACTGACAAATTCAATTTACATTAACCATACAAATGGAATGGAATCGTTAGAGTGTGTTTTTCTAAAATCAAGTGTCAAATAAACTCTGCCACTACTTTATGGATCCCATATAATTTGTGTTTGACCTTGTGAGTGTCAAGAACAGTACATTTCAACAAGTGTCACTCAGTTTTCTCACCAACACCCATAATTTTTAGATTAACAAATATATACCCTTTTTTGTAATATTTAAAATATATAATATTTTGTGACATACTTAACTCTTCAAAATTATAGATTAAATTAAAAAAATGTAAATATAAGAAATATTCCTTAAATAACTTTCCAGCACAAACAGCTGTATAATTTTGATATTTCTGTCATAGTTTAGGGCACTAAGACTTTGTGGTGGTGAGTTACCAGTCACAATATAAAGAAAGACTTGAACCAGCAATGCTAATTTATTACCAGTTTTTCTCAGGTTGTGCAACAATTTCACTTAGTCCTTACAAATACCGAGCCTTCAAGTAATTTAGTTCGATTAATTTCTTGTCAAATTGTTGTTTGATTACTTTAGGTTAAGTTAACAAGTTTAATGTTGTAATAAAATCTGTACTTTTACCTATGTGTAGGGACGATAATGGACTAAAAGCCATAAAGTGGAAACTGTCAGAACTTCAAATAAAATTTTTGCAATTAAATTGAAATAGTTGGATGAAAGTTGAGTAAGCAAACACTGGCAAAAATGTACAAAATTATGTTTCCTTATTTGTCACTCGTATATTATTTTGCCTGTTGTTTTTTTAAAAATATGTTCTTAATTTTTTTTTCATTTAGTTCAGATTATTGTACGCAAATGTAAAATATAAAAGAAAATTAAACTTACTTGGTTGGCTAAACGCAATCTATTTACAGTTCTTCTATAATAGCTAAAGTCATTTTGGATAGCCGGATTTGTCATCTGAAAAATAATAAGTAATTAGAAACAATTATAACTTGCAAATATACATATGTTTTTATTTATTCATGTTGTTTTATTTAGTAATAGTTTGATCATACTTCTGAAATTATTTAAACTTTGAACAAGATTATTAAAAAAATAGAAGAAAAGACATTTAATTCAAGTGAGCTCTTACTAAAAATATCCCACTATGAATAATTTAGTTATGGGAATTCAATAGCAAATTAAAATATATAGCACAGAAAGTATGAAATCTAATAATGTAGAAATTTCAGGATGAAAACAAACAAAATACAAATACTATTTAAAAACATGTTTCAGATGATTAGATAAAAAACATACTTTATGAACCGCTCTAAAGGAAAAAATCAAATTTGGATAGCAATTTTAAAAAACACAATAGTACATTTTGTACATAAATACAATATTTTTAAGCATAATTTTTCATATTCACACTTGAATGTCTACATCAAATAACATACTTTCAAGTCATCAAATGTTAAGACAAAGTCCAATATTTCTGCAAACTGCTTCACAATAGCCTGCTGCATTTTAAGATGTTCTGTTGGTGTGAGTGGGCCAGAGCTGAGTTCCCATAAAATACGAGGAACAATAGCATCTGAAATAAAAAAGGCTAAAATTTAATTTCTTTGAATTAACCATTATTATAGTTAAATCATAAATTATATAGTTAAAGTATGAATACTAGCAATGAAATATTTTATCTTCACTTTTCTTTGTACATTTTAACAACTAAAGCATTTAACAAGCAAATATATGTTATCTATTCAAACTCTCATTCGACAATGTGACAAGTGATGTAACAGTTGCTGATGGACCACTTTTTGTTGCTACATAAGTATAAAACAGTTTATGAGAAATGTCTCATTATAGATTGCAGATTTATTTTTTTATATAATTTTGGATGTTCTGTTTTTTTTAATTTTTGATAAGAACTGATTGAGTACAAAACGCTTATAAAAACAAAAAAATTGAACAATTCTAGTTTAAATGTCTTAAATATGAATTATAGAAAAAAAAATGTTTTTCACATTTACCTCTCTTAACAAGGACTCAATAGCATACAGCAATTAACTACTGAGAACTGTTAAGGACTAAAGAAATTAATAACTTCACAAATTTTGTATGTCAAAACAGAACATTCAGCAGTGGGTGTAGAAGCAACACATACTTTTATGCTCAAATCCATTTATACAATAAATGTAGTAACTTTATGAAAAAACGGTTATATTGATATGATTATGAATAAAAAAAATTAGAAAAAAATGGTAAGCAATAATTTACTTTACTACAAAATGCAGAAATATTCATACATACAACTCACACAGCAACAGAATGCACAGACACACTTAACAAACCTTGAATGCACAGACACACTTAACAAACCTTGAATGCATTGTTGATTATATTAACATTTTATAAAAACATGTCAGTGCTGTACAATCAATATGAGTAACTAAACTGTTTCGTAATATTTACAAAAGCAATAATAAATATGATGTATAACAAATGGTCCAAGAAATTAATAAAGGAACAATGAATTACAAAATTGACATTTACCTAACTTTTGTGAAAATTCATAAAATTCTCTGAGTTTGAGAACTAAAGGTATCACAGCTTCCCAAGCTCTCAGTTGAAGTTCTTCATTGTGAGGCTTTGCTATGGCCTGAAAAGAAGAATTTCAAAGATTATATATATAAAAAAAAACGATACTAATTTAAAAACAAAGAAAATTTAAAGCAATTAGTCTACATTTTAAACTAATCATTATATAAAGGTAGGGTAAAAAAAAATTAGACAATGAATTTAATTGCAACATTTCACAGTAAAACATACAATTGCAATTGTGAAACAAGTTAAAAATTAGTGAATTATGGAAAAGCAACCAAAACTAGTTCGACTTTTACACACTGCATATTGCTTGTTAATATTAATTAAAAAACGAGAGTGCATTTCCTGAATGGGCAACCACTCTTTTGTTTACCCTACATGTGACAGCTTTAATAATCTTACATGGTACTTGGTTTCATTAAGGCAATGGTTTTTATTAAATGCACTTATAAACAACAAAACTATTTTTCGTTAAATTTATTTTTAAATAGACCAATTAAAATGTTTAAAACTTAAAGAAAAGCATGAAATACTTTTATTTTCAGTCAGTTACAATCAGTCTCACATTGAAAAATCTGTATGTATGCAAAATCTTTGTATTTAACAGTTGAAAAGGAATCGGTATACTTTATCACAACGACAAATTTGCATAAATTTGTCTGTTAAACATTAAAAAACTCAACATTATTTGTGAAAAATAACTTTTTTACAAAAGTGTTCACTAATTGTTTAATTTTACTAAATTTGATACATTTTAAATCAAAACTCACCTTATAAATGTAAATGCATGCAACGCAACACACAAAAAACCCAATGGGACTTTTAAACTAAAAGATTATGGGGAAAAAAAATGTAACATATATTTTTTTTGACATTTTTATACTGCTTGGCGACCTTTTGGTTAACAAACTAGCAATTTTTTGCATACAGAATGATTCTTGAAAATCACACAATTTTATATTGTAACTTATTGCATTAGAAATTAATGAACTAATTAGGAATTGAAATAGTGGACATTATAAAAGTAGGGTCACATATCGAGGAGTTTTTGCAAGGAGGATATACTATAGTAAGTCCATTAATTGTATATAGACAATTTTGAAAAGTGAGATAGGTACGATATGCACATTTCACTACCCAAGAAATTAAATATTTAACAGATTTAAAATTGTGAATAAACAAAATTTGAACCTCTCGAATTGCAATTCCAGCTCCTTGATATAGTTGAAGATCAATTAAAATTCTTTTAGAGTGTTGCAGAACATCATGGACAACTCTGTAGGTTTCTTCTTCCATTTGTGTCGGGTGAGCATCTATATATCAATCACAAAACAATGTGTAAACAGATATACTAGTGTCATAAGACATATATTTAATTTTCATTGCAGTGGAAGCATAATAGAACTAGTATCTAGTTTTATAATCGCATGAAACTAAAAAACTTTTTACAGGGATTAAATTTAATTACATTTCAGACAACACCTCCCATTTTAAGAAATCGAAATCTCAATGAGTTTACAATAGCTCCAGCAGTGCCATTATACAATTTTTTTTTTTGGGGGGGGGGGGGAATTGAAACAAGAAATTTCTCAAGTTAACAATTCAAAATTCTCAACTATTTGAAATTCCCAACTCAATACAGTGCTGAAAATTCCCAGTTCCAACTTATCAACATTTTTCATTATATATATTAGGTAATATTAAACAGTTCCCTTACAAACATTGATTTGTTGCACTCATATTTCAATGCAGTGTCCATTTTGGAGACTAATTTAAATGTAATCATATAAGTTGGGCAATTTCCAACACCCAAACTACCCCCAGTGCGACGGGTCTGAGCTCCAGTGACAAAAACCTTGGGCAATCTCACTGTCCTAGGTAAATGTTAACTTGTTGTTTTCTCTGAAACTTCTCTCTGACTTTTTAAAACTTGGCATCAACATGTTTTATTGCATGTTCTGCAAAAGTTTTACCTGTGTATTATAATGTTCAAAATAAGATAGTTTACATAAAAAAAGACTTATGAATGTATAATTTTTTTTAGATAGCATTAAATGTATTTTCTATCAAACTACAAACTTTTATGTCGACATTCAATGGAATAGTCATACTCTGATGATTCTTGCATTCTTTTTTTTTTTGTCTTAGCGTCAAGATTTGGAATTTCAAATGAAAAGGAGGTTTTATAATTCTGCTCCAATACAACAACCATGCACATATTGGTTTACAGTGGAGATACTGAATTTTTATGCTAGCACAGAAACATAAAAAAAAAAAAATGGAGATTTTATAACAACATCCATCTTGTTGGCTGTCCTTATATCATCTGATTTTTGAAGAATGCTATTTTGGGCCCTGCTAAGTTCCTGAGCCACCTATACATAAATTATTATACCTGTATTGGGATACATACCTCTACATCTATTGGTTGGTTCAAAAACTCGCCAAACATTGCCTTTTTCAAAAACTAGTAAGTTGTCCTATTTGGCCGTAATATTTTTTTAGAATAGGCAGATGAAGGTCACTGATACCTTTACATTTGTTTCCATGTTGACTCAGTGTTAGGACTGGGAAGTGCCTATTTTTACTTTAAGGGTAACATTCTAGGCCTTCGAAGCAATGTAGACCTAACAAACTCACTTTTACTTGCCCCCTAATGACCAAGCTCAATTGTTCTGGTATTTTTCAAACGTCCCCTCCTGAACTCGGCAGATATTTTCTTAGGTTTATTTGTGTCAATACCATAGTAAGAAATTGAAATTTGCTATTTAAGAAACAAAATCTTTTGCAGTGGAATTTTTTTATACTTTTAAATGCTAGTTTTAGTCATTTTATTACTAATTTTTAATACAAATATTTTATTAGTCTAAAAATGTATTTTTGTGAAAAATAAATATTGTGATCCTTTTACTTGAAGCTTAGAAATAATTTATTTTCATTTCTACATCCTTTTAGTGCATACTTTTATACCCTACTGATGGATAAGCAAAATTTCGAATATTTAGGTTTGTTTTTACTGTAGGACAGATTAAATTATATTTCCTACACGTTCTTTTTTTTACAAAAATATATTTTTATTATATCAGTAGAGAATGTTTTCAAAATTCCTCCTAATGCTTTAAATTAGAAAATTATTTAAAAAAAAAAAAGATTTTTTATCAAATTTTATATTATGTGTACTGCTGGAAAAACTGGAGGTACTCGAACGGATATACACGTTTGTATCCGTCAGGTAGTTTAACTTAATCATTAAAATGTAATTGAAAGACCATTAAAATTGGGATGTTCGAAGTTTCTTAACATGAAAAAGGTTAATAATACTGCAAATTGCATTAAAAAGTTTAAACATACTCTCAAAGTCAACAAAGACATCATATTTTGGAGTGTCATCCCTTGAAAGTAATCTTAGAAGGTTTCCCATTCAAGCTAATGCAGTATTCTGAAAAATAAAATATGCTGAATTACATTTTTGTTAAATAAATTAAAAGTTTGATTTCATTGGTAAATTCCTAGTGTACGGTGCCTCCTTGGCGCGATTCTGAAAATTGGCAACAAAGCCTTGGGAAACAACGTGAAACGGTGAGACAAAAACAAAAAACATCATGATATCGCCAGGAACGTCATAAAATACTGTTGCCAAAATATAAAATTTATCGCCCATCAATTGTCGCCAAATCACATTTGGCGGGGGCACCGCACACTAGGAATTAACCATTTTATTAATTACAAGTTTATATTTGAACTAATATAATTAACGACAAAGCAGTTTTTCGTAAGTATAAGTAAAAACAAGGAATAAATACAACAAGAAATAACAAACAAAAGCATGTTTATTGCCAGATAATTACTCAAATCAGCTTAATTTCACAACTAGCAGTTTGTTAATATAAGGGCAATATTTTAAAGCAATTACAAATATATTTAAAAACCATATAATCTTAATAAATGTAACCCAAAACAATTGTAATTTTCAAATGTATTTTAAAAGTTTGACAACTTTAACATCAACATCAAAAGCTGTTAAATATCCAAATCATCATCTGGATCTTCCTCATCATACAGATCATTATCAAGTAAACTCTGAACAATCGCTTCATCGGAGGTTGGAGTTTTCATATATGGTAACTGAAGTTGGTTTCTTGCTTCAATCTCTTCATCCTTCAATCGCAAATTAAAAGTAAGATTTGCAGTTGGATCTGGTTGTTGCACTTGCTTCTTTTTCATTTGGAATTTGACATCAACCAACGAGGTGAACTCAAAGCTTGCAGAAATCTTGTATTCCAAGAGCAGGCACGTAACTTTTCCGCTCGCGTAATGCACTGTAGATCGGAGCTTGTTATCATCTTCCTTGGAATCAACTTGCAAAATTGTAGAGGACAGTTTGTCAATAACATCAATTTCATATGAATCATGCACTTTAGGACATACTAGTGCGACAATATGTAAATCAATGTTATTATTCAAAAGCTTGTGCAAAGTTTTGTAAACTTTGTCAACACCATTGTGAATCAATAAAGATGTTAGTGAATTAATACAAAGTACACCTTTGAAGGATAAAAAATTTTCTTCTATGGTATCCATAGACAAATGTTCATTAACCCAATCAGTAGAAGGATATACTCCGAATCCATGAATATATTCCAAATTAATCTTGTTTGCATTTATACCGCATAATAAATCTTCTTTTAAACCACCGTAATTTACTACTGCGATACTTGGCTGTTCTTTACAAAACATATTTATAACAGTTTTGAAAAGCTTCATGCCAGTCAAGTTGGTTGCCTCTTCATGGATCAAAACAAACTTGGCTTTCTCATTACCATATAACGGTTCTTTAGTAAGATACATAGCGTACTGTTGAATTTTGTAGCTATTGAATTTGCCAATTTAATTAAAAAAATAAATTACTTTCTAGTACGCCTCGCCTAGCATGCAGGTAAACAAACAGGTTTTGTCACAAATTGATATATTTCAGTCTATCAACAAAGTAAAAGTAATCACTTACAACAGAGATTTTGATGTGTGCGGAATTTATAATTCATGAATGTTTAATTTTTATGCAAAAATTATAAAAAATATTTATCCAAACAAATATTTAAACTCCACTTCCGTAAAAAGTATTGCCAATCTTGCATTCAAAACTTCCCAAAGTAGAATTTTTAGTTCGTGGTTCAAACCACAAGTTTTTTTTTAATATCTTCGCTACAAAAATATTAGAAAGTCGTTCAGGATATCCAATAAATTATAATGGCATTTATACGGGACTGGTGAACGATAAATCTGATCGGAGTCCCATGCCTTAGCGCCTATTGAGGTTATGTCGGGTGCCAACTCAGATATTGTTCTTGTTATCTGACCTTGGTTCAAAAATACGAGTGATGGTCAGATGACGAGGACAATACCTGAGCTGGTACCTGACGCAATCTCAATAGACGTCGGGACATTGCATCCCGATCATATTTATGGTTCACCAGTCCCGTATACACGCCAGTATAATTTATTGGATGTTCTGGACGACTTTCTAGTATTTTTGTAGCGAAGCTGGCAACCCTCCGATCGCAAGATCACTATTTTTTACTTTTCTTTGTCAAGTCCATCGCATGGGTTCGAACCAGCAATCTTCTGATTAGTATCTGAACGTCTTTATCCACTGAGCAACTGGGACTAGCATCGTTCCCGGGTTTTTCCTTCGAGATAGGCCTCGAATCGTCGTCAATAGCCCACTGTGAAAATCCAACCATTTGTTCTAAGAAAGACGAATATAAAAATTCATTTTTTTGTTTTAAGTTTAATATTTTCACTCAAAATATCTGCGCTAATATTTTTTTTAAATTTCCATACATTTGTCGTTTTTTAGGCTCCAAACATTCCATCACGTGAACCATCTTTCAAATTTCGAATTTCCATTGTTAGATAATTAAAATATTTAAAATTTCTTAGACAAAAATAAATTATAAGCCAAAAGTGAATGTGCTTATTGTAATCTTATTGTTTTTCGTAAATTTTAGTAAAAGTGTTTATATAAGCTTCTTCCTTAACTTAGAAAAAAAAATTAATTCTTTGTGATTTTTCAATTAATTTGTGCAGCAATCAATAAAATGTGATCTTTCACAAAACAAATCTGAAGTCCCAAATTTTATTAATTATATTATTATTATTTTTTGAAAACTAATATTATTAAAGGCATTTTAGGTAGTTATACATTAGTTTACCTTAAAAGCGTTTTAGATGTCCAAGAAACTTTAAGGTCATTCATTCCATGTGAAATCAACACAAGAAAATGCTATTTTTTTCCTGCACCGTTTCCGATTTAAGAAAAATTGGATTTTGACTGTTTTTCTTTTAATGTACTATTTCAAGTAACTATTTAGTTTAATTTTAAAAACCAATTCTTTGCAACAATTAAATAATATCAATATAATTTTAACTTGCACAATTATCGTGTTTTAAAAAGATGAATTTGAATAAAAATATGTATTGGCAATTTGAGAAATTACAAGAAAATATCGTCTGTTTGTATAGAATTTTTTTTAATTTGAAAAATATAAATAAAGAAGAATTTTGTGATACTTTTGAAACTCGTTGGAATTAAAAAAATAAGTTTTAAAAACTTTGGATATATATAAGAATAAATATCTATTCAGGAATAAACAATTTTAATTATTTTTCAATGCCTGGAGGTGAAAATACTTTAATTGATTACATTCCAAGCGTCAGGTAAAAATATTATACATTATTGGTCGGACATTGGATAATGTGTACTATGTATGTGCATTAATACTGTGTTGAAGACATTATATAGTAGTGCCTATTTTGCATGCTTAAATTTATGGATACTGAAGTCTAGATATTCAAGTTACAGATTTGTTTAGTATCAAAATAAAATATAACTTAAACTCATGAACAAGGAATATTTTAAATATACTGAAAGTGTATCAATAAGTATTCATTTGAAATAAAATATGAAAATACTATACGATAAATTCTTGACATTATTGAATTAAAAGCATTTCATAAATATAAACGGTTATTTTATTTTTAATAACTATAGTAAAGAAAAATGTTTCCTGTTAAAAATATTTTTAATGATCATAAATCAAAATTGATTTCATTGAAAAGAAAACACGAAGATGAAGATGATAAGAAGTACAAAATTTTGAAACTAATGGAAGACTGCAGATATCTTACAAAACCCTCAACATTTGATAAAGTTCTTATAAATAGCACTGTTTTTACTTTTAACAACGAATTTTCTAAAATTCTAAACAACTCTTTAAAGTATTCTTCAGGCGATTATGATAAAATCGAAACAAATATGAAATATGATATTTCAGTTATATGCAAAATGGAACAATTTTATGAACCTGATATACAAGAAACACCTTTTAATAACTTTAATATTGTTAAAAAAATTTATGAAATTGTATTTCTCAAAGATGATTCATTATTTATTGAAGATATTTTTGATGATATAAATAATCTCTTCCATGCAAATAAATATTTCTTCGAATTTATTCAACAATTTGAAAGAAAGCAATTTTATTCTATATTCAAAGATATTGCAAGAAAGATTGTTTTACTAAACTTTAAGAGAACCGATCTAATGTATAGAACCAATTCCAACTCCCAATTGAAAGACACATCAAATGATAATCCCTGTGAAGGCTTTATCTCTAATGGATTAGGGTTTAATTTAAAACATAAGGCTATATTAGATTTTATAATTTCTAGTTCAGTAGCTAGGTATTTAGGCGAAACACTGAATTTTAAAGAATTGTCTATGATAGCTGTTTTTTCGGATACTGATATTGTAATAGATATACAGGTAGTTCCTGGTGTTGGGTATTGTAACAAGCATCGTGCAATGAAGCTAAGATATGCAATCAAAAGCTTTATTAATACAGAATGTAACGCAAATATAAGCAGTTTTTCAGTTTGTTTTCAAAATGAAAATGTAAATATTTATTCCGCAGGAGTTATAAGTAATTTGTATACTCAATCCTTTGACAGTTTAGAGAGTCACATAAAATATTCCATTGAAAAGGTGTTATTTATTAAGAAAGGTAATATTTTAAAACTTCATTCGCAAACTAAACTCAATACCAATCTTTTCGATAACGTTATAAATAAGGCATCGAGCTGTATTAATGAAAGCTGTGTTTTCTGCAATGACTATAACAGCAAGTTTGAAAGGAGAGTGTCAAATAATATTGGTTCTGAAAATGCAATACTTCAAATTAAAAGGGAACTAAATATACATGAGAATAAGCTTGAAGAAAATAAATTTAATAAGCATAGAAATTTCGAGAAATTTATTTTAAATGCTAAATTTTCAAAAAATAATAGAATTTATTATAAAATTGGTAAAAGCAACGAAGAATGTACTTACGTTGAGATTAGTAATATGAATTCTGAAATCAAAACTGATTTTGTACACATCATTGATAAAATTAATCTGGACTACGAAAAAAATAATTCGACCAATTTTTCAAGAAATTTTTTGCGCTTATATAACGGTTTCAGTCAAGGAAAAATTAATTTAATAAGTGAACAGTTAGAGAGTCGACATGAAATGAGTTCGAGTATAGATTTCGAATCAAATAATGAAATAACGATTGATTACTCGTCTGACAACTCGATTGCTGATATTCACTGTTTCAATAAAGTTGAGTTTTTATTCTTCAACCAAGACAATACTATCGGCGATCAAAATAAACTTTCAAACAAGAGAATATTAAACTCATTAGAAAAATATGAAGCATTATTTTCTGACTCAATGTATATAGCACCAGAGCAAAAGGCAAAAACATTTTGTCAAGGCAAACTATCTCATTTATATGAAAATTGTGACCAAGAACTTGGTAACTTAAATTACTCTTATAAAGCAAAGTTGCCTAATGAAAATATTGCAAATATTCAATCTTTTGATAAATTGGGACCACAAAACGATGAGATAAATAACTCAACTTTATTTTCGACGAAACTAAGCTTAAAAGCCGTATTAATACCCCATAGTGTTACAGAAAAGAGTAAATTGGAAGACAGACAAATGTTAGTAAATCCAGGCAAAATTAACTATGGAATTCGAGAAAACTATTCTGATGCACCGCCACTAATTAATAACAATTTTGAAACAGACGTTGATAGTTGCGACGATACTTTAAAACTAATAGCTATTTCTAATGAAATTCACTACAAAAATGACCCCTTGTTCAGTTTAGAGATCAGGAATATACTAACAAACCAACAGAAATCTTTGAAATCCGAGCCTAAATTTAGTAAAAATGATAGTGGATTCATTCAGAATGAATCGTTTAGATCTCCACCAAAAGGACCTGTAATAGAAGTTTCATTAGTAGCTGGCTTGGACATTGACTGTAATGACCGGAAAGATGCAGCAAGTCAAACAGAAAAGTTGGTAAATACGCTGGAAAACTATGAAAAGTATTCAGATTTATCTCCTTTTATAGTGGATTGGTCTTCTATAGAGATTCAAAAATCCGTAAATAAACAAGAATACACTGCATATTTAGAAAATAACAATCTGAATGACGCATCGTATTCTTCTGAAGACAATTGCAATGAAAAAGATGCAGAAAGCAAAGTTCATTTGAAGGAAAGAAAACTGTTTTCAGCCGATACCAGCTTTACATCTGATCAAATGCTCCAGAAGATGTTTATAGAACAGGAAGTTCCAAACAAGGCATGCCATATTCAAGAACCTGAAAGAGAGCCTGAGAGGTACTGTAAGTAGTATTGCAGATTTTTTAAAGTTTTATTTTGAAACAATTTTTTTAATTGAATATTGTATGCAAATTTGTCTTTTAGATTTATATCGGGAGTTATTTGAGGTTATATTTCGTATTAAAAATTCTCTTACCAAGTTTTACTTAATTCAGACTCAGAACCTTAAAATATTTTTCAAAAACCTGGATATCCAATAATGTGTGTTATCTGTATATTACTAAAAAGGGCACTTAACAACTTTATAGTAAAATCATTTGTATGTCTTTCTCACCTATACTTCCGAAATTACACCTTAGGGAAATGAATGTTTAATTTTTCATTTCTAAGAAACTAATGACCCGATTTTGATGATATTTTGGAAAATCATTGTTTCCACATGGTAAAAGATTTTAACTTTGAGTTTTATTTTTATATCTTAATTGATTTGTAACGATAAAAAAAAATATTTTCCATAAATATTTTTCTAATTGACGTTACAAGCTCAATTTTGTTCCGGCTCATCTCATCATTTGTTGAACTAATTTTAACGAAACTTGTCAAATTTAAAATAGTAGTACAGAGAAAAGTGTTTCACTTCATTTCGTAATTTGTTATGCAAAGTACTTATTTTACTTTTTTTTTTTTTTTGGGGTGTGTGTGTGTGGGGGGGGGGGGGGGGAAGAATCAAATTTAGACATACACTGGACTGTTTAACCACTATAACTTCAAATCAAATCAACGGATCGTGGCGATTGTATGCCTAAATCGAAGTGCACGTTGAGTTATACAATTTTATACTAGTTGGAAGTTTAAACTATTTGCGGGAAAATTGCGTGGAGTGGAAAATAACGATTCGTAGAAGATTCCACTATGAAGCTAAAATACTATACTAAAGTTCAATTGAGGCATACAACACGTAAACAGGTTGAAAGAAATTTCAAAACGAACAAAATGATACTAAGAAGTCTAAACTAATAAAAATTGAAATCTAAAGCGTAACGAAGAAGCAAGAAGAAGTAGGCTAGGCAGGCGCGCATACTAAGTATTCGCGAAGGAAACCTTACAGTAGAGTAGGGATTATATGTCTATTAGGTATTTGAAATGTTAGAAGGTGATACTATAGATAGATAGATAGATATGTTTATTGTAGTAAGCCGTAGCCCATTTACAAAGGTTGGCAACAAATTTTAACAAAAGCGGTTACAAAGTTTGATAACACAAAATACAATATAATACATTTAAAAAAAAAAACTAAAACACAATTTGAGACAAATATACAAAAGAAAAAGACAAAAATAAATTACATGAACAATTAGAATTGCGTTTTAAATAAGTTATTCCTGCACAAGTTCACTGATCAAGTCCTCTCGGAATTTTAAAACAGATATTACATAATTATAAAAACAAAAATATTCTTTATTGTAAAATTTTAGGATGGTTGAAATGTTACTGGATTCAATTGATAAATATTTTTGTCTGAATGCATCGTAAATAGGACAGACTAAAAAAACATGATCCCAGGTTTCATTTTCTGTTGTGTTACAAAACTTACAGGACTCGTTAGGAAAAATTTTGAAAGCAACTCCTTTAAAAAATATACGCGATTGACTGCAACGAATTTGTATAATAATTCTTTTTATAGTGATATCTATATTTGAAATTAAATAGTCTTCGATTAAATGTGAGTTTTTGATATATTTATACTGTGAGTGGTTGATACTATTGTTCATTGAAGCAAGATCATTTTGGGTGTATTGGTCATGGTATACTTGTACAATCGTTGAAATGTAATGTTCAGCAACTTTATAGTCTTGCGAAAGCCAAACAAAATAAAAACCTGCGTTTTGTAAAATATTTCTTATCGAGATGGCCCAATTAAATTTATTGTTTGTGCAGTCAAAGGATAAATTATACATGTTTAAGTAGCAAATTTTAGCAAACCTATCATCTGACATTTTGAGAAGGTGTATCCAGTATTTTAAAATTAAACGAATAAAAACTAAAGAGATCCTAGGATGACCTAATTCGAGTCTTAAAATATATCCAGGTATATAACGGGAAACTGTAAGGAGCTTTCTAACAAAAATACAAAAACATTTTTCTAGATCATTTCTAGATTCATATTTATCGCCCAAACTGCAGCACCGTATGTTAAAACTGATAAAATCAAAGCATCAAATAATTTAAACCATGCGTTAACCGAATTAATTTTTGCACCTGTCAGTATGGACCAAGAAGTGTTTACTGCACTATTTGTTTTAGAAATAAAATAATTTTTGGCAAGATTAAAACAGCCAGATGAAGAAAAAGGAATACCTAGATAAACATAACTAGAAACTATTTCCAATTCGTTATTGTTGTAGAAAAATTTGTCATGCTTAGATAATTTACCGCCCTTACGAAATATAACTATTTTAGTTTTATTAATGTTAACAGTTAAAGAGAAGTTATCACAGAATTTTTCAAGAATATTAAGTTTTCTTTGGAGATTTATATTAAGTTTTCTTTGGAGATTTATGGAAATGTTAGAAGGTGATACTATGGTAGTCCCATCCATTGGTGTCAATTGTATGTCAAAAGTAAGAAAGTAAGCAAAATCTAAAATTGAATGGGAAAATGTCCAATTTCTTTACAAAATTCTATGGCAATTTGTAAAAATTCTTCAAATGTAGGGTAGCACTTTCTCCAGCTCGCTACTTATAATCACTTTCTACTGGCCCATCCTTTAGATTTTGTATGAAAATCCAAAGTATTTTCAACAAAAATAATTTTATAATTTGATTAAATTTTTGTGATATAATTGCATTGTTCAAATGTATTGTGAAATGACTGCGTCATCTATTATTTACTAACGCAAAATTATTAAATTTTGTATGAAATGTCAATTCTTAATCTCATTTAATTCTTATAATAAAATATAAAGTTCATTGAAGCCAAACTAATTACGCTTTTCAAATGTCTTAAACTTAAAATATTACATCAATATTATTTTAATTATATAATATAACTGCAAAGTTCGCTTTGAGTTAATCATAAGCTTAAAACTTAAAAACTCGCATATTCTGAAGTAATAATAATATTTTAGCGAACAATGCACATACCCTAAATCTTTTTAAAATAAAGTTAGAGAGATTTATTTCAAAGGTTTTAAAGTACACAATATTAATATCCTTTTAGATGGAGTAGAAGAGAAGATGGAGAGATGTGATCCGGAATGGGATAGAGAAAAAAGCAAAGTTCGAATGGGCCTTTCTCGTAAGCAAAGAGTCAGGCCTCTTCATCCTTATTTGAGAAATTAAAGAATTTGCAAGGATATTTGAATTGAAATTAGCAATATATACGGTTAAAGAAAATATATTTTAAATATGTTTAATTAAGGGACATTGAACAGTTAGATTTCGGATTGCGATTGTGCACGGATGTGAGACAATAAAATGAAACTTTCTGAAGCATTATTGATATTTGTTATTGGTTGTACGTCATAAAACAATTTTTATATTTATTTACGATTTACTTGGTTAACAATAATAACAAAGGAACTCAACTTAGATGTACAATTTTATCTTTATAGTAATTTTTTTTGTCAGATTAGTTGTTTTTAAACTATAAATTTTTTATTCTATATTATAAGTACAGAGGAGAAAAGCTTTGTATATCTATCGAGTTGTAACTAAAATCGAGTTTTTAGATTTTAATAATAACTTTAATACACGTAAAACTTAATATTTATTAAAGTACTAATTTTATATTATTTTTTAAATTATAACTTAGTTTTTTTTATTTCGGAAAAATATGATGAAACTGCATTTAAACATGTGATTTATCCAAAAGTAAGTTGTAAAGTGTTCGTTAAATAATCTCTAAAAATAAAGACACAACTAGGCTTTTTTAAATACTACAATTTTTTTTTTTTTAAATAATGTATTATGTTTTCATTTCCATCAAATTGTATTGCAGTTTTCAGTTTTCCTTAAATTTTTTTCGAATAAACAATTAAGTTTCTTTGAAATAATTCAAGTAATTAGGTGATATTATGAAATAAATATTGGTTGGATTTCTGTTTTATTTAAGCCTTTGTTATGTTTTTGTTAACCAAGCTGGATGTATCAGAGAACGTTTTTTTTGTACGTCAGTGTTTTTAAGCTTTATTCATCCGAATTGTTTGTATTCAATATTATTTTAAGTGTAAATGCTATATAATAAACCTAAAAACTGTAAAGAAGAGTTATAATATTTTTTTTAATGATTGTATATCACATTTACTTTTCATATAATACAATTTATATATACATTTTTATTACTGAGAAAATAATTTAATAACGTTTCTCAACAATTCTTAAAACAAAACAATCAAAACGCAAGACAATACATATTATACAATTTTAACGGATATAAGTTGCTATTGATATTTAACCAGTGGCGAATACAGAACAAATATAAGAAAGGCGAAAAATTTGTAAAAAAGAATAAAATTTTTAAAATTTGTCGAAATATTTTAGGATTGATCTCTCAGTGTGGGTTTCCTCTTCGTATTTGAAAGGAGAGGATGTACTGTTTGTCAACGAAAACTACATTGAATTTCTTTTATTTCATAAATAATTTATAAAATCTTATAAATTGTTAGTTATTAAGACTTTATAATCCTATACCACGGTAGGTCATTTACCGCCCATACCACGATTCCCTGGGAAGTAATGTGAAAGAAATCGTCTGCAGTTAAGGACGTCATTCCCCTCACGGAGTACAAACGTCAGCGGGCGGAATGGGTTAATAATCTGCTTGATCGATGTGGCCTACCTTTTTTTATATGATCGTATGCCTATACGAGGAAATGAATCTTTTACAATCGTTTTCATTTTTTTTCTTCTTATATTCTCACCAATTTGTGAAACTTAACGACAAATGTTGACATAGGTGTCTAATAAAAGTTTTTCGGAGATAATCATTATTAACAATTATAAGAGTTGTTCCTCTTTAAATCTTTGGGATGTTACTAAAGGTTAAAATATGTATGTTAATCAACGGGAGTAACATATATATGTATCCACGTTATTGTATAGCCAACTTTCCCATATATTATCAATCTTTCCATTTCTTGCAGGACCTTGCCAATAAAATTTCGTTATTAGAACTTTTAATACTGTGGTTTCCCCTGATGGGTGACAAATTAAGAATATTATTTTTTTCGCTATAAATATTGTATTTGTATCAATTTTGTAACTTATTTCCTTCCTGTGCGTAGAACGGGTAATTCAGCTAGTAATTTATATTTTAGTGCATATTAGTTGAGGAGGGAAGTTATTCGAAACATTTATAATAAAGGACAAAATATAAGTGATTTTTCTTGTCTAAGAAAAAAATAATTAAAATATAACATTTAATGTGTGGATTTTTATAATATTTTAAGAGGGGACGCGTGTCAACTGCGCCCTCCCCCTGTATCCGCCCTTGGGTTTGGACAGAATAAGTCCTTTCCTGTTTTTTTTAGCAATCCAAAACACACGTATTTGATAAGCGAAATATTTAGTTTAAAAGACACTCTTACTGATCCTCATTTAATGGACGCTATCTTTCTCCATTCATAAAAATATTCATTCCTGTGCTCCAGCCAAATCTGGGCTCAGCAATACGAATAGCACTACAGAGAGGGAGAGAGATAATCTTAGGAAACGCACTTCCCAGAAAGGGAACTGGGCTGGCTGATCTGTGAAATCGGATATTGCGTAGACTCTCGCCTTCATGCTTTTGCAGATGTATTTCATAAAGTCTCCCTTCTACTCGCTTTCCTCTCGATCAGTTCGTGTAAGGTTTGCTGGAATTGGCAGCTTATCTCAGATGCGTGTCTCGAGATATGAATGATCCGAGGAAGCTGTAGCAATATTTAGACTGCTTTGCACTTCCTAGTAAGCATGGATTTTTTTGGTACTACTACTTTCAACGTATGGGATTATAGATAGATCTAGAGAAAAATTTGGGGACATGTACATGTGAATGTGATCCGAATCCCTTCCGAAATAAATGGAAATAATGTTGTTATCAATAATATGTATAAGTAATAATTTAATTAAGTCAACGATATGCAGAATTAATTCCCTTATTAGCGATGATTTCGCAAAATCTTAAAATTTTCAGCTTTCATTTTCAATAATTAATAGTTTTATTAAATTTTTTTCCACCTGAGAAAATTATTAGTCAAACATAGAGGATTACCAGAGAAATACAAGATGGCCATTTATTATATTGTAAAGACGTGACTGACGCACTCCGGCCTATCTACCCCAAACCTTGATGGTTATCGCTACTGTGTAAGGTAGAACGAGGTGGATCGCCATTTATATAGAGATATTGTGATTATTTCAGAGGAGAGAGATATCAGAGATCACTGCATGATATATTTATTTAGTTGTTGTTGTTGTTGTTGTCCAAAGGTTGTTAATGGTTGACTTCCTGATTTTGTAGAACAGGACAAAAACTGTGCTCATTTACTTTTCTTTTTATCTTCCTTTTTTCTTACCAGAAGGGGGGGGGGACCCCTGTGTATGTATACACCCCTCCTTCCTGTATCCGCCAACGTATGGGGTATTTGAAATATTATGGATATTTTGTTCCTTGCTGATTAAAACTTTTTTTGTTGATAGTTTGCCCAAAGTGTTCATTTATTGCAGTACATTACTTGTAAATTGTGAGTAATTTTTTTACATATAATATTTATATATAAAGTGCTTGATTGAAAAAATTCGTTAATAACCTTCCGAAAAAATCTAATATAAATTGATTGATGATAAAGTTACCTACCCTATTTTAGGAATTCAACCAGCAAAGGAAAATCACACAAGGAATTACAAGGAAAATCAATAAGTTAAAAGCAAGATATGAATTAATTTCCATTTTTAGAGTACATTGAAATTGGACTTTCTCCACAAATCTCACATTTTAAAGTTAATTTCATATTCATTTTATATAAAAAGTTATTACAGAGTTTATTTATTACTTAAAATACATAGGTTCAAAATACATACAGTGCTTTGTAATGACAAATATTTAGGACTATGTTCTTTGTATACCGATAAATTCAATACAGTTTTATAGTTTACTTTATAAAATCGAGAATTGACAAAACCAGATAAACCAAGTTAGGTTTATCCAGATATGCATCGAATATGCCAACCTCACATTTTAAGACCATCCAGAGAGATAGGCAAAGGCAACCCTTTTCTAAGAAAATGGATGTTCAACTCTGAATAAATCCAACATTTTCAATTTCGAATGAAAGAGGAAGGGGAAGAAATATCATCTAAAGAAAGTGAACCAAGAAAGTTTTCTTTAGAGAGAAGTGGGACAATTGTTTGATCACACGCAGTTCTATTTATTTTCAATAGAAATCCGTAGAAAAATAAGTTTTCTTAGAATTTTTTGTATGAGAAAGAAATGCAACATTTTAATTTAAAGTATTTTTTGTTATTTAAAGGGTGTAAAATTTGAAACGCGTATTAGATTCATTTAAAATTAATTTCTTCGGATATTTAGTTTAAATAGGTTTCTTTCTCGTGAAGGCAAAATGAGGGTGTGTGGGGGGGGGGGGGGGAGGCCGATTTCAATAATCAATAGAATATTTATTATTAAATAAATAATTAATTGTCAAACCACAAGTATCTTTAGGTTTAAATATTTATGAAATTACACTTGCATTTTAGTAATTGAGGGAAAATTTGCTCTGAGAATGTGTAGATTACAAGATCTATATGGGGGTTTCTACTCTTCAGACTATTGCAGAGTTATTCATATTCTGGGAAAAGACTAGATATTCCCATGCATTTTCTTTTTGATAAACATATAAATGCAAGACTACCCCTCCTAACTTAAGGATTACCGGCCACAAAATTATTTTTAATGTTTTAAAACATAATTTAATATTATAACCGATTTTCATAGCCTAAAATATTTTTAATGTATCCAGTTTACTTGTCACTGCTTGATATGACGGAAGACATTCACTGTAAAAAAAAGTGTTTAAAACTGAGTACCTGAACCTGATCGTTTTTCTTTGAGTACGATTGCATCGTAAATGAGCGATGACGTACTCAAATTTAAGTAATCGTACTTTCCTAAAAAGGAGCAGTGTGATTTAATATTGCTAATCTCAGCTTCTGTTCAAGCCATCTTAACAAAGCGACCTTCCAAACTTAGAATAGGTGTTCAGAAGACTGTTTTTCGCAATATTTGATGTCGATTGCTAAAACGGAAACTGAATTACGACTCAAGTATCTTACTTCCTATTCTTTTGGTACACCTTTTTTTTAATTTCTTCTGTTTATAACTTTTTCACATAGCCCTGGTAGTACAACGGATCAGGCACTTAACTGCGGTGTCTGAGGGTCCGAATACGATTCCCAGTAAGTCTTGGTTGTAATTGTAGTTGTTGATATTTATTAAAGTGATTTATGAGAGCTGCCTTTGTAGGCAAGCAAGAGCACTTTTTATTAATTTTTACTTATTTACTCATTTTTGAGTACATGTCTTTTACAAAAATGAAATCATGTATATTTGGTGCTATAATAACCATCGAATGTACACAAAAATGAGTAAATTTTACTTATTTTTGAGTGTGTATTTTTAACAGTGTTTTGAGTACATTATGGGAATGTCTCATAAAATTAAAAACGTTTAACATTTAAATAAATTTATCATCATTGATAATTAAACATTTTAAAAGTACTAAATTGACAATAACAAATGTGAATTATATTTTAAAACCTTGCATAAAACATATTATCAGTTATAAAATCTATCATATATAAAAATTTTTTTATTCGCTATTTATTTAAAATGAACTATTTTAAACGGATGATTTAATAATAAAAAAAAAAGTGGAAGGCAAAATTATTTATAGATTGCGATATGTTTAGATGATTGCATCGCGACGAATCCAGAAATCCTTATTTGACGAATTTACTTTGAAATGAGAAAACTCAATTTCCAGATTTTTTTTACCAGTAGACATTACATTTTCTGCAAAAAAGTGTAGGGAAAGTATGGGGAAAAGGAAATCCAAACTAGACAAGGAATGCAACTCCATAAATAAGGAATGCGTGTATTGGGGAAAAAAAATGTTTTTCAGTTGATGCTGAAAGAAAAGAGAAGTGAGAGCTCTCTGCCGGAAATGGCTTCGATTGCCTCACGTCACTAAAAACAGATTGTTTGCCGATAAGACGAGTACCAAGCTTCAAATATTTCCCTTCTTACTTAAGGGGGTCCGATACCCAAAATTCGCAAAAAAAGTCATTTTTTTATATTTAAAAAATAATATTCAAACTTATCTTAATAACTCACAAAAAACTGCTTCAAAAAATTCCTATTACTTTTTTAGTTATGAATCTTTTAAAGAGACACTATATTAATGATGTGTTCCTATAACATAGTTGTATCACTATATGTAAACTTCAAAAGCAAATATCTCTGTTCGTGGTTTTGAAATTTAATGAACACTAAAAATGCTAAGGCTTTTTTACTATTATACTTAAAATCATAATTTTTGTGTGTATAGCAAGATAAATATATTTTAAATAGATGTATGCATTCAGATTTCCTATTTTTACCATAATTTGTTTTTTAAAACCACTTAAAATAGAATTTTATTTTTTTTCGTCAATTTTTTTTCCAAAATTTCTAATATATTTTATTTTTTTAAATTATTTTTTTATGTATCTGAATCAAAATTTGAATGCATACATCTATTTATATATTATTCAAGATCTTAAATAAAAAAAATTGCTTCAAAATATTGAAAAACAAAAAAGGAGTAGAAATTTTAAAATTGTTAAAATATTTACTAAAATTTTAATTTAAAAATAAATGTGTAATTTAAAAAAAAAATTGAGCGTCTTAAAATGGTTTTTTATGCATATTTAGAAAGAGAAAAAAAATTGGATTGTACAAGTATAAAAATAAAAAAAAAATTGTCGAAGGTATCGGACCCCCTTAAGAAAACATCTAAGGGACTGTTTTTCAATCATATTATTTGGAATTTCTGAAATTACATGGATTTTTAAGTTATTTATTTATCAAATATTGACTTTTGTATGCATTTCCAATATTGTCTGTTTAATATGAATTTTTATTTTGAAAAATATTAATTATTTTTGTAGTTTTTTTCTAAAGGTGATAGGTTGGTGTTCGTATATTTATAAACTACACATATTCTAAATTGTACATTGTAGGTTTTGGTTTGGATTTCTCATATAAGAATAATAATAGTTGTATAACAAAATCAAACTTTGTGTGTTACTATTTATAAAGGGAATATTAGTACGCATTTTTATAAATACTTTAATAAAGTATAATGATTAGCAGTTGTATTTAATTAGAATTTCGCTACGAATCAATTGTAAAATGAACTGAAACAGCTAGAAATTGTTTAAGTTCCGCTTGTTCAAAAATTATTTTTTGAAATTTTTTAGAACATCCAGTGTTTGAAGTCGGTTTTACTTTTTTTAATATTCATTATATCCCAAAAAAGAAATATAGAAATTGAAGAAAATGTCAAAAATTTATGTTAAGTATGGTTTCGATTAACTGAATGTAAACGAAAAACATATAACCGACATACGAAATGACATATAAACGAAATTTTATTGCTTTTATTACATAATAAATATATAAACTCCTTTTTGATGCCAAATTTGCACTGACAATCCGATAAAAGATTAAAAAAAAATTAAAAATAGAGTTTCACCTAACGTTTTTCAAAGATAAATATTAAAAATATATGTTGGGAACAAATCATCCAGTCATTCTAGCAGAAAAACTGGAAATTGCTATTTTTATTGTTAAAATGCAAACTAACAGAAAATTAATAAAATTTATTGTCTTTAATTGATGAAACTTTTGAATTCCTTCATTAATTCAATCCCACGTATAAACAGTTATCGAACTGTAATAAAAAAGCGCAGTGAACGAAATTTTGAAATTAATATTAAACTTTTTTTAAGTTTAAAGTTCTAGAAATCTATAAAACTCATTAAAAACCACATTAAAAAAATCCATCAAAATCACAAAAAACGTTATTTCTTATACGATCAATGTATTATTATCGTATTTTAATTTAATTGAAAAAGGACACGGGTTTCTAGTTGAGGCGCGCTCATTCCGACTGTTAAAAAATTTAACGACCTTACACCAAAATTTGGTATCCATTTAGCTGCAATCAACATTTGGTGCTCAGTTTCACCATTTTACGGTGCTACCACGGATACCATTCAAAGATGAATCTTTGCACAAAAACTCATAATGTTACATAAAACTCAGAATTCGAGTTTTTTAGTATTTTATTAGTAGTATTTTTGTAGACAAGCAACCCTCCAGCAAAATCACAATTTTTTAACTATTCTTTGTCAAGTCCACCGATCTGGCTCGAACTAGGTATCCTTTAATTCATAGCTGAACGCCTTTATCCACTGGGCCACGGAGGCCCTTGTTCGTCGTTATCTTTCTTGGAGGGGATTCCTCGGCGTGTTGATGTAACGATAACGAAAATTTTTGTTGCAGTTAAATTGGTTGAACCAATTATCAGTGAAATCTCTGCTTTTTCCGATATAGGATTTTGGTTCAACCCAGATTCAACTATAATATGGTTTAATTTACTGCAGACCTATGTTTTGCACCAAGATATGGTACATCGTTGAACTGAAATTTTTAACAGTGTACTAAACATGTAAAAAAAAAAAGATTTGCATTGAGTTTTATAGAAAAGGATACATCTATCAATTTCAGCAAAAATATCTTAATATTTCTTAAAATATCCCTTTAAAATAACCGGAGTATCGTACAAATGCATAACATCTACCAAACGTTTTTGTCGTTTTCTGCGATTTGTAATCTGACTTCTTCTTTTTAGATTGGGCGCTTCTCATTTGCCTATATGAAATGCAACATAAGAACATTTCAAAATCTAAGAAAAACATTCTGGATTGTGAAATAGGCGAACTCCAACTCAAAATCTTCGAATCTTCAGATAAGACGCTCCTCGGTGATGAAACCCTGCCATCAGTGATCCAGACAGACCAGAGCGGAAGATGGGAAGAAGAAGAAGAGCCATATTCTTTCAACACATGTGTCTAAAATAAGACGAAAAGTCTCCGCTCATAACATCCGGCCGACTCGATTGGTACGTTGCGATGGAAGGGGGGGATGATATTCTCCGACTGACAGGAAGTGTGGTAAAAATGGGATCTGTCTTTCACAGTTGCCTCCCTTGTTTTATGCGACAGCGTCCGTCCGCCTTTCGCGTCATCATCGTGTATTTTATAGTTTATTTCATCCGCCAGAGCTGTGAGTAATGGAATGGGAATGTGCGGTGTGGAGTTACCGTCTGTCAACCCCCCCCTGCGTTTCAGATGCAGCCCCCCTCCTTCGTGTTGAAGGAAAGGGGCTATTTCTGGACATTGGGGGAGGGAAGTAGTTATCTTTCGAGCGGTCTGCGATTTGGAAGTAATTTTCTGGCGAAAAGTTGTTTTGAATCACGTTTTGACCGGAAATTGTCTTGTTCGAAAGTGAAAATATAATACATTTTGCAGAATATAGGAGCAATTTTGTTTAAACGATGGCTTGAAACCATGGACGGCTCAAGGAATTTTTGTAACAAAGCGGACATGAGTTTGGCTTCTTTATTTATATAAATATTTTTTTAAAAAGTCAATTTTGAAACTTGGGTCATATTATTTAACATTGGAATTGTGTAACTTCATAAACTAAAAAAAACTTACATTGGATTCACTAAAAAGTGCAACATTTTAAAATTTGGGAAAAATTACTGGTATTCAGGACGAGTGGGCGTTTTCACATAAGAAAATAAAATACAACTATATAACCGCTCAGAACCGGATTCAGAGTTAGTGAGCCCCTAGGATGAATATGTGGTGTGGGACCCCTAACTATAGGAAGAGGGTATGAAACCCCCAGAAAAACGAGAGGAAGGGGTCAATTAAAAAAAATGTGTATTCTAGAATTGCAAATTAAATAATTTTTAAATGTACAAATAACATTGGAATACACTGTTTTTTGTAAATTTCCATTAACATGTTACAAAATGTCAAAGATTTCAAGGAATCTCAAGGGGAAATGGCATTCTGAAATCTATGAAAAGTAAAATAAAATATTGAAAAAGTAAAACAACTGATTTCCAAAAAAGTAAAACAACGCCATTGTAAATATCACAATTTAAACATATATATATATATATATATATATATATATATATATATATATATATATATATATATATATATATATATATATATATATATATATATATATATATATATATATATATATATATATATATATATATATATATATATATATATATATATATATATATATATATATATATATCACTAATGTTTGTTGCTGTAATTTCCCCTTTATTTCTGTACCTCAGAGCCAGACGATCCTAAATCACATTTGGGCAACTTTACAGGAAAGGGAGAAAAAATTAATCCTATTCTCATTGCAAAACATTGGACGTGGGCTTTTAGAGATAGCTCTTGCTAGAGGCTTAAAAATTATTTTTGAGTAAATTTGGTATGATTCGATAGAAAGCTAACTTTTAAGACATAATCTGCACAAAACAAAAATCTGCAAATTTGGACTTAGGCTCGTCTGATTCTGAAATAGAGATTTGTAACTTTGCCTCAAAATTGTCGGCTATTTACGATTTAAACAAAATGAACATCTTTATACCTTCAATTATAGCAAATTTTCTAACAATACACGTAATTTAAAATTTCATAACACGAATTCTACTTTGAAACATTTTTTTAAATGTTGAGCAATGGAAGAACTTTTCAAATCCTTCTCTATAAAAATAATTAAAAGGTTATTTTTGTTAAAAGAGGAATGTGTTGGAAATATATATGAAGTTTTCTTTTTGAGAAATCTAACTAACACACAGGTTCTAAATTTTACTCAACCCTGATCCCTCAGAGGGTTAAGAATCGAGTGTTTCAAACAGGGTCGGCTAAGGCGCAATTTATATGAAGCACCGGACTAAGGAGGCCGCAAACGTTCATAAAAAAAGAATATATAAGTGATTCTAATGGGAAATTTGGGGTCACTAATGAACATATTTCTAGTTTTATATTTTTAATTAAATTATATCTTGCAATTAAATTAATTAATTTCTTTTAGATACATTTATTAATTTTTTAATTGTTTGTTACTTTATAGAGGTTGCAATTTCCCGATTTAGAAATAGGCTGCAGCCTAGGGGCCCAGACCACACACACACGCAAATCCTAATGAAAACCGTATATTACAATCTTTATGATGTATAAAAACATATTTTTCTTAACAGATTTGTACAATGTAAATAAACTCTAATACTTTTATATTCTTTGAATATATATATATATATATATATATATATATATATATATATATATATATATATATATATATATATATATATATATATATATATATATATATATATATATATATATATATATATATATATATATATATATATATATATATATATATATATATATATATATATATATATATATATATATATATATATATATATATATATATATATATATATATATATATTCAAAGAATATAAAAGTATTAGAGTTTATTTACATTGTACAAATCTGTTAAGAAAAATATGTTTTTATACATCATAAAGATTGTAATATACGGTTTTCATTAGGATTTGCGTGTGTGTGTGGTCTGGGCCCCTAGGCTGCAGCCTATTTCTAAATCGGGAAATTGCAACCTCTATAAAGTAACAAACAATTAAAAAATTAATAAATGTATCTAAAAGAAATTAATTAATTTAATTGCAAGATATAATTTAATTAAAAATATAAAACTAGAAATATGTTCATTAGTGACCCCAAATTTCCCATTAGAATCACTTATATATTCTTTTTTTATGAACGTTTGCGGCCTCCTTAGTCCGGTGCTTCATATAAATTGCGCCTTAGCCGACCCTGTTTGAAACACTCGATTCTTAACCCTCTGAGGGATCAGGGTTGAGTAAAATTTAGAACCTGTGTGTTAGTTAGATTTCTCAAAAAGAAAACTTCATATATATTTCCAACACATTCCTCTTTTAACAAAAATAACCTTTTAATTATTTTTATAGAGAAGGATTTGAAAAGTTCTTCCATTGCTCAACATTTAAAAAAATGTTTCAAAGTAGAATTCGTGTTATGAAATTTTAAATTACGTGTATTGTTAGAAAATTTGCTATAATTGAAGGTATAAAGATGTTCATTTTGTTTAAATCGTAAATAGCCGACAATTTTGAGGCAAAGTTACAAATCTCTATTTCAGAATCAGACGAGCCTAAGTCCAAATTTGCAGATTTTTGTTTTGTGCAGATTATGTCTTAAAAGTTAGCTTTCTATCGAATCATACCAAATTTACTCAAAAATAATTTTTAAGCCTCTAGCAAGAGCTATCTCTAAAAGCCCACGTCCAATGTTTTGCAATGAGAATAGGATTAATTTTTTCTCCCTTTCCTGTAAAGTTGCCCAAATGTGATTTAGGATCGTCTGGCTCTGAGGTACAGAAATAAAGGGGAAATTACAGCAACAAACATTAGTGATCTATACTAATTCATTAATGAAAATTTATGATTTGATATTATTTTGATTAGTTGTTATTGCAGTACTTTCTCTCTCTCTTTCTGATACTTTGCATAATTATTTATAAAGCTGTTTTTAAATTTAATGAAATTATATTTATTATCATTTAATGAAATTATATTTATTAACATTCAACGAAATTATATTTATTAATATTTAATGAAATTATATTTATTAACATTTAACGAAGTTATATTTATTAACATTTTACGAAATTATATTTATTAACATTTAACGAAATTATATTTATTAACGTTTAATGAAATTATATTTATTAACATTTAATTAATTAATTATAATGTAGAAATCACTTCTAACACTCTACACTTATATTCAGACTAGAATATTATTCAATTGCGTTATTATGTTTTAAAACGTATTAGTAAAGCAACTAGACTTCCGACGTGCGATTTCGAAGGGTTCTAAAAGCAATAACAAATCAAAGCTATTCGTTTTGAAAAACCGAAACATAAGTTTACGAAAAGTGACAAATTAAATAAGAGCCCACTAAAATCTTGTTAACAACTAAAAATTAATCTTCTACTTTGTTAATTAAAAAAAAACATCTAACCATATTATAAAAGTAGTAAAAAAATATAATTATTAGAAAAATATTGAAAGTAATATCTAAGTTGATGTAAAATATATAACATATAACTTAATATTTTATAACTTATTGCTTAATTTTTTAAAAGCTTATATGAATACCCTCTTTTTTAAAGATAGTTTAGCTGTAAACAATATAATTCTCCAGCAAATAGCAGATATTAAGTTGGTATAAAGATGTTTTTTCTATAGAAATATATTAAATTGTATTTTTAGTATATGGATTTAAATTTTTTAAATATATTATTTATATAAGAAGAAATAACTTTGAAATTACACCTCATTGATGCAAATAAAAAAATTATTTAGAAAGGCAGAAACTGTTGTGTCCTTTGAGATCCATTTAGATTCCTTAACTTTTATTTAACTTTTCCTATACTGCATAAAAAAAATAGAGCCTAACCATTAGAATGAATACTTATTGTTATTGGAATTTTTACAAACCCCTATAATATGCAAACATCTTTAATAATTTATACATTTTTTATATATGTAGATAAACAGGGTGATTCAAAAGGATTGTCCTGACAAATGACAATAACTTAGCTGTAAAAAATGATAGGAAGAAAAAATATGAACACAATATACAAGAAAGTTCGAAGTTCTGTTCGCTGCCTCTGTTCAAATTTTGTTCTTTTTTCATCAGGGCGGTTCTTGGAATTTTTGCGACACGAGCGAACATGAATTATGCGCTTCAATTTTTCAAATACATTTTTGTTAGCCAATTCGGTTATATTTTATACTACAGTACGCTAACTTTATCAAATAAAAACTTCTACATAATTTAGGAGTGTCCAAAATTACAAATAACTGGTATGTAGTGCCAAAAAGGAATTTTTTCATGCAATAAAATAAATACAAGATGTTTTTTCGCTACAAAAAATATACAGAAATATTTAATGTAAAAGATAAATGTCAAAGAACTTTTTTTAACATATGTATATTAAATGTATTAAATTTATTTTAATGTATGTATATTAAATGTATTAAATTTATTTTAATGTATATATATTAAATGTATTAAATTTATTTTAATGTATGTATATTAAATGTATTAAATTTATTTTAATGTATGTATATTAAATTGATTTTAATGTATATATATTAAAGTTATTAAATTTATTTCAATGTATGCATATTAAATGTATTAAATTTATTTTAATGTATGTGTATTAAATTTATTTTAATGTACGTATAATTGTGTATTACATTTATTTAAATATCCGTATATTAAATGCATTAAATTGATTTTCATGTATGTATATTAAAGTTATTAAATTGATTTTGATGTATGTATATTAAATGTATTACATTGATTTTAATGTATGTATATTAAATGTATTAAATTTATTTTAATGTACGTATAATTAAATGTATTACATTTATTTAAATATACGTATATTAAAGTTATAAAATTTATTTTAATGTATGTATATTAAACGTATTAAATTGATTTTAATATATGTATATTAAATTTATTTTAATGTACGTATAATTAAGTATATTACATTTATTTTAATGTACGTATAATTAAGTATATTACATTTATTTTAATGTACGTATAATTAAGTATATTACATTTATTTAAATATACGTATATTAAATGTATTAAATTGGTTTTAATGTACGTATATTAAATGTATTACATTTATTTTAATGTACGTATATTAAACCTATTAAATTGATTTTAATGTATGTATATTGAATGCATTAAATTTATTTTTATGTATGTATATTAAATGTATTTAAATGTATGAAAAATATCAAATATACAATAAAAAATAACCATGTGTGACAGATACATTTATTACTTAATTATACATGTATTTAAATATGCGTATATTAAATGTATTAAATTGATTTTAATGTACGTATATTAAATGTATTACATTTATTTTAATGTACGTTTATTAAATGTATTACATTTATTTTAATGTACGTATATTAAACCTATTAAATTGATTTTAATGTATGTATATTAAATGTATTAAATTTATTTTTATGTATGTATATTAAATGTATTTAAATGTATGAAAATTATCAAATTTACAATAAAAAATTACCTCGTGTGACAGATGCCATACCTGCCATACTGGTCCCGGCACCACTGACTAATGACGGCACTACATAAAATCATTTACATTTACCTTACTTCACGAAAACTTAGAGTCCTTCGTTCCAGCGGATTACCGTCTATATTAGACTTTATGTGCTACGTTTTCAGACTTCGAGACTATTTTTAAATGAGAGAGGACCCGTTTAGTGGTATGAAGCCAATAACACTGAAGTTTATCAATCTAATCAAGCATATGTACACATTTAAAAATAGGGTGTATTGTTGAAAAAACTGGTGATCCCAATCTCATGAGAGAAAACTAGCTTCGGTATGTGATAGGGTTGATAATTAAAACTGAAGAAACTTTCTTCCTTTTCAATTGCATCGCATTCCAAAACTTCACCATCCACCCTCGTTCATCCCCAAGGACCTGGAGAAAGTAAAAATCCAGCCCTATCTCCCATCCCATCGGAATGAACATTATCAAAACACGCACTTCCTCTCGAAATCCTCACAGGCCGGGGTTTCCGATTTCAGGGAACTGAAATTAACCACGGCGATGAGTCATTGACCTCTCGCATGCAACCCTTGAGGAGCAGAGGGGCAACTTTGGAAGGATGCTTCGGATCCGCATCGGATTTCACTCCATGGCTCTCTTGGGAATCCTTTCTTGGAGACTGGTGTCAGCTTCTAATGAGAAAAAGGGAGATTCGTCATTGGTTTCATTAAATCCTTGGGCTTTTGAAGTGTTGTTTTGCTTCTCCCTGCTGGCTTTTGGAAAAAATGAGTAAAATGTACTCAGTGCCGTTACACAAAAAATATTTTAGGGGGGTTGAAACAAGAAATTTCCCAACTTAAAGATTCTAAATTCCCAACTCAACTATTCGAAATTCAAAACTGAACAGTGCTGAAAATTCCCACTTCCAACATATCGACATTTTTTCATATATATTTGAGGTAGTATTAAACAGTTCTCTCACAAGCATTAATTTGTTGTATCCATATTCCAATGCAGTGTCCGTTCTGTGGTCTAATTTAAATGTAATCTTACAAGTTGGACGAGTTCTAATCTCCCCAATTGTTTACAAAAGCTGCCTTCATAAATCGTTTTCGATATTTCAATAAATTTCAACCAGGACTAAATGGGTAACGAACCGAATCCGTTTACGTGCTGTCGTTCGCGTCGAAGTCCAGGGTCTTAACTGTTGTACTACCAGAGCGCGTTAAGAAGTTATAAAACAGAAATAATGTTTGAAATGTGTGCCAAAAGAATGGGAAGTAAGATAATTCAGTCGTAATAACTCAGTTTCCATTTAAGCAATCGACATCAAATAATGTGGAAAACCATCTTCTGAACAACTATTTTAAGTTTGTTAAGATGGCTTGAACAGAAGCTGACATTAGCAATATTAAATCACCCGGCCTATTTTTGAGAAAGTACTATTACTTAAATTTGATTACGTCATCGCTCATTTACGATGCAATTGTACTCAAAGAAAAACGAGTACGTCCGTGTACTCGTTTTAAGTAATTTTTTTTACAGTGGATGCTCTCTATCTCTGGATGTTAAGAGATAATTGTGTGTGAAGAGTCCAGGGGCGTAAACGATGAAGGTACAATTTTGATGATGTCTGAACGCTTTATAACTACAAGGACAGGGACTGCCTTAGGGGTGTGCGAAGTGTACCACCGCACTGGACTGATCGCTTCTGGAGCAGGCCTGTAGCCAGGTAGGGGCTAGGGGGGGGGGGGGGGCGTTGCCCGGCCTACAACTTTGTTTGCCCCCTCTAGAACAATTGAAGATTCATAAGATTTGAAATACTCCTAAAAAATGCATATAGAGCTTGCACGTTAGACCAACGGTTGTTTTAATATATAAGTTAATTTTTTCAGAATATTTTAAGAATTAAATGCAAAGGCAATCAAATTTGGCATAATAATTAAGTAAAAAATGTATGTGTGACGTATGTAACGGAAAAATCGAACATTCCAAAAAAGATACTTCCATTGTTTAAACTCGTAATTGTTCGAAAATGACTGACAATTTTCCTTTCACATTTGAGGTGTTCTTACGATTTATTTCATAAGATTTGAAATACCCCTAAAAAATGCATATAGAGCTTGCACGTTAGACCAACGGTTGTTTTAATATATAAGTTAATTTTTTCAGAATATTTTAAGAATTAAATGCAAAGGCAATCAAATTTGGTATAATAATTAAGCAAAAAATGTATGTGTGACATATGTAACGGCAAAAGTAAGTTTTAAGCTTTTACTTGTGTTACATATGTAACGGCAAAAGTAAGTTTTTATATGTAAGCTAATTTTTTCTTATTCGTCACCTATGAAAGGTCTTGAAAAAAATAGTTGCTGAATTTGAGTAGGGTGATTGCATTACAAAAACGCACAGTTGAAGTAGAGGGTTATTGGTTCTAGAGCAACACTTCCTGATACGGGAATTTTGTGCAATAAGAAATACAAATAGAAGAAATCCCAATATTTCAGTAGGTAATACCAGTAAACTAAACGCAATCGAAATAAATCCGAGAAGTGTACAGAGCGATTTATTCGCAAATACCGTCAAGTCAAGCAAATAAGCTCGCCTTCTTTTCATATAGCACGCCTGATGTTACACAATGGCTTCTATTGAAAACATTTTCCCTTTCAAGAAACAAATAATAAAAAAATAAAAGCGATAACGGAGAAGTGAGAAGGAAAAAAAAGAATTGGTGACTCAGCCCCAAGAAGAATGTCTTCTTGGACTTCTTTTCACATCTTGAGAGGAGGTTTGCCCAAATACTGTGTTTGAACTTCGCCAATTTCGCCAGCCAAGGAGAACCGTTACAACACAACGAAAGCTGCACAGGGAAAACTGCATCTGCTCTTTTTGAGGCATCCTCGTCATCTAGAAATTCGCTATGGGTTGCCACACGTTATTAATTCTAACGAGATGATCAATTAAGATCAAGTGGTCACGTGACAATCATCTGGTGACGTAATCCCCTTCTCTGATGTTGCCCTTCAGTTTTGGAAAAGTTGTTGTTCCATGAGTATTGTGGTATTTGCTGAAATTTCGGAAATGTTAAGTAGATTTGTGATTAGTTTTAATGCTCGAGAGTCATCTTTAAAGTTTCGATAGTAGTTTGAAGCATTGACAGTCTATTGACGGAATTTTACGACGCAGGTAAGTTTTTTCATTTACCGATAGAACGGGATACGAATTGCGGAAACAGGTAAGAATTTTGAATGTATTTTTAAATGTCATATTTAATATACTATGTTTAAATTATAATACAGTAGACGCTCGATGTAACCTTGACCACTCTTATTGGTCTACTTCAGGGGATCAGTAACTGTGGTCAGTGGCAGGGCCACCCTTAACTGACGAGGGACCCTTTGTGAACCTAGCTGCAAAACCTTAATTTGGACTGATTGAAAGGTTTCAATCAATCAATCAATCAATAAATAAATAAATAAATAAATAAATAAATAAATAAATAAATAAATAAATAAATAAATAAATAAATAAATAAATAAATAAATAAATAAATAAATAAATAAATAAATAAATAAATAAATAAATAAATAAATAAATAAATAAATTTTATATATATATATATATATAAAATTAATATATATTAATATATATATATATATATATATATAGTATATTTAAAACTCTTTGTAGTTCACCTCAACTATATGGTAATGTAATTTTTAGTGTGCAATTTTTATGGAAAATCTGAGGAAAACTTCCAACCACAATTGATTAGTAAACATGAATGTCTTAGATAAATGAGCAAACACAAATTAAAAAATAAATAAATAAATTTAACGGAGTTTTCAAAAATAACAAATTTATTTTCTACAAAACATTTTTATTTTTAACCCTAGACGCAGTGCGGTAGCACGCGTCGCACCCGCCTAAAGACGGTCCCTGGTCAGTGGATTAACGGACCGGTTCACAGGGACTGTACTGCGGGGAGGCTCAGATTACCAGGACACCGATAGATACAAATAATTTACACAATTTTCAATCCAAAAATTTATCTAAACCAAGAGGTATACCCTATCTGGAATTAAACTAAATTTTTAAAATGTAGCAATCAATATTGCCAGCACTTTCAGTAATGATTCTTCAATATCATTAATTCTTTTATTTCTATTTAATATTCTCGAGAGCTCTTCCGTTTTTATTTGTTTCATTTCTCACCATAAAAAAAAGTTAAATAAATTGCCACATTCATAAAATCTTATCTTAACTATCGATGTGATGTCAGACTCTTTCGAAATATAATTGTGTCGAAATGAAGATAACTAGAACTTTCCGGACTTATTGAGATATTTTTAATAATATTTTGGAGCTCTAAAATATATATTACGAAGGGAGCCTTAAAATAACTTTTGAAGATGGACTCTGACTAGAATCGTTACGCCACTGGGAGTGTCTGTTATATTTTAGACCTCAGCTATTTAAAATTCCCAACTCAATACACTGCTGAAAATTCCCACTTGCAACGTATTTACATGTTTCATATTTTTTTTTATATATTTGGTAATATTAAACAGTTCTCTTACAAGCATTGATTTGTTGCACCTACATTTTAATGCAGTGTCCGCTCTGAGGTCTAATTTAAATATAATCATACAAGTTGTGCAATTTCTAATCTTCTGCAGTTTTCATTTGTAAATAATATTAATTTTCTTTAGGCATAAATTTTCAACTCGGGAATTTTTAGAAGTTGAAATTCCCAAATTTTAGGGTTTCCAGATTATTTGGGGGGAAGGGGGTGGGCTCCACCCCTGTGCTACGGGCCTGATGTCTGTTACATTATAACGAAAGGTTGTTGTAACGAATTAAAAAAACTTATCGTATTAGAAACCAATACACGGATTGGGATTTTAAGTGACTGTCGCCTTATATGGGTCGTTGTAAGAAAAGTTTACTTTTCAATTATACGAAAAGATAATATAGTATATGCTTCAAACTTTACCCCTGCTTTTGGAAGATAATTTTGATATCATGGTATTAAAAACACTATGAACAAGTGCATTTTTGTATGAGTTTACAAGAAAACACTTTTGAATTTTAAAATATTGGGATACTAAATATGAGTTACAAATTAATTTTAAATGCTTTGTTAATATTAAATATTTTACAAGACATCGAGAACCATTATTTACATACTATTAAAAATATATAAAAGGAACAGGGGAGTATTTTTTCATTGTTTGTTCATGTTTCAGGAACTATTGATACGATTTTGATGAAATTTTGTAAAATAATAGTTCTCATATAGAAAAAGTTTGAAAAGTAACGTTTTAAAAACATTTTAAAAGCAATGTTAGATAATGAGTTATAATTATAAAAATGTTTTATCTTTGTATTTTTTTTAATTGACATGAATATTCGGAATAAATTAAACTTTTCAGACAATTTGTTTTTGTGTATGGCTAACATTACCGATGAAATACGGAATTGTCCTTTTAGAAAGTCAGTCAAACTAAAGGGACCACTAGAGAAATACAAGGTGTAAACTTAGACGTGAATGACGCACACCCGCCTATCTACCCCAAATCTTGATGGTCATAGCTACATTGTGGGGACATAGGTGTTGGTATTTATGTACAGACGTTGTGATATTTTGATTATTTTAGACAGGAGAGAGAAAGATTCCTGCATGTTAGATTGGTTTATTGGTGTTGTCACAGGTTGGCTTATTAATTTTGTAGAACAGGACAAAAACGGTGCTAACTTTTTTACCTATATAACCTTTCCACGATTACATACGGAAAAAACAGAATTGGATGGGTCTGGGGGGGGGGGGGGGCACCGTTCCACTCCCTTGGATCCAATGGGAATCGCTATTTCCTTATTTCTTGGAATACGATGAATCATAAACAGTTGATGGGTTCCGCCTGTTTTTTCCTACTACACAGGCTAACTGATTTTTAACTTGATTATAAACAATGGTTAGTGTGAGCAGTGCGAATGATCGATGAGTGGTGAAGTGCAGTTCCGAATAAAGTCGTTTATGAACACCCTAATCTGAGTTTACATCTTTACAATCGAACCAGTGTTCGAAATGAAGCTTGGCCAGGTTCCATAGGTCGGTTTATTGATCATTTAAGATTCTGCCTATCTATGAAAGAAAAAAGTAATCTTCAGTGAGATTGCAGATGAGAAGACCTACCACACGTTTTAGGATATGTTAAGAAAACCCAAATTAGATTTTTACGACTAGCTTTAGAAATGAAGAAAGGGACTGTCTATAAATGATGTCACATCTTTTCTCCATATTTTAGACACGTTTTCCTATTGACAATATCAATCTAGCGTGTAATAAATTACATATACATACATCTTAAAGATTTTTCTGTGCAATTAAATCACACATATACGTCTAGAATAATATGATTGAATCCTACTACGGGTTCTGGAGAAGAATATATTGTGGTCCGTACAGAGTGATTTTCCCAATAAGTTTCATATTTTCATGCACAACGTTCTGATATTTAAATTTTTTTTACAAACTCTTTTCTTTCTTACAATTTCGCAACTTCGTTCAATTAAATTGTGCCAAAAAAAATGTCGAGATATAGATTTCAATAAAAAGTGGATACTCCATATTTTATTTTTATCACACATAGTTCAAACTGTAGCTAACCTGGGTTTCGGAAATCGCCAATTTCAAAACATTAGGTCACAGCTTAACCAAGAATCTTTAGCAATGGATATAATGGGTTTATTTTCAATTTATTCAAATGAACTGAAGGAGCGTTTATAAATTACATCAAATTATTTTTAATTTTTTATGTCTCCATATCACGAACTGTAACGTTAATCCACTGACGAATCTACTTACACAGCACGTGGGGCGCGTACCTCCTCCCCCCCCCCCCCTCAAGTTTTTCCGATTTACACTATCTAAATTAGAAGTTTTCAGTTATTTAATGCTATATATATATATTTATATTTATATATATATTATATATCCCTGATTACCCCCCCCCCTCCCCCGAGATAAAATCCTGGATCCGCCCCTGCGGCAGCCTTAATCACTTTCCTCAAAAGTTCCACTTTGTCTACACTGTTAAAAATTATTAACGACTTTGCAACAAACTTTGTTACATATTTAGCTGCAACCAACATTTGGTGCTTAGTTTCACCATTTTACTGTGACACCACGGATGATGTAGTGGTGAATCGTTGCACCAAAACTCATAACGTTGTGTAAAACCCAAAATTCGAGTTTTCTTAGTATTGTAGCAAATCTGGCAACCTCTTAGCGAAAAATGACAACTTGTCACCGATCGGGCTCGAACTAGGAATCCTCTGATTCATAGATGAACGCCTTTATCCACTGGGTCACGGAGTCGCATGCCTGTCGTTGTCTTTCTTGGAGGAGCTTGTTGATGTAGCGACAGCGAAAATTTCGGTGACAGTTAAAGAGGTCGAACCAATTATCGGTGAAATCTCCGCTATTTCCTGATAAAGGATTTTTGGTTCATCCTGGATTCCATCATAATACGGTATTGACCTCTGTTTTGCACCAAGATATGGTACATCGTTGAACTGAAAAATTTAATAGTGTATTTTATCAAACAATCAATTAGTAATATTGTGAGTTCTATTAAAAGTGAGTAACACAGTAGGGGGCCCCTCCCTCCTCCTTCCCTCTAAAGGTGCGTGACGTAATAAATAAACAGTCCCAAATGGGATAAAAGATTGACTGAAGACATTTCAATTTATTCTACTGTTCTAACTTTGGCCTGTTTCCATTGAAACTTTGGATAATTTTAATATATTTTATATCTAATATGCCCAGTTTATAGAAGAGACACTAGCTTAATCTTTAAGAGTCCTTTCTTTGCACTGACACATCAAACACAACACGTTAAATTAAAACAAATCCGGGCAACTTTACCCATTTATCACGAAAAGTTTCCCCTAGATCCCGCCCGAAAGTCTAATCTAAAACGACAATGCGACAGAGTCACCATTGGAATACATTACGATTAGACCGTACAAAAGCCAAGAAAATCAGCAATGCAAACGGAACTCTCCCTTTAGCCAACTGACTTCTAAAACTTCCCCAAGTTTATCCCTCTTAAACAAAGCGACCCCTAGATTCGAAAACTGCCATTAACAGAAAAGACATTCATAGAATAATGCAGTAAAGAACTGAGTCTATCTTTTCGACATCCATTTAAGAGATTGCATTCAGCGATCGTTTTAACCGGCGGAGCGTGCATAAGCTTGCTCCGTCCATCTTCTTTTATAATTATTTACCCGTTCGGAACGGGGTTCTCATTCCTTAATCCACATAATGACTTTTATCAAGACGGTCCTTTCTGCGCTCAATCGAACCGCTTTATCGACGGGGATGAATAATTAAAACTAATGAGTTCGTTGTTGCTTAATTAGTGAAATGTCGGGACTTGCTGAAATGTGTCATAAGAGGGGGAGGAAGCCGAGCTGATCCCCTGTTGGGTTGTTTAGAAATCTTTGAGAAATACGTTTTCTTCCTCTGCGACTAAAAGGACTCTGTAACATTAAAGTACTACTTTCTTTATTCTTCATTGAAATATTTCTGAACGATTAGTCGTTAGACAATAAGTGTATATTAATTACCAGCAGTTCTTCACCATTCATCACCATCCGTTCTTCCAGGTTCATTACACAAAGTTACATGAAACGTCGTAGTTACGCTGTTAAAAAAAGGTACTCAAAATAAGTAAAATGTACTTATTTTTCAGTACATTTGATGCTCATCATACCTCCGAATACATAAGTTTCATTTTTGAAAAAGTTATGTACTCAAAAACGAGTAGAATGAATAAAAAGGGCAGTTGCTTGCCTACATAATCTGCCTTCACAAATCATTTTCAATAAATATCAAAATTACAACCAAGATTTACCTGGAATCTAACCCAGATAATCAGGCACCGTAGTTCAGAGCCTTATCTGTTAAACTACCAAGGAGACTCGAAGAAGTTACAACAGATGAAATGTTAAAAATGTGTGGGAAAAAAAGGTTCGCATTCCTTAATCCACATAATGACTTTTATTAAGACGGTCTTTTCTGCGCTCAATCGAACCGCTTTATCGACGGGGATGAATAATTCAAACTAATTAGTTCGTTGTTGCTTAATTAGTGAAATGTCGGGACTTGCTGAAATGTGTCATAAGAGGGGGAGGAAGCCCGCTGATCCCCTGTTGGGTTGTTTAGAAATCTTTGAGAAATACGTTTTCTTCCTCTGCGACTAAAAGGACTCTGTAACATTAAAGTATTATTTTCTTTATTCTTCATTGAGATTCTAGAAATATTTCTGAACGATTAGTCGTTAAACAATAAGTGCATATTAATTACCAGCAGTTCTTCACCATTCATCACCATCCGTTCTTCCAAGTTCATTACACAAAGTTATATGAAACGTCGTAGTTACTCTGTTAAAAATAGATACTCAAAAATAAGTAAAATGTACTTATTTTTCAGTACATTTGATGCTCATCATACCTCCGAATACATAAGTTTCATTTTTGAAAAAGTCATGTACTCAAAAACGAGTACAATGAATAAAAAGAGCAGTTGCTTGCCTACATAGGCTGCCTTCACAAATCATTTTCAATAAATATCAAAATTACAACCAAGATTTACCGGGAATCTAACCCAGATAATCAGGCACCGTAGTCCAGAGCCTTATCTGTTAAACTACCAAGGCGACTCGAAGAAGTTACAACAGATGAAATGTTAAAAAAGTGTGCCAAATGATTGGGAAGAACGAAAATTGAGTTGTAGTAAGTAACTTTCCAAATAATGTGGAAAACCATCTTCTGAATAACTATTTCAAGTTTTTAGGTCGCATAGTTAAGATGGATTGAACAGAAACTGAGATTAACAATATTAAATCACACTGTTCATTTTTGAGAAAGTACGTTTATTTAAATTTGAGTAGCTCATTGCTCCTTTACGATGTTATTGTACCCAAGGAAAAAAGAGTAAGTTCAGGTACTCATTTTTAAGTACTTTTTTTTGCAGTGTACAAAATAAATAAATACAATTATATCTCTACTCCAAGTCTAGAAATCTAGCCAGGGCCGGAATTAAGTATAGGCTACATTGGCTGCAGCCTAGGGGCCCGCACCAAAAATGGCCCCCACCATATGCTAAAAAAAAGGAAAAGTGTTAACTTGGTGGAAAAACTTACTTTGGAGGGATGATTATCAAAATCTTAACGAAAATAGTTTACTTCATTCTTTTTATGATGGGGAAAAAAATTCTATTTTTCTTAACATATTTGATAGATATGCCCTAATACTTTTATGTTCTTCAAAAAAATATGTTTAATTTGTAATAATTACAATGAGCAATTGTTTTACTTTTATTGGAAATTAGTTTTTTTTAACATTTTTATTTTGCTTAGAGCCATTTGAGATTATACAAAGGCGAGTGCCATATTGTATCATCATTTTCAAAGATTTCAGAATGCCATCGCTCTTTGAGATTCCTTGAAACCGTTGAATTTTGTAACATAATATTAGAAATTTACAAAACAGTGCAATCTAATTTTACATGTACACTTAAAAATTATTTAATTTGCAGTTCTGGAATATATATTTAAAAAAAAAAATCGCCACTTTCTCTTTTGTTTTTTGTCCGCTCTCCTTTAAGTATTTCTCCCTTCTATTTTTTTTTGGGGCGTTCCACATAATCAGCCTAGGGGCCCACTAATTCTAAATCTGGCTCTGACTCTAGCATCACATACAACAGTTTAGATGTAAATAATGAAAATAAATACAGTGGGTAATTGTTCTCTCAACATTTATTTACAAAAATATTAATGACTTACTAATACTGTTCCTCTGAAAGTAAGTTTTTTCATCAGTAAAACGCATTTCGAAGCCACGAAAAGAATTAGGTTTCGAATCGTTCCACTATTACAGACATATCAATAGCCTATCAAATTGAAGTTCAGTAGCTTCTATACAAATAATATTATGATCATGACATATGAAATAAGAAAGTTAAAAAACAACATAATTTTCTAAATGTTTTGAAAGTATTGTACCGTCTTGATATCATTTTATAAAATAAGTAATTATCGCATTTGAATTGGAAATTAAAAACGGTTTCTATATTATTTAAAATTCATTTAAAAAAACTAACTAAATTTTTTTAAATTAGGGTTTCAAAGTGCAAATCTTGAGATCAAATAGTGACTTAAATGTCAAAAAGTATCATAAGTAACAAATAAGATATGTAAAGTTTCTGCAAAGTCAGTAGTTGTTTTACGGCTGACAGACAAAGTCTTTTTTATTATTATTTTGCATATTTATATAAGTATATATATATATGAAAAGCAATTAATTGTTTCATTAATTTTTCTTCTAAGAGTATTATGAGTTTGGGATACATTTTAATATATATTTTCTTTTGTAAAGTACCGGTTAGTAAAATTTTTTTTGGAACAATGATTGTATGCAAATTCTTTTAATTAGTTTTCGAAGAGAGTAGTTTGATACATAGCTTATTAAAGTTAGACAACACTAAAAAATGTGTTTTAAAAAAAAAGCAGTAATCCAACTTTAAAATTTCTTGTACATAGAATTTTTAATTTTGTATTAACATTAATATGATACTTAGAAAAGAAGAATTTTAAAGAAATTCGTGGGAGGATTTAATGCTTTTGAAAAGTTACTGTCCATTAAATGCGATATTTAAGACTTCTAAATGTATGCCTTATTTTATTTAATCTATTTAAGAACTAAAATCAATAATATATTTGTGTTCATATTAAGTTACCATGTTTTTTTTCCTGTTTTCGAAAAACGACATATATTTGAATAATTATATGTACACGTGTTGCACACACCTAAGGGTGGCGCCAACTGCACGATAGTCTAATTTATATTTTCAACGCATTGCTTATTAATTAAAAAATATTTCAGTGCAGAAGCATTTTTAAAGCCTAATGCTTTAAATTAAAAATATATTATGTGCACTACTTTTATATTACGTTTACTATTGGGAAAATTGAAGATACACCTCCGTATACGTCAGGAGGAGGAGGTGGAGGCTTATTTCATTCAAAATATTTTGTAGGGGAGCTCTAGTCGGGAAATCGTTGTGAGTAATGTCACGATAGAAGCTGTGTAGTAACCCTGTCACCAAAGTAACGCTGTGGATTTCTTTGGCATGTTCCTTTCTAAGGATAATAGGGTATGCATTCAAAACAATAATATTCTCTTATTAATTTATCCTTGAATTTTACTGTTTACCAGTCAAACAAAAGATCTAAAACAAAGATTGGAAACAACTTTTAAATATTTTTATTTGCAGAAAGAGGTATGTACAAGGATTAAGACTAGATATAATGAACTGGAGACTAAAGGTTTCAACTGAACAAACTCATTTATACAAATAGCTTTAGCCTTAATAACACACAGATCTTACACCAATACATGAACATCGAATGCATTAACAGTATTTCACAAATAGAATGACTGAAACACGACCTGTCGCTTTAACTAGACAACTCCTGTAACACACATTTATAAAATACTGGAACAATAAATTCAAAGAATGTAAACAATCACAGAAAAATTCCAAACGTTTTACAATGTTTTTCAAGCGATTTGAACATAAATTTGCTGTTGATATTAAAATAAGATTTTACATATCCTATTTTCTCTTAGATTGATTAACTGATCACAAAGTACCCAAAACATCAAAATTTTGCTATATAATCTGTACTAAGTAGAAAGCATCATTACCATCATGGAGTATCTTTAAAACCTACTTACAAAAAATGGGTACTCTTCCAAAACATTTATTGATTGGGCAGGTTGTATAAACAAGTATTGCAAGTCCAAAAAAATTCAGAAAATGGATTAATACCATTTTCCTGTTACTAGGCAGCAATCAGGCACGTAGGTAAGGGGGTGGTTCAAACCCCTCCCATTCAAAGTCAAGTTGGGTTGCATGAGGGAAAACCTGGTATTTTCCGAGAGTCCTACCTCAAAAAATATTTTTCAAAAGGCTTCAGAAATATGCTTTGATGTTATTTTTTTTATCTCAAACGAAGCCTATCGTGACATCATAGTATTTTATTATCTAGCATTTGGATTTCGGCGACAAACGGAAAAGATCGTCAAACGAGGCCGTACAAACAAGATGCTCCAAAGCCATATGTTATTCAAAACAAGGATTCTCTAAATTTATTTCATAATTAGGTAGTGATATTTACTAATATTAAAAATAGGTATTGAATGATATTGGTAACCATTTCAAAAATAAATAAATGATGTTATTTCGATATTTATCTGCCAACGTATTCCTGTTTACTAAATAAAAATGAATACGTTTTTTAAAAACTGGGGGGAAGGGGAAATAAAAAAAAATTGGGGATGGGAGTGTGTTGATTTTGGTAGAAAATCCCCCCCCCCCTCTCCTGGTTGAGGGGGCGGGTTAAAAAAGTTGCCTAAAGAAATTCGTTGCTTAGTCATTGAACCACCCCCATGAAAAATCTATACCTACGTGCTTGGCTACCTCAGTGTCGATTATGAAAATGACCCCCAAAACATTTATGTTAGTTTGATAAATCCTTTCCTTTACTTTTGATAACCGACTCATTCTTTCCTAAAATGATTTAAAAAAAAACAACCCGCCAAAGAAACGGGAGATACCCTGCCAATTCTGGACACATCCCACCAGCGACACCAGACGAGATCGGTTGACAGACACGACCCTGGGACATGGGTCAGGGGTCATCGGGGAGGCAGGAAGAGAGGGGTGGGGGGAACAACTCAACTCATCCCACATCTGGAGACCACAGAGTGAAAACAGACACACATGGGGACCTCTATATCTGTGGTCCGTGGTAAGGGGGGGGGGGGAAGGGGGCTGTAGAACTTTCCCTTTTTCTAGGAATGAGAATGTGAAGGGGGGAAGGGAGTCAAGCCGTTAGGATTTTGTGTATGCATTTCATCTTCATCCTTGGAAGATGACGTCGATCTTGGGGAAGGGTAGTGGTAGTTTTGTCGCGAAGTTTCGGGGTCAAATGTGAAGTAAGCTGGAGCGCCCTGTTCGAAGATGGTTCTTGGTGAAAAGGAAGACTTTTTCTTGAGAGAGGATTGGATTTGCCCGTGGAAATGAAGCGTCTATGAATTGGCGATTGTCATGGATATTGCTGACATTCATCGATGCCAGGAGGTAATTGTGAATGTTTTTTTTTAAATTTAATTTAGCTATGGTTTGAAAAGGTATCTGTGAATATTGATTCTCGTTTCTTGTCGAAAATTTATTGTTTTAAAATACCCTACAAATTGTAATTCTGCTCCCATCTAATGTAAAATTGAAATAATTAGACTAAGTAGTAATTATCGATCTCTTTCCGGTCAGTTGAATACCTAAAGTGATATATCTAGTTTAAAAACATATGGTTAAATTTTAAATAAATCACTAATATATTTGCATCACCCATCAAACTAAACACAGTTGATGTTTGAATTGAGTAAATAAAAGTAATTTGAAAACGATTTTTTAACAAACCGTTCGACTTAAATCAGTTGGTGTATTTATAAATCACGTGAAAATACTTTATTTTACTTATGTGACATTACCCGAACGCCTGTATAAATGCTCAGTATGAAATTCGGAAATAACTGAATATCAAATTTAAAATAATATATTTTCCCAAAATGGCTTTTTACTAACTTTCTCATAAAAGGAAACTAGTTTCACTGCATACGCTAGAAAGCCTCACAGTGAAACAAGTTTTTAAATTACCAGAGTTTTGAGCTTTGTGTATTAGTAAACATAGTAATGATTTAGGATAAAATACTCCGAATATCCTCTAAACTTTTTTCTAATAACTTGAAATATTTGTTCTTTAATTTCTGTAAGTCTGATTTCCATCCCCTCACAATTCTATATCAAAGTTATATGAATACATGAGGATAAAATGAAGAATGAGTCCTTGGAAAAAACGATGAGGATCCACTTTTTGTTGAAGTAGTAAGAGAAGAACGATGATAGTAAGAAATTAAAACAAACACCCGTTAAAAATCAGTCCATAAGTGTGTGTAAAAACTTTTCTAGGTTACCTTATAGAGATATTTTTAGGAGATGTATTCCTTTCTGTAACAATAATATATAGGACTAGGTAGAGTAATGTATGCGCGTTAGATTTTACATTTAAAAGAACGCGACAAATATATTAAAACAATATTTCGTTAATATTTTTCTGATTAACTAAAACATTTAAGAAAATAAATTTAACCGGGTTTACGTAATTTAAATGTAGATTATGTACAATGAATTAATAATATTTTTTTTTTTATCAAATCTTGATTTATTGCAAATTTTATTAAATAAAAAATTATGTTATTATTTCCGTACTGTATAATAATAAAATATTTTATTGCTATGAATTTAATAGAGCCAAACTGCTAAGGAGCCATTCATTTATTACATCACCAAATCGAGGAGGAGGGGCTCTATTATGCGTGACTGTGTCTGGACATGGGGGAAGGAGGTCTCAGAGATTGCGTGACGTAGCAAAACTTTGTAGAAAAAACGCTTACATTTGTTTCACAAACTCTGATATAAGTCATTTTTTATAGAAATCACAATCTTTTTTAAAACATGATGTATGTTAAAATACATTGAGTGACTATTTTTTAACTGAAAAAGAAAATTATATGACTTGATATGGGGTAGGGAAAATAAGGCTAAAGTGACATGGGGAAAGAAGGGATGATAAAGTGTGACGTAATAATAAACGTTCCTCAAGCTGAATAGCTTCCCAAAATTATTTCTATCTTATAAATAGCAATAATGAAATAAATAGAAGCAGAAAGAATCGAACCTCATTATTTTTATTTATATAGTCTGTATCAAATATGTTTGACACTGCAGCATTTAAATGTTTTAGTATAGTGCGACAATGACATCTCCGCCCCCTCAACTCGGGTATCCTGGGCAGACAGCCCCATGTCATACATAGTTCTAGTGCTAATTCCTAATTACCTTAGTATTAGTGCTAATTCCTAATTACCTCGTGTACTGGAATGTAGAAGTCAGCATTCAAATGGACAGTTGCCTCGTTATCTCGTAGAGGGAATGTGACATGTGATACTTCCGTTCCCTCCCATGGTCATTTCTCCGCGCACAATCGTCTGCCAATCCCCTCCCCCTCTGACCTGATCACATTGCGTCCAAATTGCCTTCACCATAGTTCGAATACTAGGTTCTGTCTTTTTGAAAACTTTAGAAATATATGCTAGTTATTGTCCCTTAAGAGGGGGGGGGGGGTCTGTGAAGTATGATGTTTTGGGACGTGGGTGATGGGAGGATTGAGTGTTGCGTGACGTAGCAAAACTTTGGAGAAAAAAATTCCTAGTTTGTTTGGAAATTTTTGTAGAAATCACAATCTTTCGAATGAGATGTTTGGTAATATACACATAGGGGAAGATTCAAAAACTTTTTTTAATTGTAGAAATGTATAGTGACGTGGCATGGAGGAAATGTGTGTGTGGGTAGAAGTGGGGAGTTTCTAAAAAAAAAGTAAAACCGACTTTAAGAAAATGAGATAAAAATAATTAAATAATTTTTAATTTTACGAACAAGTTGAAAAAATTGACTTATTTAATATCAATTTTATACTTATTGAAACTTTTTGAAATCGGCGCCAAAATATAGGTATGGTTTTTGTAAATTGGCACCAACTTAAAAAAGTTGTAATAAGTATGAAATTGATATTAAATAATTCAATTTTTCAACTGGTTCATAAAATTAAAAATTATATTTTACTTTTTAGCGCATTTTCTTAATGTAGGCTTTTTTTTTAGAAAGATTATTTTATTTTTCCCTTTTTAGTTTTTAATTTAGTAGGGGGCTTCGCTCTCTGTTATTATTCCCCAAGAAATTCAACTAACAACTTGTGCTCAAATTTTGTCTGCACAATGTATATCGTAAAACAATCCTTATCCACGCCAATAAATGTTGGGTGAATGAAATGTCGTTGTTGTACAATATTTATTCAACAATGAAATTATTTTAAAATCGGTTAAATTGTTTAAAAAAAACTCCGGTTAATCAATATTTCCGAATATTTAACAGCCGGATAAGCGATTTTTTCTTAGTCTTGCCTAAGTGGACTTTTTTTCTATCCAACAATAAAAGAATTTTCGAAATCTGACAATTTCAAATCGTCCGGTTAATTGAGAATTCCAGATAATTAAATGCCAGATAACCGGATATATTTTTTAAAAGCTGCCCAAGTGAAATATTCCCCATCCAACACAAAAAAATAGCTCAAATATCTGAATTAGAAAAGAAATCTTGCGCGGACAGACATGAAAAAATATACATAACAGTCGAATTGATAACCTCTCTCTTTGGCGCTCGATTTGGCGTCTTTAATTTAAAATTTCTGGCGGTTTTATTTTGGAGTTTTGGTTGGCCCGCTGTTCAGTCGGTTAAAAATAAAAGATCATCAATTTGAATAGTTTGATTAATGCACCAGCTAACTTAAGAACGTTACTGTATAACAAAAACAAAATTTTGTGTTGGTGGATGAATAAAAAGTGTTATGAGAGAAAGGGGTGCTCATAAATGAAAAGTTTTATTACGGGGTACGTCTGAGAAAAAATGTTGAGAACCACTGATTAACATGGTAATTTCAACAGTTCTCTCAAATCGTTTTTTCAAAGGTGGCCCGCCCTGCCCGCACTTTTTCCATCTCAATTTGCAAAAATGCCGCCCTCTTTTGAAAATATTCCGCCCTTTTCAGTCAAGCACAAGCGCCCTTGCTTCCCTAGAATGTCTTTAAAAAAGACATCGATTTCAACTTTTTGTGTAAATAACAAAATAAGTTAATTATGGCAGCAGAAGGGCTATTGGCGGCGGTTCTGAATCTACCCCGGAGAAAACAAGAACACTGCCTCGTAATTTTGAATAATGGTTATACGGTGACAACACCTGAGCTGCTAGCCCACGCAACCTGAATAAGAGTAAGGACCACAACGGATTTTCCCTCTACAAGGCAGATTATTTTTGGCATGTGCGATGTTTTCCCATATCTATGTGATTATGGGGGAATGTGATTATGGCAGAAATTTTAAATTAAAGCCGCCAAATCGAGTGCCAAAGAGAGAGTTTATCAATTCGATTATTATATATTTTTTTTATTGAAATTTGAATTATTTAGAATTGAATTAGCTACATTCATATTACGAGTCAAGCAATCATTTCTCTGGATACTGGTCCGTTGTGTTAACGGGTAACCACGGCCCCTAAACTTTTATTAAAAAGTGCCCTTTCAAAAACGGGGTTCTCTTTTCCTGAAAACAGTGCCTTGCCCCTTTTTATTTCTAGAATGAACACTGTATTTTCGATTCCAGAATCTAGATCGATTCTAATCTGTAATTACTAGATTGTTGAACTTCAAATTAATATTAATGGAAGTAAAAGATTTGGTTGTCTCAAGAAGTGGTAATTCCCTCTCATTTCATTTTGCATTACACAAATGAAAAGCTATAAAACCTGCTAGGGGATAACTTATTTTTATATTTTTTAAAAATGAAAAGAAGCAGTTCCAAAATGACGAGAATGCATCTCTCAGTTCGAAGTAGTTCGAAGTATATTGGAAATTGTGTCATCAAGAATAAATACATTTTCCCTTTGTGGAAAATGTTTTCAAAGGAAACCGACATTAAATTACCGCCTCAACTAACAAAAGACAAAAGGCTGGACTAGATAAGGAATTTCGGGAATAGAGGTTTATGAATAATCGATACTTTCACTTTAGAAAGTCTATCTTTATACTTTTAGTTGAAATTGGAATTCTTTAAAGAACCAAACGAGACGTTATTAATAATAAAGAATTTTTAATTGAAAGTAAATTGCATTCTAATTTATAAATATCTTTTAGGAAATGAGTATTGATTATTTCAGTATTTTCCTATCGTTTCGCTTACTAGGTTTAAGGATTCTGTTCAGTATTTTTTTGTTTATTTTAACTTAAAATGAATGTTTAGTTTTGGTGTTTACTCATTGTTGGCTAATTCTAAATAGGGTGGAGTTGGATAAATGCAGCCACAATGCAAGTGTCGCCAAGGCTGCTATTTTTTTAAACACAGATATTTTACTAAAAACTCGACTAGGTATACAATATTGAAATGTTCTCTTTTGATGTTTAACAAAAAGTCTGGCAATATATATCTTGGTAGGTATTTTATTTATTTTTAAAAAAAATATTACACTTTAGCTTTCAATGGAAGCTTCGTTTTGAAAGTTTGTCACTTTTTTATATTTTTGTCGTACTACAATTCGTATTCTTATCAAGTTTAATGGGTAGTTTTAAACCATGCACATTTCTTTGGAATTGAATGAATAGTTTAGCATTGGCAGTCGTAGTTACACTTGCCCCGTTATTCTTTTGGCATATCTTTTTAACATTTCTTCTAATTATAACTTCTTTAAGACGCCCTGGTAGTTTAACGGATAAGGCTCTGAACTGCGGTGCCTGAGAATCTGGGATCGATTCCCGGTGTCTTGGTTGTAATTGTCAATATGTATTGGAAGTCATTTATGAAAGCAGCCTATGTAGACTAATATTTGCTCTTTTTATTCATTTTTACACAATGTACTCATATTTGAGTACATGTATTTTTCAAAATTGAAACTAATGAATTTGGAGCCATGATAACATCGAATGCACTCAAAAATAAGTACATTTTGCTTATTTTGAGTACCTATTTTTAACAGTGTGGAATCGTTTCTGTCCCAGTGCTTTGCAAGATAGAAACGGATATTCTTATCTATTTCCGTTTCGCCTCTTCAAGGAAGCAGTTTTGACTTGAATTATGGTATTCAAAAGATGGCTATTATTGTTCCGAGATTAATGGGATGAGCAGAAGGGGGCGACGAAGCTTTGGTATTGTCCCTACGAAATCAAATTGTCCATTGGTAAATTAAGAAAAATGTATTATCTTATATATTTTAAATATATACAGTAATAAATTTTTGAGATCATATAAAAATCGATGTTACTTATTTTAACAGCAAAAAGGGAAACTTGCTATTTTAAGCATCGGTACTTGGGATTTGATATTGCAAAGGTTTTGATATTCTTTGCTATAGTGTATTGATTTAGGACATTTACTTTGAAGCAGAGAACAAAACCAAATACATTTTCTGTTCATTTTAATTTCCGTCATATTAGTTTTGTATCAATAATATATTGGGGAAACTTGAGCGAGAAATAATTGAAATAAATTATATACTCAATTTTTAAATGTTTAAGAAATATCTGTTGTGGCAAGATCAAGCATGACAGAAAATTTTATTTAATGTATTTTCGTGGTTGAATTTTATTCAAATGCAAAACTGAAATGTTACATCATGTAACTTTATACAACAATTAAATTTTTTTTTATAAAGTTATAATTGCAAATAATGATTCTGTAATCGCAACGTTTCGATTCCACAATTTCGACATTACGAATTATAAAATCCAACTTTATTTATTACTAGCAATATGGCCCGGCGTTGCTCGTGGTCACTTTGCGCAGTAAGAGCTGCGCGATTTTGTCTTGTCAGCGTAGCCATGGCATATCACTCTCTGTGCGCTGTGAAAAATAAACTTTAACCAAATCCAGATTTATTAAATTACTTTGAGTATTTTTTGATATACTTAAATCTATTTTTATGTTCACGACTTTACATGCTATTGCGACTACCTACAATTTAAACTGATGTTTTTGTAAAATGTTTCTTTTTGTGAAATAAAAATTCCTAACATTTTTTTTAAATTGCGTATTTTTTGTATAAAAATTAACCATTTAGTGACAATAAACCCATGTAGTAAACTTCACATACATTAGTTTTAATATTGGCGACGCAATAATATATCAAAGAAACAATATTGCATTCTTCCAAATCAAAATAATTTATCGTATTTGGTAAAGTTTTTTTTGTTGTGCCAATTGGCGACCGGAGACTATATATCCCTCTTTCAACATAATTTCATATGGGTCAATATTTACGGAAAATATTTTTTATAAAAATTAATTATCAAATATTTATTTTTGTATTCCAATAATTTGTTTTTGAGGCGAAAATTTAAAAATAAGCTACCTGGAGGTATAAATATATAAAACTTTAAGTTAAACTTTTAGGGTGGCCCATTTCAACACCATAGTAATATTCCACTCCGTAACAAATAGCACTTTTGTCATAAAGTTAAGTTGTTCGGAACATGAATACACATGGCGTCAGTCGAAAGAGCTGGTTTAATTCCCTCCTTCGGTTGGCGAGGTTTTTGTTAACGACGTTATATTTGAACACTAATTTCTCCATTGTGATGATATTTTTAAATATAGGACCTCTATTTTAGCTCATTTGGCAACATTTTTATTCAATTGGAGAATTTTTTTTATTAATTTGGCGACATTTCGAATTTATTTGGCGACATTTTTAATTCATCTTCAATACTTGGCGACTTTTCTAATTCATTTGGCGATATTTTTAATTCATTTTTCCATATTTGGCGACTTTTATTATTCATTTGGCGACATTTTTAATTCATTTTTCTATATTTGGCGACTTTTATTATTTATTTGGCGACATTTTAAATTCATTTGGCAACAATTTTAATGCGATCTCCAATATTTGGCGACTTTTCTTAATCATTTGGCGACATTTTTAATTCATTTGGCGACATTTACTCATCAGCCAATCAAAATAAATCGTTTATCCCAGTATTGTCGAAAAATATTTTTGGTCGCCAAGGTGATTTTTAACAATATGTTATGAGGGGAAGATCGAGATGTAAATTTCCCATAGCCGTAATGTTAGAGAAAATGGAAAAAGTTCTATAACTTTTGAATGGTTGCAGATATCCACATGAAACAAAGTGCATATTTTAAACTAAGAAAAGTTTGTTCACATGGTGCAAGTTTCATAAAAATCCGTGCAGTAGTTTTTGAGTTAAATCCTGACAAACAGACAGACAGACAGACAAAAAAATTTTAAATGTGATTTTCGGAATCAGTGTATCCTAATTCGTGGAGAAAACTCAAAATGAGGGGTTTTATTCGATTCCACTGACAGACACTCCATTCTTATATATAAGTATTGATTTGGTTGTTTACATATGCAGCATATTTTATTAAAAATTAATATTTTGAGAAGAGATGAAGGATATAACCTCCTGTATTTCAGATGGATTAAGATGATTTCTTTTAGTTTTTACAAAATGTTGCGATGAAGCGACTTATTTTGCCCAGTAAATGTTGTTCGTGGAGATCAATGCAACCCAATCTTTGAACAGAGCAGCAACACATCTTCCGACACTCAACGAAATTGCGTCACAAGCACTTTGAGTTTTGAGTCTCAGCCAAATTCTAAATCCAGACATATTTTTTTTGTACTCTTAAAAGCCCTATGTTCAGTTGAAGTGAACACACGTTTCGTTTATCCGTCTTATGCGATACTTTTTGAATTGACAACACTGAAGTAAATGGCCGTCGTTTAACAATTATACAACTTTTATATTTTAAAACGCTGTTTATATCAAAATATATTAAGTTGCTAAAAGTGGGAATGTTGAATTCCTTAAAATTCAGTATTTAATAGTATTTCTGTTACAAGCAACATTGTTTTTAAAAGTAGTTTATTTACAAAATCTTGATTCAATTTATTTGAGATAATTATTCCTTTAAAATTTTTCAAATATCTGAGTTTACAAATATGATTAGAATTTATTATCATATTTTTTTTATTCAACATGTTAAAAGCTTTTAATTAATTATGAATCCATCGAATCGAACCAATTAATTTTATTTTTGCCGTCATTATTTTTTATAGCCTTTTGTAAGGCTTTCCGATTTTTAAATTGAAATATTAGTTTTAATTTTCAGTTTTCCTGACAATGCATACAATGTAAAAATTCGTAAAAATACTTTTATTTACAATATTTTTCAATTCTTTTGCATTTAAGTATAACTAGAAAACTAGAGACACTAAAAAATAATTACAGATAATTAAAATGTATAATTATAGATAATTAAAATTATAATGATTGATTATTAAGATTATAAGTATAAATATTTATAATTATAATGATAGATAATTGAATTTATAATTATAGATAATTAAAATTATAATTATAGATAATTAAAATTATAATTATAGATAATTAAAATTATAATTATATATAATAAAAAAATTATAATTGGAAAGATATAGTTTAATAGTTAGCAATGAAAACTATTTTATAATTTATTAATTCTTTTAACAGCTCAGAAAATAAATAAAGATTATTTAAAGATGTATTAGAGCTTTTGATTGCTAGTAGATTAGACGCTTAATCTATTAAATCGCCATTATGCATTTTCTTTAAATTAAAATGATTTATTTTCCAGCATTTAAGAGGTAGCTTTAAAACGCTGCTATTGAAAGAAGAATGTAACAATTTATTCATGTAAACGCACGGCGCTTTATAGGAAATTTGTAATTTTAAAAGATGAAGAATACAGCATAGGCATGCTTTCATAATTTATTAAATTCCAAAGTATTTTTAAATTTTAAATATTTTTAATAAATATTACAAAATATCATTCCGAATTTTCAAATAATTTTAATATAATTAATCTCTTTATATGCCATATCTACCCAATCAAACTCACACAACTGGTTGAGTTAGATTTTATATTTTTATCTATTAAAAATTCGATCGAATTAATGTTATTACGAAGTTTTATAAAAGCATCGGATTGTTTTGAATATTATTTTGATGTCTCATTTCTAAAGAAATTTCACGATGCTTTAAGCTCAAATTCCTCGCATGATGAATGAAAGCAAATAAACAATTGGATGTTCTGAAATGTTTGTTTCCGCGTTCTGCCGTTCAGATGTTTAGAATTCTTTATTCTTGGTATATGAACTGAAACCCTTTCTTGTGAACTTTCCAACTGTGCTAGTAGAGAACAAGCTTTACGTCTGGTTTTTTTTGTTGTTGGCATTTCAGAAATTTTAAGTTTCTTGAGGCGTCTTCTTTCGACTACTAATCTAATCTCTGAAAAGAAAATACAAATATATTTTGGATTTTCGTGACCAGTAGATTATATTTTGTTCAAGTCACTGAAAATAATAAAATAAATATAGCTTTTTTTTTAAAATGTGATGTTGTTGAACTCTTCAGATAACCGATGGCTTATATTTCATTGAACAGTTTTAATTAATTTTTAATGTCCAAACTTTTAGACGATTGATTGGTGTTTTTAAAGCCTATTTTGACGCCGAAATGAATATAAATATTTTTTTGAAGCTTTTTCGTAATAAAAAAAACAGTTTGCCTTAAATCATCGATTATGTTACATTATGTGAATGATATAATGTTTTATTCCATCGCCATAAAGTTTGAGTTTTGTAGTAAAATTATTTGTCATGTTGTTTTATCGAGAATTTTGCATTAATCTATAATAAAACTGGAATAAATTGATACTTTTTCAATTACTATTTTTTTTAATTTGAATTTTTTAAAGAGATATTCAATTCAACTAATAACATATTTTTATAATTAAAAATTTATTTCACTGCACATTCTTAACTAATGATAACGTAATATAAAAACTCGTCTTATTTACAATATTTTTCAATTCTTTTGCATTTAAGTATAACTAGAAAACTAGAGACACTAAAAAATAATTACAGATAATTAAAATGTATAATTATAGATAATTAAAATTATAATGATTGATTATTAAGATTATAAGTATAAATATTTATAATTATAATGATAGATAATTGAATTTATAACTATAGATAATTAAAATTATAATTATAGATAATTAAAATTATAATTATAGATAATTAAAATTATAATTATATATAATAAAAAAATTGTATTGCGTTAAGAATATTAAAATACAAATACAGCGTTAAACATCCGCAATAAAATACATGAAATTTATCATGTATTTTATTGGGTATGTTTAACGTTGTATTTTCATTTTAATAACGATGACGTACTTCTAAACATCTTGAAGCGTAAAGGCATTTGAAAGTGCACATTAACAACAATCTTTTAAAGTGAAATTCCTTCAAACTTGTCATACTTGTTTTTTTATAACTACAATTCACAAGGCGTCCCAGTACAGATAACAGTTCAATGAGCTAGATTATGTTCAAAAACGAAAAGTGAAATACGTGATATATCCTCCAGTCTGAACCTTGCAAACTCTCAAAGATAAGCCCTGAACCCCAAAGAGGTGTAACCCGATACATCCCCTCGGTGCACTACACCTCCATCCTTAAAGCCATAATAACCCCCCACTCCAAAGCAGTTAAAAAAAAATCCCAGACCCAGCTGTTTCTGATGATGAGGTCAGTTATGACTTTCCCTGCCATCCCACGCAAAGTTCTTAAAGGGGGGGCGTCAAAGAAAAAGAATGAAAAAAAAAATGGCGAAACCAGATGTGCAGAATCCATCCCCGCTTTCCTGGAGATCTTCGAAGGGGTCCTCCCCCCTCCCTGCAAAGTCACAAGCAGAAGAAGATCCCCTGCACGGGGAATGCTCAAGAAGAACCGAAAGGGCCGACCGGAAAGTTGGTTATTTATAGTGGATCTTTGGGCGGAAAAGAACTAAAAGTAGCTGCAGCATCTTCCATCCAGGGTCTAGCCTGGTCGTCATCCCACCCCTAGATATATCTTGGTCGTCTGGCTCCATATATGGCCTGGTGAGGTTCTCGGGTTCCACGGGCCCAGCTCCGGATGCGACGCCAGTTCGAGGATGGTCTCCAAACGGGGATGTCGGCCGAGGCAGTTTTTCTTTGCTTCTGGCATTCCACCTACGAATATTTTGCCCGAGCTTATTAAAAGTACAGGTAGAGCTCGAGGCTGGCTCTTTCTGTTCCGGCAGTCAAGGATCTTGCCCAAGCTCTGCTGTGATACGACAGAGTCCGAATTTCAGTGTGCTGCTGCTGGGTGAGTTCAACTTTTATATGATTCTTGCTTCAAAACTTTGTCGTGGATCATGATTATTTAGAAGTAAAATCTGGGTGTTTCAAATTGGAAGTACTTGGCAAGCGTTTTGGATGTAAGTATCTGTTTGTAATTATTTCTTCTACGTTGAAGCATTTATTTGTAAGCCCGTTGAATAATTCGATGCCCATTCCTATCGGGTATAAATGTCTGGTGTTGTCGGATCTTAGATGGAATTTCTTTTCTGCATGTAATCTCTGGAATTATTTTAAAATCTGAGAACAAATACGGTGAATCTTCCACCATTTCCTTATAATTTAAGTTCAAAGTTTAGCATTCAGATTAATTGTTACAGATGGAATAGAATGTATTTTTTTACTCAATAGACATTTGATGATTAATTTAATCCGCCGATAACACAAGGGTAAATTATTTAAGGCCGGCCCAAATGATGAGCAAGACTGGATTCGGAATCAAAGCTCGTGAGTAAAAACTAATCAACGTTAAACTTCAATAATTAAACTCTTTAATTAATTTTTAATACGCAATTGAAGTTAAATAGTTTAAAGTTAACGACGAGTTTTCTCAAATTAACTATATCTTCATAAACAATATTTTTACAAATTTATAATTAACGCAATATACCAATTTATAATAACGATATCTTTTCAAACTAACGATATCTTATTATATACTCTTATTGAAGTTTAATATGAAATTTATATTTATTTCTGAGAATGGTATATTTCATTTGAATAACCTTTGTTAATTCATCAGTAATAAATTACTTTGAAATTTTATCAGTAATTAATCATGTGTGCTTAGATTTACATACGCCTAGGAAACGACTTAAATGAAGATATCTTTCGCTTACCAATGGCGTTGACTTAAAATATAATTGCCGTTAAAATTCCATCTAAATTTTTGTAGCAAAAACTAACCCAAAAACCTTAAAGATCCGTCATCCTTGTTCAATGAAATGAAAGGACAAGGATTCATGATTCCTACGTATTCAGGAACTTACATTCAGGCAGGAAACGATTAACAACTTTTGATGTTCGATTCCTAAAACTCGAATACAAATTCTTTCGATTTCGTATATGTTTTTCCCCGATAACTTTAGAGACATAGGAATAAATTTTATTACAGTTTTTAATTTAAATTTAATTACCCAGAACCTGAAGAGAACCTGAGAACCGGAAAGTCATGAATATCAGTTCGTTGATATCTATTACTTAAACCTTAAATTCTTTTTTTAAATATAATTTTTAAAGTAATTTCTTCTAATTGAATACAATTTATAACGATTAACAATATTTATATCTACAAATATTTCCTTTCCTACCAGTTCTTCTATACCTGAATGATTTCGTATCATCCCAATTTAGATAAAGGTTTATTAAAATGGAAATCTTGGTTTCCTGTGTGTGTTTTGCCTTCCTGTTCCAGTTAAGCTTTTCCGACTTTTCATATATTTATGTACAGCGGAACTATCTTTTGAAAAAAGATAACTTCGAAGGAAGCTTTGAAATTGCATTTTTGTTGAACTAGAACTCTGCCAAGTAAAAAATAAATATACAAAGATATTTTCAGAAGAAATCTGCAATATTTCATAAAGGAAATAAAGGGAGGTTCGTATTGACTGTTTGACGGTTGTGCTACTATAAGTTATTTGTCAAACTAGTATAAACTTACTACAGAGTCTATTAGAACAACTTGTATAAATTCGATAAAAATTAATTTTGATTCCAAAAGGACGAGTATCATAGATTATCTTATCATGTCTTTCAAAGGTAGAAATTAAACCGCTTGCGTTTATTGAGATTGAAACTTTGCCGATAGGGATGGAACGATCTATTGTAACTTAAGGATCTACGGGGGAAACGATGAGGTTTTCCTTGTTGAAATCGAGATCTGAACGCCTTATGTTAGATGCACGTCTGTACTTTGATTGTGACAATCTGTGAAACGTTAAAAACGATGATAGTCCATAAAGAATTAGAAAGTTGTGTAGGTCAATGAGAAACGTAAATTTGTTTTGTGATTTCTGCAAAATTATACCGAATTTACTGTCATCGTTTTTTCCTGGCCACTATTCAATGAATACTGATCAATGTTAGTCAGGAACGGCTTCAGAAAGTAATTCTATTGCTAGTACTAGATTTTGTTATACAATTACTAAAAAAACCCAGCAAATGTTAAATCTAGAAGTAACGTTATAGTATAGCTAGACTTGGAATTTTAAAAGGTAAGTGTAACAATTGAAGACGTGGGTGTAAGAGCAAGACAACTCCACTTTTTTCTGATTTACACTTTTTCACTTATTTCTATAAAGGAAAAAATTTTCTATCAATTAGTTCAAGAACCAGACAGCTCCAAGCAATGGCTGTAGATATATAAAAGAAAATGAGCTGTAGTTTTGTATTATACGATGCAAGACAATGTTCCGGTGTTTTCGTCCTTCTTGTACTAGTTTGAAAACTGGAGCTGTCTTGTTTTTGCACCCAAATGCAATGTATTCAATTGAAATATTTTGTGTTGAAACAAATTATGAAAGTAACGATTAGTGAATATTGGGATGACTGGATTAAAAATATCATTTTTTAAAAAATCAAAGTATTATTTTCAAAAATTAAAAAAAAAATCTTAAAAAATAACCTAATGAATAATATGTCTTTTACGTATTAAAGCAAATCGCTGATGGTAAATTATAAAAATGAATTTTACACTTGCTAAATTTATCGTATTGTGCCTGCAAATCGAGTTTTGTTATCTTTGTAAAATCTTATAAAGTAGTCAATTGAAATATTTTGTGCTGAAACAAATTATGAAAGTAACGAACTAGATTAAAAACTAGACTAGCTTAGAAATAACAAATTCTTAAAAGTCAAGATATTTTTTTTCAAAAATTAAAAAAAAAACATCTTAAAAAATAACAAAAGGAATAATATGTATATTTTGTGTATGCGAGCAAATCATGGTAAATTATAAAGAGTAAATACACGTTCTAATGATATGTTTTTTTGTGTCTGCGAATCGAGTTTTGGTATCTCTGTAAAATCTTATAAAACAGTCAATGAAATTTAATCTTTTTTAATTTAGTTGAATGTCTCTAAATTAATTATACTTTAAAATGCAACAATGTTTTATAATGCTTGAACATAAAGGGTATGCAATGTGTGTACATAAAGGGCATGCCACGTATATAAAGGGCATGCAATGAGTGTACGTAAAGGGCATGCAATGTGTGTACATAAAGGGCATGCTTGATCAACTTTCCTAAGAACTTACACGTTACGACCAAGCGCACACGTCACAATTTCTATTTGAAATATGACATATCTTATCAAATAAATGCTGCCCATCCACAACCATATCTTTTCTTTCCTCGCATTATAAATTTGCCATCGTTGTCCCATTCATCCTGCCATCCCGGGCAGTGACAACAATGTCGTGTAACTAATTGCTTCTCTCAATCTCTTTTGAGCCTTCTGACAGCCTCTATCTTCAAACGTTCGTTATGAATTGTGTTCTCCGTGAAATAATGCCCGGGAAGATAATTAGAAATGATCGCACGTGTGACGTGACGCGTGACGTCATATAGATCGTTAGGTTTATGAACAGTCGTTTCTGATTGGACGATTAGTTAGAAGTTTTTTTTCTTTCTTTGGTTTGTTTGTTCTAAGTTTGTGAGAAGTGTTATTTATTTCCTTATTGTTTGAAAAAGTGGGTTCTTTTTTGGATTCGAATTTCCGCCAATGATTAATTTCGGGCTTGAAATGGCGGTGGGAGTTATTTTAATGGGTTTATCCTATTGAGTTGATTTATGTTTTAATTATTGACAAACATATGGAAGGCTAAATATGTCGATTTATTCAATTATCAATATAAATTTATTCGGATAATATTAAGTTAAGTGTTCATTTTGATTTTATAATTTTATTTTATGTATTTATATGATCCTTTTCCTTTAAAAATTATATTTGCGATGATTTACAGAACTCTCTATTTTTCTCTCGCTCTCGGTTGCGACTAGTTTTAGAGATTCATAATAGATGGCGCTGCAAGACTAATTCGTAATGGAGTTTTAAACTCTTCTCTTAGAAACTAAAATAAGCTAACTCTGTAAAAGAAGTTTACTCTTCAGTGTAACCTAATTTTTATCATTATTTTAAATTTAATATTTTTTAATTTAATATTTTTTTAATGATATATATTTAATTTATTTTGTATGAAAGTTTATTATACTTTTGTGATGATCTTTTATTTCTTATGAAATAAAATTTTAAGCATTTAGACTTTCGTTGATGAAATCAAAATAATTTCCATAAGATTCAAAATTAATATTAACTAGATAAAATCAACTATATTGAAGAAATCGTCTGTTCAGCCCCGTATATTTAAACCATAGGTTTACTATAAAGGTTAAGGTAAAGGTGGGCGACGACATCCAAGGTCATTGTTTTTCTCTCTCGAATACAGCTCCAAGGTCAGGCACGTAGGTAAGGGTTCAAAGGTTTAGGGGGTAAGGGTTCAAGGGTTTAGGGGGTTCAAACCCCTCCCATTGTAAGTCAAATAAAAAAAATTAAAAACTAAATTACTGTAAAAATCATAAAAATAGAGATTTTTTTTGTGGGGGGGTTAAGGATTTCCCCTCTAAGAGAGACCCCCTCCCCAAAAAAAGGATTTATTTAGGTACCTTAACCCCCCCCACTCGGGAAGGGGGAGAAGATAAGTAAAGAAATCCGTTGCTCAGTCACAGAACCCCCCCCATGAAAAATCTATACCTACGTGCCTGTCCAAGGTCATTCACATTTCGAAGTTCAGCGCTTTTACTTCGTTCCCAACTGCTTTGGTTTAAATATTCGTGGTTTTACTTGTGAATCGACGAAATATTAATTGAAATTTCCGCTTTCAGTATTTTTTACTGTTTTTTTTATTAAAATACACAATCAAAGAGTGGTATGCACACAAATTAATCAACAACTACACGATAAGGCACAACTTTACTTATTTTTAAACATTCTCAATACTTCCACGCACATATTGCTCAAGTTATAAATAATGTTTAAAAATAAGCTTTAAAATACCTTATATTATTAGTCTTACCACTGAGTGACTATCATTAACTTTAAACATGTGTATACTTGTCCAATCATTTTCATTATAAACTAAATATAGCCAATTTATGGTAAAAAATGAAAATTTAGTAAAATATTGACAATTTAAAATTTTCAGTATATAACATGTTTTTATTAATAAACAAATCAATAAAGAGGTAAGGTGAAGCCATATAATTTTATTTTGTTTCTGTACAATTCAACTAATTTGACAGTGCTTAACAATTTTTCAAATTTGCCAATCACGCTACTGTTAAAACTAAAAGTATAACTTTCACTCCTGAAACTGTTTTTATAATTCATATACTTTACTACACTATATCGCATTATTCGAATTTCATACATTTTACAGAAAAATGGGAACGGAATCCATACGGTCCATTTTAAATTTTATCACCCTGTTCTTTACACATATATTTAATTTCCTCATTGCTTATATTCGAAACTGCTGACACTATTGTATAGATCTGCAATCGAATCACTAGGAATATTACAGCTAAAGTAATGGTTTTTGTTCGTAATGTCTATGTTTCCGAACATGAAGAAACAATACTCTTTCAATTTCATTTTTAAAAATATATTTTTAATTTAAAAAATGTCATGTCGACACCAGGCACTTGGGTATTCAAGTACGCTTAAAATTAAAGCAACTATGACATATGGAGTGCTGGGAAAACCCATTTAGTATCACAGTAGACCGTCGATATATCGAACCTTCACGGGACTGACACACTCGGTGGTTCGCTATAACGAATTAAAAGATATTATATAGAAACTAAACAACCAATAGAAGTTCGTGAATTTTAACGGAACGAAATTGCTTATTTTTATATACAAATATAAGGTAAATACTAATTTCTTTTTTATTTACAGCTCATGAGGTTAAGTGCAATTGGTCATAGTTCGAGATATAAGCCTCTGTCTGGATTCCGTGCTTCCTTACTTCCCATATCTTCTTAGAGAGATGTATGGAATGTAAAGAAGTATGGAGTGTTGACGGAGTGGAACGTCATACTCAATGAGCTTCACATCCATATGCAGTTATTCACATCCATATCCAGATACCCACATCCATATTCCTCAGATAAAAAGATGAAAATTTGTAGAATCAAGTGTAAGTTATTGCTTTTTGCTTGAATGAGTTCTCTGTTTTTAAATTTTTAAGAGTTATTCTTAATAGTTAGCATTTTAAAAATAAAATGTTAATAGATTTGTTTAAATGAATAGATTTGTTGCTTGCTTATACTAATGATTCTTTCAAAATTTATAGATTACATAAATCATTACAAAATTGAATTAACCTTCTGACGCTCAAGGCCGTATATATACGTCCAGGGATCTTCAATTTTTCTAGCAATATATAATATATGCGCCCAATTTCCAAATTCATAAAAATATTCCATTTTATAATTTAATAGTTTGAGGTACACCTTACAAGCTATATATTTACAATTAATTTTTAAAAATTTAATAATATAAAATAGCATGCTCATGAAAAATCAGACCCTCTGCAGTTCAAGGCCGTATATATACGTCCATGGATCTCCAATTTTTCTAGCAATTTTCAAATTCATAAAAATACTCCATTTTATAATTGAAGTATACCTTACAAACTATATATTTACAATTAATTAAAAAAAAAATTAATAATATAAAATAGCATGCTAATTAAAAATCAGACCCTCTGCAGTTCAAGACCGTATATATACGTCCATGGATCTCCAATTTTTCTAGCAATTTTCAAATTCATAAAAATACTCCATTTTATAATTGAAGTATACCTTACAAGCTATATATTTGCAATTACTTTAAAAATAATGAATAATATATAATAGCATGTCCATGAAACATTATTTAAAAATCCAAGCAGTGAAACCCAATTTATAATTGCAAAAATCGTGCGAGCGTCATTGGGTTAATCTTAATTTGATACATATTGACTTTATTTTTAAAAAAATATATATCGTGCTTTATCACATGAAATTAAGATAAATTTGATAGAAGTTGCCTAAAGTTACTTCATAACTTACAATAAAAGAATATTTTTATAATTAATAAAACGGAAATTTTATTTAATTAGCACATTATTTAATAAATATATAAGTCTTTGTATATACTAAGCCTACTTTCCTGTGTTATACTGAATTTTATCAACTTTAATGTTTTTTGCATTATTAAAGAAATTATTATAATAGCGTTATGATTATTGATATCTAGTTTTGAAACTAAGTATTTTTTTTCTGTTACAACAATTATTACTAATTTTTTTGTTCTTATAGGAAAGTAATTAAATATTTCTATTTAGATTGCATCTTTTTCCAATTAGATTCCCAAAGGAATAATTTGTATTTTAATCCATGTTTGAAATGTATTTTAAAATGTAATCTACTCTTTTTAAATTAATTAGACGATAACAAATTTCTTAATACAAGCATTATAATTATTCAAATTGTAAAAAAAAAAACTAATAAAAAAATTCTCAATTAATCATTAAACTTTTTACAGCAGGAGTTGAATAAATAGTTTTCTAAAAATTAGAATGATTTTTTCCTTTATTTTACAAATGCATTTAATTCTGTCAGCCATGTTTTTATTTTAGCTTTGAACAGAGCAGCGCTGCTTTCATCTGTTGATGATGATGTCCAAGCTCCTTTTTTTATTTTTCAAATTCTATTAATTAAGCCTTTTTTTGCATGAAACTAATGCATTTTACATTGTATTCTTTTTTGTTTAGTGTTTTACTTTATAATTAATCTCGTACAGAGATTAAGTATCCGAGTATTATAAAAAAAGCAAACATGATGAAATACGTACGTTTCCCCAAAATATGCTGGATTTTTAATTTTTGAGCTTTTGTTTCTATGAATGCAATTTGTCTTTTGAAATTCTACTTAAAAAAAATGACAAAAATATCGATCCGAGTGAAATAATCGATACGGAACTTGTGAGTTGTCGGCGCAGTTTTTTTTTAAAAAATATTATTTTATCTTGAAAGGAAGAATTAAACTACCCCTTATCTAATATATGCAAATAGGAGGGATGTAAGATATGTTCCGAATTTCTGGAAGATTTGTCGGTAATTACCATATTATCAAAGCACAAAAAGACGCCTAATTGGAAAATGAATCGCCATTTTTGGCGACTTTTTTTTTATTAAAATTATGCTTTTTTTTCTCACAATGGACGCTTTTTTAAATTAATTTTTAATTATGATTTTATGCAATATTTAAGATTTATTTTATGTGAAAAGTGCTGCTACAAAACTCACATAAAAATAAATAAAGGAGATAGCATTACATTTTATACAAAAAGTACAGTGTAAAAAAAAGGTACTTAAAAATAAGTACTTGAACCCACTAGGTTTTCTTTGAGTACAATTGCATTGCAAATGAGCGATGACGTACTCAAATTTAAGTAATCGTACTTTCTCAAAAAGGAGTAATGTGATTTAATATTGCTAATCTCAGCTTCTGTTCCAGTCATCTTAACGAAGCGACCTGACAAACTTAAAACCGTTGTCGAGAAGATGGTTTTCTACATCATTTGATGCCAATTGCTTAAATGGAAACTGAATTATTACAAATCAATTAGCTTGCTTCCCATTCTTTTAGAACACTTTAAAAAAAAATTGTTCATAACTTCTTTAAGTCGCCCTGGTAGTTCAACGGATGAGGCTCTGGACTGCGGTGCCTGATGATCTGGTTCCAATTCCCGGTAAGTCTTGGTTGTAATTGTTGATATTATTGAAATTGATTTAAGAAGTCAGCCTATGCAGGCAAACAACTGCTATTTTTATCCATTGTACTCACATTTGAGTACATGTCTTTTTCAAAATTGAAACTTACGTATTTGGAGCTATGATAAGCATCAAATATACTAAAAAAAATGAGTACAATTTACTTATATTTGAGTACCTATTTTTAACAGTATAACTTTAAAAATAAACACTTATTTTATAAACATAAACATTTTGTACTTATATTTGTATAGATATTTATATATGTAGGTGCTTCGAAATATCTGTTACTGTTATTATGTAATGTGTAATTCATTAATCTATTCGTTAACCAAATTGTATTTGGCGAATTTCAACATCAACGTTGGCGAACGTTTCGGAAAAAGTCGGAAACCCTGGCTATGGAAGGGAAAGAAAATCCTCCAAGCTTTTTTTCGCTCCAGAGTTGGATTAAGGCTTTTTATAAATTGCCGTTTTTTCACGTTGTTGATAAGTCTTCTCCTGCAGAACAGATAAGAAAATTTGCATAACATTTCTTGAACATTAATTTCGGAGAGTGAAAAAAAAAAGCGGTTATATTTTTACACTTAAGAATTACATGCTTGGCGTTTAGTGCCATGCAATCGCCAACGATGGCGAATAAATTACGAAAAACTTCGCAGGGCCCCCAAGTTAGAAAGTAATTGAAGGGTAGGAAAATTGTTTTTGGAAAGTAATTCTTGTCTTATCCTATTTCCAAATATGCGATTTGGCTGAACAAATATATTTCTTTATCCTTATTTTCGAATTTTGTTTTCCGTGGAATATAAATGAATGTATTATAGAACATTGCAAAATGAATTTTTGTAACTAAGTTTTGAAAAGGGTGGCTCTGGATCGAATAATTCTTCTCGCTTAAAGCGATGTATTATTAAACTTAGAGTTCCCCGAAAAGATTTGTAGCCAATTTAATATTGTAAGGAATATTTATTTATAAAATGCATTAAGTATTAACGAAAAAAGTTTAGTTGGAGTGTAACCTAACTCTCGTAGTCTTTGTGGAAAACAATGTTTAAGTGTTATACAAATAATATAAAAGGTGGCTCTTACTAATTGGAAGTTGCGTAATATATATATATATATATATATATATATATATATATATATATATGTTGTGAGTATATGAGATACGCTGTGTAATTGTAAAATAAATCGTTGGAAACTAAATATATATAATAATGGGTTTTAAAGTGTTGTTTGTATTTAAATTTAATTTACTAATATTGTTTTTCGATTTTATTGAGAATTAATTATTGAAAAGAAAACTTCATTTATTTAAAAAAGATATATGAAATTCCTACAGTTCCTTATTAATCTCTAATTAATCTTCTTTTTTTTAAATAATTGCAAAACATTCAACTATTCGCGATTATAATTTCTTTTCGTGTCATGATCCCTACCTAAAATTAACGAGTTTAAAGATAAAATTGGAATTATAAACATTAATTTAATAAAATAATAAAAAAAATTATTACTTCTAATCCTATGAAAAAAGATTGACAAGGGAAAAAAAACCAATAATCCCAATAACACTCTTTTTTCCCCAAACTTGCATTTTTTCCCCTTTTGCGCCCTACTGAGCAAACCACAAATAATCCCTTTTTTTCCCTACCACAAAGACAAATTGGGAGTAATTAAAACTTGTGCAATTGCCAGGGGAATCAGAATGAATGAACCATAGAGGGAAAGGAAAGACACCGATAAGAAAAAATAACCGAAAGCTTTGTCTTACCGGCTACCAGTAATTAAAAAGAGGACCGTAATTAACCGCTGGTTGACATATACTAGAAATCTATGAATAAATTAAAACTCCTTCCCGAAATTTGGGAAGAATTAGGGTCTTGGGGTGTAAAACATGGAGAGTTTTTTTGTAGTCTGGTTTTAGCTGTCTGAGGTTTTAATCAGAATTAATTTCGTTATTTCTCATTGTTACCTTAGAAGATTGAATATCCCGTTGGTATCTAAAGAGGGAAATTATATTGATTTCCTGGGAAAAGAGGGGTTGAAAATTTTTGAATTAATAACCCTTTATTTTATTTTGCATTATAATATGGCCTTTTTTTTAGAAGGAATTTAATGTTTTGAATTAGTGTATTTTGTATGAGTATGTCCTGAAGAAAATATGAAAAATGAAGCCAAGATGAAGTACTTCATCAAAGAAACTTCCTTCGCAATTTTTACGATTCTTCCTAAAATTAAAAAAAAAAAATTGGGTTAACTTTACACTGTTAAAAATAGGTACTCAAATATAAGTAAAATGTACTCATTTTTGAGTACATGATATGCTTATCATAGCTCCGACAAAGTTTAAGTTTACACATCAGTTTCATTTTTGAAAAAGACATGTACTTAAAAATGAGTGCAATTAGTAAAAATGAATAAAAAAGAGCAGTTGCTTGCCTACATAAGCTATCTTCATAAGTCATTTTCAATAAATATCGACAATTACAACCAAAACTTACCGGGAATCGAATCCAGATCCTCAGCGCCGCAGTCCAGTGCCTTATCCGTTGTACTACCAGGGCGACGTGAAGAAGTTATAAACAGAAGAAATGTTAAAACGGTGTGCCAAAAGAATGGGAAGTAAAATAATTTAGGTGTAATAACTCAGTTTCCATAATCGACATGAAATGATGTGGAAAACCATCTTCTGAGCAACTATTTTAAGTTTGTCAGGGCGCTTTGCTAAAATAGCTTGAACAGCAGCTGGATTAGCAATAATAAATCACACTGCTCATTTTTGAGAAAGTACAATTACTTAATTTTGATTACGTCATCGCTCATTTACGATGAAAGTGTACTCAAAGAAAGACGAGTACGTTCAGATACTCAATTGTAAGTATCTTTTTTTTACAATGTCTACTTCAATTATTAAAAATCTATTTCTAATAGCTAATACGGAATATATTTGAATTGTTTATATTTCTTTCTATATTATAATCATATTTGGATATAATGATACATGTAATGTTTTTAATTGTACGATAACTAATTTAAAAATTTTAAAATCCGAGCCCATCAGAATTAAAATAAAATATCAACTTAGCAATAAATTTGAAAAGCACGTATTAAATCGTTTTATTTACACTTAAAAAATTCCTTATTAAAAAAATAATTTACTTAGACGTAAAAATGTACTTTAACCCACTGACGCTCAGACTATTTTTGCAATTGTAATGTTGTTTTCACTACATGGAGGTTCATTTAATTTTACCTGAGCAAACTTGTTTATATTACTTTATATTTTTAAAATTTATTGTGAAAAGATAGATTGCAAATTACACCTGAAACTTTTAAATTAAAAAAATATTGTAAAATGGAGAATTTTTATGAATTTAAAAATAGTTTGCATTGTTAAAAAAAAGTGGATATCCCTGGGCGTAATATCACGTCATGAGCATCAGAGGATTAATGAGATATAACAATAAAACCAATACTTCAGTGTTTATCTCTGAACACAACTGCAAAACAAATATTCTGTACGAAAATCGTGCCATATTTGTTACATACATTCTGAAAACACTACAATTATACGAAATAAAAAGTTTTTATTCCTTATTACTCTACTTCCTACCTTGCTAGCTGTTACGCCACACACGTTCCTCTTATTATCGTCCACAGACAATGAGAACACAAAAAGTCTTAGTGTAACTCCCCACAATATCCCACCCTCTTCTTGTTAGTGATCAGTTATCATCCGTCTCGGAAATAGCCACCAAAGAAACAACCAGGAACTCTCAGACGAGAATTTTCTTTTTTTCCCGCCCTTTTCCCAAGAACACCCCCTTTCCCATTGTTTTAGCGCCGAAGCCCCCCTTCACTTAATTACAGTTTGCATTTAGTGCCCTTTTTTTCCTTGCGTTGTTACGCCGCCGCCCCGGCAAAAGTGATGGATGCGTTTTAATTACGGCCCCAGCCCCGGTGTGCTGCGTGCAGCCCTGGCTTCTAATTACGTGTCACTGTGTTTCGGTGCCCTGGAAAGAATGTAGGCTAAAAAGGAACATTGAAGAAGGATAATAATAAAATTAGCCCTTCGACCCCCTTCAGAAAAAGTGGTGAGCGACATAAAAGTAACAGTAAAAAGAACGAGACATGCTTATAGGGTGGTTTTGGGGGTTATTGAGTAACCGATAGGATAATGTCGGGGGTGTTACGGGGAAATCTGTGTCTAGGTGTAGTCAGATTTTTTGGATGTCTGTAATGCCGATGTTTGGGTATGGGTTTGGTTGGAAAAGTTGGAACTATTAATTTTGAAAAAAAAATTAATACTTAAAATCGATGAAAGATTCAACGTTAGTGCATTTTGGTAATTCTGAATTACCATTTCAAAGGCTGGTGAAATCTGAATTAATAATTCAGATTTTAAAACACCAGCCTTTGAAATGATTTATTTACTAAATTTCTTCTTATGTAATTCTCGGAAATTGAATTTGTATTGGATGATGTTTGCAAATGCACCTGTACATTACGGTATTGAAACTTGTTTATCAACAAATGTTTTAGATATTTAAATGCACTAAACTTTCATATGTTTTAGATATTTAAATGCACTAAACTTTCATATGTTTTAGATATTTAAATGCACTAAACTTTCATATGTTTTAGATATTTAAATGCACTAAACTTTCATATGTTTTAGATATTTAAATGCACTAAACTTTCATATGTTTTAGATATTTAAATGCACTAAACTTTCATATGTTTTAGATATTTAAATGCACTAAACTTTCATATGTTTTAGATATTTAAATGCACTAAACTTTCATATGTTTTAGATATTTAAATGCATTAAACTTTTATTTAAACTTTTTTAAAAGTATACTATGTTTTTAAGATTTTAATTGTTTTTGTGTTCTTTTTAGTTTGTTGGAGAGTTTTCACATATTTTATTATACTACTCTTTCAATAACAGATTTTATAACTATTGAACATATTTATAGAATTTTAAGAAAGTGCTAATCGTATTAATTTTAGCACCTGTGATTGTTACATAAAAGCATGCACCAAAACACTACTTTGCATGTTTGTGTGCATATATCAATATCTAGTATTAAAATAACAAGTATATGCATAAAATAATATTTTCAATATTTATGAATTAATAAATAATACAAATACAAATAAAGACAATTTAAAAGGATTACAAGCGCTGTCTGCAAAATCTGATTAAACTAATACTTAATTTTATTTATGTGCAGTTTTCGGAATTTTAAAAATGCATTTACCTTTTGAGCAATATTTACTAATCCAACGCATGTCATTACAAAGAAAAAAGTCGTTTTAACGAAATGGCCACTATCAATGAAACTAGTCAAGCTGCAAGCGGTGACCTATTGTAGTTGGCCTACAGCAAAGATAGTTTCAACCTCCAGGTCTTGGAACTTATATGAAGACTTGGTAACCAAACTGATAACATTTCTACAAAAATTGTAACCTCTTTATATTTCCACATGTGCCTTGCCCAAACAGTTTTAATCATAATGAGTTATTCTTTTGAGCATGTACTTTGTGTGTGTTTGGTTTGGCTTCGAATAATTGGCGTATGGCTATTATCCCTTGCGAATTATTCAGCGAATCAGCTAACAAGTTTGGGCGAGCTAACCAATTAGCTTATCTAAACCCCTGTAAACAATATGACGGCCATTTAGCAAGAGCCTAATTATACCTATGGTTACGCTGTTTTTAAGTATGCATTGTGTTACTGAATTGTCTTACCTTGGCATGTGAATAACTCGTGGCAGTGCAAACTAATATTGGCCTTTGACTAAAAAAAGTCGAGCTTTTTCAGCTGCTGACATGCTTTCATTGGCCTATAGCAAAGATAGTTGCAACCCCCGGATCTCAGCATCAAATTGGAGATCTGGTTACCGAACTCATAACATAGTACAGCTAACTGTTGATGTGCATACACGCATAACGTTAACGTAATTTGTAACCTTTTATTTGATTGTTTTATAGTTGAATATTACGATATATACAATGCAAGCATGGAAATTACTTAATGTTTTTCTCAAAAATAAGAATGAACATTGTGAGTTAGCAAATTAAATCCGCTTTTTGCACCCAAGTCCTTTGTTTGTGACATTGATATTGGTCCTTGACTTAGAAAAAAAAAGTCGAGCTTTTACAGCGGCGACATGCAGTCAGTGACCTATAGCAAATATAGTTGCAACCCCCCAGATCTCAGCATCAAATTAGAGATCTGGTTATTAAACTTATAACATGGTATAGATAACTGTTGATGTTGTACATGCACGCAAAGTGTTAATGTAATTTGTCACCTTATTTTGATTATTTTATAGTAGAATATTATAATATATACAATATTAGCATGGAAATTACTCACTGTTTTTATCAAAAAATAACAATGAACACTGACAGTTAGTAAAATAAATCCGGCTTTTTTTGCAAGTGCAGTCAGTTATTTGCTTGTGAAATTGATATTGGTCCTTGACGTGAAAAAAAGGCGAGCTTTTAAAGCGGCGACATGCAGTCATTGACCTACAGCAAAGATAATTGCAACCCCCGGATCTCAGTATCAAATTGGAGATCTGGTTACCGATCTCATAATATGTTATAACTTTTGTTGACTTTATTATGCACTTATAATTATAAACAACGTTAATTTGTACATTACAAAAAATCTAGTTGTAAGTGCAGTCATTGATTTTCTTAAAAATATATCAATAACTTTCTTTTCTAATTATTTAAAATATTACTTGATTTTTTAAGGCTTTAAAATGCAGGTACTATGCCAAAAAGAATGTATTCTCAAAGAAGAAAAATGTGATGTACTTAACGTTATGTGTTCAGTTGTTATTGATGATCCTATACACTATATAGATTTTAAAGTCAATAAAGTTTATATTTTTTATACATTTGTTGTTTTTCTGAATATTTTTCTACTCAAAAACAAATAATTCATTTTTTTTCTTATATAAGAATGATTTAAAATACCTCATGTTTTTATACATTAAGCAAGGCTTTTTTGTAAAGTACAGGGGTTTCCATACTTTCGTGCATCATACACTGTTAAAAATTATCACGAAAATTTGGTACCCATTTAGCTGCAACCAACAGTTGGTGCTTAGTTTAACCATTTTACGGTGCTACCACGCATACCATTCAATGGTGCTACGTTGCACCAAGACTCATAACGTTGCATAAAACTCAAAATTCGAGTTTTTTTAGTACTAGTATTATTTTTGTAGCGAAGCTAGCAACCCTCATATCGCAAGATAACAACTTGACACCGTTATGGCTCGAACTAGGAATCCTCTGTTTCATAGCTGAACGCCTTTATCTTTCTTTCTTGGAGGGGATTTCTCGGCTCAACATGGAAAATTTCGGTTGCAGTTAAAGAGGTAGAACCAATTATCGGTGAAACCTCCGCTTTTCTCCGATAGAGGATGTTTGGTTCAACCTAGATTCCACCATAAAATGGTGTAATTTGCTGATGACCTCTGTTTTGCACCAATATTTGGTACATTGTTGAACTGAAATTTTTAACAGTGTAGTTATTTAATTTTTAGAAGAAACAGATCGGAATTCCTATTAGTTAATGTTAATTAGCGAAATCACCCGGATAGTGAAACTCTTGCACTTCATCTGCTTTTGGTTTATAGCTTGGAGGTTGATGAGCATTATTTTAAAAATTGTTAAAAATATATGAAAACCATTGAAAGATGCAGCGAACATTTAAATGCAAAGGCAGGCAAAATAGTTTAGTACACCCATATTTTCTTTTAATGTAAAATCTGTTGTTTTCCATGAATTTATTCAAAAACCCTTTTTATGTAGTGGAGTAAATTCCCAAACTAGATTACTTTTAAGCAATTTGACTTTTTGGGAGTCTTAAAAATATTTTGACTTCGCTTTAAACTTCGCTATTGTTATTGCAAATAGCTTCAGACTTTATCGTTGAAAAATATCGATTCATATCATAAAACTTATCATAGTAAAATATCGGAATTGAAAGAACATCCCGAATTTCTGAAGGCATCTCAGAGGTTTGAAGAATATGAATTGACGTTGAGTTTTTCAAAGCAGTTTAACTTGTTTCGTAAAGGTTAAAAAAAACCTGAAGTACATATTTCCTTTAAAAATATTGGGCGCCATTCAATTTTCAGGAAATAATTGCATTATCTTTTAGAAATTTCATTTCTTACGGGGAACTATTTTACGTAAGAAGCTTAGTTAACGTCACAGCTGATTTGTTTTCTTAGGAAGTATTAGTCCTGAAAAGTCTGAAATAATTATGAAATAAAATAGAATTTTTGGAGAATTATTAAAAGAATTGCCATGACACCAAAGATGTTTTCGATTTCCCTGTAAAGGTAAATAAAGTACTGTACCTTATTCATTCTACCCATAAGGAATTTTTAAAAAAATATATTAATTTTCAATTGACTTTTGATTCTCTGGAAGAAGCTAAAATGCCGTATATTTCTGGTAAAAGTTTAAAATGAAAAAGAGATATATACACTTATTTATACTTTATTTACTCTTGAGGATTATTAGGTTTTAAAGCAAATTTGAAATCGCAGAATATTTAAATTATAAGTAGTTTTAAATAAAAAAATATCTAAATCTATAAATACCCTTTTTTAAATGTATTTTTTAAAAAAGAATTTTAAATGCAATATATATATTTAACACGAACTTTAAGTGCGGATATTTTGTGAAGTTAAGCGATGGTGGTAATAAAAATAACAATTATTTATTCTTTTGAAGATAGAAAATTTTCAATTCGCTTTGAAAACGACAGGAGATGTTCAGAAAATGTATAGTCGGCTAAACATTTTTTAAAAAAAATTCTTGATATTTCTATAAAAGTTCGAAAGTTAAATATAAATGCTTTTTTGCTCTAGAATTGCTTGACAGAAATTTAAATTAATCACTACAAATAAAAAAAACAGACAAATATAATGTAACTTTTTAAACGTTAAAAATATATTTTGGAGACGCCTATTTAGTCCCAAACTAGATTCCCACCTAGACCTACTAATATGGATTAATATTAATAATCTTTTATTATGTCAAAACCACAGATCGGATTGGGTAATTTAAAAATATCCAGACAAATACAACTCATTAATCTGAAAAAAATGGATTAAATTAAAATACAAAACAGGTATTGAGTATGAGCAATATTTTGAAGACATAAAAAAAGCAGTTTATATTTTTTCTACATTTATAAATATTTTTCTGTTACGTAAAACATTAAAAATTTAAATTATTTTAAGAAAATGGAATTCCCTTTTTTCTGATACTCAAGGTTGATAACTTCTCCTTTCATTTATAATCGTCAATGATTTAGGTTTTAGAATACCATTTATTTTAAGCACATAAAAAAAAAATTTCAAAACGATAATTACGAGTAATCATGAATCAAGTTCATTGCATAAACGAGAGGGTCCACTGTAAAAAAAGTACTTAAAAATGAGTACCTGGACATACTAGTTTTTATTTGAGTACAATTGCATTGTAAATGAGCAATGACGTAGTCAAATTTAAGTAACCGTACTTTGTCAAATAGGAGTAATGTGGTTCAATATTGCTAATCTTGGCTTCTGTTCAAGTCATCTTAATAAAGCGACCTGACAAACTTAAAATAGTTGTTCAGGAGATAGTTTTCCGCATTATTTCATGTCGATTGAAAATGAGTTATTACAACTCAATTATCTTGCTTCCCATTCTTTTGGCACTCCTTTTTAACATTTCATCTGTTTATAACGTCTTGATCTCATCGTGGTAGTATAACTGATAGGGCACTGCACTGCTATGTTTGAGGATCTGGATTCGATAAACGGTAAGTCCTGTTTGTAGTTGACGATATTTATTGAAAGTGATTTACGAAGCCAGCCTATACAGGCTAGCATCTGCTCTTTTCATTCATTTTTACTCATTACTAATTTTTGAGTTTTTCAAAATTGAAACTTATGTATTCGGACCCATGATAAGCACCGAATTTACTCAAATTGAGTGTATTTGAGTGAGTACATTTTACTTATTTTTGAGTACCTATTTTCAACAGTACGAGTATTTTTCCAAGAGAAAAGAGAATTGCATTTGAAATACCTTTTAATTAACAATACATAAATACAGTTGAAATGGCGTTTTGTTTTTATTTGAAACATATTGATTGACCAACAAAATGAATTGCTACAAAACATTCCAGATAGCCCAAGCGCCCTTACGCAAATTGTCTTTTGCTTGCAATTCCATCACATTCCCAACTTACCACCTTGAATCAATATCCGAAATTAAACCATGTCTTCAGAAAAAAAAAAATCGAATGAATATTACAATAATAAAATGAATTCCTTTAACGTCTTTAAAGAAAAAAAGCAATCTTTTCAGCTCTCTTATTGTTTCTATCCCCTATTTTCTAATCTCCCTCCAAAAGCAGCCAAATACCCTTCCCTGGAATCTTGTGTTCCCCGTAGGAATCCATTATCGACTCAAGCCGTCTTCTGATTGATAAAAACCGTCGGAATTACATTTCAATTCGAACGGAATTGTTCCTCAGAGACCGACTTAATGAGAAAATGATGCCGAGTCTGTCAAATTGATGAATGGCAAATGATTCTATTCCCTCAAACTCGGTCTGGAAGTAGCCAACTGCCGATTGGGTCGAATTAACATTGGTTTACTCGAATCAACTTTAAAGTTAATGCGATTTAATTAGTTCGAGGACGAGTATTTAGGGTCCTTTTGCGGAAGTTGGGATTTCATTGAACCCGTAACGAGCTCTTTCGGTATTTGCAGTTATTCGCGAAAAGCTCGGGACAGAATGTTCAATTGGAAAATTTAATGAACAGATTCGGAAACTTCATTAGAGGTGGGATTGTGGGCGATTGGAAGTTTGTTTCTGAAAGTCGAATGAGCCGAATCATTTAGTATAAAGCGCTTAACCGATTAAAATTAACTAACTGAAGTTGGTTGGTTTTAATTAGAGATTTTTCCTGTGGGAAATAGTTGTATATTCGGGTATTTAATTTTTAAATATTTTTTATATTATTTAAATTTGTTAGCTACTTAACATTTACTATTCTTCAAAAGTGAGGGGTTAAGATTTTTTAAAAATATTAGTAGCGTTCTAAATGTTTAAATGTTATTCGGTTTATTTTTGTATTATCTTCTTTTAAAGTGCCATCTTTTATCAGATGTGATTTTTTAACACTATTTAAAGATAACTAAGAATAATAAATGACACATATATATGATATATTATTACAAAAAAAGCAATAAAAAAAATTGTGCATGGTGGTGCCATCTATTGAGAAGAGTTACAGATAAGGATTTTTTATAGAGAAAATATAACACGATGAATAATATAATGCATAACTAAAAACAAAATTAATAAATAAATTTTAAAATGCAATATTTTAATCAAATATTAAAAAATAGAATGTAAAAAGAGATTAAATGCAGTTCTGTTATATCATGATAATTTGGAAAGATTTGAGTAAAAATTATTTGAAAGTTTTAATAAATAATTTAAATCTAGTTAGTTTTTCAACACATGGTTGTTTAACGGTGATACCTTTCAAGAAGTCGTCTGTGGTATAATCGATAATTCCTAAATTAGAACTTGTTTTCTTCCATGAACTTTTCCTTATTGGAAATTATTTAATATTTATGAAATCAAAGAAGAAATAACAATAATATTTTAGTTTCCGCCAAACTATAAATAAATGGAAAGCCTAAACATGAATACATATATTATTCCTTACTTGGAAGGTTCTTTCTATAAAACGCAATTTCAATAGCTGTTGGAGGTCATACTGGAAGTCAAATCTTCGTTAAAAGTCATTTTCTTAATTTGTATAAATGCCATTAAAAAGCTGTTTTTTTAATTAATTAAGCCTGTTAAAAAAATATCGAACTCTTCATATTTTCAAACCATAAAAAACCATGAGTTAACTTTTTAAAATATATCAGAGGTTTTGTACAATTCAGTGGTGTAAACAAGGCCGTAATATACCGGAACCGTCATTTATTTTGGCGTTTGAAGAGCTGTTCAGATCTGTACTTTCACTTTTTATTAAATTGTATTTTTAGCCATATACATTATTCCAAATTTTCTTGGTTAATACAAATACACATTTTGACGACTTGAAATAACAGACTCGAAGTCCAGCAAGTTTGTCCAATCAGTAATTCCTAATTATCACCTAATAAAGCAGATCGATCCATTTGAAATTAGGATATGACATTAGAAATATGACATCAAAATCTCTTTAAAAGAAAGTAAATTAATTATTTGACTTACTTGTGGCATGGCGACTTTTATTTTGATGTTTTGTCTCTTTATTAGGTACTTGAATTTAAATTTTTTATTGTCTTTGCATTTCAATAAGAAATTGCACTTGGTTCCCTGAGTAGTTTTCTTTTGACCCGCAATACGAATATGACACCAGAAATTTAAATGATAATTAAAGTTTTAAAAAAAAGTCAGGCACTTACTTGCGACATTGTGGCTTCTCTTTTGATGCATCGTCTCCATGTTGGGGAATTGAAGTGTAATTTCTTATTGCCTCTCCATTTCAATAAGAAATTGCACTTGGTTCTCTGAGTAGTTTCTTTTTGACCTGCAATACGAATATGACATCAGAATTTTAAATGATAATTAAAGTTTTAAATAAAAGTCAGGAACTTACTTGCGACATTGTGGCTTCTCTTTTGATGCATCGTCCCCATATTGGGGAATTGAAGTGTAATTTCTTATTGCCTCTCCATTTCAATAAGAAATTGCACTTGGTTCTCTGAGTAGTTTCTTTTTGACCTGCAATACGAATATGACATCAGAATGTTAAATGATAATTAAAGTTTTAAATAAAAGTCAGGAACTTACTTGCGACATTGTGGCTTCTCTTTTGATGCATCGTCCCCATATTGGGGAATTGAAGTGTAATTTCTTATTGCCTCTCCATTTCAATAAGAAATTGCACGTGGTTTTCTGAGTAGTTTCCTTTTGACCTGCAATACGAATATGACACCAGCAATTTAAATGATAATTAAAGTTTTAAATAAAAGTCAGGCACTTACTTGCGACATTGTGGCTTATGTTTTGATGCATCGTCCCCATATTGGCGAATTGAAGTGTAATTTCTTATTGCCTCTCCATTTCAATAAGAAATTGCACTTGGTTGTCTGAGTAGTGTCCTTTTGATGCATCGTCTCCACATTGGGGAATGGAAGTGTAATTTCTTATTGCCTCTCCATTTCAATAAGAAATTGCACTTGGTTCTTTGAGTAGTTTCCGTTTGACCTGCAATACGAATATGACACCAGAAATTTAAATGATAATTAAAGTTTTAAATAAAAGTTAGGCACTTACTTGCGACATTGTGGCTTCTCTTTTGATGCATCGTCTCCATATTGGGGAATTGAAGTGTAATTTCTTATTGCCTCTCCATTTCAATAAGAAATTGCACTTGGTTCTCTGAGTTGTTTCCTTTTGACCTGCAATACGAATATGACAACAGAAATTTAAATGATAATTAAAGTTTTGAATACAAGTCAGGCACTTACTTGCAACATTGTGGCTTCTCTTTTGATGCATCGTCTCCATATTGGGGAATTGAAGTGTAATTTCTTATTGCCTCTCCATTTCAATAAGAAATTGCACTTGGTTCTCTGAGTAGTTTCCGTTTGACCTGCAATACGAATATGACACCAGAAATTTAAATGATAATTAAAGTTTTAAATAAAAGTTAGGCACTTACTTGCGACATTGTGGCTTCTCTTTTGATGCATCGTCTCCATATTGGGGAATTGAAGTGTAATTTCTTATTGCCTCTCCATTTCAATAAGAAATTGCACTTGGTTCTGTTAGTAGTTTCCTTTTGACCTGCAATACGAATATGACACCAGAAATTTAAATAATAATTGAAGTTTTAAATAAATGTCAGGCACTTACTTGCGACATTGTGGCTTCTGTTTTGATATATCGTCCCTTTACTGGGGGAATTGAAATAAAAATTTTTAATCGTCTCATTATACCAATGGAAAACTGCACTTGGTCCCCAAAGTTCATCGTTTTCTCTTGACCTGTAATACGAATATGACTTTAGATATCAATTAATGCTTTGAATAAAAGGCACAATATGACTCTTTTGAAGTCTTGTGACTCTATAAGAGAACATAAGTGATATATATCATTGCCTCTTCATTCCAATGAGATATTGCACTTGCTAACCTGAGTTCTTTCGTTTTGTCTTGACTTGAAATACGAAAATGACATCAGAAATTTAAAAGAGAATTAATATTTTAAATAAAGTTGCTATAATACTTACTTGTGACACGATGACTTACATTTTGATGTTTTATCTCTTTATTGGGGAACCAAAGTTAAATTTCGTACTGATTCTTTATTCCATTAAAAAATTGCGCTTTGTTCTCTATATTCTTCGTCTTCTTTAGACCTGTAATAAAAACATGACATCGAAATTTTTTAAAAATAAAATGATTATATTCTAATGCATGTCTTAATTCACTTTTTAAAAGCGGCGCAGTATGTTGTTTTAAGAGAGAAATATATCAAGTGGTAATATTTAGATATGAGTTCTTACAAATATAAAAGCAATATAGTTTAATATATCAAGACCTTTTTATTTAAAGTTGTATATTGCAATTGAAAACACTTCTGAAAATCTCCTAATAAAATCAATTTGGAAAACTATATTTACTGGCGAACGATTTTTTGAAATAAAAATATTGAATCATTTAAATACTGCTCATCAGATATTACAAATACAATATAATGTTTTGTATAGTCTTAATAATATTTTCATATCAATTTTAAATAAAATATCTATTTATTTCAAGATCAAACACAATTCAAAATTTGGCAATAAATGTATGAAATATGAGTGAGGTTGGCAAATAAGATAATATACTTTATATTTCTCACACATTTGAAATATCTTATATCCGAATCTACTTCATGAATTTAGTAATGCAGCACATTAAAAAAGGGAATATTAAAAAAAAATTAAATTATTATTTTGGAAATATTAATGTAAAATCCAGAATAGGAGTTTTACTTACAGCGTTTTCCTAAGTCGAATAGGGCCACCGCTTCTTGCAAATTTTGTCATATCAAACGCATAATTTACAAAAGCACTTGATACGTCTAACTTCAAGAAAGACATCAGAACGACTAACGATTCAGCAGTCAGTGTTGGCACTCTTGAATGTTGAAAAGCAAAATTTTTTTAAACAATCAAATATGTATTTAATTCCATTGTTAATATTGATGTAGTTGTAATGTTGTTTAGTACAATTGTAGTTGCATGAATTTCATTGTTACTTAGTAATGGACATTGTTAAAATAAACTATCAAAAAAATATATTTTCTCTTCACTGTAAAAAAAAATGTTTAAAAATGAGTACATAGACGTACTCGTTTTCTTTGAGTGCAATTGCATAGTAAATGAGCGTTGTTTTAAGTATACTTTAAACTCGAGTATACTCGAGTTTCAAGTTTAATTAACCGTACTTCCACAAAAATGAACAGTATGGTTTAATATTGTTAATATTAGCTTCTGTTCAAGCCATCTTAACAAAGCGACCTGGCAAACTTAAAATACTTGTACAGAAGATGGGTTTCAACTTTATTTGATGTCGATTGTTTAAATGGAAATTTAGTTATTACGACTCAATTATCTTGCTTTCCATTCTTTTGCGACGCCTATTTAACGTTAGTTCTGTTTATAACTTCTTCATTGTCGCTTTGGTCACGGATCTGGTAGTACAGCGGATAAGCCCCTGGACTTCGGTGTAGACCACATCAAGTAAACGAATTGGGTTAAATTCCCATTAAGTCCTGGTTGTAATTGTTGAAATTTGTTGAAAGGGATTTTACGTAGGCAGCCTATGTACGCTTTTTATTCATTGAACTCATTTTTGAGTTCATGTCTATTTCAAAAATGAAACTTTATGTAGTCTGAGCTATGAGAAGCATCAAATATATTTAAAAATGAGTACATTTTACTTATTTTTAAGTACCTATTTTCATAAGTGTTAAATTGAAAAAAAAAAAAAATGAAAACTTGAAAATTTGTGAAACTTTTTTACTATTTGAATATTTATTATTACGACTGACTCTAAACACTTTCATTATATTAATCGGACCAATAGCTAATTAGCTCTAGTGTGACGTTTTTTAAACCAACCAATCAAGATCTGAAAGTGTTACTATTCCGTAGTAAGATTTTAATATTTCTATGGATTTTACTGGTAGCTTACACTACATCATAAAGTTGTATGGAAGGGTTGTAGGGGATTCATTATCCTTCAAATTCTTTTTATAACTATTTATAAATACTAAAAATATTGATATTACAAACCAATGGAGTGGGTTTTAAATCATCTTAAATCGACACTTTCCAATGCCAATTGGTTTCCTACGCCAATCAACGACACACATACTGCAATGGCGATCGTACTCTGTTAAAATAGTTATTCAAAAATAAGCAAAATGTACCCATTTTTGAATACTTTCGATGCTTATCAGGGCGCCGAATACATCAGTTTCAATTTTGAAGATACATGTACTTAAAAATGAGTACAATGGGTAAAAATGAATAAAATGAGCAATGCCAGACTACCTTCATAAATAACTTTCTATAAATATCGACAATTACAACCAAGAATTTCCGGGAATCGAACACAGATCTCCAGACACCATCTTATCCGTTAAGCTTCCAGGCCGATGTGAAGAAGGTATAAACAGAAGTAATGTTAAAAAGGAGTGCCTAAAGAATGGGAATAAGATAATTGAATTTAAATAACTGACTTTCCATTTCAGCAATCGACATCAAATAATGTGGAAAACCTTCTTCTGAATAAATATTTTAAGTTTGTCAGGTCGCTTTGGTAAGATGGTTGAACACAAACCGATATTAAGCAATATTAAATCACACTGATCATTTTCGCGAAAGTGTAATTACTTAAAATTGAGTACGTCATCGCATAATCAGGGGCTTGTTAAAAAAAATCCCGTTAAAATGAAATATATTAAATGCATTAAAAAAAATTGTAAAAATTTATGAAATAAAAGTCCGATTAGTCACTGGTCCATGAAATTCTCTTTCTTTTGATACCTCATGTGTTATGATTTGTTGCGTGTAAGGGACGTAAAGGGTATCTTTACTACATAAGTAATATATATGCTGTTTTAAACAGTCAGCTAACAAAATCTCATGATAAAACCAGTTGTTCTCTTCAATTCAAGCATGCACTCGACGATTAGACCTGAAGTTATAGCGGTTAAATAGGTTAGCATATGTCCACTTTTCGATTAATCCCCCCCCCCTCCCCACGCGGCACAAAAGGGGGAGAGATAGTGGATTAATAGTAAATCTGGTTGAAGCGGCAGGTCATTTATCTTCATAGGATGATTCCTGTAGTTGTAGGGCTCTGAAATAACATCACTTTTGGTGCTGCGCAAGTTTCTGCCGATTACCACTGAACCCGGACAGATTTAAGACGTGTTTACATAAAAAATTCAGGCAACATAAGCACATCAACGTCACTCATTTCCTATCTCATCAGTTCCATCGCCAAAAACAGGCCAGAAAATCCCTACAACTGCTTTAGGGTTGCCGCTCTCCATTCATCGATCTCCTCTGGACCTGCCTCCTGGGAGTGCGCCAATCATTGTTAGACTTCGCCAGCTGCGGTCTTCACTTCATTTCGCTTCAGTCTCGCTAGATGCCCTACGCGTCCAATGACATAAATCTTTCCACCCCCCCATCCCCCATTCCTGGGCATTTACTTTGGGTCGAACCCCCACCCCCCTCTTCCTCCCCCGCGTTCTTTCTAAATGACCACTGGTACCCATAAGAGCCAAATGGACCTTACGGGAATTCAGGCGATAAAGAAAGAACACCATTGAATTTCAAGGCACACTAATGGGCGCTCAGTGTTTAATTCTATCACCCGACTGAGCAGTGCGTAACTGTGTATCTTAATTGCGGGTTTCACACTGAAAAGAACCATCCTTTTTGTGTTGGTTTTTAAAAAGTATTTGGGATGTTGCAATCATATAAAGACACCCTGTATTTTGTTGTGTTGTTCTTAAAATAAGCATTTTTTTTTACTAATTTTTGCCAAACATACTTTAAATAAATATTTTAGCTTTTGTAATTTAAACTTCGCCAACAAGTCATGATGTCCCAATAGGGAGTACTAAGAGTAGTATTGAAACTAGAGGAGAGAGAGAGAGAGGGGGGGGGGGGTGTAGTAAGGGTTAAATGTAAATTTATTGTTTTTGAACCAGTTTTAAAATTTATTTTGAAAATTGCTTAAACATTTATTTCTTAACCTTTTTTAAAATGAATTAAAACTTAATTAATGAATTTTCGATTAGTCCACTAGTAAGACATTGCGATGTGCGCGGAGAAAATAATAATAAAGGTTAGGTTAAGCCTGTAGTAACAGTTAAACTTAAATTTATTGTTTTTAAACCAGTTTTAAAATTTATTTTGAAAATTGCTTTCAAATTTGCTTAAACATTTATTTCTTAACCTTTTTTAAAATGAATTAAAACTTAATTAATGAATTTTCGATTAGTCCACTAGTATGACATTGCGCTGTGATATGAAAAAGTAAAGATAAGCCGAATACGTAGAAATATTTAAACGAAAATAATTATTTTTATATTTAAAAAATAATTGTGTACAATTGTTTTGCGAAAACATATATCGTAAACTTTTTCTAAAGGGTAATACAGTTTTTACATAATCAACTGTATTTGTATTTTTTTTATAATGGGGATGCTTCTGAAGCACCCTTACCTGTCCTCTTTGATAGCATTTCATAAAAGGGCTAATAAAAGATTTATATATTTTATGTAATGGACAGGAAGTACATGCAGTGTCAAACTACAGGAAGTCATACAAGGTGCGTTCCATAAGTAATGCGACTAATTTTTTCCAGACACGACTATACACCGCAGTGCCCTCTAACCTGCTAGGTTGAGGGGTTTACTAGCTTCATAACGAACCCATTCTCACTCGGATCCGAGCTGTCAAAAGGTAAGGACATGCGTTTTTGTGAAGCATGTTTTAATCTTAATGTTACACGGCGCGATCGATGGAGCAACGTTACGATATCAAATTTTGCGTTAAACTTGGGAAGCCCGCCACCGAAACGTTTCTATTAATTCAGCAGGCCTTTGGGAGTGATAGCTTGTCCAAATCACAAGTTTACAGATGGCAAAAGTCGTTCAAGGAGGCATGATTAAGTCCAGGATCAAAACAATGCTCATTTGTCTTCTTTGATGTCAAAAGCATTGTCCAACACGAATTCGTACCTACCGGGACCACTGTGAACGCACCTGTTTACTTGGAAGTGCTCAAAAGGCTGAAAAGGAGGGTCTCGCACTGCCGAAGTGAAATCAAGGACGCATGGAAACTTCATCATGAACGCGCCAAGCCACAGCGCCTTCGTTGTCAACGATTTCATGGCCAGGACCCATACCCCATTGGTTCCCCAGCCTCCCTACAGTCCTGACCTGGCTCCCCCAGACTTTGTTTTGTTTCCTCGCTTAAAAGGAGCCCTGAAAGGGAAACATTGGGACACGATTGAAAACATCCAGGCTTATGTACATCGGCTCTAAAGGACTCCCGGAGAAGGCCTTCCAGGATGCCTTCCAGGCCTAGAAACACCGTCTCCATAAATGAATCGACGCAGGAGGGTGCTATTTTGAAGATTTTTAACTAATTGTACGAATATGTCCAATAAATGATTTTTTATGAATTCGGTCGCATTACTTATGGAATGCACAATGTATGCAAAATAAAATAGGGTAAGGTGGAGGAAAATGGATGATAATATAGTAAAATGGCTGTTTTGTAATTAAATATAGGTTTACACATTGTTAAACTTATGTTATGATATCTTTTTTTTTAAAAAATATTGAAGTACATTTGAGCAAAAACTTAAATTCCTGTGTGATTTATTTCATCTCCAACAGTCGATTTGTGTGAGTATACATTAAAACTTTTGATAGTTTGATAGCTCCTACATATAAACTAGAAAAGTCATTAAACTAGAAAAACTATTAATTTCGAAGCTTAAAAATGAGAAAAATTAACATAACTAATATTTTAATCTGTCTATATGTTAATATAAGAAGTCGGTAATGTTAACTTATTTATATTCATAAAAAGACACACATAGCTATTTACTGCCTTTAATATAAGGCAAAAATATATATATTTTTTGAATTTAAGATATATGAAATGATCCACTCTCTCAATTAAAAAAAATTCTTTTAAAACATTTATATTGGACTGTGCATAGCGAAACAGTGCTGTTAATTTTAATGTTTTAAAAGTAAAGTTAAATATAAGTTTCGGTTCCATTTATAGGACAAAATACCATAATAAAAAAATGTTTTTTAATTCGATTAAACACAAGTAAATTTCAATAATGGAAAAAAACCTTGAAACAGTTCAGCTTTAAAATGTATTCTATAAAATCTTTTATTATATTAGAAAATATATCAGAAAATTTTCATTGACTTGAGTTAGTACGTGTTTTTTTTTTAAATTCCATAACAAATATCTTATATATCTGTTATAATTAGAATCAAAATTAAAAAAAAGTCTCACTAACTCAGCATCTTTAAATAACATTTTTGAAACTGGTAATGTATCTTATACATTTGAAAATGTTCTAATTATAATCAAAATTAAATTTTTTTTTACAAACTCAGCATCTTTAAATAACATTTTTACAACTGGAAATGTATCCAATACATATGAAAATGTTCTAATTAGAATAAAAAATATCTCACTAACTCAGCATCTTTAAATAACATTTTTACAACTGGAGATGTATCTTATAAATCTGGAAATGTATCTTATACATCTGGAAATGTTCTAATTAGAATAAAAAAAATCTCCCTAACTCAGCATCTTTAAATAACATTTTTTCAACTGGAAATGTATCTTATAAATCTGGAAATGTTCTAATTAGATTCAAAATGAAAAAAAAAATCTTATTTACTCAGCATCTTTAAATAACATTTTTACAACTGGAAATGTATCTTATACATCTGGAAATGTCCTAACTAGAATCAAAATAAAAAAAATCTCACTAACACGTCATCTTTAAGTAACATTTTTGAAACTGGTAATGCATCTTACAGATCTGGAAATTTTCCAATTAGAATCAAAATTAAAAAAAAAATCTCTCTAACACAGTATTTTTAAATAACATTTTGAAGGAAACACTGAGATTCTGGAATTACTAAACAAAATGACGACATTAAAAAAAAATACCAAAATTTCCCAGTACATTTGAAACTACCTAAACGGGGTACTTTTCTGCTAGAAATACCATCCATCCACCGCCACTTATACAACCCCATTCCTTGTTGTGATGAAAGCTCCCCAGAGCTACATATCAGCTTGAGCATTGTTCCAGCTGCCCATTACAGGGCTCATTTTAAATAGCAGCACGGGCCAACAGGAAAAGAATTGGTGCCGTGCCCCGATCTCTCATCCCATTCCACATCAGATCAGGATTGCAATAATCAGTTGTAAATGATGATTTCCTTCAGCACGAGTGGGCCCAAGCGACCCCTAACTTGAGTGGGTTTTTGGATCCCGTGGGCGCTGTTTTTGCTGACGGCTATGAACTAATCAGCATCAGATTGCCCTGGTTAATTGCCGTTTCATGGGGGTTATGGAGGTCTTATGGACGTCCAATATACTTTTTTTGGACTGTAAGTGCAGCGGAGAGGTGCTTAGGGCTGGGAAATGGTGTTTATCTCTTGTTTTAAACATTGTCTTATTATAAAAATTGCAGCCATTAAGTAGAGATATTAAAAAAATATTGTTGGCAACGTAATGTGAGTTTCTATTTTACTTCATTTAAAAAAATCGCGGATCAATAAGATTTTTTATTGTATTGTCGTTTACAAAAGAACAATTACACACACAACAAAACAACAGAAATATAAAGTTTATTTTAGGCAATAATATTACAAATACTAGTAAGTTATAAAATCTGGAATACAAGAAATACTAAAAATAATATTTTAATTGATCGAGCGAGATTCTTGTGTTAACTCGATCTTTCCGCACTTCGTCTGTTTGTATATTTGTTTGTTTGTTACGCATTAATTTAGATTTTCTTCAAATTTTGCATGAATGTTGCTTGAAGTCATGAAAACAGCCGTAGATGTTTTCTAACAGACTTCAATGCCAAACAATACCGCCAAATGCGCCAAGGAGACAGGCTATAATTTCGATTTAATTTCTAAAACTCTTTCTTTATATTTGTAAAACTCGTAAAGGTTTGTTATTGAATTCCAAAGTAAAAAAAACGATAATTCGAACTTATACTTAACGTAAATCAATAAACTTAAGATTGTCATTTTTTGAGAATCCGCTATCTAGGTGATCAACCATCTGCAGAGCAGCATGTTAAAATCTAATTTCCAGTTCTATGAAAATTCATTATTTAAACAAATGCATGGCGTAAAATAAGGCTTCCCTACAATATTTGAGAATAGATCATTTGCGTAACTAAAAATAAAAAAAGAAAATTAAGGAGTTTCTGAAAATTGCAATTTACGAAAAATGAATAATTGATACAAATACAACAAGAGAATAAATGTGCAAATGACGCAGATTTCCAATTGGATTTAGGTATAAATGAGAAAGGTACGTAATATAATTCATGATTCTGGTAAAAATTTAGTGATATACAGTTTGGTCACAATTAGTTGGGCGATGGTTATTGTTCATCTGTTCATTTACACATAATAAACCATTCTTTTTGTTATGCGCTTAACTATTTTGTTTGTTGCCATTAAAACTAGGTGATTTGTTTAAAATATAAAATATACTTTCTAGAAAAAAAAATAAAACCGACTTTAAGAAAAATTCGCTAAAGTGTAAAAAATAATTTTTACTTTTACGAATGAATTGAAAATATGTAATTATTGAATACCAATTTTATACTTATTACAACTTTTTAAAATCGGCGCCAAAATTTAGGTATGATTTTTGTAAATTGGCACCAACTTCAAAAAGTTGTACTAAGTATAAAATTGATATTCAATAATTCAATTTTTTTTAAAGTTTATTTTTTAACAATAAAAAACAATTTTTAATTTTACGAATGAGTAATTCGTAAAATTAAAAATTGTTTTTTACTTTTTAGCGCATTTTCCTTAAAGTCGGTTTTCCTTTGTTCTATAAAGATTATTTTATTTTTCCGTTTTTTAGTTTTTAATTTAATAGGGGGCATCGCCCATTATTATTATTCAACAAGAAATTCAAGTAGCAACTTGTGCTCAACGATATATATTGTAAAACAATCCCTATCAATGCCAATAAATACTTTTTTAAGAAATGTCATTGTTGTACAACTTCTGTTAAACAATGAAAATATTATGAAATCGGATACATGGTTTGAAAAAACTCTGGTTTTTCGACATTTCCGGATATATAGCAGCCGGATAACCGATTATTTTTTTGCAGATTTTGCCTAAGTAGATTTTTTTCTGTCTAACAAAAAAAGAATTTTCGAAATAGGACAATATTTATTTTGAAACGGTGTGGTTTAAGACTAACCAGACTTTTTTTTGAACAGTTAATCCAATTTCAAAATGTTTTAATTTTTTGATAAAGATTATTAAACAATGACATTTCGTTTTTTCAGCATTTATTATCATGTATAGGGATCGTTTTACAATATACATTGTTGAAATTTTAATAAAATACGCTAAAAAGTAAAAAAATAATTTATAATTTTACGAATGAGTTGAACAAATTGTAATATTTAATAGCAACTTTATACTGATTACAATTTTTTTAATTTGGTGCCAATTTACAAAAATGATACATAAATCTTTGCGCCGATTTCAAAAAGTTTTAAGAAGTATAAAATTACAATTAAATTATTCAATTTCGGTTATTTACATGGTTATTTTAGTAGCCGTGTATGTTGATGACGTACATTTTTTTAAAAAGATATATTTACGTGTTTTGAAAGATAGTTATTTTTACAAAAATTGAAAAAAAAACCTATAAAGTATTTTTGTTGTTATAATTTTAGCTATTCCTTCAAAGGAACTTTTTAAATAAAAACACCCATTTGATGGTAATCGTTATTTATGGCAATAAAAGTATTTATACGTTTTCAAATACCCTAACCCATTATTGTATGAACTAAATTTATATCCTCCCGTCTTTATAAATCACACCCATGAAAGACATTATCCTGGAGTAAATCGGTCGCCATTCAGAACTCCATGACACAAATAGTGTAAATATGAGCAATCCTGTATGACGTATAGATCGCACACATATGGACAATCCTCAATGTGAATCCCTAACTCACGCCAGCTCTATTAATCTCAACAAACATTCTAGACGCCACGGCCAGAACATTGGCGAAACTTTGCCAACCCAATGTCTGAAAGCCTTTCATCATTCCTTATACAATATTTCTTTCTTTATAGCCACCACTCTTCTTCTTTTTTATACATTTCCTCTGGTCTTATTCATCTTCCTAGCCGATCCAGTAGTGCTGAAACGCCGTTTCTGCAACAGCAGTGATGAGGCGCCATTTTCTTTAGAACGTAGTAAACAACTCCGCCATTTTGAAGGGAATATGCCGGGCCCCTAAGTACCATAAGAAGTTTTTGATGCTGCTCTCCCGGGACCATGGGCTTCTATCTTTTTGGATATTTTGGATATTTTTCTGAGGCCCTTCTCAATTTTTAGTACTCAATAGAGTAGGCGGGTGTTCGTCGTATTATTCCTAATGCATAAAATATATTCTTGGAAGATAGTGCATCCCGAGAAGAAGTGAATGGTTGGGTCCCAGAGGAATACAATGGCTCCGTGATGGCTTCCTGATGGAATTCCTGTTTCTCTGGCGAATGATTCTTAAACATACTCGAATAAAGTTTCGGGAGCATTTCAAAGGGACACCATAATACGTTTTGGGAGTTTAGTGGCAAAACATCTTCTTGGATGATTCGATTTCAAATGTAACACAATAACCTTTCTTGTAAGCTTCTGACAGAGGAAAGTATAATGGCATTGTGCTTGAAATGAAAACTCCTTGTATAAAAATGCGTCTAATTAATGCTTATGTAATATACATAAGTCTTTCAGAGGTTTAAGACTTAATGATAGAGAGTATGGTTTGGATTCAAATGCTTCTTACGACACAAATATTTGTAACCTAATAAAAAATAAATTAGTTGCAAATTTCACCATAGACGCCGCCAAAACCTTCGAGCATTAATGGATTGTAGTAGAGTGAATATGACGTCATAATCGTGACATCAACATCTCAGACTGAATGGCCTCAAACATTTGACTTCTTTTCGAAATTATGAATTAAAAAATACTCGCGATTGGCTGATGAATTGGGAAATATGTAGCAGTGAATTTTTTTGAATGGAATGACGTAATTAACCACGTGTCTGAGGCCATACATGTTGGCCTCACTTTGATGTTAGCGAGCATATAACATTATGTTTTCTCTACTATGAAGGATCCATGCTCGAAGGCCAAAACCTTAAAAAGCATACAAATTAAAGAATATAAGATAATAATGATTTATTTTATTAAAATCAGAGAGTTCCAGATTTTGCAGTAGATATCTCTAATTGCTCCTACGCTGTAAAAAAAAAAGTAGTTAAAAATGAGTACCTGAACATACTCGTTTTTCTTTACGTACAATTGCATCGTTAATAAGCGATGATGTACTCAAAATTTAGTAACCGTACTTTTTTCAAAAATGAGCAGTGTTTTTAATATTGCTAATCTCAGTTTCTATTCAAGTCATCTTAAAAAAGCGACTTGACAAACTGTAAATATTTGTTTAGAAGGTTGTTTTCCATATTATTTGATGCCGATTTCTTAAATGGAAACTGAGTTATTACAACTCAATTATCATACTTCCCGTTCTTTTGGAACACCTTTTTAGCATTTCTTCTGTTGATAGCACCTCCAAATTGCCCTGGTAGTTTAATGGATAAGGCTCTGAACTGCGGTGCCTGATGATCTGGTATCGATTCCCGTTAAGTCTTGGTTGTAATTATCGATATTTATTGAAAGTTATTTATGAAAGCAGCCTATGTAGGCTAATATATTCATTGTACTCATTTTTGAGTACATGTCTTTTTCAAAATTGAAACTTGTGAATTCGCAATAAGCATCGAATGTACTCAAAAATGAGTACATTTCACTTATTTTTGAATACCTATTTTTAACAGTGTACAGTGGTTATTTTTTGCAACTGATATTGATTCGATACCTATCGAAACAAAACGTGAACTAAATTATGGTATTTCCCTCACAACTTTCAAATCCAATCAAGGACAAAACTTCCAAAGCAATTCTTGCGTTTTGGAATACACAACTATTTCGAATTGCCTTTGAAGAACCACGGAAATTTTATTTTTAACGATCCTCCAATCGACGTCAACTTCTTAATGAAGGCAGTTTGCAGACTCGTTCACTTTGTGTTAGTGTTTCGAATCTTCTATTCCGGTAAACAAGCCTTTCGTTTCTCTCGGCAAAATAATTTGAGAGCGGTTCTTTAAGTATTCCAAATTACATTCCTCTTCGACCACGCCGAGGGGACTTAGAGGAGGTCGTCTTTCTCACGTAATGAATAAATTTTAATCAACTTGTTTACTCAGTCTTAAGTCTCGGCAGAGGACATTTTGGAAGGCGACTATTCAAAGGCGTAATTGGAGACAGGCGTCTTTGTCAGCACTTAAGCGATTACAAAATGTAACCTTTTGCCTGTAAAATCGGCCTCTTTGCGTTTCCATGGCAACCGATTGAAGAGTGGGATATGAGCAGGGTGGTTATGGTTTTGGGTTGAGATGTGTTTATTGATTTTTAATGTGAATGTCGGATTTGAATTTGTGAAGAATGTTTTGGGAAGCGTTCCAAATGCGGAATTGTATTGGAGTACTGGAATAAAATAATTTTAATGCCCATTAAAATAATGAACGTTGTTACTTTTGGTTTTGGATTTCTCCTAATTAACTTAGTTTTGAAGATGAAGAAAGTTGGGAAACCTAAGTAACTGAGAGGCGCTCTTTGTCATGGCTTGAATAATTAAAAAAATCTAAATAGCTTACAAAAATGTATTCGAATACAAATATTGATGACCAACTAAAGACCCCAGACCCAAATACATTACCCCAATCTAATGTATCATATATATTATTTCTATAGTACAGAATCATTTTAAGACCCTTGTATGCAATGGATCTTAACGTATGAGGAATCAAAAGAAAGATAATTGTCAGGATCAGTGACAAATCGTACGTTCATATCATAAATATCATAGTTTTTTTTTTTTTAAATTCGTTTAAAAAAAACCTGACACATTTAAAATAGTTCTTCAAAATATGGTTTTTCACGTTATTTGATGTCGATTGCTTAAATGAAAACTGAGTTATTATAACTCCATTATCTTACTTTCTATTCTTTTGGCATACCTTCTTAACATGTCTTCTGCTTATACCTTCTTCACGTCGTCCTGATAGTAAAACGGATAAGGCTTTGGGCTGAGATCCCTATAAGTCTCGTTGTAATTTGTTCCGGATAAGTCTTAATTGTAATTGTCGATATTTATTGAAAGTGATTTATGAAGGCAGCCTATGCAGGCTTAGCATCTGCTATCTGTTGTACTTATTTTTGAATCTTTTTCTTTCAAAATTGAAACTTCTGTATTCGGGGCTATGATAAGCATCGAATATACTCAGAGATGAGTGCATTTTACTGATTTCTGAGTACCTATTTTTAACAGTGTAACCATACATAATATTTTCAATGGAGGGGTTTGCTGTAAAAAGAAGGTAGCTCCAATTATTAAAATTTGCAGATAACCGTAAAAAACGTTTGAAAATTCAAAATTCCAAGTTGTGTGAAGATATTCTTTTTGATCAGTCTTCTTAATTATTCCTACATGTTATGACAGTATTTTAACTCAAAAATATATCTTCCAGATGTTGTGGCATATGTTGGATTGTTGAAGCTACCTCTTTGTTGCAACCAAAAATATGCTCTGGCTACCTCTATGAAAAATATTTCACAAAAAATACAATTTACTATAATATTATTTTATTTAAAGAAAACTTCAATTCAAATATAACATATAACTTGGCTTTAAAAACAGAAAATTACATTTTTAAACATCGCACTTCCTTTCTGTAACGCCCCGCTCATCTGCTGCGTTGTCATCTATTGAGTAACTCGAGAACTAACGATTGGGGCTACATCTTTCTGGCACCAAACGAACATGTTTTTTTTTACTACAACTAGTACATGTAACTCCAAATTCCCCTAGGTTGGAGCTACATTCCTTTTGCAGGCAACCCTTCAATTGTACACAACCACAACTGCAATGAAACAAAATCCCCCCCCCTCAAAATGCAATTTAAAAAAGACACATTTCAAAAAGACATATTCTGAAAGGGGCCATCTTTCCTTCAAAGTGATACCGAGAAGTTTCGAATCATAGCGACAGGAAAAGTGGAAAGCTGTATTCGAACAGCGCTTCACAATCCATATAAAACCCTTTTATGTACGGGAAGGGTGCTCCCGCAATTCATAAAATTTGTCGCCATCACTTTCGCCATTCGGCGACCTTTTACGGCGCCCTAAAAATCCCGCACAGTCTGCTGGGCACGCGACTTTGGCGATATTTCTCTCGGGATTAAATTCGCTGAGAATAATTTCTCACGAGAAATTGTTGAGTCGAATTTTCCTGTTAGGTAATTCCTGCGTGTCTTTTTTTTTGTAAAATGTTTTTTGGATAGAGACAAAATATGAAAATAGCATGTTGTTCTCTTTTTATTGTTTTTATATGGCTTGTTTTTTTAACTCATAAATCGGATTTTATGTGTGCGAAAGTTTTGTATGTTGTTGTTTATTAAAAAATGAGATAACACATGATATACATATGACATAACACTTGAGAAACACATGATATAACACATGAGAAACCCATGACATAACACATGATATACATATGACATAACACTTGAGAAACACATGATATAACACATGAGAAACCCATGACATAACACATGAGAAACCCATGACATAACACTTGAGAAACACATGACATAACACATGAGAAACCCATGACATAACACATGATAAACCCATGACATAACACTTGAGAAACACATGACATAGCACATGAGAAACACATGACATAACCCATGAGAAACACATGACATAACACATGAGAAACACATGACATAACACATGACATAACACATGAGAAACACATGACATACATATGACATAACACTTGAGAAACACATGACATAACACATGAGAAACACATGACATAACACATGAGGAACACATAACATAACACATGAGAAACACATGACATAACACATGAAAAAAATGGTAATTGAATGAAGGATAAATCACAGTCAACCAATTTTTAAGATCTGTGAGCGTTACTTCATATATCCGATACTCCCACCTGGACTTGAGTGATCACTTTTGCCTGACCGGTAGAGTATTGAAATATAAAGCAGAAGGTCCTCGGCTCGATTCCGAGTGACAGCTGAAAAGTGCTGCATTGGTGACTTATTGCACTGCAGATCAACGCAACTTCGAACAAACACTTGCGACACCACATCGAATGAACCACAACACATTCAACCATTGTTCAAATGATAACACTTCACATGTATCTTAATTATTCCGTCCGACTCACCGTGAGAGGATACTGTGGGGTTACTTCATTTACCTGATACTCCTACTTGTGCTTGAATGATCGCTTTAGCTTGACTGGTACAGTATCGGCGTATCATGCAAAAGATCCTCGGTTCGATTCCTAGTGACAGTCAAAAAGTGCATAGCGTTACAGAATAATCACAAATGAAATAAAATAATAATGGATGTTTATTTTAGAGAAATATTTATTTTTAACCCACTGCGTAATAATTTTGTAAAATGTTTTATATGTACGTCAACATATGTGTAAATATACAAATAAGTACATTTGTACTGTCTGTCAAGGTGTAGTACATATGTACTGTCTGTCAAGTAGGGTAAGTCACAAAAGTCCGAAAATAAACTAACACCATTTTACATTACTAGTCAGCTTAATCTGTCACACTGTCAAAAAAATGAGTACATAAACATACTCGTTTCTCTTTGAGTACAATCGCATCGTAAATGAGCGATGACGTACTCAAATTTAAGTAATCGTACTTTCCCGAAAATTAGCAGTGTGATTTCATATTTGCTAAACTCAGCTTCTATTCAAGCTATCTTAACAAAGCGACCTGACAGACTTAAAATAGTTGCTCAGAAGGTGGATTTCCTCATCATTTCATGTCGATTATGGAAACTGTGTTATTACAATTCATTTATCTTATTTCCTGTTCTTTTGGCACAACTTTTTAACATTTATTCTGTTTATAACTTCTTTACATCGCCGTGATAGTACATCGGATAAAGAACTGGACTGCGGTGCCTTAGGATCTGGGTTCGATTCTTCTACGAAGTAAGTCTTGGTTGTAATTGTTAATATTTATTGAAAGGCATCAGATAGACAGATTGGGTTCGATTTCCAGTAAATCCTGGTTGTAATTGTTGAAAGTGATTTATGAAGGCAGCCTATGTAGGCTAGAATCTACTCTTTTTATTAATTGTTCCCATTTTTGAGTACATGTCATTTTTAAAATTGAAACTTATGTAATCGGAGCCATGATAAGGATAGAATGTAATCAAAAATGAGTACATTTTACTTATTTTGTGTACATATTTTTAACTGTGAAGTCTCACCAATCTTGAACATTTCTACTAAGTTGCCCCTTCTTTTATTTAACATTACTGTTGATTCTCCAACTCTCCTTGCAAAAATATTGCATCATTAATTTCTGATCTACTATAACAATTAGTTGAAAAAGCTGTATATTTTTATATTATATTGATTCGAATTTGTATATTATATTTGAGCGACCTCCTGAATCTTTCCTTTTCTTACAACTGTGAGCGGCCGTAAATTTTGTTTTTACAATAGAGAAAATAATTTAGAATATATTGTTACAAGAATGCTTTTACACTTTATAATAAAATATTACAAATTAATTGTTTAAACCCTAATCGTTCTTATAATATCAATAAATCAATAACTGCAACAATGTTTTGTGATGCTATCTTTAAACAATGAACACTAATCCTTTAATATTGTGTTAAAATTTTGTTTATTTAGACGCCATTTTGAAGAAGGCTTGGAAGCATCTGTGAAAAGCATAAACTTTTTCCATTTCCAATCATAAAAAAATGATGCGTACTTATTTTTTGGATTAAGTAAGTAACAGTCTTTTACACATAGAAAAATCGAAATGTTTTGACGTGTAAGTATGGAAATATCTTGAAATAAGCTAATTAACATTAAGTTTCTTATCTGCAACATTATATTCCAGTTTTATTTTCGTTAAGAATATATCTGATGTTTGCATTGGCATTTATTGTTCTCTTTAATTACGTTAACTAACATTTTAAAGCCTATTTCATTTGATTTTGGTATTTTTATGTGAATACTATGTTATTTTAGGATTGTAAAAAAGTCCCTAAAACTATTCATGTACTTTTAGTTTTATTTACCATTGAAATTAATTAAACTGTTTTTTAGATTATAAGATATTAAGCGCTCAATTAAGATTAGGTGCTCGTTCTAAAGTAGTTTTATAATTTTCTACTAGTAGGAATTTGCAGAAAACGATTAAAAACATTCAAATAGAAATGTAACTTACTTAACAAATTAAGTTAATCAAGTCAATTTATTAAAACAATTGTTACAATGGATACATTTAATATTTTTTTAAAATTGATTCACAGCAATCTTCTAATATTTCGTCGATTTAAAAAAATAGAGATGTATATTTAATTCCAAAATTTTAGAAATTGTTCAATATAGTTTTATATAGTATCTAATATTATTTGAATTTGTTTTACTTTATTTTAAAATAATTTGAAACACATTTAGGAAATAAGATATCATGTGGTTTATAAAGAATTAAATTTCATTATAAAGAAGTATTGTAAATTTCTTCGTAAAATATGATTTTATAAATTATTATAGATTAATATTAATATGTAGATTAATATAAAATAACATACTTTTATTTCAGGTCGATATCAAAGACGATTGCAAGAAAAGAAATGCAATTTCTCATTGAGATGACGGCAAAATTAATATTACAGACAATGCGTGTTTTAAACTTTAAAAGCTCTTATCTCGGAAATCCACTCTAATGTATATTTTGCAATGACAAAGAAAGAAAACTTATTTTAATAACTATAATTAAAATAAGAATAACTAAAAATGAAATTTTAATAATATTAACCAATGAGATAATTAACGTATAGAATAACTAAACAATCTTAAAAATGGCTATTAAAAATTAAAAAAAAAAGCCAAATGGAAGAAACTTGAATTTTAAAATGTTTTAAGATTTTGAGGATATTGCTTATTTATTAATAAGTAAAGTATAAGTAAGTATTTATTTAACTTAATTTAAAAACTAAGAAATTTTACTTTAAAACATATATGTGACTGATATACAATAAATTTAATAGTAATCATTATTCAATACTAAAATAATTTATTTCCTTATCCTTGCTTTTATTTCAAATTAGTTGGATTTTATATTTCTTTAATTAATATTTAGTATTTTCATGATTTGATACTATGAAGTATTGTCAGAAATGTTTTCGTGTTTCGATAATTTAAATTTATATAAAAGTTTTAAGCTATTGAAAACCCAATAGGAGAATATTTAGCAAGTTATTTCTATGAAAAATATTTATCTTTTCATATTTAAATATTGAGTTTTTAAAGAACATACAGGGATAAAATATTCATTTAAAATTATATACATTGTGCTACACAAAGATGCAGATTACATTGTATGAAACTTTATTAAAGTAATCATCAATAGCAAATTACTTCATAAAATATATTAAAATACATTTTTAATTTTAAAAATACAGGTTTGACATTATTATCTTTTCCGTTAAGAATAAGAATACCTTGCAAACAAAAACCTTTTTTTGAGAAAAACAAAGTCTTAGCACAAAAAGCCAAAACTTAATGCATAAAATTTGCATCTTATTTTCTTCAATAACATGCCCTTAAGAAACTGATGCTAGAATTTACTTGTATAAATGTACTCCCTAAAAAAATATTCGACACTTTTGTGAGAATATTTTGAATATGGTGTCTTAAGATGTGAAAATATATAATTTATGTGTCAAATATATAATTTATGTGTCAAATATATAATTTATGTGTCAAATATAATATAATAATTGACAGAAACCTTCTGAAGAATGAGCAACATATCGAAGTTGTAAGTTTAGTTTTACTTCTAGAAAGCTTAATTTTTATTTCCAACACATTTTATAAATGTAATGTTTGAATTATTTTAGTAAAGATGGCTTTCGAAGGTTTCCCCAATTAGTTACAATTGAGAATTTCTTCAAAATTGAATATTTATATGAATGAGATACATTTGAATTGCTGGGAAAGTATGTGGTGTACTAACAGATGATATACATGTCTATTTGTCAGAGTTTAAAAATATGTTCACACATTTCTAATAATTATTAAGATGGCGAGAACAGAAGATGATATTAGCAATATTAAACCATACTGTTTATTTTTTTTCGAAAGTACGATTTCTTAAATTTGAGTACGTCACCGCTCATTCACGATGTAATTGTACTCAAAGAAAAATGAGTACGTCTATGTACTCATATTTAAGCACATTTTTTTACAATGCATTCTCTCTCGGAAACGATTTTAGAGATGTTACACGTCAAAACTCTTCAATTCAAACTCGCAATGCATAACATTTACATTTCCTTTTTTCATTCGAAACAGCAAATATTTCCGAACCTTGTTATGCCCTCCAACTTAAATGCACCCATTCAGCTCCTAATAAAAATCAACTTAAAGGAGAAGAAAAAAAAACTTTAAAAACATGTCTTCTTATTTCCAATTACCTTTTCTCTGGAAGAATGCCGCGTAATTTTCTGTAGAGGCCAACTGAAACGGAATTCTTGTCAAGCACCCGGAGATAGACCTTAGATTAAATATCCCGATTCGTCTGACACGTGTCTGTGCTCATCTGAGGAGGAATTGTCTTGTAAATCTAATATATTCATTCGAGTTAATTTCTTTCTTTTTCTCGTACACTCCTTGCGAATTAAATTCGTTCTGCTTTTGGCAGGTGCAGCATCGATTCTGTGTAAAAGAAGAAGGATATTTTTTGTTGGTTTTGTGCCGCTGCGTCTATAATCAAATGATAATTGATTCTCTGTCAACGGGAAGGGGGGTTGGGGATCAATAAGAACACGTTGATTATATTCTGGTTTTCTGGAATTCCGATGTAATAAGGCTGAAGAGTTTTTTTTTATTGCCTGTGGAATCTTGTTTCTGCGAGTTTTGTTCGAAGTTTGTTTTGTAAGATATTGGCCAGTGGAGAGTGTTTGACGTGATGGCTTCGCACTTGTCTTTGTAATTGTGAAACTGGAGATGGATTGAAATATTTAATTACTGAGAAAAGTATGTGTGTTTTAGGTTTTTATTTCTTTCGATAATATTTAATTGTCAATAATTTCAATGTCTATTTTTATTACTTATATTATGGTTTTCTGGAATTCCGATGTAATAAGTTTGAAGAGTTTTTTGTTTTTGCCTGTGGAATCTTGTTTCTTCGAGTTTTGTTCGAAGTTTGTTTTGTAAGATATTGGCCAGTGGAGAGTGTTTGACGTGATGGCTTCGCACTTGTCTTTGTAATTGTGAAACTGGAGATGGATTGAAATATTTAATTACTGAGAAAAGTATGTGTGTTTTAGGTTTTTATTTCTTTCGATAATATTTAATTGTCAATAATTTCAATGTCTATTTTTATTACTTATATTATGGTTTTCTGGAATTCCGATGTAATAAGTTTGAAGAGTTTTTTGTTTTTGCCTGTGGAATCTTGTTTCTGCGAGTTTTGTTCGAAGTTTGTTGTGTAAGATATTGGCCAGTGGAGAGTGTTTGACGTGATGGCTTCGCGCTTGTCTTTGTAATTGTGGAACTGGAGACGGATTGAAATATTTAATTACTGAGAAAAGTATTTGTGTTTTAGGTTTTTATTTCTTTAGATATTATTTAATTGTCAATAAATTCAACGTCTATTTTTATTACTTATACTATGGTTTTCTAGAATTCCTATGTAATAAGGTTGAAGAGGTTTTTTTGTCTGTGGAATATTGTTTCTGCGAGTTTTGTTCGAAGTTTGTTGTGTAAGATTGGCCAGTAGAGAGTGTTTGATTTGATGGCCTCGCACTGGTCTTTGTAATAATGAAACTGGAGAAGAATTGAAATATTTCATTACAGACAAAATAAATTTTTATTTAATTCGATATTATTTAATTGTCAAAAATTTCAATGTCTATTTTTTACTATTATTTCCTTTTTATAATTTTTAACCTTAAATCTCAATAAATAAGTGCATGTTGTGTATTATAGTCGGTTTAATTCACAAGTCATATAACTTATATGACTGGAAATCAGCAACCGTCGCGAAAGCTGATTGGTGATGAAATTCAAGCTATTTACTTCTAAATGTGGAAATATTTTAAAGCAAGAAGTGATCAGAATACCGATCTTAGATCGAGGTAGATTGTAGGTATATTGGTTTAAAGAGTTTTGCGACTTCTGAGTGACATTGAGCTAATCGTTCACCGTTGAAAAAGAAGCAACCACTGCGATCAGAGAAGGAAAAAAAACATGTTCCCAACGTATTGGATCATTTTGTAATTAAAAAAAATGACCAAGCCTCTACAGCTGCTACATCTTTACCATGGTAGTTACGTGATTTACGAATTAATCTAACGTTATGTAAACAGGAAAAAATTGCAAAATGTAGTTAAAATAACGTAAAATATCTGAAAAAGAAACCCTTTTAGTTGTATGGTAGTGACATATTTATAGTTCGCAGTCATAGTCTGTCAATTGTTAACAAAAGGCCCTGACTACTTTCACCTGTAACCTATATCTTTCGATAAAGTATATATGTATAGGGTGAAGTGGGCAAATGAAAAAAAATCAATAACAAATCCGTATTCTGTCCCTCAGGTAATATTAGTGAGATAAAATAAATTTTGATTGAAGAATCGGATATCCCGTACTCTCAACTAGAAAAAAACATAGCCAAAACACCTTTAAAAAGATGTGAAAATGTATGCTTTTTAAACCTATTAAAGGTCTTATGTAGGCAAATTGAAATTTGATGGAAACCTGCAGTTGGCTTGAAGGTTTGGTATTGAAAAGAAAGGAAAAAAAAAAAGAAACAAAAAATGAAGTTTTCAGCAAAAAAATATAAATCATGTTTTGGTGTTTCTTTTAGTTGATTTATTAATGAATAAACCAAAACTAAATTTAGGTTTTATACAAAAAATTAAAAGAATTTATTATAAAAAAATTACATAAATTTTTTAAAACACATGTCCTCCACTTCAAAAAACAGATTTAAAGTTACATGAATAAATGAGACTTAATTATGTATAATTTTAATAATAATGAATTATTAAGAATTTTTATCACCCATTCTGTCACTATCAATGTCTTTTAACGTTGATAAAAATAAAACATGATATAAATGGAAATTTCCTCAAAAGAACCGAGACCTTCCTAACCAGAATGAATTTAAAACTATCTGCTTACTATCACTTCCTTACCTAGTCAATATCTAGCCCAAGGGAGCCATTTAACTGCTCAAGGTTTCGACGAAGGAGATGAATAAATTTCTTCAAGGGCTTCCGATCGATTTACAAAATAAGACAAAGTTGAAATTCTTTGGAACTTGTTGACATGAAATATGCTTTCCTTTAGGTGGATTGCGTTGACTCGGGGGTCTGATAAGAAAACTTCTTTTTCGCATTCGAAGTGCTCTTCAACAATATTGTAAATGAAAAACAGGAAGTTAAAGAAAGTGTTCTTTTTTGGGTCTATTGTATTTCTATATAAAAGATTCAAACTTTTTGAAAGTTGGCACACTGTTAAAAATAGGTATTCAAAAATAAGTTAAATGAACTCATTTTGAATACATTCGTTGCTTATCATGCTCGGAATACATAAGTTTCAATTTTGAAAAAGAAATGTACTCAAAGTCACTAGAATTCAATGGGAGAAAATTAATAAAAAGAGCAATAGCCTACATAGGCTGCCTTCATAAATCACTTTCAATAAATATCAACAATTAAAATTTACCGGGAATCGAACCCACATCTACAGGCACCGCTGTCCAGAGCATTATTCGTTAAGCTACCAGGGAGACGTGAAGAAATTATTAACAGAAGTAATGTTAAAAAGGTGTGCCACAAGAATGGGAAGTAAGATAATTGAATTGTAATAATTCGGTTTTCATTTAAGCAATCTTCATCAAATAAAGTGGAAAACCATCTTCTGAGCAAGTATTTTAAGTTTGTCAGGCAGCTTTGTCAAAATGGCTTGAACAGAAGCTGAGATTAGCAATATTAAATCACACTACTCATTTTTGCGAAAATACGATTACTTAAATGTGAGTACGTCATCGCTCATTTACAATGCAAGCTACTCAAAGAAAAACGAGTACGTTCATGTACTCATTTTTAAGCACCCTTTTTTACAGTGTATCCATTTTTGCATTTTTATTATCATTTACATAATTCTTCATGATGTTTAACATTGTAGTTAATTTGTTGGTTAATAATAACAATAATTTTTGTTGTAGTTCCCATCAAGGTTCGAAATTAGCAGTTGTTAGTCATATTTTGCATCTAAAAATTTCTTATTGAAGACCGTTTTTTTACACCAAGTCATTATTTTTGACGTTATTATTCGACCATTGATTTTCAATAATTACTCTCATATATTTCAGTAATTTTTCGCAATAGGACGTGATATGAGTACAAAACTCGAGTACAAATGGAAACATGCTTCTAATTTAATGAAAAAGGAGTTAAAACGGTTAAAACATTATCTTATCAGTTGTCAGCTCTGCTTAAACAATTTGAATTATTTTAAAATTACGCCTAAGTAGAACAATTTGACAACTAAAAATGAATTGGTAGGTGCCAACGACGCCTAACTTTTATCTCCTTATTTCGAACCGTGGTCCGAATGGAGTTTATGGATAATTTACTCCGTTTATAAAAGTAATCGAATAATGTACCAGTTAGAGTCTTATAAAAACTATTCAGTAGTTAACTTCTGATTGATAAAAAAAATTGACGGATCTGAAAGTTGGATTACAAGGGAATACCGATTAGTAAGAAAAAAGCATTAATGGATTTTTGTGAACGATTTTTTTTCCGTTTTTTTATGAGGGTATCTCACTAACATAAAAGTTCAAATTTTTAAATATAAAACTAAAATCTATATGAATCATCAAAAATTCGAACATTATTTCTGTGATTGACAAATAAATATAAACATAAATAAACATTAAATCTTGTTGGTTTTTGTTATCAACAAAATTCATAATAGTCTCTGACAAACGGACTTATTATTTACGGACGTTATTAACTCGATTTAAGATTAGCAGATGCATCTGTGATTGGTGATAAAAAAACTGCATGCATAGTATTTAATCCCCAATCACCGACGCATCGATTAACGCCAACGCGTGTTAATAACGTTGGCGTAGAATCGTCTCAAATGTATCGTTTACTTACAGATACGACCTTTAAAATGCTTTATATGCTTTTTATTGTTATTCTATAGAAAATACGAAGTGCAAAGAAAATTATTAAAGTAATCTGCAATATAAAATAACAAAGTATTTTTTCGAATTTATTTGTTTTACCGTAGTCCGATATCTTAACAAAATTAATTTTGTTTTTTAAAAAATTAATTAAAAAAAAATATTAAATGAAGGACGTCAATAATTGACATATAACTAAAATTTAATAAACTTGTTATATTTTGAGACATAAAAATATTTAAAAAAACAACTGTTTTTTATTATTTACAGAAATTTACACAATAATGCTACATGCAATAACTTTTCTTTAACGCACATAGTAAAGAAAATATTTTTAAAAACCCCACTCAAAAGCAGCCGTAAAGAGCGATAAATCACCAAATGTGATCACTCCATTAGAGGAAAGGAGACCGAGAGAAAACTTATCAATTACCGCATCCTTTTCTCCATCGGCCCGTTTCCATGGTAACGCATCAACCAACGGTCAACAAGGGAATCACGTGGTATGAATAGATAAATGGAAACTGTACGTGACATCATGATTAGGGACGGGGGACCCAGGGGACGTACAAGAGTGGGGGGGGGGGGGGCTTTCTTTTCCTAAACACAAAATAGAAATACAGAAGTGAAAAAGAAAACATTCTTGTTATTTCTATTTTCAGGAGAGAAAAAAAAACCAGCAATTCGAAATACCTTGTTTATTTACCGAGGTTCATGGAAGAACTATCAGGACACTGTGGCAACAAGAATTGTTTTGTTCTGCAAAGTAATCTTTGCAATTCAAACAATGCGATCTGTGTGTTTTTCGCGTTGTTTCTTTCGATGGCCTTATCCGAAGTTAGTAAGTAATCAGAGATGCTTTTTATTGGTCAAAGAGAGTAAACTTACTTTTTCTATATTTGGGAAAAGAATTTGTCTTTTTTTAATTCCTCAAAGTTTATTATTTTTTTATAAAAAAAAAGTTTTAAGTCATTTATAGACGTAACTAATAATTAATTATTAATAAATGTATAATTAAATATTGTCAAAAGATGAACTTCTAGTGTGATTCTACTGAAAATAAAAAATCAACTTCATGTATTATTGTTTGTCTTGCCAAATACACTGTTAAAAATAGATACTGAAAAAAAATATACTAGTTTTTGAGTTCATTCGATGCTTATCATGGCTCCGAATATCTGTTTCATTTTTGAAAAAGAAAATGCATTCAAAAATAAGTACAATGAATAAAAAGAGTAGTTGCTTTCCTACATAGGCTGTCTTCATAAATCACTTTTAATAAATATAAACAATTACAACCAAGAATATCAACACTTACAACCAAGACTTACCGGGAATTGAACCCATATCCTCAGGCACCGCAATCCTGTGCCTTAACCGTTGTACTACTAGGACGACTTAAAAAAGTTATAAACAGAATTTTTTTTAAAAAGGTGTGCCAGAAAAATGGGAAGTTAAATAATTGAGTTGTAATAATTCAGTTTCTATTTAAACAATCGACATCAAATAATGTGCAAAACCATCTTCTAAACAACTATTTTAAGTTTATCAGGTCGCTTTGTTGAGATGTCTTGAACAGAAGTTGAGATTAGCAATATTAAATCCCACTGTTTATTTTTGGGAAAGTACAATTGCTTAAATTTGAGTAAGTCATCGCTCATTTACGATGCAATTGTACTCAAAGAAAAACGAGTATGTTCACGTACCCATTTTTAAGTACCTTTTTTTACAGTGCACACTCCAAACTTCCACACCGTCACCAACGTAACGACATTATTTGAGCCCGGATAGGTTTAACGTACACCAGCACCAACTACACAGCGAGTCTACTGTTGGACTCTTAATCAAGCCCAACGCAGTGGAAACTGGGATATCACATTATTCTTGACCTGTTTCACCAAGTTATGGAACATACAAAACCATACTATAGAATACACATAGTCGCCTCAGGGCAACAGTAGGATATGACCAAAAACAGAGTTGCCTATAAAATTGATTTTAAAATTTGCTGTTTTTTCAATGCTGAATATCTAAGGCTGTAGTTCAGTTATTTCAAAGAAGACATAAAAATGTCCGAGTGTTCCACGAAATAAAGGTACATTTGGTAATATTTGCAAGATCGAAAAATCCTTTTCGTTTTTTTTAGATGTCTTACTGTTGCTCTGAGGCGACGATATGCTTCTCTGCAGCCAGAAAACATTTGACCTTTAAGATTCCTTGCATTGATTGTTATGTCGCTGAATAGCATCGTCTTCGCAGGCATTCTAGAAACGAAATACGTATTCCTTTCCATGACAAACTTCGCTTTAATGCTTGTCTCCACCCCCGTTCTTTTCAGAAAAGTTTTCTTAAGAGTAAAACATGACATGAACTGACTTCCCTGCTCTTTCCCTAAGTCAAGCGTTTTTTTTTGTAAAAATTTTGGGATGTCTCTCTTTCTTGAAGATCGTTTCTCTAAAAGACTGTTTGCTTGTACTCATTCTGGAAGTTTGACAAGTTTTGTGCGGTTTATGAATAAGGCGTTACGGTCGGTTTATGCCGAGTTTTTTTTTTTACTCGGATCACCCTGTGAATGAGATTTTTTTTCGACATATATATCTTTGACGTATACATGACGTTTATTTTTCGGAAATTCAAAATAAAATGATTTATGTTTTCATAAATATTTTATTACAACATTTGTAATTTTTTTTTTGAAAAAAAGTTTTTGTTCAAACAATTCTTTTGAAAATAAGTTTTTGTTTAAATAATTCTTTTGAAAATAAGTTTTTGTTCAAACAATCCTTTTGAAAATAAGTTTTTGTTCAAACAATCCTTTTGAAAATAAGTTTTTGTTCAAACAATTCTTTTGAAAATAAGTTTTTGTTCAAACAATTTATGTTCTTTGGTGAATTAAATAAAAAAAAAAATTCAACTGAGTTACGTTAACAGGTGTCTCATAGAGTATAAAGATCTAGTGATGGGCTTAGGACACTTTTTGATACATGGAACGAAGGAATTTTTTTAAAACGCGTGTAGTCTGAAGTATGCAATCTGCGATATAACAGGTAATTACACCTGTTCGGACAAAATACGTTTTGCTAATGTTTTTTAGAAATCGTTTTCGGTTCCGCTTTTCAGTATTTTGACCTGAATGGCTCTTCCCCGAATCTGCGTGCTTTAATGAAGCATTGTTAACTATCCCTCCGTCAGATAGTTACACGCCTCTTATTTTAAGGCAAGTCATCCTTCCATAAATCATTGACAAGCGTTAATAAGCATTGATGCATCTAAAATGGAGTATTTTTATGAATTTAAAAATGGGGTGCATATGTGACTAGCAAAACTGGAAATACATGGACGTATATATACGGCCTTAATATCCTTAATAATAGAAATTTGGTGAAATTGCCGTTCATTAGGTTTTGTTACAGATTCCTAACTTGTTTTATGTCCAAACACATTTTCATTCGCGGCCAAATTTTCAAATATATCAAATTAAGAGCCTTGATAAATAATATCTAAATATTGAATTTGATAAAAATCGACAGAGTAGTTTAAAGGCAAAGGTACAATATTGAAGTCTGAGGTTATTAATATATTATCAGAACAGTTTCCTGACACTTGAATTTTAATGCTAGTTAAAAGTAGATAGTTTATTTTTTTTATAAAATAACTTTTTTGTTATTTACTCAACATTTTAATATTTTTTTTGTAGTTTTAAATTAAGGGGGGTTAAACCTATTACCAAATTAAGCTAAGCTAAAATTTAAGGACTTATACGCATAGCTATCTCCATTAAATCACTTTTTTGCTAAAACCATTACTTTCGAGTTTTTTTAAAGATTAAATGAGACACTTTTTCCGGTTTATTTACTGTTGTTTATTTAAACATCCATCAACAAATTTTGAAGTTGTAATTAACGAAAATTGAAGTAACAAGAGGCAGGAACTGATTGATTACAGTGAGGCTTTGAAAAGTTGTCTGAAACATCAACTTAAAAATTCATTTGTCTCTCTGATTAATTACTGTGAGATAACCGTGCGAGATATTCATTTCTCAGTTCGACCGTGTTGGATGTTCTGTTATTTGAAGATTTTTTTGTAAAAAAAAGCATGTATTGAACAAAGACTAAAAAAAGTAATTAACGAGACTTCTTTATATTTTTGAAAATAAAATATTCTTTTTGAAATAAGGAAAACCGACTTTAAGAAAATGCACAAAAGTGTAAAAAATATTTTGAGGGGTTGATCGAACGAGTTGAAGAAATGATATTATTTAATATTAATTTATATATATTTCAGCGTTTTGAAATCGGCACTAAAATTTAGGTATGTTTTTTGTAAATTGACACAAACTTCAAAAATTTGTAATAAATATAAAATTAATATTAAATAATTAAATTTTTTCAACTTGTTCGTAAAATTAAAAATTGTTTTACTTTTTAGTGCACTTTTTTAAAGTCGGTTTTCATTTTTCTTACTTAAAATATTATTTTATTTTTCACTTTTTAATTTCTAATTTAGCAGGGGGCTTCGCGACCTCCTATTATTCACCTGAAAACTAAAGTTGCTCACTCTTTTCCTCGCTCCAGATAGTGATAGTAAATTTTAAGATTATCCAGTTTAATAAATGAAATGGTGAAAGAAATTTCATTGTTGTACAAAATTTATCCCAAAATAAAAATATTTTGAAATGAGAGAAAATGTTAAAAAAAAAAGTTCGGTTAATTAATATTTCAGGATTGATATTCGGAATATTGATATTCGGAATTTTTTTTGTTGCATTATTTGCCAAAGAGTATTTTTTCTTTAAAAAAATAATTATCGAAATAAGGCAATATTTATTTTTTAAAAGATCAGATTAATGGAGAGTTTCGGGTTTGTGAGCGTTAAAACCTTTTTTATATGGTAATGTACGGTCAGGAGATGCGGATAAAAAATTATATACAATGAACTACCCACTAATATTTTCTAAAGAATAATAACTGCGCAAATTGAAATGCGCCGTTATAGTTAGTTGGTTGAATTAATTTAGCACTGAAGTTAGCACCGATTTGAGAGTTATCTTGTGAGAAAGAGTGGGGACATTACCTCGAGAATTCTAACTGTGGTTTGATAACGAAAAAAACGTCTGAGGTAGCCCCCCCCCCCCACGTAACTTGACATATGTGTAATGATATTCTTCGTCACGGATTTAAGGTGCACCAGTCCCCTGTACACGACGGATATTTTTTTGCGGGAGATGAATAAATCCACCGATCACGAGTTCGGTAAATTTTTCAAGACGATATTCGAAATCCTAATTCACCCATTACGAGCCGGATACTTTACTGCTGGACCAAATCCGTCATTAGAAACCGCAGATATAGTATTTTGAATGCTATGATGTGTTGTCATTTCGGCGTTATAAATTTTAAAATGAAACATAATTTTCCAAATTTTTTTAAAAAAATATTAATTATATCAATATGAATATGATTTTGTTCTTCGAGTTAAACGATCTGATATTTTTAAGAAGTTTAAAATCAACCAAGAAAAAAAAGTTACGTTTTTAAGAGAACGTTTGAATTTTGTTCTTCGAGTTAAGCGATCTGATATTTTTAAGAAGTTTAAAAATCAACCAAGAAAAAAAAAGTTACGTTTTTAAGAGAACGTTTGAATTTTGTTCTTCGAGTTAAGCGATCTGATATTTTTTAGAAGTTTAAAATAAACCAAGAAAAAAAAGTTTCGTTTTTAAGAGAACGTTTGAATTTTGTTCTTCGAGTTAAGCGATCTGATATTTTCAAGAAGTTTAAAATCAACCAAGAAAAAAAAAGTTACGTTCTTATAAGAACGTTTGGGGTCACTAATTAATCAAATGGATAATCGCGAAACAAAGTTACACAAAATCCAGTTTGTTTAAAGATCTGTGAGGTAGGACCTAGCACACTTCTGATTACCAGCTCGCTGCTTTTCCAACTGGGTCACTAAAATTGCAGAGCTGAAGAAGACACTTTGTATACAAAACACAGGTACTGAAGAATTCACTCAAAAGCGAAATCAAGAACAATACAACCTAGCAAGCATTGTTCCAAATTAAAAAAAAAAGTTATCTTTCCTCCCCCTCTCATTTGTCGCTGGGGGTAACACGAGTCCTCCACACCAACACAAAGTCCCCTTAAATAGCGAACGGAAAAACGAGAACTCGAAAATAACTCGGAGGTTCAGGTCTATATCTGGCAACAGGAGTTTACCACGTCACGTGATGAAAACACTCAGTGTGACGTCGGTCTAACATCTGGTGTAGATCTCTGACGCGCTATGCCTTTCTGATTTGATTTGACAATGGTTAAACAAAAATTGTGATCTTCAAGAATTTTTTTTTTCTTTAAATACGTACCGACAAAGTTTAATTTTTATATATCAGAGTATTCGTTAAATTGTTGCTAGATTACGCTACCGTCAACAATGGGTGTGCCACAGGTGCTTCCGCACAGGGCCTCGAGCTTTAGATGAGGTACCTCCCTCACAAGAAACACTGACATGAAAAACTTAAAATAAGGTTCATTTAATTTTATTTTATTTGGATTGAACTACTTTTTTATATTTTTATTAAAAAAATTACTTTTAAAAAATGAATATAAATACACATATTTATTGAACGCGTTTATTTCATTAACTGATACAAAGAATTCTGTACAACAAAATGTGAATTATTGCTTGGAAAGAGAAAATACATAAAAAAATATTTGGCTTCAAATTAAATAATTCAACTACTCTATAAACATAATACCATAACAAATTCGCTGAGAAAGAGAATTGAAAAGTTCGGTTAAAAACATTCCAGTTAAGTTAAAAGTTAATTTAATTTAAGTTGAGTTAAGTTAAGTTTAAAGTTACTATTTGCATCGATGAATTCTTTTTTGATGTTCTGTCTTCTTATTGTAATGCAGAAGTGTAACTTCTCTTCTACAGAATGACAAATGGTTAGAGAGGTTTTTGTTTTAAGTTTACCTTTCGGTATTTTGTCTGGTTGGGTTGTCTGTCTGTAAGTTTATTTGCTACGAAGTCACGATCAAACGAGTTGTTCGATTTTCTTCAAATTTGGAAAAGAATGTTCCTTAAAGTAATTAAAACCGAAGTATGTTTTTTTTTTAAATTCCATTTAAAGGTGGTTGCTGTTTTATTATTGATTACTTTTCAAGATGGTGTCCGGTTTATTATTTGATTTTGTTTCAATATGGGGGTCATTTTAGTAGTAAGTTTAGCATGAAATTTTCAGATTTTTTTGGGGGGTCGCGGGGTCTACTGTTCTCAGAACTACTAGTATTTGATATTTGACGGCACGTTAGCGAGGTCTCTGTATTAACCCGACTTTAGTGTATCCAAGGACGGTATTATCCTTTGTTATTGTGGTTGCTGCTATCCATATACAACGGGCACTTAATCCAAAAAGGTTCTCTTAATCAATTCAAGCATAAGCAAATAAACCAACTCTTCAGGTGTATCTAATTTAAGATTTAATTAAACTTAATATAGTTTACATATTATGTTACATTTAAAGGAAAGTGCTCCTACGAGACTGGCACTTCCTATTCGTTCACCTCGTGGCATAGTTCTATAGTATCTTTTTCACAAGATGGCGACGCTCCAGCGTCATCAGAACTTAATTGCGTAGTTTTCTCCGGCCATTTGATTGGACGCCGCTTGCGTGGGAGTTTTGTCCACGTGCCTTTCCAACACCGACCTTTCGGCATTGTTTGTAAATTGGTTTATTACGCATAGTATCATTAATAGTATTAAAACAAATTATTATTCATACTTACTTTTTGCATTGATAAATTACTTCCTGATGTTGATGAAGAAGTGAAATTTCTCATTTTCCCTTCATTTAAATGAGAAATTGCACTTCTTCTCTTGTATAAATGTCTCCTTCTCGACCTGAAATAAAAGTATTTTATTTGATATTAATAATCTTAGTATTAAAACAAATTCTTATTCAAACTTACTTTTCGCATTGATGAATTACTTTTTGATGTCCTGCCTTCTTATTTTGCTAAATTATTTTCTGGTGTACTCTATTAGTAAAATGATTAGAAAGAATCTGAAAAATTAAACTTTTCACCTTTATCATTTTTAGCATTAATGGTATAAAAACAAATTCTTTCTCAAACTACTTAATTTTCCCATTGATAAATTATTTCCTGATTTTCTTATTGTGATGAAGAAGTGAAATTATCTCATTTTCTATTCATTAAAATGAGATATTGCGCAGCTTCTCTTGTATTAATCTCCCCATCTCGACATAAAATAAAATAATTTTATTTGATATTGAAAATAATAGTCACAAAAACAAATTTCTTATTTAACTTATTTTTGCATCGAAGAGTTACTTTTTGAGGTCCTGTCTTCTTATTTTGATGAAGTGAAATTTCTCATTTTCTTTTTATTAATTTATATTTTATAAAACATTTCTTACAAAATCATATTCTACTTAGGAAATAAATTTAGAAATCTACTTTATAATGAATATCCAATATTCAATGAACACTTAATGACTTATTTTCAATAATCGTCAAAATCAATTTCTATGGTTAATGAAGGCAAAGTTCATGGACAGTTTTCGGGAAGTTTTCACAATCATAAAATCAAATAATTGTCATAAAAATACTGAAATAGAATAAAATATGCATTAAAATATTACTAAACGGTAATTGAAGAGTACAATAAACATATAGGTAAACATAAGATATGTTTTTAACGAAAATATAAATCACATATACCGATGCATATAAGAATATTAATGTTATATAGCTTATTGAAGCCTTTAAATACTTACATGGCAAATCTTCTTATGCTTAATATGTATAAAAGAATGTTACTTACTTATGTAAAATAAGATGCCCACGTCTAATTCCGTAAGAAATTACGAAATAATTTTATGCTTTCAAAGATGCTTCCAAATGTATTTCAAAATGGCGTCCGAATAACAGAGATTTAAACAAAAGTTTTAACTTAATAAAATTTTCCTTGTTTTAAGATAACAATACCATACATTGTTGCTGTATGGATGCCTTCATATTAAAAGTATGATTGATGTATTAACAATTATTTTTTTATGCAATGTATTCTTGTAACAATGTTTTTAGGGTATGAAATAAAACCAGTTGTGTGTTAAAATGAATCTTTGTTAAATCGCAATGTAATCCATGCCAATAAATGCCGTGTGAACAAAATCACATTGTTGTACAATCTGTATGTATCAATAAAAATGTTTTGAAATGTGATAAAAATGTTTCGAAAAAAGTCAGGTTAATTAAGAATTCCGGATAGTTATATGCCGGATAATTAGCTATTTTTTTCAAAAAGTGTCCTTACAGTATATCCCCTATCCAACAAAAAATAATTTTTCAAATATATGAATTAAAACCAGAAATCTTTCGAGTACATACACACACAAAAAAATACATAACAGTCGAATTGATAACCGGTTTCCTTTGATGTGCTTTGGAGGTTGGTTGGCGAACTTTAAGTTGATTAAAAATAAATTAAAATCAAAACAAAAGACGTATAAAATTTTAGTTTTTAAAGCACGACCTTCACTTTTCACGCAAACACTTTTTTTTTATATTAGTATAACGATTATAAATAATCGGGATAACTAAAATTTTCAACGTTTTATTTTTTTATTTTTATGAATATTCCTTTAAAATAGAAATTTCTCTTTTTCTAAGTATAATCTGAAAGGACAACATAAATCAAATTTTAATTTAAGGCTACTTAGAATATGAAAAATCAATATAAAATTAAAAATATCAAATAATAATATAAAATTATAATATATATTTTTTGTAGAAACTTTCAGGTATTTTCAAACACGGGTTGTCAATCAAAATTCAGATAACTTATATTTCTCAAGCACAAAAGTTATTTATGTAAGCAAGACACTTTCCCTCTTTGATGTCATTACATAAATGCGACTCTAAGAACTAAACAACTAACGCCACCACTTATTTAACACATACATTTGAAGCTGAAATCACATTGTTTTAAGGTGTTACTGATAATCGCATGTAATATGAACTAGTATTTAGCAATAATAATTAATTGCAATACGCTTACTTAACATCATCAAATTGAAAAGCACGAAATCCTTGAACAATTTCCAAACAATTGATCCAAACAGCGCCGAACTTCAGTATAACAATGATAGCGAACTAGCGGAATAATTGGTGGGTTTGCCGCTTCGTGGCAGCACAGCAAGAGAAGGAAATAGCCAGTGGCCGCACCCTTCCCCTGTAAATGAGTACTCGTTTTCGAATTCTGTTTGGTAAGTGTTAGGCGTTAGGATAGTTTTACAAATCAGGTAGGTATATAAAAAAACTACACTTTTAAAATTAGGTATTAAAAAATAAGTAAAATATACTTATTTTTGATAAAATTTGATGCTTATCATAGCTCCGAATACATAAGTTTCATTTTTGAAAAAAAAAATATGCAATTAAAATGGGTACAATGAGTAAAAATGCATAAAAAAAAAGCAACTGTTTGCTTTCTTAAATTACTTTCAATAAATATCAACAATTATAACAAAGACTTACCGGTAATCGAATCCATATCCTGAGGCATCGCAGTCCATGACCTTATCCGGTGTACTACCTGGGCGACGCGAATAAGTTACAAACAGAAGAAATGTTAAAAATGTGTGCCAAAATAATTAGAAGTAAGATAATTGAACAGAAGCTGAGGTTAGCAATATTAAATCACACTGCTAATTTTTGAGAAAGTACGATTACTAAAATTTATTACGCCACCCAACAAAAAAAGTCAGCATAAAACCTACATCAAAATTTTAAAATTGATGGTTTTATGCAGGAAAACTGCAGTTTTTTTTGAAGATCTATAAAATTAAATGTTTTTGTTTCAATGTCCTTAAAAAAACTGTAAAAAAACTCCATAAAAACCTGCAAGAAAACCTTCAATTTTTAATCATGAATGGAAAATGCAGATATTTTTAAGTTTTATGCAGGAAAATTAAAAACTTCAAATAAACTGCAGTTTTTTGTTTCAATATTCTTTATAAAACCTTCAAAAAGCCTTCAATTTTAAAATTTTGATGAAGGTTTCATGCTGATTTTTTTTGCTGGGCATCGCTGTTTTACGATACAATTGTACAATTGTACTCAAAGAAATACAAATATGTTTAGGTACTCATTTTAATTACCTTTTTTTACAGTGTAGTAATATAGTTCCCCATAAATATATATTAGATTAAATAACAAAAACAATTAAAACTTTTAATTATTAGAGCAGACATGTTTGATATAGACTAAAAAAAATTTGATAAATAGTGAGGATTAAAGCAAGAAATCTTTTTGAATATACTTTATTCTCATAAACAGGACAAGATGATCATGGAAATTTAATTTACTAAAAAAAATGGCTTCTAATTGCCTTAAGGAAAGTACTGAAGTTAATTTAATTTTATTGTACATTGCGCACTACTGTTAAGAATAAATCGTGTGAGTATAATAACATTAGCGTCTGCTCTTAATTGTGTCTTATGAACTGTTTAAATGTTTTTAATTGCGAATAACATTTCTTTTTAGATCCTTCTTGGAGCTGTGGAAAAAAAGTAAATGTTACACTTTAAGCGGGTAATTTAACATTACTTTTCAGAACTACATAAAGTAGTAAGTTGCAATCCAAATGATTGCATTATGCATTTTTAAGTGTCTGAAATTGAAATGAAGTTAGTTTATTTTTTTTAACGACGTTTGATTTTTTTATTGCATTCTAAAATAATTATTTTTAATTATTAATACTGATCTACTAAATAAATGAAAAAAAAAATGATTTAAATAAAATGTCTAGGAACAGATTAAATTTGGGATAGATTCGCGCAAATTATTGATTGTATTCGGTAAATTGACGCATGGTGTAATGATGATTGAAAATAATAATATACAATTATAATTTGATAACATGTGATTTAAATAAAAATAGCGTTTGAATTCATATTTTTTTTGGAGTTTATAACTTTTCAAGGGAATATTTGAATACATATTTGTTACATAGGAATATATTGCATATTTAAGAGGTTTAAAAGACAGGTTGAAATTTATAATGATGAGAAATCAGTTTCATGTTTCTTAACTGCGATTGAAGAAAAATGAAGATCCAAACATACCAAATACCTCAACACTGTGGCTAAAATATATTCTTTTAAAAAAAATATTCTTTGATTAAAATATTATTGAATAACTTCCTTGATAGTTTATTTTGCATATCATTATTGACAACCATTAAAAACACGTATTTTATTCAAAAATATACGTTGTTTATTAAAAAATAACTATTTTTTTTATAAAATACACATTTATTATTGTTAATTTTATTGAAAATAATAATAAAAAAAATTCTTTATTTAAAACTACACGTTATTTTTAAAAAAAATACCAGTTCTTTATTGCGTATTTGTTTGAAACACATAAAAAAACAAACACATTCTTTATTTAAAACTACTAGTTCAGTTTAAAAAAAATACACATTTTGTATTGCTTCTGTTATGAAACCATAAAAACACATTATTTCTTATAAAATTACACGATCATTAATGATCTGTTTTTAAAAATCATAAAAAATACGCATGGTATAAGGCGTATTGACTAAATAACTATTCAAGGATAGAGCATAAACATCTTTAATCACATATGCCCAACATACAATAATCTCGGGGAGGAACGAAACCTTAAATACGCATCACCGTAAGAGGCAGTTACATGACTGAAGCTTTCCTGCGCAGCGGGAAAGACATAAATATGTAGAGGGCGTTACAATCGTAATAACGGGAACAATATATAGACACGTAACGGGAACATGAAAATATATACAGGTGACGGGGACATGATAATAGGACAAACATATAAGATAATAACATAAATGAATAACGCTGGTTACATCCTCTCCCTCTGGCTCCGACGTAGTCCCGACGAGGGGCCAGCACCAGTTCTTTTGGGTAAGTTTGGTGGCCGTCCTCGCTTTCGCAACGGATTGCAAGGACGTTCGATGGGGTCCTGGGTGTAGGCCTTCAGGGCAGAAGTGTGGTACACGCCCAGGGGCACTTGGGGATTGTCCAGGCTGGCAATTTCGAATGTGGATGGTGATCTTTGTGTAAGGATGACATAGGGTCCATCTCGTCTGGGCATAAACTTTTTGGATTGCCCAGTGGCAGCCTTGCTGACGGGATGCAGGGTCACATATACTTTATCACCTGGAGCATATGGTGGAGCCGGATTACGCCTTTTGTCTGCGTAGATTTTTCTTTTGTCTTGTTGGGTTTCGATGACTTCTTTGATCTGGGCTGTGAATCTTGAGAATTTTTTAAGGTACGGTGTTATTTCAGGGACGAAATTGTCGTTGTCGATCACTCCTCGGATGTCGTTAGTCACGTCGTCTGTCGTCCGCAATTCTCGTCCAAAGCTGAGAAATGCTGCTGTCTGCCCAGTTGATTGGCACTTTGCTGTGTTGAGCGCAAAACGGATTGCTGGCAGTTTCTCAGACCAGGATCGGTGTTCGTCTTGAACCAGGATTGCAAGACGAGGTTTAAGATCACGGTTTTTTCTTTCTACCGGATTTGCTTGAGGGTGATAGACCGGTGTCAACGTTTGGTTGATGTCTAGCATGCAGCAAAGTTGTTGCATTACGGCAGACACAAACTGCGTGCCGTTGTCGCTTATAATTCTACGTGGGATTCCGTACCTCAATAATACTTCTTCTAGTAGTGTAGTAGCACACTCTTTCGCAGTTGCAGTGGGTAATGCGAAGAGTTCAACCCATCGAGTGTTGACATCTTCGATGATGAATATCCATTTCTTACCATCTCTGCTTTCTGGTAATGGGCCAAACAGATCGATTGCAAGAGTCTCGAATCGTTGGGCCGGAACGGGAGTTTGCAACAAACCAGCTGGCTTTTGGTTTGAAGCTTTGTATCTGTTGCACTCTATGCAGTTTTTTACATAGTCCGTGATAAACTTCCGCATACCTGTCCAATAATAGCGCTTTGCTATACGATCGAATGTTCCTTCGGCTCCATAGTGGCCTGCTGTTGGAGCATCGTGATGATCTTTAAGGATGGAGTTTACTTCTTGAGCCGGTATGACCAGTTGTGCTTCGTCACTGTCCGAGTCTGGTGCATATCGGTAAAGCACACCTTGATTCATCAGGTAACCACGATCAGTCCAGTTGGCGAAGTCTACGTTTTTCTCATTGCTTTCGAAACAACGAATTATCTTCTCAACTTCTGGGTCTTTAAGTTGTTCTTCTCGGAGCTCTTTTGAAGTATGTGAGGGAACGTCGATATGTATGCTACACAGTTCACATGAAGGTTCGGCATGCTGACAAGCTGGTCTTGACAACATATCAGCGACCACGTTGCATTTTCCTGGGATGTACTCTAACTTCAAATTGAAAGATTGAACTTCTAGAGCCCATCTTGCTAATCGTCCCGTAGGAGACTTCAAACTCATTAACCACTTAAGAGGTTGGTGGTCGGATGCAACAGTAATCTCTTGACCTTCAATGTAGGCACGATACTTCTTTAAAGCCCAAACTACAGCTAAAGCCTCGCGCTCTGTAGTCGAATAGTTTCTTTCGGCACTAGTGAGTAAGCGACTGGCATACTCGATAGGATGTTCATCAGATCCGGTGCCTTGTAAGAGAACTGCACCAAGGGCATAACCGCTGGCATCAGTTCGGAGAGTGTATGCTTGACTTGGATCACTTTGACGAAGGATCGGTGGACTAACCAAAAGTCCTTTCAGAGTCTTGAAAGAAGTTTCTTCCTCTGTTCCCCAATTCCAAATGACATTTTTCTTAGTAAGATTGCTAAGAGGTCTTGCTACTTCTGAAAAGTTTGGAATATATCTTCGATACCAAGAACAGGTCTGTAGGAAGGATTGTACTTGTTTGACGTTCTTCGGAGTTGGTATCTTCAGGATAGCCTCAACCTTCTCTGGATCAACTTCGATTCCTTTGGTAGTTATCCAGTGACCTAGGTACTTAACCTTTGGGCAGGCGAATTGACATTTCTCAATATTTGCCCTCAAGTTGAACAGGGAAAGTCGTTGGAAAACTTTCTTGAGGTCTTTTAGGTGATCTTCAAAGGTAGCGGATAAGACAATGATATCGTCCAAGTAGACTAGTATCTTTACATCCGGCAGACCACTTTTAAATCTGTCCATCAGCCTCTGAAATGTAGCTGGTGCATTTCTCAACCCGAAAGGCATTCGGTTGAATCTAAACGTTCCGAACTGGGTTGTGAAAGCCGTCTTGTCTTTATCCTCCGGATGCACGCTCACCTGGTGATAACCTGACCTCAAATCAATAGTGGACATGTAAGTTACATGTCGGGCGTCATGGATAAGGTCATCGATCTGTGGTAGAGGGTAGTGGTCTGCAACTGTCACTGCATTCAAGCCGCGATAGTCAACACACAGTCTTGTTTTTCCATTTGGTTTGGGTACCAACACCACCGGAGCAGCAAAGGGCGACTCGCATTCTTCGATTATTTTCTTTTGCAAGAGGTCATCCAGTTCCTTTTTCAATATTTCCTTCTTCGCAGGAGAAACTCTGTAGGGTGGATAAGCGACTGGAGCATGCGTTCCCGTATTAATGCGGTGCTCTATGAAAGTCGTGCTCTCTCCCCCTGGTTTGAAGCTTTCCTCGAAATCCTGAAGCAAATTATTGACCTGGAGCCTTTGCTCGATGTTCAAGCTCTCGCCTTCTTCTTCACGGAGATTACAGCTGTTGATGGGAAGAGTTTCGACAGGTTGCTGAGACGTCGATGTGATGTCATTCCCAAAATAAACCTTTCGGCGAGGGTTGTCACAAAAGTTCCACCTTTTGTTTCTTATGTCGAGAACAATTTCCGACTTTTCTAGGAAGTCTGTTCCTAAGAGAGTTCGATTTCCTTTTGCATTTGGAAGGGCAAGGAGATCCAGAATGATTGTTTTGTTTTCAACCTCAATGGACACCGTGGCTGTGCAAGCCTCTTCAGTAGTTTGGTAACCGTTTGCCAAAGTCATGGTTACTGAAGTCTCCTGGAACTCCACTCCTTTTCTCTTCAGCAGGTTGTAGAGGATCTCACCAGCGACTGATCTGCTGGCACCTGTGTCTGCACAAACTCTGGCTCGTACACCGGATATGCACACATCAATCAGTGCAATAGGGGACATCTTGGAATGGCAAGTGTACATGGTAAGTGAATTTGCAGGGAAATTCTCATTTCTCGCCGTTGGAGAGCATGTCGGACACTTTGCCTTTATGAAACCAGGTCTGGAACATCCATAGCAGTATATGGCAGGCTTGTTCTCTGGATTAGGATTTCTTTCATTTTGCCTTGGCTTTGGATTCTGCGCCACTTTTCTGAAGTTTCCAGTATTAAATCTTGGACTGGACCACTTCTTGGTATTCGACATAGAGTCATTTCTGTTGTTTGGACGAACCGTCTCGTAGTCATCTAGCTTTTGTACTAGATCTGTAGTCGTCTTTATTTGTGTCCAGTCATCGATGAAGTGCTCTTTGACTTCTTGTGGAACACGGCGTTTAATCTGGTCTGTAACCATCAGATCAGACAATTCTTCAAAAGTTGTCATCTCGAGACCTGTAATCCAACCTTGAAAGTAATTCCTAAGTTCGTAGGCGAAATCTGTCCAAGTGCCTTCTTGACATTTCGAATGTTTTGTGAACAATTGACGAAATTTCTCTGGAGTGAGTTTATAGCGCTTTAGAAGCAGCTGTTTCACTTTTTCATAATCTTGTGCAACTTCTTCGACTTCTCTTGCAATGATCTGAGCAATATCATATGGCAGCAGACCAATCAGATGAGAGGCTCAGAAAGTCCTTGGAATCTCAGCTCTGTGAGCTTGTCGCTCAAAGAGAACGAGGTATAAGCTGATGTCATTCGTCACTGGATCGAATCTCTGGATCAGCGTCTGCAAGTCCAATCTTGGTTTGGCTGCTTGAAAACCATCGTTCTGGGTAAGAGGAACTTGGGATCGTGTTGCCTCATCCTGGAGTTTCAGCTTCTGAAGTTGGAATTCGTAATCGTCTTTTCTTTTCCGCTCTTCGTACTCCAGTTCCAATCTTCTTTTTCTTTGTTCAGCTTCAAAGTCTTCTTTCCTTTTCTTATCTTCAAGGTCTTCCTTCCTTTTCTTATCTACAAGGTCTTCCTTCCTTTTCTTATCTTCAATTTCAAGGTCTTCCTCTTTTATTCTTTCAGCGATTATCTCTTCAAACCTTGCTTGGACAAACTCTAAATCGTCCTTATATGCTTCACTCTCTTGAATTCTCGTCTTCAGTTGAATAACTTTGAGATTATCAATACCATCCAAGTCCAGGTCAATTGCCAGCCGGACCAGGTCAATCTTCTTTCCTCGTGCGAGAAAAGCCATCGTGGGATTTCAGTCTAGTTCTTTGTGAGTTCAGAATATGGCAGTAGATAACAGGCACACAAAATAATTACCTCAAAGTCCTAGAGCTATTTCACAGTTCAATGCACTTAAACTCACTACAATTACCCTACCATGAAATATTAGCACTCAAATCGTCTATAATTATTTTTCAGAAAACCAATTAATATCAGTTAAAATAATATTAATTCATTTAAACTATTATAAATTTATTGTAAACCATTATAAAATCATTCCAACTATTCATTTATTCAAGCAAATAACACTATGCAGTATTAAATCTTTTCAAGTGTAGATGACACTGTATAACACCCGATCTCTAGTTAAAATGCACTATTTCTATGGTACCATTTCAATATTAGATTACCAGAATACCAAAATATATTTTAACATGATTGAACAATTTATAAGAAGAATCACTTTTGTTTAAATTATTTAGAAATCTATGAAGTACTTAAATATAAAATCAAAACAATAGCATTAACAATTTCCATTTAATGAGGAATCAATTCAAGTGTTCTTTCAAAATAAATTTTAAAAACAACATTAAAATAACTAATAATTAGTTAATGCCACTAATTAAATTAAATAAGCACTATCATAAATAAAACTTCCTGCCAATATAAAATATCTACTAATCTGAATCACTCTCAAGAACACATTTATTTCTTATTTTTGCATGTAAAACCACATTCTTTTATTTTTCCCGAAAGAGAACAAAATAAAAATAAATAAAATCCACAATCAGAATTTCCAAGGCCAGAAATAATTTCAAATAAAAGAGAACAGAAATAAAACACTCTCAGTTACGTGGAGAGGAGGGGGAAAAATTGCTTTTCTCCGAGCGTACGAATTTGAATTCGCAATGCGAATACGATTGTCAGAATCAGTGTTTACAAAACCAAGGTGGTTTTTTTTAATTTCAAATTCAGTGAAAAACACAGCAAACCATTGCGGTTTAATTTTAAAAGACTAGTTAAATTTAAATCAATAGAGATAACACTCCAAACGAGACACAGCATACGTGTTATGCAAATTATCTCCTCACAGTAAACAGGATGTATACTGAAAAACGAAACTTTGCGTTTCGAAACTGAAACTTTGCGTTTCAAAACTTTAACCTAGCCTACAAATGAAAAAACTTGTAACACTGAACAGAAAACAAAATAACACTTATCTTAAACATCCGATGATATTCCTTCTTGCTTGAAGAACAGAAATATAGTTCGTTTAGAAACGAACTTCAAAATGGCGGCCCTCGCCATTTTCATCCATCGGAACGAAAACCTAAAAAGCGAGCCATGCAATTGCTGTTCTTACAGTGTTGCGCCGCGTTGGGGAGCCATTTATAAGGCGTATTGACTAAATAACTATTCAAGGATAGAACATAAACATCTTTAATCACATATGCCCAACATACAATAATCTCGGGGAGGAACGAAACCTTAAATACGCATCACCGTAAGAGGCAGTTACATGACTGAAGCTTTCCTGCGCAGCGGGAAAGACATAAATATGTAGAGGGCGTTACAATCGTAATAACGGGAACAATATATAGACACGTAACGGGAACATGAAAATATATACAGGTGACGGGGACATGATAATAGGACAAACATATAAGATAATTACATAAATGAATAACGCTGGTTACAATGGTTAATTAAAACAACGCACTATATTAATACATAACCCTATGCCCTAATTGAATAAAAAATATATAATGAATATTTTAAATTTTTTTGTTTTTCTAGAAAAACTTTGGATTTTTATTAAAATTACTTGAATGGGATCTCCCCGTGATCTCTCGGTAAAAGCCAAAAATATATAAAAATACGTAAACACATTAAAAAATTATGTTCTGACAAACATAAAAAAGTTTGCTTAACAATGAAATGTAAGAGAAATAATTGATAACAACTCTGTTTCCTTTTAACATATCGACACAAAATAAAATTAAACACACATATTTTTGAATTATTTTTAGTTTATTAAGGACGGTCTTAAAAAGACTGAAATTATTCCGAACAAATTCGACTTAACGTAAAATTAGACAAATTCACAAGGAAAACTTTTTAGCTCATCTTCATTTTAAATTATTGAAATTTTTTAACGTTAAACCCTTTTTAACAATTAAAAACAAAGATTTTGCTAAGTCTTATTAAAATCTTGTGACTAGTTACTTAATATAGGATGAACAAATGAGAATCTACTTGTAAATTTTAGTACCGATGTTTATGTATTTCAAATAACGACAATGTTTAAATATTTACCCATATCTCAAATGGTGTGTGATTATTTTATGTTTTAGCATAATTTTTTACATTTTATTTAAAATGATAGTAAAGTTAAATAATCTCATGCTTATTTCGATTATTGTATTATTGTAATCATAAATGCCATAGAAATGCTTTTTTTTTGTTTTGTTTAGAAGCAACTGTATCGATATTTAAAAAAAGTTTTATTGATACAAAGTATTAAATATGGATTTGAAATGTTTATCCAATATATTTATGTTCGTATTAACATTTTTAAAGTAATTTTTTTTTTAATTTTTAAAGAAAATCGATGACATTTTTATCTTATTTTGACGGAAAGTATGCGACAATTTCAATCGATTAAAGAGTTCGGAATAAAAGGCTTGAAAATATCCTTTTTATTATGTGCAATATACATTCATCTTTTCATGCATAATCGAAATTAAAAATTCATGCGCTCAAATATGCCCCTGCTATCGGTTTCCTTTCGCGCTTCAACTTCTTTCTTCACTATTAGCTATAACCTGGTGTCCAATCCATATATCTGACGTCTTTACTATATCGATTTGCGATCAGGGTGTACGGCCACCACGGATTATTTGCAAGAAACTTTCCCCTTCCTAGAATAGAAAAAACCCTGAACTTTCCCTGATATAATAAACCTATTCACAAGGAAAGTTCTATTAAAAGAATAAAAAAATTCTTCCGGAATGCTCTGTCAATAGAACGCCGAGAGCTTATACAGTAGATTTTTCCCCCCTAGCGCCCTTTCTCTAAAAAATATAGAAGCTGCTCGTAAAAGAATAATAAAAGAAATCTAGGCATATTTTTTCGTCTTTAGAACGGACTGGGTTATGCATCAGCAAAAGCCCGCGAATCCGTCTATTATGTGTAGGTTGGCAGTTTCAATTTATACGGGGAAAATGTCGACTGGAGGACTACAGTATTAGAAATTCTTAGCGATTGCCTTATGAAGGAAACGGTATGAATTAAACATGTACGTATCGGATAGCATATTTGGCTGCTTATCACTGTATCGTTCGAGTTGGAAGAGGTTTGTTGGTGGAACAGTGACCGTTTGGAAGTACAGGGTTGTCACAAATTGTTGGTGACCAACTACTTCACTTATATAAGGAAGTCACCTAGATTTAGCGGCAATAAACAAAGTAGTTAAATTAAAGCAAACATAATTATTTATTTTGTATAGTTAAATAAACAAACAATGACTATCACCCAACGATTTGTGACACTGTTAAAAATAGGTATTTAAAAATAAGTAAAATTTACTCATTTTTGATTACATTTGATGCTTATCATAGCTCAAAATACATGAGTTTCAGTTTTGAAAGAGACATGTACTCAAAAATGAATACAACGGGTAAAAATGATTAAAAAAGATCAATTGCTTGCATATAGAGGGTGCCTTCATAAATCACTTTCAATAAATAACGACAATTACAACTAAGACGGGAATAGAACCCAGGTCCTCAGTGATAGGGAGAGCAGTCAAATGCTTTATACGTTGTACTACCAGGGCGACGTGATGAAGTTATAAAGAGAAGAAATGTTAAAAAGGTGTGCCAAAAGAATGAGAAGTAAAAAATTGTCATAATTGAATTCTTACACGAACATGCATAAAAAGAAATAAAAAATACATACAGTGGAATTGATAACCTTTCTCCTTTTGGCGCGCTTTGGCGGTTTAAATTTAAAGCTTTTGGCGGTTTTATTTGAAAGTTTTGTCGCTTTTCAGTTGGTTTAAAAATAGAAGATTGTTTTAAGTTTATTTTATAAACAAATTATAACTAATGTATTTAAATGATAAAACATTTATAATTTTTAAATACATTTAAAGTGATAGCTTAAAAAAATGAAATAGTAGTATCGATGTTGGATGAAAATCAACTGTACGTGGACTTTCCTCATGACGTCATATATGCGTGTACATTACAGGCTTTATTACAAGAGTTATTGTTCCCGAGTTCTACTACGTGTTAGACTTGAATGTAATAAAAATAAGCATTGTGTTCCGTTAGAAGTTATAGTCTTGACTAAAAGTTATTGAATCGATTTTGATGATATTTTGTGGTAAGAGAACTTTAGATATGTATGTAATAAATTTTAAGGATCCATAACTTTGAGATTTCAAGTAAGTTTATCTTACTTGAATCCCGGAGTATCCCGGATACAAGTCATAGACTCAATATCTTTAAGTTAGGTGTAACAACTTTGAGATGGTAAACTGAAGTATACATAATAAACGCGAGCATATATAAAAAATACATAACAGTGAAACTGATAACCTCTCTCTTTCTTGGCGCGCTTTGGAGGTTTTGGTTGGCGTGCTTTCCAATCGGTTAATAAAAAATATGTTTTTGTGAATACTCAAGTAATCTTTGATGTTGGTCAGAAAGTTTATTTTAATATTTAGCAATGGTCTTATGACCATATAAGGCTGTGATTGAAAATATGTAATTTAACTGTGGAATGTATGTCTGCTTTTGATGTACATCTGAGTAATCTGAAAGTTTTAATTTATGGAATCGTTAGTAACAAAGAGAAGTCATATAGGAACGGATCAGAGAAAAAAGAGCCAAACGAAAAGTTTAGGAATAAGTTTATAGTTAAATTTAAGGAATTTAAATTTGAATTGGATCGATATACATTTGTAGGTTATTTGTTCACGAATAAAAAAAAATATGCAATTTTAAACTTTGTATATTTTATCTTTCATAAAAACGTATATTCTACGTTGATTTCTATTAGACATAATTAAATATACCTATGAAATATATTTTCTTAAAATTGTTTCGATGGTACATTGTTCAGATTCTTCTTTTAATCCTTTAGGGCCCAGTGGGGCCAAATGGATCTACTGTAATATTTCTTTTTTTATTTGAAACATAAACGCCAGTAGGTTCCATTTGGAGGCATTAAAAAGGTGTGCATTATCTGTCAATACAGGAGTATTTTTTATATTTAACAGTAAATGGTACCACTATATTCAGGAAATTAATATTAATAAAATAATCTTTCTAAAAAAAAAGGAAAACCTACTTTAAGGAAAATGCGCTTCAAAGTAACAAATAATTTTAATTTTACGAACGTGTTGAAAAAATTGAATTATTTAATATAAATTTTATACTTATTACAACTTTTTGAAATCAGCGCCAAAATTTAGGTATGATTTTTGTAAATTGGCACCAACTTTAAAAAGTTGTACTAAGTGTACTAAAATTGATATTAAATAAGTAAATTTTTTCAACTCGCTCGTAAAATTAAAATTATTTTTTACTTTTTAGCGCATTTTCGCTAAAGACGGTTTTCCTTTTTTTTAGAAAGATTATTTTATTTTTCCCTATTTTGTTTTTAAGTTTGCAGGGGGCTTCGTCCCCTATTATTATCCGCCAAGAAATTCAAGTAGAAACTTGCGCTCAACATTGTCTCAACAATGCATATTGTAAAACAATCCCTATCAATACCAATAAATGATGGTTAAACGAAATGTCATTGTTGTACAACTGCTGTTAAACAATGAAAATATTTTTAATTCGGATAAATTGTTTAAAAAAACTCCAGTTAGTTGACATTTCCGGATATATAACAGCCGGATAACCGATTATTTATTTGCAGAGTTTGCCTAAGTAGATTTTTCTCTATCCAACAAAAAAAGAATTTTCGAAATTGGACAATATTTTTTTTCAAACAGTCCGGCTAATTGAGAATTCTGAATAGTTAAATGCCGGACAACACCGGATAATTTTTTCAAATTTCTCCCAAGTGAAACATCCCCTACCCAAGAATTTTTTTTCCGCAATTATCTGAAGTAGCACCGAAATTGCGCGCGAACATACATAAAAAACAAAAAATACATAACAGACGAATTGATAACTTCTCGACTTGGCGCACGTTGGCGGTTTTAATTAAAATTTTCTGGCGGTTTTATTCTGTAGTTTTGGTGGGCGCACTGGGAAGTCGGTTGAAAAAGTAGTTATCTTGCGATCGGAGGGTTGCCAGCTTCGCTACAAAAATACTAGAAAGTCGTCCAGGACATCCAACAAATTATACTGGCGAGTTTACGGGACTGGCGCACGATAAATCTGATCGGAGTCCAATGTCCTGATGCCTATTGAGGTTGCGTGGGGTGCCAGCTCAGGTAAGTCCTCGTCATCTGACCAGGGTTCACAAATACGATTCATCGTTCCCGGGCTTCTCCTTTGGTTTGGTTTTGTTAAATAACATCGCACTAGAGCTGCACAGTGGGCTATTGGCGACGGCTCGGGGTCAATCTCGAAGGAAAGACCCGGGAACACACACACATTCATACATGCACCTCGTTATTTTGGAACCATGGTCAGATGACGAGGAACCAATTGAACAGGCACCCAACGCCTTCAATAGACGTCGGAACTTTGGACCCCGATCAGATTTATCGTGCACCAGTCCCGTATAATTTGTTGAATATTCTGGACGACTTTCTAGTATTTTTGTAGCGAAGCTGGCAACCCCCCGATCGCAAGATCAGTACTTTGTTACTTTTCTATGTTAAGTCCATTGCACGGATTCGAACCACCAATCCTCTGATTATTAGCTGAACGCCTTACCAACTGAGCAACTGGGGCTCGGTTTTTACTTTGAGATAGGCCCCGAACCGTCTTCAATAGCCCACTGTGCGACGTTTTTTAATCAAACCAATAACTTATTTAAAATAGTGTAATATAGAATATTAGTATAAGCTAATGTATTAAATTCATCGATGGATGTACAATTTTTTATAATTTTATTCCATAATGGGAAAATTGTTTAAATATAACATATTTAACGTCCCATACTAAAATATGACATATTTATGTCAAATTTTTGAATACGATACATAACATTTGTGTGTATGGTGAAAATATATCATGTTACTTCATGAACACGAGAAAAAGATTATTATATAATAGCTGTATATGCTTATGCAACTTGAGCAAAAATTCTGGCTTGGAAACTAGGTCTCTTGGCGTGATTCATGGCGAGATCACTTTGAGCTTCGGAAACGCCCCAGATTCTTCGTTCTTGCTCTTTGTAACCCTTTTCAAGAGCAAAAGACTCCAAGAAATGCTTCAGAAGAGACACCAGTCCCCTTCTTATTTTCGCTCCATCTTCACTTTGTTTCATTTCTATTTTTTTTTCTTTTTTTACTTCGAAACGTTTCTTTACTTCTTTTATTTTCACTTTCAAAGCCCCACGCTATGCTGGATCTCTTGCTTGTAAGTTTCTTAAGATGAAAAGTAAAAATAATAATAAGAGGTTCCAGATAACTACGCTGACGCAAAACAAAAACAAAATGGCGGCGTATTTTTTTTTATCGAATATTTTTTTTGGCGGAAAAGCAAGATTTTTTTTTTTAAAGATATCTTGGATGGAGCTTTTCTCATGAAAATTTCATGCCGCGTGATCAGCACAAATACGCTGGTAATGGCGTATATTTCGCTCTTTTTTCTGTTGTATAACCAAGTGTCTGGGTTAGCACAGGTTCAAAGTTGGGGGTGATACATTACCGGGCTGCATTTGAGAGAAGAGAAATTGTGTGTAAATGTCTCGAAGATAGAGTAGCGTTGTGTTTTTTGGGGATTGTTTTTAGCATTTCTAAACACGTAGGAGAGTGTAACAATAAATCAAAAAATAAACATTTCAAATGGGTCGTATGTTGTTGAATTGTTCAATAAGTTTTTATTGAATATATACTGTAAGAGCTACTTATCTTTCACACCTCTCGGGAGAATGGATAAGCACTCAGGCATGCTATGGAAATAATGCAGGGAATTAACGGATGATATTTAAAATATAACGGTATTAAAAAAACAACAACATGCTATTCGTAAATGTAGTATTAAGTTAAAATAAACAATTTTTATAAAATAAAAGAGTGGATCATTCCCACTATGGCATTTTATAATCTTTCACTTGAGTGCCCCCATTCTTTTATTTTCGGGTATTTAGAATTATAGTTAATTTTTCTTATTTAATAACTCATTTAATAAAATCAAGTTTTTATAAAAAATGCTTTTTATATTTTATTCTTTTACTTTTTCGTACTGAAAGGCACAACTCCATTAACGTACCAGTGCTATAATTTTTTTTTAGCCCATCATACTAGTGGATAAAGGCTTTTGGTTAGTAATCAGAGGATTGCGAGTTCGAGCCCGACTGATGGACTTGATATAGAAAAGTAAAAATGTAATGATGTGTAATCTTGCGATCGGAGGGTTCCCAAATTCGCTACAAAAATACTAGAAAGTCGTCCAGAATATCCAACAAATTATACTGGCGTGTATACAGGACTGGTCCACGATAAATTTGATCGGGTCCAATGTCCTGACGCCTATTGAGGTTGCGTCGGGTGCCAGCTCAGGTGTTGTCCTCGTCATCTGACCATGGTCCAAAAATACGGGCATTGTTCCCGGGTCTTTCCTTCGAGATAGGCCCCGAACCGTCGCCAATAGCTCACTGTGCAGCTCTAGTGCGACGTTATTTAAAACAAACCAAACCAAACTAAAAATATGGCTAGAACTAGAGTGGTAGAGAGAACTAAAACTAGAGTGGCCTCGTGGCTGAGCGGTTAAAGGCGTCAGCTGGGAATCCGAAGATTCCTGGTTCGATCCTAGGCGGTGGTCTTGACAAAGAAAAGTAAAAAGCAGTGATCTTGTGATCGGAGGGTTGCCAGCTTCGCTACAAAATACTAGAAAAGTCGTCCAGAACCTCCGCCAAAATTAACGGTGTGTATACGGGACTGGTGCACGATAAATCTGATCGGAGTCCAAAGTCCCGACGTCTATTAAAGGCGTTGGGTGCCAGTTCAGGCGTTTCCTCGTCATCTGACCATGGTTCAAAAATAACGAGATACATGTATGAATGTGTGTGTGAATGTGTATGTATTACCGAGTTTTTCCTTTTAGATAGACCCCGAACCGTCGCCAATAGTCCACTGTGCAGCTCTAGTGCGACCTTAAATAACCAAACCAACTAAAAATATCCGACAAATTACACTGGTGTGTATACGGGATTGGTGCACGATAAATCTGATCGGAGTCCAATGTCCTGACGCTTATTTAGGTTGCCAACTCAGGTGTTGTCTTCGTCATCTGATCCTGGTTTAAAAATTCGAGGCATAGTTCCCGGGTTTACCTTCGGGATAGGCCCCTAACCATCGCCAATAGCTCACTGTTCAGCTCTAGTTCGTTCGACGTTATTTAACTAAAGCAAACCTTACGCGTGTTGGAATTTTTTGGATTGTTTGGTTAAATTAACGTCGTCCAAATTGCCCATTACCCAATGGGCAATGGGCGACGGTTTGGGATCAATCCTGAAGCAAAGACCCGGGAACACTGCCTCGTAATTTTGAACAATGGTTATACGACGGGAACAACAATTGAACTGGAACACCACGCTACCTCAATAGGTTTGAGGACATCGAACCAAATTTGATCATGGTTCAAAAATACGAGGTATCGTTCCCGGGTATTTCCTTCGAGATAGGCCCCGAACCGTCGCCAATAGCCCACTGTGCAGCTCTAGTGCGACGTTATTTAACCAAACCAACCAAACCAATTCTTCATATTCAAATCAAAATGCTGGTTGAGTTACTGTCGCACTAGGGCCATAATGGGCTATTGGTACGGTTCGGTATCTGTCACGAAATATAGGCCAAAACATTTTATGAGTTTGAACTATAAATTGAAATGTAAATCAAATTGTTAATAATCAAAATTTATTGTTTTGGTGTAAATTAATACAAAATGCTGTTGAAAACAATTTGATTGAAGTAAAATTTTATAAGTGCACATCTTAGCACACGTGCAGTGGCGGATTTAACAGGCGGCAAATGAACAGTTGCCGCCTGGGCCCCTTGCCTTGAGTCCATTCGGGGCCCCCTATGACTTCAAAAATGAAAAAAAGGATAAAACAAAAATAATTCTTCAATGTTTCAGCATATTTTATTAAACAGATCACTGTATTTTTCTGAATGGCTTCCCTTACGCTTTTCATACGAGTAGATAGGGGCCCTTCTTCGACTGGCCGGGGCCCACACCTTTTTACAGGGTCCAATTACCGAAAAGTCCCGTGGAGACAGTTCTTACACTTCCCATTTCAGAAAAGCCCTCAAATCCACTACAAGCAAACTCGGGGCCCTGCGCCTTAGCAGACGGCCATAGCCCCTTAGCATAAAAAAAATATATTTGGTTGTGGTCGGACTAAAAATAATTTATGAACCTCCCCCCCCCCCAATAATTTGGAAAACCTAAAAGTTTGGAATTTCAAGGTTTGAAAATACACGAGTTGGGAAAATTTGTCTGAAGAAAATGAATATTTTTAACAAATGAAAGCAAAAACACCAAGGTTATTAAGGAAAAATTAGAAATTGTCCAACTTGTAAAATTAAACTTAAATTCGTGTGTTTGGTTTCAGAGTTCACTGCACACTTTCGACCCATATGACGCTAAGGCTCCCAATTCTCAGCCGACACAACGCTAGTGGCGGAACTGTTTTATAAATTTCATTGTATTTTTTTTATTGCGTCAAGCGAAAAAAAATTTTAACCGTGGCATCGTTTCCTTAAAAAAAAGAATCCCACATTTTAAATTTACGATATAATACATTTTTTAAATGAAGGAGCGATGTTTTCAGATTTCCACAAAAGCAGGCTCCTAAAAAAATTGTTGCATCTGCTCATTCTGTTGTTCTTTATTGTCAAAGTTATTTTATATGTTTACACGTGCAGCTTATCATTTAAAGAATTTTAAAATATATAGCGTGGTTTTTTACGCGAACGTCACACAGTGTTCTTTTTATTAAAATAACTTCTCTTTTAATTGTGTTAGGTGATTGTCTAAATCAAAATCCTCTCCTTCTTATTCGAAAATCCCTTTTGTTTCATATAACCCTGTCGGTTTTGCCTTCCATAATGTAAAATTTCTTCGAGCTAATATTTGAAGCGCCATCGCGCTTCGAGTATATGGGACCTTCGCGCCAGTCCCACATAAATTTATCGTCTCGTGTCTAGGAGTTTTTTTTTTTCGTTTTGTGATTGGTTAATTGAATCTTTCCATATTGTGTAATGTTGATGCAGTGCGTTTCCTTTATGTTTTTCTATAAAAATATTTTTTTTTAGTTTTTACCTGTTCCTAATAGAAACTTCCAGAACTTTCGATGGGCTTTTTTTTAAATCACCCCTCGGTTAAAATAAGTCATTCAGACTTCGATACGATTGCTACGAAAATTCTTATGCGCGGAGAACGCACATTTCAGTACCTATTCTCTTTACCTAATTTTATGTGATATGTGTTTCGTTTTAACATTAACTTTGGATGAATCTCTCTTTGAATACTTTTAAGTTTATTGAATTTATTTATAATAATTTAAATTCCAGTTTTCTTGCATTGATTAATTTAGAATTAAAATGGTTATTAATTTAAAAATTTTAGAATTTAATTACTACTTGATAAATATGGTCATATTGGTATGTAGGTACTTTTTGTTTTTGAATATTATTTTATTTATGTTTTATGTTAAGATTAGCAATGGCTATTGGGTTGGCACAACTGTCGAGTCCTTATGACTCTTACTATTTACAGATCACGTTACCATTTTCAGAACATAGCTGTATTTGGTAACCCCCCTCCCCCCTAATGACTTCCACAATAAATTTTTTATCGTCGTTACGACAAAATACTTTATATTTAATTTAATATTTATAATAAGATAAATTTGGTTATTCAATCTTTTAGCACTTTTAATTAAAATAACTTTTACAATTTAAATCGAAATTATAGAAGTTAATATTTTTTGTTCATAAGTAAAGATACGATAGCACAATACTATGCAATGTCGAGTCTTTGACTCTCACTCAGGATAGTCTCGCACCTCCCCTCCCCCTAAAAATCGGTGAATTTGGAAAATGTATGTCTCAAGAAAATTACTATTATTAGCAAATGAAAGCGAAGAGAGATTAGAAATTGCCCAACTTGCAAGAGATCAAACTTAAATTAAACCTTAGGACACTGCACTGAAACATGCGTACAACAAATCATTACTTTCGAGAAAACTGATTAATATTTACCTATACAAAAAAGTTGACAAATGTTGATAAGTTGGAACTAAGAATTTTTAGCACTGTTGAGTTCGGAATTTCCAATCGATAAGTTTGGTTTGGTTAAATAACATCGCACTACAGCTGCACATTGTTCGTTAAACCCTAGAACGGACACTGCACTGGAACATGCGTGCAACAAATGTTGCGTGCCACAATGTTGGTTCGGGTCTATCTTGAAGGAAATACCTGGGAAAAATGCCTCGTATTTTTTTTTATCATGGTTAGATAACGAGAATAACACCCGAGCTGGTATCCGTACTCGACGCCGTTAATTTGGGAATTTTAATTTTGAATTGTTAAGTTGGGAATTTCCAATCGTTAAGTTGGGAAATTTCTTGTCTCAACATACTTTTTTTATTCTTATGTGTATGTGTTCCCGGGTCTTTCCTTTGAGATAGACCCCGAACCGTCGCCAATAGCCCACTGTGCAGCTCTAGTGCGACGTTAATTAACCAAACCAATATTAATTTACAATTATTTAACAAATTTTGCGTATCAATGTTACAAATATCTTCTTAGAGGGAGGGAGCGTTTATTTATTGCTTACCGTTATTTTTCCTCCTTTTATGCATCCCCCCGTTTCACATCACAATAATTTTTTGCAGGTTTTTCTTTATTAAACCGTCATTAAAACTTGCATTCTAGGTATTTTACCAAATATCCCATTAAAAAGATAGTGATTTTTATAAAAAGTGACTTATATCAAAGTTCTTGAAAGAAGTTTAATAAAATTTCTACAGTTTTTCAACATCGCATAGACACCGAGACCTCCACCCTCATGTCACGGCGCCGCAGTCCCACATGATAGACTTCATCCCCTAAGAGTACCTGAAGTAAATTGAAAACTGGGCCCCCTCGAAAGTTTTGCCGCCTGTGCCTTTTCTCTTAAATCCGCCACTGCACACGTGGTTAAAAATATTCTGTTTATGGCGCGAAATGGTATCTTGTCAATATTTATGGCCTCCAGCGGCCCAGTGGATAAAGGCGTTCAGCTAGGTTGGTTTTGGTTTGTTAATTAACGTCGCACTAGAGCTGCACAGTGGGCTATTGGCGACGGTTCGGGGTCAATCTCGAAGGAAAGACCCGCGAACACATACACATTCACACACACATTCATGCATCTCGTTATTTTAGAACCATGGTCAGATGACGAGGAAACACCTGAACTGGCACCCAACGCCTTCAATAGACGTCGGGACTTTGGACCCCGATCATATTTATCGTGCACCAGTCCCGTATACACGCCAGTATAATTTGTTGGTTATTCTGGACGACTTTCTAGTATTTTTATAGCGAAGCTGGCAACCCTCCGATCGCAAGATCACTACTTTTTTACTTTTCTATGTCAAGTCCATTTCCCGGATTCGAACCACCAATCCTCAGATTAGTAGCTGAACGCCTTACCAACTGAGCAACTGGGGCTCCTCGTTCGGCTAGTAATCAGATGATTGCTATTAGGATTGCTGACGATGGTTCAAAAATACGAGGCATCGTTCCCAGGTCTTTCCTTCGAGATAGGCCCCGAACCGTCGCCAATAGCCCACTGTGCAGATCTATTGCACCGTTAATTAATTAAACCAAACCGTGTCAATATTTAATTAATATTACTAAAAATTATTTTTGAATGAGTATTACTTAGTAATTCTTATTTATTATGGCTTAATATTGATTTGTCTTTCGGGTTACAGCTATACCAAGTTTTAAGTTTGTAATAGCGTAAAAACTACCATTTAATATTACTATTAATTTTAAGTTTAAGGCTGAAGTGATAGTAAATAAGAATAAGCATAACAATGTGACTTTAATATTAATTTTACTCGGAACATATATATTCCTGTTGGGGCGATAGCATAAAATGCTGAAATAAAACTTAATTAAACTAGGAAGACATAGAGAACGCATTCAGATATTTTACGAGTTTATTTAATGTGCGAGTAAACAAGGTAATGACAGACTCACCAGACCCCCGGAACATTGAAAAGTGCAAAAAGTAGATAAGAGTTAAAATTATTTAAATTACAATTAATTAGTTAACATCCCCGTTACATTTTAGCTATCTGACACTTCTGTCAGAAAAAGAGCCCCAGTTGGTAAGGCGTTCAGCTATTAATCAGAGGATTGGTGGTTCGGATCCGTGAAATGGACTTGACATAGAAAAGTAGTGATCTTGCGATCGGAGGATTTCCAGCTTCGCTACAAAAATATTAGAAAGTCGTCCAGAATATCCAACAAATTATACTGACGTGTATACGGGACTGGTGCACGATAAATCTGATCGGGGTCCAAAGTCCCGACGTCTATTGAAGGAGTTGGGTGCTAGTTCAGGTGTTTCCTCGTCATCAGACCATGGTTCTAAAATAACGAGGTGCATGTATGAATGTGTGTGTGAATATGTATGTGTTCCCTGGTCTTTCCTTCGAGATAGACCCCTAACCGTCGCCAATAGCCCAATGTGCAGCTCTAGTGCGACTTTAATTAACAAAACCCCACCCCCAAAAAAATCTGTCATAAAAAGGAGAGAAAATCATTCATAAGTATTCCAATTTTCGATGTTTGGCAGTGAAAGTCAATGAAAATCTGCATGGGGGGATCTGTAGCGAAGAGTTTTGTGGGGGTGGACGGTCCGCAATTGGATTTACCAGTCCCTGTCCGATTGGTACTTTTGGTATGCTGCGCCCTCTGAACTCGAAATCTGGATGGCAGTCGGTGTCAAGAAAGGGCCACATACATTTAGTTTACTGTCCACCCTGGTTCCTTGAAGTCTGATGCATTGTAGAAATAACCATTCAGGGTGTTTTATGGTGGGGTGCAGTATAAAAGAGCCTGGGACTGCTTGAAACCTGAGTAGGGGACTTACTTGGGAAAGAAGGGTGGCAAATATTGTAAAATATTGCCACCCTTTTGTTGATTTGTTGCCACCCTTAAATTTGGATGAGAGCTTTTACTCTGACGGTCAATTTTTTAAAAAAACATTATCCGAGTTGATCCAAACAGAAGAATATTGTGTTCTGGAGGGATTGAATCGAGATAGCTCTCGGGCATTGGACGCCTAGGGTATTACTCTCAGGGTCAATTGAGTAGCAATATTTGAAGCCACAACAACTACAGTGCGACTTAAATAAGACAGTGAATCAATGAAAAAGGTAATAAGCGCTGTAGTTCGGTTGATTGGGTAAACTAATTTCTCACTAGAGCTACACAACAATATCGACGATTCCCAAATAAAAAATATCTAGGATCCCTTCCCCGTAGGTTTGAATCAGAGGTATATTTAGGCTTTCAGGCTGCAATGTGGAGGTGTTTATATATATCCATAAACCAACTTTACTTTATTATTTAACTTTGAATACGACAAATGAAAAAAAAATAATAATGCATTATTAACAATTCAGACAACTGGAAATAGTCATACAACAAATATAAAATAACTTTCTAGTTTAATAATTTGAATAAGGTTAGGTTACTGATTTTATAATATAAAATGAGGAATAGCGCAGTACAGGCATGCATTCAAGAATAAATGTTTCAGAAAAATGTTGGTTTGTTAAAAGTTTAATTACAAATATAAACTATATTAGCAGCATATTAGAGCTAACATAGTTTATATTAGCAGCATATAAACAAATAGTTATCTCTATTTAAATACTTTGTGTCAGAAATAATATATTAAGCAAACTCGCATTTATGATTTTGAAAACCCAAATCAGTTAAAAACCGAGACAAACACCTAAAACATTTAAAAAAATTAATGTCAGCATGGCGTTTTCTTTCATGTGAAAAAAGCATACCATCTGTAGCATACACCCGTTCACATACTACACATTTAAGGTGAGTTTGATGATATATCTCCAAATGACGTTTCAAATGAAGTTTCGAAATAAAAGTTTGTGGGCAGTATTTGCAGAGAAGATTCAATTTTGGCTCTTCTGGTGAACTTGTCGATGTGCCTTTGCCAATGCTTTTCGGTTGCTCTTGAGTGTTATCTGGAGCATCAGAAATGCAAATATGGGATTGAAGCCTTGTTATATCCAAGAACCGATTCAAGCACTTGAGGCATTTGTAAAAGTTTGTGCCAGTATGAGCTTTCCGCTCATGCATTGACAGATGACCTTCTTTAGCGAATAGTTTACCACACAGCACACATTTGAAACGTAGTTCATGGAATAAAATACGATGTTTTTTATGTTTTGATTTTGCTGTAAAACTTTGAATACAGGATTGACAGTTAATATTTACCTTGGTTCTTCCTTGTGTTTTGTCAGGCGATTCTTTACTTACTTTGCCAATTTTCAATGGATATTCTGTGTTTAGAAGTACATTTTTATAAGTCGTAGACTTTTCTGTTTTCTTTTTAGGCGTTTCTTGACAACTTGCGCTCGAGGAATCATCGATTTGTCCGAAAGACAAAGATTCTGCCTTCTCTTGAGATGGATGTTGTACGGCTGATGTATGAGTAATTACAGAAACATAATGTGTATTTGAAGACATTTTAATATTAGCGCAAATATGCTTCTGCTTGTCTAAATGAGATATCAATATAATATTGCAATTTTCACAACGAGGTGGACCCGACTGCATTTTATATAAAAAAAAGGTTTCTGCCAAAGGATGAATCCTTAGCTTATTGCTAATTAATTACGCTCAAGTAATTTAGTAGGAGTGGAATGGTACTTTTTCGTGTTCCTATTTCTGGACTCACTATAGAGTCTTAACATAGCCAAGTAATACCTCTTACTTTTGAAACTATGGTGAAATGAACAATGGAGGAAATAAGTAACCAAACCGAAACAATTTTAGGTTCTTTTTTCATAGTTTAGCTAATGAATTATACAGTTTCTAACAGAATTAACGCGACCGCCATCTTGGTTAGTATAGGGTTGTTCTATTAGTCAAGGTTTGGTTTGGTATGGTTTGGTAAATAAACGTCGCACTAGAGCTGCACAGTGGGCTATTGGCGATAGTTCGGGGTCAATCTCGAAGGATTGGTTTTGGCTTGGTTTTGTTAATTAGCGTCGCACTAGAGCTGCACAGTGGGCTATTAGCGACGGTTCGGGGTCAATCTCGAAGGAAAGACCCGGGAATACATACACATTCACACACACATTCATACATACATTCATACATGTACCTCGTTATTTTTGATTGGTTTGGTTTTGTTAATTAACGTCGCACTACAGCTGCACAGTGGGCTATTGGCGACGGTTCGGGGTCAATCTCGAAGGAAAGACCCGGAAAAATATACACATTCACACACACATTCATACATGTACCTCGTTATTTTTGATTGGTTTGGTTTTGTTAATTAACGTCGCACTAGAGCTGCACAGTGGGCTATTGGCGACGGTTCAGGGTCAATCTCGAAGGAAAGACCCGGGAACACATACACATTCACACACACATTCATACATGCACCTCGTTATTTTAGAACCAGGGTCAGATGACGAGGAAACACCTGAACTGGCACCCAGCGCCTTCAATAGACGTCGGGACTTTGGACCCCGATCAGATTTATCGTGCACCAGTCCCGTATACACGCCAGTATAATTTGTTGGATATTCTGGACGACTTTCTAGTATTTTTGTAGCAAAGCTGGCAACCCTCCGATCGCAAGATCACTACTTTTTTACTTTTCTATGTCAAGTCAATTTCCCGGATTCGAACCACCAATCCTCGGATTAGTAGCTGAACGCCTTACCAACTGAGCAACTGGGGCTCCATATACATGTTGGGAATCGAGTTAGAATGACAGTTCATTAAAATCCAGTGTTAAAATCCTCAAATTTATAAAAGCTCAAATTTTCAAATTTCAAAGCTTAAAATGCCCAAATTTTTTCTTTGGCTGGATTAATAGAAACTTTAATTTCAGATTAATATGAGCAGCCCAGATGCAAAAGCAGTTATGTATTAACAGCTTTTATAAGTAAAAGCAGCTTTATTGAGTAAATTGCGAGAAACTTCAAAACTCAATTATTGTTAATACAATAGTAATTTCTTTTTGTAAAAATGAAGAATAAATACAATATTATTTCACTAAAATGCATGTTCCTAATTTACTGAATGAGTTATCTAAATTTTAATTTTCACATAACTTGATTTATAACTGAATGAAATCTTTAAATTGGTTTTGAAACTGTATGCGACTCCATCTTGTGTTTGTTTAATAAAGAAACATGCAATATTCATATTACAGCCAAACAGATAACCCAGTATGGTTAATTCCTAGTGTACGGTGCCCCCGCCAAATGTGATTTGGCGACAATTTTGTGGGCGATAAATTTTATATTTTGTCAACCATATTTCAAGACTTTCCTAGCAATATCATGATGTACGGAAACACTATTTTTTTTCTCGCGCCGTTTCACGTTGTTTTGCCAAAGTCTTGGAGCCAATTTTCAGAATCGCGCCAAGGAGGCACCGTTCACTAGGAATTTACCCAAACTATATCTGACCCTCATTTTCATGTTCCCTATATATAGTTTTTTCTGATATTTTCATTTAATAGATTTTATTTGTTCCTCCTATATTTCTGCTCCTATATTATATTTTTAAATTAAATCCAACGTTATAAAGTACACATTGAAACCAAAATTTTACCTTTCGAATGTTTGGATATAACTGCTTTTGTATTTGGGCATGCACAAAATGCAAATCAATATTAAAGACAAACGTATACAATATTAATCACTATATATTTTCATGGCTTTTATTTACAATGTCTTTTTAAAATTTATTGGTTAAGAAAAGTTTTAAAAGAGTACAACTTTAAAAAAAAAAGTATGTCATGATGTCCTTGAACGCAAGATCTTCCTAACTCTTCGTACATGTCCCAGTGTTTATTCACTTTGTCAGAAACGTCTACAAAATAATCTACTTAAATTGACTACTATTTTCAGGGTTTTGTTTAGTTTTTGATATAGGATTCTTTTAGGTTAGTTTTGGAAAACACTTGTGAGTCATGATACCTTGTTCTGTTATAAACCGTATATAGCATCTTTGGCATCTCAATAACTTTTCTTTCGGATGACATACACGTTCATGATGCTTGAGAGTGGATTCTTTCTGGTATTCCTTTGGGCAAAATATGCACCTGTATGGAGTATCCGGTTTATGCGTTGCATCAAAATGTCGTTTCAATTCTGCTTTTGAATCGAAATGTTCCTCGCAGAACTGACAGAAAAATTCTTCTTTGCGGGTTGGCGAAGGTTCCGCCGTTGCACTGCCACATGCTCCCGCGTCAGTGTTTTCCGGACTTTTAAGTGTTTTCGATTTTGAGATGCTTTGACCCTTCATGGGACTTTTAGACTCGACTTTGGGTGGAGTTGCAGTCTTTTTCTCTATTGGAGTAACACTTCTTTCCTCTGAAGACACAGGCGCAGTTTTCTTTGGGGTATTTATTCTTTTAGTAGGAGTGACTTTTGTCGGAGTTGCAAGCTTTTGCTCTTTTGAAATAGGGCTGGTTTCTCTTGAAGACACATGTGCAGCTTTCGTTGGGGTATAAGTTCTTTTAGTAGGAGTGACTTTTGTCGGAGTTGTAGGTTCCTTCTCTTGTGGAATAGCACGGATTTCTCCTGGAGACACAAACGCAGTTTTCGTTGGGGTAAAAGTTCTTTTAGTAGGAGTGACTTTTGTCGGAGTTGTAGGTTCCTTCTCTTGCGGAATAGCACGGATTTCTCCTGGAGACACAAACGCAGTTTTCGTTGGGGTATAAGTTCTTTTAGTAGGAGTGACTTTTGTCGGAGTTGTAGGTTCTTTCTCTTGCGGAATAGTGATGGTTTCTCTTGAGGACACAGATGCAGTTTTTGATGGAGTAAGAGTCTTTGGAGTAGCATATTCTTGAGGTTTCTTTGTAGTACTTATGTTTATTGGTTCTGAAATCCTTTGAGCATTTTGGGGACTTGTGGATTGTGATGTAGTTGAAGTCCGGCTTATCATCGGGATTCCGACATTTTCGCTGGACAACACAGGTTCTGTCTTACTTGGAGACACTTGCGCACCAGAAGTGTGAGTTATGACGGAGACACGGCAGGCAGAGGGCGATTTCGCTTTGTGGGCATTGATATGCTTTAGTAAGTCCGTTTGATACCAAAAATACTGATTGCAAGTATCACATTGAAATTTTTTTGTATCCATTTTTTTTATATTCGTAAGTAATTTGCCTAATAAACTCAAGTTATATTTGTTTGTAACGCCAAATTTAATACTGTGTTAAACGTTAGCATAAAACTTCCGAAATATCACTACTCGCTAAAAATTTCCTATGCTTTGACAAAGAAACTATTTATAATAGATCCAAGATGCTTTGATCAATCTAAGGATCAGTTAAAGTTATAGTCATCAAGAGGTGATATCATTTTAATTTAATTAGTTGTAATAACGTCGCAAAGAGCTATTGGCGGCGATTCAAAATTTACCTAGAAGGAAAGGCTCGAGAACACAGCCTCGTAATTTTGAGCCATGGTCAGTTGACCAAGATAACACGTTAGGTGGCACCCACACTCCAAGCTTTAACCAGAGGCCTCCGTGGCCGAATGGATAAAGGCGTCAGCTGGGAATCAGAGGGTTCCTGGTTCGATCCTGTGCGACGGACTAGACTAAGAATAGTAAAAAAGTAGTAATATTGCCACCGGGGGGTAGCCAACTTTGCAACAAAATACTAGAATGTCGTGCAGAACATTCACAAAAAATTAACGGCGTGTATACGGGACTGGTGCACGATAAATCTGATCGGGTTCCAAAGCCCCGACGTCTATTGAAGGCGTTGGGTGCCAGTTTAGGTGTTGTCCTTGTCATTTGACCATGATAAAAAAATTTAAGGCATCGTTCCCTGGTCTTTCCTTCGACATAGGTCCCGAACCATCGCCAATAGCCCACAGTGCAGCTGTAGTGCGATGTTAATTAACAAAAAACAAAAACAAACCAAGCTTCAACCAAGTCATTGATTTGGTATAGATCCCAATGTGTCACAATAGCCCATTTTTTGGCTTTAGTTAATTCATCTTTAGCGACTTTAATTCATTCAACCAAACTTATACGTCACATGCAAACTTTCATCAGCTTGGTTGGTTGGTTTGGTTTTGTTAATTAACGTCGCACTAGAGCTGCACAGTGGGCTATTGGCGACGGTTCGGGGTCAATCTCGAAGCTTGGTTGGTTGAATTTACATCGTATAACTAACACACATTGGTGATAGTGTGGGTTGCTTTATTGAATTGCGGTCGAAATAGTGACGCACAATGGGCTATTAATGACAGTTTATAATCTATGCCGGAAAAAAGACCCGGGAACATTGCCTCGAAATGTTGAACAATAGTCAGGTGACTAGGTGAACTCCCGAGCTGGCACTCCATTCAACTTCAATAGTCATGAGGACATTGGTCCACTACGGATTTAACGTGCACTATTTCCCTGAACGCGGTAGATATTTATTTGTTGCGAAATGTATAAGGTTCTTACAGACCTCCGATTGTCAAATCGCTAAAAACTTGATGGGAAAAACTAGCGCCAATCTAATGCTCTCATAAATCGGCCGGCGTGTATACGGAACTGGTACACGATAAATCTGATCGGGGTCCAAAGTCCCGATGTCTATTGAAGGCGTTGGATGCCAGGTCATGTGTTTCTCGTCATCTGACCATGGTTCTAAAATAACGAGGTGCATGTATGAATGAGTATGTGTTCCCGGGTCTTTCCTTCGAGAAAGACCCCGAACCGTCGCCAATAGCCCACTGTGCAGTTCTAGTACGACGTTAATTAACCAAACCTAACCTAATCTAACCTATAAATCGGCCTCCGCCGGCTGTGTTAAGGTTCGGGATACATCTCAAGGGTTTGGTTTGATTAATAAACGTCGCACTAGAGCTGCACAGTGGTGTATTGGCGACGGTTTCGGGACTATGTCGAATGAAAGAACCGGTAACGATGCCTCGTGCCATAAGGCTGTCTAAAAATAAAAAAAAAATTAAATAAAAAAAATAATTACAAATAATTTTAATTTTACGACAAAAACCAGTTACAAAAAAAGTCTGGATTGTTTAATTAACATCGCACTAGAGCTGCACAGTCGGCTTTTAGCGACGGTTTGGGGCCTATCTCGAAGAAAAGACACGGAAATGATGACTCGTATTTTTGAACCATGGTCAGATGACGAGGACAACATCTGAGCTGGCACCCAACGCCTTCAATAGACGTCGGGACTTTGGACTCTGATCAGATTTATCGCGCACCAGTCCGTATACACGCCGTTAATTTTTTGTGGATGTTCTGCACGACATTCTGGTATTTTGGTAGCGAAGTTGGCTACCCTCCAGTCGCAATATCACTACTTTTTTACTATTCTTAGTCTAGTCCGTCGCACAAGTTCGAACCGAGAACCCTCGGATTTCTAGCTGACGCCTTAATCCACTGGGGAACGGAGGCCCTGAAAAAAAGTCCGAGAGTGAAAAACTCGGGACTCGTATATACACAAGCGAGTTTTTCACACTCGGACTTTTTTTGAGGGGCCTCCGTGGCCCAGTGGAGTCACGAGTCGTCAATAGCCCAATCTGCAGCTCTAGTGCGACGTTAATTAACCAATCCAAAACAAAACCAAGCAAAAATCCAACAGTCACGAATAGATGTAATACTTTGAAATATGAAAAATGCTTTTTATAATACTCGAGTTTTCTTAACCAATATTTTTTCTTAACCAATATATATAATGTATTCTCCCTTTTTTCCTCAACCATTTAATGCATATTCAAAACCAAAATAAAAAGTAAATACAAGAACTTAAGCAAATATTTCACAAAATCTTTCAATTTCCTTAAGAGGACATACAATTACCCAATCCCTCTCCCCAACCCCACTCAAACAAACATCAACACCCCCCTTGCCTTCGTTTTCCCTCACAAATGCTATAAAACTTATTCAGCGTTCTTCCATATCCAAAAACAGTTGTCACCCCTATACCACTCAACTCTAAAAGGGGTGATTTGCTTCCTCAAAGGGGGGGGGGGGGGGGTGGAAGCCCGAAGACAAGAAATAAATAAAAAAAAAAAGAACCAAACACAGACTAAAAAGAGACAAAGAAACAAGCGCCTTCATTGTTCAAGCATTCTTCCAAGACTTTTAGCGCCAAGGAAAAGAGTTTTCTTTACAGTTTCTAGTTTAGACAATGGCGGAACTGTAACTGGTGACTGCCGAACTATCAAAGCAGCCTTTTCCGGTGCCTACTAAATCGATATATCTAACTTCGGGTCCCATTGAGTAGTGCAAGGAGGGGTGTGGGAGTACGCTTGTGTATCCCCCCTCCCCCCCTGTGTTCGAAATTTTCTTTGAAATGAAGTGAAAGGAAAAGGCCTTTCATTGCCCCTGAACAGAGGGAGTAAAAATTCTCCGGCCGAAGTTTCTTTCTTGCGTCGGAGTTTTTCGATGAAAAAGTTTCTTGGGTTGGCGAGATTCAGGGGGTTCTCTTTATTTTTTTTATCGTCTTTCTTTTGCTTGTTTTTGGGCTGGATTACTTTTTTTTTTGGCGTGCCATCCTTTTGGATGCCGGAGCAGCGAGACGCGGGGGTTTTGAAAGAATAAAGATTACATGAATGGGATTTTGGGGTGTTCTTTAAAGTATGAAATGGGATGAAAGACGAATATGGATGTGGAGTTTAGCATGTAATAATAAAAAAATATATGGATTGGTTGGTTGAATTTAAGCTAGAGTTACACAATGGACTATGTCGACAGTACTGAAAAAAAGTCTTTAAAAATGAGTACATGAACGTACTCGTTTTTTTAGTAGAATTGCATTGTAAAGGAGTGATGGCGTACTCAGATTTAAGTCATCGTATTTGCTCAAAAATGAGCAGTGTGATTTATTTTTGCTAATCTCAGCTTCTGTTCGAGCCTTCTTAACAAAGTGACCTGACAAACTTAAGATAGTTGTTCAGAAGATGGTTTTCCACATTGTTTGATGTCGATTGCTTAAATGGAAACTGAGTTTTTACAATTAAATTATCTTACTTCCTATTCTTTTGGATCCCTTTTTTAACATTACTTTCGTTTATATTTTCTGCACGTCGGTTTGGTAGCGTATCGGAAAGGACTCTTGGTAGTAGCGCTTGCAGATCTGGGAACGATTCCCGGTAAGTCGTGTTTGTAATTGTCGATATTTATTGAAAATGATTTATGTAGGCTGGCATCTGCTCTTTTTATTTATTATACTCGTTTTTAAATACATGTTTTTTTTTTCAAAATTGAAACTTATGTATTTGGAGCCGTGATAAGCATCGAATGTATTCAAAAATGAGTTTATTTTACTTATTTTTGAATACCTATTTTTAACAGTGTGTGATGTATCCCGAATGAAATATCCGGAATTACCTCATAATTTTAAAACATATTGCAGCAAAAAAAGTTAGCATAAAACCTTCATCAAAATTATCAAATTGAAGGTTTTTTGAAGGTTTTATAAAGGATATTAAAACCAAAAACTACAAATTTTTTTGATTTTTTTAATTTTGCGTCATAAAACCTTTAGAATATCTGCACTTTTTCTTCATGATTAAAAATTGAAGTTTTTTGGCAGGATTTTTACAGCTTTTATGAAGGATATTGAAACAAAAACCTTTAATTTCACAAATCTTCAACAACAAAAAATCTGCAGTTTTCTTACATAAAATCTTCAATTTCAAAATTTTGATGACTGTTTTATACTAAATTTTTTTGCTGGGATGTCAGACAATGGGAACAACACCATTTTACCTTAGCTGGCTCTCTAAACTTTCCCACCACGACCGTCAGTAGGACATTTAGACAACCCAGCTCTGTTTACCCTAACACAAGCCACAGCCGTTTTTTAATTAATAGAATGACTCTACAGATTAAAAAACAATATTAACAACAATAAAATGACGCACTACAGTTAATACTACAATGAAAGTATTTTCATGCACTAAGTTGCACTTCATTCTGTTTTGAGAATAAAATATATGCTTTTACTTCAAAATATAGTTTGTACGACGCGTTTTAAAACGTATAAACTAACACTAGCTCTTTAAAAACTCTTATAGTTGCAAATTTCTGCCTGCTTTTCTTGTCTGCCATACAGAACAAAGAAAAGAGATAATGCGTCTAATGCGTCATTTCGCCAGAGTTATTAAGAAAGACATATAATTACACCCATCATGATATGTTGGAAAACATAACGTTTTCAAAATCCTGTATTAATCAGCTATTTATATTACAGTCTTTTTGCTGTAATATTTCGTTTAGAAGCATTTTCTTGCGGTTCGTTTGTAAACTTGTATATACAGTATATACTGTATATAGAGTACTGTATTATTTTTTCGTTATTACATTTTATTGTTGATGTTTTAAAAATATTAATGAAAATACAAAATGTAAACTTAAGAGAATAAAAAAAAAAACTAAAAAAAACTTAAAAAAAATCGAGTATCATATAAATTCAATGTTTTTCAAAGTGTATAATGAAATATTATAAGCGTATTAAATTACTGTATCGGTTGGAAAAACTCCTTAATAAACATGCACGTACGTTGCCATTGTACAGACTGTTGGTATGGCCACATATTGAGTATGCTGTACAGTTTTGGTCACCATATCTTAAAAAAGGTCATTGAATTGTTAGAGAAAATTCAGCACAGGGCTACTAAAATGGTCCAAGGGTTTTCAGGCATGAATTATGAAGATAGATTAAGAAATTTTAATATGTATACTCTGGAAGAGAGAAGGGTTAGAGGAAATTTGATTCAAATGCTCAAATTTATCAAACATGTGGATGTGGAGGGTTTAAATTTTAATATGAGTGATAGAACGAGAGGTCATGGGTTTAAGTTAAACAAATCCCATTTTAATAGGGAAGGGAGAAAACACTATTTCTATAATAGGGTAAGACACAAATGGAATAACTTGTCAGTGAATATTGTTAATTTTAAAGGAGTAACGGATTTTAAGAAGAAGTTAGATATGCATTGGGGGATAGTTAGGAGACACTAGATGGACCAACCTTGTTGGGCTTTGAGCCTGTTGTTGGTCGTCAATATTTGTATTCGTACTTTGCAGTTAAAATTTTCAAAAATTTTACATTTATATGTTTTCTATAATCATAAAGATTTCTCTTTTAAAGTTTAAATAAAAAAAGTTTACGTTGAAGAATTTTATATAAGTGCAATATATTTAAAACTCTTTAATTAGAAGCAAATATCTTTTTGTAATATTAAATGTTTGGAAGATAAAGCTATTCGTGTAAAGTGTGACCTTTTATATTACTTAAATTTAGGCATTTTAAAAGAGAATGAGCAATTACTTTGTATGTAATTCATTTTCAACGAGTTTAAACTGTATTGAACAAACTAAAGTTCAATGATAGAAGTTTTATTTTTCAGAAATTGCATTAGGAATTTTATTTTTCAAATATTCTTTAAGGCATATGGTAGAGGACATAAATCATATTAGTTTGAAACTTTTGGTTTAGAAAAGAAAATGCCCATTGATTCTGGATTTTTGATTTAAAAAGATATTGAAGTTAAAAAAATAAATCAAGATATAATGTGAACTTTTTAAAACTTTCCCGGAGTTTCAGATCAGAAAAAGAGAAAAAGAAACAGAATCGGACTTCTAAAGAAAGATAATTTCAAACAAGTTTTCGAAATAACCATAAATTAACGAAAAAGAACATTAGCGCAAGTTAAAGCACATTCGAACTTTGATTAAAAAAAAGATTCCAAACCACGAAAAGAATATATTCACTATTCGAAAAAAAAACTCCATCTCCTAAGAGCATTTAATACGTAGTCAATGGGTAAAAGTTTTCGCAATGGAATACCAACCATACCAATTGGAAGTTTTCCCCATTCAAAGCAAACGACAAAAAAAAAATAATATCGCGCGAAAACCTCCTTTGTTTAATTAAGCGTACGACCCAAGCAGCGTAAAATTACCCGTAACCGTCACGGTTCTAAGGAATCCCTCGTAGAAGGGACTTTTTCCGAAGTTAAATGAAAATACAGGGAATCGGGATCGCAAAATCCCTAAATGGGTGTGTCATTATCAACGTATCCATAATGACCCACTGATTCCCGATGCAAAAATTGTTATCCGTTGCAGGACCCCGGATACTTGAAGATTTTAATTTTTTTTTTCAATCGACGCCCACCCCTGTTTTTAAACTATATATTTTTTCCTTCCTTCCTCCTGAAGTTCCTTTGCCGGAAATTAAATGTTTTTATCCAACGAGATTAAATTCTTCTGTTGAAGAGAGAGAATTGAATTTTTGCTCGGTAGTTGGCTGTGTCCCCTACACTCTTCTCTTTCCCTAAAAAAGATAGTGAGATGATTTTGTTCTTTCAATTTTGGGGACTTGGGGGGGAAAGTGTCTTGGAATTTTTTCTTCTTCTTCGAACGTTGGTTAGAACAGGTTTTTTTTTGTCTGGTGAAAAAACGTTCTACTTCAGTGGGTGTGAGGAATGCAAATACTTTGGGATAATTAACAAATACTGAAGGGGGTGGGGGAGGGGGGTTAAAGGAAAGTAGAAGTATTTTTCCTTGATCGTCTACTCTTTTTTTTTTTTTTTTTTTTTTTGGAAGAAGGTGTGATGGAACGACGTGCCTGAATAAAATTCAATTTAGAAAGTAAACTGTAATGCAATAAAAACTCTTGCGTTTTTATAATTTCTCAAAGGAAAAAAGTTATATACGATGAAAATCAGAAACTTTCACTTATAATTTTTATACCTCGATATATTTTTAAATTTATTTTTTGAAAAAATAAAAAGAAGTTTTGATTAGATTGGACTGATTATTTAAAATTATTATATACTTTTTATTCGATTGAAGTCATTTGAATACGTATGATAAACTTTTATATATAGTCAGCTTAAGTACCAATGTTAAAAACGTTAAGTTCAATTTTAAAAATCATTACAACTTTGCATCAAAATTTGGTACCCATTTAGCTGAAATCAACATTTGGTGCTTAGGTTCACAATTTTACGGTGCTACCATATATACCAGTTAGTGGTGAAACTTTGCACCAAAACTCATAACGTTGTATAAAACACAAAATTTGAGTTTTTATATGTATTTTAGTATTATTATTTTTGTAGTGAAGCTGGCAACCCTAAATCACAACTTTTTTACTTTTGTCAAGTCCACCAATCGAGATCGAATTAGGAATCATCTGATTCATAGCTGAGCGCCTTTATCCACTGGGTCACGGGTGCCCTTAATCGTCGTTGTCTTTCTTGGAGGGGATTCCTCGGATTTTCGATGTAGCGACAGCAAAAATGTATATTTAAGCTGGAATATATAAGCATTAGTTACATATATTTAAAAATACCTATATATAATTTTTTTAAATAAATGTGTTATTTTGTTAGAAAGGATCATACATACTTTTTATCTGAAAATATATATATATTTTTTCATACTTCAGAAATTCACATAAATACAAAAACTCTATTTAGTATTATTAAAAATAATAATAATAACGACAGTGTTTTTTTAAAAAAATAAATAAAATCACCCTTTTAGAACTTATTTTAGACGCATATTTACAATACATATCTTTTTTATTAGGGCTAGCTCACACATTTCCTACTTTCTCTATTAAAAGAAGAGCGCATTGTTCATTACACCCCGACACAATCCATCAAAACCAAAAACAAAATCGAAGAAAACAAAGCAATTTGACCGTGACAGTGATAAATAAAACAAACTCCTGAAATCTGAAGTTCAAAGGGAGATTTTCTCCATAAATCTAGATTAGTTATCAAAGAATTCCAACCAAGAAAAAAAAATTCTCCCGCGCTACTAAATATCACGAAGGCTTATGGACTGAGACACTTCTTCAACGTCAATAATAATTACTCCCCATCTTTGTCCACGAAGGTGCTTGCTGTGAAATTCTGGAAAGTTGCCAAGAGGTCTGCCATTAACACCCAGCTTTTGAACGGTCAATTCTTCGTTGTTTTCCCATTAACCTCTCGTAAGGTGGGTTTCTTCCTTCTTTTGGTTTGTTTACTCCCTAATTCTCACGTATTTTTCCCTTCCCCGCTTTCCTGTCAAGTTGTTTTGCTGCAATGATAAATTTTGGAGAGAGAAGGGAAATGTTTTTGACGTCTTTTGACAGATAGTATATGGGGGTTTTGATATTGGAGAAGTTGATGTTTTTTTTTTGAGTGCTTAGTTGAATGTCTCGAAATTATTAAAATAATTTTAGATCACATTTTGTTATTTGTGCCTACCAAAGCTGAAGCGTTTTTGAAAGTTTTATCTACTTGCACTGTTGTTAAAAATAAGTATTCAAAAATAAGTAAAATGTACTCATTTTTGAATATATTCGATGCTTATCATGGTTCCGAATACATAAGTTTCAATTTTGAAAAAAACATGTACACAAAAACGAGTACAATGGGTAAAATAAAAAAAAAGATTACATGCTAGCTTACATAGACTGCCTTAACAAATTACTTTCAATAAATATCAACAATTACAATCAAGAATTACCAGGAATCGAACTCAAATCTGCAGGTACCGCTGTTCAGAATCTTATCCTTGTGCCAAAAAAAAGGAAAGTAAGATAATTGAGTTGTAATAACTCCATTTAAGCAATCGACATCAAATAATGCGGAAAACCACTTTCTGGATAAACTATTTTAATTTTGTCAGTTGTCTTTGTTAAGATGGCTTGAACAGAAGCTGATATTAGCAATATTAAATCACACTGCTCATTTTGCGAAAGTACGGTTACTTAAATTTGAGTACGTCATCGCTCATTTACGGTTCAATTGTACTCAAAGAAAAACGAGTACGTTCATGTACTCATTTTAAGCACCTTTTTTTTTACAGTGGGATAATGATTTAAATATTTATTCTTCGAAGCAGGTTGGGCATCAAAGATGGAAATGGAAGGGGAAAATAATTTTAGTAATGGCTTTATATGAGAGAAGAAATATGGTTAAAAATTATTCAAGTATCTAAAAAATTGAATTCCATTTCAACCAATCACTGATGCATTAACAATTATTATTTAAAACATGATTCTACAATCTATTGTTTGTTATTACAATTAATTCTTGATTTCCGAATGTGTTAGACTCGAGCATTGGCTTATATAATAGACTTGACTGGAGAATTTGACTTCTAAAATATTTGGAGAAGTTGACTTCTAAAATATTTGGAGAAGTTGACTTTTAAAATATATGGATAGTTTGACTTCTGAAATGTTTGGAGAAGTTGACTTCTAAAATATATGAAGAATTTGACTTATGAAATATTTGGAGAATTTGACTTATAAAATATTTGGATAATATAACTTCTAAAATATTTCGAGAAGTTAACTTCTAAAATATTTGGAGAATTTGACTTCTAAAATATATGGAGAGTTTGACTTCTGAAATATTTGGATAATTTGAATTCTAAAATATTTGGAGAATATAAATTCTAAAATACGAGGAGAAATTGACTTCTAAAATATATGTAGCATTTTACTTATAAAATATTTGGAGAATTGGACTTGTTGAAATATTTGGAGAATTTGATTTTTAAAACCTTTACAGGGCGGGTGGCCGATATTTCGGCCAGAATCCCATGTTAAAATCAAACACCCGCCTTCTAAAGGTAGTAAATGTGGAAGTTTACAATACATTTATTCCAAAAGTTTGTATGAATAATTACTTTAAATTTTATTTTAAAGGTTAGTTTGTTAAAATATTGCGTGCATATTTATATTTCTAATGAAGTAATAAATTAGTCATACATACGAAAAATTAAATATTCAATATTTGTTCAACGTACACAAATATTTTCTTACTAACTTATAAGATATACAAAACAAATAAAAACATTTGATATATTCATTTCAGCTAAGCAATCACAACACAAAACTCAAACCATTTCGATCTTTCCCGACGCCATTAACGACATGAATACTTTAAGTAGAATTTATTACCGTAAAATGCTAATTCACTTTTTTGTTAAGTTTCGCCAAAGAAGGCGATAACAGTTCGATTGCATTATTCTCTTTTGCTAATGATCCAAACGGGCACACCGCTGCCAGTTGGCATTAAAAACGGCCAATTTGGCGAGATGATTTCAAGGATAATTTGGATGGCCCTAAGTTCTGACAGAACCGTTCCTCACCTTTTTAAAAAAGGATATATATTTTGCTTAAAAGAAAAGCCCCATAAAAGTCTTTCTCTTCGCTAATGAGACTGAGACATCTGCAATAAAACCTATAAAAAGTACAATGTAGATAAGGGAGGACGGGTTTTTACGTTACATTTTGAGCAAATAGCTTGGCTTAAGCCATTAAAAAAATCCTTATTTGACTTTTTAGAGTCTGGAGAAAAAAGGATGATGGCAATTAAAAGTGTAAAGGACACATTTGGAAATTTTATTTTTTGTAGAAAATAAACTGTTTAGGGATTAAGACAGCGAACCAAAAATTAAAATTTAAATAAATTTAATTGCTGAAATTTCAGTTAAAAAAATCTTGTTATTAACTGGCAAAATTATGTAGGAAATGACTCATATTTAGTTTTTCCGAAGATTTAAAATAGAGATAGTACTTGGTACTTAATTTAAAGTATTATAATTTTAATTGAGGATCAAACGATTATTGTTTTTTGAAATACTACTTTAAGTACTTAACCCACTACGATTTTTCCAATTGCAAAATTCTTTGCACGTTATGGAAATTTAAATAATTTTTCCTAGGCATGTATTTTTATATATTTAATTTTTTAAAAATTAATTGTTAATATATAGCTAGTCAGTTGTATCTCAAACATTTAAATTAAAAAAAAAACAATGCAAAATTTAAATTTTTTTGAATTTAAAAATTAGGTAGGTGCTAGACAAATTGGATATCCCTGGACGTATATATACGGCCACGAGTTTCAGAGAGTTAAAGATATTTTACGTTCAACCTTTTTAATAAATAAATTATTTTATGATATTTATACGTTACAGAACATCAGTATTATATTAGGATCTGTATTAATTGAGGAACAAGTAAACTGTACTTGTTACTAAAATTTTCTTAACATTGTAAAATTGAAAAAATTTGAATTTTAAAAATTAGGTGCATTTTTAGAAACATTGGAAATCCCTGGGGACGTATATATACGGCCTCGAGTTTCAGAGAGTTAAAAATATTTTACGTTCAGCGGTTTTAATTAGTAAATTCTTTTATGAAATTTATACGTTACTGAACATCAGTATTATATTAGGATCTGTATTAAATGAGGAACAAGTAAATTGTACTTGTTACTAAAATTTTCTTAACATTGTAAAATTGAAAAAATTTTGAATTTAAAAATTAGGTGCATTTTTAGAAAAATTGGAGATTCCTGGACGCATATATACGGCCACGAGCTTCAGAGAGTTAAAAATATGTTACGTTCAGCGTTTTTAATAAATAAATTCCGTTATAAAAAATTTACGTTACTGAACATCAGTATTATATTAGGATCTGTATTAATTGAGGAACAAGTAAATTGTACTTGTTACTAAAATTTTCTTAACATTCATAACGTGTTTGATACCTGAACTAAATTTAGTTATATTTTTAGGTTTTTCGTGGTTTGTTTAAATTTAAACTTGGAGGTCCGGGGAATCTAAAGTTTGAAACTTTCATATTAACGTAATAAAATAGTATCGTCATAGCACCACAATGAAAAGTTCAATTTCGAATTATCTTCGATAGCAGACACATACTAGTTGAAATAGCACATAATTCTCAATACACTTCACTTCAATGGGAGTAGAATCACTATGACTATGATTCCATTAAAGTATATACGATAGTGCACATAGCTTCAAAATGATTGTTTGGTTCTTTATTAAAATGAATGACTTTATTCATGAGTGACATTACCCATGAAAATGAATGACTTACATGAGATTCAAAGCTAATATTTGCAAGTTAGTCTCAAAACTACTATATTGAATAAGTCGTCGGCTTAGAAGTAAAACCACGTATATTTAAACCAAACATTTACCATCTGTAGTTGCCGAAGAAATCCAAGAGTAATGTTCTTTCCTCTCTAGAATCTAGTGCCAATGTCATTCGCATTTCGAAGTTTATTGCTTTTATTTCGTGCTTAAAATACACTTCGTTTTACTTTTAAGCCGACTTCATCTTATAATTCGTATTTGAACTTTGCAGAGTACCTCACTTCCAAGCTTATCGCCCTATATAAAAATGTTAAACAATATAATAATAATGCACTTAATTTATTATTATTACTACATAAAAATATTAAAAATTATATTAAAAATATTAAATAAATAAATTAAAAAATTTTATTAAAAATATTGTTAGCTTTTCAGTTGATAAAAAGGTCATTGTATAGATATATATCTATTCCAACAACATATGTAAAATATATTTTAAATTAATAACAAATAATACTTATAAATAAATTGTATATAAATAAATAAGATACCACAGCATTTTAATCGACATTCTCGTCGATTAAATGTAAAATTTCCATGTCAAATACTTGACACATTTTTTGGTTTAATAAAATCTATTTGTTTAGAAACTCAAATCTTATAAAAATCAAATCCCGCTTTACCAAATATTGATATTAAAGATATTTTCGAGACAAATACCAATCAACAGAGAGACAGATGCTCGAGGCGTACAATTCATATACGCCATCAGTCTTATATTACATTTTCGAGCAACTGAAAAATGTACGTCTTTTATCAGTTAGGTGATGTATGGGTTTAATTTAAGGGGTCTGACATCCCACACATCGCGTGCTGTTTCAAAAAGAATGAGAAAAAGTACGAACCGATGCTTCTACTTTTTTTTTTGTTCTACCTACTTTAAAAGTAGCAACTTATTATGGGGGGGCTCTGCAATACTTTTACTAAGTGTTTTTCCTTGAGAATGTTGTGTGTAGTTAAGGTTTTTAATTAAGTTCTTTTGATCGATGCCGCTAGTCTCGTTGCGTGGTGCAAAAATTTCTCGCTAATTTATAAAGTGTGTAAAGCGCTTAGATGCAGCTGTTGGAATTCCTTAAGGGTAGCTTTGAATGACTGCTTCTTGCATAAAAGATTTTTTAGGCTGTGTGTAAAAAATGCGCATATAAAAATAAACAAAGTCTTATTGTACTTGGGAACTTTTTTCTACTTTGGTTTCAGTATGATCCGAGTATTTGTGTTTGCGTTTTAATATAGGTAAGTGCTCAATATTTTTATCTATATTTGCAATTAGTTTTAAGTAGGCCTGTTCGATGAGGACATTTCGCTATCGCGATTAATCGAAAGAAAATAATGGATACTTTCCGATTAATCGATATTTTTAATATAACATGTCAGGTACCACCCTTGACAGATTTTTTTTTGGTTTAATAAAATTTAATCGATATTTCTAATATATCTTTATTTCTAATACATCGGTATTTCTAATATACCTATATTTCTAATATATCGATATTTTCCATATATACATATCGTTTATATATCATTTTTGATATATCGATATCTTATGAGCAGAATATATAGAGTAGCAATAAATGAACGCAAATAAATTATTGTATTTAAGTGTTTAAGTAAAATTGTAATAAATATTTTTGCTTTAAAATTCGATTTTTTTCAGTGACATAGCCCTAAAAACCCCTGTCATAATTTTGAAAACATAACTATTCCTTCACTGTAAAAAAAGGTACTTAAAAATGAGTACCTGAGCATACTCGTTTTTCTTTGAGTACAATTTAATCATAAATTTAAGTAATCGTACTTTCTAAAAAATGAACAATGTGATTTCATAATGCTTATCTCAGCTTCTGCTCAAGCCATCTTAACAAAGCGATCTGACACACTTAAAATAGTTGTACAGAAGATAGTTTTCCACATTATTTGATGTCGATTGCTTAAATTTAAACTGAGTTATTACAACTCAATTATCTTACTTCCTATTCTTCTGCCACGCCATTTTTACATTACTTCTGTTTATAATTTCTTAACGCGCTCTGGTAGTATAATGCATTAGGACCTGGGTTCGTTTCCCGGCAAGTTTTAGTTGTAATTGTCGTTATTTATTAAAATTGATAAAATTGAAGGTATTTTTGTAGGCTAGTAGCATCTGCTGTTTTTATTCATTTTTGAGCGTCAGTGAATTAATGATTAAAACCGTTTTGAAGATTTTACAAGAACCCTCGATACATACTCTTCTGTTCAGACCTTGCACATAGGTATACATGGAAATATTACGGTACGTAAATGAAATATTTTTTGTCAAGCATATGGTCTATGTAGTTTTCTGAACGCAATGACATTCCACCTAGCATATATTTGTACCTCTCCCCATTTTCGCAGAAAATGATACGTTCCTACCTCTTTACAGATATTTCTGCTTCTACGAATACGGTATTTATTTTATTAGAGTCATTCACGTATTAGTATGTGGTAAGATATATAATTCTTCTGCAAATAGTTCGTTAGTTCTATTGGTTCAGGGTGTATTATTGGAACTATCGAACAAAACTGGAAGTAGTATTTGTTTAAAACCAAAAGACGCTCATTGACGTGATACCACAATGTCACAATTTTAAAATGTATGTAAAATATTGCATTTGAAAGTGTTTTTTAAACAAACCGCTGATAATGCTGCCATCTATGAATGAGCAGAAGCGTTAAAGTTTTATGAGGGGTAAGGAGTCACGTGATAATTATTGCTCGGGCATGCTAGTCCATTATTAACAGTGGAGTTGTTCTTTAACCCTCTGACGCTCATGGACGTGATATCACGTCCAGAGATCTCCAGTTTTTCCATCAATGCATCCAGTTTTTAAACTCATAAAAATAAAATATTTTACAATTTTTTTCAAATCTTATTATTTTAGGTAAACTTTAAAAGCTGTCTCTTTACGATGAGTTAAAATTTCGGTAAAAATATCAAAGTGCACGCTTAGGAAAAAATATTTAGACTCATCCAAACAGTGAAAACAACTTTACAAATGCTAAAATAGCGTGAGCGGGTTAATATATTTCTACTCGGTACGTACGTAAAAGTTGGAGTAAAATCAAATTAGAAACAGAAATCACGAAGTTAACTATATAACAGTGGGTAAAATATATTTTATTAACTTAAAGATAACTACAAAAATAGAAAAAATAGTTTAATACAAAATGGATTTTATCTCATTCATTCTGGTGCTTTGTCATATAATTACACCGGCTCCTCTGCACTCTGTTAAAAAAATTTACGACCTTGTACCAAAATTTGGTACCTATTTAGCTGCGACCTACATTTGGTGCTTAGTTTCACCATTTTACGGTGCTCATGAAACTCATAACGTTGCATAAAAATCGAAATTCGAGTTTTCTTATAATTTTTGTAGTAGTCTTTTTGTAGCAAAGCTGTCAACCCTCCGAACGTAAAATCACAACTGCATTTTTTCTTTTGACAAGGCCACCGAACGGGCTCGAACTAGGAATCCTCTGATTCAAAGCTGAACGCCTTTATCCACTGGGCCACGGAGGCCCTTGTTTGGATTGGATTCCCCGGCTTATTGATATAACGACAACAACAATTTCGGTTCCAGTTAAAGAGATTGAACCAATTATCGGTGAAATCTTCGCTTTTTTCCCGATAAAGAATTTTTGGTTCAACCTAGATTCCACCAGAATATGGTGTAATTTGTTGCATACCTCTGATTTGCACCAATATATGGTACATCGTTGAACTGAAAATTTTAATGGTGTAGAGAGAGAGACAAAGTTCTGAATATATTATGTTCGGACTTTATTCTTAGTACCTATTGGAGTACACCTTGTATAATTATACAAATGAGGGGTTTTCTGTAAAAAGGTGATAGCTCCAATTATTCAAGTTTACAGAAAGCCGTAAAAAACGTTTGAAAATTCAAAATTCTAAGTTGTGTGAAGATATTCTTTTTGACCAATCTTCTTAATTGTTCCTACATATTATGTCAGTATTTTCACTCAAAAATATATCTTCCAGATGACGTGGCACATGTTGGACTTTTGGAGCTACCTCATTCTCGCAATCAAATAGATGCTCTGTATATCTCTATGAAAAATATTTCACAAAAAAATACAATTTATTATAATATTATTTTATTTAAAGAAAACTTTAATTAAAATATAGCATATAACTTGGCTTTAAAAACAGAAAATTACATTTTTAATCATCACACTCCCCTTCTGTAGCGTCCGGCTCATCTGTGGCGTTGCCATATATCGAGTAATGCGAGAATTAACGATTGGAGATACATCTTTCTTGCACCAAACGAATTTTTTTTTTGAAACAAGCATGTAACTCCAAATTCTCCTAGGTTGGAGCTACATTCTTTTTGCAGCAAAACCTTCTAACGATAGTTTATGGGTTTTTATACATAATGGGATTTTTGTAGTGACATACAATTTATATTGGAATAAAATATTATGTAAAAAGAATGTTTTTTAAAGCTGTATAAAACGTCAGAATAAGAAATTGCATATGCTACTAAAATAAGATTTGTTATTACGATGTACACATACCGAGTTTTCTTCGTATTAATCTATATTATTATGAAGTAAAAATATTTTTTGTGTATGTATTTTTGTCGATTGTACAACATGCATCTTTATTTATTTGATTCTAGTAAATTCCAACAATGTAAAATGTGGAACGAAGCTTTTCTTTTGCTTTGATGTTTTTTTTATTCGAAATGCTCTTTTAAGACGAGTTGAAAATGAAAACAATATTTATTATAAAAAAAAGTGTTCATGCAATATACTTCAAAATAAAACATACGAAAACGAAATTTTTTATAACTTAAAAAAAATACTTTGTGTTTTCTTCGGGGATTTATTTTTATATGACTTCCGCAAATAATTTATCTTGTTTTCATATGGAGATTTTATTCGCGAGCAGAATGCAAATCTTCGTTCCCTTACATAAACCGGCGATGTATTATATCATACAATATGTAAGTACAAAAAAAATAAGAATAAGGGTTTTAAAAGAGAAGGATTTACACCTGGATATAAAAATGAATGTAGTTTCAAATCTTTAAAAAACACCATACACGTTTTTTTGTGTATTTGAAAAACAAAATGTGATAAGTAAAAATTGATAGATTTAAAAATCGTAATCTTTTAAAAAAGTTTTAACAATATATAGGATTAGAGATCAAAAAAGGTTTTGGATTCATGGATTAGAAGTAAGATCACTAATTTTATAGGAATTTTATCTTTCTATTAAAATTGCTAGAATTCGAATTCACATATTTATACATATATGCTGTTAATGATTCAGAAGAGAATGTTATTACTCCTTTTTTAAATATAAGTATTTGGCTAATAAAACACACTTATGTATTTCTTGATTATTTAGCACTTACTAGTGGAATAGTGTTTTTAAAAACGTCTATTTCGGCTTAAAAAATGGCAAGGAACAAAAATAAATTGTAAAATTATTATTTTTTTCTTTGATTATTGTTCAGTCTCGGTGTAAAAAATGTTTTTTCTGAATTCCGCGACAGATTTCATCTATTCTGAAAGACCTTACAGACGGAATATATAAGCAAGCGTTGCTGGACCGATTCAGTCAGTCATAGTCAAAGTCTAGCGAAGATAAACTCCTCGCGTGATATGTTATTAACGAGTTTTATTTATTTGTATCACTTACTTGTTATTAATAATACTTTTATTTAGGGTAGGGCGCCGTGGGAATATCTAAATTCAAAAAAGTTGCTGTGACTTGAAAAAGTTTGGGTACCACTGCTCTAAACTATTACCTTTATATAAATTCTCTACATTCAGTGCCGCCTACAGAAGTAGCGGGGCTCAGTACGAATCCAGCCGTGTGGTCCCTTTAGCCAGGAACAATTTCTCAAACCCAATTACTAAAATGTTCACCCCCTAAAAATCTCTGTTAATTTTTTAGATAATGCTCACTTTATAATTGTAGAGCAAAATTGTAATGCAGAAGAACACTCATTGAATATAATTTACGATTATTGAACGAAAATACCTTAAATGTACGAGTCAACGCAAGTTAAAAATCTAGTTAAAAATTAGCAATTGATTTACATATAAAAATATTTTTATTTTTTAAAAGGGCAGGTGTGCCTAATCAAAAGTGATTGCTCATGTGTGGTCGAACCCATTGCACACTCCTGAGGGTGGTCCTGGTATACAACACTACGGCGAATTTGAAGTGTATAGTTCTCTTCACGAAGCAAAATATCTCTATCTTTATAAATTGGTTATAGAGAGGTGTTAATCATCACAATATTCGTACTGATTATAATGTGAATACATATTTTGAATGAGGTACATGTATTTGCATACTGAAAATATAAATTATTTTAGCTCAACAAATGAATATGTACCCAAAAGAAAATCACATTTTCTTTAATTGATGTTCATAAAATATTAATGCGTGAACGCGCAAATTTATTGTGTGTGTGTTTTTAATGTGTACTCAACACACATATATGCGCCATAGCATTGATGTTGGAGTGTGTAGTGTGACGTGTGTATAAATTATAATTCTGCATATATAATTATTGTGTAAAATGAAATATACATTTATATATATATATATATATATATATATATGTATATATACTATCTTTGTTATATATAACAATTTAGTTATGACATTATTATCTTTTTGTTATATATAACAAGATAGCAAAGGAAATAAATTTTGCGAAGCGAAATCCATTATTAAGATCTATAAGAATATATTTGATTAATATCTATAAGAATATATTTGAAGTAGCTTATATAGTTTTTGAATTAGGTAACTGTTTAATAATAGTACTAGCAGTTATATTGTTTTATTCTAACAATGTACACCTGTGGAAAACTATAAAAAATCGTGGACTGAAAGTTCTAACAAACGTACAAAAGCTGAAATAATTAACCTAAAGTAAACTTTTAATTTTTCCAATTATTAAGTATTGTAACAATAAAAAGTGATAATAATGAAATTCTGATTTCTTTACTGTGTTGCTTCAGTAACTTCAAAGATTTTTAAGAGCAGGTTGTGTGTTAAAACTACCCTAAAACTTATGGATTTACAATGTGTTTTTTCAGGATATAGTTCTTATACATGTTAAATAAACAAGAAATATTGCGTAAGTATATAAATTTCTCGTTTCTAAATAGTTTCAAGTTACTAAATTCATATTTAAAAAACTTAGTTTTTTAAATGTAATAAAATGCAATGACTTTCCTTTCAAACAATTCTTTAGAATTAAATCGTTTGACAAAAGATCTAAAGATAAATTAATGTTAAACTTCTTCAAATGAATACCTTTTTTGTTTTTAATCTTTAAATTGTTTTGAAAATTACATTAGTATTTAGTAGTCGCCAATGTTCTAAATAATTTCCCGCCAAAGTTCACGATCTCAAATTATGATTGAATTATTAGCAAAATTAATTTATAACAGTCACTTTCCAGATATATCAAATTAAAAAGAATGTAATGAGCATTTAGAAAATAAAATACATGCAATAAATTATAAATATAATATGAGCTCATAATGAACATTTGTATGTATAAGAAATAAAATTGAGCTATACAGTGTTTTTTTTTTTAACTTTTAGTGGCTTTAGTGACATTGAAGGTATTTTGATTACACTGGTTGCTAAAGCTGAAACTTAGTGAAAACTTTAAAATAGCATGTAGCTTTATAATAACATGTAAAAAATATTTGTATTTATATGTTGTCATATTATTTTTATTATTATTTAGAAAGACATATTTAAAATCCTAATTGAATTATATTATAATAATATCTTAAAATTAATAGTATTTTTATTTTGTAATATTATTTTTTATTATTTAGAAATGAAGCTATAAAATGTTAATCGAATTATATTGTAATAACATGTTACAAAAATAGTATTTTTATTTTGTAATACTATTTTTTATTATTTAGAAATGAAGCTTTAAAATGTTAACAGAATTATATTATAATAACCGGAAAGTTCCAATTGAGGCCCATGGCAACCTTTTGTCTGGGCGATAAACAATTGTTTTCTTCTTTGTTAATATGGTAAACCCGACCTCCTTCGGCCGCAATTGGGCTATTGCCATAATAACAAGTTAAAAATATTTCAATTTTGTAATACTATTTTTTATTATTTAGAAAAGGAATCAAATCAAAGAAAGAGTTCAACTATGATTTAGCTCAATCTAAATAAAAAATAAATTGTTGTTACTGCATTATATTTTGACGCGATGTACTGAAAACTAATACTTATAGGTTGAAGTAAAGTTTGTATTTAAATTTAAATGTACAGTTCTATTGCAAAATATAGGCTTCATATTTTAATAAAAGTTCATAAATCTCTCAGTTATAAGAGTTTAAAAATTAAGAAAAATAACTATAATATTTTTAACTCACACTATTATCATATATATAATTTTTTTTTAGTAAAGATCCCTATTGAGTCCCTTAAACGCAACGAATCTTAACACTTCAGGTGTCAAAAGAAAAAGAATATATGAACCAGTTACTAATCGCACTTTGTTTAAACAAGTTGTTGATAATGCTACAATCTATGAGCAGACCATTAAATTGTTTTGATTTTTTGACCATAAGAGATTCGGAAATATCTGTCACCCGAACGTGTGTGGGAGGGGAGAGTTGTTCATGTGATATTAAATCATGGACATGCTAGTATATATTATTTCTGTACTAAAGATCCCTATTTTGTACTTTAGCCGCAACAAATCTTAACACTTGAAGTTTCAAAAGAAAGGGAATTTCACGGACTAGTGACGAATCGTACTTTATCTTGTAAATATCAACGTTTTTTTAAATACGTTTAAAATAAATCATTTTAACGAGTTTTTCAAACAAGCCGTTGATAATGCTGCAATCTATGAGCAGACCGTTAAACCTTTTAGATTTTGTTGGTCATAAAATATTTGCTAAGCCAAATGTACTTGCGAGTTGTATTTAAGTTGAGCGGCAGTCGACGCGTTAAGCATTAATTTTTCCATTGCGTTGTGATAACTTCACAAATTTAGTGATATTTATATGATACAAATTTACGACTTCACAGTTATTATTTAATTACACATTTTCGTTTCTTAGCCCATGCCTATTACAAATAAATAATTTATCAAATGTTTAAATATAAACAAAAAAAAATCATAATTTATAACCTTTAACAAGTGTTTCTATTACTCATTCTAGTCATCAACGAAGGTACATCGTGCGTGTGTTATTTACAATGTGTATTTTAATTTGCAATGTGTATTTTCATGAGTGCTAATTTTAATTTTCAAATATTTACTAACGATATCTTATTTCACTACAGATGCATACTTAATGATGTCTTCCTGTAATCCAAATCAAGCAGAGTTCGGGATATTTCCGCTAAATATTAGTGAAAATATCCCGAACTCAGAATCGAAACTCTGTGTGGAATATTTTGGAGAAGCAATGATTGTTGGACAGAAACTCAAGCATCTTATTGCAAAGAGGTATTTATTATAATGAATAATAACGTTCAATTAAAATGAAATATTTTTTTTATCATTCACTTTATAGATTTATTATATTCTCTCTTATCGCTGCAATGTATATGTATATAACTAGAGGGCAGTTACATGTGGCAGTTGCCAATGTTACACGTGGCATATCTTGTAATATTTGTATCCACATCTAACAAACAGAAGTACTAAATTATATGTATTTACATAAATGAACATGAAGTTTGTATCTTTTAAGAAATGTATTAAGAACATATATGTATGTTACAGATGCATACTTAATGATGTCTTCATGTAATTCAAATCAAGCAGAGTTCGGGATATTTTCACTAATACTTAGTGAAAATATACCGAACTCGGAATGGAAACTCTGCTGGAATATTTTGGAAGAAGAAGTGTGTTTGAACAGGGACTCAGACATCTGACATAAAAGAGGTAATTATTATACTGGTTGTGTTAACCAGTATAACTATTAATTTAGTAGGAAATAATTTTTTTAACACATACTTATTGTATTTATTGTTTTCTTTCCTCTAGCTACATTGTATATGTATATAACTAGAGGGCAGTTACATGTGGCACTTGTCATTGTTGCACGTGGTATATCTTGTAATATTTGTATCCACATCTAACAAACAGAAGTAGTAAATTATATAACATGACGTTTGTATCTTTTAAGAAATGTATTAAAAGCATATATGAATGTTACAGATGCATACTTAATGATGTCTACCTGTAATCCAAATCAAGCAGAGTTCGGGATATTTTCACTAAGCATTAGTGAAAATATCCCGAACTCGGAATGGAGACTCTGCTGGAATATTTTGGAAGAAGGAGTGTGTTTGAACAAGGACTCAGACATCTGACATAAAAGAGGTAATTATTATACTGGTTAACATTAATAATTTAGTAGGAAATAAATTTTTTAACGCATACGTATTCGTATTTATTGTTTTCTCTCTTCTAGCTGCATTGTATATGTATATAACTAGAGGGTAGTTACATGGTGGAGCGAATATATTAATTTTGGTGCAATGTTTCACCACTAACTGGTATCCGTGGTTGCACCATAAAATGGTGAAACTAAGCATCAAATAATGGTTGCAGCTAAAATGGGTACCAAATTTTGGTGTAAGGTCGTACTAAATTTTTAACAGTGTAATACAAAAATGTACCCTTATGTGTATGAGTACTATGAATAAAATGCATACATCACATAGTTTATTAATTTAAATAATATAATTGTGCAGGAATACCCTCAAAACAGTTGGTACTGCTTATACCAGCAAAAAAAAAGTCAGCATGAAACCTTCATCAAAATTGTCAAATTGAAGGTTTTATAAAGGACATTGAAACAAAAAAAGTGCAGTTTTTTTGAAGTTTTTTATTCGCCTGCATAAAACCTTTAATATATCTGCGTTTTCCCTTCATGATTAAAAATTCAAGCTTTTTGCAGGTTTTTATGAAGGTTTTTTACAGTTTTTATGAAGGATATTGAAAAAAAAACCTTTAACTTTATAGAACTTAAAAAAAACTGCAGTTTTCCTGCATAAAAGCTTCAATTTCGAAATTTTGATGAAGCTTTTATGCTGACTTTTTTTGCTGGGTAGGTTAACGAAGTTACAAATCCTTGCAAATATAGATAGAGTAAGAATGAAAAAAAGGAATGAGTAAGAATAAAAAAGCATCTAAAAACGATCTAAATTATATTTTGAACTAGGAGTTCCTGTATATGAATTTTAAAACCAAAAATCTCAACCACCATAAAAAATTCCAATGATTCCTCAGTCTCTCGAAATTGACCTGGCTTCATCCGAATATGTCTCAGAAAAAGAAAAATCTCTATAAAACTTCCCAATTCATATTTATCGTTTCTGAATATCCAATTCAAAGATTTCAAAAGGTCGGGCCAGATTCTCATTCACACTGACGGGAATCATTCCCCTACCCCCGAAAATTCATTTTTATGAATGCATCATAAGATCGTTGCACTTCATGCTCCGAATCTTTATAAAAGATTTTATTTCGCATCTTGGGGAACTGTGCACGTCCTGCGCAGCATTTGGGGAATACGCAATGAATGGGAGATCAGATTTACAGCAATGGAAGATTGGAATGTGGAATCAAGAGCACATTTCGTGAATCCATCTTAGTTTTCGAATGTCGGAAATTCATTATTTCTCCCGTATAGCGCATTCGGTCAAATAAAAGCTGGGGATATTTATTTGGAATGTAGAAATTGATTCCTGTACTTTGGAAAGTAATTTTATTTGTATTGAAAAAAGTTCTATTGGAGGTTTTAGTACTCTGCGCACGCTATGAAAAGAAATACGCGGCCATTTTTAAATGTGAGTTTTGTGTCCGTGCGCTGAAATATGGTAAATTAGATTTAATTTGATTTCTTTTTAATAATGTTAGGCACGTATGCACCCAGTGTATGAAAACCAAAAAGACAAAAAAGCGCATGATTTTTAAATTTTTTTAATAAGAATTTGACTTTAGAACGTCAATTTTTATTTTGAAAGAATAAATATTTATTTATAGTAGCCATACGCATTGATAGTAATTTAAAAAAAAATGAAAGTGATCCCACAGAAGCACCTTCAAAAGGATATGTAAAAGTAGTTTAAAAAAATATTATATATTACATTAATATATATATTTAATGAAAGTAGCATCAACGATATTTGGAAAGATATTTATCCCGTAAAATTAAAATTAAACAAAACTAATACAAATAGTAATAGAGTTAATTACCTGGATCTTGATATTTCAATTATTAAAAATAACAACATTATTATTGGATTTTTTGACAAAAAAAAAATATTTTTCTTAAATGTCATATATTTGATGGATTGGTCCTCAAACATAAGTAATAGGGTACATAGAAATATTATTATTTCTTATTTAAATCGAATCCATAAAATATGAGGGTTTGATGTCGGAGATTAATAATCTTAAAAATAAATTAAAATTAAATGGTCTCCCTAGTGGTTTTGTAATTTTAATCCTTAATCCTTTTATGCTTTCAATCCTTGATCTTTGTGAAGCGGAGGCAAATGCCTTGGTGTGTTATATTTTTGTTTTATGTCTTGTTAAATTTTTGTTTTAAGTCATGTTAAATTGTTTATTCTCATTACAAATGTTATGTTTGTTATTTTTTATTTTGGCAACGTTTGTCTTCTCTTGTGGTGTGTTTGCTTTTTGTTTGTTGTCTGATTTCGTAGTTCGTTTTTACTTTTCATTTGGTTTGTTGCTTCAGCAGGCGTTATTATTTGTTTATTTTATTTATTACAAATTATTAGTTTATTTTACATATTACAAATTATTAGTTTATTTTATTTATTACAAATTATTAGTTTATTTTATTTATTACAAATTATTAGTTTATTTTATTTATTACAAATATGAAAAAAATATAGCTTAGTAGACCAGTTTTTTGGGCTTGATAATAAATGCCACTTTTTTCATCACTGATATTACATAGATTTAGTAGAATTCTCTCTTAGAATATAACTTTTTTTACTGTTGTCAAATCCCATTACGGTTGCAATTCTTTTGAAAAATCGACTTTTATATATTCTTTATTCCATTAAATAAAAGTTATATGAAACCTACAATAAATAGAAAAATTCTTAAACCGTCTAAACCGAAAAAAATATCCGATACATTCAAACAATAGGTAACAAACATCTTATTTAACCTTTTGAGACCTGACAGATGAACGCAGTATACCTCTGGATATATCCCTAACTCCATGATATTCTGACATCTTACGTTCGGAGATCGAATATACGCTGATCTATACAAATCGATTGTCACATTTCTTTAAAAATTTCAGTGAACGGATGATACGAAAATTGAACGGGGAGCACCTAAAAAGAAGCATGACCTATATTCTTTTCTATACATCTTCACAGCTGTTTCATCTTTTTTGGCTTTGATTTACTTATTTTTCCCTTTTTTCCCTCCAAGTGAAGCTTATAGATCATATAGTTTTTCTCTAAGTTCCCTCCCTTCTTTTGTATTGGAAATAGAAAGCCGGAGCCAGGATCTTTTTCTTTGTATTGGAAACAGTTATTCTGATATACTTTTTCCGTTTGAGAAACACCAACTGGGACTGAGCGCTGGCTTTGGGGAAAAAGTTCTGTTTATAACTATTCCGTGACTGCAATTCGTGTATTGAAAAACTTATAAACTTTTGAGAGTTTTTTTTATGTGTAGTAAAGATTGTATGTAGATGGAATTAACAAGTACAAACAAATATTATATTTTTTATACTATTAATAAAAACTAGTTTCATTTTTATATTATTATATTTATAATAATAATAGAAATAGTCTGTCTGTTGCACGCAAAACAATATCTTCTGAAAATTTACAAACTCAACTTCTAATTGTGCATCTGAGGCTTATACATTTTAAAATTCAGTTTAGTTTTCCGTTTATAACGATTTTAGAAGATATATTTTTAAAATGGCAATTTAAAAAAAATAGTATATATATTGCTTATTTTATACTTATACTTATTATTTATACCTTATTATACCTTTAAATTTAGGTATGATTTTTGAAAATTGGCACCAACTTCAAAAAGTTCAATAAGTATAAAATTGATATTAAATAATTAAATTTTTTCCAACTCGTTCGTAAAATAAAAAATATTTTTTACTTTTTAGCGTATTTTCCTTAAAGTCGGTTTCCTTTTTTTTCAGAAAGATTATTTTCTTTTTCTTTTTTTAGTTTTTAATTTAGCGGGGGGCTTCATCTCCTGCTATTATTCACCAAGAAATTCAAGTAACACATTGTGCTTACATTTTGCCTCAACAATGTAAATCGTAAAACAATCCATATCCATTGCAATAAAGACTGGGTAAACGAAATGTCATTGTTGTACAACTTCTGTTAAACAATGAAAACATTTTGAAACGGATAAATTGTTTAAAAAACTTCGGTTAATCGACATTTCCGGGTATATAGCAGCCGGATAACCAATTATTTTTTTACAGATTTTGTTTAAAACGATTTTTCTATATCCAACAAAAAAATAAATTTCGAAATCGGACAATATTTTTTTTCAAACGGTCCGGTTAATTGAGAATTCCGGATAGTTAATGCCGGATAACGGACGATTTTTTTCAAATTGCTCCCAACTGAAACATTCCCTATCCAACAAAAAAAATGTCCAAATATCTTAAGTAGAACCGAAATCCCGCGCGAACATACGTAAAAAAATACATAACAGTCGAATTGATAACCTCACGACTTGGCTCGCGTTGGCGGTTTTAATTCAAAGTTTCTGGTTTAATTTCGGAGTTTTGGTGGGCGCGCTGGGCAGTCAGTTAAAAATAGTATATATATTGTTATAAACCGTAAGATCTTGACAACAATGAAATACTTTAAAATAAATTAATATATATTTATTGTTTAAAGAATTGAAAGTCGGCGATCAAAATTTGCTTTGGAGAAATAACTGTTTCTGACAATTATGCTTTAACGGGGAAACTAACGAAAAAGCTAACATTCGGAGATGTAGGAGATTTCTAGCAATAGACCAGTTATTTTGTCTTCGAGAAAATAAAACATAAGGAATAAACGAGCAAAACGAACAAATGTATGTGGTAATTATTTTTAATGCGTGGTGATACTTCGGGTAACAGCTAGTTTGTAATATAACAACAGCAAGTAGTATTTGAAAAATTTGTTTTATTAAAACGGAATGTATTACGATTATATTACAGAATTGACCTACTTAAAAAATTGTGACATTTTGATTGGAATTATAAATAAGTATACGAAAATGATTATAATACACATGATAGGGATTAAAAATAAGTAATTGCCACGAATTAAGGGTAAAAAAAATAAGAAATGGTTTTGGCAACACAACCAATTTAAAAATAGCACATCATACTAAACTTTCCGTCTCTTCGTCTTATCAGTCTCGTCTTTAATCTTATTTTCTCTTTAACTCTTTCAATTTGCAGATCCTGTTTAGACGAATTCTTGTATTATTTATTTGGCTTTGTTCTTATTGACTATCCTGTTTCTTACTATAATCGTATCCCATTATTTAGTCATGCGATGGATTGTTGGAAATTATCGAACATTTATTTCAAATAGTTTTCAAAACAAATTTTCGGTTCTAGTTTCAAAGCTTCCTTTACATGCTTTCCGAAGAACTGATTGTTATTGATATTGATCTGTGTAAAATTTCTCATAAAAATACGGTATAGTTTTATGTTTTATATTTAATAATAAAATAAAAATAAATTTTTATGCCATGCTTAATACATCATAATCTGTTATATAGGTTACCTGAAAACAGAAATCCGTCAGTACCTTAGTTAGAACTAGTTCTATCATAATATCTTCATTAATACCAGTTTTAAGTAGGAACTACTAGAATTAATAGTTTCTGTTAGATAATTCTAGTTCTAACTAAATGTTTTGTAGTTAAAACTATTTGTACTTAGTTACAACTAGTACTAACTGAAATTTCATGAAATCAACAACAACTACAAGTAATTATTTATAAGTAATTATTATATATATATATATATATATATATATATATATATATATATATATTGATCTATTTATATTGATCATCCCAAATAACAAAAAAGAATACATTGCTGCTTACATTATAAGCTATTATTTTTACAGTATATCGATTAACGTTCTTGGTCTATTGTTAACGGTTTAAACGTTCTTGAAAACGACTGTTGAGCGTCCTTGTGATCAAAAAGTTTTGAGGACTTTCGCTGCATGAAAATAGTATTTTCCACAAAACAATAAACGATTAGATTTCTGGCTTTCTATATCAGAATTCGATGCTTATTTGTAATATCCTTTCAACAAAATATTCAGCCTGGGTATTCGAACTATTTCGATATCGATAAAAATCACTGCTAACCCTCCGACGGCCAACTCATTCCCCTTTTGGATGTGTAGTCAATTTCTAAGAATTCCACCCTCTCTGATACCGAGAAAAATAGAATCATCATCTATTCCTCGGAATATCTGGAGATGGAAAAACCTTTAAAGATATTTTTATCGGACCGCAAATACCATTAGATGAGGGACGATCAAAAGATTTCTAGCGTGGGGCATGGTTCGAATTCCAAACAAGTCTTTCCAGGCCTCTGCCCACAAAGAAAAGAGATATCACGGAAAAAGAAATGATCTACATCCCATTTACACACAAACGAGTGTGAATGCCCGTGAGTGACGTAGACTACATAACCCAAAAAGAAGAAAATGCCGTTTTGGGTGGGTGGGGGTGGAAAGGACATGGAAAAAAAAGTATGGAATGCGACTGCCAATACTGCGGAGGAATCTTGTTTGATGAGGATAAATATTGAACCTAACACTGTTTATTGACAGAGGAAAACTTTTCCAGGATGCATCGTGGACTTTGTCAGACATTTTGCACTGTTTGTGTCAATAGACGGTTGTATGAGGGTGGATGGATGTTTTTATGTGTTTTGCTGAATGCCTGATGCTGGATTTGCTTGGGAGGGCTTACTGGATGAGATTAAATATGCTTTTTTAGGGATGTCTCGGTGAAGCGTGAAATTGAAAATTGGATTTAGAACGTTTCTATTAAAAATCGGTGTCAATTTGAAAGGTGACGTTTATTAATTCCCAGAAAAGTAAAGCAAACAATTAATATCAGTCGCATCGAAATGAAATGGGGAAAAACGTAACAAATTACGCTTCTGAAATTTAAAAATGATTGTTTGTAAAATACAGTGATTTTATGAAACAATTAAATATATTTATCAATGTAGCGTTGAAGATAATAATAAATGTAAACTGTTTTTTTTTAAATAAAATTTTCACATTGATTGTGATGATTTTGAGATCTTTGCTTGCCGGATACGGTTGCTTTATCTAATTTTCACATTAAGTTTTAATCATATGCATTTTTTAATAAATGTTCCGCTTTGGCCGAATGGTGAGAGTAAAGGGCTCACAATTGGAAGGTTGTATGTTAAAACTCTACTTTAAGAGTACAATGAGCTCGTGATAGGAAGGTTACCAGGTCGTTGTCCTAAATACGTCGCATTGTGCAGGGGAAAGTGCACGTTAAACCTGTCCAAACATTTGCATGCCTACGCAAGTATGTGAGGCATTGTTCCCGGGTATTTCCTACGGTTAATACCTTGAGCACCAATTGCCTATTGTGTAGCTCTAGTTTGACAGCCATTCAACTAATCAATCAACCTACCAACCAATCAACCCACAATAAAACAATTTAGAAAATAAAATGGTCTTTAAAATATAAAAACGGAAGGGGGGGGGGGGGGGAGATGGGGATATTTTGATTTTTGCCGTAATCTATATATTAACGTAACGGTACAGAGCTGTACTTTCATCGTTCCAAGTCGAAAAGCGTAAAAACGATGAGAGTCCTTCGAAAAAGTGTTAAAAGGTTAAAATACTTTGTGTGCAGTATTAAAAATAGATACTTGAAAATAAGTAAATTGTACTAATTTTTGATTACCTTCAATGCTTATCGTGATTCTGAATATATGAGTTATAATTTTGAAAGAGACAGTGCTTAAAAATTAGTACATATGAATAGATGCTTGCTTACATAGGCTGCCTTCATAAATCACTTTCAATAAATATCGAAAATTACAATCATGTCTTACCCAGAATCAAACTCAGACCCTCAGCACTCAGTCTATTGTGTTAACCGTTAAACTACCAGACCACATTAAGTAGTTATAAACATAATTTTTTTTTAAAAAGGTGGATCAAAAGAATGGAAAGTAGGATAATTGAGTTGTAATAGCTCAGTTTCCATTTAAGCAATCGACATCAAATAATGTGGAAAACCATCTTTTAAATGTTTTATCTAACTATTTTAAGTTTGTCAGGTTTCATTAAGATCGCTTGAACAGAGGCTAAGATTAAAAATATTAAATCCCATTTCTACGTTTTGAGAAAGTACATTTGAATTTGTCAAACGCTCGTTTATGATGTAATTATAATTAATGAACAACGAATAGATTTATATACTAAATTTTAAGTACTTTTTATTTTACAGTGTGTCCATGAGAAATGATATATTGTTTTTCATTTTCTTGCAAGCTCTCCATATGTACATTCATCATTTTATCATATACTGGTCTCATTTATTAAATAGCTTTTGAAAATTATGATTTTAAAAACTAATTTTATTATTAGTGACAGCAATAGATAGTGATTGATAGAAGTTACATAGTATGAAATAGTTATTAGTTATAATAGACATTTTTTATTTGGATTTAAATCAATCATTTGTAAACTGTGAAAAAATAATAGCTATTATTAACCAAATTTTTAACCTCAAGTGACATTTTTCCTTTTAAAAATGTTAAAATGGTTTATACTTATTTATCATTTTTGACGTTTTCTGGCTTATACTTAAAATAATTATCTAAAAAACTGAAAATATTCTTCTAATATGAAATTAACTTCTTAACTTTCTAAGAAAAAAAATATTTAACTGAAATACACTGAAATGACATTTAGGTTTTTTCATATTAATAATAAAAAAAGTACCATGAAACTTTTGGGATTTTATCTGTAATTACAACCTTTATCTTAAATATATACTCAGAAGCTACCACAAGAATTCATATGTAGCGATCCATTATTCATAAACATCCTCGAAATTCTACAATTATCTTGTCAAATTTATCAACGCATGATTAGAGACTACATAAAGGGTGAAATCTTAAAGACCATAACAGACATATACATTCCTTCAGTTAAAAAAAAGCCCTAGCTCTTGAAGAAAACAAATTCCTTTTATGCATTCTCGACGCTTTACCCACGTAAAGGGGCTTTTGTAAGCTGTAATTACAAGCTAACTGTTTACTCGGAAAAGACATAGATTAATTCCCTGCAACGAATTGCGTCTATTCTCATTCATTCCAGAATACTCGATGGGTTGCTTTAATTAGATGCTTTACAAGGAGGAATTGTCTTTTCTGCGTTGCATTGTTGGAAGCCATTGCCTTTGAAGAAAATTTAATTTCTTAGCCTATTCTCTTTTTGTTGTTATTGATGTCTTAAGAAGGGGGTTTCTTCTTTGTCTTGACACTGGACTGATTAGTGGTGGGGGTTCCTCAAGGGTGCGTTTTGGGACCGCTTTAATCGAATCGGATAAGGAATTTACGAGTGATTTAAAATGGACAGTTTCTTTCAGTGATAGGGCGAGAGTTGGTCGGAATTTAGTTGGTGAGATGAGAGAGATTTATTTGAAGTGGAATTTGGACAACAATTTAATTACATTATAGAAAAGCTTTGAAAAAAATAATAAATCTACTAAAAGAATTACTTTTAATGTTCCGATTGCGTGAAACAATTATAATCACAAATTCACATTGGACAGGGTGGTTACAAATTGTCGTCTTTAGTTGGTGATTAAGTAATCGCTCACAATTGTTGGGCGATTGTCATTGCTTGGCAGTTTAATCACACATAATACACGATTATTTTTGGTATATTTTAATTAATTTGTTGCTACTATAGCTAAAACGAGTTGTTTAAAATATGTGTAAAGTAGTTGGTTAAAATAAAGTTTTGTTATGAATATACAACTAAATGAATAGGATACAGCCAAACAATGACCATCTCACAAAAATCTGTGACCCCTTGTTTAAGTCATTTGCAATTTTTCAAATACAATAATCACTTTTTAGAAATTTTGTCAAGTAAAAAGATGATTTATTAGTCATAAATGTCATAATGTCATATTCTATGTGCACATAAAGAATTGAATTACAATTTGGTATTTTAATGCTTCAGTTGGTTATAGGTTATCTTACAGCATATTGGAATCAAAACTTTGTAAAAAAAAATCGTCTGATTATAAAAATTTAAATTTTTTGGACCAAATAAATTTTAGTAGTGAATTCCATGCTGTTTTGTATGTCAATTAAAATGAAAGCTTTACAAAAAAATTGCATGCTGAAGTATAGTCCGATTACGGCAAATTGGCCGCTATGACGTCACTACGATTTCCCCAAACTCATTTGTTGATTCGATGAAACTAGCTTAAAAGGATTGTTACCCATTCGGAAGTTAATCGGACAGAGACTATAATAAGCAGAATATAGATCTATATTTATCTAACCAAAAAGACCACACATAAATATAACAAAAGCAAATTTAATGTAACTTACGTATATGTAAGTTTAAAATTCGCTTATTTTACAGGATTCATGATGAATCGGAAACGAAGTTTTCGTGCAAGGTTGCAAATGGAGGATTCTATTGTTGGAACATGTAATAAATATGAAACTATAAAAACAATTGCTGCACTTTAGTATATAAATTTATTTGTATTCAAAAACATAAAAGTTATACATAATTTTTTTCTGATTTCGTTGATGATATTTTGTTAAACAGTTTTTGTTTACAAGAAAATACTAATTTTGAGATTTTGGTATATAGTATAATGTGTAGAAGTTTTTGATTTCTATTGGTAAATATGCTTCCAATATATTTTATTCACCGTATAAGTAGGTTAATGCAGTCTAGTAAGAACTACAAATACTAGTTAAATTAATTTTCTGGTAACTTAAACAAGTTTAAATTCTTATAACCGCTTTGCAGCCAAACATTTATTTTTGTCAAAAAGCAAGATTAGCATTTTAAATGCAAAATATAATTATAGTTTTATGTAGATTTAAATTCAAAAACATAATTATTTACCACTTACAAATGGTTTTGTTAGGTTTCTTAAAATTTAATGAAAATGTTAATGTACATTCAACACATTTCAACCTTATAAAATTGGTTTAAAATAATTATACATTTTCGATTAAACTTAAACCTAAAATCTTTTGATAACGGAATTTTATTTTATTGCAATTGTTTCTCAAAACTAAATTTTTGTCACATACATTTTTTTACCTAGCTAGTTTTTCTACCACTGACTTTTGCAAATTAATTTATCGAATATCTCAGTTGTTTCAACAAAATGAGAACAATACTTTTAATTGCTTTTGAATAGTTGCACAAACCAAACTTTTAAAATTAAATTGAAATACAATGAAGTAACTTACAAGTAAATACGTCATTTATAGAAACATAAACCCATGTCTGTGAATGTGTATTGTCCCTTTACTATACGACATACCACAACGATAGTCTAAATTAATTACATATTCTTTCAATGTTTATAAAAATCCTCGTTGTGAGAGTCTATTTATTCGAACTGATTTCTCATTATGTAAGTTTATCTTTCAATGTTTTACTAACATGTCCAATTATTTTTATGTACATAAGTGTTTGGTTTCTTAGAAAAGTAAATAGGAATAGAAAGAGATTTGATAAATTAGTTCATTGTGCTTTAATACTTAAATGTCAAATTCGTCATTGTCAATATATCTCAGAATTTTATTGTTTGTTTAAAAGAGTTAGTATTATTGACGTTTAACATGTTAATCTAAAATTGTTCGAAATACTGGAGTTTATGATTTCCATGAATATTGAAAATATAATTTGGATTAAATATCAATTAAACATGATTTTCACAGAAATTTATTGCTTTGAAATGTATTTCATAAACTAAATTTAAATTAAAATAAATAATTTTTTTCAAAAACAAAAATATAATAATTTAAATTTTAAAGTTTTAAATGAAACTTTACAATCTCGCTAGCTTTGTCGGTGGATTAATAATGTTTCTAATGCAACTAAAATCACTCACGGGTCCTTCCATGGTAACTCAGGTTACATTTGACACATACGTTGGCTGGTTTCACACTAATTCTACCCAAAATAAAATTTCTAAGACCACAATACATTTTTTTAAAACTTTGAACTGATTTTAACTTAATTTAGAAATATCAAAATATATTATAAGTATCAGAATTGTCCGACTATAAATTATTTTCCTCCGGTAACTCAGGTTACAAAAAACGGGTACTTTAAAAACTGCCAACTCTGCTCTTATTGAAATTTTAAATTCATAAATTGTATCCTAAATAAATCTATGGATTCTAATCTACATTAAATTTTACATTGGAAGATAAATATCCATATTGAGAATTTTTAATTAATTAATTACTCGGTAAATCAGGTTACAGAGTTTTGGAAACTCAGGTTACATATCATCTAACAATGCTCTTCTAATAATTTTCTCAGTATTTCCGATGGAATTTTGATTAACTTATCCAACTTTTTCACATTTTATATGAATCAATTAAATTACTGTTATTTTAGTAATAATTTGAAAGTAATATATTGCATAAAAATGCATATATGTAGAGTTTTAATATGCAAACCAATTTTTTTTTTATTTTCTCTAAAAATACCCAATATTTAATGAAAGTACAAAATTCATAACAAAATACAGAAAAGAATTTAAAACACTAAACTGAGACATATATGCCTTTTCAAACAAATCAATTTTAGTGCTAAATTCATATGTGACACGGTTTCCTTTCATAACTAATGATGGAGTCGGTAGAACACGTAACATTTTACTGAACTGTGTATACGAAATATCTGTTTCATCCACTTTCTTCTACTAATTTGAGACACATGATATTAACATCCTCGCCTTCAACATCACTGAGGCACATTGCCATACAGCGGTATTCTAGTTTTCGAGGACTACTTATACAACTGAACATTTGCTTAACCAGCATTTTTCTGTTGGTTCTTCGCGGATACTTTAAAAATGACTAGGCTGCGTGAAATTATGGTTATACGAAGGAAATTCTGCTACAAATTTATAAAACAAATTCATAGCATTGAGAATAGTTTTCGTGATAACGTGAGACAAACATTGTGAGGCATTTTGTTGCTCAATATCACGTGATTTGGCCTTAGCTTAGCAAAATTGCTTTTACCTACTATTTCGTCAAATTTGGAATAAAACATTTGATGTACTTCATTGATGGACAAACTCAAATGCTTATTTGAATTTGAATTTTGGATCCATCTTCTTGACTTATCGTTACCACATCCTTTATACCAGACGCTTGTAGGCTGATGTAATCGCTTTCAGAAAATGCTCTTACTTTTGAAATTACATCCAAACTTATGCGGTAGCGATGCATAATTTGATCCTGCTGGGATGGTGTATTAGAATCGCCATATTTCTCACAAAGCCTTTTTACAATGAATTTCTTTTTCTTGGGGAGTTTGGCAATGTTGAGCAAGCCTGGCGTGTAGTTCTACCCATTGATGATGCAGTTTTATAAATAGGAATTTGATTGGGAATAACACAGTTTTAACTTTTTAATTTTCTATGATTGGAAACGTTTTTTTTTATTTTCTCTTTTTATTTTCCATCTTCACTTTATCAGCTGGTGTCAAGACCATTATAATATCACTATAAAACAGAAATAAAACATTTAAAGTCAACTTTCTCGAAAATTTCTTACGAGAATGTTTTGAGATTTTATAATTAATCGAAAATCTATTTAATTATTATATCAACAAAACTATTCTTATACATTTCTAATACCAATGTGTTTAAAAACACAAAATTCACGTAATAGATGCATTATGAGGGGAAGAAAAGCTATCAGATGTTAAATTTGCATGGTAACTCAGGTTACATAAAGATGTGGTAACTCAGGTTACATAATTTCAATTCCAATTCTAGCAAGTAATACTGGAAGTTTAAAAAAATAAAATGTAAGAATGAATTATGTATCCCATTTGTAAAGAGAAAACTTATTATGAAGTATTACTTTATATTATTAAGTAAATGGGAAAGAAAATTTCATGTTTTGGTAACTCAGGTTACACGTGGGTTGCCTCTCAACTAAGTCTAAAAAAACTATAATTAAACAACAACAATTTTTCTAATATTTAGCATTTTAAATACAGAAAACTTTAAGGAATAAGATAATAATTATTTTATTTATTAATATTATATAAAACAAAGGAAAAACTTACCTCAAATTTCACTAAACTTTGGATAATATTCAGCTTACAACAAACCAAATGTTCTAATGGCTGCCATTTGCAAGAAAACAAGTTGTTGGAAACAAATAACTTTTGCTAACTAAATTTAACATATTATCTACAAAATAAAGTAAAAATTAACCGCGAAATAAAATATTAAAAAAAATACTTGAATGTCCACTTTTCATGGAATGACCCTCACTAAACTGAAAATTCGGGTGTGGCTGTGTCAGAGCACTTTAAGAAGGACTTTACATTAATCGTCCTTTAAGTAGATTACAGTAAAATTAATTATTCATCAACAAAACTCTCGCCAACAAAAAGAAGATAAACATACTGTTCCGTTCGTCACATTCAATTTACACGCATTAGTGCATAGTTTCCTATCAAACAAAACAACAAATAATGTTAATTGTGCTATTTTTCACGAATTTATATAGTTGAAATTGTTCAGTCTAAAGCCCTTGCATTGTGTTTCTATTCCGATACCACATGTGTCAGATTTTAAATTCCTAACTGTTTATTTTCAGCAAATTATAGACATAAATATATTCATATTTATGACTAACTAAACTAACGTGATCACTAACGTAAACCTCGCCAACCGAAAGAAGTTTTTTTTATTTCAAACCCCGAAATGTGTGCTTTAATTTATTTCAAATTTAATTTCTTATTGCGTAAAATTTCCGATGGGTCAAGACTAAATTTATATCAATCGCGCTATTTGTCACAGAGTTATAGTGTCTGAATTCATCCCTCTAAAAGAGTAACATAACGTTTCTATCTTGATACATCACGTATATAGATGATTTTAAAGACGTTTCACGTCCAAAAAGTTACCAGAAACATCTTTAAAAATATTTCTTCGAAGTATTCTTCAAACACCAAACAATCGATTTCCCATGAGAAATGCAAAATGCATAGCTGACAAAGAGCTGCCCCAGATTTGCTGGGGAATGTCACATTTGATTTAGTGCATCCATTTGTATGATTGCTACAATTATGCTTGTCTTTGGCGCGGAGTGGGACTTGATGCATCTTGGCGGGAAGTTCAGTCGTCACCTCGAGGAGAATGGATTTCCGCACATAAATCTTCCGAGGCCGAGACACACTTGGCGTTCAAATCTATCATTGGGTGTAATTAAGTTCTGATTATTGCGTGACGAGTGCGATAGTTTGTGAGAGGTATATTTGGCGTATGGTTTTAGCATCAATGTATATTCTATGTTCTTGACGATAATTACTGGAAAAAAACGATTAAATCAATGAGAGACATGGAATGAAAACTTACCTGATGTAATTTTGGCGATGTTTTGTAACTTATATGTAACTATTACTAAATATGTGAAGTAATAATTAATTACGTAAAAGAGAATGGTAAAATTAGTGTAATAAGTAATCAATGATGACGATTGAAAATCTAACGAAATTACGATTTCGATTTGAATTTGCAAATGCTTATGAAATGTACTACACAACTATTTGCGGATGCGTGTAAAACATATTAAGCAAGTATTGCACAGGGTTGCCAGTTTGAACTGAAATCTTATTTGGCGACATTGAATCTTATTTGGCGACAATGAATCTTATTTGGCGACAATGAATCTTATTTGGCGGCATTGAATCTTATTTGGCGGCATTGAATCTTATTTGGCGACATTGAATTTTTTTTGGCGACACTGTATCTAATTTGGCGACACTGAATCTTATTTGGCTACATTGAACCTTATTGGGCGACATCGAATCTTATTTGGCGACAATGAATCTTATTTGGCGACACTGAATCTTATTTGGCGACATTGAATATTATTTGGCGACATTGAATCTTATTTAACGACATTGAATCTTATTTGGCGATATATTTTGACGTTTTAGTGGATTTTCCAGTTGATTTTTACTAACCAAATATGTAAAAGAGATAGAGATGAAGAGGGGTAGACAGGACGAGAGAAATATAGATGGATTGTACTAACAAATATCTTTAAATTAAAATAATATTTTGCATTAAAATTTTTATGTTCATTACTTTTTTAAAATACACTAGGGGGCTCCGCCCCCTGCTCCGCTAACGCTTCGCCAACCCCCGGAGGATTGCTACGCAATCCTCTTTAGTTTGCTTCGCAAACAATACCGGCTTCATACACTGTAGACAATGACAATGTGTCCTAACAACAATACTTTTTTTAGTTATATAAATTATTACTGGCAGTGTGCCGTCACACAAATTTATTTTTGGGATGTTGAGACAAGAAATTTCCCAACTTAACGATCCGAAATTCCGAAAGTGAACGATTCAAAATTCCCAACTTAAGGACGTCAGGTACCAACTCTAGTGTTGTCCTCGTTATCTGACCATTGTTAAAAATATGAGACATCGTTCCCGGGTCTATTCTTCAAGAAAGGCCTCGAACCAAAGCGTCCTTGATGTAGTAAGTAAATACGTACCAATAACCAATCAAGGACGCTTTGTTCGAACCAACGCCAGTAGTTCAATGTGCAGCTCTAGTGCGACGTTAATTAACCAGACCACACTTAACGATTCGAAATTCAAAACGCAACAGCGCTAAAAAATTCCCAGTTCCAACTTATAGACATTTGTCAGCTTTTTTATAGGTAATATTAAACAGTTATCTCGAAAGTATTGATTTATTGCACGCATGTTCCAATGCAGTGTTCGGTTTTGAGGTCAAATTTAAGTTTCATCTTAATACAAGCTGGGCAATTTCTAGTCTTCCATCGCTTTCATTTGCTAATAATATTAACTTTCCTGAGGCATAAATTTTCCCAACTCAGGGATTTTTAAAACTCGAAATTCCCAACTTTTAAGGTATAAAAGTTTACAGCCCCCCCCCCCCCCCCCCTGGATAACTGGAAAATCTCAACTGCTTCAACGCAATTGTTTCTACTCATTGAAAAGCGAAACATGTGTAAACAAACAGTAGCATAAACGCGCCAATCTTAAATAAGTCTATTTCGCCAACTTTTATTTATATAAAGTAAGATTATTGAGAATTGGCGTTAATAATAATTTCCCGTTAAAATATATAATAAGCTACAGGATTTAGATTTACATACATGTTGGCATTTTGCCAACGTTGGCATTTTGCTCCGAAATATCTTTTAATAATAATTATAGTACTTCACATAAATAGTTACATCTAATTTATTTTTTAAGATAGAATTTCAGTATTGATACCATTCAAGAAAGGAAGATTTTACGAATATAACTATATTTTTTTAACGGGAAAAAAGTATATTTTTGAACTACTTAGAGCAGTTTTAATTTATCCCTTAAAATTTTACGCGTAAAATTGACGATTATTTCAGACATTTCGTCAATTATTTAAAAAGTTATAACTACAAAACTAAATCGAAATTTGACAAACGCTCTGGATCATTTGTAGCCAATAGTTTAATCTATACCCCTAATTTTTTATTTATTTTTTTGTTGAAAATTGGAAGACAAGTATACAAAAATGTATGAATTATTTTCAAAATGTTCTAAAATCATGAAATTAACATAAAATAACGTCGAATATACTGATCGTATTGAAAAACAAAAAAATTCATCTTATTACGCAAACATTTCTTAATAAACTGGCATAATTTCATAATTTTAGGACATTTACTTTTTGAGATGCAAGCGGAACAATGAGACAAAAATTCGCAAATTAAAATTTTCTCGAAATATCCGACATTTTTCCTTTCTTCACTATTTTTTATACCTATCTTAATTGACCACATCTAATTTAATTGTAAAGATAGAACTATAATCTTTATAACATCGGAAAGATGAAGTTTTAACGAACATTAATATATTTTTTTAATAAGAAAATATGTAATTTTAAATGACTTATAGCAATTTAGAAATCACGTTTCAAAAATGAGGGCGAAAAAACTTCAAAAAGTGGAGCGTGTTCAAAGGTTTAAAAAATTTATAAATCCAAAACTAATTCGAATTTTAAAAAATGCTTACTTGGATTTCCAGTTCAAACCTATTTGTACACTCCCTAAACAAATTGGATCTCTCCTCTTAATAGTGTTTCAGAAACTCGACGGACAAAATTACTTGTAAGCGAAATTTTATCAACGACGACTTTAATATTAAATAACTTATAAACTAATAACAGTATTGAAACAAAAATATATTCTTCTTATTTATCAAACATTTCTTAACAAATTCATTTAATTTCGTAATTTTAGGACTTTAACATTTTGAGATACGATCTGAATAACATTGAAAGAACTGAAAATTCCCCCTAGGGCCGACTTTTTCCCCCTAGGGCTTACTTTTTTTTAAAATAGAGAGATACCTTTCTCTCTTTGAGAATTAACTCATACTAATAATACAAACGGAAAGAGTTATTGGAACGAAATGCCTCACATAACATCTTATTTACAGTTCAATTCCATTTTGAAAGAGCAGAACTACAAGCAAATAAACCAACTTTAACATTTTATTTATTAACAAAATATTCCGTTTGATCTTTTATTTCACGCATTTAACTAAACGCAGTTTATCTTTTAAAGAACTAAAACAAACCCTCCAACTTAACTATAAAAATTATTGTTAATTTTTAAATAAACAGAGCCTTGCCATTTTCATTAAAAAAATCTAACAAGGCACAATCTTCAATATCTCATTATATTGAACGAGACAAAATTCAAGCCCTTTTCACTTGGAAAATCTTTTTACTAATTCCTCAGGATGAATAAGTAATGAATTTCCCAATCCGCGCCTGGCACGGAGTTTTACAACAGCTTCCAGGCAATTAAGTTCCCCGTTTTTATTTTCCCGTTAAAAATCTGGGGTGATTCCGGAATTTTGTATCTTTCCTAAAGGCAGCTGAATATGCAGACAAAAGAAAGGCTCGTTATATGACGTACACAAAGCAATGGGACACGTTTCCTTAACGTTGATTGAAGAGTACACGTAAAAACGGTGGCTCCTGATTGGTGTGATCATTGGAACACGAATGAAACCCGGATGTTTCGAAAAGAAATTTGACGAATGGGGAAGGTTTACAATGCTTACGAAGATTTATGCCTCGGTGTTAATTTAGATTTAAGATCCAAATGTTGTTTTATTTGTTTGAAAATAATCTTTTTTAATAAAAAAGAAATCGACTTAAAGAAAATGCACTAAAAAGTAAAAAATAGTTTTTAATTTTGCGATCAAGTCGAAAAAATTGAATTATTTAATTTCAATTTTATACTTATTAAAACTTTTAGAAATCGTTGCCAAAATTTATGTATGATTTTTGTAAATTGGCACCAACTTCAAAAAGGTTGTAATAAGTATAAAATTGATATTTAATAATTCTATTTAATTAATTATTATTTCTATTAAATTAAAAATTATTTTTTTACTTTTAGCGGATTATCTTTAAGTCGGTTTCTTTAAAAAAAAAAATACTATTTTATTTTTTAATTTAGCAGGAGGCTTCGCTCACTATTATTAATTACTAAGAAATTCAAGTAGCAACTTGTTTTCAACAATGTATATTGTAAAACAATCCCTGTCAATGCCAATAACTGCTGGTTAAACGAAATGTCATTGTTGTACAACTTCTGTTAAACAATGAAAACATTTTGAAATCGGATACATTTTTAAAAAAAAACTCCTGTTAATCGACATTTCCGGATATATAATAACCGGATAACTGATTATTTTTTTACAGATTTTGCCTAAGTGGAATTTTCTCTATCCAACAAAAAAATAATTTTCAAAATCGGATAATATTTTTTTCAAACGGTCCGGTTAATTTAAAATTCCGAATATCCGGATTTTTTTTTCAAATTTCTCCCAAGTGAAACATCCCCTATGCAACAAAAACAATTCTGCAAATATCTGAATTAGAACCGAAATCCTTCGCAAACATACATAAAAAAATACATAACATCCAAATTAATAACCTCTCGACTTGGCGCGTAATTTGGCGGTTTTAATTTAAAATTTCTGGCGGTTTTATTTTAGAGTTTTGGTTGGCGCGCTATTAAGTCGATTAAAAATAGAAATAATTTATCTCTGGCGATGAAATATATTCATACAGTATTATGTAACATTTTCTCTGAATTCTTGTAAAATAAAATATGAAGTTTGTGGAGTATTTGTTAACATTTCCAAACAAACTGCAGATTTTGATATGGAAATTTTCAACACGGAAATTTTAGTTTCTGTAGATTGTGCATGGATTTTGTATTCAGATGTGATTACGTGATTGGGAGGATTGAATTGTGTTATGCATTTGAAATGAGAAAATTAACATTGCGATGCTCATTTAAATTCATTACAGTGTGTAAGGTAGCAAGGAAAAAGTTTGTTTTCAAATTTTGCAGTGGATTCTGCTAAACTTTACACGGAGTTTTAGATGAAAGAATTAACAATAAATACTCAAGGTCTAGTAATACAGGATCGCTTCTATTATAATAAACGTGGGCACTTCATCATAATACATTAATTATTCAAAATTTAAGGTTGTATACAGCTTCAAACATTGTTAAAAATGTATGCTCAAATTTATCGTGTGCTTCGTAAATATTCTCCATTTTAATAAGTTGTTAAAATTTTGAAATATTTTGGTAAGTGTATAAAAAAAATTGCCAAATGACGAAATATTTTGGGATTTTTGACGATGTCTTTCTTTATTTTTTGAGAAAATATTTATTCTGAGCATATTAAGGATATTTTTGTTACATTTGAGCATCATATATATTATTTCTGTAGTTAGTATCACTTTTACGGCCCTTGTACTAATTGGATCGTTACACATGTGGTATCAAATGAAAGATAATTTTCAGAAGCAGTGACGTATCTTACCTTCATCTAAAAAATATCAACATTTTTTTTGAAAATGTGTGTAAAATAATTCATTTAAAAATGTTTTTTTTAAACAAACCATTTTTAATGCTGCCATCTATGAATGAGCAGCAGTGTTAAACTTTTATGAAGGGGAGGGGGGGGGGTTCTCGTGCCACTTCCAGAGATCTCCAGTTTTTCAATCAATGCACTCATTTTTTTTATTTCATTAAATTATTCAATTTTCAATATTTCTTAAATCTAATTTTTTAAGTATCATTTAAAAAATGTCTCATACCAATTAAGTAAAGTTTTGGAAAAAAAAATAATTGTTCTTTCCTAGAAAAAATTATTTAAATTTCCAAAAAAGTGATTTTTTATTTTACAATTGCCAAAATCGTATGAGCATCAGTGGGTCAATAACCTACTTTATAATTAACTTTAAAAACTGGTTACTTATAAATATTCAATAAACTTATTTTAAGTCCCTATTTCTCCAATAAAATAAAATAAATAGGTTTTGACTATTTTACCAGCATAAAATATTTCCAATTAATTACAATATAAAACAGAAGTATACCAAGCAAATAACTACTTTAAGTATGTTCTAGGTCTAAATGTAAATAAGTAAAATTTAAATAAAGGCACAGTGTTAAAAATAGGTACTCAAAGATAAATAAAATGTACTTATTTTTGATTACATTCGATGCTTATCATTTCTCCGAATACATAAGTTTCATTTTTGAAAAATACATGTACTCAAAAATGACTATAATAAGTAAAAAGAGCAGTAGCTTGCCTACATAGGATTATTTGATCCACTGTACAAGAATAATATCAAGGCTTTAGTGAACAAATGTGTTAAATACATTTTTTAATTTTAACCTTCTGATGTTTGTGGACTTGATGTCATGTCCAGGGATTTCAAGTTTTTCCATCAATACATCTAGTTTTTATACTCATTAAAAAACTCAATTGTACAATACTTTTTTATCTAATTTTTTTAGGTAGAACTTAAAAGCGACCTCTTTACATTGAAGTAAAATTTCGGTAAAAAATATATAAGTGCAAGGCCAAGGAAACAATATTTAAACTTTCAAACTATGAAAGCAACTTTACAATTACTAAAATAGCGTGTGGGTTAAGATATAAAAGATCATGTAATGGATAAAAATAAAATAAAAAAATAATAAGCGTAAAAAACATTTCTAAGTAATTTTTTATTAATAATAATAGTAAATATAATGTATAATATTATAAAAACAAGCAGTAATATTTTTTTGTTTAGACAATTCATGTCTTCTTTAAAATCGCAAATTCGCTTCGGCTTCGGTGGGTTAACGCTACCATTTTTTCGATCAACGAAGAATATCTCGGTTCTAAGCCCTTTGAAACTTTAATGCAGTGTTTCTTTTCAATCGGTTTTATGTATCCCTTTACCTCTCAGAGTTGACTGCCACTTAAAACCCAACGTCCAAAAACCTATCTGCTTTCCTGTTTACTTTCCTCAGAGCATCGTAATACAAGTGGAAGAAAAAAAAATCAAGCGCTAAGCTGAATCAATAGACTCTGAATCTGATAGATACCACTCTCTTACTGTATACATAAAACTCAGAATGAACCTGCTGCAGATAACTAAAACAGCAACAAAAAGTGAATTTAAAAATAACAAGGGCGCAGCAAACAGTTTGGGTTTACTCGTATAGGAGGTTTGGGAAATTTCACTTTCTGTTTCCTGTTCCTGAGCAACAAGCTTTTTGATTTCCTTTTTTCTAACTTTCCTCTGCCTTATTTTACTGCCCTCGTAAAAAATCCCGGTTTTTGCTGTTAGATGAGTTTTTGTGCTGTTTTTATTATTCCGTTTTGCAGGTTTATGGGTTTTGGTGTTTACCTGCGAAACGTCTGTGCTAAAGCACGGTTTGTGTGCGTTTATATAGTTTGTTCTTTATTTGTGGGCTTTACTAGGTTGCTTTTGAATGTATGGTTTACAGAATTCCCAGGATAACAACTGGGGATGGGAATGTTGTATTTATAAGCAACTGCCTTTTCCGGTTTGCGTTTTAGTTTGAGATGTTTTAATAAAGTGTTTTTGCTTCAATAATATTTTTTTCCCACATCAGAAACACGAGATCTTTTTTAAATTTTATGTTTTCAAAAATCCTATTTTTTACATGTGGTTTTAATATTTGAATCATTTTTCCTCAAATGTGTCAAATTATTTCTTTTGTTGTATTAATAGTACCTCATGTTTCATACATACATTGTATTATTTGTATTTTTAAATATAAGGTGAGTGATAATTTTAGTGTCATGATTCATACATACATTAAATGATTTGTATTGTTAAATATAAGGTGAGTGATAATTTTAGTGTCATGTTTCATACATTTATTAAATGATTTGTATTGTTAAATATAAGGTGAGTGATAATTTTTCCTTATCTATAAATGAGACAAAAAGGGAAAACTCCTAAAAATGTACTTTAGAATAAGGATAACAATTTACTCTTGCTATTTTAATCGAAAATGAATGCAGATTGCGTTCTAACGAAGAGTACACTGTTAAAATTGCCTGGTCAGTTTTGAAGAAATTTTTGTCATTTTTGACGATAAAGATACTTGCTAAATGGTATGATATTTCAATAAACTCAGAAAATTGATTTTGTATTTTTTTCAGGAAATTTATTTCGTCAAAAACGAGGACAATTACAAAAAAAAATTGGCGGCCCGACTCAAACAAGAGCTTTCTTGGTTCGAAGTCAAGCGTGCTATCAAAAGAGCCAGAAAAACTGTTTTGAATTGTTGCAATATACCTATAAGAACTAAAAGTAGAACCGAAAGAGCTGATATCAACAGAAAGGAATCGAAATAAATAACTTTCGCTAAAAATGTGAAGATTCTTGTTTTGTAAAAAAATAGTGATTCAATGACGAAAAGATTGTCAAAATTGACGACAGTAGCCTTGACGATAGCCGAATACTCAAAACCTAAAAAGGTTCCTTCACTGTTAAGAATGTATTCTCTAATTTGACGAAACTTCTGTCCTTTTCGACGAAACTGAAGCATTATATGTCCGTTAACAAGTAACACCATTTTCCATTTCTACACTGTAAAAAAAAAATTTACTTAAAATGAGTACTTGAACATACTAGTTTTTTTTTTAGTACAATTGCATCGTAAATGAGCGATGACTTACGCAAATTTAAGTAACCATTCTTTCTCAAAAATGAGCAGTGTGATTTAATATTTCAAAGTGACCTTACACACTTAAAATAGTTGTTCAAAAGATGGTTTTCAACGTCATTTGATGTCGATTGCATAAATGGAAACTGAGTTATTACAACTCAATTATCTTACTTCCCATACTTCTGGCACACATTTTTTACATTTTTTCTGTTCATAACGTCTTCACGGATAAGGCGCTGGACTGCGTTGCCTAAGGATATGTGTTCGATTCCCGATAAGTCTTGGTTGTAATTGTCAATATTTATTGAAAGTGATTTATGAAGACAGCCTATGTAGGCAAGCAACTGCTCTTTTTACTCATTGTAGTCATTTTTGAGTGTATGTCTTTCTCGTAAATGAAACTTATGTATTCGGAGCTATGATAAGTATCGAATGTATTAAAAAGTAATAACATTTGACTTATTTTTGAGTACATATTTTTAACACTGTGCCTTTATTTAAATTTTATTTATTTACATATAGACCTAGAAATGCTTAAACTTAATGTAGTAGTTATTTTTCGGTATACTTCTGTTTTATATTGTAATTAATTGGAAATATTTTATGCTGGTAAAAGAGTCAAAAGCTATTTTTTTTTATTTTGTTGGAGCAATAGAGAATTAAAATGAGTTTATTGAATATTTATAAGTAACCGGTTGTTAAAGTTTGTTGTGGTGTAAGTTATTAACCCACTAATGCAATTTTGGCAATTGTAAATTTTTTTTTTAAATTTAAATAACTTTTTCTAGGAAATCATTTAAATTTTTTTAATAAAACTGTATTTAATTGGTATGAGAGAGTTTTTGAATGATACCTAAACAATTATATTTAATAAATATTGAAAATTGAAAATTTTAAGGAATTAAAAATATTAGGGCTTTGATAGAAAAACTGGAGATCCTTGGACGTGATATCATATCCATAGGCGTCAGTGGGTTAAAAGTCCTTTTATTTAAGTATTTTTAAATGTCCCGATTAAGACTTTTAAAAAATGTTGAAAAAACAACAACATTAGAAATTAATTTAATTATCCATAAATATTCATTAGACAATACATTTGCATTTACATTGTTAAAAAGCAAATTTAATTATTCATACTTTTTATAATATAAAGTGTATGCGAAATTCACAATTCTTCAAAAAGTCCCTTAGTCCTTTAAGTTTTATTACGTTATAAAAGTCTAAAATTTAATTGTTTCATATATGTGTATATTTAAAGCTATTTCAGTTTGAATTACATATGTATGAAACACTAAATATCAAATGCTTTATTATTTTCTATGAATATATGCTTCAACTTTCAAACATCTTATATAAAAGTAACACAAAAAGAAAGAACTGATATAATTCAGAATTGTTTTTATAAAAATATTTATATAGCCGCCAGTACATTTGCATGTAAATTGACTCCAGAACATCTAACACGTAAAAACACGTAATCTAGATAAAAGTCACAAAAAGGATAAAAGTCACCAAAAAGCTTGTTTATAAAACAAGGAGAGAATTGAAGTGTGAAACAAACAAAATCCAATTTTCCCATCTCAGAAGCGGTACCATTGGGGCACATAATATCTGAAACGAGTTTAGCTTTGAGTAAATAAGGCACTGTGAATATATAAATTGAGTTGAAATAACAACATTATATTATAAATCAGCAACAGGATGAAATTCCAAGGTTCTTAGGATATTCTTTTCTTAAAGCGTATCACAACGTAATGCTGTTGCTTAAATCCAAAGATGGAAATGTAGGTTTCTCATATTAAAAAAGATATTATTTAAATAACTGTTTTCCTCGTGGCCTCCTACAGCGATGTTAATCTGGGGGAATGATTTAATTATAATTGTATATTTTAGCTTTAATCCTTAACTAGTTGTGCGTTGGGAAGATTTTAAGTAGGTTTTAAAATATTGTTTACTACGTTTAGAGGGATTTGATTTACAACATGCGAAAACTAATATTTAAAACAACGAGTTTAGCGATGAATGCAATGCTAAGCTCGTTGTTTGTTGAAATTAATAGTTTACTACCAAAAATGTCTAATCTGAAGTTAAAACTACACAATTTAAAACAGTATAGTAAATAGTAAAATAGTACCCAATAGTATCATTTTTAAGTACACATTATTTAAGCATTTACTGAAAAATGTATTAATACACAAAACATTCTAGTTAACTTTTCATTATAAAATTACAGAATTAAATTATTACAGAACTGAGTTATACTTTGATAAATGTGTGGAATTATAATTATTCGTCAAATTTTAATAATTATTTCTTTTTAAATCTATTTTAAATGAATATAAGAATCGTTTATCAAATCAACACATTTCCGTTCTCAATTAAATTTTTAAAAAGATGTCGTAACGCTGTACGACGTAAATATAGTGTTCTATTATATATAACTTATTTTGCATATCATTTCCCATTTTATATTAATTTAATTTCATCATGTATGTCAACGATTTAACGTTTCATATTAGTTAAGTTTTTATTTTCATTGATTGAACTCTCTTGCTCAGAAACTCTCTTGCAAAAATCAAAATTGGATTTATTTTAGCGTTTTTTGTTTTTTTTATTTTAAATTATTTTATTCAGGCTTTGTTTTAAATTAATTCCCGATTTTTATCCCTGTTAATTTTCATCCACCTGAGACTTCTTTTTCCACATCTTCTGCCATTGCCTTCAAGCCGGCCTCCTCTACAAAATCCGAAGATTTTAACAGACAACCATCTTTACGGACAACCACTGACCCGCCATTTTCCACCATTTCAATATGCCTTCTTCTCACAGCGCTTCAATAAGTGTTGTTGAACTCAAATGAACCCTCACACACAACCACCCCCCAACCAATTAAAATCCTGAAAAAAGGGTCACATGGGTCCCCGATAGACATGCTCTAAAGAAGCGAACGGACCCCCTTTGCTTCGAGGCAGATTACAACCCACGCGAGCGAAAGACGGACCCTGAGAGGGGGCGGTCTGTGCCCATCTCCAAAATATATTCCGGACGGAGACGCGACGCAGTCTTCGGATAACAAAATGCTCTCCTCCAAATGCCGAAGCCAGAATCCAGTAGCAAGATCATCCTCTGCAGCAATATGAGATGTCAGCTAAGCCCCATTTCTTTTATTAATTTATTTTGGTACCACTCGCGCCTTATTTTACTTAACTTATAAATTCTTAGTATGCGATGCATAACATTGCTCGTGACTTAAATTTTTATGTTTTCTTATTCAATTAGTGTTTTTTATCGCGCTGCAAGAGAGTTCTCTATCTTACAATTAAATGCCTACACTTTTGTATTTTATGTTTGCGTACAGGTTTATAAATATGTATACATTTATCTTTGAATGAAACTATGTTTATGCCGACCCACAAATAAATGTAAATGTTTTCTTTTATTCATTAAACTTTAAAACTTAATTATTTAAATTTTGTGTTGTGTTTTCTTTATCTCTTGGATCTTCTTGCTCTAGCGATACATTTTGTTGGATGTATTTAGTTTCGAACTTGTGTTATTGCCTTTCATGATTCATTTTACTTCACTTATGCGTTTGGCCACTTTAATCACTCATGTTCATAAAAACTGTGAACATTTTTCTAAACTTTAATTATTAATTTGTTATAAATTGAATGTTTCTTTTTGTAATTTTTAGTGTAAGATTACTCCTGTTGTAGCAATACGACAAAGAAAGTATTTTAATATGGGTATATTAATACTCAATATGTATATATTAATACTCAATATGTGTATATTAATACTCAATATGTGTATATTAATACTCAATATGTGTATATTAATTCTCAATATGTGTATATTAATACTTTATGTGTATATTAATACTCAATATGTGTATATTAATAATCAATATGTGTATATTAATACTCAATATGTGTATATTAATACTCAATATGTGTATATTAATACTCAATATGTGTATATTAATACTCAATATGTGTATATTAATACTCAATATGTGTATATTAATACTCAATATGTGTATATTAATACTCAATATGTGTATATTAAATATGTGTATATTAATACTCAATATGTGTATATTAAATATGTGTATATTAATACTCAATATGTGTATATTAATACTCAATATGTGTATATTAATACTCAATATGTGTATATTAATACTCAATATGTGTATATTAATACTCAATATGTGTATATTAATACTCAATATGTGTATATTAATACTCAATATGTGTATATTAAATATGTGTATATTAATACTCAATATGTGTATATTAATACTCAATATGTGTATATTAAATATGTGTATATTAATACTCAATATGTGTATATTAAATATGTGTATATTAATACTCAATATGTGTATAATAGTCATTAATATGGGTATATTTAGTAATCATAAGAAAAAGCATTACAGGTAAAATGTTTTCAGCATTTGTTAAATCCTAATCTCATTTTTTGTAATAAAGTGATAATATGTTTTTACTGTAATGCCATTGATAAAGTAACAAGCGATATCTATGTAATAAATATAGAGAAAGTAATATTTTCCCCCAAAATCAACGACTTTTGTAGTAGTACTTGGAATGTAAAATTGAACGTGTATTATTTTAATATTTTGCATTTTTAAGTAAATTCGATTTTAGCGAACTTTTAGTATTTTTAGCTCCGGATAATTTACTAGAGAATGTCACTCAATTAATTGCTTCAAAGGTTAATTAAGAAATTTCCGTTAAAAAATAATTAAATTTTCACGCTCTTAACGTTTCAGTTTGATTAATTCCCTACTTGTCTCTTCGTTTTACACTACGAAACTTATTTTTTCCCCATTCCCCCCCCCCCATTAGAAAAGAACTCCACATTTCCAAAGTCCCCTGAACTGAATCAAGAGTGACTTTCTCCCTTTCTAAAGAAATAAAAATAATTAAAAAAAAAACTCCGCATAACTAAACTGATTGGAATGAAGAATGATTTCCGTTAATTAGCCTCCCCCCCCCGAACCAAAGCGCTTTCACCCAGCAAATTAATTGGATACGGTTCATTAAAACAGGCCCCCGATAAAAATGCGTCTGGAACAGCACAGGCGTTGTCCAGCGAAAATGAGTTCAAAACGAACACGGACACTTTTTCTCTTTTCCCCCCTAACTGTAAGAATTTTCTTTCGTTTCAGATAACCCCAATGCTGACGATTGCAGAAAACGTCTTTCTAACGTCGTTACGACCCTGGAATTCTCTCAGGCTCTCCCGCTTCGATGTCGATTCTTCTCTAAAGGGAGGATGAAGATGATCTTTGGGATGTTGCAGCATCATCAGTTTCGATCATGCGGAGCGCGTGTGTGCTCGGATGAAGAAGTGGGATGGAGTGAGATAGAAAAATAAAGAGATATTTCTTTCAAAAGGGATATGGGTTATGAGATCGTTCATCTTTTAAACTTTAAATGATAAACAATAATTATGGAAGGCAAATGTGCGTAATGAAGCGAGTGTCGAAGCGAGGGTGCTGGATGAGCCGGGATTTGAAAGGGAGTAGGAAAATAGCTGACGTGGTGATTTTATTTTATCATTTCTGTTTGAAAAAGCTTCTGTTTTGGTTGATAAGTGCATATCAAACGTTTAATTTGCAAGAAATCATACATAGAAATATGAAAAGAAGTACCTATACTTTAAAAAAAAGTTTTTTTATATATTAAAGGAATTTTTATGCTTGGGGTATAGGACACAAAATCATAAAAAATATCGAAAAGTATTTTATTGCTTTAAAAAATAGCTCATTTTATTTTGAATGTAACGACACCAAATTTATATTTCTATGTTAAGTACTACTAATTATTTATTGAGAATCAATAAAAAAATGGTTAAAGATTGCCTGAATTAATAGGTAATTTTTAACTCATTTTTCTCAGCGAATGACTTTTTTCATGTGTGATCAATTTTAAAATGATATAAGTTCTGATCTATTTAAATAAACTTCTCCAAAATTGCTACAATGTATTTTTTAAATATATTACTTTAGTTTGTTTTTAATGATTAGCATTATATATTTTACATTTTTTAAAAAAGTAGTTTCACAAGTGAAAATAGCAATTTATTTTGCAAATAACAAAAATCAGTCATGACATTTTGTGTTTAACAAACTGTCATGACTTTCTTTGTTATGACATATTCTTTTGTTTATAAAAATGCCAAGTTATAGTTTTTCATAAAATATTTTCTTGACTTATATCAAAAATAAAAAAAAAGTTAACTTTTTTGTAGTTTAAAATTTTTATTTAAAAAAAAAATGTATAATTTTTTTATATGTTGGCCATGTTGTTATTTTAGTATGCTTTACACACATATGTGAGGAAAAAAAACAATATTGTGATGTCTGGAAAATTAAAGAAAAAAGTCAAATGAATTCCTTATCCCCCATAATTTTATAAATTATTTTTCTAAACGTCATTAATTGGTAACAAAATACTTGGTTACAAAGTTATTTTATTTAAACAAAAAGAAGCAAGAAATTGGTAATTAGCTTTACAGTAAAAATTGTGAAGTTGTTTTTTAAATTTTATATACTTTGACAATTCATTTATAGCAATTTTAAATCCCGTTTTTAATATAGAATTAAATTGAATTAAAAACAACTAAAATAAACTAAAACTTGGTATTTCGAGGAAAGTCATTGAATTTATCTTACAGTCTTTAAAAAGAATAATTATGGGTTCCTTTTTTTTTCTGAATAGAACACGACGCTGAAAGTTGAGTAGTTTTGTTGCAGCGTAAATTACTACCCACTTTAAATTTTGTAGATTATAAACTAGCCAGAATTTTATGACTTTTTATTAAATAAAAGTTTTTAGAATGTTATTTCATACAAGATCAATATCTACAGATTCAATCCAAAATCAAATATAAGGTTTATAATATATATATTAATGATATATAATTCTAGATGATTAAAAAAATAGTGAGTATTATATAAATAGTATTATTAATGTTAATGGCATTTTTTATATTTCTAACATATTTAATTTTATTTTTCAAAAATAAATTTTTCTAATCACAATTTTTTAAAGATTGATTAGTATGAAATCGTTGTTACTTACACTTATGTGTGCTTTCTCAGGAAATATTATAATACCAATTTATTCCACTTAATGTTTAAGAGGACTCAAACAAACGGCCAACTCTGTTTTTCAAACATATGATTTCATAAATAAATTAGCACAATAATTTAATACTCATTCTCTTTAAGTTTTTTATACGACTAAAAGTCATCCATAGTATCAACCCAAATCCACACAAATTCTATTCTGTACTCATGTTTACTATTGTGCTTTAAAATTCAATAACCGACCCCCCTTGATCCTTCAATATTCCATTTCAAACTAAACCCCATTGCAAAAGCTCCCAGAAATGTTATTTTAAATTTCCACCCACACACCCCAACTTCTAAACTTATATATAAAAATCTGAACCAAAACACTAAAACGTCAAAAAACGTCCCACCCTTACATTTTATACACATATATAAAAAAAGTATAACACAACATCTTCTTAAACTTCAAGACGACATCGTTCCAAGTCCATAATTCGACTTCAAGATTCCCAAGGAGTGACAGAGTTTCCCTAAAACACTTGTCGTGTCCTACATGATTTAAAATTTTGATGTTATTTTAAGGAAAAGAGAATTTGCAGTCTTTCCGTATGAATATTTTATATCACTTCTGAAAGCCTGTTGTTGGCACAAGGCTAAAAGAGGCGGATATTTATGTATTTTTTCCACTCTTTTCCTTGCGACGACGGAGAGTGTATAATCCGCGTTGCTTAATAAGTAAAAAAGTGGAATTGATTTTTATTTGGGCGGAGGGTTTAGCCGTATTAAGTCGGCATTATTATTATCGTTTCGTTCAAAAATGGTTTGATTCTTTATTCGGTGGCTTTTCACGATAAAGTTGTATGGCTAAGCTTTTTCGCGAAACTAATATACAGGGTGGCCATAAAATAATTTCCTCTGATTAGAGATAAAACTAATGAACGCATTAAATCAAATTTCGGATATTATCAAGGATAAATCCGTAAAAAAAATTAGTACTTATCTTAAATTAGTATCTAATCTTATTAAAAACAATATTTTTTAAATGTTTATAAATGATTCTTATCACATCCAGAACCGAAAGGTAAACTGGATCTTATTAAAAACAATATGTTTAAAATATTTATAAATTAGTCGTATGACATATATACAGAAAGGTAAACTGGATTTTATTAAAAACAATATGTTTAAAATTTTTATAAGTTAGTTTTACCACATTCAGTATAGTAACGTAAACTGGATCTTATTAAAAACAATATGTTTAAAATATTTATAAATTAGTTTTATCACATCTATACATAAAGGTAAACTGGATCTTATTAAAATAATATGTATAAATTATTTATAAATTAGTCTTAACACATCCAATACAGAAATGTAAACTATATCTTATTAAAAAATAATAGGTTGAAATATTTATAAATTAGTCTTATCACATCCATTACAGAAAGGTAAACTAGATCTTATTAAAAAATAATATGTTAAAAATATTTGTAAATAAGTCTTATCATATCCAGTACAGAACTGTAAACTAGATATTATTAAAAATAATATGTTAAAAATATTTATAAATTAGTCTTATCACTTCCAGTACAGAGATGTAAAACTAGATCTTACTAAAAAACAATATGTTTAAAAATATTTATAAATTAGTCAGACATCCAGTATTATTGAGATCTTCATCAAATATGCTTTAAGGCTTTTTAAACTTAAATTCTCATTAATTGACTAAACAAACAAAAACCATTTCATCGATAAAAAAAAATCAGAGTTCATTAGTAGATGTTGCCAAGTCTCTGATACAGCATCAGACCACTTTTTCCCAGATCCACCCTTAAGTTCACCAAGGGGAGCTGACGGGTCAACATGATGTATGACTGATTTTGCAAGCAAGCACCGGAGGGGGGTGGTATAATATTTTTCGCCGGTTTGCTGTTGACCGTCCACTCTGTACACAGAGGGCTTTCACTGTTGCAAATTTATGAAGCACTTCTACTCCTCCGGGTTTCTTTCAAAAGTTACGATGGGCACATTTTTTATACTCTTCTTGCTCTTAAGTCTCCCCTTGATAGAGATGGATTGAGGGAGTAATAGGGAGACATGTTTTTTTCTCGTCTGCTTGTGCATATAAAGTGGAAGGATTTATTAACTTGAGACTGCTTTAACAAGTTCCATTATTACTTTTTGTCTGGGTTTTTATATGCGGGAATTTACAACGTAATTGAAATGAGTAAAGGTTTTTAAAAGCCTGGATGGAGTATGTATTAATTAATTAGATGCAATAGTTTTGAGTAGGGTCGGTTCTGTTATGTCATAAATTATAAGTGAGTGAGTAATGCGATTTTATGAGGGTAATGTAAAATTGTTTTAGAGTGCCTTGGTAAGAGACCAGAAAGATGTTTTATAATTCAAAGAAACAATTGGACTGACAAAATAACAATTATACTCTAAATTAAAACAATCTCTAGATCATTCAAATTTTGTTGCATTAATGCTATAAGTGGCATTATAAGGAACTAGCATGCTCGTGCGATAATTATCGCATGAACGACACTTCCCCCACACACCCATTCGTTGTTAGTGCGAAATATATTTTCGTATTTTTTATAGCCAAAAAATCATAAAAGTTTAACACTTCTGGTCATTCATAGATGGCAGCATCATCAACGGTTTGTTTAAAAAGAAATACACGTTTAAATTATTTATTTTAAATACATTAAACAAGACTGTTGATATTTATGAGGTGAACGTATGATTCGGCACTGCTCCTGAAAATGTAATTATTTCGATACCACATGTGTTAAGATCCATTGAATCTAAGGACCGTAAAAAGGATCTTTACAACAGACATTATATATATATATATATATATATATATATATATATATATATATATATATATATATATATATATATATATATATATATATATATATATATATATATATATATATATATATATATATATATATATATATATATATATATATATATATATATATATATATATATATATATATATATATATATATATATATATATATATATATAATGGATAAGTTAAAAAAATAAAGTTTCTATAACTTAAAAATAAAAATCAACCAATAAGCGAATAAAAGCATAGTATAAAAATATATGTATCTTTTTATTTTGGTAAAGTTTTGATGATCGGTTTCATTTATTTCTATTGTTCCATTAAGTAACAAGTGTAGTATATTAGAAATCTAACCCAACTGAAGCGTATAAGTGTCTTTGACTTAGAAGCGTGCCGTTTCTATAGATACGCGTATATTTAGGAACACTTGAGGTAGAATTTCATATTAGAATATCCATCACTTGAATAATGCAATCGTAAATTTACCAGTTGTTTAAAGGGTGGATAAATATGTTGGTAAGGTTCGTATATTGCAACAACAAGGACTATGATTCAATTTTGTTAGAGTGTGTAAAAGCCTAATTGTAATGTATGTGTCATTTTATTAGGTATGTGTTTAAAAACTAAACAAAAATTAGTAATGATAATTATTTTACGAGATAAATAAAAAAATCGGGTTGATGTTTTTTAGAAACAGAAATACAACTTAATTTGATAATTGTTTAAAAGAATATATTTTAGAAACTTTTAAGAAATAACAAAAGATCTGGAAATGTTTTCTTTAATATTGGTAATTACTCAGTTTGAGAGAGCTAATTTGTAGATACATTTTATGAAATATATTGATATTTTGGAAAATCAATGAATTAGTTATTTTCTACATCCATTCAATTTCTATTTAGGTCTATTTTCTATTTTAAGAGGACCCATTACCAAAAAAATTGTAAATTTCACTAATTTTATTCTAGTTTGGAATTTTTTAAAAATGCTTGCGAAAGATAACTATATCTATATTTTTAATGTGTTATTTGGGATTATATGAGAGAAAGAAAGAAAGAGAGAGAGAGAGAGATAGAGAGAGAGAGAGAAAGAAAGAAAGAGAGAGAGAGAGAGAGAGAGAAAGAAAGAGAGAGAGAGAGAGAGAGAGAGAGAGAGAGAGAGAGAGAGAGAGATTGACAGATTTTTTTATTGAATTAACATCAGGAACGAAAACTTTAAATCGTTTTTTTTCTGTGTTTGGGTTTTCTTGATATTAAGTTTTCGAACGCTAAGACTTTTTTATTTTTATTATCAATAAAGACATTTATATTTTTTAAAACATATTGTAAGAAAATATGTGTATGTTTTAAATTGGCATGTGATTGAACTCTATGAACCGTAGTTTTTTTTAATTTCTAAAGTAGAAAAAATGAGTTTTAATAACATTTTTCTTGTGTTATTATGAATAACTATTTATATAAAAATCAAATACATGCAGTATACATAATTTAAATACTATTTTTTTTTATATATTATAATTCTAAGTACATAAGAAAAATTAGGGTGACCTAAATAAATAAAATCTTAGTGTTTAAGAAATCTTTAAAAATTTAAATAGTTTAAAATTTGGAAAAAACACAAACTATTATGGAATTTTTGTTTTTAATATTATTCTCTTATATAAATTTAAATAATATACATTAAAATTATTCTTCAAACAGTCAAAATTAAAAATAAAAATTTAGGTCTATTTTCTATTTTAAAGGGACCCATTACCAAAAAAAATTTGTAAATTTCACTAATTTTCTTCTAGTTTGGAATTTTTTTTAAATGCTTGCGAAAAACCTTTAAGAGTAGATGGACAAAAATATTAAAAATTATCAGTAAAATATTCTGGACGTAGATATTTTTAAAGATATTCCAATAATCGAATTATTTAAAGTTGTTAAAATACTAAGGAATATAAGCGTTTTATAGCAAGAACCGATAGTGCTTCCTTTTTTCCTTTTTATAGGTTCACGTTATCTATAAACCAAAGAAAACACTGCGAAAATTGTAAATAAACTCTATTTTTGTATATCTAACGACAAGCAATTTTAAGTACATCAAGGGAGAACTAAAACATTACTTTAAAAGCACACTCAAATGCAGTTTTACTGTCAATCTCCAAGTGGCAGTTAAACATTTGACAACTACACCATGTATTCGGGTGCTGTCTTCGATATATAAGTACACTTCCAACGATGATATTTTACGAAAAAAGAACGCCACTAAGAATCATTCTATTGTCGAAATGGAAACTGGAATTGAAGAAGGGGGGGGGGGAGGGGTTCGCGCGGACCGTTCCCTCCCCCTTTATTCGAAAAAGCAGTAAAAATCAGACGTCTCGCGATTTTGACAAAGCCATAACAGGAAGAAAAATGTCCTCTAAGGGATGTTAGACGTAATGTGAAGGACGTATATAAATTTTACTTTTGGTTCGAATCCGGCAAAAGGAAAAGGAACGCCCAAAAAAAAGGAGTGCGATAGATTGCCTCCAGGTTATGGACTCTAGGGAGTCATTTCATTGGGATATTTCCTCGTGTTCGAGATCTTTTGAAAGATTTTTTTTTCTCTCGTCTGGCATTTTTCTCAAGGCATGAAATAATGGATGGAAAAAGTCGTTCTCTGTACAGCGCAATCGAGACTTGAAGGGAAATAATCTCCGGGAACGCTAACTTCTTTTGGCACTTTGTTATATTAAGTTCTTTCGAATTTTCTCGTGAAGAACTTTTCAAATCGAAGTGGGCGATAAAAGTCTTTCCCTTTTGTGACGTGTCTTCTGTTTTAAATTTTCCTGGGTTGTCTCCCAGGATTCCTCCGAGCTGTGCGAAGAGGAATGAGCCGTGTTGAGGAACGATTTGTCTTTTTCAGGAGTGACACGGTAATTAGTGTTTGCTCTTTTGTGTTAATTTTTTACTGTTGGGATATCAATTATAGAAGTTCTCTCCTAGAATAGATTTCCCACTTGGTTTAGTCGTTTGCTTAGTTCTTTGGAACTTCTCTCTTTGTTGGTCTTCACCTTTTCTTTTTTTAAATAAATTAAGTGCTCAGCTTGGTGAAAAATTCACCAAGGGTTCATATATGCAAATCTCCTAAGTGTGTGTTAGAACTTCTTTATATGTTGTTTTGTGTTAATGTTTGAAATTAAAAGATTGTATTTTATACACTTATTCATAATTAACAATTAAAAAAAAATATTATATTTAATAAAGATTTAGAATTAAAATACCAGTTTAAAATTTGTATGTAAATAGCTGAGTTTAGTTAGATGAAAATCCACTTTTTTAACAGCCGACATTTTAGTTAATCATTGTGTAAAATGGCGTTTTAAAAAACTGCTATTATGAATTTTTTAAATAATTAAATATTTTAAATATAATTTTAGTTTATTATATAAATTTTAGGAATACACATTTTTAAATAAATGTATATGAAACACGTACGTGATATTTTTAATGTAAACATTGTTTAAAACTCACAATATATTAAAACTAGGAGAAATTACAATTAAGTCACCTTTTAGTCATTCATTGCTCTGATTAAGCATTTTAATGTGCAAATGTGTTTTTTACATAGAAATTTACATGAAATTATTGATAAAACTTATATATATAAAATTCTAAAAGTGCATAGTATATTAAATGTATACATTTTAACAAAATAGCGTAGTGAAACTGCGAAGATTACAAATATTTTTTATTTTCAAAAATTATCCATTGCAAATCACAAAAAAGGCATTTTTATGAAAACTTGATAAAAAAAATTATAGTGGACGGTTGAAGTATAATTGTAAAACTATATAAATGTAATTATTAATCTAAAGATAATTAATAACATTCAAAATCATACAATTAAAAAAATTTAATTTCCATGTGTAATTTTAAATATTCATTTTTACGCCAAACATTTGTCAGAAAGCGAAATTGTTAAATTATAACATAAATTTAATCTTTTTAAGAATAGTATACTTCATTTACAAAGCCATTTTTAGTATCTTTAGCCCAATTACGAAACCTATCTCCATGAACAAAAGAGAATCCACCAGACGAAAACTTCGCTTCCTTCTGCTTTTCCGCCCTCCCAATATTTTTGTAAACATCATCACAAAGTCTCCGATCCATAAAAACACAAAAAGGTGACATAAAGTGCTTTTCCATGCAATATCAGCATGAAGGGTAATCCATTTCCCCCCCATAGATTCGATTGTCAGGGATACGATGATAGTCAAAGGATATAAGAACTGAAACAGTATAGGGGGAAAAAAAGAAGCGAAACTGCAGACTCAGGGGTGTGACTTTTTTGTGGGTGGGAATATTCTTTTTTTTTCTTCTCTTTTGATCGAATATTACGTGACACTGGATCTTTTGGGGAGGTCCAGGGATCGCTTTTCTTCTACCTCATGCATACGAAATACGTTGGATCAATGAAGGAAAAAAATGAAGGTGCCATGAAGTTATTATTTTTTTTGACTTTTGGGGGGGTGGCCTTTGCCATGGACCCGTCACGTCTTGAGACGTTATTTTATATGCAGGGGGTTGAGCAGCAATGAAATATCGGCGATGGATTTGTTAGACTAATCCTCAATTATAAGACAATCCCTTACACAAAATGGGTACTTAAAAGTGAAGGAATTAATTGAAAGTAGATATAATTGTAGATTGTAATTGTTTTTGGGTATTTTTGCTAAAATTTCGAACCGACGCTAACTTTTAAAAGCATAGGGTTAAAATGGATAGGAAAAGTCAAATTTTTCATTCAAAGTTATTTTTTACTTTTAAAATTTATTAATGAAACGATTTTTAGTGTATTTATGTAATGGGGTCTTTGAGATATCATATCTGAATATGTTTCACATTTTAACATTTTTTGAATTTTTTATATTCTTTTTCACCACACGTGGTTTAAAATGGATTATCATAGGAAATTATTTAATTTTTCGTGTAAAAAGTCATTATTAAAACAAATGTTTTAGTCAAATTAGTAACTTGAATAAAATAAAATATATAACAGTCATCAAATTTGAAAAACTCAATGTATTTGATTAATATAGAGCTGTTTTTGGTACAGATTTTTAAATCTTTTCCTGTAATCCATCATTTTGAAAAATCGACCTTTTTATTAATTATTATTTACCTTTTTGTTCGTTCACAAATGTTTATATTTTGTTTAAAAAAATTGTATGTAACTTAATTATATTAAAATATAAATAATGTTAAGTATATTGTTGATAATTCTTGTCATTTATAAGCTTCGAAATTATATTTTTGTATAATATGGCATTTTTTTCGAAGACCGTTAATTTTGTTTTCGAATTTCCTATTATTTAGCATTAATAATTCGACTACACTTTTTACCCCACCTTGCAAACCAATAAGCTAAATAAAGCTAAGTGAAAAAAACCTAAGTAAAGTTATTTTTTTTCCCATTGCAATGTAAACTAAACAAATCGACCGTTGGACTTGATTTAAATCAACCAGCAATTTAATTGTTTGCTAAAATGTACTCCATTAAAAGAAGTTTTATTTAAAAACAGAACAAGATCAAAGGATAAATTTAACAAAGTATAATTTATAATTAATTTGCAAAATATACCTATTTTACCCCATTACTAATGTTACCCCAACTTACGCTATGCCAATTTAAGAGATACGTAGTTTCAGAATAGAAGGTTTGTAAACCATTAGCCAATAAAAATCCATAATATATTGTTTTGTATTTGTCAACAATTAATTAACAATATAATCACTTTTGCTGAAAGTATAATTCACTGAAATTTCAACAACGGGATCAAATACAATATAAAGTTACACAGTATAAATCTCCAAAACGTAACGCAACTCGGCGTAACACAGTACAAAACTACACTACACAACATCAATACAATACAATACAATACAATACAATACAATACAATACAATACAATACAATACAATACAATACAATACAATACAATACAATACAATACAATACAATACAATACAATATAATACAATACAATACAATGCAATGCAATGCAATGCAATACAATGCAATACAATACAATACAATACAATACAATACAATACAATACAATACAATACAATACAATACAATACAATACAATTCAATGCAATGCAATGCAATGCAATACAATACAATACAATACAATACTTTGTAATAGAATACAAATTTAAAGTATTTTATTATTACTGTATTCTTTGATACAACATATCACAACATAATAAAAAGTTTAATTAAGCAGAGGGTATGTACAGTTCTGAATTGTAAAGGAATTCCTAAAATAAACATGCGAAACGTAATAGAGGGAATTAAAAAATGTTGAATGTTTTTAATAAAAATAAAAATGTAATGAGATTAAATATTAACCTTTATTTTTATAAAACTCTTAAACCGAATTATGTGTGAAAATGGTATGAAAATCCTTGGTGCATGGCATTAAAATCTGAAAGTGACATTTTTAGTTTTGTTTTATGATTGTGTTTTGAAAATGCGGTAAATGTTTTCTATGTTTTAAAAATATATATTTTCGTTGTGCACTTTGTGTTTTGAATAATATTAAGATGGTATAAAATTAATTTACGTTTTATAACTTATTTATAAAAGTTCAAAACGTAAGCTATATTGAACTCGTTTTATTAAACAACAACAAAAATAGCAGTAATAATTTTTTTTATTTTTTTTGCATTTTTTTAATTTAAAAATTAAGAAAATTCTGAAACTTATTTCTTTCCAGAAAATTCATTTTTTAATTTTAAGAAAATTTGCGAAACATTTAAAGATAAATTTAAACAAAAATCGCAGTTTTTAATTTAATAACTTCAGATAGAAGGCATGGAAACTACAAATTTAAACACAATAAAAAGTTTAAGCTACATTATTTAAACTGGAATCTACCATCACTGAAATATTAAATTGCATAAAGTGCACAAAGACAACAGAAAATACAGTAGGCATTTTCATTTAATAATATATGTTTAATCGCGTCTTGATTAATGGTTGTTGAGCTTTTGGCATCAACTACAGCGAACGAAGGGAATAATGCCAAATAACTATTTTTTTTGTCCTTTTTGGTGAAGAGACGTCAACTGCAGAAAATGAGAAAAATTATTATGTTCCAAACAGTCTAAACTGCGCTTCTTCAGGAAATTAATTACGAACGAAGAATGCGATTCGTTATTTTAAATGTAACAAGAGCGCTTCTTGTTTCTCATTACTCGATATAAATTTTTGCAATAGAATTGCATTAGGAAAAAGTTAATATCTTGTTACAGAAAATATTTAATTCCAAGCATTTGTAATCTAAATGGAGGCACTGGGATTTGTAGAACTTGAACAATGATGGATTGTATTGCTTTTGATTGTTAAAAGCACTGAATGTTTTTTATTTATAGATGTTTAACATAAAAATTCAATCGGAGTAATTGTTTAGCACACATTTAAAATAGGCTTTTAACATTTTAGTAAAGGATGAAAAATATAAGTCAAAATTGAGGTTTAAGGTTTAATTAAATTCTTTTAATTTTGTCGACTGTTTTATGAAATTTTGAATGGAAAATACTATGAATAATATCCTACAATTCAAACATCATCAAAAATCACTGCCAAAGGATTCTGTTAATTCGATATCAGAATAACCACTTTTTACTTTAAATCGTTGCCCTGTATTTTTTTTAAATATTATATCTATTTTACCTAAACTGCTATTACTGAAATATTAAATTACATAAGGTGAAAAGAACAAAAGAAAATACAGTGAGTTACTCACTTGGTTTTTAATGTGTAACTAATGAAAAATGCGTTAAGTTCTTTCTTTACTTACATAAAAATATATTTCGAGCTTTTGTCAATATTTTAAAACAGAATCTACTGATATTAATATTAAAATTAATAATAATTTTTTTAACACTTTTAAAACTACGTAAAATAACTATTATAACTGAGGTCAATTACGAAATACAACAATTAAATGCTTTTATGAATATAATAAGTGAAATAACAATGTTACACAAAATTGTAACATCTGTGTTTCAGAGAAGAAATCTAAAAATACTGAAAATGTCCAACGAACACTGCTTTTCAGATGTTTAATGATGTCGACATATTTGGATATTTAAATTTATAATCATCTTTGCATTAATATTCATTGAAATATAGTATACAGAATTTTAAAGTTTATAATCGTAACTTTATCAGATCTTGAATTATTTTACTTACATTCACAATAGTGCTGAAATAAATATCGTTATTTTGAGCTTAAAGCAGCGATTCTCAACCTTTCAGTATTCGCGGCCCAGTTTTCAATCATAATTTTCATCGCGCCCCCCCCTACAATAAAATGTATACAACAATAATGTATATTGAGTATTTTGGATTCTGTTTTCAAATTATTTTTAACTAACTGCCAAAACAAGAGTAAAAGCAAGCCAACGTTAGCGAAAAACCACACCTGGCATTTTGCCAAGCGGGCGGTAAACAGATGAAGCGAAAGCGGAGAAAATTTAAATATTATATTTGAAATGAAAGCCAAACAGGGAGTCACTTTACTTGTCATTCGGGCCCAATTAATTTTCATACTTACGAATCTGCCATTGTTTTTCACATACATTAAAAAAAATTGCATATGTTTGCACAAAATATAAGTCATTTGTATTTTAGCAATTGAATTTTAAAGTAAAAGCAGTACAAATGTTATAATTCTTCTGAATTAGTATGCATGGGAACTGACAATAGGAATGAAGTCTTTTAAAAACACATTTGGAATAATCTCACTTTTCCTGATTAATCGTTGGGTTGTCTTTTCCTTCGCTTTTTCTTAAAAGAAAAAAACAACTAAACTGGATTGTTATTGCCTCAGCTTTCTTCTAGAAAATAATTCAACACAATCATCTGATACATGTTTCATTTTGGCTTTAAAAGGCAAAACAAAGCACCATAACTTTCAGAAATACTAAACAAATAAAAGGCCTCAAAAACTAAAGTCCAATTTTTAGGAGTACAAAAAGTAGAAACTGTTCAAAACATCTTTTCATTTGACCTTTATTTTTGACCTGAATATTTTAGTAAGTTGCGGCGATTGGGTGGTAAAAGTGGGGGGGGGGGGAGATCAAGATGAAACAAGTGTGTGTGGAGCGCGGGGGGGGGTTGTAATAAAAATATTGACCACCAAAACAATGAATATTGCATATTTATATTTACTCTTTGTTTTGAATTATTTAAAGAAAGGATACTATCTTAAAATAGGTACGAGACGCCCAGGTCGATTATTAACTGACCCTTTTACGATTATTTCCCCCCACCACCATTTTTTTATGGAAGGGTATGGACTGTTGCAAAGAATCTAATTAATATACTTGTTGACCGACCTGCAAAGGGATAGGTATCCTTTCCATTTGTGTCAGTGTTGAAAAAGAAATGAGGAAAATTTTATCTTCTCACCCTTCCAATTCCCAGAAAATTTCCTGCAGTATTTGCAATTCTGCATTTGTGGTGCGGCTTTTCGAACAATGAGAAAAATAATTACAGTTTCAAACTGTAAAATAGTGCAGGCACGTAGGTATAGATTTTATAGGGGTTCAGTGGAATTCTTAACCCCACAAAATCCTCACCCAACCCACCACCAAATCTATAACAAATTTTTTTTCTCAAAAAAATTATTAATTTTCATTAGTAAAAGGAAATACGTTGGCATTTGAATATCGAGGAAGCAACAGTTGTCACTGTCATTAACTACTTTTAATAGTTGTCAATAACTATGTATTCTTAAAATTAGTAAATCACCCTTAATTCTGAAATAAATTCAGAGAACAAATTTAAAGTTTGAGAATCCTTATAATATATGCGTGGGAACGATTAGTTAGATAATTTATAGTTATGGTAATTTAAAGATGTAATAAGCGTTTTAGTTGATCAAAAATGTAAAGAATAATATAAAGGCTACATGAGCTAAAGAAATGTGGGAGTCAAAAAACTTGACTTACATGGTATTGTGCAACACAATCGACACTGCTGATTTTAAATTAAACGTTAAATATACATAATTTAATTCAAAAGAAATTATTTACTTATTACCAATAAATGTTAACTTCCATTAATTAAATTAAAATTATAAAGGTAATTTTAATTCAAAGATCTAAAAGAAACAAGAAATTTACCAACTTAACAGCGCCAGGTGTTGTTCTCGTTATCTGACCATGGTTCAAATATATGAGGCATTCTTCACGGGTCTTTCCTTCAAGATAGGCCCAGAACCGTCGCCAATAGTCCAATATGCTGTACTGCGGCGACGTCCAATGAGAGGTCCATTCAGAGGTCTATTTTAAGTTTAAGGCAAGTTGGGTGATTTAACCTTCCCTCGCTTTCTTTTGCTATTTCTTGGGCTTACATTTTCATAAATCAGGGATTTTTTGACGGATGACGAAATTCCCAACTTTTAAAGATTCCAGATAAGTTGGGAAGGAGGGAGGGGGGAAGGGAAAACCGCAAATCACATGCACAAACAGTAATAAAACAAGAATTATTTCCCTTATAACGTCAAATGCTCAAACGTTCGGCGCCTATAGATTGCGCAATACTACATTTTAATGTAAGAAGTTTCATACAGTCGCTTGATAAAAAAAAGGGTGTCTGGTCTTGAACTATATTTAGAACTAAATAAAAAAAAGAAGATATTTATATTTTATATTTTCTTTTTATTTCCTGTCAAACGATGAATATTTTGTAATGACGGAAATGGGAAGGCGCCTAAACTTGTGTTAGCTGTCTGCCTGTTGGGAAAAGAGACCCCCCCCCCCCACACACACACTTTTAAATAAAAAAAACCTTTTGTATTTTTCTAAACTTTTTGTTTTGTTTTGGAAATTTTTATTAATTGGAGAAAAAAGCATTATTTTTGTATTATTTTTTTTAAAACCTTCATACCGATGGGGGGGGGAGGGAGGGCTGCGTACGCCACTGTCTCGAGCATGCGCAGCAGTCAGTTAATCAATTTTTTTAAATAATATTTTCTCTTGGATATTCTCGCGCCCCCCTTCCAGTGTGCTCGCGCCCCCCTAGGGGGGCGCGCCCCACAGGTTGAGAACCGCTGGCTTAAAGCAATAGTATGGTTTCATTTAATATAGTTTTGAAATTTTTAAGATATCATTTTTTTAGAGTGAAATATACTTTTATCTAAAGGCAATAGAGTTAAAGAAATCTACATATAAAATAATGTATTGTGAAAAAATAAGATAAATGAGATTTATAGCTGTTTACAGATATAAAATTGTCACAAACTCTATGTTTGCTCTATATTTTCTCAATTTATTTAATTTATAATATAAAGTGAGAATTGCTTCTATCTTGGCACATTTACTCTATATTTACTCAATTTATTTAATTTATCGTATAAAGTGAGAATGTCTTCTAACTCGGCACATTTGCTCTATGTTTTCTCAATTTATTTAATTTATAATATAAAGTGAGAATTGCTTCTGTCTCGGCACATTTACTCTATATTTACTCAATTTATTTAATTTATAATATAAAGTGATAATTTCTTCTTACTCGGCACATTTACTATATATTTATTCAATTTATTTAATGTATCGTATAAAGTGAGAATGTCTTCTAACTCGGCACATTTGCTCTATGTTTTCTCAATTTATTTAATTTATAATATAAAGTGAGAATTGCTTCTAACTCGGCACATTTACTCTATATTTACTCAATATATTGAATTTATCACATAAAAAGAGAATTGCTTCTAGCTCGGCACATTTACTCTATATTTACTCAATTTATTTTATTTATCGTATAAAGTGAGAATTTCTTCTTACTCGGCACATTTACTCTATATTTTCTCAATTTATTTAATTTATAATATAAAGTGAGAATTGCTTCTATCTCGGCACATTTACTCTATATTTACTCAATTTATTTTATTTATCGTATAAAGTGAGAATTGCTTCTAATTCGGTACATATACTCTATATTTACTCAATTTATTTAATTATTTATCGTATAAAGCGAGAATTGCGCTCTAACTCGGCGCATGTGTTCTATATTTACTCAATTTATTTAATTTTTCGTATAAAGTTTACATATTTTATAAGTTCAGTTTTATGCTGTTTCGTTTTAAAATTGGTTCCATAGTTGTAATAGTTTATCAATGTAATTGCCCATGCTTATTTTAAATTAAGAAAATGCAAAAATTAGTTTTAAAATGACTGGTTGATGAAATGTTACCTAAGTAAGATAGATAACTGATTATACAAATGACTACTCACAAATTTTAATAAATTAAAAATCTTTCAGTTTTAAATGACTTCTGATTAAACTAAATATATATATATGAGGTTTTTCAAAATAAAATAGTCATTTCATTACTTCTTCAAACCCCCTACAATGTCTATTTTCCGAGCACTACATCCCCACAAATATTTTTCTTTGAAAGAACTTAAAAATATAAAGCAACTCGTACCCAATACCAGAAACGTACGATAAGAATGAAAATGAAAGGAAGTAGTGCAGCAGTAGCTGGGGAAAACTAAACGAAAACTTCGCTAACTTTCGAGTTTCCTGGTTATTTTTCCCTCATGGATTTCTACTTCTTCCTCTTCTTTTATCTTTTCCTTTTATGCCGAGGAGAGACTGAGTAGAATGCTGAATTGGGCTGTCGAGTAGATTCGGATTCTGCCGTCCAAGATACTCATTCTCCGGACGTATTCTCTAATAGTTTATGCTACTTGGGTTTGTATTCGTAGAAGAGGACATAGTGTATTTCTATATTGCAGAAACGGCTGTGACATGCGGAATGGAAATACGTATATTGATGTACCTACTGGACAGGTGTGGTCTAGGTTTCAAACCACATTTCCGAATTGTTGTCAATGTAAGCAAAATGTAACCGTTTATAAGTACACACACAGTAAAAAAAGGGTTTTAAAAATGAGCATATTAACGTACTTGTTTTTTTAGCATAATTGCATCGTAAATGAGCGATGACGCCCAGCAAAAAAAGTCAGCATCAAACCTTCATCAAAATTGTCAAATTGAAGGTTTTTTGAAGGTTTTATAAAGGATATTGAAACAAAAAACTGCATTTTTTTTTGAAGTTTTTAATTTTCCTGCATAAAACATTTGAAATATCTGCATTTTCTCTTCATGTTTAAAAATTGAAGGTTTTTTGCAGGTTTTTATGAAGGTTTTTTGTACAGTTTTTATGAAGGACATTGAAACAAAAACCTTTAATTTTATAGATCTTCAAAACAAACTGCAGTTTTCCTGCATTAAACCTTCAATTTCCACATTTTGATGAATGTTTTATGCTGACTTTTTTTGCTGGGCGTACTCACATTTAAGTAATCGTACTGTCGCAAAAATGAGCAATGTGATTCAATATGGCTAATCTCAGCTTCTGTTCAAGCCATCTTAACAAAACGACCTGATAAACTTAAAATATTTGTTTAGAAGATGGCTTCCCACATTATTTGATGTCGATTGCTTAAATGGAAACTGAGTTATTACAATTCAATTATCTTAATTCCCATTCTTTTGGCATTCCATTTTAACATTATTTCTATTTATAACTTCTTCACCTATTCCGGATAGATTAACGGATCAGGCTCTGGTCAGTGGCGCCTTTAGATGTGGGTTCGATTCCCGGTAAGTCTGTAATTGTCGATATTTATTGAATAGGATTTATGAAGGCAGTTTAAGAGGCAGTACCTGCTTTTATACACATTGTACTCATTTTTTAATACTTGTATTTTTCAAAATTGAAGCTTATGTATTCGGATCCATGATAAGTATAGAATTTATTAAAAATTAGTACATTTTATTTATTTTTGAATACCGATTTTTAACAGTGCATATCGTAGTATTAAGCTACTGTATCTTTACAAATTAATTTTTTCTGTTTTCCTTTTTTCTGTTAATTAAGTAAAGTTTCCGTTAGTTTTCCCACTGAGGCATAATTGTCAGAAAAAATATTTCGCCAAAACAACTTTTGATCGCCAACTTTCAATAGTTTAAACAATAAATATATAAATTTTTAAAAGGTATTTCATTGCTGAAGATTTTATGATTTTATAACAACTTAATTTTATAACAAAGTAGATACCATTTTTGTTTAAATAGCCTTTTTTTAAAAATAGCTTCTAAAACCGTTATAAATTGAAAACTAAACGGAATTTTAAAACTTCAAGCTTCAGCTGCACATCTAGAGGTTCAAAAGTAGCTATATATTTTAATTTCCATACATGTCCGGGAAGTGGAAGGCATTGTTTTGTGTTCTACATACACATGCTTACTTTTTATTTTGTAATTATAGAAGATTTTGTTAAACAAGATTATATTTTAAAGGGTTATTTCCGCCTTATTTATTAAAGGTACTTAAACAAATTAGAAGTCGTTTTAAAAAAATGCTTTAATTTTAAATAAAAAAAACATTGGAAATGATTTTATTGCAAAATAAAAACAACAAATTTATATTTTAATAAATAAATAATAATCATAATTAATTTAATTAAATGACACTATAACATAACAAATGCTAACTATGAATTTTTTAATGTTTATTTAAAAAATAATATTAAGAGGAAAATAACCCATTTTGTAAAAAAAATAAGTTATAAAAATTGCTGGATAGCAAAGTATTGATCTTTTCAAGGAATATTTTACGATTCTATTTAAACTCTTTCGTTAAGTACTTTGTAAACCAGTAAAAGGAATCATTAACAATATATTCAAGCAGAGTGGGTATCTTGCACTCCATACGTTGTTTGTTTCCCATTACCTTAATGGGTACTAAAGAAAAGTCATCCGTTACTACATTCACTGTGCAGGCAATCGGAACACCAATTAGTTATTGTAATTAATTTAGTTAGACAGCGGAGGTGGCTTTTATTTCTTATAAAAAATATTTTGTATTTTTTTTTAAATTTTGGCTCTGTAGTAGTAAATTAGTATTAAAAAACTTTATTTAAACTATGTGATAGTAAAATATTTTATAAATATGTTTTTTCACAACAACCTTGGAGTTTTTTTTAAATGACCATTCAATTAAACAGGTATTTGTTTATTATTTAAAAATTATATATTTAGATTTTTAAATTATATAAATGGATTTTTAAATTAAGAATATATGAAGTGTTAGAAAATAATCTTTTTAAAATCCACTGAGGCTCACGCTATTTTAACATTTGAAGGGTTTGCTGTAAAAAGGATGTAGCTCCAACCTAGAGGAATTTGGAGTTACATGTACTGTCTTATGGTAAAAAAAACTTGTTCGTTTGGTGCCAGAAAGATGTAGTTCCAATCGTTAGTTCTCGCATTACTCAAGTAATGAAGCTGTCTGTCTCATTAGTTTGCTGCAATATAGAGGTAGCTCCTGGAGCTACCGCCATTTTCCCCCAAACGACTGACGTGCTTTGTTTACAGGAAGGTTATACAGCACTTATAAACAGTAGAGTTTTTGGTTATTTTACGTTTTGTGGTTCTACGATGGACTACAACCAGACAACGCAGCAGATGAGCCGGACGTTACAGAGGGGGAGTGTGATGATTAAAAATTTAATTTTCTGTTTTTAAAGCCAAATTATATGCTATATTTCACTTAAAGTTTTCTTTAATTAAACTATTATTATGGTAATTATTTTTGTGAAATATTTTTCATAGAGGTAGGCAGAGCATCTATTTCGTTGCAAGAAAGAGGTAGCTCCAACAATCCAACATGTGCCACGTCATCTGGAAGATATATTTTTGAGTGAAAATACTGTCATAATATGTAGAAATATTTAAGCAGATTTATCAAAAAGAATATCTTCACACAACTTAGAATTTTGAATTTTTCGTACTTGTTTTGCGCTTTCTGCAAACTTGAATAATTGGAGCTACCTACTTTTTACAGCAAACCCTTCAATTGTGAAGTTGTTTTCACTGTTTGCAAGTATAAATATATATTCCTAGGCGTGTATATTAAATATACTTTTTACAAAAGTTTTATTTCATTGTAAAGAGATTGTTCGTAAGTTGTACCTATAAAAATTAGATTTTGAAAATATTGTGAAATGGAGTATTTTTATGAGTTTAAAAAATGGATGCATTAATGAAAAAACTGGAGAACTGGACGTTCGTGGACATCGAAGGTTAAGAAAACTCAATTATCACAAAATTATTTTCTATCTTTTAAAAATTGTTTGAACAGTGAAATAAGATATTTTTTCCAATTACTCTTTAAAAAAAATGTTTAGCATATAACAAAAATCTGCAAAAATTGTCTGTTCCATAGACGCCCATGTGAAAATGTTAAATTCACTATATTAGGTTGCATATCATTTAGTCAAAAATGACTTTATCATCCCGAATGTTTTACAGAGCAATATTTGAATTTTTTTAAGACTTTGACACATGAATTTTAATATTAAAAAAAAAAAAAAACTCCTGAATTTTTATAAACACGACCGAAAAATTTACTAATTTTTCAAACAAGAAATATATGTTTCCTTTTTAACTTTATTTAACATTTATTCTAATAAACTTTTACATATCAAATTTAAGTAGTTATGTTTAAATATTTATGTCTATCAGAAAATAAAGAGAGAGATAGAGAGTAAGAGAGGGAGAGAGTTAGAGAGAGAGAGAGTTAGAGAGAGAGAGAGAGAAGGAGAGAGAAATAAAAAACAAAATTATGTAAATATATTTTTGTATATAGATACTTAAAAAAATTATCAAGTTGAATAGTATTGTAAATTTCAAATAAACTTAGGAATAAAAATACTTAGGAATTTCAAATAAATAAATACTAAGAATTTTCTGTTACACAAATGAAAATGTGACCTTTTGTGTAAATTCTATTAATTTCATGTATTACAAAAAATATTTAAAAGCACAGTGAATAGCTTTACCGGTAAAACGGTAATTACATATACTTAAATACTCGCACTGGTATGGCTAAACTGGATAAGAATAATTATATTAGATCGTGACTATGAATATAAGTTAAATCGTGCTGTACATCTGCAAGATTTACTAATGTTAATTTATAACAAAAATGCGCTTTCTAATTGGCAGTGTAACGCCCGAAATAAAGACTAAATCTCAAGAAAAAGTAATTAATGTTAACATTATTTAAGTTTACGAGAATTCGTATATTAGTTTAGAGACTGGGTTTTATCTGAAGAAGGAAAAAAATGAAGGTAATAAAATTAAAGCTTAATTGCAACCCCGTTTTACCGCCGGTCAAATAACATTTCCATAAAAATGCGTTTAACTAGTCGGCATTAAAACTAATTTGAAAGCGAATTATACCCGTTATGTGTTCAAACATCGTTAAATTGTATTAATAAATATTGACTTTGCTTCTTAAAAAGAATTTAATTTATTTGTCTTTACATTTTTCCTTTGGCTAATTAAAATTTTATCATTCATTGGTTACTTTAGACAAACAAAATATACATGGTTAAAATCATTTTAAATTATTTAATTTGAAATAAACCAATTTTTTTTAAAATATTGATTTATTTGTGTGTGCGTGTTGGGGGAAGGGGTGTGATTAGTTGTTTTAATATGCATATTTAATTGAGTTTTTATCCATTTATTTTTTATGAAGTTACTAAACATAGATGTTAAACTTCATATATTATTTCTGAAGTGGTCTGAAAGTCATTGGGAACTTGCACAACTACTGCATTATAAATGTTCTACGATTTAATTATTATTCAGTCTGTGTTACGCCATTTTATAATTTTTTCCTCATCACTAATTATGTTAAAAAAGAAGAAACTTTAAACATTCTATTTGATTTTTGCACTTTAATTGTTTGGAAAAAAAAATAGATGAGTTTTTCAGATACAAGTTTTAAAGTTGAATCATTCACTTAAAAAATCGAGCCAAATCTTAAAAATAAACGTCTGTCATTTTATTCCTTTCATTTTAAGAGTATACATATATACATGTATATATATATATATATATATATATATATATATATATATATATATATATATATATATATATATATATATATGTATACTCTTAAAGTGAAAGGAATAAACTTGAGTTTTATTGCTTTGATTCGAGTAGTAAGGAGTAGTAAGTGGAAGTTGTAGAATACAAGATTAATGTAAAAACTTTGAAAAATTGTCGTATCCATTTAGTTTTCGATTGTGTTTCTATAAAGACACATATGCTAACTGAGTATTTGAAATTACATCTCTGCTTTTACATTCCTGTATAATCCAGTTCTTTGTCATTTCGAATACTACACTAGAACTTAAAATAACCTTTTAGCAAGGATTTGATTGATTTAAAGTTCTATCAGGATTTTTTAAAGGAAAGAGAAGTTTTACGATACATATCTTAAAAGTATTTCTTCTACTTAAATAAAAGGTTTAATTTTGGAACGTCTGTGAAAGGTTTACACTACAAAGAAAATTGTACTAAGAAAGGAATTCCTGAACCTACTTATTTTTCTTTCAGTAGAATTACATCCTAAATGAGAGATGGCGTACTCAAATTTAAGTAACCGTACTTTCTCAAAAATGAGCAGTGTGATTTAATATTGCTAATCTGAGTTTCTGTTCAAGCCATCTTAACAAAGCGACCTGACAAACTTAAATAGGTGTTCAGAAGATGGTTTTCTACATTATTTGATGTCGATTGCTTTAATAGAAACTGAGTTATCATAACTCAATTATCATTCTTCCACGTTTTTAATATTTATTATGTTTATAACTTCTTCTCGTCGGCCTGGAAATACAATGGATATGTCAATGGGCTGCGATCCCTGCAGACCTGGGTTCGATTTCTGACAAGTCTTAGTTCGTTTTTTTATCCATTGTACTTATTTTTAAGTACAAGTTTTTTTCAGAATTGGAACTTATGTTTTCGGAGCTATGATAAGCATAGAATATACTCAAAATTGAGTACGGTTTACTCATTTTGGAATACCTATTTTTAACAGTTTGCAAAATCAGGTGTTTTTAAAATATGCATTATAAATTTTGTTTGTGATAAAATACTTTTGAATTGCAAATACTTTTGAATGAGAAAATAAAATTGCCTTATTTTAAATACTATTATATGAAGCTATTTTAAAATTCAGTTGAAAATTTTGCATTTATTTTGTTTGTTGGTAAAACTATGGTTGAATTTTATATAAAGAATCATCACTAAATGTGACTAGATTGAGGTTTTGATCATTAAAAAAAACAAAAAAAAAACTTATAGAAGAATTTCAAGGTATTTTTCATAGAAACCCTTTTTATTAAGTAAGTATGTTAAAGTTATTTCTTTAGTAATACCTTTTTTTTATCTTGAAAAAAATTGTTGAAAAATGTAAGTTACCGATATACAACGATAAGAACATTTTTAAAGCAAAATTTAAAAAATACTTTTTGAGGACTATAACAAAAAAAATCAAATGTTTATTAAATAAATCATAGATAACTGAGTCATTACACTTCCTTTTCTAATTTCAGATTATTTGGCGCACAATTTTAATGTTAGATTTATCATAACTTCTCATTGAGCTCACCAATACTTTAAGTAATAGAGGGAGATATTATAGCGAAAACACATCTTAGACTTTTTTAATGAAAATCCAGAGCTTTCCATAAAAAATAACAATTTACGAGAACAGATATTTTATTAAAAATTCGTATATTATTTAAAATATACTATATTTTTCAAAAGAATACAAAATATACAAAAGTCAGCAATTTTAGTAATAAATAGCTCACACACTTCAGCACATTTCAATGAAGTCGAAATCCCCCACCCACCATCGGCTTTTAGCACCCTTTCCTTACCACCTGACAAGAAAAGAATGCCCCACCCCTGCAGATCGTTCACCCCGTGACCTCATCTTCACCCCATCCTCGGCATCATCTATCAATATTGTTCGGGTACCCCCCACACGTGATGCTACTCCATGGCAAAATCCGCAAAATCTTTATCCGTGGTAGCACCATAAAATGGTATCCGTGGTAGCACCGTAGTATCCGTGATAGCATCCATGGTATCCGTGGTAGCATCCATGGTATCCGTGGTATCACCGTAGTATCCGTGGTAGCATCCACGGTATCCGTGGTATCACCGTAGTATCCGTGGTAGCATCCATGGTATCCGTGGTAGCACCGTAGTATCCGTGGTAGCATACCTGGTATCCGTGGTAGCATCCCTGGTATCCGTGGTAGCACCGTAGTATCCGTGGTAGCATCCCTGGTATCCGTGGTAGCACCGTAGTATCCGTGGTAGCATCCATGGTATCCGTGGTAGCACCGTAGCATCCGTGGTAGCATCCATGGTATCCGTGGTAGCACCGTAGCATCCGTGGTAGCATCCATGGTAACCGTGGTAGCACCGTAAAATGGTGAAACTAAGCACTAAATGTTGGTTGCATCTAAATGGGTTCTAAAGTTAGAAGGTCGTAATAATTTTTAACAGTGCAGGATTTAATTGTGAATTAAAATGAATTAATATTCTTAATATTCTTATATGATGAAAAACAAGTCGTGTTTGATTCAAAACAGCAAAATACAAAACATGGACATCTTATAATTCAGTTAACACCATGTAAGATAAAATAGATTAGTTTAAATCCATTCTATGAAAAAAAACTTATCCTTCTTATCCCTAAATATTTTTAAATGATTTTTTTCCCTCAAAGCGAAATGAGTTTATTTCACCGAAACTCAATTTACTTTACATTTACCTCAGCTCTTGGCATTAGGGTAGTTGACATAATCGAATATTACATTCCGATGCCTGCACGGTGCAGCGCATTTTATAACCGCATGACTGAACCATTACGCACGCTTCGATAAATATTCCGCTGAATATTTCTAGTACCTTTAACCTATCCATCAAACCAGACATTCGCGGAGGAAGCGCTATAGGGAGATGCTTGGAATCGACGTTGAAATTAAACTGGAGAGAAAGAGTTTAATAAAGGTTTTCTTTAAAATTATGCGTGGGTTACATTTTTTTTGTTCGTGATTAGAAATATGCAGAATATTGAAGATAATGTTTTTTTGTTTTTTTTTGTAAATTATATTGTCGTTCTCTACTTAGATTTTTATATTTGAAATAATAAATTTTTACCATTAACCATTTTGTAGTTGATATCAATAATGTGTTTTGTGTAAAAAGGTGGTCATTTTTTATAACCGCATGACTTAACCATTACGCACGTTTAAATAAATAGTACGATGGCTGTTTCTAGTAACCTTTAACCTATCCATCAAACCAAACAGTCATAGAGAGACTATAGAGATCTATAGGTTACCATCTATAGGGATATGCATGAAATCGACGTTGAAATTAAACTGGAGAGAGAGAGTTTAATAAAGGTATTCTTTAAAATTATGCCTTGATAAGAGATTTTTTTGGGTCGTGATTAGAAATATGCAAAATATTAAAGATAATTTGGTGTTTATTTTTTTGTGAATTAGTTTGTGATTCTCTAGTTAGATTTTTATTTTTAAAATAATAAATTTTTACTATTAACTATTTTGTAGTTGATATTAATAATGTGTTTTGTGTAAAAAGGTGTTCATTTTTTTATAACCGCATGACTTAACCATTACGCACGTTTAAATAAATAGTACGATGACTGTTTCTAGTAACCTTTAACCTATCCATCAAACCAAACAGTCATAGGGAGACTATAGAGATCTATAGGTTACCATCTACAGGGATATGCATGAAATCGACGTTGAAATTAAACTGGAGAGAGAGAGTTTAATAAAGGTTTTCTTTAAAATTATGCGTGGGTTAATTTTTTTTTGTTCGTGATTAGAAATATGCAAAATATTGAAGATAATGTTTTTTTTTTTTTTTTTTTTTTGTAAATTATATTGTCGTTCTTTACTTAGATTTTTATATTTGAAATAATAAATTTTTACCATTAACCATTTTGTAGTTGATATTAATAATGTGTTTTGTGTAAAAAGGTGTTCATTTTTTTATAACCGCATGACTTAACCATTACGCACGTTTAAATAAATAGTACGATGACTGTTTCTAGTAACCTTTAACCTATCCATCAAACCAAACAGTCATAGGGAGACTATAGAGATCTATAGGTTACCATCTACAGGGATATGCATGAAATCGACGTTGAAATTAAACTGGAGAGAGAGACTTTAATAAAGGTTTTCTTTAAAATTATGCGTGGGTTAAATTTTTTTTGTTCGTGATTAGGAATATGCAGAATATTGAAGATAATTTGGTGTTTATTTTTTTGTGAATTAGTGTGTTGTTCTCTAGTTAGATTTTTATTTTTAAAATAATAAATTTTTACCACTAACCATTTTGTAGTTGATATTAATAATGTGTTTTGTGTAAAAAGGTGTTCATTTTTTTATAACCGCATGACTTAACCATTACGCACGTTTAAATAAATAGTACGATGACTGTTTCTAGAAACCTTTAACCTATCCATCAAACCAAACAGTCATAGGGAGACTATATAGATCTATAGGTTACCATCTATAGGGATATGCATGAAATCGACGTTGAAATTCAACTGGTGAGAGAGAGTTTAATAAAGGTATTCTTTAAAATTATGCTTTGATAAGAGATTTTTTTGGGTCGTGATTAGAAATATGCAAAATATTAAAGATAATTTGGTGTTTATTTTTTTGTGAATTAGTGTGTTGTTCTCTAGTTAGATTTTTATTTTTAAAATAATAAATTTTTACCACTAACCATTTTGTAGTTGATATTAATAATGTGTTTTGTGTAAAAAGGTGTTCATTTTTTTTATAACCGCATGACTTAACCATTACGCACGTTTAAATAAATAGTACGATGACTGTTTCTAGAAACCTTTAACCTATCCATCAAACCAAACAGTCATAGGGAGACTATATATATCTATAGGTTACCATCTATAGGGATATGCATGAAATCGACGTTGAAATTCAACTGGAGAGAGAGAGTTTAATAAAGGTTTTCTTTAAAATTATGCTTTGGTTAGAGATTTTTTTGGGTCGTAATTAGAAATATGCAAAATATTGAACACAATTTGATGGTTTTGTTTTTTAAATTAGTGTGTGGATCTGTAGTTAAATTTTTATTTTTGAAATAATAAATTTTTACCATTAACCATTTTGTTGTTAGTTAATAATAATGTGTTATACCGTATGTTGTCATAACTACAATTTTATAATAACTTTATTTACACAATGTCAAAACAAAATAACATCTAATTTTATGGCATTTTACATACATGTTTTACATCAAAAACAATTTTTTTATTAGTACATTTAAATTAATATATAATTCACAAATTTAAAAATACTAAGTATTCTTCCACATTTTTGTTCTTATTCAAAGTACACTGTTAAAAAATTCAGTTCAACGTTGTGCCATATCTTGGTGCAAAATGCAAGTTTTCAACTTGTTGCACCATATAATGGTTCAAATCTAGGTTGAACCAAAAAATTTTGAACGGTAAAAGCGCATATATCACCAAATAATGGTTCAACCACCTCTAGTAACTGCGATCGAATATTTCTATATACAAATAGGAAACCGTCATTTTTCCCAAGAAGCGTATTGACATTGCAGTTCACTATTCGACTATAAAGTAAGTAAAGTGTGTTTTTTATGTTCATTGTCTAATAATTTCTCTTTTTTTATTGATACTTAATAAAATGTTTAAATGAAACGATTCAGAGTGCATTCGTTATTCTCATTTTGTCGCTGCGACAAAATGCAACCATGCGCCCATTAACACATGCATTCTTTTATTTATGTGATATATCTATTTCTGCAAAAGTAAACAACTTTAAAATATTCCATCATAGAAAAAAAAATTACACACGAATTAATTTAAAGCCACTTGATTTTCCTTTTTATTCTCATTTCATTGCATCATTGCAGTCTTCAAAGACTTTCGAATGGAGTCGTTGTTTTGAATCTTATATATTTTTGCACATCTGGTGTTTATGATACCTTGACTTGGAAACAGGGATGTTTAATACATAACTTTGAAACTATACAACCAATAGTTATCAAACTCATAGATTTGGTGGGAAAAGGTCAACCGTCTTGTGACTGTGTTGTAATAAAGTCTCTGATTACAAATTGTTTAGCACCAGTAAATGCGAAAGAGATTTTATATTTCGATCGTAAATATAAAGAAAAGAAAATGACTAGACATGATAACTCTGTATCTTACAACCTTCACATCAAATTATTAATTCTGCCTTTATTATTTATTTTTTTATTTCTTGATTTCCAAATAGATTTGCCATCCTATTCGACGGTAACCAATCAGAGATTTTTGCGGGAAACGATCATATTTGTTCAGAATCTAATAAAACTGTGGAATCATTAGTGTGTCAAACTTTGGAGGAATTATTCATTTTTGTGTATTTAAATATATTTGTTAATGTTGAATAAAATACATTGCACCAAAGATTGAGTATTTCTTTTTTCCTGAACATACAGGTACCTGTATTTTCTATGTTAGTTTGATTTACTTCTGTTTGCTGTGAAAAATGTATTTTTTAGGAATGAATGCAATTAAAAAAATTGGATTTTGCCTAATTTTATACATATATTTTAAAAATTGTACAGTCGGGCATTAATTCTTAAGTTTTGATGTCACGGAATCGAAAATAATTATCTTATTTTAATACTTATTAGAATATATTTCAGGAAATGTGTAACTAAAAAAAATCATGAATATGTATAACTTAAACCCCTTATTAAATAAGCAATAGAATGTTACAAACAAGCCTTTTAAGAATTAAAAATTTATATATAACATAAATGCACTTATAATAATTCAGCTAAACATGCTTAAAGGTTATAAATATATGTTGGTTTATATAGCTTTATATATATGATTAGATAAAACTTTAAAAAGTTTTACTTCAGTGTACAGAAATGTTAATTTTGGTTCACCCTTTCGCCAGAAAATTGTATAAATCAAATGAATAGCATGGTTCAACGTTTCACCATAAAATCGGGAAGGGAAACGTGAAACTTCGTGGAACGTTTCACCATAAAATGGTGTATAAAAAACCCGAATTTTGGTGCAACCTTTCACCATAAAATGGTGTATGAAAAACGTGAATTTTGGTGCAACGTTTCACCATAAAATGGTGAAGAGGAAACGTGAGTTTTAGTGCAGCGTTTCACCATTAAATGGTATATGTGGAAGAACCAAAAACTGGTAGAACTAAGCACCAGACGTTGGTTGCAGCTAAACGGGTACCAAATTTTGGTGCAAGGTCGCACTAAATTTTTAACAGTGTAGATGTTATTTTATTTAGATCATATCGAAATGTAAGTACGAAATGCAAAGAGATGTTTTATATAAATACATATAATTATCAATACCACTTAGCCATTGTAATCTGTATTTTTAAATGTTCACTTAAATCATTGTAAATTTGTATACAAATATATAAGGCCGAACTATATATCGAACTTTTGCTTTTATATATAATATTAATTTTTCTGTAACATAATGTTTCACATCGTATTATCATATTTCAAGTAAAAGGAACTAGATTCACGTTTAAAATAAAAGCTTAAGGTTTGGCCTGTTTCCCCAGCAAAAACAACCATCATAAAACCTTCACAGAAATTTTTTCGAAATTGAAGATTTTATGCAGAATAAATGCAGTTTCTGGGAAGATATATGAAATTAAAGGTTTTTGTTTCTACGTCCTTCATAAAAACTGAGTATAATGTACTCATTTTTGAATACATTCGATGCTTATTATGACGAAAAATACATAAGTTTTAATTTTGAAAAAGACATGTACATAAAAATGAGTACCTACAATGGGTAAACATGAATAAAAAGAGCAGATGCTAGCCTATTTAGGCTGCTTTAATAAATCACTTTATGTAAATATCGACAATTACAACTAAGACTCACTGGGAATCGAACCCAATCTGCAGGCACCCTGTACAGAGCCTTATCCGTTAAACTACGTAAAGAAGTTATAAATAGAAGTAATGTTAAAAGGTGTGCCAAAAGAATGGGAAGTAAGATAATATAATTGTAATAACTCAGTATCCATTTAAGCAGTCGATATCAAAATAATGTAGAAAACCATATTTTGAATAAATATTTTAAGTTTGTCAGATCGCTTTATAAAGATGGCTTGAGCACAAGCTGAGATTAGCAATATTAAATCACACTGCTCATTCTTGCGAAAGTATGATTACTTAAATTTGAGTACGTCATCGGTCATTTACGATGCAATTGTACTCAAAGAAAAACGAGTTCGTTCATGAACTGATTTTTAAGCACCTTTTTTTACAGTGATCCTGCAAAAAAAACTTTAATATTTAATCACGAAGGGAAAATGCAGATATTTTAAAAGTTTTTTTGCTGGATATCGCAAAACTTAAAAAAAAATAGCATTTTGTTTTGTTTTAATATCTTTTATAAATCTTTCAAAACCACTTCAATTTGACAATTTTGATGAAGGATTATGCTGACGTTTTTTGCTGAGTAACCAATAATACATATACCAGGTGTTGAACTAAATATGTCCCACATAAATATTATTTATCTTATTCAAGTAGATAAATTATTGCTTGTTTATGGGCGGTTTTATGATATACATTTTGTTTTATTGTCAGTCATCTGGATGGTTTCAAATATAATTCCACAGTTAGTATTCTTATCACGCAAGCAACATTTACTGTTTAGGAAATCGAAAAAAAAACCTATAATCTCCAGAAAATGGCAAGATAATGGATGCTTTATTGATATTGCATAATGTTTTAATACAGAGTATCGAACAGAAGATATCAGGTTACTTGAGTATCGGAAAAATTTCGCAAAGTGGTATAATATTTAAAAATCAATGTATTGTTTTTCTCGCATGAAATGCCTATGTAGAGCAATCGCAATGGTTCTACGTAAATCGATAATTTTTTTCAAACGATTGGAAAATAAATTTTCTGTTATAATTTATTGATAACCATTTAGGAAAATATATTTTAAATGGTATACAATCCAATAATAACATATTACTATATTTTTATAGAAGGGTAAATATTTTTTTATTGTTTTAAATAAAAACATTAAACTTTGTTAGTTAAAAAGGCATTTGGATAGCGGGGATACATATTTTGTAAAAATATACATACTTTTGTTGTATATTAGCGAGTTAAGTTCAAATATACTTTTTTTCCGAAAAATATTTGGCTTTGATTGCTATATTTAACATTGCTTATTAAGAAAAGACTACTATTCTTAGTTGCATTGATTTTTGTAACACAAATTTTTCATCCATTTTTTCCTTCAATTAAAAAAAATATTTTTACAAAAGCTGTTTTATTTAAGTGCCAATTACTTAGAAGGTAAGCAGGATTTATACTCATTAATATTACAAAAACAATGTAAAATTGTATTTTAAAAATAATACCTAGTTTTTCACATCCCTTTTATCACCTTAAATGAAATTATTTTTTCTTAATTTTTTTTATTAGAAGTTAATTGCAAGAAATTAATTATTAGACATTAATTATTAGCAATTACAGTAGAAAAAATATATATTAATTTTATTTTAATGATGGTGTAGGCTTAGAAATTTTGTTTCGTATATCAAAGAGGGCCAACTAATTAATAAAAAGTATGAGTGTTAGATGTGTTTTTAAATAAATGATAAGTTTGATTAAACCAATAATTAATTATTTTGATAATGATTGATTACTATAGAAATACCCAATTTTACATAATATGGAACACATAAAAAAGTACTAAACACATTTTTTCCAGGATATTTAATCTAAGTATTTAAGTTAAATGAAATATTTATAATTTATAACCTCAAATTTAAAAAAATCTAGTCTCGATTTTTACTAAACTGTTTAAACTAAACTATAGTTCAGGATCAAGAATGTTCTCAAAATCACTCATTATTATCATATGTGTAATATGTTCCATCGAAAGTAATTCTCCAGAATCAATATATAAAATATCACAATTTAAATGGTCTACAATCTGGTTGTCTAAATTTAGTGATTGTTTTAATTTAATCAATTGCGAAGCAATTAATTAAATTTAAAAAAACATTAAATTTAAACAACCATTAAATTTAAACAATCATTAAATTTAAACAATCATTTAATTTAAACCATTAAATTTAGACAATCATTAAATTTAGACAACCATTAAATTTAGACAATCATTAAATTTAGACAACCATTAAATTTAGATAACCATTAAATTTAGACAACCATTAAATTTAAACAAAAATTAAATTTAAAACAGTAAATTTAGACAGCCATTAAATTTAGACAACCATTAAATTTAAACAACCATTAAATTTAAACAATCATTTACTTTAAAACATTAAATTTAGACAACCATTAAATTTAGCCAACCATTAAATTTAAACAACCATTAAATTCAAAACATAAAATTTTGACAACCATTAAATTTGAACATATATTAAATTTAAACGACCATTAAATTACATTTTAATTATTTTAAATCACATATATTAAATCATACTTATTCAAAGTACCTAATAATAATAAAATCTAGAGTTAAATGGCAAACATTCAACAATTGGCAATTTACAAGCAAACTCCTGTTCACAATGGGCAATTAAACATGCACAAATATCCAACCAGAATTCCAAGCCCCCCCAAGGTCAAACTGAAAGCACCTTTATTCCAAACACGACGATAACCCTTTGCGAAAGACCAGCGTCTCTAGGGCTTGCGGAAGGTGTTTCCCAGGGTCTAAAAAAAGGCACCGGGCGTAAGACACTGCATCCCCAAATCGGCCTTCTTCTCATCTTACTCCTGACACAACACCAGAGCTCGTGAAATCTAATTTTAGTCCCTGCCTCTCCCCTCCTCCCATGCGCTCTTGTACCTGCCTCCACAAGAATCGAGACGGAAAAAGATTTTAGAGAGCGAAATTATAAATAAATACTTAAAAAATATACAGGAAAAAAGAGTTTTTTTGTGGTGTAAGACTGAAAGAATGGATTGGAGAAGAACGTCTGTCATTTTGTGGTTGTCGAGTGGTGTAGGGATTTTGGACAGTTTTGGTAGTTGATGTCGGTTTTAAGTGGGTGCGTAGGGATTTTTTTTTATTTTTTCCCCTTTTGGTTTTGAGGTTATTGGATTTTGAAAACGTGCTTTCTGACTTTGGTTCTGATGACTGAAACATATATTGTATTTAATAATATGTTTTTATATCAAAGATAATACTTAATCGTTTAGATTTGCATTGAGGTAATGCAAGTAATTGTAAAGTACAATTGAATCGTTTATTTGAGAAACCAGATAGGTGCGCTTTTTCGATATTTCGGAAGGCAAAGGAAAACGTTCTATGTTCGATATTAATATATATTTTGGGAAGTAGAGGTTTTTTTGGTGTAAGACTGAAAGGATGGATTGGAGAAAACCGTCTGTCATTTGTGGTTGTCAAGAGGTGTAGGGATTTTGGACAGTTTTGGTAGTTGATGTCGGTTTTAAGTGGCTGCATAGGGATTTTTTTTGATTTTTTTTCCCTTGTGGTTTTTGATGTTATTGGATTTTGAAAACGTGATTTCTGACTTTGGTTCTGATGACTGAAACATGTATTGTATTTAATAATATGTTTTTATATCAAAGATCATAGTTAATCGTTTTCGATTTGCATTGAGGTAATGCGAGTCATTGTAAAGTACAATTGAATCGTTTATTTGAGAAACCAGATAGGTGCGCTTTTTCGATATTTCGGAGGGCAAAGGAAAACGTTCTATGTTCGATATTAATATATATTTTGGGAAGTAGATGCTGTATATATTAAGGAATAAAAAAAAATTGAGTTATAATATTTATTCCTTACTTTTTAATTACAAAAAAGCAGTTAGCTGATTTTTGAAATAAAATTTGTTTTTATTCGTAATACGCACATTTTTAAAGTTAAATTGGTAGATGACGGAATGGCTATCGATCAGGTTGTGTACAAAAATATGTGTTTTCCATATGAGATTCTGATTCCGTAAACAAAAATACGTTAATTAGTTTCTGAAATTAACGATTCAGGATTCAAATGTAAAACAGAAAATACTAAGTGTAAAATATTTATTTTGAATAAATTTATATATTAATATTTTTAGCCTAAGTTAATACACTATAAGAACGTTCCCACTTCTGATATCTACTCTTTGTTTTTTAATTTGACTTTTTTATGTAATAGAATTAAAAAGTGATATAAAACAAATTTTATATATGAAATTTCCGGTGGGAAATCGAGTGATATATGTGTAATTTGTAATGACTGTGTAGGAAAGCTTCATATCTTATTGTTTTTTCCCAGCATTATGATCTTTAGTGTATTTTTTAAAAACAAACTATGATCTTTCACCTTATTTCCCAACTCAGAACAATGAAAATATTGCTCTATTACTAACATAAGACGTAGAGACATCGATTGCAACACAAACCTTATCGTTTTCCTCCTGAACACTTGATAACCGAAATTAACTTTATGTATTGATGTTGTGTGTTACAATTATAGGATAAACCCTATATAGAGCCATATGGAATAACCTATTAATTTAACTTATAATTAATAAATTATAAGTAATATATTATATATATATATATATATATATATATATATATATATATATATATATATATATATATATATATATATATATATATATATATATATATATATATATATATATATATATATATATATATATATATATATATATATATATATATATATATATATTTATATATATATATATATATTTATATATATATATATATATTTATATGTATGTAATTGCAGACGTTACACATTTTCCTGTGAAAACAGATATTCATAGTTACTAGGTCAATGTGCAGTTATTACAGTTTCTAATCTAAGCAAATATTTAGTCTAAGTGAAAGTGTAGTATCAATGATAAATGTGTATCAATACGATTTGATGCTTATTTATGAACAAATACTTTTGTAATAAATGTTTTAAAATATTTATTTATTTCATTTTTATTAGAACTAAAACTAAACATAAATTAAAGTAACATTTTAAAACACAACATTACGTTGATTATTACGTTTTATTTATCTAAGAATAAAATTCAAAGTCAGAGTAGCTTTGTTTCCTATTTTGGCTAGAATTCAACAACTTTTTATATCTAAAAATGTGCCAAACATCAGTAATAGTGTAATACGAAACGGTGACTTAACTATCACAGCCCCAAATCTTTAATCAAGCTTGTGTTTTGCCAGCTCCATGCCACTAGATAGGCTTGACAAGTTTACCGACAAATACCTGGCAAGGACAAGGTCGTCGTATTTTTAGCCAATCCTATTACTCATTCTGGTTTTTTTTTTATTTACTTCCCCAAAGTGTGCAAGACTTTCACAAGTCTTCCTCATCGCTTTTCTCTTGGAAAGCGAAACTGATGGTATAACCCACATCCCCTCCTCAAAAACCCATGACATAGAGTGAATACTATACAAGGACGTTGATCATGAGATTTCGCACGTGGGGAGAGAGAGAGAGAGAGCGAGAGAGAGAGAAAAAAAGGAAGATGCAGATGAAGAAGAGCAACTTTTCTTTCCTCCAGATGAAGAAGAAGAAGAGGATATCAAGAGGATGCATTCTTGTGCAGCCGGAGCCGCTCCAAATAAGCACAGCCGTGATCCCTTCCGTGTTCCTTGTCAGCATCCACGGCGCACGCGCAGGAGTAGGCGCGGGAGAGAAGATGAGGGAGCGGCCGTGGGATCTTGCTCTTGGGCATCTCTTTGCATCCCTTCGCATCGGGGTGTTGCTACGGCGACTGGGAGCATCCTCTCTCTCTCTCTGCTCTGCTCTCGAGCTTCCCGGCATCTCTCTCTTTCTCCCGGTTCTCCTGTTTCTCTTCTCCTGGTTCTCCCGTTTTGTGTTGTGATCTCCCGTTTTTCCTGAACCGTTGGGATGATGCCCTGACCGGACGGAGGTGGGGGTTGGAGGAGGGATGGAGGTGGATTGACTTTGACCATTTCAGGCAAGTGTGATGTTTGAGTAATTTATTTTCTTAGTAATTTAAGGGGAGCGGGGGGGGGGGTGAATTTAATAATGCTAAATATTGGAATGCGAATTTCGGAATTGATATTTAATTAAAGGAAAATTAATAACCTTCAAATGCAATTGACAAAAAATATAATATATATCACGTAATTATTCTACATTATTTTTTTTATGTTAGTTTCTTGCACCTAATCAGCAAACGAGTAATAATTATAGAATAAACGGAATCAAAAGATTTTATTTACAAGTAAATAAAATGTTTTAAAATTTCAGATATTTATAGACAATAGTTTTGTCCACGTATTATTTTAATTATCGCATTCCTCGAAAAAGCTTCCGGTACAAGAAACCTATGTAAATAGCGATTTTTTAAAATACGTACCTAATAAGTTATATGGACTGTTTGTAATAAACAGCATTTTTGTTAATAATTAAATAAAGTTAGAAAAAACAATTTATAAACGAAATAAAGTAAATGATTGTATATTAAAATTAAATTATGATCTTAAATGTAAACATATTACATCTAATTACAATTGTAAATCTTTACATTCAATTTTTTGCGTTTAAAAATTTACACAAAAACGCAATTGTAAACTTTTATTTTTGGTAGTCATCCGTCAGTAACTTTATAACATGAGTTCAAAACATATTTTAAAAACCGATTTAATTGTAAGTTTTATTTTTAAAAGCACTATTCTTTTTATCTTTTTAAACCTCACAAAATAATTATTGTTTTATGCAATTTAAAACCAAATCTTTCTCCGTTCAGCATAGCATTTTATAAGTTAAACAATGCTTCTGATAAAAATATGTATATTATTAATAGTGTATTAAATACGCTTGCTCGGTTAGATAAATACGACTTCTGAACTATTATTTATGTAATCTTTATTCATTATCAAGTAAATTATTTTATTCTTCTTCCTAGTATTTCTTCGGCCATATTTACCAAACAAATAAATTCATTTTGTTATCGTAGTAAGTTTTATTATAACAGCACGAAAAAAATATAGATTTTCCGTATTTTCATGTAATATTTACAGTAGGTCATGTATATTCTATTTGAAATGTGTCTACATATTATATAATAGTATCGTTGATTTTCATATTTTGAAATTAGAAGTTTAGAACCTAAATTTCTTAACCACAACTAAGTTAAAAACTTATTTGTTTAAAAGAGAAAGATAAATTAAAAAATATATATAACAGATGAAGTTGATATTTCAGGTAACACACAAAATTAGCAAATGAAAATTAAATACGATATCTAAACACTGCCGATTATTTTATACTTTTTTTAAATAAAATTTATCGAATATAGCCTCTATTAAAATAAATACTATTAAAAAGTAGCCCTGTCGAAATGTTTCTTAATAACTAAAAATTAAAGTATAATGGTGAAAACTGAAGACTTTTGAAACCTTATAATAAAGTAAAGAATTTCAAAAACAACAATATTTTATTGTACTATTACTATTAATAGAAGTCTTATTAATACTCATTCGCAATGATACCTAATATTTATCGTTCTCGCTTACAATCGTTAGCTTATCTTTTATTAAAATGTAATATTACTGCTATATAAAATAAGTAATAATGATGGTGATATAATATTTCAAATTTTTTGGTGTTCATTACTAGACCAACGTGTTTACTAGAATCCTTATCTGGTTGATCGCATTTAACTGTGTCATTTGTGCAAAGATAACAATAATGCATTTATTAACAGCAATGGTTATGGTATATTGCACACAACTTTTAATCAGAGCGTACTTGAATCATTTATATTTGAATATACATTATCTATTCATTTTTCGGTGGGTCGTAGGTTAGATTTTGGCGTAGAAAAAGCAAGAGGTTCGTTCATTGTGGGGAAGGGATTGGGGGTCCGTTAAATTTGTCGTGGTTCAGATGTCTTCACGCGTTGTTTGGGGTGGTTTCTGAGTAGGATGTCAACTCAGGTTGCATATATATATATATATATATATATATATATATATATATATATATATATATATATATAATATATTTTATAACTCTTCCCCCCTTTAAAATGTACTTTAATTAACTTTCTTTAACTTTGGATATAGTCCCCTTTTCCCAGTGCAAAAACATACCTCATGTGACTACTGTCCCTCCCACGCCACTTCAAAATCCCGAACCCAAACCCAAAAATGCGAACTAAAACCGAGATGAACGGTGCATTCTCGGAACGGTCCACGGTGCATTCTCCTTGTAAAAGTATTCCGTATTATATACGGATTCCTGATGTAACCTCGAAGCTAGGAGGTCTTGCTCTGTGAAGTCCGGAGAAATAAATGTTGTGAACTTGAGCTTTCGGCCTTTAGTTTATACCTGCATCATGGAACTTATCATCTAATAACTAACGACTGCAATCTAAATAATAACCACTATATATATATATATATATATATATATATATATATATATATATATATATATATATATATATATATATATATATATATATATATATATATATATATATATATATATATATATATATATATATATATATATATATATATATATATATATATATATATATATATATATATATATATATATATATATATATATATATATATATATATATATATATATATATATATATATATATATATATATATATATATATATATATATATATATATATATATATATATATATATATATATATATATATATATATATATATATATATATATATATATATATATATATATATATATATATATATATATATATATATATATATATATATATATATTGTTTAGTGAATGTATGAAATTATAACATAAGCTTGCCTTCAACGCGAACTTCTTAAATAAACGGTTGCCATATTCGCTACTAGAAGAGTCGTCTAAAAATATCACATTCAGAGTCGTGTATAAGGGTCTGGATTACGTTGATCTGATATTGGTTTTATGTCTTGACGCCTATTGAGGTTGCGTCGAGTGCCAGCTTTGGTGTTGCCCTCGGTATCTGACCATGTTTCAAAAATACGAAACAGTGTTCCGGATCATCCCTTCAAGATAGACCCGAATAATCGCCAATAGCCCACTGTTCAGCTCTTGCGCTATGTTAACAACCAACCTTAAGTAAAGCTTATATGGAGGTTTTAATGATAATAGAACAGATACATGTAATTAATAAGACACTAAAATGATACTAAATCCTAATTATTTGATTTATATAAATAAAAATTATTACTAAATAGCTGTTTTCTTGAACCGTTGTATTATATTTTGCAAACTAAGCATATAATGAATAAGGCTATTTGAACATTTGTAATCAATTGTTCAGTTGCATGAACTAAAACGCCAAAATTAAAAGTATCAAATGAAAAAATATAATATAATAAAAATTATTTAAAGATAATTTACAAAATACTTTACAAATAATATATCTTAATCTCTATGTAAATATATACTTGTCAATATGAGTTAGACACCGCGGTGGCCTGGTTGAAACATTACTGATCTCATATTCGGTGGGATGTGGGTTCTACCCTCATCTTCAGTGATCAGCAAACCCGTAATCGGAGACTAGAGAGTTCTATCTTCGTATTCCGCTCAATCATCTTTTATATAAAGTTGAACAGTGCACGTTAAATTTACCGTGGTAGTAGTTTGGTGAGTGGGAGGCCATTTCTGGTGTTGTCCTCGCTTTATGACCATGGTTCAAAATAATAATGACGTATTCCCGTATTTTTCTACCGAACTAATTTCAAACCGTCATCTAAAGCCCATCGTGTACTTCTACTGCAACTTGAATTCAAGTGGTTTTTAATTTTTATTATTAATTAGAATATCTTTATTTAACTATTTAATTATTATCACTCGTAAAATAGTTATAGTATTTGAGGGTTGTTCTGAGATAAATTTACATGAGTTTACTCAGTCCAAGGATTTAATTCTTTATTTTTTCGCAGTTTTATCTCTCTGTATTACTTAATTTAAAAGTTTTAGGTTTAAAAGTTTAAAAATGTACAAGCTATATCTTTACAATTAATGAGGTCTCAGTGGCCGAGTGGATTAAAGCGTCAGATGGGAATCCGAGGGTTCCCGGTTCGAACCTGTGCGACGGACTCTTCGAGCATGGGTTCCTCATAGTAGTTAAATCCTAAGGTTATAATCTCGCTAACATCTAAGTGAGGCCAACATGTATGGCCTCAGACACGTGGTTTACTACGTCATCCATTCATACATTTTTTCTAGTTCATTCATAAAAATATCCTGTACTTCATGAAGTAACACATTTACTGTCATTTCCAAATCACAAGTCAATCGAGAACGTTTTTTCATTCGTAAATTTTGAAAGGCAGTCACGTGCCTGGTGCCATCCGGTCTGAGATGTTTGCATCACGATGATGACGTCATATTCACTCTGCTACAGCCCATTCATGCTCGAAGGACGGACAAGGCTAATAATAGTAAAAAAGTAGTGATATTCCGATCGGAGGTTTGCCAACTTCGCTACCAAAATACTAGAATGTCGTCCAGAACATCCACAAAAAATTAACGGCGTGTATTCGGGACTGGTGTACGGTAAATCTGATCGGGGTCCGAAGTCCCGAAGTCTATTGAAGGCGTTGGGTGCCAGTTCAGGAGTTGTCGTCGTCATCTGACCATGGTTCAAAAATACGAGGAACCGTTCCCGGGTCTTTCCTTCGAGATAGGCTCCGAACCGTCACCATTAGCCCACTGTTCATCTCTAGCGCGACGTTAATTAACCAAACCAAACTTTACAATTAATTCCAAATTAAAAAAAAATATTATAAAATATTATGCTCAGAAAAAAATATTAACTAAACTTTCACAGAGTGTAAAAAACTTTATATTGGTTGGTTTGGTTTGGTTAATTAACGTCGCACTAGAGCTGCACAGTGGGCTATTGGCGACGGTTCGGGTTTTATGTCGAAGGAAAGACCCGGGAACACATACACATACATATTCACACACCTCGTTATTTTATGCACCTCGTTATTTTAGAACCATCAAAACAACTTTATAATTGCCAAAATTGCTTGAGCCTCAGTGGTTTAAATATAAAATATAAGTTTCTTATATTGAAAGTTATAATCATGTTACACTTTAACTCAAACCTCTGAATATTTATTCTTAATTAGAATATCCTTACTTAATGTATATTGTTAATTAATCACATTATACGTTGATTGCTCTGAGATAAATGATAATAATCAATTGTTCAGAGTCGATCCATTAATCGATCATAGCAACGCCGGGCAAATACGATGGGATTATCTCTGCTTCAAGTATGCATAAATAATCATCAGTCACATTATCTCTGCGGTCGATGTTTTCCTAGAGTAGACTCCATAACTGAGTTTGACAACGGCGTTCTGATCCAAAGGGTTCGATTCCAATATTTCAGACAGATTTGATTCACTGTCTGGACATATCTGAGGACTGGAGACACTGTATTAATTCAAAATGCCACATCTCTCTGGAATACGTAAACAGTTATTCGGAATATGTTAATATTTAAGTTTGTATGGGATCGTATTGTATTTGGCGGGATTCAAATGGAATTAAGTTTAAGTAGTTAGTCCGTCTTTTCGAATAGTCCGTGTTCTCCGATGCGGTTTAAATTGAAGTGATTTCATTAGTCAATTGTTGATTATTTAAACTTAATAATGAAATATCGAGTATGAATATATAGGATATTGTTTGCACTTTAAATTGATATTGCGTTACTTGAATTTTCCAGTTACGAGTGACATAGAATTGAAACCAATGTCATTATTTGGATATTTTATTAGAGACGCATTAAAATTTAAGTTATTTTTTTTGTCATTAAATTAAAATAATACTTTTGTCATTTTTACAATCTAATAATCACTTAAGTAAAATAAGTATTGCTGATTTTCTTTACAAAAAGAATTTAATAATTAATTTACTTGAACTTTTGTAGGCAGAAGAAGTACACTAAACATATTTTTCTCATTTCCAAGTTTAAAAATTCATTTTTATAAAGTATAGTTTGGCCGAGACTAAATGGCCGCTGTGACGTTGCATTGTTTACAGGTTTTAGGTAAGTCCATTGGTCAATTTGCCCGAACTTGCTTGCTGATTCGTTGGAACCAGCTTGAAGGGGCGTTACGCATCTGCGCCATTTAATCGGAGTGAGGATACAATAAATATGAAATAATTCAGATATGTTTATAACAGAAAACACAAAAATGAATACTAATTATAATAATTATAAAACTTATTATAAAATTCTAAAGTTTAAGTAAAGGAAATCGTTGTCAATGCTAAATAATGTAATCTTTTACGTTATGTAAATAAAAAAATTAATATTGATCAAATTTTGATAGAATACCGTTTTAATTTTTAAATCAAGCTGATTAAGCTTTTTATCAAAAATTAAAATATTACCTATTACAATAGTTGGAAATAATCGAATAATTAACACAATAGAAATTCTAGCTAAGTAATATTTTAATCTTTTAATTTAATTATTAATATTTAGACCAAGTAACGGCTATCAAGTATATTCAATTCAAGAAACTAAAGTTACTAAAAACCTATGTCAAATTATAAATTACTTCATAATCAAAATCTCACATAAAAATTACAACCATTGTCGAAGTTGAAATATACTAAAAGTTTTATAAAGGTAAGCCAGATTTATTATTAAAATGTATTTCAATAATTTTTTTTATAAGTTTATAATATATTTTTAGCCTTTAATAAAAAGTACACTAATATGCTTCCCAGAACTTATTTTTCAAACTAAGTAAACGTTGCGTTATTTGCAATTTTGTGTCCTAAATCTCACAAAAGTAGCAAATAAAAAGCATTTATCCCATTTTCTAAGGAGAAACTAAATTGTTAGCAATTATCTCGCTTAGACGAACGCAAATTGCTCCAAAAGACTGTGATTAGAGGCGTAATATATCTTCTGGGGCACTAAACTGTTTACGCGAGTCTTGTTACACTTTACTACTCTCTTTTATATAACATTTATACAGCTACTTATTTTAAGGCAGATAAAGAAGCAATTTTGAACCATTTTAACGTATGTGTGCATCAACCTGTTCTTATTCGCAAAACAGTCCGAAGCTTTTGTATAAGAAATTAGCAAAAAACATTCTGTTTGAATTCTAATACTTACGTTATTCATTCTAAAAATAAAGAGTTAAGTACGTTAAGAAACATAACATACTTCAACTAAAAATTTGGCAAGTATTAATAAACCAGTGCAAAATATTCTTATTAAAATTCGATCATATTATTAAAGCTTATTTAAAAATACACAAATTGAAAAAAATATGTATTTTAAGCATTTCAGATTTTACGAAATGAAATACCAATTTCTCTAAATAATAAAATACAGTTATTTCAAATCAAGACGATCCTGTGTATTTTATAGTTTTAAATGATCATGGCATGTTGTCTACTTACGTTACTCATTACAATTCTAATATTTACAATATTCATTCTAAAAATAAAGAGCTAAGTACATCGAGATACATGCTTCAAATAAAAATTTTGGCAAGTATTAATAAACCAGTGCAAAATATTCTTATTAAAATTCGAACCCATTATTAAAACTTATTTAAAAATACACAAATTTAAAAAATATGTATTTTAAGCATTTTAGATTTTACAAAATGAAACGTCATTATGTCTAAATAATAAAATACAGTTATTTCATATCAAGGCGTTCTTGTGTATTTTATGGTTTTAAATGATCATTTTGTATTCAAGGTGAAATCATGTTTTGATTTGTTTATGAAAGGCTCTATCATTTGAACTTGTTGTTGTACTATTTACCAGTCTTTAAGAGTACGTTTGAAATTTCTTAAAATGTAAAAATTAAATTATAATAGTTTTTTTTTCTTAGGGATTGTGAAAGATAAATTATCATATAAAAACGTTGAATTGTTTATTTCGTTAGAATTTAGTTAAAAAAGTTTTTTAACTAAATGTCTATAAGTTTACAAATCATAGTAATTATTTCTTAGCCAAAAAGAGACCTTCTTCTTATTAAATAAAATTTACTTTCTACAAAATTACACACAAAATCATCATTAAACAAAATGAAGCACGTTTTATGTTTCTATCATATGTCAATTATTTTGAACAAACAGGTCGCTTAGAAAAAGTGTAGTAAAACCTTTACTGATAACAATAAACATTATTAAAATAGAATAAAATGCATAAATCAACACCCTAGATTTTCTAAAGCATTGTTAAGATTACACTGCAAATGAGAGTATATTACTATTTTCCCTTAAACGACACTTCTTTAAATTTTAATCGCTAATTACTATAGATAACACAACCAAAGTTAATGGCCTCTATTATCGCTTTTCTCTAACTAGCTGTTTAAGTATGCTTTCAAACTTTAGGACTAGTTTATTTAGTCAAAAGATTCCACTAACTAGAATTTGTTTATCGAAAGAATTAGAATTCAATGGTCATGGAGTAATTTTGAAAAGGCAAACGGAATGTTAATAAAATTAAAAAAAAATCTTTATTATATATTCGTGCGAATAAAGTGTATATATAATATGCTTTGACAAAATAAACTTTATCAAAGTTTAAGATTGTTAATGGGTAAAAATATCTTTAAAACAATAATTGACATACTGATTTCAATATTTTTGTATCACATTTGAACTTTTTACGATCTAGAGGTGACTTTCAGGTACCACTTGGTTTGATGCGCTGATCAGCTGTAAAAATTCACATCATATATGCAGAAAATCGTCTTGAGTGGCTGGTTTACTCGAGCAAAAAAGACAAGGGTTAATGTGCAGGGTGATCACAAATAGTAGGCAGATGGTCATTGGTTAGCAGTATTGGCATAATAAAACATTATTTTTACTCAACTACTTTTCTACTACTTCGCTTTTATTTTAAATAAGTCGCTTAGATTTAGCAGATAAAACATACCAGATAAAAAAATAACAAAAAAATGGGTTTATTATATTAAGTTAAACACTCAAGCAATGACGATCTGAAAAAACAATATGTCATAAACCTGTATTTTAATTAATAAATTGTTACTACATTATTTAAAAGTAGTAACATTTAAATGAACTAAGAATGAATTATAAATATAAGTATCTTTCAATTCTTTTTAGTTACTTTTATTTTAAATATATTCTCATAAGAAAGTATGTTAGGAAATAATTCCTTTTAGTTACTTATATTTTAAATATTTTCTCATAAGAAAGTATGTTAGGAAATAATTCCTTTTAGTTACTTATATTTTAAATATTTTCTCATAAGAAAGTATGTCAGGAAAGAAGTTTCTTTTTTTTCTTTTTTCGAATTTACAACAGTAGTTTAATAATTGAAAATGCAATTTAGTTTTTGCCAATGTAATAGTTTTGGCTGAAATAAATTACTAAGCCGTAGGCAATAAAGGGGAAAGAAAATTTATTGCAACCCAAATCCAGTGCAAATACTTTCTCTTTTTAAAAAATAGTTCACCGAACCTCCACTTTCAGTTTCGATTGATTTTCGAAATCGATCTAGTCTAGAAATAACATTTTCAAGATTTATATTGAGTTTTTAGGACACATAAAATAAATTTATTGCTTTTCTAAAGGAGATGAAAGAATATATATTTTTAATACAGGTCTTACGTATCAACTTATACAATATATAATTTGTTCATCAACTTGTACATTGAGATTTTGAATTTTACTGGAAATAATCTAAGTTGATTGATAGATTTTTTTTGTAAAATCTAGTGTAAAAGGAATAATATCCCTTATGTTGTTTCTATTCAACGTACTCATGAACGTTTTGAGGATACCAACTACATTTGTAAATGATTATGCGAATAAAGTTTTTATTTTTAAGTAAAACATTTCGAACAATATTCCCATACTAATTATAGCTTAAAATATATTATATGTATACTTATATTTAATATAAACATAGTAAATGGATAACGATCAGGGAAAAAATAATCAAAATGCTTGCAAAAAGTAAAAAAGGAACGTATAGTAAGCATAAGCTCACTTTTATCCTCAAATGTATTCAAATACTGCGAACTTTTTAATTTAGACACTTTTATTAATTTAATTTTTGTTATATACAATATAATAATTTAATTTGGTCATTAGCGCTACTAATAAGTAACGATATAAATTAAAATTAGGTATTATTGATGCTGATAGCATGCAATTATTTTAAAGGAAACTTTTTCAATTGTATTTTACGCACACTAAATATAAAAGGTAATATGACTTTATGTAGATTTACGAAACATCAGTCCTAAATGGGTAATACGTAGGAATAAATGGTATATGTGCTTCAAGAAATATAATTTTCGTTATTTCCGTTGGATTATATTTTTAATGATAATTTATCGTTTCTCTGCCTGTTGCGAGACCATACACGTTATTTATAAATTATAACTACATAATATTATTTACAAAGTTTTATAATAATAATAACATAACTACATAATGTAATCTGCTACACTGTTAGAAATAGGTACTCAAAAATACGTAAAGTGTACTCATTTTTGATTTACATTCGATGCTTATTATGGATCCGAATACATAAGTTTCATTTTTGAAAAAGAAATGTTCCCAGAAATGAGTACAATGAGTAAAATTTAATAAAAAGAACAGTAGCTTGCATACATAAGCTGCCTTCATAAATCATTTTCAATTAATATCGACAATTACAACCAAAACTTACCTAGAATCGAACCCATATCCTCAGGCACAGCAGTCTAATGCCTTTTCTGTTGTATTACCAGTTCGACGTGAAGAAGTTATAAACAGAAGAAACGTTAAAAAGGTGTGATAAAATAATGGGAGGTAAGATAAATGGAATGTAATAACTCAATTTCCATTTAAGTAATCGACATAAAATAATGTGGAAAACCATGTTCTGAACAACTATTTTAAGTTTGTCAGGTCGCTTTGTTAACTGCTTGAACATAAGCTGATATTATCAATATTAAATCACACAATTTTTGAAAAAGTGCGATTACTTAAATTTGAGTACGTCATCGCTCATTCACGAAGCAATTGTACTCAAAAGAAAAACGAGTATGTCCAGGTACTCATTTTTAAGTACCATTTTGTACAGTGTACAGAAATATTCAAAATTGTCACAAATAGTTGGACAATGGCCATGGTTCGGCTGTTTAACTACACATAATAAAGCAATATTTTTACTATAGTTTATCTATTTTACTTGTGCTAGTAAAGTTATACGACTAGTTTAAATTATAGGCAAAGTATTTGGCAAAAATAACGCTTTATTATGCCAATAGTACAGTACACACGAAATGTGCTGCAGTCAAACATAACCAGCGCCATACAATTTGACCACCATTAGGTCATTTAAATGTCTTAAGTTTCATTTATCATTCCATTATCAATTACACGTAATTCCCTCTCCAAACTAGTATCAATGACATCTGCCTCTCCAGAATTTTGAACGCTAGTCATACTGGTAAGTGCTAAACCTATACCCGTCCTCTTTATTAAGAGCCTGGCTACCATGTCATCAAGAACAAGCCTTCCCGCGGACCTCCAAACAATTCGTCACCATTGTTCAAATCCCCTTGTCCCGCCCCTAACTTATGGAAGATAGATCGTCCGATCCAGATAACAGTCTTCAAGGCACATGGAAGTTTGGCCCTGGAAAGTTTAATGGCGGTGCTGGAAGGACAGATAACACGTCTGTCCCTTGGTGATTAACCGTGTCGCTACGTTGGGCGGAACCGATTGGGGCAGTGTCAAAGTCTATGGCAGGGAATTGATAGGTGCTATGGCGAATATCCCTCAATGATTGTGCTCTGTGGATTAACTGGTTATTATTAAGGAAATCGTATTCTGTGAGTGGTGACAGCTGAGTGGGTTGATTAAATCCAGTTAGGACACGGTGACACAAGTTGTATGATTATATCTCGGATTCAAACGTTATAGCGTTTACTTGGTGTAATTGTAAGATGCTTTCTGAGCTGGTTGGCTGTATGGCCGATGAAGAATATTAATACAGGAATAATTCATGTTTAAATATATATGGGGGGGACATCGTATATGTATGAAATATAACATTAAGCTAAGCAATATTCACATTGAGTCTATATATTATTTAATTATGTTATTCACTTACATATTTTATTGCAACTTATAAATTAAATATGTCGTGTAATTTCAAGGAAGTGTATGGGCTGCTAAATAAACGGCTGTGACTGTGTAATGTATATTTATTTCATGTAATTTAAATAAGAATAAGTATTAAAAGAGTTGTTTGTGTGTTTGATTTTATTAATCAAGTTATTTTCAGCAGACTGGTAGAAACACTTTCGGTAATAAAATTATAAATGGTTTTGTTACTGCTAATAATAATTTAATAATTAATATAAATAGTATTAAGATACTTCTGAAAAATCTAATTTCCAATAAGAATACGTACTAAATTAGTAAAAACAATATCGATACATTGACTATTAAAAATTCAAATGGTTTAGTTTATTTATAAAATATGTTAAATTTCTTTTAAATGCCACACATTAAACTGTTAATGTGAATATTAAATCTTACCTAATGTAAACAAATAGCTTTTTTTCAATTGTTTATTATAAAGCATTATTTCTGTGTGTAATAACATTATAAAATATACCAATACAATTTAAAAAATTCATTTATTTAACCGGAAATATTTTTACTATTAATTAGCAGTACAAATTATTCTTATTTTACAAAATCATAGATTATTTAAGCACAATAATTTTTTTCCAATATACTCAAATCCTCAAACTGTTATTAATTACAACAAATTAATAAAATCTAAACACATTTCAATTGAAACCTTTTGCAGATTATTTAAACACCTCACAACACAAAATCGGAATAATATATATTATTAAAACCTTAAATGCTTCAATTCCCCATCATCAACACTTTCACAATCTTCATCCATTTCCTCTTTAACACTGGCCAATAAATTCCAATCCGAGTAACAAATAACAATAACAGCAAGCAATAATCCATTGGTAGAGAGATATTCCAGGTATAATTTACGAACTGACCCCTTGCCTATCCGCTTGGACAGTGGCAGGCCAAAGCACCTGCACTGTCCCAGCCCAGGATCATTTTAACCCTAATGAATTCGTGACGCATTGACCGGGCTGTTTTGAAGATCCCTGATTGTCCACAGCGATAAATGATAATGGGACCCTGGTAAATAATGCGGGGGAGAAAGGGAGGTTTAGTCCGCGCTCTATGCTAATTAGTGATGCGGGGGAGGGGGTTAATTTAATGGTGCCGAGTTTAAAGCAGTTTATAGAAGAGTATAATGAGCTCGCTAATAAGTTAGCAACTCAGAAAGGAAATTTGTTAAAATTTGAGTAAGATTTAAGGATGCTTTATGTGTTGTTAATTTAGGGTGTAAGGAAGGCAGGGAAGGTGTGGCGAGCTTGGAATGTTGTAAAAGCATTACCTTTAAGTGTTTGTGTGCGTTAATAAACTACGTGAATAATAATAATACAAGTAGGAAGATTTGGTTTTATTAAATTGTACTTGATGTGAATACAGTGGCAGCTTGCAGTGTGGATTGTTCAAAGGCAATATAACGAATAAATAAATACACACCTACCAATTCTTACGAAAGTGATGCATAAATACAAAATAATGCATATAAACATAGTAATACTTGTTGTTTTATATATAATGATAATATTGAAACTTTTTTTGCATTACTTTTTTAGCGCTGTGGGTTATTGAGAAATGAACCAGTTAAGAAATGTGGTGTTATTTGAAACATTTTCTATAAAAATCTACAGAAAATGTACAAGAAACTTCCAATTTACCATCGCAGCTTTTAAGTATGCAGATTCTTCAAATTCGTTAATTGTTTTTGCAGAATTACATACCAAAAAACTGTGATAGTGAATTTTGAGCATTTTTTACATTTTCTGGATATTTTTCAGAAAATGTTTCAAATACTTGCAAATTTGTAAAGATTTTTTAAAAATAAATGTTCAGAATTTTTTTGCTGGGGACAATCGAACCAAAGTCATTGTGATCCATAACTCCTAATAATGTTTCAACAAATGATGTCGTTTTCTGTTTATTATGTTAAATGTCGTAACATGAAACGTGTGTTTATTTTTATATAAATGTCAAATTCAAATAAAATTAATGATTTAAATATTTAATATTATTTTCTTAAAAAACAAATTATACTATTTAAATAACAAACAATATTTAAATATAGTGTAATTAATTTAGCCTTTGGAAACACATGAAATTAAATGCATGTTATTACACTTTTGCACCATAAATATTTTGAATGAGTTTAATATAATATTTATTTCAGTAAAATGATATTTTTGAATTTTTCTTAAATTTTCAAAACCAAAAATTTTCTTCCAAAAGTAGAGGAAATTCATTTATTAATTACGAATTCTCTTACAAAGAAAACTTGCAAATGTTTGTATTTATTAAAATATAATCTAATCCAAGAACTTTTTCCTTTTATTATTCTTATTTGTAACTATAGTTTTCAACCCTCTGGTGAATTCTGCTGCATAAATCTGTCAGAGTATTTCCAGTTTTCCGTGCAAAGCTCATAATTATTACATTGAATAAAATACTATTTGTCGAATCAGTTTTAAATGTAAAGCATTGGGGAAAACTTTTAAAATCCATATTTACTAAATTTGTTAAGAAAATTATGTTTTAAAAAATAATGTGACGGAAATTTAAATGATACTCTTTTGCAATAAAAACAAACTCAAAACATTGATTGTTTGTTCGACTCTCAGAGGATTTTTAGATAGGATTTGTTTATTAATAGACAATAAATTAAGTTGTTATATAATTTGAAAAGAAGTTATGTATATTAGTAACTGTAATATTTCATAAAAAAATATAAAATGTCATATTTGTTAGATGTTGATTCAATTAAAAGATATTCATATCCATAAATTGTACTTGAAAATTCTAATTCAACTGATATCATTTGGGAGCATACATATTCCCCAAGTTGCACATCAGTAAAATTTACTGAAATCATTAATCAGAGATCCCACAATAGAAACCAAATATCTCATTTCTAATTAAACCAACTCATTTTAAAAATAGAAATAGAGAACGAAACTCACACACAGAACTTCCAAAATGCATCGAACCCAAAACCAAACCCAATTCCCACATGGAAACTAAATGATAAATGGACCAAACCGACTCCAAAATCCATTCATTCTAACGCTTTGTTCAAACAAACCATAACACTTCCAATGCATAAATTTCCCTTCCCGCCCTATTTATGAATTACCCCCCCCCCTACTGATTGAAATGAACAATCAGAAAGGGAAATAATTATCACTGGCGCATTTAAAGCATTTGGCGAGAAGTTTCGAATGGAAACCTAGCCTATAGGATCTTTAGGCAGTTTCATTAGCTCTATTGAAATGCGCGTCTAGATTAATGCGTTGCATGCAAAATGTCAGCCGCAAACGGTGCGTCCGGCGTGCTATAGGGGCTATAGTTAATCGCGCACGAAAACCCGGAGTATCTGTTATTCAGCAGTATCTGTTATTGTGATATCGCTGATATTGTTGGTGCAGGGCAGTTGGCTGGAATTAATGTGGAAATCGTGCTGTAGTTGTGCTTGAATGGAATCGAAGGGGAATAATTCGATTTGTGCAATTAACGTAGAGTTTTGGTAGATAATTTAAGAACCTATTAATTAAGTAAATAAAGTTATAATTTGGCGAAAAAATTAATTTAAAGTAAATACGTGGAACTTCAAATATGTTCTTTATTTTTTACATTAAAAAGTCAAACCGGAAACTAGGAAATTCCTTATACTATTTTAAATCAATTATAGAATATCGAACAAATATTAAAAAGTTAAAATAATACTAATATTTTCATGTATACGTGCTCAAAATACCATTGTTGTGGAAGTTGTTAACATGAACAAACAACAGGAGTGTTACATCTCATCGGATAAAAAAGAAACCCCAAAACTGTAAACTTGTTTTCGCTTTAAGAAAGATTTAACTATTTTTTTAAAAAAATATTTTTAGACAATTAAAACTAATAATTTTTCGCAGAATCACAACTTTATATGATATCCCAGTTTAAAGAGATTTTAAAAATATATATAACGTAAATTATTTTTGTATTGGCGAGGAAATTCTGAAAATTTCGGGTCAGCAACTTGGATGGTTTTTTTTGTTTTATATATCATTCATAAAAAAAAAGTTTTATAAATATTTTTCAGAGATTTTTTGTGTAATTTATGAATAAACAAATACGCAAGATAAAATTAAATGAAATCACAAACAAATAAAAAAAACAATAGAGTCACACAGCAGCACTATAAAACAACACAAAAAACACTACTCTATTGAAGCATTTTTAGTTTAAAATAATGTGGGGGATTAAGTTATAACGAAAATAATTCAACTGAAAATAGGGATATTTATTTTTTAAATGTTGAAATGTGGTTGCGTTGCACAAAAAGCTTATTAAAATCCTACTTCATTTTGAGATGAAATAAAAATAACAAATGATTGTTTATAATTATTTTATTTTGGACGAAAATCCAAACAATAGAATAAACTATATCTCATTAATAAATAAAGATTTTTGAATTAAATTATTATCTTAATTATTAAGCTATAAAAAATGAAAGTGTTATTTCGGAAATATTGAAATTTTTAAAGCAGGTTTATTTTTTTCCTAAACCCGTGTTTTAATACGTTATAATCTTCTAATTTCTTGATAAATCATTTAAAAAAATATTTCCTATTTTTGCATCTAAGTTAGTAATTATCTTTTCAAATTATCTTTTAAAAGTAATTTCTCTTAAACCAAAAGATATATAAATAGATAAATTTATTGTAGTAGGCCGTAGCCTTTTTACAAAGGTTGACAACATAATTTAACAAAAGCGGATACAATATTAAATAACACAAAATACAAGATAATACATTAAAAAAAATTAAAACACAATTTGAACAAATATACAAAAAAAAAGAACATTCATTACATGATCAATAAGAATTAGGGTTTTAATCTGTTATTCTTGCACAAATTCACCCATCGAGTCCTCCCGGAATTCTAAAACAGAGATTGCGTAATTATAAAAACAAAAATATTCTTGATTGTAAAATTTTAGGGTGGTTGAAATGTTACTGGATTCAATTGATGAGAAGTAGTTTCGTCTGAATGCATCGTCAATTGGACAAACTAAAAATACATGATCCCATGATTCATTTTCTGTTGTGTTACAAAATTTACAGGAATTATTAGGAAACATTTCGAAAACAACTCCTTTAAAAAATATACGTGATTCATTCCAACGAATTTTCTTTAACACAAAAGAGTAAACAAGAGATGTTTAAATGAGATAGTTTATACGATATACTGTCTTAGACATTAGTCTTTATTTTCTAAACATGATTAACAGAACCGACTGCACATGTGTCTCAATTATGCAAATTTAAAGGCTAATATGAAAATCTATTTATAGCGTAAATGACGTGAGCTGCTCCACATCATTCCTTACCCAAAACAATGCTGGTGTGCATTAAAATTAAACTTTTGTACTTTCCATGAGGAAATTGAATTGTAACTATTACTGGTTAGCTACCATCAACTATTTTCTCTAACTATTTTTGGGAAGTTTTCAAAAAAATGTATAAGGCAAGTTTTTGAACTGTATTCTCATGTACTATATTTCCCAATATAGTATTAAACATCTGTCTACATGTAGAGTAATCGAAACATCGGAACATAATTAAAGTTGGCCTCTCAATATAGCTACAGTTGTAATTCGCTTAAATAGCAATGAACTTGGGTAGTAGATTATTTTTTTCACTTAAAATTGAAAGTTATATCGATACATATAACAAATATTAAAAACTAGATAAGCTGAGTTTATGGAGAAGACCGCAAGGCTTACAGTGTGTAACGTCAAACTCAAGTGAATGACTTTTGTTTTAATTCCGCACAAAATGTTTCAGGCTTTCTACGTTGTGTCTCGTTACTAGAACTACGATTGCAAACCTGGGACGAGTGGAAAATATATACAATTCTGCTAACGTTATTTTGCGGTTTACGTTTTCATTACGAACCACTTTGTTCACAGTTCACCCAAAACTAATTTTAAAGACCTTACACGCCAAAATTAATAGTAATATTTTAAATATTGTAATAAAAAATCATTTTTTATATTTTTTTTATTAAAATATAAAAATTATTTATTGTAAAATTTAAATTAAATAGCGTTACAAAAAACTTACGATACTACTTAAAAACCCGTATTTCATCAATCTATACTCCATCATAAAATTTCTTAAGATTACATTTATTCTAAATAATTCATTTCGAAAATAAAGCAAAAGTAGAATTATGGATAATCAAGGCAATTTAAGACATCTTTTTATTTGAAATTAACTGAGAATAAATTCCTTATCAATTTCTTTTTTCTTCAACAACCGAGCAGAGATTCAGAATAAAAGGGATTTACAAGATTGATGAGGAAATATTCTTTTTTCTGCCGTTATCTAAAATTAAAATGTCGAAATGATAACAAAAAGATTAATGACTTTAATGCCTAAAATTGTGCAGATATGTGAAGTAATTTGAAACTACCGTATTGCACTTGGCTTGAATTTATTATGTAGTGCCAACATTATTTTTAAATATATGATAATGCACTGGTATTAAATATATAAATTTAATTTATTTGTGAAATTTTAATTGATATGTGTTTAAATTTTCCGACAACGGTGGTCATGATTTAGTATCAAATTAATATTATTTGAGGGTATCTCATAAGTAAATTATTTATTATCTAAACAATTTTAAACAATGTGTGTAATAATCTATGTAACTTCATTTAGTAACCAAAACAATATTTTTAATGATTAAAAGTTTTATTTCCGTTTTTAGCAAAATATGCTATGTCACATTTGGGATTAAAATTTATTTTGTAAAATTTGTAACTTTTCTATTTCTTATATTAATGAATAGGGTTTGAATATGAATAGGAATTTATAGAATAAATTTAGTTCATATTTGATACCTACATCGATGTATTTATTATCAGTATTTTATTTTAATAATATGTAGCAAAGCTTTAAGAATAATCTTTATTATTTGTATACATATTCACAATTTATTTTTTTGGAATTTGATGCTAGCCTATTAAAAAAATAATTAAGGATAGTATGAAAAAAGTTTCGATCAGTAATGTGGTGATTCTATGCATTTTGAGGTTCTCTAGTTGGTTAAAATTGGTTTAAGTTGGCGAAAAAAGTAGTTTGTGTGAATATAATATCTCAAAAACGAACAATGTTATTATAATTTATTATAGTTTGTTATATGCGTATGAAAATTGACTAGTCAAATGGGAATTCGAATTAAGAGTAAAATCGAAATATTTTGGTTTAATATTTAATATTGTCTAATAGACATTAATGGGATGGTGCCTATATTTTCTTATTTAACTGGTAATTTTATAAAAGATTAATGAAACTTTCAACTATTTTAAGTGAGTCATAACAACGATTAATATCGTACACCAATGCACAAATTTATCTGAATTAGACAATATAGCTAGACATTGACAAAATCTGTGCATTCCCAGTATCTAAACAATGAAAAATTCATCGTCGGAAGCAGTTTGTAAATTGTTTAGTAATTAATATATCTATGACATATCTGAATTGATAACTAATTGCTTTAATTCGAATTAGCTTGATTGAATTAAATGACAACCATCTATTATTTAATGGACATGTAGAAACACACCCCTTTAATAACAAGCGCCCTATGCTTCAAACACGGAGTTTACAATTCCGCATCTCCCTCTATGGTACGATAATTATATTACTCTGGTTGCAGCTGTAATTGGGTATTTGAGAGCATGCGTCTTTGTGCAACTAGACGCGCAATTGTAACGTTAATCTACAGAGTAACCGCTTGTAGTTAGATTAGTAGTTGCGTAGAATATGATCTTCGAACTCTAAACGTAGATTTACAAATTATAAGTAGTCATTAGTAACGGAGACAGGTCATTTGAATGTCACACTTATCTTCAAAGTTATTGTGTGCGTAATTTCACTGATTTCCGAATGGTACATTGAGCATGACATTGGAAATGTTAATAAGTTGTATATTTACATATAGTAGTTTAAATTATGAAACGTTTTGGCAAATTAGATGTGTAAGTTGCAACAGTACGTAATAAATTTAAATATTTACATGCATTATTACAATGTTAAAAATAGGTACTCGAAAATAGGTAAAATCTAATCGTTTTTGAGTACATTTGATGCCAAACTCCAAAACATTAGCTCCAAATACATTAGCTTCAAATTTGAAAAAGACATGTATACAAAAATGAGTACAATGAGTGAAAATGAGTAAATGCTTGCCTACATAGGCTGTCTTCATAAATCACTTTAAATAATTATGGACATTTACATTCAAGTTTTACAAAGAAGAATCGAACCCAGGTGCTCAGCACTGCAGTCCAGTGCCTTATCCGTTCAACAACAAAGGCAACATTAAGGTGCTATTAATATAAGAAATGTTAAAAAAGGTGTGTCAAAAGAATGAAAAGTAATTTAATTGAGTTGTAATAACTCAGTTTCCATTTAAGCAATCAACATCAAATAATGTGAACACCATCTTCTGAACTATTGTTTTAAGTTTGGGATGTTTCATTAAGATCGCTTGAACAGAAGCCGTGATTAGTAATATTAAATCACATCGCTACTTTTTGAGAAAGTACGGTTACTTAAATGTGAGTACGTCATCGCTCATTTACGATGCAATTACGCTTAAAGAAAAACGAGTATGTTCATGTATTCTTTTTTAAGTGCACGGTTTTTAAACTGTACATATGCACTTAAATTTACTTGATAAAAAACGAATATCAATGTATTTGATACATTTTAAGAAATATATAATTTAACCAATTTAAACACAATAAATGAATATAAATATATTCTATAATATTTTATTTCCAACTTATAATAAATGCAAATGGAAGTAAATGGGGGTATTTTCAACTAATTTGAAAGTTCAATTAATATTTTCGTTTTAATTATATTGTTGTTTTAAAATTAACATTCTGTTAATAATATTCAAGAAGGGCGGGAGTTGCATAACTTATAAAACTACTTTCCAGTTTGAAGGATTCTCTAATTTAAATAATATATGGTATTTTTTAAAAATATAAAATATTGTTATCTTTGTTGTTCATTCTGAGTTTATTTTATATATTTATGGGAGTTTATATTTATATTCTATCGTCAGCCCCAGCAAAAAAAGTCAGCATGAAATCTTCATCAAAATTGTTAAATTGAAAGTTGTTAGAAGGTTTTATAAAGGATATTGAAACAAAAAACTGCAGTTTTTTTAAGTTTTTAATTTTCCTGCATTAAACCTTTAAAATATCTGCATTTTCCCTGCATGATTGAAAATTGAAGGTTTTTTGCAGATTTTTATGAATTTTTTATGAAGAACCTTTCATTTTATAGATTTTTAAAAAAACTGCAGTTTTCCTGCATACAACCTTCAATTTCAAAATTTTGATGAAGGTTTTATGCTGACTTTTTTGAAGGGGCACATTACAAAATTATTTATAACAGTATTTTTCAAATTTCGTTTCTATTACTTTCATTACTAAATTTAATAAACTAATTTATTTTTTATAAAAAAAAACTAACCATAAGTCAATATTATATATGTTGTAATAAAGTTTAATGGAAGAAAAAAATAAAAACATCGAAAATTACAACAGAATAACAGCTGTTTTTTTCGTAATTTGAAATATTAATTAATACTTTAATTTGAAATATTAATTAATACTTTAATTTGAAATATTAATTAATACCTTTATTAATTACTTCTATTCTTCATAAACACAAGTTACGATACATCTATATTTGGCGCTTCTTCGTTAGCGCCAACATAAATAACACCTATCTTTTCCTCCACACATATCACTCATTTTTACTTAGCAAAACGTTCCACCACACCAAAAAAACAAAACAAAAACCCCCGGTAGATGATAAAAATAGGCCTCCATTAATCTTTCTCAATTAATAGACACCAGGTGATATGGCCAGTCACAGAGATAAATGAGTTATCACGTGGAGAAATGGACAGAAATAGTTACTTTTCTCATAGATGGAGGAACAAAGCAGAAAAGAGACATTGTTTGAACAAAATGGCGGACACGTCGGACCTCTGCCTACCCTGAGGCGGGAAAACAGTTCCATCCGCTACGTCATTTCCCCCGTTCCGATGGAAGAATGCTATCAAGATTTATCAGATTCTAATCTAATGTTTTCTTCGTGTTCGGCTTGTCTCTTTCCTTGTCAGGGATTCAGGTGATTTTTCCTTGTTTGTGGCAACTTGGTCGTGTGTTCTTTCTTCTTTTTTTCGGGAGGTGTAATGTCGATGGAAAGATATTGGACTTGCGCGTTTTATGAGTTTGCAGGAAAAACAAAAGCGTAGTCTATCGGGGTTGTCGTAAAAATGGCTTCGCATGTTGAAGGGGATTTTCTTGTGTTTTGATTGGGAATATTACTAGGGAGGTTGACTTGGCTGCTGTGTAACTTATTGAATAAAACAAGCTGAAATGTAAACCTTGTTTCGATTAATGTTATACTGTAAAAAATGTACTTAAAAATGAGTACATGAACTTATTTATTTTTCTACAAGTATTACAATTGCATCGTAAATGTTCGAGGATGTACTCAAATATAAGTATCAATTCATTTTTGTGTGGTTTCTTTTAAACACTGCATTGCTTTAGTAAAATACCTTGAGATCATAAATATTGGTTTATCATTTAAATTGTATATTTGAATTAAAATAAGTTCTAAATATCAGTTTCCAAAATACACCAAACTTGATTTTAAATATCTTTTTTCATTCGTGCTTAGGTTATTTTTTGGTAAAAAGAGTAGGTTTGATAGCAATTAAAAACTCAAAATTAATTTGTTAGTTATTAACAAATAAAATACGTTATGTTTTTATAGCAAATGTTGTTTTAAAAAGTTTAGTATCAAGCCTAATACTTTCCAAATATGTAATCTAAACATATATGATTAAAATATACTATGATTAAAAAAAAAAAAAAGGTAACTATTTAATTCCCTCTTGTTATATATATATATATATATATATATATATATATATATTATATATATATAATTAAATATTTTGTTCTCCATCTATGTACTGTATAGTATAGTTTTCTTCATAAAATTAGGCTAAGTACGATAAATATCTTTGAGTTCCATTCATTAAAAAAAATGAAAGAATTATAAAGAAAGAAAATATCACTAAGAATTTTTTACAGTTTAATAAAAACCAAAAGTCCACTTCAACCTGTATTTTTTTACCCCATTAATCTACCTCGTTGTTTCTGCGTTTCTTTAATCTACGTTCGATGGTATAGGAAAAATTGAACTTTTTTTTTTACCTGTATCGATCTTTTTTTACTTTTTTAGAAGAAGTGTTCCTTTTTCTACTTGTAACATTTTACACACCAGAGACTTACCAACCAGATAAAACCATTTTATAAAAAAAAAATGTTAAAGTGCACCAGCAAAACTTTAAACGCTACCGAATTAAAAATAAATGGAAAAGCCCTTTTTCTCCCTTCCATCTCTCCTTTTTTCCCTAAGCTTTTCCCTTTTCCTTCATTTTATTTTCCCTCCACGCTCTTTTTGGGTAAAACATTAAGTAGCGGCCAGAAAAGGGGGACTTTCACTTTGAATCCCATTTCAATAAATTTCCCCTAATTGCTATTTGGGGAGCATCACAAGAACGGCAACTATTCAAACGGCGCAAAACGTTATTTCTACATTTTATGGGCTACAAAAAAAATAGAAATCCTTGTTGTTAGATAAAAGCGAAAGAAAAATAACAGTATCCCAACCGCTTTTCCATCCCGTATGCTTCGAACCAGGATGTTTTTCCATAAACTTTATAGATTGTGTGTAACTGTTGGCTGGTTTCGAGCATATCTCGCCACGTACGTAACAGAAATGAATTGCACTTACAGCAGCTGAATAGGACGGGAGTTTGCGAGACATAATTGCTACACAGATAAGAATTGTTCTCGGAATTCGGGTTTAGTTTTACCGTATTTTTAACGGTACTGTCAAGGCGAAATTAAATTAGATATCCTCCGTGTCGTTTTGCTGGATATTTTGTCGAGTTATTTGTTTTGCGGAATATTGTTTGTTTGTTGTATTAGGATCATATTAAAACCGGAAAATCTGGAATTAAACCGTATTTCAATGTATGTTCTTGTAACTGGAAGATTAGTTTTGTAAGGAACATGTTATAAAATCAAATACATTTCAGAACGTTGAAATGTAAATTGTCAAATGTTGAAATATAAAGTGTCAAACGTGGAAATGTAAAGAGTGAAACGTTGAAATGTAAAGAGTAAAAAGTTGAAATGTAAAGAGTCAAACGTTGAAATATAAAGTGTCAAACATGGAAGTGTAAGTGTCAAACGTTGAAATATAAAGTGTTAAACGTGGAAATATAAAGTGTCAAACGTGAAAATGTAAAGTGTTTAACGTTGAAATATAAAGTGTCAAACGTGGAAATGTAAAGAGTCAAACGTGGAAATGTAAAGTGTCAAACGTTGAAATGTAAAATGCTAAACGTTGAAATGTAAAGAGTCAAACGTGGAAATGTAAAGTGTCAAACGTTGAAATGTAAAGTGTTAAACGGTGAAATATAAAGTGTCAAACGTGGAAATGTAAAGTGTCAAACGTTGAAATGTAAAGTGTCAAACTTTGAAATATAAAGTGTCAAACGTTGAAATGTAAAATGCTAAACGTTGAAATGTAAAGAGTCAAACGTGGAAATGTAAAGTGTCAAACGTGGAAATGTAAAGTGTCAAACGTTGAAATATAAAGTGTCAAACGTCGAAATGTCAAATACATTAATTATCTTTGATAATTAAAAAAAGTTATTGCAAAAATGCTCTATTGTACTTTATCTTTTTAAACTAATAATTAAGTACATAATTAGAAAATATAATACACGAAATTATCTTAATTAATAGTGATAATCGGGACTTAAAATGTATATAATTTATAAACATTAATTGAATATACATTTAACTTAAGTCATAAATGTCTTGAGGTTTGCCTAGATGCCTTGACTTTTGATTTAACTTGGTGTCAGCGCAGAACGAGTTCTTACCAGTTTATCGGATTGGGTGTCTTAAGTGCCAGTCACATGTAAATATGAATTAGTCTTGAGTTTCACATTTTTAGAAATATTTTATATTTGAATTATGTAGGGACAATGTTGTGAATGTGTTGTACGGTTGAAGGTTTTTCATATGTAAACAATTTTCGATACGAATTTTCTAAAATAATTTATGTACTGAAAACTTAATGAATTAAATATAACGTCTTTTTAAATATATTCAATATATTAAAATATGTTACATCACAAAATTTAACTGTTTAGGTTCTTATTTATGTTATAAATTTTATAAAAAAATAATACACATGACTAATTTATCTATTTTAAAAGATGAAAATCATCGCATTTAGTAAAGAAAACAACTATCTTTTATATTTAAAATTTAGATTTAAATGGATAATTAAAATTTTTTAAGTAAAAAATATAGCCTTTGTTAAATAAAAATATCTTAAAATAATAAAATATTTTCATGATTTATTTATAGTAAAACTTTAAATAAAGATTTTAACTCGCGTTCATCGAACTATTTGTAGAAGTAAAGTATAAAGTGGATCTAAAACAGACTTTAAATGTGATAAAGAGTAATTAATTTAATTGGTGGTTTGCATTATTAAAAAAAATCAATTTTGGTAATTGTAGTAAAAACACACCATTATCTACAAATTTCTTCTAAAATGCAGGCCCTAATGTTTTTTCCATTCAAAATAAGCCTTACCATTTCAATACTTCCCTTTTATTTTTATAACTTATTCAATTGTTAAGTAGATTTACAACGTTTCTGATGATTACAATTTATCATTCCATTATATTCTTAATGATTTCAACGAAACAGTTGTCTAACTGCGAAATTATTCCCAATACATAATAAAAGAAAACATCTATCTGTACTAAAAAAAATCCCAATGACTGGCAATGACCCAACTCCGAATGGCACTTTATATAGGTGAATACTAAACTGGATGTCTTGTTCCCGATGAAAACGAGCACCACAAATAGCCGATGAAATATTCCTCCGGATAAAAGAAAATTCCACATATATACCCGTTGTTACTTTAACGACCCAGCGAAGAACCAAAAAGAAATCTTTGCCGTTCCAGTTCTTGGTCGATACTTGGAGACCATCCAGTTCCATTTGGTGTCAGATGACTGGCACTAAAAAAAAAAATTCAAATTGTGGAGTTTAGGAAACTATAGAAATAGTCCTGGGGCAGAACCAGCACAAGAACATTGCTTGTCATGGAAATAGCATGCAAAATATATGGCTATCACTGAACTGCATCGGGTTCCGTTCAATGGGTACAATGGATGTTTTTAGATGGATGTCAGTATGCAAATGGGAATGATAAATTTCAGTTGCAAGAAGTGGGCCTTGATGCATATTGGAATTTGATGAAGCTCCGCTATTTTTCAATAACATGGCCACAGATCTGTTGCTGTGGTGAAATGCTGAGTTTTGTGTATAGCGTGAACGATGTGAAAGAAAAGATTGATGGGATTTTGTTAGAAGGATGGATATTGTTTTCTGAAAGCATTGTTTCGTAAAAAAAAATCTTTCATTACAAAAATTCAGATAGTATGATTTTTCTGTTCATTGTGCATGGAATAAGTCAATAGTTTGAATACATGCATATTTACATTTGATTTTTATTGCAATTGGGAAATTCTTTTCTAAAAGTTGATTGTACAGTATAACTCTAATTATCCGAACTTTAGTTATCTGGATCAAGCCAAGCGAATAATCAATTATCCACTTCACTTTCCGAAAATAAAAAGAAATCCACAAAATCTCCATTTAAAAAGTTTCTTATCGGTGAATGATATTGTTTTTAATTGTGATTACATTTCATTGCACACTACTGCAATTTTTTTACTATGAAATAACTTTATTTTCGTGAAATATCCAATTATCCGGATATTCAATTATCCGGATATTCCATTAACTGGATATTCCCTTATACGTATATTTCCTTATCCGGATATTCCCTTATCCGGATATTCCATTATCCGGATATTCCATTATCCGGATATTCCATTATCCGGATATTCCATTATCCGGACTTATCCGGATAATTGGAGTTCTACTGTATTAAATTTTGAAATATTAGAAATACATATGTATATGTAATACTAATAATACATTGAAAGCATAAGGGTTATATAACGTAATTTAATAATTTATATTATGACTTTATTACATTCTTGTAATAAAGTAAATTTACATACGTTGCAAAAGTTTATTTTCGAGATATATAAATTGAGTATTATATAGTTTCTAGTAGAATTTTACAAAAAATTCATAACTTTAAAAATACTTAATTTTTATCTTGCAAACGTTCCATGTAGTTTGCTTTAGTAATATAGCCAACTGGCAATAACAAAAAAGACCTTTCAGTTACATTGTAATTGGTAATTGAAAATATTATTTTTAATAAATTCGATAACTTGAACAGAACCAATTAGTTCAACTGGAGGCATTTTAGAAAATTAGAAGAAACTCATTTTAATTAAAAAAACATTTTAACTTCACTCATACATTTTTAAACGTAAAACTCTTTGCTAACAAATACGTATTTAACAAACTAGTTTAACAAATCATGTTTAAAGTAACTTATACACTTCTATAAATGTCATACATATTTATTAAATAATAGTTTATAAGTACATTTTAAACAATTTGGTTAGCTTATATAAAACATTTTGATTAATTAATCACTTATGATATAATGACTTTTATTTATACATTTTTTTAATGATTTTGTGTTGGAAACATATTGGGTAACTCAAGAAATTTAATTTTTTTAAATTTAATTTGTTGTAAAAAGTAACTTATTTTAAAATAATCATCATCGTAGACTATGCAACATAAAAATAAAATAATTGTATTATAATAATGTTAAATTTTATGAAGATATATTGTATGTAAATTATTTAATTTAATACAATATAAATAGAAATTTACACAAAATGCACGGTTAACGTTTTTACGAGCTTTAAATTTACCTTTCGGCTGAAACAAAAGTTTAAAAACAAAAAGAATTCTATGATTCGTAGCAATGATCTCTAAAGTAGCTTTCGAAGCAAAATTTTAAAAGCTCTCTGAGAAAGCTATTTTAGAAATCAATGAGATTTGGATGGAAGATAAGACTCTACTTCGAAAGAAGAGGAAACGTTTCCTTTTAACAACTCGAAATGTATTCTTTTACCATTTCTCAGCAGTTGAGCGTCTCTAGTTGCAAAAATTGTGTTTATAAGCTTTTTTAGTTTTAAAATATTGAAAAATGGAAAATGTACAAAGCCATTGGCGAAGAAATAAACAGTAACATTGCAATAAACATGGCCGTTTTGCTCTTCTCTTGTTTCATTTTATCAGATGCAGACAAGAAATTGTTTTTAATAATTAAAAAAAATATATTTGTTCAATGTACTATTTTTTAACACTTTGTGAGGGAAGAACATAATATCGAATTTACGATGTTGTTTTCCTCAAAAATACTTTTTATTTATATTAAAAATAATGTTTATTTATTTTTTAAAGACATATACAATAGAGGAGGTCTCTAACGTATTGAGAACTGATTAAACTTAAATTGCGTTTATGATTTTCAAAGTTATCTATATTTGAATAAAAACAGGTTGATACACGATCATATATACATGTTTTTCCCGTAGAGGATAAAAAATATTGTTATGAATTTTTTTTTTATTTAATTAAAAAATAATTCATTCTCACTGGAATTCAAACACAAAGTTAGAGAAAACTACGTACTAAAAATTTCTGACATACACCATTTCTAAATAAATTTATATACATTGAAATATAAATTTATAATTTTAAATAATTAGTATTTTTTGTTTACCAAACTCTTATTTTTGTCATTTTATTTACAGGTGGTGATATAACTATATTAGCATCTATTTGAAACTGAAGAAAAATTCGAAGTTTTAAACCATTGTAAACCATGAAATATCATGGAAGAAACTATTGAAACATAAAGAAATCTGTGTAAAAATTATAAAATACGTATTTTTCAACATGTGTAAGGTAAGTATTTAATTTCTATCATTGCTATTAAAGGTATCATAATTAATATTTGTTTCTTGAAACTATTTTAATCGATTATGCTAATAACATTTTAACGCAACAAGTGTAATTATTTTTTATGTAAAAACTTCGTTTTTATAGGTCTAACGAAAATAAATTTAATATCATTGCTCCTTGAGAATTATCCATGCAATAATAAACTTTACATTCTTTATTATAATTTAATTCTGTTTGCATCTCAAACCAAAACGTTTGTCTTTTCTCGAATTTTACGTCAAGGGACACACTAGAAACTTTCTTTTTTATGTCCTGTCAATATAAATTTATTTAAGATCATTGCTCCTTGAGAATTATCCATACAATAATAAACTTAACATTCTTCATTTTAATTTAATTATGTACATTTCTCAAACCAAAACACTTCCTTTTCTCGAATTTTACGTCAAATTATAAACTAGAAACTTTTTTTTTATTTCAGCAAAATTTTCTATTTTCAATGTTTAGCGAAAATAAATTTATTTTACATCGTTGCTCCTTCAGAATAAACGGACACACCAGAAATTTTATGTCTATCTATACTAAATTTATTTAATATCATTGCTGGTTGAGAATTATTTATACAGTAATAAAATTTACATTATTCATTCTAATTTAATTATGTTTGTATCTCAAACCAAAACGCTTGTCTTTTCTCGAATTTTACGTCAAAGGACACACTAGAAACTTCCTTTTTTATGTTCAACGAAAATAAATTTATTTAACATCGTTGCTCCTTCAGAATTAACAGACACTCTAAAAATTTTATGTCCAGCGATACTAAATTTATTGAACATCATTGCTGGTTGAGAATTATCTATACAGTAATAAACTTTATTCTAATTTAATTCTGTTTGTATCTCAAACCAAAACGCTTGTCTTTTCTCGAATTTTGCGTCAAAGGACACACTAGATACTGCCCTTTTTATGTCCAGCGAAAATAAATTTATTTAAAATCGTTGCTCCTTGAGAATTAACGGACACACTAGAAATTTTATGTCCAGCGATACTAAATTTATTTAACATCATTGCTGGTTGAGAATTATCTATACAGTAATAAACTTTATTCTAATTTAATTCTGTTTGTATCTCAAACCAAAACCCTTGTCTTTTTTCGAATTTTACGTCAAGGGACACACTAGAAACTTCCCTTTTTATGTACAGCGAAAATAAATTTATTTAACATCGTCGCTCCTTCAGAATTAACAGACACACTAGAAATTTTATGTCCAGCGATACTAAATTTATTTAACATCATTGCTGGTTGAGAATTATCTATACAGTAATAAACTTTATTCTAATTTAATTCTGTTTGTATCTCAAACCAAAACCCTTGTCTTTTTTCGAATTTTACGTCAAGGGACACACTAGAAACTTCCCTTTTTATGTCCAGCGAAAATAAATTTATTTAACATCGTCGCTCCTTCAGAATTAACAGACACACTAGAAATTTTATGTCTAGCGATACTAAATTTATTTAACATCATTGCTGGTTGAGAATTATCTATACAGTAATAAACTTTATTCTAATTTAATTCTGTTTGTATCTCAAACCAAAACGCTTGTCTTTTCTCGAATTTTACGTCAAGGGACACACTAGAAACTTCCTATTTTATGTCCAGCGAACACTAAAACCTGAAACCTGACTATCGTTATTCTCGAGTGGACTTCCTTCTTGGTTCCCTTGGAATTCTTTGAAGATCCGACAGAAACCCCCCAAAGGCCCATATCCTTCCGAGGAATGGCAGAATCGAATTCCGAGAAACAATAAAATTGGTAATTGAAAAGCAAGCTGAAGTTTTGTGAGGGGAACAAAGAAAAGGTTCCACAACCTCTTTTTTTTGTTCTGAGAAGAGAGAAAAAATGTCGGAACTGTATCTGAAATCTTTACGCGAATATAAAACCGGGGAGAACAAATTCCTATAAGTACCTAGTCGTTGTAACGAGCTGGAATTCCCTTTTTATTTCTTCTGGAATCTCGTTAAAGAGTTAGATTCAGAAAAAAGGGCACATTTTTTTTTTATTTCACCGGCGAGAGAATAGCCATTCAGATGTAGTGCATTTCACTGGAATTTGATTTGGTGTTGTTATAGCAACTGGTTCGCTACTGTTCGTTTACTAGATTCAAGCACTTTTTCGAAATTAGATTCATAAAATAAATGGTAAATCATGAGAGAATAAAAGAATCCAATCAATTCAGAAAATTGATCAGAAATTTAATAAAACCAATATGTGTAATGGAGTATTCAATCTTACATTCCATTACAATAAGAAGAGAAAATATTGAAGATGCACTTGAATTTTTCATTCCAACTTGTCATTTGGTTGTTAAATTGATCATAAATCCAACAATTTTAACATGTAATTTTAAGCTTCCAATATAACACATTCCACTATAAGAAGACGAGAAAGTAATAAGATGCAATAGTCGATTGAATTGAAAGATGAAAAAAGGGGATTTGTGCAATATTAAGTCTATGTAACAGAGATCCCTTTTTAATATCTTTCGATTCAATTCCGTTTTATCCTGTTTGGACGACATAGCTCATATGAATGAAATGGTCGTACAAGATGGATTCTATTACCAGTAATAAATTTTATGTATTTTAAAACTTTCTATACGACGTACTTTTATACTCTTTAAATCTCTGACACAGCTGGACGACTTAAGTTTTCCAAGAATTTCCCCGGTTTTTCTAGCAATACACATAACTTTAAATTTATTAGAATATTCCATGTTGAAATATTTTTAAAATCTAAAGCATTGGGGAGGGAGACCGACATTAATATTTTGCCCTTTTTTCTAACTGCTCAGAGGGTTAAACTTACTCTTTAGTTGATAGGAGTTATAAAATATATAGAATAGATATACAGCTGGGAGTTATAAAATATATAGAATAGATATATAGCTAGGAGTTATAAAATTTATAGAATAGATATATAGTTAGGAGTTATAAAATATATAGAATATATAAATAGCTAGGAGTAGTAAAATATATAAAATAGATATATAGCTAAGAGTTATGAAATATATATAGAATAGATATATAGCTAGGAGTAATAAAACATATAGAATAGATATATAGCTAGAAGTTATAAAACATATAGAATAGATATATAACTAGGAGTTATAAAATATATTGAATAAATATATAGCTAGGAATTATAAAATATACAGAATATATATAGCTAGGAATTATAAAAATATATAGAATATATATATAGCTATGTGTTATAAAATATATAGAATAGATGTATAGCTAGGTGTTATAAAATATATATAGAGCTATGAGTTATAAAATATATAGAATAGATATATAGCTAGAAGTTATAAAATATATAGTAGAAATATAAATTGAAATGTTTCTCTTTGTGAATAAACAGTTGATTAAATTTTGTTATAATTTGCATTATTTATATAGTTTTCTATCATACTAAAATCTAAGAAATATACTTTCAAATTAACTTTCAATAAAATTCTTTGTAAGCACTTGATGTTGACATTTTAAAGTTACATAAATGAAACAAAAATTCCAATTGATTATGATTTCAACGGCATTTTATAAAATATTCGATATAATAACTTGTGTTAAAGCTGAAACCAATTAATCATATTGACTATCAAAAGACTATAGTAATAAATTTGGAATTGTAAATTAACTATTTGTAAATAAATTTGAAAATGACTGTCCAACTAATTTGGTTTTAGTTACTGATTAGTTTCTTTAGTTACTGATTAGTTTTTTTAGTTACTGATTAGTTTCTTTAGTTACTGATTAGTTTCTTTAGTTACTGATTAGTTTCTTTAGTTACTGATTAGTTTCTTTAGTTACTGATTAGTTTCTTTAGTTACTGATTAGTTTCTTTAGTTACTGATTAGTTTCTTTAGTTACTGATTAGTTTCTTTAGTTACTGATTAGTTTCTTTAGTTACTGATTAGTTTCTTTAGTTACTGATTAGTTTCTTTAGTTACTGATTAGTTTCTTTAGTTACTGATTAGTTTCTTTAGTTACTGATTAGTTTCTTTAGTTACTGATTAGTTTCTTTAGTTACTGATTAGTTTCTTTAGTTACTGATTAGTTTCTTTAGTTACCTTATAATTTCGATATCAATCCTTATTATTTACAGTATTGTATAAAAAAACCTAAAGTTTAGCTTGCAATAATTTTAAAACACACATTTAGTTCTTTTTTGGTAGAAATCAATAAAAAAAAATCTACTTTGCACTACACTTCTTTTATTTCTTCCAAACACTCCCGAACCCACAGAAACAAAAAACTATTCCAAAGTCCTTCATTTCAAACCCAAACATAAAACCATCCACCAAAACCTTTCAAAGGGATTTGAGGGGCACCGCAAAATAAGTCGTCTGCGCAAAAGCCCCCCCCCCCCCCAAGAAACACCGAGAGCTTGCCAGAAGAAATAATACCAAAGCAGTAGTACCTACCCAATTATTAGAGCTGATAAAGGGGGCAGCCTACAGGGTACTATTCAATGATTTCTGCCCATTCGAAGTACCGGTCCTGGTCTTCTAGGTAACCCCGGGAGGGTCATTGTCTTTTATGGGATTGGGGAGAAGAAAGACTGGAAGACTGATATATTTGGATGGATTGCAAGGTCTTGGGTCTTACTTATCCCCCGGGCGCCTTGAAGGATAGCGATGGAATTGTAAGGAGGTGGGAGAATTGATGGTTCGATTTTGGAATGTGAGGTTGGTTCGGATTTATATTTTTCTTCTCACTTGACCGGAGGAGATTGATGAGGGTCCAGTTTTTGTTGGAGTGTCATCAGTTTGAACAAAGAGAAATTTTGATTTGAATGTCGTTTTAAATATTTTTTTAATTGCTGTTTTGGGAGCATTACAAGAACGTTTATTGACGTTGGGGGTGTAGAATATTACATATTTCATGGTAACATCGAGATATCAACGACTTATGTTAACAACAGGGTTGTACTTCGCATGCATCAAGTTATGAAATAGAAAATAGGTTGATAGTCCGTTGAAAAAAACTCGTGAACTTATCAGAATATCTGTGTAAGTCTAAGAGTTATGAAACTTTAGTTTTTGTTATTTTTGTAATCATTCGGAAAATAGAATGATCGTTCTTTTCTAAGATCCTTTATTTTGAATAAATTTTGTTAAGAAAGGTCAGTAATATAATTTAAAGTAATATTATAAAATTAATTTTGATTTTTGATGAAATGTTGGGTTACCACTTTCAATTTGATAATATATCTAACTCTTGGAATTTAAGTTTGTGGATTACGCTAGTGAAAAACACTGTAAATAGTATTAAACATATCCATAGATCTGATATTATATATGTTATATTTCAATCAAGATATATTATTTAAAGCACCAATTTTAAAAGGAATACAATTAATATGTTACCCTAAGTTTTAAATATACATCCCTTTATATTAATAGTTGTTGAAACAATTGCAAGCTAAAAAAGTACAATGGTTCCCTGCAGTAGGAACATAATTTAATACCGTGAGTTTTAAATGGTATTTTAATTAATAAAACAATAATAAAGTTACTTACACTAAAAAAAGTTTTAATCGAAATTTATTTAAATAGTATAGGTGCATATATATTTAATAGACAAGACCGTATATTGTCACAGTCCAAGCTCCAAAACCATATAAAAATATGATCAAGGTGTTATTTGAAAGGGAGTGTACGGTAGATGTGCCAAAACTATAAAATATTAAGCAATAAATAAATTATTACGCTTTGAAAGAAAAATGAAAAGTTATAAACGTTGCGCCATCTGTATATCAAAATTTGAACAACAGTAAAATTACTTTGTTAAACAAGCTGAATTAAACTAAAACGCAGGAAAAGCATGGAATTAATATGATGAAAGCGAGAATTGGTTTGCGAAGCAAGCTAACAAGAATGGTGTAGCAATGCTCCTAGAGATGCCGAGCGGAGCCCACTAGTATTTAACTTAATATGTTAGACATCTTTAGCAATATGTGATGATCCGCACAAGGCGCACACTGGTACACTGCCAACTCAAGTATGCTAATCGCTGCTACAAATTTAGAAGATTTTTAATGATAAATTTACCAAAATATTAAAACTGTGTCATATTTGATTTAAACTTTTTTAGGATGTATTAGAGTGCTTTAATAGATACTAGGGATATTTTAAACTATACCGAATGTTTCCCAAAGGATTTAGTATTTGAAAATGAAATGAATAAACGAACCTTAATAAATAATATATCAGGTTTTTAAGCTAAATAATAGCATGGTACTTCTGTTTGAAACCAAGAAATGTTTATTCATAAGAAGAGTAAAGTGACATTAACCTTTTATTTCACTGTATATAAAAGTATTACTGAACTTCAAATAAAATGGTTGCATTTGTGGGCACAAATGTGTATTGCCTTCCTTTTAGGGAAAATACAACATTTATTCTGAATTTACATTTGAGATAGAAGTCATCCGAAATCCAATAGAATAACATTTAATATTCAAAACTGTATTTCTGTTTGAATGCTTTACCAGTTTCCGTTTGACGTTTGCTTTTAAGTTCAAGTATAAAAATGTATTTTTCTGCTTTGTTTGCTTACAACATTTGCATTTTGTTCAGAAACTTATATTAAATAACATTGCGGCATCTCAAAACATATCTAAAGACTGGAATATGCTAATATTTGTTTGTTTTTGAAATAGATTTTATATAAAAGCGGTTCAATTTGCTAGTAGACTAAGAGCGTATTGCTGATAAAAATTGTGTAAAATATACTTCAACGAGTTTATAGAGTTTCAATAGAGTTATGTACCATCCAAATCAACTTTGAAAAAGTTGAAGTTTATTTAGTTAAGGGAATTGTAAGAATAACTATTAAATTTTCTATGGGTGTAAATTTAATGAAAAACATGAAATAATGTTATGTCCAACTAAACCGAACAGTAAAATTCAGCAACAGTATAAAATTCATAAAAATTTAACTCTCAACAAATTTCTTTCACCACAACCTCTCTCACAAAAAAAGCGACTTCAAACGCTGCCTATAAAACAGCTTTAAATAGATAAAAATAAAGTGGGTGCTTAAAACATCTAAAAACCCACTCCACATCTCCAGTGTACTCGAGATCACTAAAGGAGGCTTTTACAAAAAGAGGAAAGAAATCAAATTACTGAATGGGACGAAAGATGTATGAAATTGAAATGAGAACCAAAAATACTCAAAGTTAAGAGAGAAGAAGAAAAAAAAGAAAAGTTTCACTGGAACTAAAAGTAAACTAAAAACTCGGAGTTATTTGCATAATAAAGAATGCTGCTGTATGTATGATAAGTGCGTAGCTTCACATTCCACTCAAGTCTTGTTTTATATCCTTTTGATTTTTAAAGCCCCCCCCCCCTCCTCAATCTCTTAGTATCTGCCGCTATCGTTGAATACGGGAGGGGCTGCATTGAATAAATAAATGATACAAAACTTTACTCCGGATAGAAATCTACTTATATTGATGGATTTCACGCTTTTTCTGTTTAAAGTTTCTGTTTTATGCCCGTCCTGGAAGTTTTGTCGGGTGTCGTATTTCTCTGATTTTTTTATTTTTTGTTTGAAGAAGCGTCATTCACAGAATCCGTACGCTGGGGGATTTTCTTTTAGCGCAGGAAAAGGCGTGAATAAACAAGAGCTAAACAAGGGTTTACTGCTTTTCACGTCGCTGGAAAAGATATCACTCTCTCAGCGTGGCTTTGTGAGAAAATGTCCGAAAAATCCGAGTAGTTCTTGGGGTATTGTAAGTTTCGTGAGTTGTGTTATTTGCGTGATGAAAAAAAATGTGAGGCTACGGATGCAAGAGGATTTATTCATAAGAAACGGATTTTTGTCGAATATTATATTGAAAATATGCAGATAGATATTTTCTGTTTCTTACCATATTTATCTAAGGTTTTTTTATATATCCCTTTGCCTTTATATGTATTAGGTTTAAGTCCCCCTTCTGTGTTCAATTCCTTGTCACAAATGGTGCAAAATAATATTTATATAATTTTAAATTATCCAACGACTATCATATATTTATTATAAGTCCCAAAATATATTAATGATGTATCTACTAAATTAAAAAATATATATATTATAGGATCAGAAAATAATATCTATTAAAATAGTTGAGATTGATGACACACATGCAAGGATACAGGTGCAAGAGGGTTTATTCATAATAAATGGATTTTCGTCGAATATTATACTGAAAATATGCAGATAGATGTTTTCTGTTTCTTATCATATTTATCTAAGGTTTTTTTCTCCTTTTTTTATATCCCTTTGGATTGGTATGTATTAGGCTTAAGTTCCCATTCTGTGTTTTTCAATTCCTTGTCATAAATGGTGCAAAACTATATATATATAATTTGAAATTATCCAAAGATTATCATAAATTTATTATAAGTCCCAAACTATCTTAATGATGTGTGTCTCTACTAAATTAAAAAAATATATATTCTACACGAATTAGAAAACATTTCAATCAAACTATTTGGAAAAAATTATTTGATTTAAAACAAATGAATAAACAAACGGTTTTAAATTTAAGAACAAAAATAAATTTTACAGTTAACATATATTTAACTATTCTATTAAAATCGTGAATAAAAATATAATTAGTTAAAAAAAATCAAGTTATTTTGCGTTATTCAAAAGTAAACACTATTATTATAAAACAATTTTCAGAAATAAAAGTTTTAGAAAATTATTGTTGTCTAATTTTTGAAAAAACATTCTTGAAATAAGGGCGTATTATTGTCGTAAAGCGGTAACAGTAATGATAACTATTAACTGAACTTTGGACCGATTATCTTTCAAAACAACAATGGCATTCAGTAAGTTTGTAAAGAAAATTTCTTAAAAGCTCAGACGATATTTCATACACAAAGTTTTCCCTTAATATCCTAAGTGGTTTTGCTTTTTTTAGCTAAGTCCCTTTTATTTATGACGATATAGAACGAAAGTAAAAAAAAATAGCATTGAAAGATTTTTATTCAACAAAAAATCTTTGAAAATTCTTGAAATTTAACGTTAAGGAAATATTTTTTAAATTATCAATCGATTATTAAGCAAATAGTTTTCGATTTAAATTAATAAAATGTTTTTTAACTAATAGGAAAGTTATTTTTTTAAATTTTAACGATAATAAGATAATTTTTTCTTATTTCAAAGCAAGCAAAAATATTTAAATATATGTTTACAATTTTGTTTATAATTTACTAGTAAATCGTGAAAATAGTTTTATAATTTTATGTATCTTTTGGACATATTTTTAATTTGTGATTTTTAGTTATTAAAAAACTTCTCAGTGAAGTTGTTTATAAATTTCACAGTTAATGTGTAAAAATAGTAACAGTTTTAACTTTCACCAGTTTAAGTTAAAATTCATATAAATAAATGTACTCCTATTGGAAGAGTTTATATTCTATTCTTAAAGATGTTTTTTTTTAATTTTATGTTTATTGACTACCTATAAAAGTATAGACAAATCGAACTTCTCATACATCAATGAACAAATAAAAAGTTTCTATCTGTATAGGTTTGCTTTGCTGTGAGTCTAAGTTGAGAAAAAGTTAATAAAATAAACAACATGGATATTGTTATGACCAAGCGTAAGGTGCTTAAAGAAAGTCCAATGTTAAGCCATGGTGATCCAGTCATTATGATAACTGACTTATGATAAGAAATTATGTGTAATTGAGACCATCTAAATCAAAGTTTCCGAAACTAGTAATTCTAACAAAAGCTGACCGGTTTCGCAATCCCAAACAACGAATAACAAAACGTAAACCTAAAAAATAGTTTTCGTTTATTATTATTATTGTTATCACACAATTCAAAATAATAAACAAATATTAGTTTTCAAAACATTTAAAAGAAACCGAAATTTATATTCGCAACTGTTTAATATTTTTCACACATCCTAAAGTAAAAAAATTTATTAATAGAAGACATCAACAAAACAAGTACGATAAAAGTTCATAAATATTTACGGACGTAAACAGCTTATTTTTTATTATATATCTTGATTAATTCATTTATTATAGATTTTTTTCTTTTGATTTACGCTTTTGGTATTTTGTGAATTTCATGGCAAAATATAAAATAAAGATACTTCCGAAATCACAGAATCGTAATTCAAATGAGACTTTCTTTCAGAAACATGTTTCACCCAGCTTTAAAAGAAATTTAACTGAAAAGTAACAACTTCATAAATTAAAATAATTGAAAAACACCAAGAAAACGCCCATTTAAATACTTCGTCATATTGATCCTCATCTACATCCCGCACATTTGAACAAAAGAAAATATATTTTCTAAAGGTTTCTTTTACATGCCTTTATTCAATTAAAAATATCGGAATTCTTTCCTGGACGTCGCATGATTCCGACGCAGTTTCGCACAAAGAGAAATTGAATAGATCTTCATTAATTCAGATATTTCCCGTTTCGTAAAAATCTCCCTCCCGGCTTCTTTTAAACGACTAATCAATAAATTTAAGGATCGCTTCTTTTGATGCATAAATATAATTTTCTCAGATTTCAAAAGTTAGGAGTGACTTTTCTTTAAAAGATTATTTTTCTTTTGAGATTAATTTTTAAATTTCTTTCAAAAGATAATTTTTTGAATAGATAAAGGCATTTTTAAATTTTAATCACGAAGAGGCTTGTTTTTTAATTTAGGATTTACTCAAAGGTTTTTTTTTGTTGTTGAAAATTCTATGAGTATTATGTTATCTAAGTAAGGTCACATTAGTTGAAATGCAGTTGAATTTAAATGTTCCTCTCCCCATTGTGATTTTTATTATTTATTATAAATTATATACTATTTCTGTTAAAAATTTATATTTTATATTTTATATTTTATATTTTATATATTATATATTATATATTATATATTATATATTTTATTATATTATATATTATATTATATTATATAATATTATATTATATTATATTATATTATATTATATTATATTATATTATATTATATTATATTATATTTTATATTTTATATTTTATATTTTATATATTATATATTATATATTATATATTATATATTATATATTATATATTATATATTATATATTATATATTATATATTATATATTATATATATTATATATTTTATTATATTATATATATTATATATTTTATTATATTATATTTTATTATATTATATTATATTATATTATATTATATTATATTATATTATATTATATTATATTATATTATATTATATTATATTATATTATATTATATTATATTATATTATATTATATTATATTATATTATATTATATTATATTATATTATATTATATTTTATATTTTATATTTTATATATTATATATTATATATTATATATTATATATTATATATTATATATTATATATTATATATTATATATTATATATTTTATTATATATTATATATTATATATTTTATTATATATTATATTATATTATATTATATTATATTATATTATATTATATTATATTATATTATATTATATTATATTATATTATATTATATTATATTATATTATATTATATTATATTTTATATTTAATATTTTATATTTTATATATTATATATTATATATTATATATTATATATTATATATTATATATTATATATTATATTATATTTTATTATATTATATTATATTATATTATATTATATTATATTATATTATATTATATTATATTATATTATATTATATTATATTATATTATATTATATTATATTTTATATTTTATATTTTATATTTTATATTTTATATATTTTATATTTTATATTTTATATATTATATATTATATATTATATATTATATATTATATATTATATATTATATATATTATATATTTTATTATATTATATTTTATTATATTATATTATATTATATTATATTATATTATATTATATTATATTATATTATATTATATTATATTATATTATATTATATTATATTATATTATATTATATTATATTTTATATTTTATATTTTATATTTTATATATTATATATTTTATATTTTATATTTTATATATTATATATTATATATTATATATTATATATTATATATTATATATTATATATTATATATTATATATATTATATATTTTATTATATTATATTTTATTATATTATATTATATTATATTATATTATATTATATTATATTATATTATATTATATTATATTATATTATATTATATTATATTTTATATTTTATATTTTATATTTTATATATTATATATTATATATTATATATTATATATTATATATTATATATTATATATTATATATTATATATTATATTATATTTTATTATATTATATTATATTATATTATATTATATTATATTATATTATATTATATTATATTATATTATATTATATTATATTATATTATATTTTATATTTTATATTTTATATATTATATATTTTATATTTTATATTTTATATATTATATATTATATATTATATATTATATATTATATATTATATATTATATATTATATATTATATATTATATATATTATATATTTTATTATATTATATTTTTTTATATTATATTATATTATATTATATTATATTATATTATATTATATTATATTATATTATATTATATTATATTATATTATATTATATTATATTTTATATTTTATATTTTATATTTTATATTTTATATATTATATATTTTATATTTTATATTTTATATATTATATATTATATATTATATATTATATATTATATATTATATATATTATATATTTTATTATATTATATTTTATTATATTATATTATATTATATTATATTATATTATATTATATTATATTATATTATATTATATTATATTATATTATATTATATTATATTATATTATATTATATTATATTATATTATATTATATTATATTATATTATATTATATTATATTTTATATTTTATATTTTATATTTTATATTTTATATATTATATATTATATATTATATATTATATATTTTATTATATTATATTTTATTATATTATATTATATTATATTATATTATATTATATTATATTATATTATATTATATTATATTATATTTTATATTTTATATTTTATATTTTATATTTTATATTTTATATATTATATATTATATATTATATATTATATATTATATATATTATATATTTTATTATATTATATTATATTATATTATATTATATTATATTATATTATATTATATTATATTATATTATATTATATTATATTATATTATATTATATTATATTATATTATATATTTTAATTTATATACGGCGCAAACTATTTCTGTTAAAAATCATCTTGCTCATTAATTTTTAGACTACGACTATAAGAAGTACAAATTATTTCAATTAGGTTAAAAGCCGATTTTATACTTTCAAAATGAATTACAGAATGTATAAATTTAAATAATGGCTAGTAATAAAGTTACAGATACGATAAAAAATGTGGTTAAAGAATTAGTTAAAGAAGAATTAGTTACACTAGTGTTTTATGGTAAAATTGTAAATATGCGCGATTATTTTATGCAAACACAAAGCCAAACAAATATATCAGAGCTGATTTAATGTTTTAAGAATATAGAAATAAAAGTAATGTATAGGTCGATGCACTTAACCTTCTAACGCTGAAAGGACGTATATATACGTCCATGTATTTCCAGTTTTTCTAGTCATGCACCCAATTTTTAAATTCATTAAAATACTTCATTTTGCAATATTATTTTTAATTCAAAGGTTCGAGGTACAACTTACAAGCTATCCCTCTACAAAGTATCATGCCCAGAAAATATTATTTTCATTTTCGAGGAGTAAAAACAATTGCAAAAATCGCTTGAGCGTCAATGGGTTAAAAATACAAATATACAACTTAAAGGAGACCAATACGTTTATTTATATTCAACGATCACTAACTTGCAAATAGGTAGATAAGAAAATTAGTAAAATTCTTATTTAATGAATTAAACTCAAATTCAGACTTAAAAAAATACACACTCTTTTTAAGTAAAGTTGACAATATATTCAATGCTTTTAATGAAATATTAATTGATTTTTATAATAGTTTATATTCATAGGGAAATCACATCATAAAATGTAATAAAACTACAATTATTTCGATTTTAGGGTTGTTATGAGATGTAACCTTACCATCGTAAAATATTATAAATAGTGGTAACAATACTATTTTTGGAATTGCAGTACGTTAAAAAAATGCAGAATATTTGTTTAGGAAATTTTAACTTTTGAATTTTTTTTGTGATGTTTAAAGAACTTTTACCATGAATAAGGATTATACTATAGAGATAAAGTGCTCATAGAAAAAAAAATTATGTTCATAGAATTAAAATTTTATTGTACTAAATTGTGAAACGGTAAAAACGTTGATAGTACATAAAAAATTGATTGATCAAAATGCTGTGTATCTTTAAGTACGTTACAGTTTTTTTGTGTTTTATTCCAAATCACTTCAGTGGACCGTCATCTTTCTTCTCCTAGATCTTTTATCTATCAATTTATTTTAATAAAAAACTTCATATCAATTCATTTAATCCACGAGCACGCGCAAGGGGTGTGGGTCCCTCCACGGAAAGTGATTGCATTAATATCCTAACTTCCCTAATTTCAAAATGGGTCAAACCCAGTACAGCTGCTTTCTAGCCTAATATATAATATAGGAAGTGCTTATTTTGTAAATTCGTGTTGTAGGTATTTGAGTCATGGGTTGTAAGACACCCCTTTCGCGTCCACGTGTCTTTTTTTTTGTTTAAGTATGTCGCGTTATTTGAATTACATTTTGTATATTAAACGATTAAAGCATTGTTGAAAGAAGTTTATACATATCAAGAATTCAGAAATAAATGTGATTTTTAATTTTAAAAGTGGTATTTGTTCTTAAGAAATAACGAAACAAAATAATGGGACGTACATATGCAACCCTACGCGATTTCGTGCGTTCATCTGAGTAGAGCGAGTGATTCCGGGCTAAGAAAATCAATACAACAAACAAAATGTATTTTGGGCAACCTTAATAAGATTTATATGTAATTATTCCTTAGGAAGAAATACAATATACACAATAAGCATTGATATTCCACACTTGTACTTATGTACTAAAGATTATTTTTGCAGTTCAGCTGAGAACCATCAATCCCCACAAAGTTTGTCAAAACAACATCAGACAAATATCTGATCGAACAGATACAAGAAGCAGAAAAAAACACCCACTTTTTCATTCGAATTCGACTTTGGAAAATGGAATTCTTCTATGTTTCGGGGGGGGGGGGGGGGGGGTAAGCAAACTGGAAAATCCCATCCCCCCAGCAGAAGGAGGAAGACAGAAGAATTTCAGATTGGACCTTATGCAAAACAGGAGTAGTGGTACACACACTGTCTCCTTGGGAAGAAGAACAATGCAAAAATAGCAAAAACTAAACCGTAAACTGGTATAGAGGAATACTTCTATTTCTTTCTGGATTTTTTTTTTTGCATTCTGAGTTCCGCTAGATAACCCAGCAGAAAAAAGAAGAATGCGTCTGCCCAAGTTGGGGATTCTTTATTTTCGTAGACAAAGGAAGGGAAGAGCAAGAGTAAAATCCAATCTGTTTTACATTTTATCTCCGAGAAAAGCCTGAGTTATGCCGAGGGAAAGTTACAAACTGAACAATTTCTTGTGGGCTTATTACTGCTGAATCGATTGCTTTTCTTCTCTTCTAGTATTTCATGTAGGTTGAATTGGTCTTTTTTGTTTGAAAATATGAGTATTGCTATATTCAAATGAGTTAGGATTTCTCTGTTGTTAGTTTAATAAAATGAACTAAAAAAAATGCAAGATTTTATAATACTTTACGTTTCTATTTTATTACGTATTTTGTTTTTAAAATGTCTGAAAAGCCAATTGATTAATTAATTTATTTTGTTATTACTATTTTCTATAGATGAACAAGACAGATTGGTAAAAGTGTATATATTTCCATTGCAATAAATTTAAACAATAAAAGCAGGGTGTATGACTAAAAAATTAAATACATTTTTAAATGTTGAAAGAAATTTAAAATTTGAGAGTTACTCAGTTTTTATAAATAAATAGGGTAAGGTGGAGTAAAATAAATGGTAAAAGTGCAATTGTTTCATTCAAAACTATTTTTTTTTCTTTTAAAGGTTAATATGAAAGCTGTTTTGGTGTACATATGCAATGGGTTCCTTGACAACATCGTTGAATATGTTTCATATGTTTTTAATTTTAAATTGTTAAATGTTTAATTTAATTTATATATCCCTTTTTAACCACCACAGGTGGGATAAAATGTAATGGATTGAAAAGGCAATAAAGTTGAACACATTTTAGTCAAATCTTATGTTTTATTAACATAATGATAAATTACCTATTTCAGATAATGTACTCATGTTAATTACTCAAAAAATACTTGTTTTCGACAGCATTTCCGGCCTTCATTTTACCAGTTGACTTTTCCATCTTTTTTCGCAAGCTCTATCCCATTCTATGCCAAGAGTTTCATGATTAGTATTCTTATTGACCGAGCAATATTGCTCAGCTACATTAATCATATCTTGGAAATCAAACGGATAAGCCTATTATGATAAAAATAGATTACTTCGTACTATACGATTACCTCTTCCATATTAACAGAAGTATGGCACCCAGATTCTCTATGGGTAGAGGTGCAAACATTACATCTTCAGACAGTTTCCATTGTTATGGATGCCGCTGTGCTGCTGAATTAATGTATTTGTCCTTCTGCACATCCGAAATTGCTAATTCTAAAAGGACATCTTCAAAGGAACTCTTATCCTTATATTTTTGCGTTCCCAGATTATTTTTTTTAACTCTTTTCAACTTTTATTTTTAGATATTACAAAACCTAAAAATGGCTATTTTTGTGTTTGAAATGCGTTCTTCTGGTTCACAATTTGCTTAAAAAGAACTTATATGTAGCTTAATTATATAACATAAACATCGTTAAATATATTGTATATAATTCTTGTCATTTATAAGCTTCGAAATAATATATTTGTAGAATATTACACTTTTTTCGATGATCTTTAAATGTTTACAAATTTCCTATTATTTAGCATTAATGACTCGATTACCCATTCTACACCACCTTTCAAATTTACCACCTTTAAATTTAAATTTTATTACCTTTATAACCAAAACCACTTGTTTTATTCACAGGCCACATTCTTCTTCTTGGCGACATGTGATTCCAAATTCACATCGCCAAATACCTAAACAACTCAGATTAAAATGCACAGCAGCAACCCTATTTCCCTTTCCTCACCGAGGGCTTTTCGAGTGGCGAATATTTTGCTATTTTCTTTGAGCAAACATTATTTTGAATGCCGGATAGGCTGGATATAGCGTTTATGGTCCGGAATTAAGGCCCGTACCGACTCGTCCGGAATTGAAAAGAGGAGCTATAAATAAAGTTACTCGTAATTTATCGAAATGCTTCTCGGAAGCCATTTTACAGGGCCAAGAGATATCTGCAAGAGATTGTTGTCGAGTCATAAGTTAGTTTATAGTCCTCTAAAGATTACTCGCTTTCATTTGGTTGTAATGGCTCGGGGAGGTTTCCGTACAATTCGTTACGATGTTTCGTTTTATTTGAAAGGTTTATTTTCGAACGAGAGTTTCGAGTTTGGTTGTGGGCAATTTTTGGGGGAGCAAAAATTGAATTTTGGGATTTATGCAATTGCCATGCATTTTTAGCGCAGTCCATTACTAAAACATGTTAAGTAATGAAAAATGTATAGAAATATGAATTATTGATTTTAAGCAGTTATTATCGTATTCAAAAAAATAATTTTAACGTTTTATGAACAATTAATATTTTAGATACATTTGACGTTTTAGATACATTTAACGTTATAGATAGATTTAATGTTTCAGATGTAATGAACGTTTTAAATACAATTTAAGTTTTAGATACTATTACGTTTGAGATACAATTAATGTTTTAGATACAATGAACGTTTTAGATACATTTAACGTTTCAGATGTAATGAACGTTTTAGATGAAATTAAAGTTTTAGATGCAATTAAAGTTTTAGATACAATTAAAGTTGTATAACCAATTAACGTTTTAGATACAATTAACATTTTAGAAACAATTAACGTTTTATATATAATTAACGTTTTTGATACACTTAACGTTTTAGACACAATTAAAGATTTAGGTACAATTAATGTTTTAGATAAAATTTTAAGTTTTAGATACAATTAACTTTTCAGATACAATTTACTTTTTAGATACAATTAAATTTTTAGATACAATTTAAGTTTTAGAAACAATTAACGTTTTAGATTCATTTAACGTTTTAGATATAATTAACGTTTTAGGCAAAATTTAAGTTTTAGGCAAAATTTAAGTTTTAGGCAAAATTTAAGTTTTAGGTACAATTAACGTTTTACAAACAAAATTAAATTTAGATACAATGAACTTTTTAGATGCAATTAACTTTTTAGATCAAATTAACTATTTAGTTACATTTAACGTTTTAGACATAATTAACTTTACACAAATAATGTTTAAATAGTTACTTGGGATCATCTTAAAATGGCGTTGATTTCTTTTTAAATGAAATTTAACAAAAATTACTTATTAAAACTTTAAAAACTAAATTTAATAAAAAAAAAGGTTATAATTTTTGTTCTTTTATTCAGTTTGATAGATATATCTACGTATTAAATTTAATCACCTTATTGGTCGACGTCAAACTTAAAAATCAAGTCTTCTTCAATTTTTTTTAAATCAATATAGAACGTGATATATATATATATATATATATAATATATATATATATATATATATATATATATATATATATATATATATATATATATATATATATATATATATATATATATATATATATATATATATATATATATATATTAACTAGCCGAATATTAAATAATTCTAAGTTTGTGAACACATGAATATCTCATATTAAATTACAATATAAAATATTTGTTATGTGCATTGTAAAAGAAAATTCAAAATTTTCGCAACCGTCTATCCTATCCTAAAAATACTTTCAAAATGTTAATGGATCGCGATAGCCTTTAAAACTACTACCAAAATAACAAGTGCAGAATCGCCTTCTCCTAAACAACGCCAGCCAAACGCTCTATTAAAAAACATTTAATCTTCGATGCAAATGAAATTTCTCGAAACGCTGATGTGCATAAAAGTCATTTCAAAACGCAAAACAGTTCTGATATTCCATCCAAGTTAAACACAAAAGTTTTCAGCGGAAACTAAAGATCCTCGAAACTTTATAATTATTCCGCAGCTGAAAATACCCCTCCCCCCCAAACTAATACATTCACTACCTATACCCCACTGCACATCTACATATTCAGCCCCCCATATTTCCTAGCGTGCTCTCTCTACCCCCCCTTCTACCCCCCCCTTCCAACTCTTCCATCTCAAACGCGATTCTTTACTTTTATGCTATTTATTATTTTCCCCATTTATTTTTCAACTTTCTTCGACATTATGAAAGGCCGGAGGGTATGGAAAACTTTCGGATACCAGTTAAACACGCTAGAAAGTAAGTAAATAAAGAGAAAATGTTTATATCTTGAAGGTTGGAGTTAGTCACATATTGCTTCGCTGGGAATTTATGCACTGTAAGTGTACAAAAAATAATTCAGGTGCGAAGAGGAGGCTGCTGAAATTTGCTTTTGTTGTTTTGGAGGGGAGCGTCGTTTTTTCACGTTCTATATTGATTTATAAATTGAAGAAGACTTATTTTTTTACTGATGGTTCATTTTGAGACAGTGAGACAGATAGGGTCGTTTATGAAATTTTTGGTATTAGTTTGGCGTTATAAAAAATATTTTCCATGTGACATTTTCTGAGAATAGATTAATTTTTTATAAATAATATTGATTATGATAAAATAGATTGGGCACACCCAGGTTAATACGCTTTATAATTTTTTTTTTTTTGACATTGCACTATCTTTCTTGTTTTTAATACTAATTCACTAGTTGAACTTTAAAATCCAATGTGGTGTCTATAATGTACCTTTATTTGTTATATTATTCAATTTAAATATGTTTTTGTGAGAGGATATCATTTGTGTAAACTTACCTAGTAACCGAGGCAGAATTACATAATGCTTGAGGTACATTTACATACTACTAAAAACTTTAAAAAATAAAAGTCTTATTGTAAATAATATACAAGCTTTTTCAAACTTACTTTAGTTTATTTCATTGAGGGAGACCCATGCCCCAAATCTTAATTTGTTTATTAATGAATTCAGAAATACCATTTTTTTATATTATTGGAATATCTTTTTCTGAACAATATTCAAAAACAAAAATATATTTAAAAAAATTATATTTGTGTTTTTTTTGCCGTTTTTTAAGCTTAAATAGACTTTAAAAAAAAACACTTCTCCTCCTTTAATTGTTAGTGTTTAAAAAATATTTTAATTTATTAAATAACATCGAAGTATGTACTGCAGACGTATGGATAGACTTTTGTAGATTTGGGTTTTAATAGTTTTCAAAAGCTTATTTTAATTTCAAAATCTAAAAAATATTCCATTTTTTATGTTTAATAATTCGTAAAAAAATAATTTATAACTTAATTTAAAAAAACTCTTCATACGTTTATAAAACAAATATTAGAGCTTCAAAAACTATTAACAAATTAGTTTTTTAAGTTAATTGCTTACAAAGCCTTAACATTTTAAACGTGACAAAAATGCAAAAAAAAATATTTTGAGTAAATGACGATTGTTGCAGACGAAAAGTGTGTAGAACAATAATAAATGGTATATAAACATCTAAAAAAATATATTTTCTGTTTCTTTTATTGTTTTGAAATTCTGTACACATCTTCTTAAATATGTATAGCATCGTTTTATGAAGAAAAAAAATGAAATTTTTTCGGAATTGGGGGCTCGGGTCTCCCTTAGTATAAAAATAAAATATATTATATAAATAACATGGGATTGATCTTTATAAATTTCAAATTCGCTCTCACAATGTTTTCAAACAAAGACTATGATCGCCTATAATACAGGAATCAAGTGACATTCTCTTATACTGGCCGCAGTGTACTCACTGTTCTCCAGGGTTTAACTTTTGGTTTTGTTTCAAACAGAAAATACACACAGTTTTCATTGTCGCACTCATCTTCAAAATAAAAAATAAATGTTTTTTTTTTTTAATTTTCTTACTTTGCTTCTACTTTTGATTTACGGCCACGGTTATTGTCATCTTTTATTTTTTTCACTGTTTCTGATTTTTCATAATACAATCTTTTTTTCAGATGGATCTCCTTTTTTTGCTACAAGGGGTTGGATTAATTTTCCTGTTTTTTGACTTAGCCAGTTCTTCTTTCAAAGCATTTCTTACTGGTATGTCTGTATGAATAGCATTGTCTGTTTTTCTAAAAAGTGAAAACAACTTTACAATTGAGGGGTTTGCTGTAAAAAGGGAGTAGCTCTAATTATTCAAACTTGCAGAAAACCGTAAAAAACTTTGAAAATTCAAAATTCTAAGTTGTGTGAAGATATTCTTTTTGATCAATCTTCTTAATTGTTCCTACATATTTTGACCGTATTTTCACTCAAAAATATATATTCCAGATGACGTGGCACATGTTGGATTGTTGGAGCTACCGCTTTCTTGCAACCAAATAGATGTTCTGCCTACCTCCATGAAAAGTATTTCACGAACAAAAAATAAAATTTACTATAATATTATTTTATTTAAAGAAAACTTCAATTGAAATATAGCACGTAACTTGGCTTTTAAAACAGAAAATTACATTTTCAATCATCCCTCTCCCCCTCCGTAACATCCGGCTCATCTGCCGCGTAAAAGAACCGAAAACTCTACTGTTTCTAAGTGCTGTTAAACCTTCCTGTAAGCAAATCACGTCATTCGTTTGGGGGAAAATGGTGGTAGCTCCAGGAGCTACCTCTATATTGCAACAAACTAATAAGACAGACAGCTCCATTTCTTGAGTAACGCGAGAACTAACAATTGGAGCTATATCTTTCTGGTACCAAACGAAAAAGTTTTTTTTTACCACAAGATAGGACATGCAACTTCAAATTACCCTAATTTGGAACTACATCCTTTTTGCAGCAAACCATTCAAATGATAAAATAGCTTGAGTGTCAGTGGGTGAATTGATAAAAGTATTCCAAAGATCATAAAACAAGAAATCTTATTCATTTGCGCAAAAGTTTTATACCACAAAACTTCCAAAAGAGCATTACTACAAACATCCCAAACTAACATAAATAGATTTTATCTTTAGCGAGAGTCTGGCCAGTCCCTTTAAATACCACTGCAATAGTCAAACTCCACGAAAGTCTAACCATATATCACATTAACTAACTTTCCCAAGTCCATGCTGTCTCTTCTTCACAAAGACGACACTTCCAAACCGAAAAATGACCCCATGCGTCCCAAACATAAGACACTCTTCATCATTCTTTATGGTCTAATCGTATGCCGCTAATCCGATTAACCGTGAAGTTTCGGTCTTCCGGATAATCGGATTAATCTTCCCCGAACCATAAAAGTTTTCCCCCCGCAAACTTCTTAAAGAGGCGAGGCGCTAAGAAGTGCTCAACTTACGAGTCCGTCAAACCTTCAATTGGTTGAGGGAAAAGTCGCTATTCTCTTCAGATAAGACTTGGGGTTCTGCTGCTCGGGAAAGATGATCGGTTCTTTAAAGTTTTAAGCTTTAACTTAAACTTGGGTGCTGGAAATTGTATACTATTGGGGGGATCAGATTCAGTGGCAGTAGCAGCTAATGAGTTTCAAACTTGATAATTAGTTGAATGTAAATTGGGTTGTTTTGATTGGGTTTCTTAAATAAAAACAAAATTGAAGTCGTGGGTGCAAGAACCAGACAGCTCTACTTTTTTACTATTTATACTTTGTCATTCATTCTTATAAAAAAACCTTTATCGATTGGTGTGAGAGCCATACAGCTAAGCAATGGCTATAAAGTTTTAAAGGAAAATATGCTGTACACTGTATAAAAATGTACTTAAAAATGAGTACCAGAGCATACTCGTTTTTCTTTGAGTACAATTGCATCGTAAATGAGCGATGACATACTGAAATTTAAGTAATCGTACTTTCTCAAAAATGAGCAGTGTGATGTAATATTGCTAATCTCAGCTGATGTTCGTGCCATCTTAACAAAGCGACCTGACAAATTTAAAATAGGTGTTCAGAAGATGGTTTTCCAGATTTTTTGAAGTCGATTGTTTAAATGGAAACTGAGTTATTACAACTCAATTATCTTACTTCCAATTCTGTTGGCACACCTTTTTAACATTTCTTCTGTTTACAACTTCTTCACGTCGCCTTGGTGTACAACGGATACGGCATTAGACGGCGGTGCCTGAGTATATGGGTTTGATTCACGGTAATTCTTGGTTGTAATTGTTGATATTTATTAAAAGTGATATACGAAGACAGCCTATGTAGGCAAGATACTGCTCTTTTACATAAGTTTTACTAATTTTTGAGGAAATGTCTTTTTTAAAAATGAGAATTATGTATTCGGATCTATGATAAGCATCGAATATACTCATAAATGAATACATTTTACTTATTATTAAATACTTATTTTAACAGTGTAGTTTTTTTGTTATACGATGCAAGAAATGTAAATGATTTCTTCCTTTTAATCAATTTTTGAAAGCTGGAGTTGTCTGGTTTCTTACACCCACGTTGTTAATTGAATTAATTTAGTTTTGCATTTTATGAGTAGTTTACAAAGTATTTATTGAATAAAGGCGTTAAAATAATTGTCAATGTTTATTGTATTTCAATCGTAAAATGAAATTCAAAAGGATTATTATTCATAAACTAAGTCTTAAATATAATATTTGGATTATTTAAAAATAATTACTTGTGGCTATAGCTCAAATGATGGCTATAACACAAAATTAAAACAGAATAAATTTATATATTTCGTAAAATATATATGAAATGTATAATATTAATTATTTATATGAAATATATAATATTTGAAGAAACTGTAGAAACTGACTTGTAGAAACTGACACTAATGGCAACAAAATAAATGTTAAATAATGTAAATGAATTTTAAAGGTAATTTTAACATTTTGCATTGTAAAATAATAACGAAGTTTGTGCTATATTTATTGTGGTATTAGTTATGTATTTGTGAATGCCTTTATTTTGAAAGCTGCTTTTTATTATGAAGATTTTTAAAATAGAAAATAATAATATTTTTATATTAGTTTTATCATGAATTATAATGAAATTCTGAATTTAAATAGAAGTTCAGTTATTCGAAAGTAGCATATTACATTTATTCTTTGCATTAATGCAGTTTTAGAATCATTACAGTTCGATAACATAACCCAATGTTGTAAACATTAATTCAGGACAATGTAAATGTAAAAAACGAAAATATTATATATTTATTAATTTTTCATTATAATCCTTTAAATTTTGGAATTGTTTAAAACGAAGACCATTAAAAGAAATAGCACGTTTTTAATTGAAAATTTGCCCTACTTCAGAGATAAATCATAAAATAATCCCCTAATCTAAAAGCATTTTTTTAGATATTGGTTTGTTTAAAATTTTATGATATAAATGTTACGAATTTAACATTTCAGCGGGAGATAATTTTTTAAACTACAAAATATATCATGGGAAATGGGATTGTTTAATAAATGCTTTACAAAGTAAAATAACAATGAGTATTAAGGTAAAAAATGGTGACGAATTAAAATGGTCTGTTTATGTAGAATGAACAAAAGCGCTTTTAGCTCAAATGAAACGGAATTTTTTTTCCCTTTACACCAAAATAAGTATTCTTTTGAAATATTGAAATTTAAGCTTCAAAAATTACAAACTAATAAATAAATTATACATCAAATATATATAATTTGTTAGTATTATGAAAAACAAGCCACAATTAAAAGTATTGTTCTAGAATATATTTTATTGTCTTAAAAATCTAATTGTGTTTTCTAACAAATCAAACGTAATTGTTGTTTGTTTCTCTAATTTTATGTATTAATGAAATATCATTAAATCTGTTTGGGGAAAACAAATTATACATTTTATTTGGATGTTTATCTAAAGTTGTTATTATATAAATGAAACAAATATAATAAAATTATTATTAATTCAAGACATAAAACTAAGAAGAAATATATTGTAATTGCAATATATAATAAAGTAATAATTGATAAGGTATATAAAAATATCAAAATTATGATGTAAAAAATTCTTTAGTCTAATTATCTTAAACAAAATAATGAATATATTTACAGTTTTTGGTTTTTTATATAAAACCCCAAAACTGTAAATATATTCATTATTTTGTTTAAGATAATTAAACTAAAGATATTTATACATCCTAATTTTGAATGTTTTTTATATACCACATCAATTATTACTTTATTAAAAAATACAATTTACAATATGTTATATATTATAATGGCGAAGCCCTCCATTGAGAAACCGAAACCAATATTATTTTCAATCTAAGAAGCATTCCATTCTTGAAATCACCCCCTTACGCTACTGCCTATTTCTCATTTTTCAAAAACAATAAAACTAACCCTTCTTTTTGCGAAAAGCAATTTTTCAGAAGAAAAAGCGACTTAACAAGAGCAAAAGACGACACTTTTGTAGGCTACGTTTGACCTAAGGGGCCTCCATGACCAACGTACGTGTCACGATTCCCCAAAAAAGGACTTCATTGTACTCCTTTCTCATAATACTCGTACTCCTTTTTCATATTACACTTACACCAGCGACTCCAGGAAGAAAAAAAAAACGTAATATTTTACCAAGCCCCGGGCGGAGAAAGGTAACTTATCCATACCACTTTTTCTTTATAAAGTTTAAGAGAGAATGTATGTTAGAGCAAAAACGGGGCCGTAAGTCGCTGTTATTGTTAGGTGTGTTACCTGGAAGGAAAGGAATGTATATTGAGAATGATGTAGGCCAGGGGGAATGTATCGTTTTTATTAACTTTACGGTAAAAATGGAGTGGAAATGAAAGTTTATTTTAGGGGTGGGAAACATATTTTTAGTTTATTTGTTGAGTTATAAAAATAAAATGTAATTTAAATAACTGCTCTAAAAATAATTGTTATCATTTTCCAGTACATTAACATAATATCGTTCTTTTATTGGACTGTTAATGCAGTTTAATATTATACAGGGTTTCTACGCTATTAAAAATAGCTACTCAAATATAAGTAAAGTATACTCATTTTTGAGTACGTTTGCGATGATTATCATAACACTAAATACAATACATAAGTTTCAGTTTTGAAAAAGACATGTACTCAAAAATGAGTACAGTGAGAAAAAATGAATAAAAATAGCAGTTGCTTGCTTACGTAGGCTGCCTGCATAAATCCCTTTCAATAAATATCAACAATTACAACCAAGAATTACAGGGAATCAAACCCATATACTCAGGCACCGCCATCTAATGCCTTATCTGTTTAACACCAAGGCGACGTGAAGAAGTTGTAAACTGAAGAAATGTTAAGGGGGTCCGATACCCAAAATTCGCAAAAAAAGTCATTTTTTTTATATTTAAAAAATAATATTCAAACTTATCTTAATAACTCACAAAAAACTGCTTCAAAAAATTCCTATTACTTTTTTAGTTATGAATATTTTAATGATGTGTTCTTATAACATAGTTGTATCATATGTAAACTTTAAAAGCAAATATCTGTGTTCGCGGTTTTGAAATTTAATGAACACTAAAAATGCTAAGGCTTTTTTACTATTATACTTAAAATCATAATTTTTGTGCGTATAGCAATATAAATATATTTTAAATAGATGTATGCATTCAGATTTCCTATTTTTACCATAATTTGCTTTTTAAAACCACTTAAAATGGAATTTTATTTTTTTTCGTCAATTTTTTTTTCAAAATTTCTAATATATTTTATTTTTTTAAAGTGATGTATCTGAATCAAAATTTGAATGCATACATCTATTTACATATTATTCAAGATCTTAAATAAAAAAAATTGTTTCAAAATATTGAAAAACAAAAAAAGGAGTAGGAATTTAAAAATTGTTAAAAAATTTACTAAAATTTTAATTTAAAAATAAATGTGCAATTTAAAAAAAAAAATTGAGCGTCTTAAAATGGTTTTTTATGCATATTTAGAAAGAGAGAAAAAATTGGATTGTACAAGTATAAAAATAAAAAAAAAATGCCGAAGGTATCGGACCCCCTTAAAAAGGTGAGCCAACAGAATTGGAAGTAAGATAATTGAGTTATAATAACTCAGTTTTCATTTAAGAAATCGACTTCAAATAATGTGGAAAACCATCTTCTGAACAACTATTTTAACAAGAATTATATAGAACAAGAATTTTAAGTTTGTCAAGTTGCTTTATTAATATAACTTAAAAAGAAACTAAAATTAGCAAAATTAAATCACACTACTCATTTTTGTGAAAGTACCATTGCTTAAATATGTTGTACTTCATCGCTCAGTTACGATGCAATTGCACTCAAAGAAAAACGAGAAGGTCCATATACTCGTTTTTAAGTACTTTTTTTTTACAGTGTGATACATTTAAGTACACTTTTGATGACACTAGTTGACACTAATGATATTTATTGCCAATATTTATTAAAAGTGATTTATAAAGGCAGCCAATGTAGGCTAACATCAACTCAGTTTATTCAAATTTACCCATTGTACTTATTTTTGAGTACATGTATTTTTCAAAATTGAAACGTATGTATTCGGAGCTATAATAAAATAACTCAAAAATGAGTACATTTTACTTATTTTTTAGTACCTATTTTTAACAGTGTATATACAACCTCAGATATGTGCTTTCTTTATATATGTCTTATTTGATATTACTCACCAAAAACAAGGTAAAATAAATACCTGAAAAAATAAAACCCACAAGTTATTCATATCGAAGGGAAAAAAATAGAATCCCTAATAAGATAGCGTTAATCTGAACTCCAGATAACAAACTGGCATGTTCTTTCTTTGAAGAAAACTTCCGAAACACAGGAGTTATCGTCATTCCATCCCTTCAAATAAAGAATTTATTTGCTGAATCAGCTACCCTAGGGTATCCTTTGTAAAAGTGTCTATGTCTAACAGAGATAAACGCAAAACCGAGCGTATTTCCGTTGAACTCCTATTTATTTCTCTTTGACGTTTTAAACAAGTGTTACAGCAATGGCGGGATTTCTTTTTTATGTTTATTACTTTCTTAGTTTCGTTTTTTCTTTTAAATGCTTTTTAAACATTTCTTTTTGTAAATTGGACAGAAAAGAAATGGCGCGGTGTTTTTTGATTTGTTAGTTTTTTTTTTTAACCGCTTCGTTCGGAAATATTTTAATTAATTTCGAGAAAGATAAGATGCTTTTGATGTTTTAGAAGAAATCGAGCTAAAAGGAAAGTGTATTTAATTTTTTTTTCGAAGTATTAAAAATAGTATTCTGTACTGTAAAGTAGCATATAAAAAATTCAAAAAAATTAGTCTTTGAATTTTTGTTGTAAGGTATTGAAATAAAATTATAATTTTAAGAAGTTTTTCAAAACAAACATAATTATTAAAACTAATAATACTCTTCGTAATAATGTAACTAAAAATGAAAGTTTGCTAGTTTTTAATATACATTTAATTTGTTATAACTATTTACAATAATTAAATTTATGAATAATGCATAAGGAAATGAAGTAAGTAATAATAATTTATTAACAATTTCTATTTAGAAAGTTAGTTTTTACATTATAACTAATATACATTGATACATGATGAATTATAGAATATAAGTTGGAATATCATTATAAGTTGTTCAAAATATACTTAAAGTTGATCAAACGTTCATTATAAATTTATCAAAATATCAATATAAGTTGATCAAAATATAAATTTTAATTGACCAAAATATCATTATAAGTTGATCAAAATATCATTATTAGTTCATAAAAATATCATTATAAGTTGATAAAAATATCATTAAAAATTGATCAAAATATCTTTTTAAGTTGATCAAAATATCATTATAAGTTGATCAAAATATAATTATAAGTTGATCAAAATATCATTATATTAATTCAAATCACAATCACTTGTAATATGCCGTATCAATTAAAAGATATTTGTTATTAAATATGTTTGTCATAAGTCAGCTATTATATTTCATATTTAGACTGATAGTTATCATAGTTAAAAAATTTACTAAATCATGGCTACTTTGTAAATAAAAATATAATCTGTAACAAAATAAGGATAATATTGGTAAACTAGTCAAAATATTGGTCAATTAAAAATTAAATGATAAGCAATTTTAAAGTCTCAAAATTATTGTAAAACCTCAACCAATGTAATCAATTTTACTTGATTGCATGTATGTTTTAGACATCATGTATTTTTAAATTTCAAAGACCTAATTAACCATTACAGCAGTTGAAATGACACAATTTAGTTTTACACTTTTCAACAGAACTCATTAAACCTTAAAACAACTTGAACAAGCAGTTCATCTCCATATAAGCATGCTATTACTTCATTGTTACATGCTTTCTCTAAGAGCCATTACATAAATGGCCAGTACGATGAGCCATTTTCCTGGTTTGGGGGTCGTAATGGCTTGTAAAGCTTTAGCTTAGAGGCTTCTATTACACATCTCTTCTATCATGGCAATGAACTGAGCAATTACTTGGAATGGGCATTCCTGTCGCTTTGCTTGTAATGCAGTTAACTTATAATTCTTGAATCCGTTGTTTGACAATGCCAGTCAGACTTAAAAGGACATGTCAGTTTCAGATTGCCAGTAAATGGTTTAAAACCAATTGTTAACATTGTTGTAGGCAATTATAATCGATGGAAGAACTGTGTGTATGGAAGCATAGAATGCTTCAAATTGAAGTTTAGGTAGTTATATTATTAAGTACAATAGTTATTTATGACAGTACGTAATACATACTTATTAAATGCATATTTATAAATCATATGCTTAAATGATGAAATAATTGAAATATTATGTATATATTTTAATAAGTTATACTTTAATGAAATTAACTAATTATCAGTGATTAATTACAGTAATGAACATTTCCTACAAATTAATTGGCATTACTGAATCAGGTAAATTTTATTTATAATTAAAATCATATGGAATTTTAGGACTCCTTTTAAACAAAATTTTGCAAATTAAATTTAAAATTAAAGGCAATTCATGCTCATTAAAATTCTTGACTTGTAATTCAATTATATTCTATTTATTTTTGCAAGAGTTATACATTTATTGGGAGAAACACATGCAGAACCACATGTATCACATATATAAAACTTATTAATGTTTTAAAGTTACTTGATTACGTAGGATTGTTTAGCTACTTTGAAATAATATTATTAATTTGTTTTATAAATTAAAATGGACCACGTTTACAAAATGTGAGTACAATTTAAGTTGAATCAACTTTTCTTGATTCAACTTAAATTGTACGCAAACGCGTCATAATCCAAACTTAAAAACAAAATTAAAAAACTCAACTACCAAGTTATTTAGGAGCAGTTTCAAATGCAATAAACTTCAGAAATGGAAACATTTAAATTCAATGTAAAAAGTTCGATATAAAAACTCGAGAACTACAATCTAAATTTGCCCGGCATAAACTATATTTTTAATAACTAATCCGTCAACCAGTAACCAAACAGTTACGAATTAAACGAATTTGAATCTACTGATATTCAGAGATTCAAACGAAATTCTAAATGAATGCACAACTCATTCAAAAGTCTAAAAATCACTAAAAATAACTCACCAACAACATTAAACTAAGAAACGATTTGTAATCGTCATTAATAACTCCAGACTACAACTTTCTATAAATTGCCAGGCTTTTTACAGCTCTCATCGTTAATTGAGTAAAACTAATTAGTCAAATTTAAGTTTTTCCTCACATATTTCTGAGGAAGTTTCTGCCAAAAAAACTTAGAATTGATATTTATGAGTGAGGGGGGGGGGGGAGGAGAGGCTCATTAATTATTCTGCGTGCAACGTTGCTAATTAGATTTTAAAGGGGTAATGAGGAATCATTTCTTCTTTCCTGTGTATTTTTCAAGAAACAAGCAAATAAATGCTCGGATAGTTCTGTATCATAACACTAATTAGGTGTTTGTTCTTTGTTCTTGAATGGCGTTTTGTTTTGGATGTGTTTTTTCCCATAGGAGCACTTAGTATAACACGTCCGTGCCTAATTAATAACGAAAAATAAAATTTGTTTACTTGGGAAAAAGTTTCTTGAAAACATTGTGGGCCTCTTAAGTTTTTTACCCGCGCGAATTTGTATATAACAATTCAGCTTGAATTTTTATAAAGCGAAAAAGATTTTTATAAAAAAGAAGCAGATAGAAAAGAAGAAAAGAAGTCTAAATTTTTATCCATTACTAATATGTTTTAAATAATAATCGTCACATCGTTTTTTCAATATATCGTTAAATAATAATGTGAGCATTCAAAAATATTGGAAGACATATTTATTATAATTACATGAAATAAATGAAATATCTTATGCAGTTCTGTTATGTAAAAATCAACTTAAAAATATTTTTAAATGAATATCTAGTAAAACGTTTGACAAAATATTATTATACCATTACGGAAATAGAAAATACATCATCTATAACTTTTCAAGTGAGATATTACCAATTTATATTTGACATATTCCTAAAACCAATTTATGTTTGCATATTACTGAAACCAATTTATGTTTGCCATATTCTTAATTTATAGTTTCCTAAAACATAGATGGAAGACATTTATAGATAAACATTTTCATTCACTATGCTGAGTTGGAAGGTTAGGTAAGGGCACAAGATTCTTATGGTGTTACTACAACAAACAAAATTAGGAGCGAATGAAACATCTATATACTATAATTATATTTATTTGGAAATATTTTAAATTTTAAATTTTAGAAATAATTATGTGCATGATGCAAAATATAGTTAATTTTATGCAAATATGTATGGACCATTGGTATACTGAATGCACATGTTTTAAATAACTTTAATTGTGCAATAAGTACTTAGTAAAAGTACTTTAACATATAATTAATAGCCATTATTATAACATGAGTGCTTGGGAGTAATAGTTATTATTTTACTGGTAACTATAAATATTAAATTAGTAAAAGTAGCCATTTGATTTCTTTACTAAAGAAATATTTTTTTATATTATTTTAACAAATACAAGATTAAGATAGATTTTCGTAACAGAAAGTACATTTCATTAAGAAAATATTAAATTTCGCAATAAAAAACTAATTAAGTGTTCATAAGTTTAACAGTTTTTTCCTTTATTTAAATGTATCGGTTTGAAAGGAAGTGAGAAAACAAATACAAGCGTCATTCCTAACAATATTCAAAGTATTTGTTTATACGATAACAGTATTTCATTCATTTTATCCAAGAGAAAATAACGAATAAAAAAGTCATCCGCAAGAATATTCAAAGTATTTGTTTATACGAAAAAAATAATTCATTCATTTTATTCAAGTGAGAATAACGAATAAAAAAGTCAATCGTAACAATATTTAAAGTATTTGTTTGTACGAAAACAATATTTCATTCATTTTATTCAAGTGAGAATAACAAATGCAAACGTCATTCGTAATAATATTCAAAGTATTTGTTCATACGAAAACAGTATATCATTCATCTACTTCTAAGTCAGATCTAATCAGATTGACAGTTAGTTTCCTTTTACTAGTAAGATCAGACTGACAAAAAAGCAATATTCTTCATAAGATTTGTTGGATTTATTATTAAAATCTATTTCAACCAAGCCATTCCCCCCCCCCCTCCTCCTCACCATCCCAAATACAAAAAAAACACAAAAACAAATTCCTTATGCACGAATCCACGAATCCAGTCTCCAACATTGTTTTCCACTTCTTATCCTCCCTTTCAAGTGCAGATGATACATCGAACATCCATAGAGTTAACTTGAAATAAAAGCTCGCTCACACACAAAAATCTTTGCTCTTGAGAATCTTTCATCTTCTTTTCATAGAGAGAGAGAGATGCTGCTCTTTTGAAAACATGAATGGAGCCAGCCTCTTTCCACGCTTCATTGAGGACGAATGACGGCGTTATTCACGGCTCAGCGCTGCTCAGAAATAAGGTTTTTATTTTCGTATTCAATTGAAAAGAGAGCGTTATCTTTAACATGATGTTGGATATCGTGAGATATATCTTGTTATTGAGTCGAGGCGCATTTTCGTCGCTCGAGCGTTAAGTCGGAGAAAATGAATTTTGATGACATCTATTCGGTTTTTATGATGCGAAATGGCGTCTGCAGTCGGAATTATCAGGGAATACTCTGAGATGAAGAGGAAAGTTTCTGAAGAAGGATGTGTTTACGCTGGATTGCACTTGGAATTACCTAAGACTCGTGATATATATTTTGAGTGCCATTTTTATCTCAATATTTTGGGGGTGAACTTTAAAGGAAATATAACAAAAAAAACTATTTCTTGATAGTTGGAATAAGAATCAGTTAAAGAATATTTAGTTATACTGAAACTATACTACTATAAATTAAGAATTACACTTTATTTATAAATTTTGGAGATTAAATGATTTAATTAAAAAATCAAATTATAATATTAAAATTAAGAGTAATTATTTATTTTATATATTTTACATTTTATTTTATCAACTTTCTGACAGTTCAGAAAATTAACCACATTGTAAAGTTGTTTTCTTTATTAGAGAGTTTAAATGATTTATTTTAATAAATTTATATAAAAAATTTCAAGGATAAAACTTGTTTATTTTTAAGGAGATGGATTGGAATTTATACCCCAATAAACGAAATATGGAAAATATTAGAAAATAAAGTATTTTTATGAATTAATAAAGGTGCGCATTGATGGAAAAACTAGAGATATAAGCGCGTAAAAATGCGTTTGACGGTCAGAAGGTTAAACAAAATAAAAAATAATTTTCGAATTTTTTATTACAGATGTCTCAAGAGTTGAAATCCGGGGCTGATAAATGGACTGATTATCTGTGACGTAATTCTTTAATGCTTCGCTTTAGTTGGTTGACACTGGACCAAATTGTATACCTATGGGCAGCATTTGGTCCCCTTCAACCAGCTGTAGTTAGCATTCTGTGCAACAAAGCAGTACTCGACTAACCCTAGTAAAGACCCTGAGATAGTTTACAAGATTTGTGAGTTATAGGTAAGTATACAATTTCATTTTATATCAATTATATGTTTATTCTTATTTAAAAATCAATTCCGTTATTATGGTAAATATATATTATTTAAAAATATAAATTATTTATTTAGAAAATAAAATGTGTATTTTAGAAAATAATTATATTATTTATATCATTGTCTTACTTTAATTTAGTGAAGTCATTTATTTGCTAATAAAACACTACACTTATTTATATTATTACATTTTAGGATATGTTAAAATTAAACTTCTTATTAATTAGTAATAATTAATAATTTCATTCTGATTATAAATTTTTCCCAGCATAAAATCAATATCAAACGCCTGCATAAAATCTTCAAGACACACGCATGTTGATCTAAAACCTATATAAAATCTAAGTATACATTTAATGCAATAGTTTAAAATTATTAAATTATAGCTGATTTAATCATAAATATATTTTTCTATTGTTAAGAATATTTCAAATATACTGAATAAATAATTAAATTTTGTTTAAAAATTTAATTATTGTTAGATTTTTTTACTATGACGAGTTTTTTTTAAATATATGCAACTATATAATATTATAAAAAGTATATATATAGTTTATGTACAATACAGCAATTTTTAATTTAAATTACTCAAAATTTAACTATCACACTTTTTACCAGACAGGGTTTTTAAATAAATTAATTTAAAGTTTAACAATAAATTTATACATTTGAAATTCACCAAGAACAACACCCACGACTAATACCTCGCAAACTTATTCCAAATTACGGTAGCAACCGTAGCTAATGACAAACGCGTCAAATGACAGTAGGCGCGTTGCTCCAGTTAATTAGCGAAGTTTGAAGTTTACGCGATTATGAGAGCGATACGGGGACGCGCTCTTTTGCGCAAATGAAACACTGATGCAGTTGTCGAGAGAACTAATTATATCGCCTAATGATGGTTGCCGAAACAGGAATTACGAAGCGCTTCCCCCGAACGCCCGGTGCAAGTTTCTGATGGTAGGCTGGTAATGATTCCCTTGGAATCCAATTTGAACAAAATGCAAAAATGTAAAATGCATGTTTTGAAAAATGTTTTTTATGATTTTTGTTGTTGCTTTTTTGTTTTATTTTTTATTAAACTGCATGTACTCTACGCATTTTAAGAATAAACTATCATATTTTAATTAGTTATGCTCTCAGATAAACAGAACTCCCGTAAAATGCATTTCTAAAGCGTAAGAACATTCAAAGTTTTTCTAATTATCATTTTAATTTTAATTTATAATTTTTACTATATAGGGTGATCAAAAATTGTTGCATTGGGGTCATTGTTTGAATGTTTGACTACACATAACAAACTACACTATTTTTGTTACACTTTTAAAAGACACTTTGTTACACTTTTGTTTGTTGCTAGTAAACCTAAGTGATTTGTTGAATATATAATCGAAGTAGTTGGACAAAAATACTGTTTTAACATGCCAATGCAGCCAATTATGATACAGCCAAACAATGAGCATAGCCTAACAATCTGTGACCACCCTGTAAAATGTAAGCTTTTTTCGTCAGATTAATATTTTTCGATATACAGGGTGATCAAATATTGTTGCATTTTGGTCATTCTTTGACTGACTACACATAACAAAGTTAACCATTTTTTGATACACTTTAACAACTTTTTGTTGCTGCTAAAGTTAAGCGACTTGTTTAATATATAAGCGAAGTAGTTGGACAAAAATACTGTTTTAACATGCCAATGCAGCCAATTGTGATACAGCCAAACAGTGATCATATCCCGATAATTTGTGACCACCCTATTGATAATAAAACTCCTTATTAATAGATACAAATTAATAATAACTATTTTATTATTTAACCTTTTATTGTAATTATGTAATTATCCCAACCTAAAACCATGATCAAAAGTCTGCATAAAACCTTCATGTCACCTGCATGTTGATCCAAATACCTATATAAAACATACATGTTTTTTAAAGATATTTATTTGCCTGCATAAAACCTTTAAAAAACCTACATTTTATCTTCATAAATATAAGTACTGAAATTATTTTCACCATTAAACTTTCAATTTCCAAACTTTCATGATGGCTTTTTGCTGATTGTTTGATGAGATATAAAAATTGACTGCATTTGGAAGGTGGATACATTGAACTCCAACTTTTGTTATTATATAATGCATGTTAGTTATATAAATGCATGTAAAAATAAAATTTAGCTGTTTTTTCGAACTAACTGACTTTCCATGAGGGAATATAATGTAAGCGATTTTTTAAAAAACTATTTTTGTTTAAATTAATTTTGGCGTTTGAGTGACTAATACTGTTACTGTTAAAGCTCCTTATCAACCTAATGATAAGTACTAGTTGTTCTGGAAATAATACAATTTTCGGCCAAAAAATAAAAATCTTTGAAAAAACAACTTCGAGGAACATTCATACCAAATTTGAAGAAAATCAAGTAACGTGTTTGCTTGTTACTGCGTAACAAACAAATTTACAAACAGAAGAAATGCCGAAAGGTCGAGTTAAAACAAGGGTATCTCTAAAGCTCGGTTAATAAGGTGTTAAAATTCACAGTTGCTTAACGGATTATGACAGTATAAGTATCAGGGGTCGCGTCTTGTAAGACGAGTTAGTTTTACTTAAATTTGAAAAAATCTTCACTTCAAATGCCTATAAAATTCACATTTTTTATTTAGCATGCTTCATATTTGTCTTTGCTTTTAAGTTAAGGGAAATAATATCGAACCTTCCAACTTTTTTATTAAAATTGAATGACAGCAATCTGTTTTAAGTTAGCTGGATTTCCACTGGTCTTGAGTTCGATTACAGGTACCGTTAGCCGAAGACTCAGCGTTGTTGTTGTATATATATATATATACAACAACATATATATATATATATATATATATATATATATATATATAAATTTTCAGCAATTTCGTTCATTAGTTTTAGATATAGATTCTTTTAAACAGAGGGAATTACTACTATATTTCCCACCCTGTATTTAAACATCCTTTACCAACTTGATTATAGTTACGTGTTGTATATATTAATATAACACCGAATATTAAAAAAAAATTGAACTCCTACACAAATTTAACAACATATAGGTTTGTAACAGATTAAAGAAGATAAAAATACTACATTGTTAAATATTATTTCAATAAGAAATACCCCTTACACTTTTTTTCAACAACACATTGCGAGAATTGAAATTCATTCCTTACATTGTTTCAGTAAAAAGCTAATAACACCGCAAATAATTCAGTAGACGGTGAATTTATTTAACTTTATTCGCAAATCGCATCCTAATGAATTTCATTTTATTTAAATTTCACCTTGGAACATCATTTTAAGTAGGTATTTGTTCCGAGAAAGTACCTCAAGAATAGAACCTAATTGAAACTCTTATAAACGAAAAAAAATCCCTGCACATTTATTCCTTGTTTCTTTCGCACAGACGCAGCAAAAGAACAAACCCCTCCTTAAACATTCCCCTAAAAATGAATATTTCATTACCCGTTACATTTGCTAAGCAGACGATGTAACTCTGTAACAAACGATAACGACTATGCAAATGCGGATTTTGCATGTGAATTCCATTCGAATTGAATGGTAATTCCTGCTGTACACTGCTCAATGGAGCCCATCACAATTTCTTACATCCAATAATATTCAGAAATTTCTTTTGTCCGAATGCAATTGCCCCGGAGCGTGGGGCAAACGGAATTCCTTCGTCTGCTGCATTCCGGGCAATTTAGAACGATTCTTTTTAACGACAAATCAAAGTGGAATGAGAAATAAATTTATGATTATAAAGTACAATCGTAATTATGGAAGGAAATGTATTTGAATATTGTTTCAGGATGAATAAAATATTTTACCCTGTTTAAGTGGGTGTAAGAAACTTTTGATTTTTTATTTAATATTGCAGATACCATTATAATTTTTTTTCTAGATATTTGTGCAAAACATAATCACAATGTCAAACATTAAAAAAAACGATATTTGTTTTTAAATACTAAAAAAAATGGTTTAAAAATACTAAAAAAAATGGTTTAAAAATACAAAAAAAGTAATATTTGTTTTAAAAGATACAAAAAGTAATATTTGTTTTAAAAGATACAAAAAGTACATTTTGTTTTAAAAAAGTACAAAAAGTAATTTTTGTTATAAAAATACAAAAAATATTTTTGTTTTAAAAAATACAAAAAGTAATTTTTGTTTTAAAAAATACAAAAAGTAATTTTTGTTTTAAAAAATACAGAAAGTAATTTTTGTTTTAAAAAAATACAAAAAGATGACCGTTAGAATTTTTTATATATAAGTAATAAAATTATTTTTTGAAAACTTTAATTTTGCATTTTTAAAAACTAAAGAATGTGGTTAACAAACTGTGTTTACAGATTTTTGTCATTTGCAAAACAATGTGTTTGAACAATAATTAAAAAATAATTCGCCAATTTCAATGTCCAAATTATTTTTAAATAATTACTAAAACAAATATAATCTATATATTACTAATACTTGAAGACTAATTAAATTATTATGTTTGAAAATGCAGTGTATCAAATTCAGAACAGTTTCTTCAAATAGATTTGAACTTATATCAATTTAAACTAGATTAAAGGTGAAAAAAGTCATCATGTGAAAAATGAGTTCCAAGTTACATATTCTGGTAATTTTATATCAAAGTTTAATATTTTTTTGAAAACAATTAGCCGTACTGAAGGTAGGAATATAATATTGATGTTGTTAGATTTAAAATAAAATGAACTACTTTTAAAGCAATAAAATAATTTTGAATTATTTTGATTTTTTTGGTGTCCATTACCCTTTTAATAATGAAAATGTATTTTAAACTTCCCTTATCCAAATGTATGATGATGTTAGAACATGCTTGGTTATAATAAATGCTTGAGTGATTTGTTAAATAAATATTTTACACTACTTGTTTTCTATTCATTTTGTTGTTAATTTACAAATAAATTTTGATGGTAAAATTTAGTTGGCATTTATTACCATTAGATTAATACATAGTAAAATATATTTACTATTCACAGTAGGGTGGAGCGAAAAAAATCAAAATTTGATTAATGTAAAGTAATAGTGCGGAAAAGTTGCCTTTCGTATACATTATTCACCATGTAAAAGGATTTTGATAGCAAATAATATCTTGAGGTTCCCCTCGGGCCTTGAAATTTACCAATAAGAGGTAAAAATTGAATAATGTTGTAACGCACTATTAGTCCAGTCAGCAAAGGGTTCAATTCGGAAAAAAAATAGGGGAAAGCTAGAAATAATTTTAAGCTTCCAAATAGTGTTCTGTATGATATATTAATTTTGCACCCCTGCACCACGCCGGCGTTGGCCGCCATCTTGGAAAAATGGCGCCCAAAATCAGTTTTTTGTGATTATCTCCTTATTTTTTAAATTTAGAGAAAATATTTCAATTACAAAATTATTCCCTAAGTAATTTTACACAACAATGCAATATACATTATGTTTCTGCGACTCACCATTTAGACGCTAGAGGCGAATAAAGTGGATACTAAATCACCAAGTGCCATGAAAACTCAAGAAACCGCTTTGACAGGACGTCTTTTGTTCCTTACTTTATTTAAAAACCTCTCAATACCTCATTCAAGCATAATATTTTTTAATTAAATTTTTAGTAATGTATTTCGTATACATAAAACTAAAAAAAAATTTCAGCTTCAACACAAGTCATATTTTCTATATTATCATTGTATGCAGATAGTTCTAAATTTCTTTATGTACACTCCCAAAATTATTTACTTCAAGTCAGTTCCCGTATATATAAAAATTACAACTACGATTTTTTCTGATATTTCTTTACCTTCATATTATAGTTCGGTACAACAAAGTACGCCTCATGTATTTGACTCCAGCACAGCTGGAGTGCTTTTTCTACATGGTAAGTAAGTATGTGTTGTATGGTCATCTAACTATCTCACCAGCTTTCAAAAGCCATGCGTTAGTCTAAGATCATTAACAGGGTACAAAGATAGTAGGGTCATAAGAGTAGTAAGTTAAATGTAACAATTGAGGTCTATTAGGGAAACAAGCTTTGCAAACTATTCCGTGACTGAGTATTAGCACTATATTTTTCCAATGGCATCAATAGTTATTTGTATTACAACATTAGAAAGCCTTTAAAGAATTTATTTTTATTGGGAAAAGATTATTTATTGTCCTTCCACACTGTGGATTCGGTTTGATTAATTAACGTCGCACTAGTTACACACTATGAGAGTAAACACTAGGTGTAAGCAAACGTTTTTTAAAAAAATTATGTCATCATTTAAAAGCCAGGTGAAAGAAAATAATCTAGTACTTTTGTAAAATTCGAAGACATAATGCTAAATTTAAATGTTTTCTGAGTTTATAATAGTTTTTTTTTAATGTTTAATTCATATCCATTGGTTAAGTTGGATTTGATCAAGGACACTATTAGAAATTTTTTTAACAGAAGCAAGCCATTTTGGCGCTCTTCCTCTTTTTGAACAAAGTAATACTTTTCAAGCAATCAGACAACTAAAAGTAATATAGTACTTATATTCATACTTTGAATGATAAAATTTAGCTCTATGGAAATATTTTAAGTTTTGAAAAATAATTCAATATCAATATTGGAATTTAAAATGTTATTTGGATTGTAGAAGGGTGTTCCAAGTCGGAATAGTTACTTGGAAATAAATAGGGAAGATTTATTCTTCAACTCTATGGGAGCCCAATGTGAAATCTCTTTCAGAAATGGAAATATAACACTTATTTGCGAAATCCCCTCAGTAAAATTACGTCAAACAACCATTTTTGTTAAATTATACGTTCATAAGGTATAGATATGTTTTTAATCAAAGTAAGGAACAAAAGACGTCCTGTCAAAGCGGTTTCTTAAGTTTTCATGGCACTTGGTGATTTAGTATCCACTTTGTTCGCCTCTAGCGTCTAAATGATGAGTCGCAGAAACATAAAGTAAATTGCATTTTTGTGTAAAATTACTTAGGAAATGATTTTGTAATTGAAATATTTTCTCTAAATTTAAAAAATAAGGAGATAATCACAAAAAACTGATTTTGGGCGCCATTTTTCCAAGATGGCGGCCAACGCCGGCGTGGTGCAGAGGTGCAAAATTAATATATCATTCAGAACACTTTTTGGAAGCGATTAAAATTGTTTCCAGCTTTCCACTATTTTTTTTCCGAATCGAACACTTTGCTGACTGGACAAATAGTGCGTTACAACATTATTCAATTTTTACCTATTATTGGTAAATTTCAAGGCCTGAGGGGAACCTCTAGATATTATTTGCTATCAAAATCCTTTTACATGGTGAATAATGTATACGAAAGGCAACTTTTCCGCACTATTACTTTACATTAATCAAATTTTAATTTTTTTCGCTCCACCCTAATACACAGCACAAACAGGAAAATCGAAAACGTATATAAAGTTTTAGGAAAGGTCATTTTAAAGTTTGTATTGTTATTATAAGGAATGGAAAATGACAATTATTGCAGTGAGCGCAAGAACCAGGCAGCTCCCCTTTTTCTGATTTACACTTCCACACTTATTCTGAGAAATAAAAAATAATCCTCTATAAATTCGTTCAAGAACCAGCCAATAGCTATAGAGATATAATAAAAGAAAGAGTTCTACTCTTTTTGCATTTTACATTGCAAGAAACCTATAGTTTTTTGTCCGTTATGAACCATTTTGAAAACTGGAGCTGTCTGGTTGTTACACTGATGTCTTCAATTATCAGAGGTGCTGCGGATAAAAATAATTACTTTCCAAACCACTATTAATTACTATATAGAAAAATGCACATTAAACATATTACAATATTATCAAAAGAAATTAGTGGTAAATCTTGTAAAATATGTATTTGTGAATATTGTTTTGTTTACTAGTTCAGCAATCATGTAAGTAAACAAAAATAACATAATTTAATACATTTAAACGATTTTGGAATTCATATCAAGAATAATTTTTCTTGCACCGCCCCGGAGCCCAAGCAAGATGAAACCCAAGATGAATGATTTTAAAGCATATAAATATATTAATATCTTCTCTGTTAATAAGTTTAAAGTTTCCAAAATAATAATTAAAAATTACTATTACTCATTAATGTTTCACTTATGCAACAGTAAAGTTGTGTATAAGAATTGTATTTTAAGTCGCTGATAAGATCTTACAGAACGAGTTGAATTAAAAGTTCATCTATACTTGATTTTAATAATTGAAATTGATTTGGTGTGTTTGTGCGGTTTCAATTTTTCACTCTAGAAAGATTGAACGGAATTCTAATAAATTTGTGTTATTTTATCAATAATCTTCTAACTTAAAACCTGCACTTTGTTTCATGTGGATATCTACAACCGTTCAAAAGTTATATTATATTTTTTCTTTTTCCTGTACGTTATACCTTTTGGACGTAGATATCCTTCATAACATTATTGTTAAAAAAGTACCAAGGTTAGGTATCTCAACAAGTACTCACAGTAAATGAATAATACTAGATTTTGTAAAGTTTATTTTTAACAGTGCACATAGAGTACGTCTGGCTACGCTAACAAAAATAAAATCGCACAGATCTTACTTTACAAATTGACTACGAGCAACGCCGGACCATACTGCTAGTATAAGATAAATGCAAAAATTGATGATGTTTTTTTTGGAGTGAATAATTTTAGACATAAACAGAGTTTTGATTTTTTAATATTTTTTTAACTTATTATTATTGTTCTTACTGTCTTATAACTTTGTACATTTATGTACAGTCTTACAGCTAATATATTATGCAATTTAAATAAAAATTTGATACGTATCGTTATTTTTCCTGAAATATTCGTGCAGGTACTTATACTTATATATGTTACCGTGAAAGTGCGAAAATCACTGTGTCTGCAGAATCACTAGTGACTCTGCAGATACACTGGGCCGATACCTGAAAGGTCGGAATATTATTTGATTTCGCACATACAGTAGTGTATCTGTAGATTTACTAGGGAATCTGCAGATGCACTGATAGGAACTCGTGAAAGTGCAAATTAAGATCGTCACGAACGCAATTCTCATTAAGTTTATAACTTTAAAAAAAAATACTCGCGTCGAAGAATAGATTACTCGGTTGACCGACTCCTGATCAAAATAATATTTCGAAGTAATCTGTCTATTTTATTCAGCAATTCGGTGTTTTTCCTACATTCATGGGGATAAAGCTACCTGCTTTTAAATAAACGACAAAATTCACGCGCTATATCTAACAGTCAGAAATGAAATTGAAAGCTATATTAAAAATAACCACATAAAAATTCGTAAAACCATAGCCGACAATCTTCAGTTGTACTCTGTACATTTGCTTGAAAAATTATCAATTCACCTATTTTTGGCATTTAGCCCTTTTTTTGGCGTAAATTTCAATTGAAATAAAATTTTCGCACTTTCACGATTCAGAATACGTGACTCTACAGATTCACTAGTGATACTGCGGAAAACTCTTATTTTTTACACGATTCCGCACTATCACTGAATGAATCAGTGTATCTGCGGAGTCACTAATGAATCTGCAGATACACGGCTTCCGCACTTTCACGGTAACATATACACTTCTTTCCACACATATATAATTCCGGATTTTAGACAATTGAATTTATGTTGGTCAAACTGGATAAAATATGTTACATTATCTAAACACACCCAAACACTTAAGTTTCCATTCTAACAACACAGCCACAAATCAACGCTTTTGGATGTAACATTTGAGCTTGTACCCTTACCATTAATCCTTTACTTCTAATAGCGCAGAATCAGAAATCGAAAGAAAGTGACATCGATTTTTTCCCCTGCTTTCCATTTCGGATTCCCAGCATCGAGTCTTTAGACCGAGCTGTGGAAGCATTTGCCGTGACATTAGCCCCGCCAAAAGCATTCGAATCTTATATTGCACTCGTGCATTTGGGAAATCGATTTCGGATGCAGGAATGAGAAATCGGGAAATTTGAATTGAGTTTATGTGTGCTTTCATTTGTAATGCGCGCAATGTACCGTGACCGGATCAATGCCGACCGCTTTCTCTAGGGGTCTGAGAGGGTCGCTCAAGTTTTGGCAATTTGAAGGGGTCGCTTAGATGGGAATTCCGTACAGAGGAAGAATGGTCCTCAGAGATTTATGTAAGATTGCGTGGATCGCCATGGACATTTATAAACAGTAATATTTACTGTATCCGGTTTTAATTAACAGTGGTTTGCAAGGGTTTCATATCATTATATTGATTCTAAAGTTCAGTTACAGGCCAAAAATGAATATTTATTATTTAAATAATTGAATGGGTGATTGGATTACTTTACGTCGCACTAAAATCTCACAACAGGGACTTGATGACTGTACGGGATCTATTCCTAAGAAGATCCAGGAGGAATATTGTTTCTTGATTTTGAACCAGGGTTATATGACGAGGACAACATCTGAGGTGGATTCCTACCTACTCTCTAAACTTTCACACAACGACCAATATGAGGGTATTTAAATCACGATAGATTTAATGTACACTAAGCCTTCTTTGCACTGCGGATGTTTGGAAGACGACGTGGCTGGAACTATCAACTTTTTGATTACGAGATCGCTCGTTTCTGAATACAAGATGGATCTAACAACCTTTTGATTTGATCTAGGTTCTCTTCCTACCAATCCACAGCAGGTCTTATGAGGACATTTGAATCACAATAGATTTAACGTACACCAAGCCTCCTTTGCCCTGCGGATGTTTGGAAGACGACGTGGATGGAACTAGCAACTCTTCGATTACGAGATTGCTTGTTTCTGAACACAAGATTGAACCAGTAACCTTTTCATTTTTGTAAGGTTTTCTTCTGACCAAGCTGCAGCAAGTCGTAAATATTTGAAAAGAAGTTGTGCTAGAGTTATAGTTCGAGATATATTTCAAAGGAGAGACACGGCAACATTGACTCTAAATTTTGAACTATGTTTATATAATGAAGATAACCATGAGTTGGAAACCCACTCTCCAAACTTCTACACTACAACCAATCCTCTACACAGCGATGTGCATTTGGGTGACGAAGTTTGAATTCGTAAACCCTTTGAGTACAAGCTGCCCACAGTTAACGTCAATTGCAGTTCCAATTACTGTAGTAGCAAATATAATATGATTATATTTTACAACATTTCAGTTGCTAAAATTCAAAAGTCTTTGCTAATCCACGGTGATTATTGCACTCCTTTTTCAAACCAGCCGTTTGTTGAATTATAATATTCTTTTTAAATAAACAAACTTTTAAAATATTTGCTATTTAAATTTTAAATGTAAAAATTAAGGAGTTCAAAATATAAGTAGTTGATAACAAAGCTGTTGAACTAACTATATTTTATTAGAAATTTGCCATTAATGTTGTAACAAACTTTTATCGATCATTAATCGACTCTGGTAACTGTAATTATTAATAATATATTGCTTTTCGAAGAAGAAGGGGTTAGTTAAGCACATTATAGTTTCTAAAGAATCTAAACCGTAATAAGAGCATTAGTTAATTCCTTTAATTAAGTATACCACAACTTACTTTATAGACTGCTGCGAAATTATTTTAAAGGAAACAATGGATTCGTATAAAGACACATAACTTTCCCCAAGGAGTTTTCAACGAAATACATATGTACTCGGTTTGTATTTCTACAAATGGAATAAAATTAATACGAACATTTAAACAAAGTTAAACCACACAAATTTATAAAAAACCAGAAAAAGCCACTCAGAATCCTCAAACAAATTTTTTTTCGAAGCATTACATATCAAAAATCGATAAATATTTTATTCCTGTTTAAATATTTACGATCTCAGAGCGGCAAATTTAGACACATCCATCCCAGAGATATACAGAGTTGATGGGGGCGGTTTCACTCCTCCTTGCGTCTTTGATTTTATATGGCAGTTACAAGTGTATTTTACGATTCAGTGCGTGTCATTTCCGATGGCAGGGAATGTACAGCGCTCTATGATAAACAACCGGGGAGGATGCAGATAGCGTGTAATTTGATAGTCCGGAAGGCTCATAAAACGTGAAATATGCCTGTGGTTGACAATGCGTTTTAAACGCACTTTATTACGATTTTACGTGTTGATGCATTTTTCATCGGGTGTCAGTGCTTTATTGATATTTTTGGTTTTTGCTTATGTGACCGCGACTTGCATATTTGTGTGTATACAATATGGGCCAAAAGTTTGTGTAAAATTTTAAAATTTAGCATGAAATCACTGAGCTAGAATAATACAGTTATAAAAAATGGAACGAGGACTAAGCACTGTGTTTTTGTGGGAAGGTAGAAAAAAAATAGTCCTTTCATATTGGTTTGAGTAGATATAAAAACGCATATATGGCTTTCAAAAATACATTAAATTTTACACAATTAATGTTTTTCTATATTTAGTTACAAGAAATAAAAGGCAAAAGGAAAAAAACAGTTTTAAACATTTCTGTGACGTCACGTAAGACACCTGCATTGCCAAGGACGAATGTTTTCTCAACCTTTCTTCTGAATTGTGTGCATTCGCGGGCACGGTAAAGTACATTGTCGCTCAATGGGAGTCCTCGCTCCAGTGTTTATGGTTATATTATATTCTAGCTCAGTGGGTACAAAAGATCCGTACGGCTAGACGACTATTATATTCTAGTTCAGTGTATAAAGTGTATAATATCAATTGGAATAAGAGAGTGTGATATGGATTTAAATTCTTATATCGATGAACTGTTTTTTAAAGAAATTAAGTAATTAACTTTAAATTTCGTTTGTACCGAAAAACATCAGAAAAACTCACCAAAACTTAAGACAATTAGTTACATATAATTTAACTAAAGCAAATGTATTTTGTGCATTCCACTAACGTATTTCAATGGCTATGCCTTTAATAGTTTGATCCTCATCTAATTCTTTCCACGTATTCCAGCTTGAGGTTTCGTTATGATGTTTAAGTAAAGCTCCATCTAGGGGTAAAATTTCAAACTAAATTCCCTTAACTAAAACCTCATACCATTTGAAACAACAATTTTTAGTTTGCTTTGGGAAATTTCAAAAAAATCATTTTAAAAAGTAAAACAATTCTATTTTCAATAGCAAAACAACTTTCCTTATAAAAACTCAGATAAGAGGTTTTAGGAAACGACTTCAAACATCCATTGTTTTCTTAAAGAAAATACAAAAAAAAATGATACATTTCCTCTCCACCAAATCGAAAGGTTCCTCTGAACTTTAATAAAACTGTTGTTCCAGTTCCCAAACTGAATTTTCGCTGGAATAACATTCTTGTTTTAGGCTGACCGTATATCGGACGAAAAAAAATAAAATATTTTTTGGTATTTTTAGTTATTGGTTTCTTGTTGCAGTTTTCTATAAAGAAACTGTTTCCTGTGCAGTTTCCTGGAAATTCTAAAAAAAAAAAAAAAAAAAAAAAAAACGTTTCTGGTCAGATTACTTCATAGCAAACTGATCATGTTTGATTGTGCCAGTGCTTTTCATCGATTGTGTTTACTTGTCTGGATTTAGCAAACGTCAACGAAATATTGGAGGTTAGTATTTGTTTTGTTAATAATAAATATCGTGAAAGGACAAATTCTTATAAATTTCTCACTCTGTTTACCTTACCACCGAAACACGCCGTTTATTAAAAATGCAATCCTTTACTATTCTAAGAAGTATTTACATAGTTCGATAGTTCGTGTGTTATTTAACCGTATATGAACAAAATAAATGTCAATCCCTTTTATAAAAAAAAAGTGGAATTAAAAAATTATATGTATATATTCACAATATGTATCTATTTATACTAAAATTATTACAATAAATGAAATCTCCCAAATTATGTCAAGTCAGTGCCTGAATGCGAGGTATGTTACTTTGCAATAACATATTTTTTTTGGATATAAAATCTTTGGATTATGGATTACAAATCAGAGTGCAAATGATAACTATAAAATCAGCTTAGGATATATTTGAATGTATGCAGTATAATTTTATTTTATAGAATTAAAAGAGAATGTAAGCTAATAAAAAATTAAAGTAAAAAAAAAGGAAATTTTTTATTATAAAAAAATATATTTTCCTATTGCAAAAGTGTTTAATAATTTTTCATTTTGGACTAATTACCTAAAGAAAAATAATTATAATTTCCTATTAAAATTAAAAAAAAAATTATCCGGTAATTTATAAACCTGACATGCTTTGCCTTAAAGGACAAACTCTTAATAAAAAAATGATGCTGAACAGTAAACATGTACAAGACCTAGATGTAATTTCAATTTTCTGATGAAGATCCTAGATGAGTTAACTTACTGCTAAAAATAGGAAAACTATGTGATTATATATATATATATATATATATATAATTACATTGTTTTCCTATTTTTAGAAGTAAGTTAACTCATCTAGCATCTTCATCAGAAAATTGAAATTACATCATATATAACAAAAAATTAAAATTCTGGTACAATAAAAAAATTACAGTATGTTGCTACAAGAAAATGACAAAAAAGCATGCAATGTAAATGAGATATTTCCCGGCACAACACCCCACGTATTAAATCTAGAAATTAGTAGACAAATGCTCATAAAATACAAAAACTTTTAACCAATAATATATTAAACTGAGAAGCTATTCTTGCCCTCAACTGGAAAAGCATTTATCTTCATTTTCCAACGATCACCCTCTATTATTGGGCCTCCATATCAACATGATGTATTGAAGATATCCGATTACTTGACTACAAAGATAAAAAAATCCGTTGATGAAATCATTTTCATCGTGAAGATCGCAGATACCTCCACAGCACAGCACCGAACCTTTCCTGAAATCTCCCCGAATGCCTTACAAACAATAAAACCCCCATTTCAAGCATCACCTCCACCACCTCCCTATCCTCCTCCTCCACCTCCTCCTGTTCCAGGCCCTTTGGAGTCCGACACTTCCCTTTATGGGTAATTTAGAAGGAAGAAATCCAGAGGTCTTTTAGTTCTCGCGTAATACAGACCCCCATTTCCCTTCAAGGAAAGATAAGATTAGGGCCCTTTTCATGCGATCCAATTCCTTTTGGCGTAAAAGCTATTTCTCAGGATGATGGGCCGAGACTAAAAAGAAAGGAGATTGTGCCCAGGCCCCGCCTTTTGCCTTTTACAGATAGGGCTGGGAATCAGTGGCGAGGCCAAGTGGTGTGGATCACCTTGTAAATGTGTCTGGGAGGAAGATCAATGGGTTTTTACGCCACTGGTTACATCCTGGGAAGGTTATGCTCCTCATGGCGCCAAAGGATTACGTACTAGAGTAACTAGTAAACTATATATCGTATATCACAGATGAGCAATGTATCAATGTATAGTTGTTATCTATACCTATAGGAATATGCAGAGGTTTATATTTGCATTAACATAGATATTTACACTGTTAAAATTATACACTTAAAAATAAGTAAAATGTACTAATTTATTTTTGATTACATTCGATGCTTATCATTGTTTGAATACATAAGTTTCATTTTTGAAAAAGACATGTACTCAAAAATGACTAAAAAGAGTAAAAAGAATATGCAGAGGTTTATATTTGCATTATAGTAGATATTTACACTGTTAAAAATAGATACTTAAAAATAAGTAAAACGTACTAATTTATTTTTTGATTTCATTCGATGCTTATCACAGATTCGAATACATAAATTTCGTTTTTGGTTTAAGACATGTACTCAAAAATGAGTAAAATGATTAAAAAGAGTAAAAATAATATATAGAGGTTTATATTTGCATTAATGTAGATATTTACACTGTTAAAAATTTATACTTAAAAATATGTCAAATGTACTAATTGATTACATTCGATGCTTATCATGGTTTCGAATACATGCTTCATTTTTGAAAAAGATATGTACTCAAAAATGAGTAAATTGACTAAAAAGAGTAAAAAGAATATGCAGAGGTTTATATTTGCATTAATGTAGATATTTACACTGTTAAAAATGTATACTTAAAAATATGTCAAATGTACTAATTGATTACATTCGATGCTTATCATGGCTTCGAATACATGCTTCATTTTTGAAAAAAATATGTACTCCAAAATGAGTAAAATGATTAAAAAGAGTAAACAGAATATGCAGAGGTTTATATTTGCATTAATGTAGATATTTGCACTGTTAAAAATGTATACTTAAAAATATTTCAAATGTACTAATTGATTACATTCGATGCTTATCATGGCTTCGAATACATGCTTCATTTTTGAAAAAGATATGTAATCAAAAATGAGTAAAATGACTAAAAAGAGTAAAAAGAATATGCAGAGATTTACATTTGCATTAATGTAGATATTTGCACTGTTAAAAATTTATACTTAAAAATAAGTCAAATATATTAATTTATTTTTGATTACATTCGATGCTTATCATAGATTCGAATACATAAGTATCATTTTTGAAAAAGACATGTACTCAAAAATGAGTAAAATGATAAAAAGAGCAGTTGCTTCCCTACACAGACTGTCTTCATAAATCACTTTCAATAAATTTCAAAAATTACAACCAGGATTTACCGGGAATCGAACTCAATCCGTATACCTGATGTCGTCCGCACCAAAATCCAGGGTATTATCCGTCGTACTACTATAGAGACGAGGAGAAGTTAAAAACAGAAGTAATGTCGAGTAGGTTTAGGTACTCATTTTAAGTACCTTTTTTTACAGTGTGTAATTTCTGTAATTGGCAATTGTCGTCCGATATATTTTGTACACCAATATTTACTCATAATCTAAATATCAAATTATTAAAGCTTAAATTTCTTAGTTCCAGTTCAAAATATTTCATTACGGATCAGCCTTTATATATAGATACACACTGTTAAAAGTAGGTACTGAAAAATAAGTCAAATGTACTAATTTTTGCTTATAAGCAATGCTCATCATAGCTCCGAATATGTAAGTTTCGTTTTTGAAAACGACATGTACTCAAAAATGAGTAAAATTAGTTCATTTTTGAGAAAGTACTGTGGCTTAAATTTGAGTACGTCGTCGTTCACTTGCGATTCAATTTCACTCAACAAAAAATGAGTATGTTCATCTACTCATTGTTTTATGTATCTTTTTTTCAGTGTGTAATTTCTGCAATTGGAAATTTTTGTCCGATATATTTAGTACTCCAATATTTACCCAGAATATAACTTTCACATTATTAAAGCTTAAATTCCTTAGTTCCACTGAAAAATATGTAATTATGGACCAGCTTTTATAGATTGATACGCATTGTTAAAAATAGGTACTTAAAAATAATGTACTCATAAAATGTACTAATTTTTGATTATAATCAATACTTATAATAGCTCCTAATTCATAAATTTCATTTTTAAAAACGACATGTACTCAAAAATGAATAAATTAGTTCATCTTTGCGGAAGTACGGTTGCTTAAATTTGAGTACGTCGTCGCTCATTTACGATGCAGATATACTAAAAGAAAAACGAGTACGTCCATGTACTCATTTTTAAGCAAATATTTTTTACAGTGCATATTCTACCACGCAAAATATTCCTTCAACTTAAGCAACGAAACAACTAAACCATTTTGCCCAGGAATCTTTTTTATTAATCATGACATAGTAGAAATTTTTGTTTCAGCATCCAACAAGAAAATTAACCCCAAAAAGAGGAATAAATTCCAAGCATTTTCTCATTAACCCCAGGAAGACGGCATTTTTGTGGGGGGTTAAGAAGGGGCAGAGCTATGTTACCTTCGCAAGAGGACCATAAAAAGAAGCCGTAAAAGAGTTATGATTATGTAGCGGGGAAGTATATCTCTCTCCAAGGAAGACTAAATATCGTTCGAGATATTTATCTGGCGATACATCAGGAAATTGGGCTATAGTAGTTGTAATAAAGCCCAAAGAGAATGAAATTTGCTGCATTGTTTTCCCAGTTTATTTAATTTTAGGGGATGGGAAGCGGTATAAAATATTTCAATATCCTTATTGGTGAGTTGGATTGCTTCATTTATAGTAAATGTCAATTGCGAAATGATATCAACATGTGCGATGTTACTATTCTATTGATATCGTAAAATGTTAATTAAATAAAATATATTCCCAATATTATTATCGGATAATTAATAATTGTGATAATTTTATTTTGTTTACTACTTTTAAAAAGTACGTTTACAATAGGAAAAACAAAGATTGACCAAACATTACAATGCATTTGTTGTTTTATAATATTTCCCAATTCATTATTTCCCAGACGATACCAATATTGAATAAATATTCTAAAAACTCTTTTTTTTATTTACAAGCGGTTATTCTGGGGCCTCGCTTGCAATGGTAATATGTTTTGTAAACTTTACACTTTATTTAGGAAAACTTGTATTTTCCTTTATATCTCTTCAATCCAAACATAATAACTCAACTTAAACTTTCTTAAACTTTATGAAACAAATATTTTTTCATTTAACTTTATATTAGTTAAAAAATGTGATGACCCTCCATCAAAAATATTAGTTAAAAAATTAATTTTTAGTAGAATTTTAAAGTTGAAAATTTGAATTTGTTTTAACCACTATTGAGGTAAAAAATATTTAATATAAAACTTTAAATGCTATAAACGTTTTGGAAGTTCATAACATTAAGAAAGATACAACGAGTAATTTCCAACAAAAATTATGCTCCTAGATTAATTACAACTTGCGTAATCATGTTTGAAAAAACATGCTAATTAACTTATAAAATTCTAATTAGCTAATTAGCTTTTGACTTTATTCAGGTTTTTTTATTATGAATAATCATGATTTTAAAGAGTTTCCATACATGAAAAAACTAGATTTTTAAATTTATAATTAAAAAAAAATTTCAAGTGTGTACGTACACCTTAAAAAATTTTGCTAAATTCTTAAATGAAGGTCAGAAATTTAATCTAAAAGAAAGCATCACAGAGAAAGTTTTTTAATAATTAAAGGTCGTAAGTAAGCTAATTCTTCCACAGCATCAAATAAAAATATTGCATTTGCATTTTATTATTAAAGATAGTGTTGTGTTGTTAGAGTGTGATTAAGGTTGGTGGGTCTGTATTAAAATTAATACTAGATTACGGTTTGGACTGATATGATATGTTATGTTTTTAGAAAGTAAATATAATTTACTCTGAGTGGTACATTCATGTTTGTAAGACTAATTATTTGTTTAGTCTATAGAAAAAGGTAAACTATGTTAAATGTTTAACGAATGTTAATCCCTAACAGTAAATAAATTTACATACTATAACCATCGTAAAACCTTAACTGTTGAAACAAATTAAATTTGAATAACTTGAGTTGAAAATACAGAACACTACACTACACATACTAGATAATTGTATTCTAGTGATTTTGATTGAAAATAGTGCCTCAAATAATTGCTCATGCCAATTTTTTCTGAATAGAAAAATTGAAATGGGTAGTTAAACTTTTATAATAAAGATGACGTTTGCTTAAAATATGTTGGTGTTAATGAATACACAATATCCCTTTATGATTATCCAATAAAAATGACGTTTGCGTAAAATATGTTGGTGTTAATAAATACACAATAACCCTTTATGATTATCCAATAAAAATGACGTTTGCGTAAAATATGTTGGTGTTAATAAATACACAATAACCCTTTATGATTATCCAATAAAAATGACGTTTGCGTAAAATATGTTGGTGTCAATAAATACACAATATCCCTTTATTATTATCCAATAAAGATGACGTTTGCTTAAAATATTTTATTTTTAATAAATACACAATATCTTTTTATGATTATCCAATAAAAATGACGTTTGCGTAAAATATGTTGGTGTCAATAAATACACAATATCCCTTTATTATTATCCAATAAAAATGACGTTTGCGTAAAATATGTTGGTGTCAATAAATACACAATATCCCTTTATGATTATCCAATAAAAATGACGTTTGCGTAAAATATGTTGGTGTTAATAAATACACAATAACCCTTTATGATTATCCAATAAAAATGACGTTTGCGTAAAATATGTTGGTGTTAATAAATACACAATAACCCTTTATGATTATACAATAAAAATGACGTTTGCGTAAAATATGTTGGTGTCAATAAATACACAATATCCCTTTATTATTATCCAATAAAAATGACGTTTGCGTAAAATATGTTGGTGTTAATAAATACACAATAACCCTTTATGATTATCCAATAAAAATGACGTTTGCGTAAAATATGTTGGTGTTAATGAATACACAATATCCCTTTATGATTATCCAATAAAAATGACGTTTGCGTAAAATATGTTGGTGTTAATAAATACACAATAACCCTTTATGATTATCCAATAAAAATAACGTTTGCGTAAAATATGTTGGTGTCAATAAATACACAATATCCCTTTATTATTATCCAATAAAAATGACGTTTGCGTAAAATATGTTGGTGTTAATAAATACACAATAACCCTTTATGATTATACAATAAAAATGACGTTTGCGTAAAATATGTTGGTGTTAATAAATACACAATAACCCTTTATGATTATCCAATAAAGATGACGTTTGCTTAAAATATTTTATTTTTAATAAATACACAATATCTTTTTATGATTATCCAATAAAAATGACGTTTGCGTAAAATATGTTGGTGTCAATAAATACACAATATCCCTTTATTATTATCCAATAAAAATGACGTTTGCGTAAAATATGTTGGTGTTAATAAATACACAATATCCCTTTATGATTATCCAATAAAAATGACGTTTGCGTAAAATATGTTGGTGTTAATAAATACACAATATCCCTTTATGATTATCCAATAAAAATGACGTTTGCGTAAAATATGTTGGTGTTAATAAATACACAATAACCCTTTATGATTATCCAATAAAGATGACGTTTGCTTAAAATATTTTATTTTTAATAAATACACAATATCTTTTTATGATTATCCAATAAAAATGACGTTTGCGTAAAATATGTTGGTGTCAATAAATACACAATATCCCTTTATTATTATCCAATAAAAATGACGTTTGCGTAAAATATGTTGGTGTTAATAAATACACAATATCCCTTTATGATTATCCAATAAAAATGACGTTTGCGTAAAATATGTTGGTGTTAATAAATACACAATATCCCTTTATGATTATCCAATAAAAATGACGTTTGCGTAAAATATGTTGGTGTTAATAAATACACAATATCCCTTTATGATTATCCAATAAAAATGACGTTTGCGTAAAATATGTTGGTGTTAATAAATACACAATAACCCTTTATAATTATCCAATAAAAATGACGTTTGCTTAAAATATGTTGGTGTTAATAAATACACAATATCCCTTTATGATTATCCAATAAAAATGAAGTTTGCGTAAAATATGTAGGTGTTAATAAATACACAATAACCCTTTATGATAATCCAAAATTTATCATGATAAGTAGGTGTTTATCTTGGAACCATTATCTTTATCATAACGTTTCACAAATTTATTTAAGTAGAGTGCATCTATCTAGTGCATTTATTCTTAAGTATTTTGCATCATGATCAATTTATTATCTATAAATAGATAATGCAAATTCATTTTTAATCAACCTATACAGTTCTCTGCCCAAACAATTTTAAAAATCAAGACTATCTGCTTGGGAGAAAGGTTAAACGTGACTTCTGCATATTGTAGAGAAGTAGGATTTAGTCTCCAAAACAAACTACATCAAAGGAAGAAGATAAATAAGCTGTTCTGTGTGACGCTGCATAACCTTATCAAAGCCTAGTAAGTTAGTTGCTTGATTTTATGCTTTTCCACGCAACTGCACCAAATTTGTAAATTTATCAGAGAGTTATAGTACCGGAATAGATCAGCCTAAAAGCGTAAGACGGCTTTTATATACTGACTAGCAAAAATTACCCGTTCTTCGCACGGGGATAAATAAAATAACGACAATTGAAAAAAAATATATGCATTTCCTCTCTTCCAGGGCATATACCAATTTAAAATTTCTCCTAAAAAATAAAGTTTCTTTCATAAATTAAAATTTAAAATATCTTTATTTTTATTTGAAATTAAAAATGTAAAAATATTTTGATACTATTTGGTTGCTAATACACCGATAAAAATCCAATAATTTCTAGATTATCTCTCATAAGGTAGGGAGTTTTAAAAATTAAGTTCAAAAATGTACATTGCAGGCAGAATAAACCTAAACGTTGTTTACAAATACACTGCCTCAAATTTTTAATAAAAGAATCTTAACTACCCAGCATAAATACAAAAACAAACAAAAGTAGTATGTTTTAAAAAAGTACACAGCTTTCTTCTTCTACGTCCAAATATCAATGTGTTAAAGAATTCCAATGAATACTATTATTATAGAAAAATAGCTACATATTTTAATTTTGGGTAACTTTTTTTTTATTTCCGGATCAATGTAACAAAAATTCGATATTTGCTCATTTCTTGAGTTTTGAACTAATTATTCTGTGAATTTCAAAGCTCTATGTTTTGTAGTTACGGAGCTTATTTTGCACTGACAAACAAACAAACAGAGATCCGGACAGATTTTGGAAATTTCAGCTTTATATATAGGACTAGCAAAAGTACCCGTTCTTCGCACGGAGGTAAATAAAATAACGACAAATAACTGAAAAAATATACATTTCCTCTCCTCCTTGGGATAATCGCATATACCATTTTAGAATTCCCCCTTAAAAGTGTTAAAGCTGTTTTTTTATAATTTTAAATATTTTTATTTTTAATAAATTAGAAGTTAAAAAAGTAAAAATATATTTATACTACCTGGTTGCTAATACACCGATAAAAATCCTATAATTTCTAGTTTATCTTTCAATAGGTATGGAGTTTTAAAAATTAAACATTTCTGCACAAAAATACTTTTAGAAATTAATAGGAATTTCCTTTCGGTATGGGTAGTTTCGGTACATAGTTGCATGAAATCCCATAATAAAAAACGACATTGGTAAAATCCTTAACTCCAAGTGAAATCAGCCGATGGATATAAATAATATACTATCGTGTAGACGAAAGTCAGACGTTTTTTACGTGCCGATTTTTAACTCCCTTCCCCCCTCTCCTCTTTTACTATATCAAATGCCCAAGATTTGTCATGAATGCTATTATTACAGAAAAATAACCACCTATTTTAATTTTAAGAATATTTTTTTTATTTCCGTATGAATGTATTAAAAATTTCGTATTTACTTATTTTGTTAAACCATTTTTCATAAATTTTTTATTTTGTGATTCTATTGTTATTGCAAATACCCGTCGAAAAATACCCGTCATATAAATATTTAGTAAGTTTCCACAGGAAATTAAAGCCAAGACTCAATTTATCCTAAGAATAAACTGTTATAACTTGGCGATACTTTAGCAAACGCACTTTACTTGGCGATACTTTAGCATATTATAATCTCACCATGTACTTTCAAGCATTCAGAACATTCATTCAGAAAATTCGTTCAGAACATTCATTCAGAATAATAATTCAGAACATTTAATTCTTAATGATCGCCATTTAATGTTTTAAAAGGAAATATTCTTTGGTACATTAAATAAAATATTTATTTTCTCAATTATCATTTGGTATCTGTGGAATTTTATTCTTTAATAATATTAAAAAGTCATATAAAGTTGAAAATTCACAGTGAAACTAAGCTTCGTACAATTAAAAAAAATACTTGCATAAAATATTTTTCAAATAAATAAAATGGACGTTCATACACAAATTACTCGCATTTTGGATTAATTGTTTTAAAAGTTCGATCTAAGATAATTAAATATAGTTACAATGAACCTGTAACAAAACAATAGAGATAAAACAATTATAAAATTTTAATACAATTCTAAACCATTTCCCTAAGATAAAATTCTGGTTGATTAAATTTTTGAATAGTTCCGTATTGTAGCAAAAAGCCCAATGTGCAGACGTTTTTCAATAATTATTAAATCAAACAAAACGCATGACGTCATTTTTATAGAGTCAATAACGAAATATTTTATTTTAAATTGCAAACGATATTTTCATCCTAGTTAAGTCAATGGAATACATTAAAATAGTTATAATATACAAATGGAACATCGTTGAAACTTAAAAATTATCACAAAATATGCCAAATTTTTCAAGTAAATTTCTCTGTAAATTTCATAAAGCTACGTTTTGTAGTTATGGAGTATTCCGTGTAAATATCGGCATTCTAATTGATTCATATATATTTTATATTACATTTTTGCTTTTCTCCGTTGATTTTAACTGATTTTACTGTTGCCACTTCGTGAAACTTTGATGACGTACGCTAAAAAATGTCACAACATTCGAATGGAACATCGTAGAGACTTGAAAATAGTCGCGTTAAAATTCTTATTTTTTGAACTAACTATTCTGTGAATTTCAAAGCTCTGCGTTTTGTAGTTACGGAGCCTATAATGTACTGACAAACAAACCAACATCCGGACAGATTTTGGAGATTTCAGCTTTATATATAAGATAACCCATGTAGCTGATTTAAAAGCTCTTATAATTTAATTTTATTGTTAAACTAGCAATATGGCCCGGCGTTGCTCGTGGTCACTTTGCGCAATGAGAGCTGCGCGATTTTGTCTTGTTAGCATAGCCATCGCATATCACTCTCTGTGCACTGTGAAAAATAAATTTTATCCAAATACAGATTTATTAAATTAGTTTGAGTATTTTTTGAGATACTTAAATCTATTTCTATGTTCACGACTTTACATGCTATTGCGACTACTATTTAAACTGATTTTTTTGTAAAATGTTTCTTTTTGTGAAATAAATATTCCTGAATTTTTTTCATTGCATATTTTTTTTATAAAAATTAACCATTTAGTGACAATAAACCCATGTAGTAAACTGCACATTCATTAGTTTTAATATTGGCGACGCAATAATATATCAAAGTAAAAATATTGCATTCTTCCAAATCGAAATAATGTATTGTATTTGGTGAAGTTTTTTTTCTTCTTTTGTGCCAGTCTATATAGACGTCTTTCAACATAACTTCATACGGGTCAATATTTACGGATAATATTTCTTATAAAAAATTAATTATCAAATATTCATTTTTGAATACTAATAATATGTTTTTGTGGTGATAATTTAAAAATAAGATACATGGAGGTATAAATATAGAAAACCTTAAGTTAAACTTTTAGGGTGGACCATTTCAACATCATTGTAATATTCCACTCCGTAACAAATAGCACTATTGTCATAAAGTTAAGTTGTTTGGAACATGAATACACATGGCGTCAGTCGAAAGGGCTGGTTTATCTTCCTCCTTCATTTGGCGAGGTTTTTATTAACGACATTAATTTTGTTATTTATACCCTAATTTCGCCATTGTGATGATAGTTTTAAATATAGGACCTCTATTTTAGCTCATTTGGCAACATTTTTATTCAATTGGAGAACATTTGTATTCATTTGGCGACATTTTTAATTTATTTGGCAACATTTTTAATTCATTTGGCAATATTTGGCGATATTTTTAATTCATTTGGCAATATTTTTAATTCATTTGGCGATATTTGACGACATTTTAAATTTATTTGGCGATATTTTTAATTCATCAGGCGACATTTTTAATTCATTTGGCAACATTTTTAATTTATTTGGCAATATTTGGCGAATTTTTAATTCTTTTGGCGATATTTTTAATTCATCTGGCGACATTTTTAATTCATTTCGCAACATTTTTAATTCATTTGGCAATATTTGGCGTCATTTTTAATTTATTTGGCGATATTTTTAATTCATCTGGCGACATTTTTAATTCATTTCGCAACATTTTTAATTCATTTGGCGATATTTTTAATTCATCTGGCGACATTTTTAATTCATTTCGCAACATTTTTAATTCATTTAGCAATATTTGGCGTCATTTTTAATTTATTTGGCGATATTTTTAATTCATCTGGCGACATTTTTAATTCATTTCGCAACATTTTTAATTCATTTGGCAATATTTGGCGTCATTTTTAATTTATTTGGCGATATTTTTAATTCATCTGGCGACATTTTTAATTCATTTCGCAAAATTTTTAATTCATTTGGCGATATTTTTAATTCATCTGGCGACATTTTTAATTAATTTCGCAACATTTTTAATTCATTTAGCAATATTTGGCGTCATTTTTAATTTATTTGGCGATATTTTTAATTCATCTGGCGACATTTTTAATTCATTTCGCAACATTTTTAATTCATTTGGCAATATTTTTAATTCATTTGGCGATATTTTTAATTTATCTGGCGACATTTTTAATTCATTTGGCAATATTTGGCGACATTTTTAATTCATTTTCCGATATTTTTAATTCATCTAGCGACATTTTTAATTCATCTGGGACATTTTTTATTCATTTCGCAACATTTTTAATTCATTTGGCAATATTTGGCGACATTTTTAATTTATTTGGCGATATTTTTTATTCACATGGCGACATTTTTAATTCATTTCGCAATATTTTTAATTCATTTGGAAATATTTTTAATTCATTTGGCAATATTTTAATTAATTTGGCAATATTTGGCGACATTTTTTGGTGATATTTTTAATTCATCTGGCGACATTTTTAATTCATTTAACAACATATTTAATTCATTTGGCAATATTTGGCGACATTTTTAATTCATTTGGCGATATTTTTAATTCATCTGGTGACATTTTTTATTCATTTGGCGACATATTTAATTCATTTGGCAATATTTTTAATTCATTTGGCGATATTTTTAATTCATCTGGCGACATTTACTCATCAGCCAATCAAAATGAATCGTTTATCCCAGTATTGTCTAAAAATATTTTTGGTCGCCCCAAGGTGATTTTTAACAATAATGTTATGAAGGGAAGATCGAGATGTAAATTTCCCATAGGCGTAATGTTAGAGAAAATGGAAAAAGTTCTATAACTTTTGAATGGTTACAGATATCCACATGAAACAAAGTGCAGATTTTAAACTAAGAAAAGTTTGTTCACGTGGTGCAAGTTTCAGAAAAATCCGTGCAGTAGTTTTTGAGTTAAATCCGGACAAACAGACAGACAGACTGACAGACAAAAAAATTTTAAATGTGATTTTCGGAATCAGCGTATTCTAATTCGTGGAGAAAACTCAAAATGAGGGGTTTTGTTCGATTCCACTGACAGACACTCCATTCTTATATATAAGTATTGATGTGAAACTATTAGTAAAATTATAAGTGTAATAGTTTGAAAATAGAGATATTTGATTAAATAGTGGGAAATATTATAAATTATTGCAATTTAAAATGTTGTTTATATTTGAGCTTTTCCTTACTTGTGTATAATTACATTAATTAAATTAAAATTTCCCTCTAAATGTTTTATTATGGTAACATGGTTATAAAGTTAAATGCATATGTAAATTAATATGCAAAATAATTAACATAACAATATTTGCTAATATTTTAAAATACCAAGTGTGTGTGAAGCAGCTAAGAACTTTTTCAAAATTAAAATAATAAAGCAAGTAATAGAAAATAAAAAATAGCATTAGACAAATATTTTATTGTTTGCCTACACCAGTGTAAACGCAGGTGACTACTGTATTTAAATAGCTAAAAAGTGAAATTATTAAAAAAAATATTTTAAGTTTACAGCTTTTAAAAAGATATATAATGTTATTAGTTTTACTTAAAGCGTATGCAGAAGTTGCTTAAAAGAAAACGAAATTATTTATACAATGGGCATTTTTTTCAGAATTCGCATGCAATTCTTACATTCTATGTAATGGATTCAATTGATATCCCAATCGATATACAATTTAAAAGCAATCATAAATAAGATAAAAGTTTTAAAGAAACGTTTAATGTATTTTTTGTTGTTTAAATAAATATAAAAAGTTGTAATTGTTTCTGGTATAGAGAGAACTCTTTTTAAAAGTAATTAAGAAGATACGTCAATAAAGAAAAAGTTTTTTATAGACAATATTTTTTTTCAATGTTTGGTTTTCCTTTATATTAAGTTTTTCGAAACACTAAGTTTTTTATTATTCACGACGAAATGTATAATTTTAAAGCTCTATGAGTAGTATTTTTTAAAGAAACATAATTAATAAAGTACAAAAATGTAAGTTTTAAGGAAAAGTTTTGTGTTAGCATGAATAACTCAAAAAAATCAAATAAAAAACCAAATACTTGTATTATACAACTTTTTAATGCCAATTATTATATGTTATAGTTAAAAGCATCTGAGAATAAATTCTTTTTAAAAAGTATATATATTAAAAAAAAACTTAGTGTTTTTAAAAAGACAAAAAAATTAAAAACATGTAAATTTTGAAAAAATATAAACAGTTATGGATATTTTATGGGAAACATTGTTTTTCTATATAATTTGAAAGGGTATACCTTTAAATTATGATTGGAAAAAACAAAAATAAAATAAAAAGTTTATATGGTACCGTGTCTTTAAATTGTTCGAATTTCAATTTGCTATAAAGATTCCCAAAAGCAAACAAAATCCTTAACTGACTTGAAAATCGATATTATATCACAGAACACGAATCAAGGGATTATATACAAAAATAAGTAAAATAATAAATAAAAAAATATATATATAGCACTATTGGCATCTGTATATATTGGTTTTTTGAAAGAATGAAGATATTTCAGTAAAATAGATTGAGGTTCACAATGGGAAATTCTTTGTATATTTTTTGCTTTAGTTGCAGCTTTAAGGGAATTCCAAATAGAAAAGAAAGTGATTTATGTACGAAACTTCGGTCTTGGTATATTTCTCTTATGAGGGCCTTTCAGCCTTAGAAAAAAGTTTGACATTTCATTATTGGAAAACTTTGATATTAATTCACTCGAAGGCTGAACTGTGGTTATTAATAATGACTTTCTTCTCTTCTTTGATTACTGGTTTTTTAATATGAAGAATCTATTTTGAATGGAAAAGCGAGTTATTAGAAGTCGATTCTGTTTTTAATGCAAGCCACTTAATATTCAAGAAAAAATTCAAAAACTTTTCAAAGTTCTTTTCAATTATGGAGAAAAAATAATTAAACATTTAGAATAATTAAAATTGCATTAATTAAATATTACGAATTTTAAAGTAATATATACTAAAATACCGTGAGATGTTTATCTCATGATCAACCCCCCCCCCCTACACACACCTCACGCCCATTCGTTTGAGCCAAACAATAAAAAGTGTTACGGTATGTTCACAGATGGCAGTATTATCAAAGGTTTGTTTAAAATAACCCGTTAAAATAAAATATTTTAAACGAATTTTAAAAAAAAGTTATTATTTATGAGATGTCCGAAATTATCTTTCTTTGATATCTCATGTGTTAATTGCCCCGAAGGGGCGTAAAATAAATATTTACTACACAAATAATATACATTAGCATGCCCGTGCGATAATTATCAACCCCCACAGAAAGATATTAGCAAATTTTTGATGGCCAACACAAAAAGTTTAATGGTTGAAAATCTACTTAAAGATGGCAGCACTACCAACGGCTCGTTTAAAAACTGCTTGGACAAAATTTATTTTTAAACGCAATAAAAAAAAGGTTGATAATTCTAAGACAAAAGTACAATTCGTCCATGTTCCAGGAATTTAACTCTATTTATTATATATATATATATATATATATATATATATATATATATATATATATATATATATATATATATATATATATATATATATATATATATATATATATATATATATATATATATATATATATATATATATATATATATATATATATATATAAATCTGAATATATACAATACAATCATAAAAATCTGAATTATAACACATATTTCATAAGAATTTGTAAAACACATCTTGAAATAGACACATGATCTACTTTGGAGTCACATTTGTTTATGCAATTGACACTATAAAACAAACTGATGCAAGTGAAACTGGCGTTTTCTAGTTTAAAAAGAATATAATAGTGATTTAATTGTGAACTGGCAACTTTCACCTAGTGATAGTTGAGATGCATATAGTTAGTTGAGATTCATATATACTTATAAAGAGTTACAGATGTAACTTAAAAAAAAAATATTTATATTTCGTATTTTTTAATTGAATTTTCATTTGTAAATTCGTTATTATTTGTGTGTGTGTCATGTTCCCTGCCTCTGGAAATAAAACAAATATTTTTCAACCAAATGCCCCCTCAAAACACTGGGAACTCGCTTTAAAATTATGATATCATTTAATTAAATTGTCGTATTTTAAAACCAATATGAAATACTTTTTATGTTTATGATATATAACAAACAGTTTGGGTGTTCAAAAAATATTACAAATAAGTTCTAATTGTTGTCTTATAATTTTTAATCAAACATTTTGGGTAAAAATACCTTAAAAAACGTATTAAAATATGAAGTATTTTAAAGATGCAATACTTGAAAACGAATGTTACAAAATTATATTATTTAGATTAATTTTTCTTTGAATCATTTTTTATTCCAAGAGAAATATGAAAGTTTCAAATTAGGAGTAACATAAAAACTTATTAAAATGAGAAAATATAAAATGCAAATGGTAAACCTTAATTTTGATTATTAATGATTATCAATGATGGAAATATGTATTAGTTAAAAAAAATTGCATCTATTCAATACTTTTAATAAGGATATTTAAAAATAACATTTTAATCAGCAATGTAATGGTAAATTGTATTAAATTTTACTTCGATAAAAATAAATCCTTAACAATAGTATATTTTGTAAGTAATTACATGGAATACATAATGCAATTAGTAATGCTCAGTCTTTGATTTTACTAGTAGAAATAAGACTTTTACTTCTAGATTTTAATTAGCAAGTTTTGTTTGAACATCTTTTTCTGTTAATTGCCTTGAGAATTGATCGAGTGAAAGTTTGTTATTGGTTCTTGGAAAGTTAATTATTCTTAGTCACTTTATTTGATTATGGAGTTGAAAAATATGTGCTTGATTAAATTGTTTGTTTAGAGCCATACAATAATATTCCAAAATAGCACACTTTAATTTAATATTTCAATTGATAAAAATGAAGCCTGCAGGTGTTAGCGGTTACCATACAAAAATATTTAAATTGTGATTATTGATAAATACATTAAAAAAAATTATACATTTAGGAATCTTTTAAATTATATTACTTGTAATATTTTAAAGTAAAATGAGTTTAGTGATTTTTTAAGACATTGGCATTGTTATATTAAAATTTGTTTATTACTTTATTAGGTTATTAACATTTTTACATTTAAATAAATGTGTTTTGTGAAGGCATTACTATAAAAAATTTGATATATTTTTATTAAAAATATTAAAGTAATCTGATAAATAAATTTCCATATTATATTTTTTTTTCTTGAACGATTTATTTGCCAATGAAAATCTACAAGATCTGAAAATTAAATGGGTAGATTATTCTGAATAACATAAACAATTTTTAATATAACTTCGCTTTCTAATATTTATTACAAGATATCATAAAAGTCTTAAATTTCAAAACTGTTTTAAAAATAATAAATTTAAGTGATTTAATATAAAATAATAACTTATTATGCAACTGTTTGGCATATCATAGTATTGTATATGAGAACCATTTTGTTAGCCATTTAATTTTTAGTAGGCGGGTGTTTGATTTTAACATGTGATTCTGTCCAAAATATCTGCCACAGGCCCTTGAAAGGTTAAATATAACCAATGGTTAACCTAAATATTTCTATCAATAATGGGTTAATAAAATTTGATAATGTGTTTTTAGTTTAAACTTTAAATATTTAAACTAATAAAGCGACAAATATAATAAATTTGATCTAATACAAAGAATGTTCAAAAACAATTATCAATAATTTCAGATTTAGAATACATATCCTTTATTATATAATAGTTTATATGTATATATAAAACACTATTTATATGTTTAAAAATTTAAAATTCAGGCATCTACTAAGTTTATTTTTGCATTGTTATAATTAAACATTATGTCAGAGATAAAATATTAAATAAGCGACAAATATAATAAATTTGATTTAATTCAAAAAATATTCAAATTGAATTTTATGTTCAAAACAATTATCAATAATTTCAGATTTAGAATACATATATTTTATTATATAATAGTTTATATGTATACATCAAATACTATTTAAACGTTTAAAAATGTAAAATTCAGGCATCTACTAAGTTTACTATTGCATTGTTATAATTAAACATTATGTCAGAGATAACATATTAAATAAGCGACAAATATAATAAATTTGATCTAATCCAAAAAATTTTCAAATTGAATTTTATGTTCAAAAACAATTATCAATAATTTCAGATTTATAATACATATCCTTTACTATATAATAGTTTATAAGTATATATAAAACACTATTTATATGTTTAAAAATGTAAAATTCAGGCATCTACTAAGTTTACTATTGCATTGCTATAATTAAACATTATGTCAGAGATAAAATATTAAATAAGCGACAAATATCATAAATTTGATCTAATCCAAAGAATATTCAAATTGAATTTTATGTTCAAAACAATTATCAATAATTTCAGATTTAGAAAACATATATTTTATTATATAATATTTTATATGTATACGTCAAATACTATTTATGCGTTTAAAAATGTAAAATTCAGGCATCTACTAAGTTTACTATTGCATTGTTATAATTAAACATTATGTCAGAGATAAAATATTAAATAAGCGACAAATATAATACATTTGATCTAATCCAAAGAAAATTCAAATTGAATTTTATGTTAAAAAACAATTATAAATAATTTCAGATATAGAAAACATATATTATATTATATAATAGTTTATATGTATACATCAAATACTATTTATGCGTTTAAAAATGTAAAATTCAGGCATCTACTAAGTTTACTATTGCATTGCTATAATTAAACATTATGTCAGAGATAAAATATTAAATAAGCGACAAATATCATAAATTTGATCTAATCCAAATAATATTCATATTGAATTTAATGTTCAAAACAATTATCAATAATTTCAGATTTAGAAAACATATATTTTATTATATAATATTTTATATGTATACGTCAAATACTATTTATGTGTTTAAAAATGTAAAATTCAGGCATCTACTAAGTTTACTATTACATTGTTAAAATTAAACAATGTAATAGTAAACAATTAAAAAAATTATTAATTGTCAGAGATAAAATATTAAATAAGCGACAAATATAATACATTTGATCTAATCCAAAGAAAATTCAAATTGAATTTTATGTTAAAAAACAATTATAAATAATTTCAGATATAGAAAACATATATTTTATTATATAATAGTTTATATGTATACATCAAATACTATTTATGCGTTTAAAAATGTAAAATTCAGGCATCTACTAAGTTTACTATTGCATTGCTATAATTAAACATTATGTCAGAGATAAAATATTAAATAAGCGACAAATATCATAAATTTGATCTAATCCAAATAATATTCAAATTGAATTTTATGTTCAAAACAATTATCAATAATTAAAGATTTAGAAAACATATATTTTATTATATAATATTTTATATGTATACGTCAAATACTATTTATGTGTTTAAAAATGTAAAATTCAGGCATCTACTAAGTTTACTATTACATTGTTAAAATTAAACAATGTAATAGTAAACAATTAAAAAAATTATTAATTGTCAGAGATAAAATATTAAATAAGCGACAAATATAATACATTTGATCTAATCCAAAGAAAATTCAAATTGAATTTTATGTTAAAAAACAATTATAAATAATTTCAGATATAGAAAACATATATTTTATTATATAATAGTTTATATGTATACATCAAATACTATTTAAACGTTTAAAAATGTAAAATTCAGGCATCTACTAAGTTTACTATTGCATTGTTATAATTAAACATTATGTCAGAGATAAAATATTAAATAAGCGACAAATATAATACATTTGATCTAATCCAAGGAAAATTCAAATTGAATTTTATGTTAAAAAACAATTATAAATAATTTCAGATATAGAAAACATATATTTTATTATATAATAGTTTATATGTATACATCAAATACTATTTATGCGTTTAAAAATGTAAAATTCAGGCATCTACTAAGTTTACTATTGCATTGCTATAATTAAACATTATGTCAGAGATAAAATATTAAATAAGCGACAAATATCATAAATTTGATCTAATCCAAATAATATTCAAATTGAATTTTATGTTCAAAACAATTATCAATAATTTCAGATTTAGAAAACATATATTTTATTATATAATATTTTATATGTATACGTCAAATACTATTTATGTGTTTAAAAATGTAAAATTCAGGCATCTACTAAGTTTACTATTACATTGTTAAAATTAAACATTATGTCAGAGATAAAATATTATCTGTAAGAACTGAAGAAAATAAAAATGGGTATCATAAAACTAAAATGTATTTTTTTTTCTCTCTTTTAATGAAAGAAATAAACCTAGAGAAGAGAGAGAGGTGTTTATTTACGAATAAAAATAGCGGACTGTTTATCAAAACGAGAAAGACATCAGGAAAAAAAAATATCTAAGACATTTTTTACGAAGACGTCATCAAACACATAAGAAAATACATAAAAATTGTGTCTAAGATCTTTATTCATTGAGAATATTTAAGCTCTCGTGCGTTTGAATATAATTAGAAGGAAACAAGATTAGTGGTTAGAAAAAAAGTACCTAATTATTCTTTTTCCCCCCTTTAAGTTTTGATTTTTTTTATGATTTGTTTCTTTTAATGTTGCACATTGAAATGATGGCCATTCGTTCTCTCTAAAAAAATATAATTTCAAAAATATTAGGAGATCATGGCGCTAGCTTCAAACATGCATCGTTGAAGACAAATTCGAATTTTTTTTTAAATATTGTGAAGGGTTATCAAATAAGATTTTTTTTTTCAGGCAGAAGCAGAAATTATTGATGGAAACTGCACACAGCGGAATTTTTTTATCAATACTTCTTGGGATTATAATTTTTAATGATTTTTTGTATATGATGATATGACCGAATTAAATTGATATTTAATTCAATATAATAAAATAAGTAAATTGCTGTATTTTTTTTATTTTTAATATACTTTTAGTAAATTATATTTTTTATTTGTAAAGACAAATTATTAAGTCAATAATACAGCGATTTTAAAATTAAACAAGCAATTGTTACTTAAAGCTTTCGAGAATATTACTTACAAATGTGTGTTTCAAAAGTAAGCTAAAAAATGAAGTTTCATACATTTAATTAATTATTATTTGGATTTAACCGGAAAAAAAATAGCAGCTAGAATCTAAGAATAAATAATAGTATTCACTACATATTTTTAATATCTAATAACAAAAACACAATAACATTCTAAGTAAAAAACATAAAAAAAAATATCTTCAACTATTTCAAAATGAAATATATAAAATAAAATATACTCGACCAAATATATTAAAATGATTACACTTATGTTTTCTGTTATTATATATCTGACAAAGCAAGTTTTATTTTGAAATATTTGCAGATTTTAATAATTTTTTTAAATGATTTTACTGAGAATGTTATAGCGTTTTCTTATTAGATATGTGTTCAAAATATAAATAATGTGAGATTTATGAGTTTAAATCAGTAATTTCTGTTGTTTCGATAATTACTGTTATACATATATGAGAGTTCTAAGTAGGTGGAGTAAAAATAGTTAAAACTGTGTTTTTAGCCGGATAAAAGATATTTTCCAATTTACTCTATGTTTCTGTAGTTATTAAGAAAAAGAAAAGTTATGATATGGTAATATTACATTTATTTTGTACTTTAATGTTTACGCAATTCTGTGAAATAATGCAGATAAAAAATTATAAGTAACAAAATTCAATAAGAAAATAATTGAAGTCTTATTGGGCGTTTTTATGATATAATATTTCCTAATATAAAAACCAATATTATTCACATATATTACCATACTCGGTAAGTCTTGGTTGCAATTGTCGATATTTATTGATAGTGATTTATGAAGGCAGACTAAGTATTCTAGCATCTGTTCTTTTTCTTCGTTTTTTTTCATTAAACTCATTTTTGAGTACATGTCTTTTCAAAATTGAAACATATATTGGGAGCCATCATAAACATCGAGTGTACTCAAAAATGAGTGCATTTTACTTATTTTCGAGCAACTATTTTTGAACGTGTAGTGCCCTTCAACCATTTGATTGCGGGGCATTACACTGTTGATTTTGTTTCTTCCTCACTCTGAGCTCTACTACTGTAATTTAGGAGGTCAGTTTAAGTTCTGAGCACATCCCAATCACACTTTATGTGGCACTGAAATATTTACAGTGTATACGATAACACCATTTTGTCACAACATCAAGTTTCTCAGATACAACGGTCATAAATATATGAAATAGCGATGAATATATGATATATATGATATAGCGATGAATATATGATATATATGATATAGCGATGAATATATGATATAGCGATGAATATATGATATATATGATATAGCGATGAATATATGATATAGCGATGAATATATGATATATATGATATAGCGATGAATATATGATATATATGATATAGCGATGAATATATGATATATATGATATAGCGATGAATATATGATATATATGATATAGCGATGAATATATGATATATATGATATAGCGATGAATATATGATATATATGATATAGCGATGAATATATGATATAGTGTTTCAATTAAAATTTTAGAAAGTTATTAAGGGCTCTATGAAAGACATGACCATGTCCTTTGTACACTGTTAAAAATAAGTACTCAAAAATAAGTAAAATGTAATTATTTTTGAGTACATGTGATGCTTATAATGGCTCCGAATACATGAGTTTCAATTTTGAAAGATACATGTACTCAAACATGAGTTCAATGAGTAGATGCTTACCTAAGTTGGCTAATATATCAATTTTAATAAATATCAACAATTACAAGTCTTACCTAGAATAGGACGCAGATCTTTACAACCCTTAACCGTTAAGCTACCAGGGAAACATAAAAAAGTTACCAAAAAAAAGGTGTGCCATAAAAAAATTAGTAAGATAATTGATTTGTGATAACTTAGTTTCTATTTAAACAATCGGCATCAAATAATGGGGTAAACCTTCTGAACAACTATTTTAAGTTGTCAGGTTTTATTACAATTGCTTTAATAGAGGCTGAAATTAGCAATATTAAAATAACATTGCTTATTTTTGAGAAAGCGTAGTTACTCAAATTTTAGTAAATCATCACTCATTTACGATGCAATTATTCTTAATGAAAATCAAGTAGGTTTGGGTACTCGTTTTTAAGTATTTTTTACAGTGGAATAGATTACAAAGAATTAAATATTACAAATATTATAAATCGGGTGACAAATATTATAAATCGGTGAATCGGGTGAAGAAATATAAAAACCAGCAAACTATAGGTGAGTTGCTCTTAAAGTTAGAGCCAGTTTTGCCTTTACTTCAAGAGGTTTGTGAAATTTTAAAATGCTGGTATAAATGCACCGCAGAATTTAAGAAATACGCATTCTTCCATCAGTATTTTTGTCCAAAAGTGCTAAGCTTTAAACGATACAACTTTAACTTCACTTCTTTGGGCTTAGGAATCGTTGATGGATATTGGGACAAAGCCGTTGAAACCAAAAAGGCAAATACATTTGAAATAATGTTACACAAGATCTGCCTTATCGTATTTATTCAACAAAGTGCACTACCATCTTTAAATATTTTATTCACTTTTCTTTTAAAAGGTTTCACTTTAAAAGTAATAAATTCTTGCGAAGGATACATTGTTTTTAAAGATTAAAATGCTTTGAAAGAAGTATTTAACATTTAGAAGATTTTGCAGTGAAAATACAGAATCATTGCCATTTTGTTTTTTACCAAATGTTAGATGTTATTACAAATATGCAAATTTAAATGATTTATGTTGATTAATTTTGGTAAGTTTGTTTTTAGATTGCCTGTAACGTGAATTTTAATGCACATAAATGAAACTTTATAAACACATTTGAATTCTACCAAACTAGCATGTATTTAACACTTAAGAACTCGTGCTAATTTTACGCCATGGTTATAAAAACCTTTATTACTGATCTCTCTCACTACTAACGAGTTTTTAACAAAACCAACCACCATTTTATTTTTAAGTGGTAATTATTAATTTCCTATTTATAAAGAGTTAAAATTAATTAATTTCTTATTAATTGAGAGTATTTATAAATAGTCATTAGATAGGAATGATTGTGGGAAATTAGAAATTTTTAAGATTACAAAAATTGGGAGTGTTGTTTGTAAAATTGGTGAACCCTAGTTGCAATATCACGTTCATGCCGTGGATGGGTTTAATACACATGTATAGTTTGTACTAACTCTTAACATACTTAATATTAACCAGAACTGAAAGAAATGTATTTAACACAGCGTTAAAATCTACATAATTTTTTTTTTTGAGAACACGAAAAACTTATTATTTAGATCAAATTAATGAAGTTTATGTGCTATAAATATATATAAATCAGATATAAGCTATAAAATATTTAAATCTGATATATGCTATAAAATATGTAAATAAGATATATGATAAAAAATAAATAAATGATATATGATATAACATATATAAATCAGATATATGCTATAAAATATATATCTCAGATATATGCAATAAAACATATAAATCAGACATATGCTATAAAATATATAAATCAGAATTATGCTATAAAATATATAAATCAGATATGTTATATATAAATCAGTTATACGCTATATATAAATCAGATATATGCTATATATAAATCAGATATATGCTATAAAATATATAAATCAGATATATGCTATATATAAATCAGATATATGCTATAAAATATATAAATCAGATATATGCTAAAAAATATATTTTAATCAGATATATGTTATAAAAATTTCTATAATGCTATTTCTATAAAAAAATATATAAGCTATCTAATCAATAGACTATTTTTAATTTCGAAAGTATGGGAAGATTTTTTTGATTATTTGAGTACATCCTAGGGATAAAAAGCACGATTCACAATTACTCATAAACGAAATTATTTTTTTATAAATCATATCTCCAAAGAATAAAAATTATTCCCGCACCACATTATGTCTGGCATCTCTGCTTCATAGAAAAATCGTACTTTCTAATTTTAAAGAATGTTCATCTCGGATGCATTAGAGGAACGGAACAAAACCTCGTTAACTTAATGGCATTTTGCTATCTGGGATCTCAAGAAGAGAGGAGAAATTCTCTTCCAAATCTTGAAAACCACTTGGACTTAATCATTACCGTTACCGGTTTCTGTATCCTCTCTCTTGGGAGGGCTTAGGAAAGAAGGGCTTATGCGTTTTCATGTTCGGAATAATCAATCAACTTTGAGAGCCCATCTTTGAATCTTTTTTTGAGTTAATACGCTCCTATATCATGGATTGGAATGGGTAGAAAAATTGTTGTGTATCTGCATTCTAAACAATCGAAATGAACGGGAAATTGCTTCCTGTTTTTGAATATTTTTCCGATAATATCGAGGGATGAGATGAAGATGAAATAAGGAAATTTTACTATGGATGAGTAGTAAAATCAATAATTAGACCCGTAATGGATGTTTCATTAATAGGATTTAAAAATTAAATTTAGTTAATCAGAAATGAGAAAGTTAAAAATTTTATACAAAGAGTACTAAGGTTTTAAATAATTGGAATATATATAGCATATAACTGATTTATATATAACATATATCATATTTTTAAATAGGGAATTAGTTTAGTAAGAAAATACTTATTGATAGTGTTTTGTAACTATTATAACATACATTTGTTTTTAAATATTCCATTGCAAAAAATAAAGTGTTTTAGCACAACTCATACAAATTTAATTAATTTAATTGCGATTTATATCATATTAGGTTTAAATATACTTAAATTAAAATAACTTATTTTCATATTAAAATATTTTATATATTGATTGCCATTGTTTTACAATGATTAATATTATTATGTTATGATGTAGCATTTACATACTTTAAAAATTCGCCGGGATAGTAATATAGAGTAAAATTCATTAGAAATTACAATGAGAAGAAATCGAAAATGAGTTGAATAATGAAGTTCATATAAGGGAAAACCGTACCCTGATAATAATAAAAACATCGATCTTTTTTCTAGGATGTCCAAATGACCTAGATGACAGCTGGGATGACTGTAAACAAATAAAACACTAAATCTTATTTTTTACTTAGAAGTAATATATAAAATGAAGTAATAATTCAAGTATCTATGACTATTTAATATTTCACCAGTGTTTTTTAGGCATTATATTCGAAATACTAAGTACTAATACTACATAATACATTTTCAATACTTCTAAATATTGCGGACATAAATTCACTTTCATGTAATTGAATAGAAAACTCTAAAAATAAAAAAAAAATATTAGTCTGTACTTATGAAGTTATATATTTTATATATTATAGGGATTTAACTTAACAGAAAAAGCCTCCAAAATTAAATATTGACCAAGTATAAAATTATTTGTTTATAAATATACTTATCTTGATAAAAATTTAAATATTTTCGATATATTGGATATAATTGGGCATTGCATAAGCACTGGATAATGGTAATAGTAGCATAACCATATGGTTATATTTAAAAAGTAAAATTCGAACATAGAATTTGTAATTTTTCGTGTTTTTTGGCTTTTGTGAAGAAGAAAAAGTTATATAAAACCTAATTTTAGTACCATCTAATATTCCCTACCTAGTTTTGTTTAATATATTTCAAGGTATGTAAAAAACAAAATTTAAATTTAGTGATAAAAAAAACTAAAAACTTAAGAAATTGTAGGAAATTAAAAAAATATGCGTTATACCTTGGACATATTTTGACATTTTAATTGTTTACTTTAAGCACATAACCCAATACACAATTAAATAAATTTCTACTACACAATTTATTTTCTTTCATAATTTAATACTGCTCTCAAGATGAAAACTATCTCCAAAACGTCACACATCATTATGAAAATACCAAAAATAACGTCCCCTACTTTCCCTCATAAGCCGCATTATTCAAAACGTATCACATTTTTTATAACAAAAATATAAAATATAATAAAATATGACCATAAAAATTATTTTAGTACCATGTAATATTCCATGGCTAGTTTTGATTAATATATTTCAAGGTATGTAAAAAACGAAATTTAAATTTAGTGATAAAAAACTAAAATCTCAAGAAGTTGTAGGAAATTTAAAAAAAATGCGTTATACCTTGGACATATTTTGACATTTTAATTGTTTACTTTAAGCACATAACCCAATACACAATTAAATAAACTTCTAATACACAATTTATTTTCTTTCATAATTTAATACTGCTCCCAAGATGAAAACTATCACCAAAACGTCACACATCATTATGAAAATACCAGAAATAACGTCCCCTACTTTCCCTCATAAGCCGCATTATTCAAAACGTATCACATTTTTTATAACAAAAATATAAAATATAATAAAATATGACCATAAAAATAATTTTAGTACCATGTAATATTCCATGGCTAGTTTTGATTAATATATTTCAAGGTATGTAAAAAACAAAATTTAAATTTAGTGATAAAAAACTAAAAACTCAAGAAGTTGTAGAATTTTTTTAAAAAAATGCGTTATACCTTGGACATATTTTGACATTTTAATTGTTTACTTTAAGCACATAACCCAATACACAATTAAATAAACTTCTAATACACAATTTATTTTCTTTCATAATTTAATACTGCTCTCAAGATGAAAACTATCTCCAAAACGTCACACATCATTATGAAAATACCAAAAATAATGTCCTACTTTCCCTCATAAGCCGCATTATTGAAAACGTATCACATTTTTTCGCTACTATCTTTTTTCTCCTCGCAATAATAAAGGCTGCAACAAAAGCTGAAAGCCCCCCCTATAAAGCCCCTTTCACACCGTCACTTCCACACTTAATTCTCGTCCAATAGCTCTTCCTCTTGCATCCTAATGCAGATGCTCATTAATAATGGATTATACGGTGCCTTATCTACACCTTGTGTTTACATCAGAGGGCCTTATTCAGTGGAAAGGGCTCCTTTCACTTCCCATACTCGAGAATATATATTACCTCCTCTATTGGCCGATTGTGGAGGGAATTGTCACACACTGGAATTTGCTGGTAATCTTTATTTTATGTCCGGGGGTGGATAATGGCATTGTCATGGTCAGCGGTCATTGCTTTAACACACTAATAATGGCATGGTTGAAAGCGTGGTGTTCGATAGAGTTATCTTGAATGGGTTTCGAATGTCGGGGGGTTGAGGTTGGAAGTCGTAGGCTTATTCGTATGCATTAAACAGCATTTAGGTCAGTGGTTCCTAAATGGTGGTCCGCGGACCCCCGTGGGGTTCAAAAGGGAAAATGTTAAAATGAATTAGACGGTCGCTATTGGAAACTTTTCTGAAAAAACTTTATTTTTAAAGACGATGAACTAATTGGATTTTGGTTAACTGTCCAAAGTGACCAAAAACAAATAGACTCATTTGAACATTTTTTGCCTAACTTATAAATGTTAACAAGTTTTTCCTACCTACTTTTACATGAAAAACGGGCATCGTAACAGACAATATTCACACTGATTTAAGAGTATATATATATATATATATATATATATATAATACGTCAAGTCATTAGATAAGAATGATTGTGAGAAAAGAAAAACTTTCTAAGATTTCATAAATTTAAAGCATTGATGAGAAAACTGTCAAACCCAAGTTGCAATATCACGATCACGCTGTTGGTAGGTGTGTTTAATGCACATGTATAGTTTGTACTATCTCACATAAAATATGAACATCCCCAACAGTTTAATGAAGGTGTAAATATATTTATAAACTTAAAAGTCCCTATATTTTATACAATTACAAGTTTTAACGACTAACATTTGCCTCAAGGCCCATCCAGGTTATTTTAGACAATAATAACAGTTTATACTGACTATTTTCCTATATAGATAAAATTGATTCTTAAAATAGTCAACTCCTGGATACTTAACATTATTCAGTGGTAATTGGTCTATACTTGGAACACATTTTCATTGAATATTATAAGTATAAATAATAAATAAAACTTGTCAGGGAAGAATTGCTTTTGGTTATAAATTATCCTATTATAAAATAAGAACTTTCCATCTTCACCATTAAAGATTAATTTGTGTCATTTGAACCAACAATAAGCTACTTTTAAATGCATTTGATTATGGAATGTCCAGGAGTTCCTAATTGTAATAAATAGGTGCATGGTAATATATCTATTACCATATTACACAAAATTTAGAAGTAAATTGGTTAACATCTTTTTTATTAATAATTTTTCTGTTAGAATGACACAATTTTTTTTATGAGTTCACAAACAAAATTGGCTGGACAAACGCAATCATGTTTATCCAACGCTTGTTGTTAGGATCAATGGAAATATTGAAATTACAAAGCAAGTCATTAAAAGTTAAATATTTTCGATTAATAATGATAGTATATGTTTGCAGGTCGCTTGATTGGTATTCTATTATAGATAATCTGATACACATAAGATAATTCTGCGTAATTTGCATATGAAATTTTAATTAACCAAGTAATTTATCGAGTTTGGGTTATTGTATAAACTTAATTAAATTATTATTAAAACACAATAAAACAGATACGAAGAAGTGGGGGGAAAAGAATAGGCAATTGAACGATTTTAAATTAAATTGAAAAAGAATAGCTTGCACCTTTTCTAAAAACTATAGTTTTAAAAATAATTATGTTAAGATAAATTTAACAGTATTGTTGATAAATATTATAATTACGTGTCTGAAAAAATTGAGTTTAATTTAGAAAATGTATTTTAATATGAGAAATATCGCTTTGAATTTTTTTCTTGCCAAATATAATTATTTTGATAAATCTATACTGGCTAAGCAATAGCTCAAACATATTTACTTTTTTTCAACTATGCGAATAGGAATTTTATTAACGCAAAGATGCTTTGTGTAATTAATGAGTATTTGATGTTACAAAAATCCAAATAAAAGATTTTAATTGATCTACTTGTAAATACATTAATTCAAAAGCACAATTTATTATAAAGGAATCAAAGAAAAACTTAAAAATGGTATTGAGGAAATATTTATAAAAAAAATTGTAGTTCAATGACGTAGTAACACGTCCAGTGATTTCTAGTATTTACATCAATACACTCAATTTTTAAATTCATAGATATACTCTATTTTTAATTATTTTTTAGTCTAACTGTTTGAGGTATAATTTGAAAGTTATCTCCTTATAAGGAATAAAAATTTCGGTAAAAAAATAAAAATACACGTCTAGGAGAAAATATTTAAACTTCCAAGCACTGAAAAAAACTTTATAATTTGTCAAAAATCGCGTGAACGTCAGTGGATAAAGTATGATTAATTAAAAACCTACACTAACGTCAGGCATCGAATAACTATATTTAGTCTGTCCTTATATCCTCTGAATATAAAAATAACGCATACTTCCTACACTGTTAGAAACAAGTATTTAAAAATAAGTAAAATGTACTCAATTTTGATTATATTCGATGCTCATAATGGCTCCGAGTACATATGTTTCAATTTTGAAAAAGACATGTACCAAAAAATAAGTATGTAAAAAGTAAGTATCTAAGTTGTAAAAATGAATAAAAAGAGCAGATGCTAGCCTGCATAGGATGCCTTCGTAAATCACTTTCAATAAATATCGATAATTACGACCAAGACTTACCGGGAATCGAACCCAGGTACTCATGCCTTATACTACCATGTACTACCAGGGCAACGTGAATAAGTTATAAACATAAGAAATGTTAAAAAGGTGCCAAAAGAATGGGAAGTAAAATAATTGAGTTGCAATAGTTCAGTTTCCATTTAAGCAATCGACGACATCAAATTACGTGGAAAAACATCTTCTGAATACCTATTTTAAGTTAAGTCAGGTCGCTTTGTTAAGATGTCTTAAACAGAGCTGAGATTAGCAATGTTAAATCACACTGTTCATTTTTGAGAAGATATCGTTACTTAAATTTTAGTACGCCATCGCTCATTTGCGATGCTATTCTACTCAAAGAAAAATAAGTAAGTTCAGGTACTCATTTTTAAATATATATTTTTTTACAGTGTAGATTAATAGAATCTTTAGTATTTCTGAGTTTCAGTTTAGTCATTTATTTTGTTAATAAATATTCAAACAATTTAAAAAAAATAATAATAAACTTTTCATTTTAGGTAGTGGTACATGATAAAAAATCTACCAATAGAAGAAAATTAAGCCTTTGCGATATATGTATTAAAAAAAACCTGATATCCAAAACAGAGCCAACTCTCCCAATTACATTAAAAAATCAAACTGCTCATTTTTGAGAAGATACGATTACTTCAATTTGAGTATGTCATTGCTCATTTGCGATGCTATAGTTCTAAAAAAATAAGTAGGTTCAGATACTCATTTTTAAATACAATTTTTTACAATGTAGATTAATGGAATCTTTAATATTACTGAATCACATTGTATTAATTTAATTTGTTAATAATTATTCAAACAATTTTAAAAAAATCATTTTAGTTAGTGGCACATGAGAACAAATTTATCAATAAAAGAAAATGAAGCCTTTGCGATATATGTATTAAAAAAGTCTGATATCCAAAACAGAACCAACTCTCTCAATTACATTAAAAAATCACACGGCTCATTTTTGAGAAGATACGGTTACTTCAATTTGATTATGCCATCGCTCATTTGCGATGCTATAGTTCTAAAAAAAAGTAGGTTCAGATACTCATTTTTAAATACAATTTTTTTTACGGTGTAGATTAATAAAATCTTTAATATTACTGAGTTTCATTTTAGTCATTTAATTTGTTAATAAATATTCAAACAATTTTTTAGAAAAAAAAATATTACATTTTAGGTAGTGGCACATGAGACAAAAATCTACCAATAGAAGAAAATTATGCTTTTGGCGATATATGCATATAAAAAAAAAGCCTGATTTCCAAAAACAGAGCCAACTCCCTCATGTCATAAAAGCAGACTGCATCATAATAAAAAGAGAAAGCTCATCTAGTTATACGCAGAAACGAAAACAAACATATTCCCGGGAAATAAAAAGAACAAACCTACCAACACTCATCATCATTTTTTAAACTTATTGAGCAAATAGTCCCGGCCTTTTACTGAAGCTCTCTCTGCTGCTTGGGACGGCATAATCGCTACCAATTCCCCTTCCCGAACTCCTTGGACTGTGCGGCATATATTATATACCCTTTGTTATGCCCTGTCCCTCCTCCGAATATTCCTGACTCCCCCATTATGTAGAATAGATCCATCCATTTCGTTCCAAACTGCGTTCCTTTCTTTGGCTACTTGTAGCCCGGGTTTTGGGGATTTTTTATTAGGACCCTATGCAAATGCGTTGTATAAACAGGATCTGCTGCAATTCGTGCGCAGCATATTGGGACCTCTAATAAAAGTAAGTGTTTTGGGGACATTATGGAAGCGGGTGAAATAAAATATAGGGAAAAAGGAAGTCACATAGGGAAAAAAGAAGTCGCATTCCTGACCGAAATGAATACTAAAAAGGATGAGGAAGTAGTGGATTTTGAGGAATAAAGTGCGTCTTCGTTGAAAGCTGGGGAGGTTAGAATAACGAATGGATGTTTCTAATCTGGAATTCTTTCTCGTTTTAGGAATAAATGCAATAAGATTTGAAAGATGAGCGAATATCGGAATTTCTTTAATGTTTGTTTCTTGCTCTTTCTAAACAATGGAGGGACTTTTGGGGTGGAATTTCAGTTCAAGCATTAGGATTACTTGCAATTTTGTTTTGACGGACGACAAGGGTAATAATCATATTTCAAATATTTAAAAAATAAAGATTAATTAAAATTATATTTTTTCAAATATAAAATGTTATTTTTATTTCATTTGTAGTTTGGTTAAAGTATTATTCAGACGATAATATTTCTAAAAAATGGAGAACGAGTAGTGATAACTGTACCAGATTGTAAACTATAACTTCAATTCTATTATTATTTGTATTGCAGTGTGATATTTAAGTGTTAAGTTATTTAATATCAAAATTAGCTACACTGTTTTCGTTCAGTATCAAGATGATATTTTACCATCTGAACGGTTAGAAAAAGAGCAAAATTGAAATTTTTTTTTTCTCTTTAAAATAATTAACTTTATATTTCCATTGCATGTGTATTATACATTTTTTTAATTTTTATTAATTTATTAGGTATAATCCCAAGAATTACTTGATTTGATAAATAGAATATATTAAAAAAATATTTCAAAATCGATTAATTTTAATTAATTGAAAGTTTATGTGTATTGCAGGAAAAGTTAGAATTCCAAGGACGAGTACAGTTCAGCTCCGTAAGATAACTAAATGTCCATCGAATTTCCCTCCTCTTCTAGTCTGAGTATTTAATATTATTACATAATTAAACACAATTTATAATTATTATTTTTTTATATAAAACTTGCAATTTTCTCAAAAAACACAACCCAAAAAAACTATATACTTGTAAAATTTTAAAATCCGAAATTATTTAAAAAATAATTATATTATTATAGAATTATAATAATATTATTAAAATTATAATATTATTACTAAAATTATAATATTATTATTAAAATTATAATATTAATATTAAAATTATTATATTATTATTAAAATTAATACATTAATATTAAAATTATTATATTATTATTAAAATTAATACATTAATATTAAAATTATTATATTATTACTAAAATTAATAAATTATTATGAAAATTAATATACTATTACAATTTAATTAATATATTATAATTAAATTAGTATATTATTACTAAAATAATTATATTATTATTAAAATTATTATATTATTATTAAAATTATTATGTTATTATTAAAATTATTATATTATTATAAAAATTATTATATTATTATAAAAATAAATTATTATATTATTATTAAAATGTTTATATTATTATTAAAAGTATTATATTATTATTAAAAGTATTATATTATTATTAAAAGTATTATATTATTATTAAAAGTATTATATTATTATTAAAAGTATTATATTATTATTAAAAGTATTATATTATTATTAAAAGTATTATATTATTATTAAAAGTATTAAATTATTATTAAAAGTATTATATTATTATTAAAAGTATTATATTATTACTAAAAGTATTATATTATTATTAAAGTCATTATATTATTAAAATTAGTATTGTTATAACAAAATTATGTAACCGTAAAATTATGCAATCTTAAAAATTCAACAAGAAAACGAATGGAGATAATCATTAAATACAAAACATTTTTTCTAAACAATGGATAATTTATCATTTCACTTTTCCAAACAATAACCCAACAAATGAAATTTTCACACGCCACCTCATTTCCTTTCCCTGATACGTCAAAACACCATTTCACCGAAAGAACAAAAAACAAAAAAACTATTTCCACCGCCAAACGGAAAACTTTCCCAATACTATAAAAGAAACAGTATTACTCGTTCCTTCTAACCCCTGTTAAAGCCCAGGTTCGTATCCAATAATGACTTTGCGTTTTCACTTTATACTGGAAGCCCGAACTCCCAGCTGACTCTCCCCTCCAAATCCACACCTTATTGGGTTGACGTCGTAAATGAAATGCAGTGGTACTTTTATCGGGAAGTTGTTGCCATTCTTTTAGAAGAAAAAAGCTCATTCTTAACTTAGAATAAATATATATACCAAGGTGAAGAAGAAGAGGAAGGATAAAAAATAAAAATTTCTTTTATTTCATTTCATCCGGGAAGAGAGGAATGGGTGGAGAAATGAAAAATATGGAAGGAAACCGCGTCATTTCGGGGCCACAAATAACTTCCCGATGCCGTGGAATTGGTTATAGTTTCCGCGAGAGATGGGCTCTGTTTTCCTTGGGGCGATCCTCTTGGGGGTGTCTCCGGATCCTTTTCATTTTGAGGAGTATCACAGTTGAGGATTGACCGGAGAGGAGAGGCTCAAATATCTTTTGGAGTCGAGGGAGGATGTGTGTCGTTGTTTTATTGTGCTGACTTTTTTCTAAACCGTGGATCGAGATGCGAGCGGAAAAGTCGTCTGGGTGTCAAAATAGTAGAATCAATGCAACAGTTAACGACCAGTTTGGACTTTAAAACGTTTATTGTAAATTAGCCATTCCACTTAAAAAAATAACACTGTAAAATGTAAAATATTTTGTTATATTTACACTGTTAAAAATCGGTATTCAAAAATAAGTTAAATGTACTCATTTTTGAGTATATTCAATGCTTATCATAATTCCGAATACATGTTTCATTTTTGAAAAGACATGTACTCAAAAATGAGTAAAAATGAATAAAACGTGCAGTAGCTTGCCTACATAGGCTGCATTTATAAATCAATTTAATAAAATATCGACAATTACAACATAAACTTACCTGGAGTCGAACCCGGGTCTGCAGCATCGCTGTCCGTTAACCTATCAAGGCGACCCGAAGAAGGTATAAATAGAAGTAATGTTTAAAAGGTGTGACAAAAAAAAATGGGTAGTGAGATAATTGAATTGCAATTACCCAGTTTCAATTTAAGCAATCGACATCAAATAATGTGATAAACTATCTTCTGAACAAATATTTTAAGTTTGATAGGTTGCTTTGTTAAGATGGCGTGAACAGAAGCTGAAATTAGAAATTTTAAATCACACACACTGCTCATTTTTGAGAAGGTACTTCAATTTGAGTACGTCATCGCTCATTTGCGATGCAATTGTACTCAAAGAACAATAAGTAGGTTCAGGTACTAATTTTTAAGTAATTTTTTTTTACATTGTAGATAATTATAATCTGTAGTGTTACTGAGTTCCATTTTAGTAATTTATTTTGTTAATAAATATTGAAACATTTAAAAAAATAATAATAAATTTTTCATTCTATGTACTAGTACATGGAAAAAAAATCAGAGAAATTAATAGAATCTGAGATTAGCAATATTAAATCACACTGTTAATTTCTGTGAAAAAATTGATTACTTACATTTGAGTACGTCATCGCTCATTTACGATGCAATTGTACTTAAAAAAACAAGTACGTTCATGTACTGATTTTTAAGCATTTTTTTACAGTGTGATTGGGTTAGACTCTATTTTAGTTTTGTATATCTAAAGTATCGCTCTTTTGTTCGCAAACCGTTCTTAGTCTTAGTTAAGCACTTCATTTAACTTACTTAAATTAATCTTGGAAGAAAAAGTTCCGGGAATAGAGGACAACGAAATACACATCACAGACATTTATTCGGCATCTCACACCAAGAACCTGGCAGGTGACTACAAGTACTTCTTCTGTAACGCAGTTCAGAAGGCGGCATTTCGGACATGAGCTACAGAGAGACATTTACAAACATCCAATTAGGACATATTGTATACATCCAATTAATATTAACTTATGGATCGGATGAAGTTATAAAAATCCAATTAAATGCAACAGTATTACTTAAAATGTGTTTCATCTTTTATTCATTTTGTATACGTTGCCAAATCATCAGTTACCTACCACTAAGAAATTTCTTTTACATATTAATTGGCTCTATTATATATTAAAATTTGTAACTGGCCTTTTAAAATCATTTTTTTCTAATTTACCAAAGTCTTTTCATGCTATAAAAGGTAATATATTAAGTTTTAAATAACACAAACTTTTTCATGGAACTAGGTATTTACTGCTTACACAACATGTTAGTTATGTTAATATACGGCCTACCAGTGAACACATTAAAAGTTTTATTTACAATATATATATATATATATATATATATATGTATGTATATATTGTTGGATATCAATGCTCATTTTCCCATCACCCCTGCTTATTTGTAATGGAACAGCCGAAGCATATAACTTGTAACCTAGTGGTGGCAACACCCCAATCATTCATGTTTACGATCTTCATGTGATCGGTCGTGTTTCGTCTCAGTGGGTCAATATCGTAGGCATCCACTTAAATGTTCCGTTTTAAATATTAGTTTAGCTTGAACCTAAAGTTTAAATATATTTCAATAATGTCCTGTCTACCCTCGTGTGTTTATTTCTTTGCTAAAACACCTACATTGGTAATGGAGCCCAGGTCGCATTTCCACTGCGCCAAGAACAGCGAGCAGTAGCGTTAGCCCTAACGGGGCAGCCATTTTGAAATTTTTTCGTTCTCGCATCAAGAAATCGTGATTCCTCCTCAAAAAGATGTCTTCGAACGCCATGAGCAACATCGAAAGACTGGGCAAGGAAAACTATGATTCTTGGAAGCTTCAAATTGAAGCAATTTTGGTGAAAAATGATCATTGGAATTTTGTCAACGGAACGGAACCGAAACCTACGGGTGACGAAGTGAAGATCACGGAATGGACAACAGAAGATCAAAAGGCCCGTGCGGATATTATTTTATCTATGTGCCCAAGTGAACTTTGCAACATCAAACACTGCAAAACTTCAAATGAAGTATGGGATAAATTAAAATCAATATACGAGTCTAAAGGTCCGGCTAAGAAAGCCACGTTGCTGAAACAGCTTCTATTTCGTAAAATGACTACGGAAAGTATGTCCATTCATTTAAACTCCTTTTTCGACACAGTTGATAAATTACTTCAAATGGAAATAGCAATTGCAGATGATTTACTCTCAATTTTAATTCTATATAGCATCCCGGACAACTTCGAAAATTTCCGATGCGCAATAGAATCGAGAGACGAACTACCCAGGCCAGAAGCTCTGAAAATAAAACTTTTGGAAGAATACGAATCAAGACAAGGAAAAGAAAATCAAGAAAACGCGTATTTTACTTCTAGAAGAAATCGGCAAAAACCGAACTGGCATGGTGAAAATCAAAACAAGAAATCGCAAAACAAGCAATTTCAAAATATAATCTGCGGATTTTGCAAGAAAAAGGGGCATAAGACTGAATCCTGTTTCAAGAATATAGCGGAAAACAAATCTGCAAGACCAGAAAGAAAATGCGTGACACAGCGTAACGAAAGCGCGACAACAGCCATTTGCATGAACGCAAGCGAAGAAAACAAGGCAATGTTCTTATTCGATAGTGGCGCGTCGTCCCATATGGTAAACAATGCAGATTTCTTCTTCGAATTTCACAAACAAACGAACTCCTACATCAAACTGGCAGTCGACAAAACTGCTAATATTACTGGAAAGGGATCCGTCCGAATTACAGTCCCCGACGTACAAGGTACGAAAACAGTTCGTCTTGAAAATGTGTTATGTGTTCCCGAACTGCAAACAAATTTGATTTCAACTGCAAAATGCACACGAAACAACCGTACTGTTGTTTTCGATGCTCGAGAAGCAAAAATAATAGAAGAAGATGGATCTGTCATGTTGCGCGCAAAACGCATTGGAGATTTATATTATGTCGAACCAAGCATAGAAACCGCTGCTGTCGTAACAGAATTTCAAATGTGGCATCAAAAATTTGGCCACTTAAATGAAAACGACTTAAAGAAATTGAAAACAGAAGAAATGGTACGAGGATTATCGTTCAACAACAGTGACTCTTTGAAGGACTGTCAAGTTTGTATTCAAGGTAAACAAACCGCTACTCCTTATCCGAAGAAGTCAAAATTTGTGAGTACAGATTTACTCGACCTGGTACATTCTGATTTATGCGGACCAATGAAAATTCCATCGCTTGGCGGATCACGTTATTTTGTGACTTTTATCGACAACAAATCTCGCTATATCGAAATATTCTTTCTAAAATCTAAAGACGAAGCAAAAGACGCATTCGTGAAATACAAGGCCTGCGTAGAAAATCGTACAGGAAAGAAAATAAAAGTTCTTCGTACAGATAATGGCCTTGAGTACACTGGAAAAGAATTCGAAAAATTCTTACAAGAACAGGGAATACGTCGAGAAAAATCGGCCCCTTACTCACCAGAACAAAATGGCGTCGCAGAACGCGCAAATAGAACACTCGTCGAAATGGCGCGTTGTTTACTAATCCAAGCAAATTTGGATGTAAAGTTCTGGGCTGAAGCGATTCGAACCAGCGCCTATTTACGAAATCGATGCCCTTCACGAAGCATTATGCAGAAAAGAACCCCATTTGAAATATTTTTTGGAAGAAAACCAACTGCATCATATTTCAAAGTTTTTGGACAGAAAGCATTCGTCTTGAACAAGCACTATAAAGCCAAATTCGATGCACGATCTGAAATGTGCGTCTTCATAGGTTATTCTGAAGTTTCAAAGGCATATAGGTTCTGGCACGAACCGACGAGATCAGTCATTGTCTCGCGCGACGCGAGATTCTTACAAGAGTTCAATTCAAACGTTGAATCTAACGAAAAAGAGCTGGAATACTTTTTCCCCATTAGTGGCGATTCGACTGATGCATCTACCGGCGAAAATTCAGAGAGGGTTTTCATTCCTGAAGTCTCACAGCGAAATGGGGAATCGACGCCAGATAGAGCTCTCTCCCCGCGACCTTCGACGTCTCGAAACGAAGAGCAAGACATTTTCCCTTCGGCGGTACCAGATTCAAATCAACTCTCGCAACCAGACGATAATGTTTCGGACTCTGAAATCTCGGGACCAAACGATCTTCGAAAAAGACTTGCCGGCCGGCCAAGAATGATTCATACTGGAAGGCGCGGCCGTCCTAGCAAGGAATTTCATTACGCTAAATCAGCTGAGCCAAACAGCTGTTTTATTTCATCTCCAAGTGTTTCGCAAGCACTAAATAGTGACCAAAGAGATAAATGGGTCAAGGCCATGGAGGAAGAATTCTTTTCGCTCGAAGATGAATCTGCGTGGGTTCTTGTTGATAGACCTAAAAATAAAAAGGTCATCCCCTCTAAATTTGTTTTGAAGACAAAGTTCAATTCAGATGGAAGTGTAGAAAAATTAAAGGCGCGATTGGTAGCCCTAGGTTGTACACAGAAACCCGGCATTGACTTTGAGGAAAAATTTTCTCCCGTCGCCAGATTGAGTTCAATTCGAACTGTTTTGTCATATGCAGTTGAAAATGATTTAATTGCTCATCAACTGGATTTTGTGATGGCATACATCAATGGAGATTTAAAAGAGACTGTGTACATGGAATTACCTGAAAATTTCAAGGAATTGTATGAAGAGGATAAAGTTTGTTTACTCAAGAGATCGCTCTATGGATTGAAACAATCTGGAACACAGTGGTACAACAAATTAGATGAGAAGCTAAACGCTTTACATTTCAAACCGCTCATCTCCGATAAATGTGTTTATCGTCTAAAAACCGCCACTGAGGAAGTGATCATTATTGTGTATGTAAATGACTTGATTGTCTTATCTTCAAGCAAATCTTCCTATGAGAAAGTCAGAGATGACCTGTCTGCAGCATTTAAAATGAAGGACTTAGGTCCATTGCATTATTGCTTAGGAATCGAATTTAAGCAATGCAAAGATAGCATCATAATGTCTCAACGAAAATATATTGAAGACACATTGCATAAATTCAAAATGCAAGATGCTAAACCAGTTGCGTGTCCAATGGATTGCAGCAAGAAACTCACGAAGGATATGTGCCCTCAAAATGATGATGAAATTGCGGAAATGAGAGATATACCATATCGATCTCTCATTGGCTCATTAATGTACCTGTCGGTAGCCACGAGGCCCGACATCACTCACGCAGTGAACTTTTTGAGCCAATTTAATAACAACCCAGGAAAAGAGCACTGGATAGCTGCAAAAAGAATCTTAAGGTACTTAAAAGGCACTCAACATGAATCGATAATTTTCAAGAAAAAAGGTGAATATCTCAAGGCGTTCGTCGATGCAGACTGGGCATCAGATGTCAATGACCGAAAATCCTACACCGGTTTTGTCCTACAATTTTCCGGAGGACCAATCAGTTGGGAATCCCGAAAACAGCGCTCTGTGGCATTGTCAACGACGGAATCGGAATACATCGCCCTGTCGGAGATCTCGAAGGAAATCGTTCATCTTAGAAAATTTCTGGGTGAACTGTCACCGAAATATGTGTCTGCACCCACGATTATGATGTCTGATAATCAGTCAGCTCAAAAGTTAGTCAAAAATTCTGTCTTTCATAACAAGACTAAACACATCGACATAAGGTATCATTTTGTTCGAGAAATTTATGAGCGTGGAGATATTGATGTAAAATATTTGTGTTCAGAAAATATGCCAGCTGATGTGTTGACAAAAGGATTAAGTGTTCCTAAACACAAGAATTGCTGTAAATTGATTGAATTGTCAGATTTCAATTTTTAATTATTACATAATTGTGTAATATTCTATTGTTTATATGTATTTGTTTCTGTAAAAATAACCATTGTAAAGGGGAATTGTTGGATATCAATCCCCATTTTCCCATCACCCCTGCTTATTTGTAATGGAACAGCCCAAGCATATAACTTGTAACCTAGTGGTGGCAACACCCTAATCATTCATGTTTACGATCTTCATGTGATCGGTCGTGTTTCGTCTCAGTGGGTCAATATCGTAGGCATCCACTTAAATGTTCCGTTTTAAATATTAGTTTAGCTTGAACCTAAAGTTTAAATATATTTCAATAATGTCCTGTCTACCCTCGTGTGTTTATTTCTTTGCTAAAACACCTACATATATATATATATATATATACATATATATATATATATATATATATATATATATATATATATATATACATATATATATATATATATATATATATATATATATATATATATATATATATATATATATATATATATATATATATATATATATATATATATATATATATATATATATATATATATATATATATATATATATATATATATATATATATATATATATATATATATATATATATATATATATATATATATATATATATATATATATATATATATATATATATATATATATATATATATATATATATATATATATATATATATATATATATATAATATATATATATATATATATATATATATATATATATATATATATAATATATATATATATATATATATATATATATATATATATATATATATATGGGTAATTCCACGTAAAAGTGTCCTAAGAGTGAATTTTAAAATATTTTTTTACAAAGTTGAAATTTTTATATAATATAGAAAAATAATTGAATTTATTATATTTTACATTAATATAAATTTTACGCATATTTTGTGACTATGGTGCAAATTCAAAATGGTTGCTATGCAATGAAACTAAACTTGCTTACATTTGCATTATTTCTACTCCTTGACTCCTAACATAAGTTACATTGTCTGAATATTTTGAGTATGGGGTTTTAGAAATACAGTTAATGTACAATCAAATTCCTTACTTTATAAAAATTTATCTTGATTTAATTATTGATTTAGAACCAAATGAATTATGTATTTTTCAAATGTAGTGTAAGTCACAAAAAAAGAACAAAAGTTCTTCTATTTTTTTTAAATTGAGCCACAATTAAAAAACAATCAGTGATTTCCTCCTCTATACTAATCTCTATCAGACTGCAGTTTTGATTTTTAAAAGAATTACTTTTTTTAGTGAATATTAAATAAATTAAAACTGTAGTGTAAGTCACAGCGTAGAGAGTAAGTCACAACTATATGCTGTGTTTGTAGAACAACACCGATTACAAAATGCGCAGTAACAATATTTAAAAATAATATTATAAGTGATCTTATTTTTAAATATAGTTATTTATTATACTTTTCTTATTTAAACTATAAATGGGAAAAAAGTAGCAAATTGAAAGATAGAGATTAGAGAAAGAAAAAAACAAATATAATATTTCAAGCAGTTAAAGATAATTAATCTAGATAGCAAGAGGAAGAACGTGGAAATTACAATGAAAGTTGATCAAAGGTATTTTTAAAGCAAAGAAGAGGGAATAGATAAAAAAAAAATGCAGGTAAAAAAGAATTTCCGCAACCGCTTAAAATGAACCAAGCCCTTCTAATCCAAATTCAGTAGATTCTCCTAAGAAGGCCTATCAAAATTGTAGCTCATTTTTTAAAGATATTGCAAGAGTCAAGAAAAGTCCACCTGAAAGCCCAAATAAATGTCAGGCCATTGCAAAGGTACTAGCACATCAGTTTACACCGGAGATAGGTCAACCTGCCTGCTCAACATTCAAGAATTACTGCACTAAGGAATGAAATAAAATATTTGATAAAAATTTTTATGAAGAGGCATATAATATTCCAGTAATCAAGGATTTTGTAATTCTTAGAGAACTGAACAAAAAAAAACGAGAAGACCTAAGAAAAAGATAACAATCGAGATGAACTTAAAAGAGGCAATAGGGTATAGGTTTCATCAGTGCCGTTACACAAACAATATTTTGGGGGGTTGAAACAAGAAATTTCCCAACTTAGCGATTCGAAATTCTCAACCCTACTATTCGAAATTCCCAACAATGCTGAAAATTCCTAATTCCAACTTATCGACCTTTTTCATGATTTTTTATATATTTTTCAGGTAATGTTAAACAGTTCTCTGACAAGCTTTGATTTGTTGCACCAATATTTCAATGCAGTGTCCGTTCTGAGGTTTAATTTAAATATAATCTTACAAGTTGGGCAACAATTTGTTAATAATATTAACTTTCTTCTGGCATAAATTTTCCCAACTCGGGGTTTTTGGAAGTTGAAATTCCCAACTTTCAGGGTTTCCGGACTCACCCCCCCCCCCCGGTGCGACGGGCCTGGGTTTCATTTGTAGGAAGAAGAAAAGTGAAATATTTTGCTGGACAATTTATTTCTAAAGTAGGCTCTACAATAAAAGTAGATTTTTGCAATGCACAAGGAATATTTTTCATTGGCCAGAAAAAGCAGACAAAGAAGCAAGATGTAGCAGAAGCAAATGTTGTAATTGTTGAAAAAATAAAAAAAAAATGCATGACTGAAACTTTGATTGTAAATTCTATTATAGTCTTTCACATTATAATTTTTCAAGTTATGTAAATTTATATTTTAATTTTATTTATATCTTTTTACCAGTGCTTGTTTTGAGGTGTAGTGTAAGTCACGTTTCAGTTGTAGTGTAAGTCACACAGATTAATTTAAATTAAAATAATTTGAAAACACATCTAGAAATATATTTTTTACCTGATTAAACTTCAAACCCTATACAACGAAACTGGCATAACATAATTTTTTTATATCAAAGCATGAGGAAGAAAACGTAAATTAAAATGATATCCAAAAAACCGTGTCCTTTTTTGTAGTGTAAGTCACACTGTGAAATTTTTATTTTTAAAAAATAAAGTTAAATAAAATGAAAAAAGTTTACATTGTCAAAAAATAGAACATATGTCTGGTATGTCTTTAGACATAAAAAGTTTTTTTAAATCACAAATTGCTTTTTTTAATTAAGCTTACAATGTGGTATAAATTGTCAAATGTAGTGTAAGTCACGCGTGTAATTACCCATATATATACTATTTCATGATACATAAATCCTGTATTTGAGTTCGACAGCACTTCTGCATGCAATACACTTTCTACAGATTTAACAAATAGTATTCGTAGTAAATGGAAAAAAGTCTGATATTTTTCTAATTTTAGGTTTTCAACGTTGAAGAATTACGACATTTTTAATTTTTTTTCCAGATATATACATTATTTTTAATTCATAAAATGTACTTATATTTAAAAAACAACAATAATTTTTATATGCAAAACGTCAGGAGAACATTTGAAATTCTTCCCCTAATATAATTCTTAAACTAAAATATATTTTTAAGATTAAATATTTAAGAATTAAACATTGATCCTCTTGCAGTGAATATAAACTTACAAATTCGATATTTTGCTTAAATTTCAATGGGTAAATTTCGAAATTCGTAGTACAATTGCATCCTACAAATAAACAATACACTACTTATAAAATATGTATTTTTTTCAAAATACACTTCCATGATATACATGAAAAAAATATCGCATATATGAAAGCAAGGACAACGTAAGGTTTTTAAATAACGATTGCCATCGACATTACATTTTTTTTTAAACAAGTCGTCGAACTTGACCACTGAAAAATTTCTAGTTGCATCCGATCATAAAAGAATTTCTATGATACGTAAAGATAGAAGGCTTATTGGATACAGAGTCATCTGAAACCAGAAGTGACATCAAAGTCACATTTGATTTCATTGCATGAGATAGTTCGTAAAATCGACCAATATCGTCTCTGGTCTCCATGGAAACATGATCCAGTTGACTTGGGACATGTAACAGTCCACCCTGTGTAGTGTAAAATAAAAGAGCGTTAAATATCGTATTTTGAGCTGACCAAACAGCGTTGCGCCATTTACGTAACAGGATGTGGAGCAGGATATTGCCGGTCAGGGAAGTTGATTGGATCTGACAATAAAAGGATTCTGAGATGTAGGGTTCAATAAATTTTGAGATAACCGGAGAAAATGCAACTTTGAGAGCATATAAATATAAAAAGATTTTGGGGTTTTTCATCATTGGATTTATCAAGAGTTAACATCTAGCGGAATTGGAATTTAGTAGATACACGTTTTAGAAAATATATATAAGTTCATATAAAATATATATTATGTGATTGTTTTATAAAAAATATATTAAAATTATTAAAATAAAAATGTCCAAAATTTGATCAGATATTGCAGATAAAATTTATGGTTCTGAATATCCAACTAAATTGTGTAATATGATTTTTTTTACTTAACAAATTATTATATTTGCTTGAGCAAAAAAAGATAATTTTAGCATATAATAAAAAAAATTAACATTTTAGCAAAAATTAAATATGTTTTTCTGATTTTGAACAAAAAGTAAGTGAAGTGTTTGAACTGTAATTATAGTGACCAAATGCTAATTTCGATATTTTCAGCAGGGAATAGTCAGAATTTTCTAGATAGAAACTTCACATTATTCGAGTAAAATAATCTTTGTAAACGTTTTATAGAGTGTTTCTCACGTAAAATACTTTTTTTATTTGGATACGAAGAAGGTATTTATTTTCAATTAAGACAAAATTTCAACTGTTAACACAGAGCTTGCAATTGTATTGGAATTTATTGTTTATATATATAATATCAATTAACGTAAAGCGTTTTTAGTTACCAGCTTGAAAAATTGAATACGCCAGTTGTGGAGTATTGTAAATTGAAGGGGTGGGCGGAAGAACCAGACAGTTCCACTTTTCAAAATTGTGAAGGAAGGACAAAAAACTGTTTAAAATTTCTTAACGTTTTTTAAAACCTATCAAATGTGGGTAAAACATTAAAAAATATTTTCTTCTATCACGTACTTGTTTAATTTTTCCAAAATGTAGCCTGTTTTTTTATTGAAAATAAATTGGCACTGTCTATTTTTTTACATCTAACACTGTAATTCCGTGACCAGGCTTAACAATAAAATCCTTGTAGATACTTCTTCGAAATCATCAATGCGACTGTGAACTTAAACAGTAAAAAAATTTCGTTTCATTTACTAAACTATATATAAATATAGTCAAGCTCTGAATTGCACACTTTTACTCTAATTTTGGTCGTGTTCACCTTTTAGTTAGTTCAACAAACAGCACACCTTTAAACAAACGTGTTTGACAAACTATTAGATGATGTAACACGGAAAGCGATCCAACCAAACATTGAACTAATTCGCTGCAAAAACAAGACATCTCTTGGAGGTGTGTGTTTTTTGTACCTTATGAGATAACATTACAGCTGCTTCTCCTTTATATCTCTAGAAACATTTTCTGGTTCTTGCATCAATCGATAGATTTTTCTGTGTTCAATCGATAATTATCGCGAGGGAATGCTAGTATATTTTATTTTAATAGTAATGATCCCTTTTACGGGTTTCACATGCGACGAATTTTAACATGTGAGGTGTAAAAAAAGAGAATTTCCCAGAAAAGTGACTAATTGTACTTTTGTCTCATGAACATTAACGTTTTTTTTTAATGCGTTTAAACATACTTCAATTACAAGCGGTTCATGGTGTGCTGCCACTATGAGTAGATTCGTTCGTTAAACTTTCTTTTATATTTTAGCAATAATATATTTGCTAATATTCGGGGATTGGGGTGCCGTTCATTTGATAATTATCCCATGGACATGCTAGTATTATTAAAATACTTTTCTTTTCTTTACATAACACTTTTTATTTCGAATAGGAGGACACATCCCGATTTTTCCGTCATGGAATTGCTAATTTTTTCATAATTCTAAACCAAATTTAAAATAATAAAATAGTTGGTTTGTATATAAAAAAAATTGTAAATCATAGAGGTATAAATTAAAAACTTCCTCATAAAATAACACATAGTCTAAAAAAATAATTACATCTATTACTGCTACCCATAAAATATTAACGCAGCAAAAGTTACCATATAATTACAATACTCTTCTGACCGCTTGTAGGGATAAATTAGCTTTTACTTCCCACATCTGCTTCCTCAACCCGACATCTCCCCACAGAATACACAGAAATGCATTTATTCGATTCCCTCAGAAATCCCCACAATTCCCTCCCTCTTCTCTCCCGACAAAATCCACCAAGAACCTCGCACAACTTCTCCTCCAGAACTATTCCCCAACTAGGGAAAGGAACACACAAACTTTTGAGACTTGACCTCGTTAAGCCCAGGGACAAAGGCACTAGAAGGTGTTCCACGCGCAGATTCCGGAAGAACAAATTGACAGAGCCCCCATCGGAAGAATACGCCGTGGTCAATCCTACTTAATGAATGTTTGTGCACCAACCCCCTGGGCCCTAGCTCTTAAAAGGTACAGAAAAGGGGATCTAATCCCTTCAAAGTTTCTGTGCAAAAGTGGTCGTAATCCTTTTTAGGGCTGGGGCACGGTGTTCTTGTCAGTGGTGCCTTTTTTAGGACTTGTGACGTGTTTTCTTCAGGTTAGGTCAGGGTTTTCAACGGTCTTATAGAGACTTAAAAGAGTCGTAATGATAGAAAGGGATTTTTTTTTCTTGGTAGGTATTCGTACGCTGTTTTTTTTATTGTAACAATAAGTGATGTTAGAATCCTGGATGAGTGAAGGATGCATTAAATTGTCAACAACGCGTTTCGTATTTGAAGTTGAAAAAATACAATTTTTTTGTTTAAATGAAATGTACTGAAATTAAAAAATATATATAAATAAATATTTTTTTTATTTTTGTCAGTGAAACGAACTTAGGAGTATAATATGACAGTGACATAATATTTTTTTTATAACGTATATTTATTGTGTCAAAATATTTTAATAAAAATATGCTAGATTCGTTAAAATTATAATACCCAGAGATAGCTTTTAGGAATTAAATATGACAGTAAACTAGCAGTTTTCAAAAAGATAGCTGAAAATTAGGTAAACAAATTCAATCTTCAATTATAATTCGTAGAAGGAACTGATGTCCATTTAATTTTTTTTTTATATAAAACGAATAAGATTTTATATTTGTCGAGAATTATTATTACGTCTTCATTATGGTTTATCATTTTTTATTTCGATAAAAAATTATTACAATCTTGTTTATAATTATTGCTTATCCCTCAAATATAATCTTGAGTTTAAAAGTAAATTCATTCAATAAAACAACATAAAAATGAAATTGTTAAATAAATAATATGCTAAAAATTCAATGGTCGTATTAAAAAACAACAATCGAAGACGTGGGTGGAAGAACCAGACAGCTCCAGTTTTCAAAACAAACATTGAAATACTTAAGGACAAAAATCACGTTTAAATACTTAACGTTTTTCCAAACTTATCATATTTGGATAACACATAGAAATTATACTGATGCAACACGGAAAGCGATCCTACCAAGATACCAAACGTTGAACTAATTCGATGCATAAATAAGACAGCTCCCGGAGATGTACGTTTCTTGCACCATATTAAGCAACATAATAGTTCATTTTAGTTTATTACTCTTTAGCCGTTGCTTACAGCTGTCTGGTTCTAGGATTGTTTTCCTTAAAGAATAAGTGAAAATATATAAATCAGGAAAAAGTGAGGCTTGTTAGTTCTCTCATCCACGTTTTCAATTGCATTTTTTTTCTCGTTTCAAATATATGATCTCTTTTAACTCATATAGTTAAACCGAAAAAAAATAAAGAAACTCCCCATATACCAGTTAAACTAAAATAACAAACTATTTACGAAATTGATAGCCATAAAGATTTAAAATGTATGTTATTTAAAGTGATTCACCTTTAAACAATGTCTTGAAACGTAACCTAAATACACTAATAAAATGAGTTGAGTTCAACCTCTAAATTAATTTAACATGGTTTATGTGAATCCAATATCTTATGATTAGTTTTAGTTTCAATTTCACGCCTATGCAGGGGTGGAATTTGATGCCTTGCTTCCAACGCTTTAGTGAAAGATCAATTCATTTTATTACACATTAAAGACTTAAAGAGATTAAATTAACAAAATTGACCAATAAAATCCACAAGCGTCGGTCAATTTATTTCCCATAAACCGATCTGTGAACATAAATATAGGTTCGTAAATTAATTTACTTTTAAATATACTATTTTAAATGACTCTTTTTGACTTGATTTTAAAAGTTAAAGTTAAGAGCTCTCTTGATTTTTTTAATATATATATTTAATTCAAACACTACATTGATACATTTTTAAAAAGTTAGTAGTCTTATGTAATACATGTACTTTCATATGAATTAAATATCAATAAAAACATCATGTTTAAACTTTCATTTATTTCCACCACTATAAATAAATAGATAAGGAAATTATCTTTCAGGAGAAAATATGTTTATCCCCATGTAAGATAATTTATTGTTAAACATTTTAAATGAATGTTAAGTAATGGAAAGAAAATATATTAATTAACAATATTGAGTGATGTATATTTTTAAAAAAAAAATATTTAAATAATAATAATTGTATTAATAATAAATAATAAATAATTAAACTGCAAGGAATGTAAAATTCCAAACCTGTATATCATGCCGCAATTATTGAATGCAAAGTCCGTAATATTCCTTCTCAGCTTTAGGTATTCAACGGGTCCTCACAATTAGGAAATTAAAAACTGTACCTAAGTTATATTGATTCTAGAATTGAAACTTAGAAATGGCATTCTAATTTAATGAACAAAGTGAAGTTCTTTTGTGACATATATCTATTAATTTACAAAGAACAAAACAACTTAGGATATTTTTGTCAACTGTATCCTTTGTATTATACTGATTTGAAATACATGGACGTCAATTAGGAGGGAGGATTTTAAAAAATGTTTTTTTTAGAGGTTATATTTAAATCGGTTTAGATGATTTATGCGGAACTTTTAAGATGTCTAATTGAATTTGGAAGTCCATGTACATCATAAACAATGTGTTTTTCCTAACAATTTAAATGTTGGCATGCGTATAATATGTTTACAGAAACAAAACCCTTATGTGATCATAATAAAATATATCTTTGGTTTAAGCATGCTAAACAAAATAATATTAATAAATAATTATTAAAATCGACTTCTATTTTTTTATCTTTGGTTCAATCCATTAATCGGATCCTTTAAGTGCACCCTTATTATAATTTTCCCTTTTGAAAAAATGAAACACTCGGCAACCTTCCATCCATTATATCCATTTTATTATTAGATAGCGCTAACATAATCTCTTTCACGCATAAAAAATATTACACCTCCCACTTCAGAATAATAAAAACCCAAACAACCTCTAATCAAAAGAAGAAGAGGCATTAATACCGGCATTTGTGACAGCAATAGCTTGGCGAGAGCGTAACCATCGGATTAAAATAAAAAAACTGCCATAAAAGGCTGTTAGCGCCAAAACTCGTGTTTTTAACATCACATTCTTCTGGGACAAAGCATCGTTAAGATTAAAATTCGTTTTATACCGCCCCTTTTATTCCCAGTATGACCCTTTTTATCGCCGAAATTTGCTCGCCAATTCACGAGGTTATTTACGCTAATGTAAATTTCGCCCCGTGGCGAGAAATTTTTATTAGGAGTCGCAACTCTCGGTGCAGTTTAGCACCGCTGAGAACACGGAAATGCTCGCTGGTGTCTCTTGCACTTCTCTAATAAAATTTGAGATCCCCCGACGTGTTTTGAAATGCCTTTTGGTGGATTGTGTTCGTCGTAAAGGGGTCAGATACAAATTGATGTTATGAGAAAGATGCTATTTGTTTCAGTTGAGCGTTGAGCGAAACATCAAAACTGTAAAGTCGCTTTCAATGCAAAATATTTTAATTTTTAGATAGTTTTTTTTATATATATTTTTTTTATTTTATTTACTTTAATATATATCTTTCAATATATAACCTATGACTTTATATTTGAGAAATATTTCAATAAAGATTATTTTTATGGGTTTAAAGTTAATGTGCACTATAGGAAAATTTAGTATACTTGGCCGAGACTATCTTGAAAGATCTTAAGAAAGTTAAAAAAAAATTCTAAGCCTCCCATCTCTTTACAAAATAGATCGATTTTTTTTAAAAATAATTTAATAAATTTAAATAATTAAATACATATTTTAATATATTAAAAAAATTTCATATTTTTTAGATTTTGGTGTCTAAAAAAAGTTGTGATATCAAATCACCAAACCAACTGCACTAGGAGGCTCAACCATGCACACACTCTTGCTAGTCTTCTCTCGGAGAAAAGCTGCGCTTTACTTTCTTAGCTCGATTAAAATGTTAAACATGCGGAGGCATTTATAATCTCGGTTATGTGTCACCTATATATGTATAATTCACTACAAACTGATTGAGGCTAACTAAATATAATTTATAAACTTAATTTCCAATCTATCCGAAAGCCCTATGTTCTTGTAGTTTTACTGATTTATATCCAAATATCAGACATAATATATCTACAATTTTCAGTAAATTGGACATTAGTTACCAATGAATAAAATCATTTTTACGTAACTTAAAGACCTTATTTACGACTAGGGCATCTGTAGCATCGCATGTCAATGTGGTACGTGCATCAGCCATACAAGAACAGTCATTACAGATTGCATCAAAGAACACTAGGCACATACTGGTAAACAAGAAATCAAAATGTCCACCATAGCCAAATACTCTCAGGAACATAATCATACATTTAATTACAACCCTCACCTAATTTACAAACCAACTTATCCAGTTGAACTTGATTTCTTGGAGACGTTTCGTATTTTTAGCTATCTGGATTCTTTGTCCACGAGACTTTTGCCGTTCTAACTTTTCCATCTTGCTGAAATACAATAGTTGATCTCCTAACGAATTAATACTCCAACCAATTAAAATAATAGAAAAATTTAGCATTAAATAATTTTTAACAATACATTTTTAACATTTGAAAAAACTAAAATGATTAAACAACGTCAGAGTATATACCAGAGACGTATAAAAATAATTTCGTGAATTTGTGTTTTAATTGTTTTCAAAAAAAATATTTTTAATTTATAAGTTAATTAAAAAAAAGTTATTTATACATTTATAAAATAAGTATTGAAGTTTCAAAAACTATTAACAGTTTAGCGTTAAGTAAATTTTTACAAGGTATTTTAAGCGTTTTTAGTCTTTAATCATTTTAGTCTTTAGGCATTTTAAACGTGACTAAAATTCTAAAAAAAATGAGTAAATCAGGGAAGTAAGTAAGCAGGAGATAAATGGTATATAAACATGTTAAACACACATGGGGGGGGGTCTCTTTCTTCTATTGCTTTGTACACACCTTTTGAACCCTTTGCCACTAGTGGACGTGATATCACGTCCAGATATCTCTAGTTTTCATTCAATGCATACAGTTTCTAAACTCATAAAAATACTCTATTTTACAATATTTTTAAAATCTATTTTGTTTAGGTATCACTAAAAAGCTACATATTTACAAAGATTTAAAATTTGGGTAAAAATATCAAAGTGCACGGCTAGCAATAGTATGTGGAGTCCAAACAGCAAAAACAACTTTACATTAGCGTGAGCGTCATTGGGTTAAATACGAATAGCATCGTTTTATGCAAAGAAAAAAATAAGCATTTTTTTCGGAATCTGGGGATTGGTCTCCCTTAAAGCTACTATACACAATAAATGTATCCGTACGTATTAAGCAAAGCACTTAAACACTCTTCCAAGGGGTACTTCGAAAGAAATCGCATACTAAATAGAATTAATTTAAAACCCAGCACCGCAGCCAAATTCCAATCTAAGAAAAATCCCCTTTGTGCAGCCCAAACAGGCTCTCTATTTAAAGACCCCAGATTGATCCAATCCCTCCGAATCGCACCGTAAACATCCTCAACAAAAGCCAACTCCTCTTTAACCCTAATATTAAATTAACTCCAATGCCCCATACTGCACCATCTAATGAATGGGCTTTTGTTAGAAGCAAGGGGTTCTCGCATTACAGAAAACGTCCTTATCTAGAGAGAGGGATAGAGGAAAAGGGGGTGTGCCTATTGCCCCTGCATCCCCGAATAAAGTGTTTTCGACCCTCTACACACCCCTCTGGGAATCACGGTCTAAAAGATTCGAGCCTAAGGCCCATTATCGTGTGCTCCGAGAGACGAAGCATTTAGCAAACTAGTCGCATTTGTCACTCCCCTCTAACAAAGGCCCCGCTGCTGAATATCTGTTGCTTTTTGACAGGGGCTGTCGTGATTGTCGAGGTGTTTATCGCGTTAAAGGCGCTAAGTTAGGGGTGTGGGTGGTCTGCAGGAATGGGGTTGGGGAACTTAAATGGGGCCGTTATGGGAGATAACGGAATTAACCAACATTGCACGCAGGGATACGTCTGGACTGTTGTGTTAAGGGGGAATTCCTTAAAGGGATTTTAAAGTGTTTAAAGTAATGGGTGTATTCTTTAGTGTCTTCACCGTACATAGGTTAAGATACAGACTAGTGGAGTTTTAACCTTGGAGGATGGAAATATTTAGAGTGGCTTCAATATTAAAAATAGATACTCAAAATCAGTAAAATGTACTCATTTTGAGTACATTCGATGCGTATCATAGCTCAGAATACATAAATTTCATTTTTGAAAAAGACATACTCAAAAATGTGTACAATTAGTAAGAAGGAATTAAAAAAGTAGTTGCTTGCCTATACGTAGTCGGCCTTCATAAATCACTTTCAATAAATATCAATAATTACAAACAGGACTTAACGGGAATCTAACCCATATCCTAAGACACAGCAGTTCAGTGCCTTATCCGTTGTAAAACCAGGGAGATGTGAAGAAGTTATAAACAGAAGAAATGTTGAAAAGGTGCCATAAAAAAATGGGAATTAACATAATTGAGTTGTAAAAACTCAGTTTCCATTTAAGTAATCGATATCAAATGATGTGGAAAACCATTTCTGAGCGGCTATTTTAAGTTTGTCAATGCGTTTTGTTAAGATGGCTTGAACAGAAGATGAGATAGAAATATTAAATCACACTGCTCATTTTTGAGAAAGTACGATTACTTAAATTGGAGGACATTATCGTTCATTTACGATGCAATTGTACTTCAAGAAAAACGAGTAGGTTCAAGAACTCATTTTTAAGTACCGTTTTTACAGTATATATGAGATAAAGGTTGAATCCCCTCTTTTTTAATACAGCGGTAAGGTAATTCAATATGGCAAAAGGAATCTCATTGTTTCTGAAACCATGAAAAAACAATAGAAGCTGTACAGTATCGCCTGAGAAGATAATTTCTATTTAAGAAGGGTGTAAAGTTTTTAGAGTAAACTTTTCTACTTTAGTGCGGCAAATTAAATCATTGAAAACATTTGTAGTTGACCGAGTCGGTCCACTGATATAAAAATGCATTTTTCTTTACTTTTTAAGAGTGACAGAAAAGAAGGAGAGGTTTTAACGGGGTTTTGTACCATTGATTAGTCCTGTTCAGTTTTTTTTTAAATATTTAAAATATTTAAGAACTAAGAATATATTAAGATTTTATTAATACCTTTAAATGAAGGAAAATAAAGTTATAATTATATTTTGTGGGTTAAAAAGGAAAAACAATGATAAATGTACTTTACAATGAGATATTTAAAAAGTGAGCCAAGGAACAAAAGTTACCCTTATTAATATTTTTTATGTAATTCACAATACTTGAATAATAATTTTCGGAATGTAATTCATTGTGTGAAATATTGTATAATTCTCAAATTTATTGATTATAATTTATTTTAAACGTTCTGTGGACAGAAAGTTCCTAGTAATCTTTTATCATTAGTTTATGCTGAGAACACTGACCAAAGTACATTCCATGTTTTTATTACATTATCTTATTGAGAAGTAAAGAGAAAACAAGATGTCTTCCACGTAAATCGAATCTCGAATACAGAAAGAAAAGAAAGAACAGCAAGATAGTCTATCACTAACGTTAGGATGAAGAACTGAATATATTCGACTAGCAATCCGCCATACTGTCGCCCAACCCTGTTTACAGGTCAAAAGAAAGTGATCATAAATAATTTGCGTCTTTGGATTGAGTGAATAACAAAAGGATTAATTTACCAAATCAATCATTTTTGATTTTATAAGAATAACATAAATATGCCTTATATGGATCTCTCGTCAAGTTCCATGCCAAAATTTATTGAAGTTCTTCAGAACCATTAAAGCAGAAGATCAGTCATTTAATGCATAGCTGTAATGGCATTGTTATTGCTCTTAGAACTGTAATGTATGATTTTTTTTTCAGTTTTCCGTAAAACTTTTTGCGCAATAAATTTCCTAACTTTTCCGGATGTATTAATGTATTTATGACGAAAGGGAACGGAGGACATCTTGTCTTCTTTTAAGAATGTATTCAATGAAAACCCTTTGTGACGTGAGAATGTATGGCCTTAATCGATACGCATTAGACCATTAAGGAATTCAAATTGATCTTCAGCTATTCATCGTGTAAAAGATTCGAAAAAGAAGCTTAGCGAAAATAGCGTTGAGAAAGCGTGTCTGATAATTCTTCATGTTGTATTTTTATTGCCTGATCCTTTATAAATAACATTAGCCGTTAACTTTTTATGTTATGTAAAACGTTGTTAAATAAATCATTACCATGTCGTTGAATACATTAGTGTAGGAATGCTATTTAAATCATATTATATAAAGCCTTTCAGTAATTGTTCCATTTAAACTTTCGAGATTTTAGTACAGATTAATAGTTTATATAAATTTGATTTACAGAATTTTTAAAAATAAATAAATGCAATACATTTAAAAAAATTTGACAATTTAAAAATATATCATTATTTAACTTTTTTTTTTAAATAATAATAATAGTTGAAATATTAAATTTTTTATTAAATTTACTAAAAACAAGAATATTTTTTCAAAATATATTCCGAAAATGAAAAAAATATTTCTAAAAATATTTTTTAAATAAATTCCCAATTACTTTGAATTTATTAATAGAAATAAATAATTCTTAAAACATTAAAAGGAGACAATATATCATCACCTTTAAATGCATTCGTTAGTTATATTTTTTAGAGAAATGTAAATACTTAAAAGGAAAAATAGTATATTAAATAAAACAAAATATTTACAAGCACGCAACTAGGTCTAGCAAATATTTAAAAATCGTTCAATAAAATATTTTAATTGATATTTCTCATAATTATTTCACAAATTAAGTGACTTTTTAAATCGAAACACAGAAATGTCCGAAAATCCCTAGTTAATTAGATTATGCCTATCACCGTAAACGAAATCATTGTAAAGCTTTCATTAAAATACATTGTAAAAAAAACTGAATTATATCCCTTTTTTCTTTAAAATTAAAATTAAATTAGCGACTAAAATACTTTGTTTACAAAAGAAAATGGCAGCTTCTGGGAATTACGTAAAGGCGTCTTAGCGTCTTTAAAAGCTAACAATGCTCTTTTTAAAAAGTCACCCAGCTCGTTTTAAATATAATCATACCTTGTTTGTTCCGCGCAGTATAACGAGCTAATTCTATTACATCCCGTGTTTGCTTTTGTTAATGATGGTATCTTCTTCTGCTAGAAAAAACTTAGTTTTCGGAAACGGAAAAGCTCACTATAAGTTAAGTAAATGCAATTAGTTTATGTTGTTATTTAATAAAAAAATGTTTGTGGAAGAACTTAAATGTTCGAGCTTCAGCTGCTTAGTTCGATATCTTTGAGAAGAGTTTTGTTGTCTTCGATAAAACGCGTAAATATTGTATTTATAGATTTATGAGATATCAGCAAATCAGGAGATTAAAGTTAAATAGAATTGTGCGAGATGAGAAAATTATGTATAAGATTTTTTTTTTGTTTACGGAATTAAATTATATTCTTGTTTATTTTGATTTTAATTTGATTTGAAGTAATAAGATTACTATAATATTTTATAAATTTATTTTCTACAAAGTAATAATTAAAAAATTTAATTAGCGTTTAGCATTTTTTAATGAAATGTGTTAGAAAATAAACTCATTTGTGTTATTTTTTATACACTGACAGAAATAATAATAAACGACAAAAATAAATAATACGTTAAAATGAAGAAATTTCATGTTATAAATAAATCAGATTCAATTGAAATAAACAGTTTAATAACACATAATCGTAACATCATTTTAAATTAGTATGAGGTACCAGTTACCATAATCTTAATTTCTAAACTTGCATGTTTGAGGCATTTTTATCTGAATCTATAAAATATTTTTTGAAATTTATTTTAGTCATGCTTTTGTGAATGATACATTGTCCATATTTTTTAGTATGTAAAACATATCTTGCATATTATTAATAACGAAAATTATATTTCTGTGAAATTTTAAGTTTAAAATTTGCATATAAGGAAGTTAAATAAATAAATAAAAAAAAGTATAATTGTTGTGGGATCCATATCCTAATTGCATTGTAACTTTACATACAGACTACCAGGGGCATATATTCCTGTGAAGCGCTTTAAGCTGCATTAACACAAGGAACTGCAATATTTATTTAAATCAGTTTGAGTGAAAAGTTCATCCAGTCGGGAGTCGAACCCGGGACCCCTCGTTTAGCGCACAAGTGCTTTGTGACGTCACTTGAGACTCCCGCATAGCCAAGGAAAAATGTTTTCTCATCCTTTCTTCCGAATAGTATGCATCCGTGCAGTACTGTAAATTACAATGTCGCTTAATGGGTGTCCACACTACAGTATTTGTATTATTTTAGATTAGTAGTCAGAAGAGTAGATAGAAACAAGCAATCCAGAATTTCACAAGTTGGCCATAAAAATGGCGACTGAGTGTAAATATACTGTCGTAAGACAGATTTTTTTTTAAAAAAGGTAGGCGTCAAAAATGATTGTAGAATTACGGTTGCCAAACGGTCATTTTTAAAGAAAGTTAGGTGTCAAACCTAGGTGAAAAATACGGTTGTCAATCTATAATTTTTAGGTGCAAAATACGATTAGCGACCGCAAAGTTCCAACCGTATTAGTGCTTTTGTAAATATTTTATCCACACTCAGAAGCCAGCCAATTTAGAACCAATTTTTAAGTAAATAGTGTGAAAATAACAAAACTCTGAAATATTAATTCGAAATATAAAACAATTCTTCATTACATTATACCTCTTTATATAAATTAATAATAGTAAAAGTTATAATAAAATAACGTGCTACAAGATTCTTAAAATAAAATTAAAACTACATACTTAACATTTCAATACGGTTAGAAAAACTATTTTACACACTTTTTTTTAAAAACTGTACTTTAAGTATTTTCTCATTAATTTGAAACTCCAGATATATTAACGATGAAAAAAAACTTTTACAAAAGCACTTTAGGCTTTATCCTTTAAGCAGCTTAAAGTAAAACTTTAAAACTCCAAATATAAACCGAACTATTTTTTAACTTAAATTTAATACCGTAGATCCAGTTCTCACGGCGAACCATTATTAGAAAGGAAGACATAATACCGAGATAATATACGAAACTTTCCATCTTCCCGTTTTAATTAAATCCATTTCTTTATTGCATTAGAATATCGCAAGAATAGTGTCTGAATTTTTAGTTTTAACGAGGAAAACGTAATTTAAAAAGTGCAGAGATAAATGATGTAGTTGACTGTGCTGCGGTATGTCAGGAATTTTCATAATTTTTTTTTTATTTCCCCTTTGTTTGGCTTGTTTCAAAAAGAGTTTTCTCTTGCACTTTGGAACTAAAACTGAATTTTGTTTTCAAAAACTAAGATGGTTTGACATTAAGGTTTGTTAAAATAAAATATTTTATTGTTAGCACAAAATAATGTACTGCTTGTTATAAGATTATTGTATTGGGGCAATAGAAAATTTGAAAACCAGTTTCTCGTTGTTTAGTTTCCTTTTTTTTGTATTTGTACATACATTTCTTAGAAATTGTAGATACAAATTTTAAATATCGCAGTCCAGTAATGTTACACAAATTTCAATAAACTTATATTTAAAATTTACTTAAATAAATTGAGCTATCTAGTTTCAAAATCAGATAGATCACTTTTGACAAAATTTTCAAGAGAAACATAAAGCTAAATAATTGCCTTATTTATGGAACAATTTTGCCTTTTTTTGTAGTAACTATTAATTAAATAAGTATTGGCCATTTGGTTATGACAGATAACCAAATTTTATCTCTGTATAAATAAAAAATTAAGATTTTTTCTAATTATCTGTTTTAGAAACCAAGCTATGGCATTTATTTGGTTTTGTAACAAAGCTGTTACATGTAGCTAGACTACTACGCTGCGACCAGTGCGCAGTAGCCTACGCGCATCTTTATCTATCTGCTTTTGAAAGTGATATTTTTAATTATTTGGTTTTGCAACCCACCGATACTTTCACACCGCAAAATGAATAGCATCTAGCTGCTGTGGAATGTAATGACTTTGCTTACTAATAGATATGTAGGAAAACTAAAAATAAATTACATAATCTGAAAATAACAAAAAATTAATCTATTTTTTTAAAACTACATATCGACAGGATACACATGAACGTATTTTCCAGGAATACATTCACATAAAAATTCTCTACTTTTAAATATTTTTTTCTAATTTAAAGCATTGGGACGACTTTTGAAATATTTCTCTTATGAAATAATTAAAACATTTTTTTTAAAGAAATGTGTTGAAAATATAAATTAAACTCTCCTGCAACGAAAACAAACCTACAGATTCGGTATTTTGCTTATCTGTCATAGGATTAAAGGAGTTCCACAGCGACCCATGCCTAGGTTGTGTCCCAAATTCTGAAAAAATTGTAAAATTATTTTTTTTGTATAAAGCAATGCTATATATATTTAAGAAGGTGTGTCCAAAATTTCAAAGCTCTAGAAGACATAGAACATATGTTTTTTTACATGTTGATATACCATTATATACCATTTATCATCTGCCTGTCTGCTTTCCATCTGCAACATTCGTCATTTACTGAAATATATATATATATATATATATATATATATATATATATATATATATATATATATATATATATATATATATATATATATCTTCATGGACCTGTACTATATACTTCGACGTTATTTAATCAATTAATTTTTTTTAAATTATTAAATATTGAAGAAGTAGTAGTTTTAAAAAAACCATATTTAGGCTTTAAAAGTGGAAAAAAAATTATCTGATTAATGTTCAGAAAGAGACGTTTTAATAATCCAAAAAAATAGTATTTATGAATTCATTAATAAAAATAATAGGACTTGGGGCTCCAGCCTCCCTTAAATAAAGAAAATCATAAATACTGCAGATATTTATCCTTGCCAATTTCGAAAATAATTAATTGAAAACAATACTCTGAAACAAACAAATTGCATTTGAGGATTAGATACTATAACACCTTATCTTAAATATCTTATCTTTTTCTTATTCCAAAACAATTTATAGGTTAGAAACTAAAAAATGCATATATCCTAACCACGAATAAATAAAACTGTATAACATTAAAATCAAAGCAATATCTACAATACAATGTGAATCTTGTCTCACCATACCTCAAAGAAATAAATGTCAAAGAAACATTGGTATCAACAGCTTTTACGATGTTCATCATCGGCCTGAATAGTCTTATCTGAAGGTAAGGATGTATTTAGGTTCGTCCTCTGGCTAGTGGTAGTTGACCCATGGGTTACCAAAACCTTTATGTCCCATTGACCTTTATAGCCGCAGGGACAGAGGACAGGAGATATGGGATTCTCCGGGAAACAATATGGCATATGTCAAAAGTAGATAAGGGGACTTCGTCAATGACAGTTTGACCTACATATAGAATAAATTATATGACTTTGAGGGGGGCTGGGAGAAATATATTGGGGCAATGAATTTCCCTGTTATTTTCAGATTTATGAATAGGAATAGAACAGTTATAATTTTCTAACAAAGTATGCAAACATAATTTGGGTTAATATTTCTTGATATGTATTATGCATTAAATGTAAGTGTTAATTTGCAATAATTAAAGGAAGGTATACGGGAATAAATTTTAATTAATAGAAATTGATATTCACAAATAATGTTATATTATTTCTGTAGGAAAGATCCTTTTTGTGCGCCTTAGACGCAATGAATCTTAACACATGAGGTATAAAAAGTAAGATAATTTCATGGACCGGTGGCGATATGTACTTTCATTACCTAAATATCGAGTTTTTCATAAATGCATTTAAAATAATTCACTTTAACGTTTTTTTTTTAAATCATCTGCTGATTGTGCTGCCATCTGTCAGCAGACTTTTCATTTTTTTGGCTATAAAAATTTGCTAATACCTTTCACCGTTATACAACGAACGGGTGTGTGGTGTGGAAGGAGGGGGGGGGGGGTGATTGTTCATGCAATATTTTATACTTATTTATAAATATAACAATATTACTTATTTACATTAATACTATTTTAAAGGTCTTTTGTAACATAAATGTGTCCTAAGTGTTCTAAAAATATTGACAAAAAGTTTAGAATATAAGTAATAAAATGAATTAAGGTTAAAAGTGCCGGATATTTTAGCAATTTAAAATTAAAGTAAGTGCAGATAATTATAGTTAGCAACGTTTCCACTTCACAAAATATACAGTTAACAAACACAGAGCTTATTTCGAGAGTCAAGCATATTTAAAGCATCTAAGGAAAGTTATTCATAAAGGGGACTATTTCAATAGTCCCCTTTATGAATAACTTTCCTTAGATGCTTCCGATAATAATAACCATTTCAATGAAATCCCAACCTTTATGTATTCAAACTTTTCCATTTAATAATCCAAAACTTCTGATGCAACATAGTATCAAAGCATTCGGTGTATTTTCCAAATTTATACGGTATTTTCAATTTCCTATGTTGTGAGAGCACTAAAACTATTGACTTTCCACTCTAGATTTTAGATAAGACATAAATATAGAAAGGTAAACTTACATTAAGAATTTGGAGACATACAGATTGTGTGTGATGAAAATTTTATTACCATATTTTATATCATAGATTTAAACATATTTATTTTGTTATGAACAGTTATCTTAGTTATTTTTTAAAGTATTCACAACCTAAATAGAGTTGATTTTTTTATAATCTTGGAAATAGTATTTTTAAAAAAAATATTTTGATAAGAACTGATTTATAACTTTTGTTTTTATATTTTAGTAAGTCATTTAAGACTACTTTTCAATGTCAACAAATCTTTTAAAAACTGTGAACTCTATTTAAAATACATTTAGTTAACAAACAACTAAATGTTAATAAATATAACATTTAAAAATTAAATTTTACATTTTACTCACTTGTATTTAAATTTAATAAATGCAATAAATTTAATAATGGTCCGCCTGGATTTTTCAAAGCATACCAAGAGTGTTTGAATAATTTATTAAAAATTTGATTATAAAAAGGCTATACAATTTCGATCATTTTTAGAAATAATATTAAACGCGTTAAACTTTCAGTAATGATATGCAAGTTTCTAATTAACTGTAATTTTATATAACTTGGAATTTAAAAGTTGTAACTATTGCTTTATATTTTTAAAAATGTAGAATCAAAGTTTTTATTTAGTATCACTATTTTGTATATTATATCTGACAGCAACTATGAACATAAACTACACTTAATTTATCTAAAAGAAGGTTTTGTATGTGTGATATATTGTATATGATATATTGTATGTATATGTGTGATATATTGTATATGATATATTGTATGTATATGTGTGATATATTGTATAAGATATAGTGTAAGATATTGTTTGGCTGTGGTACGCAAAACAATATCTTACACTGCTAGAATGTGTCTGAATATTCAACCTCTAATTGTAAACCTGAGGATTGAATATTTACCGTTTAGTTTTTCCTTTTATAAATGTTTATAAAGGTCGGTTTTATGAGCTATTTTTCTCAATTAGCCATTTAAAAAAATAGTATCTACATTATAATAAATTTACATGGTTATAAAATCATAAGTATATAATTATTATTTTAAAGAAGTGAAAGTGTGTTGGCGATCAAAAATTTATTTGGCGAAATAAGTCTTTGTAATCATTATGCTTCAATGGGAAAACTAACGGAAAATCAAATATTCGATTATTATTATTAATAAAAAATAATAATCAAAATGGATCTCTACTACAGAAATAATATAAATGATTTGTTATTATTAGTTTATATTGTACCAGGAGCTTTCTGAATAATAGACCAGTTATTTGGCTTTCTAGAAAATAAAAAAGAAGGGATAAACGGGGAGAAAGAACCAATAGGGTTAAAAAAAATAACGTGTGTGAAACCACCGATAACAGCTGGTAATTAATTAATGTATACAAGACTCATTTCATTATTTTATAAGACCCCAGTTGATCAGTAGATAAAGACGTTAGGCCATTAATCGGAGAATTACGAGTTCAAGTCTTGGGAGGGTTGCCAGCTTCACTACTAAAATACTAGGAAGTCGTCTAAAAAGTCCAACAAATTATTTTGACGAGTATAAAAGACTAGTGAAATATAAATCTGATCGTTGTCCAATGTTCTGACACCTATGGAGGTTGCGCTGGCTGCCAGCTAAAGTGTTGTCCTCGTCACCTGACCATGGTTCAAAATTTTGAGGCATCGTGTGTGGGTATTTCCTTCGAGATATGCCCTAAACCGTCGTGAGCTCTAGTGTGATGTTAATTATTAGAATGAAACAACTATTTTCTATTTTTAGCAAAAATTATTATATTTTATTTGTATTTAAAATTATAATTAATATTAATTTTTTTCAAATTAAAATCAGGCGGAATGGAGACATTACAAAATAATGACATAAGTAACAAAAATGTGAAAATATCTAAAGCGAAAATTCGAGGCATCGTTCGGGGTTATTTCCTTCGAAATATGTCCCGAACCGTCGCCAATAGCCCACTGTGAGCTCTAGTGCGAAGCTAATTATTAGAATCAAACCACCATTTTCTTTAAAAAAAATATTATACTCTGTTTTGATTTAAAATTATAATTAATATTAAATTTCTTAAAATTAAAATCAGGTGGAATTGAGATATTACAAAATAAAAACATAAGTAACAAAAATTTGAAAATATCTAAAGCGAACGTTACTGCTCAGATTACCACGACTTCACCTACCCAACACGAAAAAAAGATATATATCTAATAGTTTTTACATGAAATAACAACAAGACTTATTAGCTGAAAATCAAGCCTTACAGCCCTTTACCCAGACATTCCATACCCATGGCAGTGGCCTCATCTTGCCATGTCTCTCTTCAGCCCCAACAGAAATCGATCTTGTAAGCGATACAATGGGCGAAATGGTCAATAGTCCCGGTCTTTTCTATTTAATGGCGTGAATGGCATGGATGTCCGATCAGATCTGGATGGATAAGAGAAGGGGGATTGAAACGACCAAAGCTCTCCTTGCAGTCAGACCCTAGTATCGGAATATACCCTTTTTGCGATAGCGATACTCCCAAGTTGCTTTAATGGCGAGTGAGATCGTAATTTGGGGACGCCAGATAAGATGAACGATGGGTTTTGTTCGATTTCCAGTTTCAGAAAAATCTCAGATATCGTATTGGGTGAAAAATATTCTGTGGTTTTATAATAAAAGATGCACTTTCAGATTTTTTTGTTGGTTTATTGGTTTACTTTAATACAAATAATGCGTTGTGTATGAGCTTTGATTTATTGATATGATAGCTTTACTTCGTCTCTTTAATTCCTTAATTTGAAAACAACGCATTACTGAAATGGAACAGTGCATAGTTATTCCCATCTTTTATGTATTTCTTCTTCATTTTGATGTAAGACACTTAAAAATTCGCAACTTTACACTCTTTGTAATCAATTTATAATTAGAAGTAGTTATATATTTATTGGACAACATTCTATATAAACATAACATATAATTTTTCCAAAGGTTAATAATCGGTTCAGACAAAAAAATTCTGATTTTTTATTTATTTATTTATGTATGTATGTGCGTATGTATGTATGTATGTATGTATGTATGTATGTATGTATGTATGTATGTATGTATGTATGTATGTATGTATGTATGTATGTATGTATGTATGTATGTATGTATGTATGTATGTATGTATGTATGTATGTATGTATGTATGTATGTATGTATGTATGTATGTATGTATGGATGGATGGATGTATGTATATATTTATTTATTTATTTACTTATTTATTTATTTATGTATGTATGTATGTATGTATGTATGTATGTATGTATGTATGTATGTATGTATGTATTTAATCTATCTATCTATCTATCTATCTATCTATCTATCTATCTATCTATCTATCTATCTATCTATCTATCTATCTATCTATCTATCTATCTATCTATCTATCTATCTATCTATCTATCTATCTATCTATCTATCTATCTATCTATCTATCTATCTATCTATCTATCTATCTATCTATCTATCTATCTATCTATCTATCTATCTATCTATCTATCTATCTATCTATCTATCTATCTATCTATCTATCTATCTATCTATCTATCTATCTATCTATCTATCTATCTATCTATCTATCTATCTATCTATCTATCTATCTATCTATCTATCTATCTATCTATCTATCTATCTATCTATCTATCTATCTATCTATCTATCTATCTATCTATCTATCTATCTATCTATCTATCTATCTATCTATCTATCTATCTATCTATCTATCTATCTATCTATCTATCTATCTATCTATCTATCTATCTATCTATCTATCTATCTATCTATCTATCTATCTATCTATCTATCTATCTATCTATCTATCTATCTATCTATCTATCTATCTATCTATCTATCTATCTATCTATCTATCTATCTATCTATCTATCTATCTATCTATCTATCTATCTATCTATCTATCTATCTATCTATCTATCTATCTATCTATCTATCTATCTATCTATCTATCTATCTATCTATCTATCTATCTATCTATCTATCTATCTATCTATCTATCTATCTATCTATCTATCTATCTATCTATCTATCTATCTATCTATCTATCTATCTATCTATCTATCTATCTATCTATCTATCTATCTATCTATCTATCTATCTATCTATCTATCTATCTATCTATCTATCTATCTATCTATCTATCTATCTATCTATCTATCTATCTATCTATCTATCTATCTATCTATCTATCTATCTATCTATCTATCTATCTATCTATCTATCTATCTATCTATCTATCTATCTATCTATCTATCTATCTATCTATCTATCTATCTATCTATCTATCTATCTATCTATCTATCTATCTATCTATCTATCTATCTATCTATCTATCTATCTATCTATCTATCTATCTATCTATCTATCTATCTATCTATCTATCTATCTATCTATCTATCTATCTATCTATCTATCTATCTATCTATCTATCTATCTATCTATCTATCTATCTATCTATCTATCTATCTATCTATCTATCTATCTATCTATCTATCTATCTATCTATCTATCTATCTATCTATCTATCTATCTATCTATCTATCTATCTATCTATCTATCTATCTATCTATCTATCTATCTATCTATCTATCTATCTATCTATCTATCTATCTATCTATCTATCTATCTATCTATCTATCTATCTATCTATCTATCTATCTATCTATCTATCTATCTATCTATCTATCTATCTATCTATCTATCTATCTATCTATCTATCTATCTATCTATCTATCTATCTATCTATCTATCTATCTATCTATCTATCTATCTATCTATCTATCTATCTATCTATCTATCTATCTATCTATCTATCTATCTATCTATCTATCTATCTATCTATCTATCTATCTATCTATCTATCTATCTATCTATCTATCTATCTATCTATCTATCTATCTATCTATCTATCTATCTATCTATCTATCTATCTATCTATCTATCTATCTATCTATCTATCTATCTATCTATCTATCTATCTATCTATCTATCTATCTATCTATCTATCTATCTATCTATCTATCTATCTATCTATCTATCTATCTATCTATCTATCTATCTATCTATCTATCTATCTATCTATCTATCTATCTATCTATCTATCTATCTATCTATCTATCTATCTATCTATCTATCTATCTATCTATCTATCTATCTATCTATCTATCTATCTATCTATCTATCTATCTATCTATCTATCTATCTATCTATCTATCTATCTATCTATCTATCTATCTATCTATCTATCTATCTATCTATCTATCTATCTATCTATCTATCTATCTATCTATCTATCTATCTATCTATCTATCTATCTATCTATCTATCTATCTATCTATCTATCTATCTATCTATCTATCTATCTATCTATCTATCTATCTATCTATCTATCTATCTATCTATCTATCTATCTATCTATCTATCTATCTATCTATCTATCTATCTATCTATCTATCTATCTATCTATCTATCTATCTATCTATCTATCTATCTATCTATCTATCTATCTATCTATCTATCTATCTATCTATCTATCTATCTATCTATCTATCTATCTATCTATCTATCTATCTATCTATCTATCTATCTATCTATCTATCTATCTATCTATCTATCTATCTATCTATCTATCTATCTATCTATCTATCTATCTATCTATCTATCTATCTATCTATCTATCTATCTATCTATCTATCTATCTATCTATCTATCTATCTATCTATCTATCTATCTATCTATCTATCTATCTATCTATCTATCTATCTATCTATCTATCTATCTATCTATCTATCTATCTATCTATCTATCTATCTATCTATCTATCTATCTATCTATCTATCTATCTATCTATCTATCTATCTATCTATCTATCTATCTATCTATCTATCTATCTATCTATCTATCTATCTATCTATCTATCTATCTATCTATCTATCTATCTATCTATCTATCTATCTATCTATCTATCTATCTATCTATCTATCTATCTATCTATCTATCTATCTATCTATCTATCTATCTATCTATCTATCTATCTATCTATCTATCTATCTATCTATCTATCTATCTATCTATCTATCTATCTATCTATCTATCTATCTATCTATCTATCTATCTATCTATCTATCTATCTATCTATCTATCTATCTATCTATCTATCTATCTATCTATCTATCTATCTATCTATCTATCTATCTATCTATCTATCTATCTATCTATCTATCTATCTATCTATCTATCTATCTATCTATCTATCTATCTATCTATCTATCTATCTATCTATCTATCTATCTATCTATCTATCTATCTATCTATCTATCTATCTATCTATCTATCTATCTATCTATCTATCTATCTATCTATCTATCTATCTATCTATCTATCTATCTATCTATCTATCTATCTATCTATCTATCTATCTATCTATCTATCTATCTATCTATCTATCTATCTATCTATCTATCTATCTATCTATCTATCTATCTATCTATCTATCTATCTATCTATCTATCTATCTATCTATCTATCTATCTATCTATCTATCTATCTATCTATCTATCTATCTATCTATCTATCTATCTATCTATCTATCTATCTAGCTATCTATCTATTTTAAAAACAGTTTATGCTTATTATTGGATCCCAAGCAACACGGGGCCAGTAAGTTTACAATAAACTCAAGAATAACAAATCGACTAATCTCACTGAAATCCTCTGATTACACAAATCAATATATTTCCCAAACAAACTATCCCTTGGGGACTCCAATAACCCCTCAACCTTAATTAATTTATATCCCAAACTTCCCCCCCCCCAGACTATATAACTTTAAACAATCAGTCGAGACTTTATAAACTGAGGACTTGACAATGATTAACACTCAAGACATCAATCGTGGCAAGTCCACCCCAATCTTTCCAATGGAGAAACTTTCCCGATGACGTCGGCATTTCTGAGAAGGGCGTCAGTTTACCCGGGCTGTGCGCCCCGCAGTGAAAAGGGCGCACTAAAATCAATAGACAAAGAGCCCCAGCGTCACAGCTGTTACTGAAAGGCAAACGTGTCCATTCAATAGCTCGATTGAGGGCAAAGTTTTCGGAAGCCCCCCCTCTCCCCCCCCCCCTAACCCTGCGCCCCTCACATGGTCACGCCTTCCGCCCCGGAATGTGCAGTCATCATTTAGCCATCAGTCATGGCAACGTGTCAGCAGACTTTTTCTCGGGTCCAATGTTTAGATGAGGAATAGGGCACGTGAGGTAGTGGAGATGGGGAGTTTGGGAGGTAGGTGCCATGAATACGAGATTAGGGGAGAGATTTACTTTTTTGCCCTACGTCGAAAGGTGAAGGGTTGTGTTGCGGATATATAGTTGAAATGTATTTTTAGAGAATTCTAAATATCTTTTAACTCGAGGAACTTTCCACTGTGTTGAACTTTTCTCGATCTCAAGTTTTTAAAGAAAGGGATTTTTTTCTAAAATCTCCAACGCCACCGTACGAAAAAGAATAAAATATATTTTCAAAACTGGGTAGGGCCTGCGTGCCCTGGATAAAAAATTTCGAGTTTGTAATATTTGAGTTTCGAGTTCGAAACTCATTGTCCAAACGGGTCAGGGTGCCGATTTTCGTTAAATCTGTATTGGTCTAGTTGTCTCCAAGTTGATCAAAGTGTTTTATTTTTTACAGTAGAGTAGTTGTTTTGTTGTTATCTCCGTATGATCAAGGACCATGGTTCAAAATTACAATGCAAAGGTCCGCAATCCTTTTTTTTTACATATATCGCAAACAGTTCGAATTAAACATGTGGTAGATCTAGTGAGACGTTAAATCAATCAACCAATTAAAACCGTGAAATATTTTCCCCTTACATTTTAATGAAACATCTTATAATATAAATGATACATTTATTGACAGTTAAAATTTTTTTTTCTCAAACGGAGTTAATAAATTTTAATGAAATTTTATAGGGCTTTGCAATTGAATACGAAATGCATTTAAGTAAATCAATAAAACATCAAAAACAATTATACCTAATGTCACATATAAATTGCTAGATATTAACAAATCATGAAAATGGGAACAAGTTTCAGTTCTGATTAGTTATAGTTTCTTGGCTTTCTGTATGTCAATGGGCGATATATTTTACCTGTATTTTGTTGTTCTATCCGTATGACCATGGTTCAAATTTACAATGTAAGAGCCCGGAATCCTTATTTTGACATATTTCTAAAACAGTGATAATTAAGTATTTGGTATATCTAGTGGGATGTTAATTCAACCAACCAATTCGTAATATATTTATTTTTTCTTTAAATATAATTAAATGTCTTACAATGAACTTTTATTAACGCTTTGAAAAATTTAATAAACTTTGTACCTAAAAAACTTTATTTATCGCACTATGTCAGACAAAAAAAATATTAAGCTAATATAGTATCCTTTTAAATAAAGTTGTGACAATTAGTATATTTAGTAAAAACGTGACGTAGGTTTCTTGAACCCACTGATTTTCAAGCAATTTTTGCAATTGTAAAGTTGTTTTTACTTATTGAAAAAAATTAAGTATTTTTTCCTCGTTATGCTAATTTAAATTATTTAAATGTGTTTTCAATTGATAGTAAAGAGATAGATAGTAAGTTGTACCTAAACCCTTTGAAATGAAATCATTATAAAATGTAGAATATTTATGAATTTAAAAATTGGGTGCATGACTAGAAAAACTGAAGAACCCTGGACTTATATATGTGACTTATATATACGTCAGGAGGTTACCTCAAAACAACTATATACGTCTTATACGTATATATACGTCCTATACGTATATATGCGTCATATACGTCTATATACGTCATATACGTATATATGCGTCATATACATATATATGGCATATACGTATATATGCGTCATATACATATATATGTCATATACGTATATATACGTCATATACGTATATATACGTCATATACGTATATATGCGTCATATACATATATACGTCATATACGTATATATACGTCATATACGTATATATACGTCATATACGTATATATACGTCATATACGTATATATACGTCATATACGTATATATACGTCATATACGTATATATATATATATATTTATATATACGTCATATACGTATATATACGTCACACACGTATATACACGCCACGTATACGTGTATATATACGGACATATAAATACCACAGGAGGAATACATATAAGTATATATACGTCATATACGTATATATACGTCACACACGTATCACACGTATATACACGTCACTTATACGTATATATATGGACATATAAATACGTCAGGAGGAATACATATACGTATATATACGGACGTATACGTCAGGAGGAATACATATAAGTATATATACGTCATATACGTATATATACGTCACACACGTATATGCACGTCACGTATACGTATATATATGGACATATAAATACGTCAGGAGGAATACATATACGTATATATACGGACGTATACGTCAGGAGGTTAAATCTTCCAGAACACGATGTTACAACAGAAATATTAAGCAAAATATGAATAGAAAAGGATCTCAGAAATAAAATGACGCCACAGAAATTCTCCCATACTTTCACAGATTTTATTACGAACAAAACATAAAGAAACATTGCTTAAAGAATTGCAATTTATTTATAACAGGAACAAAATGTGCAAAAGATATGGCCACGATAAAATATGTGACATTATAGCTACTTTACTTGATACCATGTTAAAGGGGTATTGTCGCCCAGAATGATTGATGGCGCTATAATCAAAGGATACGATCGTTTGCAGACTTCAAGCGAACGTCTCTATAACACTATATAGTATACCAAGAAGCAATAAAAGATAAAACATCCTTTTGTTCAAGCAAGGGCAATCACATGTCAAATTAGTTAAAAAAAATGGTGCGAAATATAAATTTTTTCTAAAAGTATGGTTTGTCTGCTGTATATTTTAAAATATTGTAAAGGAACTCTATATAGAGGTATGTCTAGTTTTAGCTGCCTTTTTAATGTATGTGAAAAGGTACACTGAAAAATAGAACGTTAGTTTTGAGGTACTGACATTTTAATTATTTTATTTTCTTTCTTTATTTCCCTTAAAAATACTTTTAATTCTATTTAAAAATGTAATAAAAAAAAGTCAAACATACGCATTTTACCTTCTGAAGAAGAGTGACTTTATATACATCCGCGTATAAAACGTTTTATAAATAATTCATGTAAATTAAATTTACAAAAATACTCTTTGTTGATTTTTTATCAAATATGAGGAATTAGTGTAACTTTTGAAACCCATCTTTATTAAAATCGCAATTAAATTTATTAAAAAAATATGCCATTGTGTTTTACAAATAAAAAATCCGCTTTTGTACAGTTTTTGTTTAAGGATTACTTTATATAACTTCCATAAAATATTATTTCAGTATTTATTCGTTAAATGAATAATAGTTTTCCTAAACTTTTTCCCAAATCCACCAAACGCTTAGAGGCACAACTATTTTTCATTGCTCTATTTAATTATATTTGAAACACATAAAAACACAATAGTATAAAAGAACAATGCCTCACAAGAAACGGGCGTCCAATCAGCAACATTTCATTAAGACCTTGCGGTGAATTATAAGTTTATTGAAGTTTAAAACATTTTTGTTATCCAAACGGAGTAAATAAAATTTAATGAGATTTTATAGTGTTTTACAATTTGAATATGAATTTTAATTAAGTAAATCAATAAAACATAAAAATACAATTATACCTTTTTTTAGATATAAGTTGTTAGACATTAACAATGTTTAAATTCTATTTAGTTATACAGTTTCTTGCTTTTCCTTATTCCAATTGACCATATATTTGTCCTATATCTACTTTGATTAAATTGAAATATTTTTTAAATTTTTAAAAACCTGGAATATTTGAATTCCTGGTATATTATACACCATTTCGGAGTTACAGTCATATTCACCATCGTTGATAAAAGTCTTTTTAATCATATTAATAAACGCTAACTATATAAAATTATATAAAATATTTCACGCATTGTAGTAGACTATATATGATATATTTTGATTCATGGGAGTTTTTTTTGTTGCCATAACTTACTTTTAGAAGTATTATTATAGAAGACACTAATGCAATCACCTTTATCTGTTTGATATATTTCGTGTAAAATTTCCTTCTTGTTGAAGTTCATAATCAATAAAATCTCAATAATCCAATCATAATTTAGGCAAAGAAATTGTTTCAGCACCACACAAAAATCCATCATTGGAATGACATCTAAAAAATTACATTTTAATTTTTTAAAAATAATATATTTATTTTACTACAAACTACTTTGTTAATCAACTTCTATCTACAACAATTTTAGAAGATTTTGCTTATGCAAAAATTTTATTTAAAAACAAATAATGTAATTTTAATTTTTCGTATAATTTTTATTGGGGTCCAACACCCTTAATGCTGAAAGAATATCATTTTTAAGATTTTCTCTGTTTATCAAAATTTGAAAGGTTCGATTTAAAATAATACTTTTTCAGTAACCTAGAAGTTAATTTACTCCATATGTCCTATTTCCATGTTTGGAGGCAGGCACATTACTTAAAAATTACTTTGTCTGAAAAATTAGTAAATGTCTTGACCATATTTTCTAAAAATTTCATAAATTTGTGATTTTTTAACAAAAAAATTATATCCATGTGTAAAGATCTTAAAACCTGTTGAAATATTGCTCTGTAAAAATTCAGATTTATAAAATACATTGCTACTAAATTATATTCTCCCAAAGTTAGTGAATTTAACATGGATCCAGGGTGACTGTCCCCTTGACCTATGAAATAGAGTTGTTTCTGAAGACATTTGAGGCTGAGAGGAGATATTATTACAATCAATAGCCAACGATTAATTTTATGTTGTTATAATTTTTTTTATATCTAAAATGCCTTTTTTTAATTTTAACCAAATTGTTTGAATGTATTAACTAATTCAAAGTTAAATCCTTTGAATACAATATTTGAATTGGCCCCTGTAATTTTAAGAAATGAAATTTTTATAATTTGTTTTTGAGAAAAAAAATCTATTTAGAGTTCCACAGGTTGCGAAAAAAAAATTCAGTATAATTAATTGTTATTTTAAAAATTTCAATTGTGAAAACACATTTTTAATGCATTTTTTTAAATAAATAAAATAATAAAAGAAAAGGTAATGAAACTGTTGCTATAGTAATGAATATACCTAGTACAATAGCCAAAACTGTTTGTTATAAGAAAGTATTTTGACGTAGATATAATTTGATTAGCTAAACAAAACTAAAAAAAAAGAAACTACATTTATTGTACATAATTAGTTTAGTATCCCAAAGATAAACTAATTAAGCCTCCTCATTTATTTCAAGTAGTAATTTAAGCTTTCCCTAGCAAATTTGAATGAAACTCTTATTGTTATTATATGAAATCACTCTTACTTCATGTGTAACTTGCTTTGTATTTTATCAAAGACATTTTTATAAATTCATACATCGAGGACTGCATAACCTATTGACGACAAAGTTATGTTTGTTCATTTTCACTATCTTTTACCTCTTAAGCACATTAAATAATGAATTTAAAATGTACTCAAAATACTTAATTTAATATTTATTAGTTTTTGAAAGTGCAATTTTAATCCATAAAACATGTGAGCAGGTTAAAAACTTTATTTGAATAGTATCTAAAGAATTTACTAGTAGTTAATTGTTGCTATCATTGTTGAAAACATAAAACGTTGTTTTTAAGAAAAAATTGAAGTACATACTTTTTAAGCAAATAAGTTAAGTTGTTTTATTAAAAAAAAATTACATTTACTTGTGTTTTTGTTTGTAAAGGCAAAACAAAAATACCTTTATTGTTGGAGAATACATTAATCAAGCATTCTTGAAACAATTATTGGTCACCAACTCACGTTTAAGAAACTATTTATCTAGAAATATTTCTTTGGAATCTTCATAGAAATGTCTCCGTATACTTTATAAAATACTTCACAGAAATGTTTATATATTTTATAAAATACTTCATGGAGATTTCTATATATTATAATAGAATACTTCTTAGAAATGTCAATATGTTTTATAAAATATTTCATTGAAATATATGTATGTTTGATGAAATACTACATAGAAATTTTTTCTATATTTTATAAAATTCTTTATAGAATTTCTATAACAAAAAAGATATTCTATAAATAATTCTATGGGACTCCATTTATGATTTATGAATATTTCAGAATATTTAAAAAAATAAATAAACACAAGCAAGGATAACTTTGAGAATACAATTTATTTGAGATATTTTATATATGTATATGAATTTTTGCTTTTGAAGTTTTAATTTTCTATAAAAAATTAAATCGACTGGATGCAAGAATTTTGACACACAGCTTTTAAACGAGAAAAATAACTTTTTATAACTTTCGAAATCAGTAGCATCTGTTCAAACAGTTTTGGAGACTTCGAGGTTATGAAAGAAAGTTTATGGTAAAAAAAATTCTTAAGAATTTAACTATAAATTTCATTTTAAAAACTCACAAATCCTTTACATAAAATTCCTTTCTTCAAAACAAAGATGGAATACTGAAATTCCGATATTTATGAAATACCAGACGCAAAAGATAAAAGAGAAGATAACAGAACTTGTACCCAGGTCTTTCAAATTTTAAATCTTCCTGGCACTTTAACTGATTGATGACGAAATAATCAAAGGATACGGGAATTTTAGGATTTATGCGACACATTTCTTTGATATTAAACTATGGAAAGTTTCAATAAAGGGATAGAAATGTTTGGTCGTTTAAATAAAAACATTCTTATTGCATGTTAGCTAACGGATATATATTTACGTAGAAACATAAAGCATTTTGTGGCGGATTTTAAATGGAAAATGTTTTTTTAACGCTGCACTGCGAATGTTTTTATTTAGAAAAATGAAAAAAGAATAGTTAAGTTTTTTTTAAACGATTTAATTATTAACAAATTTAATGATGGATTTAAAAAAAAAACTTTCATGTTAAATGTTGTTTATTCTGCTGCTAATAGACTAGAATATGATTATATTAAAATTTAAATGTTTTTACTACATTTCTGGAATGTGCATACTCTCTATTGAAGTTTTTGGTAACTTTAAGTTAACAATTAAATATAATTAAGAGCGCTAGCAATTATACTTCCCAAAACCAGTTAAAAAACTACTCGTGTTTTTGTTTTTATTTACGAATATTTTATGAGAATATTTTTACAATGCTTGATGGAATGTTGGCAGAATTTTAAAAGATTTTTAAAAGAAAAATTAAAACATTGCAAACAGATATAGATAACGGGCACCAGCCATTTTTTTTGTTCTCCTCTATTCACAATGAGTCTTCAGTTATCCGTACCAGATATCGAATATAAGACTTTGCAATATCGAGCCAGTATACAGATGTATCGAGCCTTCCACAGTATCGATCATATTATTTCATAGCATTCCATCATATCGAGTCCTGTGCATATCACATGTCTGCTTTTAGGATACGTTTCTTCAATACTAATATAAAAATAATTTACATATTTGTATACTTCTCTCTTTTAGGTCAAATAAACTTTAATTTTCGTTAATAAATATGGGGATTACCTCATTTAATATTTTTAGATTATTTTATTAATTCTTCAGGAATAAATTCTTTAATATCTGACTTTAATTGAATATTATCTATCATTCATTTTTAGTTATATTTATTAATTTTATTGACTAACCTTTTAAACCTTTGCGGCTACATGCTTATAAACTAATCGAGTGCATTCATAAATAAAAATTAGATCTTAATTGTAAAATTATTTATTTTGAAATCCCTGAATATTTTTTTTCTATTATAAAATAAATGGCTTTAATTTATTTTATTAAAATATTATATTTTATATTTAACATATAGGACTGGAAACAATACAATTTTATTTGATAAACTTCATACAGAAAATTAAAAAAAATAGTGAAAATTTCAATGCTTAAATTTTTTAAAAATTGGAAATTAATGTCACTTTTCTAAACTGCAATATACCTTTAAAATTATTAATCGTACATTCAAAAGTCCACTTCAAAGTTTACAAGTTCATTGAATAAACATTCAAATGTAATAATTACTTGATATAATAATAATAATAATAGTTGATTGCATATCAAATAATTATCAACTTTTTTAAACAAGTAGGGCAATATTTAAAAAAAATTAAAGAAAAACTTTTTATTATTTAAATTACCCAACAAATGGGAAAATGCTTAAAAATATATTAAACATAATACTTTTAATAAAATTTCGTATATTAAGCATTTATGTTTGCGTCAATAAAATTGTTATTAACCAAAAGTTCCTATTATTCTTGTATGCATGATTATTGTACGTCATTTGTTTGCCAAATTAAGATATAGGTGTCAATGTAAAAGTGTATACTAGTTATTTCCTATTACAAAATTTGTATGTCCTGTAAATAATAATTCATCGTTGCAAGTTTAAAGTACAGCCCGTGTTCGAAAAAGACAGAAGCTCGAAATATTCTTTTTCATTTTCCGAAAGTTTATAAAAGTGGTCAAAGTGGTAAAAAGTGGTATGATTCTGTTTTTAGCCAGTAATGTTTTTTATTGATATAATTTTTATCCATTTTATTTATACTGCACTAAAGTATTTTCCATAAAAGTTGTTTAAACAAAACGTTGGATTTTGGATATTTTATAGGAATATAAAGACTATATATATTTGATGATAAGTTATAAAAAAGTTATATAATTTGCTTGAAAATATCTGTTTTCCATTTACTTTACTGAAATAGGTACAAATATTTCCAAACATATTTATATATTTTAAAAAACGATAAACTATACGAACATAAAATGAATTGTACTATACAAATATAGTAAATATAAAACTCATTTTAAAATCCTTTTTAATTTGAAACTGAGACCTTTTACCTGGAAAAAACTGTTCTTAAATATAAACCAAGTTAAACCAAAATTTATAATATTATTGAATACAGTAAATAGAAAATACATTTTCATTTTGTAAAAAAATAATATTTTTACGTTTATACAAAATTAAATCCTAAACATACACATTTCGAACTTTCTTTATTACCATAATGTCTCGAACACGAACGCTATATAAATGAGTATTCTGGGAATACGGTTTCATTGTAAGTGTTGCAAATCAATAGTTTAAGTAAAGAAAAGAAAAATTCAGGTTTATCAGCAAAATGCTTTTAACAAGTTCATTATGTAAATAAGTCTTGTATGAAATCCACTTCCAAAATAGCATAGCGAATTAGAAGTATGATATTTCAATAGTTTCCACCTAATTAGAGTTGTTTGGCTGTTATAAAGTATTAACATCCCATCCCTCAGAAAATATGTTAAACCTAATTTAATGGATATAGCTTATTTCAAGTCAATAAATTTAAAACTGCTATTATAAAATAATTACAATTTCAAATTTAGTCAGTATTGTTATAATATTGCATAATTTGTGTGTGTAATGTGTTATGTGTTTGTATAAATGCGTTTATTCTAATATTTTATCACTGAATTCACCTCCGAATTTTCTGTCGAAAAAATATTTAATTTATTCAAAAACACTTTTTTGCTAATGAAATTAATTTTGAATGATTGGAACCTTTATGGAAGTTAATTCATTTGAGAAAACTATTTTCGTTTTTCCCATGAATCGTTTTAATGTGACGCCATTTTTCCTCCATAAATATTTATACTGTGTAAAATTGCTTTCTGTAAAACCATATTGTTCATTTTAAAAGGCGGATCATCAAAAATTAATTTGTTACCAAGAGCATTATTTATCAGTCTAACACCTATGTCCGTAGATTAGATTCCATTTTCTCGGTAAAACATCATGGAATGTTAGTCAAATTGTCCATTGTTTACAATGTTTTCAGATGTGTATTTTATGTATTGGGACTTTAAAGGTAAAAGAGGACCTTGTTTTTATAATAAAAAATAATTTATTTATAATTATATAAAATTAGTTACATAATTTAACAAATGTTACAAAATTTAATATGCATTTTAATAGAAAGGAAATGGATTGTTTCATTTAAGTTAGGGGCATATTTAACTGTATAGTTTTTTGACTCTTTCTATGTCAGATGGGGCTAAATGCTTTTCATATCCGAGTCTCTTTGCATCAATGCCATCCTGATACAATTCGAAGGCGGTTAAGTTGAATCCCGGAACTTTCATTGGATAAAACATGATGGAGTAGTAGTCAAATGGACCATTGTTTACCATGTTTTCAGGCGTGTATTTCATGTATTGGGACTTTAAAGCTAGAAAAGAAAAGAATAGCTTAGCAAGACATTTTATATATCAATAAGTATAAACTATAAAAGATTAAAATATACACTCTTAAATTGATAAATTATATAAATATATAAGTAAACTGTCTTAACTAACTGACTAAACGTTTTAGCAATACAACATTAACACTAAAGCTAGTTTTGCAAATGTGAAGTAGACTTAACTTTCTGTAAGTATAAATACTTTTTTCTTTTTCTTTACATGTTTCGTTTATATAAATAAATAAATAAATATATATATATATATATATATATATATATATACTTCATAATTAAGAATACTAATAACTACTAAGACTTTTCATAATTAAGACTACTAATAAACATACTTTTATATGATAAGTTATGCATTAAAGTTCCGAATTACTACTTTTAGTAAAAAAATCTACATTAAGACATAAACATTTAATTTTAAAGTATATATTTTGGCACTTACGTTGAATTAGTAAATATAAAAAATATCTGATAATTGCGCGAACTGCCAACGGTTTTGGAAAAAGTGATAAATTATACACCATTCAGTACCTTGATCATTTGATAAATATTACACAATAGCTCATTTTGCACAAGCGGATTTTTTATAATAAGGTTATATAACAGTTAAAAGAGGAGTGTACCTAAGCAAAGCTATTATATTTATAGGTATCGATAAATTTATGAAACTTATTTTATTTAAAAATTGGCTGCATTTCTGCAAAACTGTGTATCCCAGGGTATGTGCTTACTAATTCTTTTATAATGAGTTCGACTTCACGGCTTTGAACATCATTGAGTTTAAGTTATTGTCCATGTTTGCGTTGGAGTTGGATAATTTTTTTTCATGATTATCATTTGTCACTTATTTATCCCTTAGTTTATGCTCGTTTATTTTAAACTATAATATTTTCAAATACATTTTAGCTGCAAATCGTGATACATAGCATGTTTTATTTAGAGTTTTGGAAATTGATTTTAATTAGTAATTTCTTAAATATATAATAAATTGTAAAATTCCTAAACGAATGTTTGTTAATTATGAATATTTTGCTGTTTCTCTGCATAATCACCAACGATACCTATAAATATAATAGCTTTTCTCAGGTACACTCCTCTTTTAACTGTTTATAACCTTATTATAAAAAATCCGCTTGTAAATAAATGAGCTATTGTATAATATTTATCAAATGATCAAGGTACTGAATGGTGTATAATTTATCACTTTTTCCAAAACCGTCGGCAGTACGCGCAATTATCAGATATTTTTTATATTTACTAATTCAACGTAAGTGCCAAAATATATACTTTAAAATTAAATGTTTATGTTTTAATGTAGTTTTTGTTACTAAAAGTAGTAATTCGGATCTTTAATGCATAACTTATCATATAAAAGTATGTTTTATCATTTACAATGCATAGTTACAATTATTTTATTGGACCACATTATTTTCAACATCGCTTTACTAACACTTTTACTTTTAAGTAGTCTTAATTATGAAAATGTTTGATGAAATAAATTATGCATTAGTTTCCATAATGATTTCTACTACAATTTATACCAATTTATACCATTGAGGTATATTTTCAGGTTTTAATCCAATGTAATCTTCCCTGTCAATCCGATTATGTTCATGTGCTAATCCCAATACATGCTGCAGTTCGTGTGTTACGAAACCGGGTATTAAACAAGGTTCGCTCAACGAAATCACCTGTGGTCCGCCGACATTGCCCAGATTGGAGTAACACCTGAAACGGAATAGAATTATTTTTAATATTTAAAATGAAAAGTTCTTTGTCGAAATTACTTACTTTCTCTGCTTAATTTTTATTACTTTATGTAGATTTATTTACAACCACAAAGTATATTTTTGTAAAAAAAAATATATTGGTGAGTTAATGACATTGTCTGAATTTTCTACAGAGCTTAATAATATTATCTTAACAAGTAACATATCAATATTCTCATATAATTGTTAGTCTTTAGAAATAACTGATGACACACGCACTGTGAAAGAGGCACTTGAATATGAGTACCTGTACCTACTCGTTTTTCTTTGCATACAATTGCATCATAAATGAGCAATGACGTACTCAAATTTAAGTTACCTCACTTTTTCAAAAAGAAGCATTGTCATTTAATATTGCAAATCTCAGTTTCTGTTCAAGTCATCTTCACAAAGTGACCTGACACGCTTAAAATAGTTGTTCAGTAGATGGTTTTCCACATGATTTGATATCAATTGCTTGAATGGAAACTGAGTTGTTACAACTCAATTATCTTACTTCCCATTCTTTTGGAACACTTTTTTAACAGTTCTTATAATTTATAACTTTGTCAAGTCACCATGGTAGTTTCACGGGATGATGCATTGGACTGCGGTGCTTGAAGATCTGGGTTCGATTCGCGGTAAGTCTTGGTTGTAATTGTTAATATTTATTTAAAGTGGTTAATGAAGGCAGCCTATGTAGGAAGCAATCTGCTCTTTTTACTTATTTTTATTTATTATATACAATTTTGAGCACATGGCTTATTCAAAATTGAAACCTTCACTGTTCATAAATATGACTACACTTTACTTATTCTTGAGTGCATATTTTTAACCTCTCATAAAAACATAGCAAACTAAGTGGCTGTTTTTATAGACAGTTTAATTAATTGATATTCCTATAGTACTTACCCGCATCCTCCATGAAAAATGAATGCATAATCACTATCGCCATTTTCATAAGGACGAAATTCAATATTTGGTCCAAGCTCTCGGTTACAGTACTGTATTGTATTCTTAATAAAATCTGTCTGGTTGTCAGCTGTAATAAGTAGAATTTAAAATCAATATACAGTAGAACTCCAATTATCCGAACTCTAGTTATCCGGTTACTCTATCGGTTACAGTACTGTACTACATTCTTAATAAAATCTGTCTAGTTATCAGCTGTAAAAAGTAGAATTTAAAATCAATATACAGTAGAACTCCAATTATCCGAACTCTAGTTATCCGGTTACTCTTTCGGTTACAGTACTGTACTAAACTCCTAATAAAATCTGTCTGGTTATCAGCTGTAAAAAGTAGAATTTAAAATCAATATACAGTAAAACTCCAATTATCCGAACTCTAGTTATCCGGATGAAATAAAGGGGATCGCCAATTTATCGGATCCGGATCGCTTTGAAAATAAAAAGTAATCAGAAAAATTCACATTTTAAAAGTTTCTTATTGGTGAAGGATATTGGTTTTAATATTTATTAAATAATATTACATCTTAAAGCAATATTTGTTTTTTGCAAAGAAATAACCTCGTTTTGTGAATTATCCAACAATCCGGATATTCGGTTATCCGGATGGGATCTCGTACTAATTGATCCGGATAATTGAAGTTCTGCTGTACACATTTTATATTGCTTACTTCGTGTATACGAAATGAAAGGATATGTATGATAATAATTTATACTCTAATATTTTTATGTAGATTTTAAAAATAAATATGATATACGCAACATATAAGACAAATAAAAATTAATTATTCATTTTCTGTTAATGAACAAAATATACTTTAAATATTTAAATGTAGCATTGCATTTAACGTAATACAGCAGAAAATTACTAATAAGAAATATGAAAATATTCATAGTGGTTTTTTTTGTTTTTAAAAGGTATGTAGTCTTTTCAAATTCTTGTAGGAAATATAAGTGAAAAGAATTTCCTACTTACAAAATCCGTTTGATATATAATATGGAATTGTGCCATTGTACCATTTATTGATTGATACATTTAAATTTTCATTCAAATCAGAATCTGGATCAAGCTAAAATGAAATAAATGCATTAAAAAAAATCCATGAATCAAAATGCATATTAATGGTATTAAATAGTATAATACTATAAATTTGAATAAAAATAATGTTATTTTTAATCATTATAAAAATAATATTATTTTTAATCATTATAAAAATAATATTATTTTAAATCATTATAAAAATAATATTATTTTAAATCATTATAAAAATAATAATATTTTAAATCATTATAAAAATAATATTATTTTAAATCATTATCAAAATAATATTATTTTAAATCATTATAAAAATAATATTATTTTAAATCATTATAAAAATAATATTATTTTAAATCATTATAAAAATAATATTATTTTAAATCATTATAAAAATAATATTATTTTAAATTATTATAAAAATAATATGATTTTAAATCATTATAAAAATAATATGATTTTAAATCATTATAAAAATAATATGATTTTAAATCATTATAAAAATAATATGATTTTAAATCATTATAAAAATAATATGATTTTAAATCATTATAAAAATAATATGATTTTAAATCATTATAAAAATAATATGATTTTAAATCATTATAAAAATAATATTATTTTAAATCATTATAAAAATAATATTATTTTAAATCATTATAAAAATAATATTATTTTAAATCATTATAAAAATAATATGATTTTAAATCATTATAAAAATAATATTATTTTAAATCATTATAAAAATAATATTATTTTAAATCGTTATAAAAATAATACTATATTATCTTAAATCATTATAAAAATAATATTATCTTAAATCATTATAAAAATAATATTATTTTAAATCATTATAAAAATAAAATTATTTTAAATCATTATTAAAATAATATTATTTTAAATCATTATAAAAATAATATTATTTTAAATCATTATAAAAATAATATTATTTTAAATCATTATAAAAATAATATTATTTTAAACTTTATAAAAATAATATTATTTTAAATCATTATAAAAATAATATTATTTTAAATCATTATAAAAATAATATTATTTTAAATCATTATAAAAATAATATTATTTTAAATCATTATAAAAATAATATTATTTTAAATCATTATAAAAATAATATTATTTTAAATCATTATAAAAATATATAAATAATTTTGCATAGTAAGTATCATATATAAGCAAGGTAGGCATTGGTCATTAATATTGAACACACCTTCTAAAAGTGTCGATGCTAAAAGAAAAGTTTTTTTGTTACTAAATTGTAACTGGTTGCTTTTAGTCATTAAAAATGAGGATTACAAGGCTCGTAGTAGAGAGTTTTAAGGGATTTGTAGTTGGAACATGACTTAATTTAAAAATGACTTTTATAAGTCTTAAATTTATCCGATCCATTTTGAACTCAAGTGTTTCAATATATTCCATATTAAAATACAAATGCAACGTTGAAACTAGGCAATAAAAATCCATAAAATGTATACATGTTTCGGAATAAACATTTCACTTCATCAACAGAAATGAAAAAAAATGTGTGTTCAACAAAATGAAAATGAAAATAGACCCAAAAAACAAAACAAATTATCTCAATCGGTTGGAGTTAACTGTTGCGTGTAAGCAAGCTGGAAATACAGGAATAGCAAAGGTTTCATTCACAATTGAATAAATATAGCTAAAAATGTGAAACGCCTCCAGGAAGTCAAGTTTGACTGGAGAGAGATTTAGGTTTGCCAATTAAATGTGGTTTAGAAAAATTAAATATATGTCCATGTTTCCAAGAGTGCCGAGCAATAGAGGACTTCTTTATTTCTTGTTTGACACTATGTACTTGGTGCTCCTTAAAACGAAATCTTAATGCTATTTTTGTTTTAAAGATGTATGACATGCCACATTGACATGAGATACTATTTATGCCACAGTTATTAAAATCGACAATAGGGTTTTTAAGTTGTGTGAAAGTAATCTTAATGATAGGTGAAAAAATTTAAGGTATGTCAAATTTACTGAGAATTTTAGAAATTTTATGGATGATATGGAGATTATACACATTTCATACACATTGTAATTGAAATTAAAGCTGCTAAATAGAAACCTTTGCAATAACAATAAAAATTTTCAAAACAAAAATAAAAAAAATTTAAATTAAGTCAACAGGTAAGGTTTTTTATAATCATTAAGCATTAATACATGTAAACAATTGTTCAATGGAAAACAATACTAAAATATAAGTTGAATATAAAATAAGAAATTACATTCAAAATTTGTCCAGGTCTCAGTAATATGTCACCTAGTTTCAGACCTATAAAAGACACGAATCTTAGAAAAAAAAATATTATAACATATAATGCTACGTTCTATCAAATGTTAAACGAATTTCATTTTACAAAAATAAATAAATAATTAATTGTAGTAGCAAGAAGTTAAAACACTTAACATGTTTTAACAAATTACAAAAGTAAAATATACATAAGGAGGATGATTAAAACATAGAAACAAGATTATTTCATGCTTGTTTTTAAGTATTCAAAAAATATCAAACTTCACTTATATTAGACAAAATTAGATTCTTCACTGCTCCGAATTAGATTCTTCAATATTATAGAAATTAATTGGCACTTACAATTTTTAATGGCATATTTTAAAAAACTTTGAAAAAATCCCATATCATTGTAATCTTGTGTGTTGTAAAAATCATTGCAAAAATGCAGAACTAGGCAGAGTGAAAGTCTATGTTTGTAGTTCAAATTACAGAAAGTATTTTTTTAATATTAATATTTTCAAAAGAGCCAAATTTGGATTAGTTTTACTCGATTGGACTTTGCACGTTACCATTGCTAAAAAATATATTTTCTAAACAAATAAGTTAAAGTGTAAATATATTGTTATAACACATATTCACAAAAATACTTGTTGTTTTATGACGCACCATAGAAATAATAAAGCGCATACTCTAATTATAGAATAAAAAGCTTAAAAATAGCTTTTTTTAATTTTTTTCTGCAAAAACAATGTATTTTTTATGAAATAAACTAAGGTTTTAGACCTTGAAAACAATGCAATCGGCTATTAAAAATTACTTTAAAGAGTTAAGTTCAGATAAATATAAAATAATGTGCGCCAATGTATGTGAAATAAGGTAAATTAGTTATAATTGCCAATAAATAAATATATACAAATATAACATTAACAAAACCTAGATATTTATCCATAAATTTCTTTATTTTATTTTCAAACAGGTTGTGGATGGCTGTTTAAAAAAATCTTGTAGAGAAAGTATGTAAAGAAAATTTGCGTTGTAAAGAAATAGTTTCGAAATGCTGACATTCGCAATTTTTAGATTTTATTAATGAAACATCTAATTTGTTTTTGTAAGGAAATAATATTTTTAGTACAATAGTTTTGAATCTTGCATACCTTATTTTTTTAAAATTGCACATATAAAATTAGCAAGCATGGCAGTTTTGCAAAATAAAATAAAATTGAACTCTGTTCGTATAAAAATCTTGTTCGATTCGGATTTCTTCAAAGTTTAGGATCAAATAGATCAATATAAAAGCAAACATATTACAGAACTTTAAAAAAAAAAACATACGTAGTTTATTCAAAAGAGGCTAAAAAATGCCTATAACGTCAACATAATTTTATGGAGTTTTCTAAGGACTTCATCATATTAACTAACAAACAAAATTTGGTTCCTTCCTTATTTTAAAATAAATTTACTTTTCGATATAAATACAAAAAAAATTGATTCATTCGAGAAATAATAGTAATAATATTTCGTAGAATTAACAAAAATAAAATTATTCATTTACAAACAACTATGTAGAATATTATACATTATGCCAAGCTACAAAATATTCGTTTATGATGAACATATGACAATTATCAAATTAAATGCCCAAATTGGTATTCTGAGTGAATGTAGCTTAAAAAACGTAAAGAATATCGAAATTTTTAAATCTAAATATTCTTGTAATAAGTTAAAATAAAACGAATAACAAAAAATCTACTATACCATTATAAAAATATAATTCATCTAATAAAGTTTTACCTGTAAAAAAAAAAAATTCACAAATAAATCAAACGTAATAATGCAATTAAGTGTACTATAATATTTATGTTGAATCTTATATTGATTTCTAATGTTTATATATTCGTAGTTTAATCGGAAATTTCCTTCAGAATTTCCAAAGCTATATATCCTTCTCCTTGAATAATATGATTTTTTTAAAGTTTTAAAATAAGTTATTTTGTAACTGATTTTTTTTAATTTACAATACAGGTACTCAAAAATAAGTAAAATGTATTTATCTTTGAGCACATTCGATGTTTATCATAGCTCCGAATACATAAGTTTAAATTTTTAAAAGGACATGTACTCACAAATGAGTACAGTGAGTAAAAAGAGTAGATTCAAGCCTGCATTGGCTGTTTTCATAAATCACTTTCAATAAATATTGTCAATTACAATCAAGATTTAACGGGAAACGAACCCAGTTCCTCAGACACCGCAGTCCAGAGCCTTATCAGTTGAACTACCAGGGGAACTTGAAGTAGTTATAAACATAAGAATATAAAGTAATGTAATTGAGTTGTAATAACTCAGTTTCCATTTAACCGATCGACATCAAATAACGCGGATCTGAACAACTATTTTAAGTTTTCAGGTCACTTTGTTAAAATATGATTTGAGCAAATGGCTGAGATTAACAATATTAAATCACCCTGTTATTTTTTGAGAAAGTACGGTTACTTAAATTTTTAGTACGTCATCGCTTATTTACGATGCAATTTACACAACGAAAAAACTAGTAGCTTCATGTACTCATTTTTAAGTATATATTTTTTACATAGTAGTTAATTTAAATTGCCAATAATATAATAAACATGAAATAAAATTAAATTTATTTGAATTATATTTATAACTTACGGTATTATTTTAAAACTTACGTTGGGACGGGTTGACTAAATTCGTATTAGGAATCTGTACGACTAAAAATTGGAAATTATTTTGGTTAAACACACGTATTTCAATTTTATATTTATTATATATATAAAACACAATTTTTTTATTAAATTAATATGCATCCACTTACTGTTTATGAATTCTCTAAACCGATTTGTATTCAACAAATTTTCTAGATAGTCAGGTGCCGAACCTAAAATAAATAAAGAAGAACCTAAGATTTGAAAATAAGTGAAAACCCCTCTCCTATAAAATCAATTTTTTCTCCACTATATGATTAATTTATTATTAATTCATTTTAAAGAGGTTAGAGCAATTAATAAAAGCGCAAAAAGTTTAGTTCTAATTCTACTTAGCTTGTTATTATACAACCCCTGGCATAAAGTACCCGATCGTTTCACATTCCTGTTTGGAAGATTGTAAAGTAAGTTGAATAGATCTCGGAAAAAATAAAGAACAACAAATAACATCCGAAATATAATATAGCACACTTCCAATTATTTAAATAGAACAATAATATATCGTAATATTATGATCGTTGACGTTCTATTTAATAAAATATATTTCAATGTGAAGAAAAAAGTATCCGATCAATCAAAAAGTCGGAAAAAAGTATCCGATCACGTGCAAAAGCAAATGTAAACTTACATTAATATTTGCATATTTTGTAGCCAGTGTACGTATAGAACATCTAGCAAGACTTATAAAGGTCAAATTCGTGGATGGAAAACATATTTGATTTTGCAGTGTGCGAAAGTATACCTCCCGTGAAATAATTTTCTAAAGATTTACAATTCAGAATAGTTACATGTTTAAAAGACGGAATGCCTCAAAGAAAAGTAGCATTATTGCGTAGATGTGGTCAAAGTATTGTTTGCGACATTTGGAAGAAATATCGTGCTACAAATAACGCAGAAAACTTTCGTCGAAGTGGACGTCCACACGCTACCACGAAGAAACAAGATAGAAAACTTCTAGGATTGGCAAATTCTATGCAGCAATTGACATCAAAGCAGTTTAATTTGAGTGGTCAAAATATCAAGTAGAAGTATGTGAGCGAACAGTGCAAAATCATCTTAAAGAGAACGGTTTTAAATATTGCAAAGCCTAAAACAAAACCTTTTCTAAGAAGAAAATATAAAAAAGCTCATCTGCAGTGGTGCAAAAACCATTGAAATTAGGGATTCGAGGACTGGAAAAAATTGTATTTAGTGACGAATCCCGTATTTGCCTTAGAACTGGCGATGATAGTGGAATCTTCGTGTGGAGAAGAGTGGATGAATAAGTTCAATGAAGATTGCATCTTTACCAAAACTAAATTTCCGCGGTCAATTTTCATTTGGAGCTGCATGACTTTCCAAGGAGTTGGGAAGTTGTGTACAGTATTGCGAACTGTTAATTCTGAAGTATATCGGGAAATTTTAGAAAATTATTTGCTCCCTAGCCTCGATGAATGGTACGGCGATTAACATGATTTCATTTTCCAGCATGACAATGCCTCTTGTCACCGTAGCAATACAATAAAAAAAATTCGAAAATTCAATGGCAACTCTTCAATCAAGACATTAACGTGGCCTGCAGATACCCTAGACCTAAATCCCATTGAAAACATTTGGAATATTTTGAAACAAAATGTGAACAACAGAAGTCCAACAAACGTTATGGAATTGCCTGAAACTATACAGGAAAGCTGGAATGAAATTTCTCCAGGTGTATGCCAGAAGCTTATAGATGCCATGCTAGAGCATGTTAAATCTGTAAACAGGTAAAAAGAGGGCGCCAGCAAATATTAATAGTGTTGATCGGATACTTTTTTCTCGACTTTTCGCTGATCGGATATTTTTTTCTGTTGTGGATGTAATTCATCCGCCTTTATTATAATTAAAACTAATTATAAACTGTGATCTAACCATTGATTTAATTTCTTACTTTATCATATTTTATGCTCATTATCGTTTGATTTGTTCGACACAAACGTTTTGTCAAATATAAACATATTTTGAATTTACTGTATAAGTTAGACACATTGATCGGGTACTTTATGCCAGGGGTTGTATAAGGTGCATAAAATAAAGTTTAGGGTATAAGTGATAGTAAATAACCCATTGGCTTATAATTTTGTCGTTTTCATAAAAATAATTTTATAAATTTATATTAAGTGAAAGTTATTTATATACGGTACAAAGAACGAGATTTGAAAGAAATATATATAAATCTAAAGAAATCGCGAATCGTATGTCAGTCCTATTTATTTACAAATAAAATAGATTTTTAATAAATCGAATATGTTTTAGCAGATCAATTTATAATCATAAATTATTTAAGATAGTTTCAATATAATTATTCTTATAAAAATTTGAAAAATAAATCTGTTTTTCTTTTTTTTATTTTTGAAATATTACATTTTCTGGAAAATGACCCATAATAAATTGAAAACTAAATTTATTCTTGAAACTGCACAAAATGCTTCATATTACCTAATTTGTCTAAATTTTCAGATGCATTCTAATCAATGACATGTATGAGCTGTCTGGGTTCAAAACGAGTTAGATCCACATTTTCCTCAAAATCTTTTTTTATACATTTCACAAGTTCTCAATGCACTACAACACATTACAAAGAGGCATTGACCAAAAGTGTCTGATTCTAGCCTAAAAATGCATTTAAATCATGGGTTTAGCTCCAAAAGTACACGACAGTAAATCATCCCGGCGTCGCCTGTTAAACTTAAGAAAATGAGTCTATCTGCTTTTGAAACCAGACGGCTCGTACAATGTAAACTAATACTTAAAAACAGCTCTTATACATAAATTTAACATTTGATGCTTACTTTTTGATATAGAATTTTCCGTAGCTGACGTACAATAGTATATAAGAAGACCGAAAACAATGACTACATGATACATTCTCTTCATCATAATAATATTCTTTACAGGATTGTAATGCATCGCAATCCTGTAAAGTTAAAAGTATCTAATTAAAAATAACATTATATATAAAGAAGAATGAATAAACATTCTATATAAAGAAGAATGAATAAACATTCTATATAAATAAGAATGAATAAACATTCTATATAAATAAGAATGAATAAACATTCTATATAAATAAGAATGAATAAACATTCTATATAAATAAGAATGAATAAACATTCTATATAAATAAGAATTAATAAACATTCTATATAAATAAGAATTAATAAACATTCTATATAAATAAGAATGAATAAACATTCTATATAAATAAGAATGAATAGACATTCTATATAAATAAGAATTAATAAACATTCTATATAAATAAGAATGAATAAACATTCTATATAAAGAAGAATGACTAAACATTCTATATAAATAAGAAAGAATAAACATTCTATATAAATAAGAATGAATAAACATTCTATATAAATAAGAATGAATAAACATTCTATATAAAGAAGAATGAATAAACATTCTATATAAATAAGAATGAATAAACATTCTATATAAATAAAAATGAATAAACATTCTATATAAATAAGAATGAATAAACATTCTATATAAATAAGAATGAATAAACATTCTATATAAATAAGAATGAATAAACATTCTATATAAATAAGAATTAATAAACATTCTATATAAATAAGAATGAATAAACATTCTATATAAATAAGAATGAATTGACATTCTATATAAATAAGAATTAATAAACATTCTATATAAATAAGAATGAATAAACATTCTATATAAAGAAGAATGAATAAACATTATATATAAATAAGAAAGAATAAACATTCTATATAAATAAGAAAGAATAAACATTCTATATAAATAAGAAAGAATAAACATTCTATATAAATTAGAATGAATAAACATTCTATATAAATAAGAATGAATAAACATTCTATATAAATAAGAATGAATAAACATTCTATATAAATAAGAATGAATAAACATTCTATATAAATAAGAATGAATAAACATTCTATATAAATAAGAATGAATAAACATTCTATATAAATAAGAATGAATAAACATTTTATATAAATAATAATGAATAAACATTATATATAAATAAGAATGAATAAACCTTATATATAAAGAAGAACATTCTATGTATAAAGAAGAATGTCTGTGGATTTGATTTTTGTAAAAATTTATAAATTTATTCCAAGTATGACGAAATTTTACACACTTTACCATCAAAACAAAAAAAGATAGATATGAGATTTTGAAAAACCGCCGCTGTCCATCGTTAAGCTTCTTAAAGTAAAAATTATTTCTTACTAAAACTGCCAGATCGCACCACGGTTCAGAAATCAGCCAACATTCTGCGTAAAGCTCGGACAACGCACAGTGGTTTCAAGCGCGAATTTAGGGGATAGATTAATTTTATATAATTCAGACTAGAAATAGTCACTATTTATTACTTTTGTGTAACATTCGCTTTTATCACCCGAAATATATTATATGTTTTTTTTAACGTTGTTAAATCTCCATAAACGAAATATGTATTCAGCCTGAACAAACGTATTTCTTTTAGATTTTAAAATTAAAATTAAAATGAACTATTTGTGATATATTAAAAAACTATTCAAAATCAAATTAAAACATAACACTATAACTTTAAATTACTTAATAGGATTTTAAAATCTATAAATAACTATGTCAGGAATTAACTAGAGAGCGTTAAGATGACTTATTTGGAAAATTTACGGAAAATTTGCAAACTCAGAACTTCAATTACTATGTCTAATAATAAGAAGTAATTTCGTGAAGTGACATGTTCCTTTGCGAAGTACCTGAATTTATTATCACAAAGATCTGAGTATCAAATTCGCTGAAGACAAGTATACTAAAAGATAATTTAATTTTTTTTAAACTTGTTACATGAAATAAATGTTTCAGTTTTCTCATTTCTGATGTCTATTTGTATGTACTAAAAGTTGGAATTGGTGATCTTAGTTTTAAAAAACTGCAAATCAGGGTAGACAACAACATGCATAGTTGACTGCGGTACATCCAATAATCTCTAAACCCAAAATAAAGTTATCTAATTTGTATGTGTAGGATATCAATGCCCATTTTCCCATCACCCCTGCTTGTTTGTAATAGATATATGCCATGCATATAACTTGTAACCTAGTGGTGGCAACACCCTATCATTCGTGTTTACAATCTTCATGTGATCGGTCGTGTGTCGTCCTAGTGGGTCAATATCGTAGGCACCCACTTAAATGTTCCGTTTTTAAATATTATCTTAGCTTGAACCTAAGGTTTAAATATATTTCAATAATATCATGTCTACCCTCTTGTGTTCATTTCTTTGCTAAAACACCTACAGTATGCCTTAAAATACTAGAAGAAGTTTCATTTTATTGGTTGAAACATGTTTACAGTATACAATCTCAACAAAGAAAGTTATAAGTAATATTGTTTTATATTTTATTTGATTTTACCAAATACAGTGGAGCATACTAAAAACATCAGAGTATTGACCAATTTAACATATAATATGAGCTAATAATTGTTTGCTAAATTTACCACCTATGTATACATGGCAAACACTTCTTTCCTAAATAAACGGATAAAGTGTAATTTTTTTTGTAAGTTAAATCATAGTTTTTAATACATTATTCATTCTCACGTTGTCTTAAAATATTAATTAAATATTTCAATACAGAAGCTTCATGTCTTTTGAGGAGTTAAATTCTACTTTTGAAACAACGTTTAAAATGGATTTGTAACTCGTTTCTCATGTTCGGTGTTATATAAAGTAATTTTTTATAAGGTAATTGGGACCTGTAAAAGTGTATATTTAAGGTATTTGGCTATGGATATATTTTATTGACTATGACTATACGGTTAAACATTATTACGACCTTGCACCAAAATTTGGTACCCACATAGCTGCAACCAATATTTGGTGCTTAGTTTCACCATTTTACGGTGCTACCTCGGATACCATTTAGTGGTGAAACCTTGAACCCAAATTCGAGTTTTCTAGTATTTTGGTAGTACTATGAGGTTTTATTCACTTAATACAAACTAATTTTTTAACTCTATGAGAGATGAACAAAATATCAAATATGTGAGTTTGCTTCAGTTAATTTAATTTCCAAATCATTCCTTTCCTTTGTTATTGTAGAAGATAAATATATCTAAAGTTCTCTTAATGCTTTAAATTTGAATTTGTTTATAAAATTATAAAAAATTTATATACTTTTAAATTATATGTATCATTGGTGATATACGAACAGGTATACTATACATTTTTATCTCTGAGGTTTTTAAAAAAATAACGAAAAAAGAAATACTTACTGGAAAAAAGAAATACTTACTGGTCTGTACTTGCTCCTGTACTTACTATCCGCAGTTCATTTGTAACTTAACTGTAAAAGTTGTTTTTTGATAAATGTTTTATATCTGGTTAGATGGCTGCAGATGAAACACATTTCGTATAAGTATATTTGTTTTGAAAACAAAAGTTTTAAGGAAAATATTTTTGTTCAGTTATTACTATATATTACGTAATATTTTGTTGTACGTTTGATGACAGAAAATGGTCAGGTAATACGATCGATTCATGGGATATATCAACTAAAAGTCTCTTCAAAATATTTTGGTGGCATTCGTCGGACACAAAACGATAATTCCCGTTTTCTGAAACAACATCTTACATAAAACAACCCGAATAACTTTTATGATTTATGTTAAATTGTGTTTCACTAACTTAATGCGAGAAGAATGAGATACATGTTGTGTTATACGACTAACATGGCGACGTTGCTGGTCAATCAGAAACGACATATATATATATATATATATATATATATATATATATATTAATGAATATAAAGTACAAATATAGCCTTTAAGCCAACTTAAACTTTAATATTTGAAATTTTTTTTTCAAATAAGTCATTAGGTTAATTGCAGTCGTGACTATTAATTCATGGTTGGGCCGCCGAGTAGTACTTCACACAAAAACAAGAAACAAGTTTATTCACAGAGTCAGCAGACATCCTTAATGTCGACAGCCGAACACGAAGTGACATCACATGGGGATTTTACATAATATCAAGAAGGAAAATGAGGAATTAGTATTGGGCCGGAAGCACAGTCGTTGATTGGTGGGAATAATCGTTTAGGGAAAAAGGCAGTTTTAGGAATAAGAGAGAAAAGGCACAAATTGTACTTAGTTATTTTAAGGGGTAGATGTTAAGGAATTTTAAGAGGGGTTTTACAAGGGTTCGGGATTTGAAATGAGGGTAGTTATAGGAATTTTCCGACTTCTATATATATATATATATATATATATATATATATATATATATATATATATATATATATATATATATATATATATATATATATATATATATATATATATATATATATATTCTAACTACTACAAAAACCCAATAAGTTTTATAAATTGTTTGAAATATTTTATGAAAATACCTATTAAAAGTTATTGAGTAAATATTATAAATGCTTACTATGTCCATCCGAAGTAACTGCTGCAGAGGATATTTTTGGAATGGCCAAACAAAAGGCAAAAGCATTAATATTGGTAATCATTTTGTTTACGTTGAATGCATTCTGATTCTGTAAAAAAGATAAATGATATTATAAAATTAAACTAAATAACATTAAATTATTTCACTTCTAAATAATAAAAATTTCATTTTAATATAGCTTAAATAACAAACATATGTTTTAGATCGTTTTCATTGCATTGAGGCCATTGTTATTGTAGCTAAAAGTATTAAATCTGAAGCACTCTAAAAATGGATAGTTGTCAGTACATTTGAATTTTTCTATAGTACGTTTATTAAATACCAAAATCTATTATTTCACATAGGTAATCTTAAACAAGCCACTTTACATTAGCTTCATTTGTTAAATAGAAATATGCAATAATTAATTTTAGGATTATATAAACATTCGTTATATTGTCTACTTTAAATATTTTCAACTTTAAATGCTTCTAAAATTTATTGGTCATATAATGTAGAAAAATATATCTAAAGTATACTTTAAAAAATATCTAATGCAATTATATATAAACAATGTATGTGCTTTGATACTATTTAGAAAAAAGTGTATTTATAAAACCATGATACGATCGTTAGATTCTAAAAACTAGCGAGTACACTCAAACCTGTTTTTGTGCGGTGGATAGGGACCGCATAAAAAAATCGCACAAAACTTCACGAGTAGTTATAAAAAATAGTTTTCGCAACACAATTAAAAAATATTTTTTTATGTGATGATTTAGGACCGCATAAAAATAACTTAAAACCTTACGAAATAACTAGGAATTGCTTTTTTAAACGAAATCAAGACATGAGGCTTGGCAACTTCTTGGAACCTCACCAAACCTTTTGGAATCAGATTTAGAAAATACACATGCAAACATTTGTAAATATTTTATTTACATATGTATTTATTTTACACGGCAATAGCCCAATTGCGGCCGAAGGGAGCCGGGTTTACTATATTCTCAAAGAAGAAAACAATTGTTTATCGCCCGGACAAAAGGTTGCCATGGGTCGCAATTGGAACTTTCCGTTTTACCCATACAAAACTTTTCAAAACGTATAACCATTATCCTTCGTAGTCTGACAATATGCAAACTTTTTTATGTTAAACTGGTTCAAAATCGCTTTCGTCACTTGAAGATACTACCTCGTACTGGTTTAGAGTTTACTTTTTTTCAGTTACCATGTAGTCAGTGATCAGTTTTTGCGACGACTGTTGCTTCATTAGACCCTTGTATATGTCTAGGTTGCCAGATAATCAATTATGTTCCAATTTGATTAAAATTATAATTAACCGCACAAAAAAAAATCGCACAAAAAATTTACCGCACAAAAACAGGTTTGAGTGTACTTGCATTTATCCTCAGCCCTATATTAATTTTGTTGCAGACATACATAAATTTTTATATCGCTTATAAATTTTTATATATATTCTACTGCTTAAACTTTTGTATATGCCGATATATGTTTTTAATATTTTTCAAGCATTTAATACTATAAGAAATATTCAATTAGAGCATAAACTACCATATAAAACAAACCACTAAATTACATTGTAATGGGCTTAATATATATATTTTAAAATTTTGACTAGATATCTATTTTTATAAAGAGCATTAAATCAAACTCTAAACCATCTATTTGCATTCTACTTAAGGAAAGTGTAATGCTTTTCTTATTACTTTATTTACCTTTATTATTGTTGTGTATGTTACGTAAGGTTATTTCGCTTTTATTTAAACATCTATTCTGCTATAAAATCAAGTATATTTTCAGCTGGAAAACAAACCGAAATCAATTCCATTCTATGGTCTTTAATAATATTTCTCCATAGATCTTTCATTGATAACGAATGCAAAAATGTCGTTCGTTTACGTACTGAAATAGTAATGGGAAACAGGTGGCAATCCGTTTACCAACACATAATAATGTGACATAACATAATTATTGCACCATAATAATGTGAAAGTTGCTGCTGACTACTAAGATATGGTACAACGTTGAACTGAAATTTGAACAGTGTAGTAAGGAACGGATAGACATAATATCGTAGCTAATTGGGTTCTGAAATCATTTAGGTACAAAATAGTAAGAGGGCCGTAAAAAAAGGATAACATTACATTTATTTTATATTCGTTTCCTCCAAATATCTCAAATGTGTTGTTTAGTGACACGTGCTTCTCTTTCAAGTCCAGTACTGTTCAAACCACACTGTTAAAATAGGTACTCAAAAATAAGTAAAATTTACTCATTTTTTATACATTCGATGGATATTATAGCTCCAAATATATAACTTTTATTTTTGAAAAGGACATGTACTCAAAAATAAGTACAGTGAGTAAAAATTAACAGAAAGTGAAATAGCTTGCTTACATAGGCTGCCTTAATAATTTACAACCAAGGCTTTACGGGAATCAAACCCATATCCTACGGTAACCGCAGTTCAAATTACCAGGGTGACGTGAAAAGGTTGTAAACAGAAGAAATGTTAAAAAGAAATGCCAAAAGAATGGGAATTAAGATAATTGATTTGTAATAAACCAGTTTCCATTTAAACAATCGGCAATAAATAATGTGGAAAAATGTTATATATATATATATATATATATATATATAAACACTTATTTAAAACTTATCAATAATAGACTTATAATTCTTTATTAAAAAAGCTGCATACGTTAAACTGTTTCATAAAAAAATTATTTTTTATTTATAATATTTTATAGATATACATCATAAGGTTCCGTAACATTTCACGAAATGGAATCAATAGTTAAATATTTAAAACACAAATAATATATTACACCATCGCATGTTGTTGAGGTATAAAACACATATTCATTTGTATATTGTCTTGATTCTTTGTATATCAGTTGGAGTCAAGGATAAATGGTCATCAATTGTGGTATAATCAAAATCCTCTTGTAAAATATCGTACACTTTTAAGCCGAACCCTGGTACTTCAGCGAATAAACTCATTAAGGAGTGGTAATTGAATGGTCCTACATTTACAAAGGACTCAGCGTTGTATCTTTCATACATCGAGACTAAAACTGAAAGATTAAACAAATACATTACTTTGTATCTTTAAAAACATGTTTATATATATTATTATTACATGGTCTTTTGAATGTAAAAATACGTTTGTGTTTATTATGTAACGTTAAAGGAAAGTTATATCATATTCTACCTATCACCATTTGGAAACATATATTTACCGTCTGACTGTCAAAATTGTAGAGTTAATTTATCTGCCAAAAGTTACTTTATATTTCCAATAAATATAAATAATGCAGATTTTGTATTTTAATTGATATATCTTTAAAAATAATCGCCAATGCTTTAGATTTGAAAAAATTTTTGAATTACAATTTTAACATAGAATATTTTTATGAATTTAAAGTTTATGTGGATTACAGAAAAACTGCGGATTTATTAACGTTTTATTGATGTCTAAACCGCTTAGAGAGTACGTTATATTTTCAGATGCTTTGACTAATATAGCAGTTACATTTTTAAAGTGATACGATTTTAAAGAACAACTGCTTCATATGTATCCAGATGTTTGTGAAAAGCATGATCAAAAATTAACTACGGCGAAATTCAGTAGGATGTCGAGTGAGAAAGTTTATATAATTACTAAATTAACAGTAAGCAGCAAATATATGTTTCCGTTTTTATATATGCATTTTAACATTGCTATTGGTTCACGAAAAATCTCCATGCAGATTTGGAATAAGTATAGGAGCAAAATATTATGTTGTTACCTGCTAACAACATAATATTAGAGAGCTTAAAAGTGCTGACTGCTTTATTTAAAGGTAGACTATTTCATTTCCAATTTGATTCATTGGGAGAGAATTGAGTATATTTTGTGCTATTTCATCCTTTGACATACCCTCGAATGAAGTTATTATAATTTATAACTTGGGGAATTTATTGCTTGAAATTGATCTAACGTTTGTTTATATCGAAATTGCGCAGTCAAAAATAGAAAAAAAAACTCAGTTTAAAAAGATAGAAGTAAAGGCATATCCTACATAATATATTTATACATATGCAACACAATACATTTTTGTTTCGGAATTCCCAATTGTTTTAAGATGATATGTATTTTAATATGACAATTTTTCGGAAAACAAAAATTTATAATCATTAATACATTTTTGATGTACTATCTATGCATACAAAACAATTTATATTTTAGACTAAATTAATTCAATTACAATTAATATATCTATAGGAGTACATATATACAAATAGTTATTAGCAATCGTTGCTTTCTAATAACGCAATTGTCCTTATAGAAAATGTGTAAAATAAACTTATATATTAAAACATACTAATTGAACCAGGATTCTATTTTGAAGTAATTATAACATTCAGTGAACACATTCTAAAACTGTAAGCTGTTTCATCGGTGTTAATATGTGTTTGTCAAATGTTAGTAGATACTATTTAGAAAAAATCTTTGTTTAGTAATATCTTAAACATTAATATTTTATTTTTCTAAAGATTTTTTTTAATTTGACGTTTTGAATATTTAGAACTCAAAGCAGATGCTTTGTTTTATTTACTTTACCTTCAGGAATATTTTCATGTATCAATCGAATGTAATCGTCCCTGTCGAATCTGTTGGTTTCATGTGCGATTCCTAAAGTATGCTGCAATTCGTGTAAGACAAAGCCCTTAGGGAAACAAGGGGCAATTAAAGAAATCGCTTGAGGACCACCAACGTTGCCCAAATTACTGTAACATCTAAAACAGAAGAAAAACGCAATTATTATTTTTTAAGTTTGAAACTAGAATCGGAAAAATAAATATCATAAAATAGGGGGAAGATTGTATTACAGTTAAAAATTATTACAACCTTGCACCAAAAACTGGTACCCATTTAGCTGCAGCCAACATTTGGTGCTTTGTTTCACCATTTTACGGTGCTACCACAGATACCATTTAAAAGTGAAACGTTGCACCAAAACTCGTAATGTTGCACCAAAACTCGTAACGTAACATAAAACTAGAGTTTTCTTAGTATTTTAGCAATGGTATTTTTGTAGCGAAGCTGGAAACTCTCCGATTGCAAGATAACAACTTGTTTTACTTTTCTTTGTCAAGTCCACCGATCGGGCTAGAACTAGATTTCCTCCGATTCATAACTGAACGCCTTTAGCCACTGGGCCACAGAGGCCCTTGTTCGTTGTAGTCTTTCTTGGAGGGGATTTCTAGGCTTGTTGATGTAGCGACAGCGAACATTTCGGTTGCAGTTACAGAGGTTGAACCAATTATTGGTGAAATCTCCGCTTTTTTCCGATATAGGATTTTTGGTTCAACCTAGATATGGTGTAATTTTCTAGATTTTGGTGTAATTTTCTACAGACCTCTGTTTTGCACCAAGATATGGTTCATCGTTGAACGGAATTTTTTAACAGTGTATTGGAGGTGAAATTCATTGAAGTTGAAACATGAGGTTTACCTACCGTGAATAGAAGTTAACTAGTGGTTCAAACGCATCTCCCATAAGCGGAGAGGAAATCAAGGAATGTGTATCACGTTATCAGCCGATTGTTTGATTTTGCAACAGAAACGGAAGTGAAAACTTTGAAAACTTTGAAAAAACTTGACTGACACACCACTTCACGTTTATTTTAAAGAACCGGTAAGTTTGTCTGTCCATTAAAATTTATATCTCGTAAAAATGTGAGTTTGATGGCTTTAACTTTCTTTGTTTAACGTTGCGGCGTTTAAATAACCTTCAAAAGAAGATTTTGGTGGTGTGAAATTATACCACGCTGGTTTGTTTTAATTTGTTGTAAGTAAATTCATGTTATTCGGTCTAAATGACAAGTTTTTTATGAGTTTTCTTTATTTTTGTTTGTCAGGAACGTGAAGATTTGTTAAAGGGCGCCCTTAAAGGAACTACAATCCAGAAATAATGGATAAAACATTGAGTTACATTAAAGCTAAAGTGATTTCCACCCTTGTAGTCAGCAAAATGTAAAGAATCCCTCGGATTATTCTCCTCTGGAATCTTAAACATAACGCTTAGCAAATCAAACAAACGAGTGAAAGTACCACTCAAACATGAATCACTTATGAAGACGCCAAACCAACTGCGGACTCTGATTAACGACGTTTACCACCTAATTCAAATAAGACCAACCAACCAGGGTCATCAACAACTCTTCCACAGAAAAGAGCAGAAAAGCGTTAAAAGAAACAACCCACTTCAACAAGAAAGAGTTGGGAGTGCGTTAATGTTTGTATGGGACTGTGGGTGTTGATATTTCTTTATCTGAAGAGGGAATGGTTGATGAGGACAATCCATATGCTCGGACCTTATGACATTCCTTATTTTACAGAATTTATTGCTTTCGCTCCCTATTCCAGCGCAAGTGGTCTTTCCCTACCTGAATGAGCCTACGTCACAGTGAAATTCAGATGGAAAGTTTATTCCAGAATAATGACGAGAAATGTCAACAAGAAGGGAAAACCAAAGAGTTGTAATATTAAATAGAGAGCCCCTTCAATGCCAGACTCTCGTAAGGCCGCGGTGTCAACATTGAAATACAAAAACCAACATCACGTGGTTTTAGCGCTGCCACATTTGGCGTTCAGACATCTGCAGGAGTTCCAAATTTGGTGCACTTTCTTCTTTTTGGTGATAAGGCATTTTGTCCGCATTCAACTTCTTAGCATATATGTAGGTATTTACTTATTTTCAAACAATTTGCGCTAAATATTTCCTCTTCATTAACGAAACGAAAATATAATTTTCTTTGTGCTCAATATTCGAAAAAACGAAACTCTTTATATTTCTCCGGTTTTATTGTTCATATTTTCTTATTGAACTATACAAAATAACAATTGAAAGAACTTCGCTTATGGTAAATTTTTTACATAAAAACGTAACGCAATTATTTCAAAAGTACAAAGTAAGAAAAATATCTTTAATATATCTGTTAAACTCCCTTAAATTGTGGCACTCGTTAAAAAAAACGATATTTAAATACAAAATTAAACACAAAACCATATTACAACACTTCGATCTTGCTTAGTTCTGAAAGTCGCCAAGGCCTGCCAAGTAATTTTGGCGCATGAGTGAATTGGTATTTCTACAAATCACGTGGTTTCAATGATGCACACACGGAAATCGACATTTTTATTCCTCTATTTGTATCATTACTCTATGGGGAAAACTACTTGATCTCAGCAGTGACGAAGAAGGGAAAATAGTGGACATTGTCAAACCCAGCTGTTGTTATTTGGTATCGTCGTAAACTAATAGGTGTAATTAACTTGAATTCGTACTAGTAAGTTTTTAAGATTGAAATTTGTTTCAAAACGTGAATAGTATTGTCGAATTTTAATACATACCCACAACCACCTTTGTAAAATACTACATAGTCTTTGTCGCCATCTTGGTAAGGCCGAAAGTTGACATTTGGTCCGAGCTTTTGATTACTTTCCTCTATTTCATCTTTGATCTGACTTGTCTCATTATCAACTGTAAAAAAAAGAAAAATAAATTAAAACACTAAACAGTAAACAAGAATAGATTTTGTTTAGTGAAATGAACTTTCATTAAATATTACGAAAATAAATAATAAAAATCTAACTTGTATAGAAACTAACATAACTAACATAACTAACATAAAACTTTGTTGTTTTAATAAGAGCTATGTTTAGAAATGAATAAAATGCTTACAAAATGTATTCGTTATATAATATGGCACAATTCCATTTTTCCACGTATTGATCTTTAAATTTAGAATTCCATTAAATTCAAAATGTTGGTCTGCCTGTAAAAATTCAAATCATTATATAAAATCAATTAATATTTATATAATTTTCATATTTAATTTCTGAAATATTTTAGTTAAATTCTTAATATACTTTTGTTGAATACATGTATGAATTATTTCTAATAAAAGGTTTTTTTTTACAAAATAGTGAGCATATCCATGAAATATTACACTTATACAAATACAAATACAAATACAAATATTGACGACCAACAACAGGCTCAAGGCCCAACAAGGTTGGTCCATCTAGTACCTCTTAACTATCCCCCAATGCATATCTAACTTCTTCTTAAAATCCGTTACTCCTTTACAATTAACAATATTCACTGGCAAGTTGTTCCATTTGTCTATTACCCTATTATAGAAATAGTGTTTTCTCCCTTCCCGATTAAAATGGGATTTGTTTAACTTAAACCCATGACCTCTCGTTCTATCACTCATGTTAAAATCTAAACCCTCCACATTTCCTTGTTTGATAAATTTGAGCATTTGAATCAAATCTCCCCTAACCCTTCTTTCTTCCAGAGTATACATATTCAAATTTCTTAATCTATCTTCATAATTCACGCCCGAAGACCCTTGAACCATTTTAGTAGCCCTGTGCTGAATTTTCTCTAACAATTCAATGTCTTTTTTAAGATATGGTGCCCAGAACTGTACAGCATACTCAAGATGTGGCCTTACTAAACCTCTGTACAATGGCAAGATAATATCCTTAGATTTTGATGAAACACTTTTCCTGATGTACCCCAACATTCTATTAATATTATTCTGTAAGCACGTATTTAAGTTACACGTTAAACCTTCTACCTTAAATTCTACATTGCATATAATAGAAATACAACCGATAGATATCACCTTATGCAGCAAGTTCATTATTAGATATGAACTCGTTTATTAACTTTTAATATAAATTTAGTTTAGTTGATTAAACTCTATATAAACAAACCTTGAGATTGCAATTATTCAACCCTAAAAACCGTGATGAACTAAAACACCTATGCTTTTTTTAATCACAATCTGACATTTTATTAAAAGTGAAACTGTGTACTAGCACTACTGTAGCACTATTGTATTTTGATATGTTGTGTACTACACAGAATATTAAAATACAATACGTTAATTAGTTTTTAACAATAATTTTAAAAAAATACATAGTAAAAAAGCATTTTTTGCACACGGAGAGGAATCCAAATTTTATCCTTTGCTAGTTTTATGACTTGCTCAAGGTGTTAAAAATAAAAATGGCCAATATTTTTTTATTCATATATACATCTTAGAAGTTATGCAAAGTTTTGTACTTCAGGGCCAGACGAATTTAATTCGAAATTCGGCGATGTTTGTTTTATTGTAGATTATGTCTTAAATGTTTGTTTTTTATCGAACTATACCATCACAGTTCATTAAAAAATATTTTTTAAGCATTTACCGAGATCTATAAAAGCCAAAGTCCTATGCCTTAGTTGAGAGTAGTATCCAGTTTTTTATATCTCTTGTAAAGTTGCCCAAATGAGACATGGACAACTTTAACTCGTGTGGCTCTGAGGCATATATTTTACTGGAAATAATTCGACTTTACTTTCGAACATTCCGTTGGCACGTTCAACGTATCACACGCATACATAAATACTATATTCTTTGTCTGTAGGCTATAACCAAGCTGAAAAAAAATTTAGTGTTCTATCTACTTTTATCAATGAGAAAATCGAACGTGAAAATCCCCAGTGTTGATAATCACTGATCAGAAAGGCATTTAGAGTACTACCGATTGTTCTAGAATTGTAAAATTCGGTATATTGGCAAGGCTTACCATACAAACAACGTTTACAGAGTTTACAGTAACAGTTCACAGTCCAGAGATATTAAATTGTTGGTTGGAAATTTACAAAATTGAGTTGTTGAAATGAAATCTTCATACATATGTTTAATTTCAAAAAGTTGAAATTAAGAAAAAAAATTCCAAAACAAATATTTGATCAATAAAGTTTTCTGAATACAAAAGATGTTTGAAGAATTGCAATATTTTTTAAGATACATAATACTATTAACGGGTAAGTAAAGTTTTTGAATATAGATAAGTATTTTCTGCATGCTTGTTCCTTTTAAAGAAAATCAGTACACGTCATCAGCATACGTCATCAGTACAACCATCTGACGAATACAAACGTATATATCCGTTCGAGTTTCTCCAGTTTTAATTTTCCTTATCCATTAGAGGGGTAAAACTCTTGTAAAGGAACACATTTAATTTTTTTCTTGTAACAGTTTGAATTAACGTACTGGTTGTAATCTCGTACATTTGTACATTTTCTCGAAAACAAAGACGATGTATTTTCAATGGTATTTAACTAAAATATAATAATTATTAAAAAGGAACTGAAAATAAGCGCAAAACCACAATAACGAAACTAATTCCTTAAGAATTACAAATAAACATACGTTCAATACTTGTCCAGGTCTCATGAGAATATCAGAGTAATTCATACCTAAATAACAAAATACTGCAATTACTTCCATATAAATTTGAAAAATATTTCAACTTATTACGTCCACATTAAGCATTTGTTTAAATTTCAATGTATATTCCGATACCTTAAAAACATATTTTGCGTGTTAAATGCTATTAATAAAGAATCAATGAAAATAAAACAGTTTTTCTACTGTACCATTATAGTCGTAAGCTTCCTGAAAGACCGTTTTGCCTACAATGATATAAAATGAACATAAATAGTCTTATCATTTAACAATAGAAATCATTACGTCATTAAAAAGTTAAAAACATGATATTAATTTATAAATTTTATAACACTGTGGTTTATCACAGTTTTAACTACAGAAATTCATTTCAAATTAATTCAAAATATCCTAAATTATCCCTACCAAACCAATTTATAAGATATATTTTAAATACTAAAACAGTGATTAGTAGAAATAATCTAAAACAGTAATCTGAATGTATCTTGTTATTAATTTACAATACACTATGCGAATATTTTCTCTAAAAACAGTGTATTAATAATATTTCATTTCTTAAACTTACTTCAATAAAATAATATAATTTCCAACGATCACATAGCATAGTGGGCAGTGCATGCAGCTAACTTTTAAGACTTGGTATCAGTATGAATATCAATGTAATTCTTTATAGTTAAATTAGTTTTGTATTATTTTTGAAACGTCATTAAATTTTTTTTATGTTAAATCGTATAATATTAATAAATTTGTAGAATAGTATACACAAGTATAACGACAAAATATATTCATTAAAAAAACCCTTCTAAAAATGTGTTTTGAAAATAATTTAAAAATTTAAATTTTGCATACAACGATTTAAAACGATTTAATAGTATTATCATTAAACAATAGAAATAAATACGTCATTAAACAAATTAAAAACGTGGTTTGGTTACATGTAAACCCCATTAAGTTTTTCTATTATTCCATGAATTTAAATAAACAAATTTTAGTTATTTTGTAAAAACTTTTTTTTAAAAATAAGTCGACATAATGAAACAAAAATATACCATCTTACGTTTTAAACTCTTTATAAATTAACTCCAATGTTATATTAGTTCTATAAATTGTTCTTAACGAGAATTTCAATACATATTTTTTTACACAGTGACTGTGAATATCTTAATGAAAAGGACATTACATTTTAAAAGTGTAAATATTACTTTAAAAATTGCATCACAGTTTTAATATACATTACGAGCTACACAACTACAATAATAACACGAATTACTTACGTTGAGATGGGTCAACTAAATCCGTGTTAGGAATCTGAAGAACTAAAAATAATAATATTTAAAAATAATGTATAATGTTAGTTGGTCAAAAACATGACATTAGTGATTAAATGGATTGAGCTGCCTTCGTACTTACTTTTTGTGAATTTTTTTATTCTATTTGTATTTAACAAGTGTTCAAGATATTGAGGTGTCACAACTACAAAAAAAAAAACAGACATATATGTCACCATTACTTGAAATATGTGGTACGTTTTAAAAGACTTGTATACTTTAAAACTTGTTTCACAAATTCATAACGTTTTTGTTTATTCAATAGGTAGGGGAGACCGGGCCAAAAAGTAACAAGGTTTAATTGTAACAAAGCGAATAACTGTTATTGCAAACAAAACATCTCGTTAGAATCTGTATTCACAGCCGTATCTAACGTAATAAAGAAGTTGACAAATATTTAAACACAATTATAAAACGCAATTCAAAATTTTGAACTCTCTTAATTTTTGGACCCTCCTGAACTTTTAAAATTGCAGGAAGATTTTTTAAATTACTCGCACATCTACAATAAAATTTCAAAAGACAGTTTTTCAATAAGATAGGCAACGAAAATTAGGGTAAAGAAATTGGCGGTATAGCGTTTTTAAAAGGGATTTATATTGTAACCGAATTATTGCTTCTAGTTGTAAAATGGTATAATATACCTTTAACGTTTCATTAAAATGTTATGTTTCAGGAAAAAAAAAATCAGGTAAATTTTATATTTATTCCGATTTCCGTATTGAATGCCACTCTCCCAGCCGTTTCTGCAATTAAATAACGTTAATGACATTTAGATTGAATTTAATATTTTAAGATTGAAAATGCAACATATCAGGTTATTTTGCAAAACATATAGTCATACTAACCTACACTGTTGTCATTTAACATTGAAATTTAACCTAATATCCCTAAGTAAAATTTTCAATTTTTTGTTTGTAAAAAAAAAAATTGATTAATAAATAGTCAATCGTGTCAGTAGTTCCTAAACTGTGGTAGAAGTGTGTGATTCCCAAGGGAGGGAGGATTGGCAATGGACGTATATAAATCAAAGGGGATACCCAGCAAAAGAAATCAGCATGAAATCTTTATCAAAATTGTCAAATTGAAGGTTTTTTTAAGGTTTTATAAAGGATATTAATTTTTTTTTAATTTTTTAATTTTCCTGTATAAAACCTTTAAAATATCTGCATTTTCCTTTCGTGATTAAAAATTGAAGCTTTTTTTACAGTTTTTATAGAGGATATTGAAACAAAAACCTCTAATTTTATAGATCTTCAAAAAAACTGCAGTTTTCTGCATAAAACCTTCAATTTCAAAAACATTTTGAAGGTTTCTTGCTGATTTTTTTTGCTGGGTTAATTTGTTATAATTGATATTAATAATAAAAAAAATACTACTATGGATATGGGGACGTGACTTTTTTATATGACTATAAAGGAAAATGTAAGGGTAAAAAGTTTGTGAACCGGAAAGTTTTGGAGGTAATTTCGAAACGAGAAAGAAAAAAAAGGACATTCAGATTTTTTAACGTATTCTCTGGTAAAAAAATATGCTGGAAAGGGAAAAAAAGAATTGGAGACAAAAGAAAACACATGGAAAAAATAAACCGGTACTGCCGCAAAAAGATATAAAAAAAATCGATTTCAATCGGACAGTGACTCTGAAATGAACAATGGGTTTTTCATGTGATGTGACAAACCTGAAAAAAAAACGGATTAATTGCAACAATAGCGAAGGATGGGCTCACGAAGCTTGTGCTCGTAGATATTTTTGTTTCTATGCCATTTCGTGTCCGAAATTGTGTGTCAGAACTGTGATTGAGTCATTAGACTCAATATAAATGAAGATAGTAAATACTACATACAATAATTTACTAGTCATGTAGGTAGCCAAAATAAATGCATTTCACCTAATATCTTCCAATTTAAGGGTTTGCTGCAAAAAGGATGTAGCTTCAATCTAGGGGAATTTGAAGTTACATGTACTATTTTGTGGTAAAAAAAACTTGTTCGTTTGGTGCCAGAAAAATGTAGCTCCAATCGTTAGTTCTCGCGTTACGCAATATTTGAAAACGCAGCAGATGAGCCGGACATTACAGAGGGGGAGTGTGATGATTAAAAATGTAATTTTCTGTTTTTAAAGCCAAGTTACATGCTATATTTCAATTGAAGTTTTCTTTAAATAAAATAATATTATAGTAAATTGTATTTTTTTTTGTGAAATATTTTTCATAGAGGTAGACAGAGCATATATTTGGTTGCAAGAAAAATGTGGCTCCAACATGTGCCACGTCATCTGAAAGATATATTTTTGAGTGAAAATATTGTCATAATATGTAGGAATAATTAAGAAGATTGATCAAAAAGAATATCTTCACACAACTTAGAATTTTGAATTTTCAAACGTTTTTTACGGCTTTCTGCAAACTTGAGTAATTGGAACTACCTCATTTTTACAACAAACCCCTCAATTGTTACACGTATTACAACAAACTCCTTTAACTGTTATAACTTTATCCATTACAGGGGCTAGTTGTAACATCTTTCTCGTGTAAGAATTTTTTTTTCAGAAAATTATATTCCAATACATAAATAGAAAGATAAGAAATCGCTAATCAATCTGGTATTCGATCCGCATAAAAATCACATGTACTTCTAATGCTAATGGGGGAAATATGTATAAACAAATACTTATATACCCGGTCTCCTCAATAGTTAAATAAATTATATACAGATTATATGCATACTATTTTTTTTAGAGTTCTTAGCCGCCGCTGAAGAGGAATAAAAGTTTTGGATACTAACGCACATTGCAATAAAGAAGAGGTAAACATTTCCCCCACTAATTGCATGCATTATTTATCTGAAAAAGAGTTAAATATCATTTTAGCATATAGACTCTAAAAGTTAGATAGATAGATTAGTATCTAGACTATAACTGTTAGATAGATATAATGGAATATATTTTATAAATATTAGACAGTATGTAGACTATTAAATTTAGACTATAAAAATTAAGAAACTAACACAACCTTTGAAATTATTATAATTAAAATATTAAATAAGTGTATGCTTAAATAATTTTACCTATTGTTTCGTATTAACGATCCATCAAATATGACGCATTCAATACTAAATTACTAAAATGTTAAATATATTACTAAAAAAATGAAAAATATACCCCATAAATAATTTAAATTTTATTCTTTTGTTTGAATACACTTTAAAATTTACGTTTTGAAATAATTTTCTAAATCAATCATAATGATGCTCTTAATCATTTCACGATTTAAACAATTAATTAAAAAATTAGGATGAACAGATAATAAAAGTAACCTATTTTTAATTACAAAAAAAAAGTTTTGATCATCGATGTGTTGTACATATATAATTTACAAATACAATATTTTAAAATACATTTATAATACTTTAAAAATACTTCTGTTATTCATAAATTATTGCTGAAGTAGAATTTATAAGCGTTTCTTGAAATTTCAAATTTAAAAATTAAATAATTACAATTATTTTGCATTACTTTTTTTTTCTATAATTTGTAAGATCCTTTGTATACTAAGTGATAAATGTAATATCATATTTTTAGAACAAAATTAATTAGATTTTTAGAAGTAATTTTTTTACATTTTAATCATTTTGAATTTTTTTCCTAAAGACACAAACAAGTTATAAATTTTGACCCTTTGCACATTTATTGAAAATGAAAAAGTTTTAAAATAATTAGGCAATAGAAGTGTTTGTATTATTAAAGAATCTCATAAATATATTTTATATTTGAAACTCATTATATTTTATTTTTATTTGTGGATAACGAATAAATTTTAATTTATATAATAAACTGTACATTTTAAACAATAACAAGATTTGTGTTTAAGTCAACCTACCTACCTTAAGTACCCTAATGTCGCCAAATGATATTTTTATTTTATGGTAAACTTTAATTTTTTATCTTACTATTGACGAATAATTTTTGCTTCTAGTCATATTAGAAATATGCTAAATTTAATATAAAAAAGTTAGCAAGTGTAAGCAGAAGGTTCCAATCTTTATTCAGAATTTTTTCAAAATTTAAAATTTTGAAATTCGATAGACTTTTTCAACAAAACTGATGTACATATTCACACTTTGTTTAGTGAAAATTGAAGTTCATAATCAACATATTAATCGGAGTTTAATATATTGTTTTGTTATTGCATTAATTATTTTTTATAATGCAAAAACAATATAAAAATCTAATTTTTTAGACATTATTTTTCGTAGTTTACCAACAAACAAATATTAAATATATATTTTTTCCAAATCATAATTTCAGATTATTGTACAATAGTTATTAAATACGTAGTAAAAAAATTCAAACGTTGAAGTTGAGTACTTTCTACGAAAATGTACATAAAAAATGGCATTTTAACGTCGCAGGTAATTATTTAATTTATTATATTTCTTAAAGAAATAAATTTTTACGCAAAATTTTTACTTTAGCATATTATACAAGACTTATTTAAAGAATATACAAATTCAAATATTTAAGTTGAGCAGTTTTTTCAAGAAACAGAACATAGAAATACGGCATGTAAAAATTTCATGTATATGGGGTGCTGAATTCTCTTAAGCAGATAAACTCACTTTCAAGTATTTTATTTATCAAATCATGAACAATTTCTAGCAAAACATTATATATAATAAACATAGTATAATCTAAATCATTAAACATAATAGCATGCTAGAGTACATATATTTTACTTTAGAAAGAAGACCCAGCAAAAATGGGTCACAATTAATGTGATTGCTAAAATATTGTTATTTTGATAAGTGAATCTATTATTATATTACTAATTGCTTAATGTTAAACAAAAAATAATAATTTGTATTAAAAAAATGAAAGTTTAGACAAGAACAATCTTACTTATTTCCACCCTTGGCAGTGCCACAATAAAATCTTGTAGAAGAAAGATAATGCTTAAATACTTTTATATATACAATCAAAAAACTATAAACTAACAAATGACGCAAGTATAAATTTAATCTTGTTTTTAATATTTGAATAGATGTTTTCTTAAAGTCCAGAAAACATTCCAGTCAAGAATTATATCCTATTTAAATGGTCTACATAAAGAAACATGTTATTTTTTCAGTTGTGTTGTCCCTATGTTATAGGAGGCGTTCAGAGCTAAAGTGAATCAAGTGCATAAATTATTGTTTTGAGATTATCAAGGATACAGTTTATAACACTAGTTGAATCCTTAAATGATTATGAGGATAAAATTCGTTTTATTGTTGTAGTATGAAGACTAACTTAAATATGGGTCATAATTTGAAAATATACACCATTAACAAGTAATAAATCAGGAACACAAATTTATTTTATACGTTTGGACTTGATCCGCTCTAGCTCTGAACGCTGCATATGTTATTGAATTATTATATACTCTATGATATAAAGCACATTTTATTAGATAATCAAATACGTTACAGTCCATTTCAAGATAATGTATATGAAATATACTACTGAAGCCAAGTGCACTGTAAAAAAATTTTACTTAAAAATGACTACCTGAACATACTTATTTTTATTTTAGTAGTCGTAAATGAGTGAACTTAAATTTAAGCAACCGCACTTTCTAAACAAAATGAGCAGTGTGATTTAATAATGCTTATTTCAGATTCTCTTCAAAACATCTTAACAAAGCGGCATGACATACTTAAAATAGTTGTTCAGAAGATTGTTTTCCACGTCATTTGATGCCGATTGCTTAAATGGAAACTGAGTTATTACAACTCTTCAAAACATCTTAACATCTTAACAAACATCTTAACAAAGCGGCCTGACATACTTAAAATAGTTGTTCAGAAGATTGTTTTCCACGTCATTTGATGCCGATTGGTTAAATGGAAACTGAGTTATTACAACTCAATTGTCTTACTTCCCTTTGTTTTGGCACACCTTTTTAACAAAAATTCTGTTTATAACCTTTTCACCTCACCCTGGTAGTTTCAACTGCGGTACCTGAGGATATGGGTTTAATTCCCGCTAAGCCTTGGTTGTAATTGTCGATATTTATTGAAAGTTAATTATAAAGGCAGCATATGTAGGCAAGCCTTTTCTTTTTTTATTAATTTTTACTAACTGTACTTATTTTTGAGTATTATTTATTCCTTTTCAAAAATGAAACTTATGTATTCGGAGCTATGATAAGCATAGAATGTATTAAACAATGAGTAAATTTACTTCTTTTTGAGTACCTATTACTAACAGTGTGGTTTGAACAGTACTGGACTTGAAAAAAAAGCACGTGTCACTAAACTCACTTTGAGATATTTGGAGGAAACGAATGTAAAATACCTGTAATTTTGTCCCTTTTTTGCCCCTCTTACTCTTTTGTACCTTAATGATTTCGGAATCCAATTAGCCATTATATTATGTCTGTCTGTTTCTCATAACTCCATAGCCACCAATTTTAAATTTACACAGATAACATATTTACATTATATAATATAATATTTTTAAAAAATCCGAAACGGAATCACCTGGGAAGTAGGGACATATTGAATTTGAAATTTTAAAGGAGTTTAGAATGCCCACATTTTCAGATCAGTGAACAAAATATGATTCTCATCTTTGAATGCTAATTTTCTTTTAAGACAAGAAAATTACACCACACTTCACAACATTTGAAAATTACAAATTCTATTTTGCCTAGAAATTTAAACAAAAAATATTCTATAAACATTGTAGTTAAAATACGAAATGAATAATACAACAACAAAAAATAATAAATAAAATACAACGATATTATTATGTTCATTTCGAATCATCAATTTTTGTTTATTATTTTAGTACACTGTTAAAAATGTCAATTCAATGATGTCCCATACCTTGGCACAAAAGAGATGTCTACACCGTATTATATATACACCATAGAGGTCTACACCATATCCAGTGGATAAGGGCGTTCAGCTATGAATCAGGGGATTCCTAGTTCGAGCCCGGTTGGTGACAAGTTGTCCTTTGTGATCTGTGGGTTTCCAGCTGCGCTACAAAAGTACTACTACTACAATAATAAGAAAATTCAAATTTTTAGTTTTAGGCAATGTAATGAGTTTCTGTGCAACGTTTCATCACTAAAGCAACCGTGGTAGTAATGTTGAAACTAAGCACCAAATATCGGTTGGCGCTAAATGGGTACCAAAGTTTGGTGCAAGATCGTAATAATTTTTAACAATGTAATTTTTAATTATTATTGTAGTAAAACCACCAACATAAAACGAAAAAGTTTAGATTATAAGAAGTATTACATGCTGTTAGAATATATTTGCTGCTAATAGATACTAAAATACCATGAATTATTAATATTTGTAGAATAGGATCTTTTTATTCCTATTTGAAGAACGTATTCTTTTCTGAAAAGTATATTTAATTTCTTATATACTATTTTTAATAATGTCACTTTTTTATATTGACATTATTTTAGAATGTAAATAACACAGTTGCTATTTTTTGTTGTTTATTTGTGGTAATAGACTATAGGGTTTGTTGGTCCGGGTGATAAATTTTCTTTCTTAGGATATTATTTGATTAGTGGAATCCCTAATTGACTTTATAAAAAATACAAAAAAACTTTTTATTTTCTTATTTTGCAAGTTTTACAATATAGTTAGTGTTCAAAATTACAATAAGAAGTAACGAAGTATCGAAATATGTCGTTTTTATCTATTTGATGCGCTGTTAAAATGTTTATAACTTTCTAACTTTTAGGCCCAAGTGTATGAAATGAGTTTTATTGAGCCCGACACGGCTAATTATTAAGAAATTAAAAAAACATTTTGCACATTTGAGGATTTATACCATACAAGTTACAGCAACGAGTATCCATTCACCTAGTGCCAGTTGTTTGTGTATTAATATTTGGCCTTCGTGTTTATTAATACAGTTCAATACTTTTGACACTAGCCTAATTCCTTTGCTGTTTCCAATTCATCCACCTATACTGCATGACGTCATAAGAAAAAAAGACTTAACTTCAAAGAGCTCTAACTTTGCAGTGACAAGAAAATCAAATAAATGTATCACCTGCTTCAAAGTTTTGATACTTTTAAGAGTTGAATTGTCTAAAAGTAGTTTTTCGCACGTACAGAATTATTTTTTGGTGATAGCTGTATTTTATTTCATTTTTTTAATGTAACTTTACAATGTTTTTCTATGTACAAATCATCATGGATTTAGCATCTGTTTAGTATTTCCTTGACTTATAGGGTCTTCTTTTACCAAAAAACTCCTTGAACTAGAATTAAAACAATATAAATTTCAACTTGGCAATGCATTTCTTTTATGGTCTTTTATATAATAAAAATGTTTATTTTTAAGGAATATGATAAAAAAAACGAGTAGTAACAACCAAATACCCCTTCCCTCGGTAAAAAAATCTAATTTTTTATGTTATTGCGAACTCATATTTCGTATTAATTTGCAATAATACTAATATATTTATTGCGAAATAATAGCAGTACTAACTTATAATTTATCGTATTTAACGAGTAACGGTAATTGCATGGCCCAAAAAATATTTTTTACTAATGCAAATCTTGTAATTTGGAAAAATGCTATGGAAATACTAAGACATACATTCTTGTTATAAACAAAATTATAATTTTTCAGATCTACTCCGCTTTTTTTTTTAATTTGATGAGAAAAGTGTGGCAAACATTTGTGGCAAAAACACTTGGAACACCATTATAAAATACTATCGATTGACTTTTTACTAGATTTTTGATTTTCTAAAAATATTGTGAAGATAAATAGGGTGTGTCTGTGTTGAAACACGACCAAAAGGGTTTTTACGTGAAAAGTATTTAAAAAGATTTTTCGTTAAAAAAACTTCTCCAAAAGAAGGAAGATTAGCAAGCTGTTTAATTTCCTAAATTCACAGATTCCTATCCCCGAATAGCCCTTGCTTTGTTTTATTTGAAGATCTTACAGATCTTTGGCGGCTACCTTTCTATAGATAGAGACAGAATTTATTTCAATCGGGTTTTTTGTCCATCAGTTAGGGAGATCCTAATACGAATGAATCATCGTAAAAGCATAAATTGGTGTTTCTGTCATTATACCTTATGCAGCTCATTTTAAAGACGTATGCAAAAATACAAAAACATTAATGCAAACGAACATATAAACTTCAAGTGGTATCAATAAATTAGTCCTATGATACTCAAAAATACGAGGTGTATAAATTAAGTAATGAGACTGATTTTCTAGTGTTCGATCTGGCAACATTGGGGACGCGGTACGTAGAGGGTAGGCAGGTAAACATCTGATACACGTCCAGTACAAGTTTGAACACGCTAGAGTTGTTGCGCTGTCCGTAGTGAAATTTTTTGTGAGAAATGTTTTTTTAGTTGCGTTCTAAAAATGAGTGACATCAATTTCAAACAACATTGTGTTATCAGGTTCTGCTTCAGACTTGGACACAGTGCTACGGAAACCATTTGAAAAACTGCGTCAGGCCTATGGAGACAGTGTTTTGTCGAGAGCCCAGCTTTTTAGGTGGTTTAAGGCATTTTCACAAGGAAGATAATCAATTGAAGACGAGCCTCGCTGCGGAAGGCCTCCATCTTCAAGAACCAATGAAAATGTTGGCACAATCCGCGATCTCGTGCGTTAATCAACATTTTACCGAGAAGTTCTCGAAAGACTTCGAAAAATAGTCATGCGTGTGAGACCAACCATCAAAAACATGTGGGTGTTGCATCACGACAATTCTCCTTGTCACTTCGCGATTTCTATCAATGAGTTTTTGGCCAGTAAAAATATTCCTGTGGCTCCTCAACCTCCTTATTCACCCGACTTGAGTCCATGTGACTTTTTTCTGTTCCCCAAGACTGAAAAATCACCTCAAGGGACGTCATTTTGAGACATTGGAGAATATTCAAACAACCGTAACCGATCAACTGAAGGCCATTCCTGTATCCGAGTTCCAGCACTGCTATGAGGAATGAAAGAATCGTCTCCAGCCAGGGCCCGATTAAGACATTGAAGCAAGGGAAGCTCGCCTTTAAATGGGGCCCTATTGCTCTCAAATTGGCCCTGGAACATCAAATCGAGTTTTTACATGCACTGAAATCCTTGACCCTGAATGGCATTAAAGCGAAACACATTATAAATATATGAAAAAAACATTAATAAGTAAGGAATATTCCTAATATTCTGTATGTTTTTGATTTTTTCCAATATTCGAACAAATTTAACACAAGTAGCGACCATTTTTTTTTAAAGTTAGTAATACCACTTTTTTAAATTAAAATTAGTAACAAACTATGTTAAGAGTGTTAAATATTTATATAAAATGTGGCATTTGGGGGCTCCTCAAAAATTTAAAGTATAATCCTGGGCTTTCTGGGCCTATTCGGTAATCAGGTACTGTCTCCAGCGCTGTGTGGCTTCCCAAGGTAGTTACTTGGAAGGAGACAATGTGAATTTTTAATTTTATTTCAATAAAAAAATTAGAAAAATTCAGTCTCATTACTTAATTTACACACCTGGTATCCTTGTATATGTATGTATGTGTGAATTCATTATTCTTTTTCAAAGGTTAGTTGAAAGAAATTAAAAATATGTATAAACCACCAAATATTAAAAAAACGTAAAAATTATGTATAAACCATCAAGTATTTTAAAGAGCTAAAATAAGGCATAAACCACCAAATATTTCAAAATTAAATTAAAAATTATGAATGAACCATCAAAAATTAAAATAAAATAAAATATTCATAAACCATCAAATGTTTCAATAAAATTGTGCCTAAACCATTAAAATATATTTTACAAGATTAAACTAAAAATATCTAAGTAAATATCGTTAAGTATTAACTTAGATATTTTTAGTTTAATCTTGTAAAATATATTTTAATGGTTTAGGCACAATTTTATTGAAACATTTGATGGTTTATGAATATTTTATCGTTAAGTATTAACTACTAAATAATGTAATAAATATGGTTACAACTCAAATATTAAGCTTGGACTGCTGAACTGAATAATTTATTTTAGATCCATTCATTAACATACACCAATAGCCGAACAATTGAAATATGGAAAAATACATTGTATCATGGAGTAAAGCCTTGTATTTTTAAAATACAACGCATCTTTTAACTGTAGACTGTCTTGATTCTTTGTATATCAGTTGGAGTCAAAGGGTAATATATTCCCATTTTACTACCATCAATACCATCCTGTAAGATATCGAAAGCTGTTAATCCGAAGCCTGGGACTTTATTTGGGAAGCCCATGATGGAGTAGTAGTTGAAAGGTCCAAGGTTCACAAAGGTTTCTGCGTTGTATTTTTCATACTGAGATACTATAGCTGAAAGATAAAGGTTTTTGTAGTGATATTTTTAATAATGACTAAAATTAATTTATTTTCAGGATATTCAGTAAAAAAGGCGACTCAAGAAAATTTAATAGAAATTGTGAAATTGAAAGTTTGTTTGAAGGTGTCTCAAAGGAATTCGAAACAAAAAACTAAAGTGTTTTAAGTTTTTAGTATAACTTATGTCAAGTTGTATGAAACTGTTTATAATTTATACCTTGCATTTTTATACTAAATTTAAAGACTGCTGCAATTTAATAATTAAAACGCCTTAAACATTATTATACTCTTAAAATAAACTTTGCAACAAACTTACTCCTGTGAATATAAATAAAGCCTAAGGTTTCTTATACAATTCTGTTTTTGCTTAAGGGGGACCAGAGCCCCAAAATCCGGAAATATTGCTAAATTTTCTTCTTCATGAAACAATGATATATGTACTTAAGAAGGTGTGTACAAAATTTCAAAAACGGTAAAAGAAACAGAATATATGTTTTTTTAGATGTTTATATACCATTTATCATCTTTCTACAAACTTTTCGTCTGCAACAAACATCATTTAATAAAAATATTTTTTATACATTTTGGTCACGTTTAAAATGCTAAGGCTTTGTAAATAATTAATTTCAAAATAAACTGTTAATAGTTTTTGAAAATCTAATGTTTGTTTTATAAACGCGTATGAATAGCCTTTTTAAATTAAGTTATAAGTTAATTTTTTTTAAATTATTAAACTTAAAAAATTGATTATTTTTTGGGTTGCGAACTTAAAATAAGTTTTTGAAAACAATTAAAACACAAATCTGCAAAAGTCTATTCATACGTTTGTAGTATATACTTTGACGTTATTTAATCAATTAAAAAAAATTAAAACATTAAAATTGAAAGAGGAGTAGTATTTTTAAAAAAAAAGTCTTTTTAAACTTAAAAAACGCAAAAAATAACAAAAATAAAATTTTTAAATATATTTTTGTTTTTGAATATTGTTCAGAAAAAGATGTTCTAATAATATAAAAAAAATGGTATTTCTAAAATCATTAATGAACAAATTTGGATTTGGGGCTCGGGTCTCCCTTAAATAAATCAAGCCAAGCCAGATTTTGCAACAAAGTGCATATATTGCACTTAAAATTTTAATCTGCAATTTAGGATTTTTTTAAAATTTATATCACCTCTTCATTTTCATACCTTTTGAAATAATAATTTATCCTAACTTTTATGTATGTATATTATTAATGAGTAGTTAAACATTGTTATTGTTCTTACTTATGGGGATATTTTCAGGTACTAATCTGATGTAATTGTCCCTGTCCATTCTGTTGTCTTCATGCGCGATTCCCAGGGCATGTGATATTTCATGTGTGACAGCGCCTTGGAAGAGACAGACCGAAAGCAACGAGATCGCCTGAGGACCCCCTACGTTCCCAAGGTTGCCGTAACACCTACAACAGAAACATTTTGATTTTGGATTTACATATTTTTGCTTCAGAATGTATAATTTTGCAGCAATATTCTGCAATATTTCCCTCGCGTGAAACGGTGTTGCCGTTTTCTTATTCAAAAATATGTGAAAATATCTTCGAGCATGTAACTATTGTAGTAGAGGAGTCATGACGTCACTCTCTTTAACATCAAAGTGAAGCCAACATGTATGACCTCAGACACGTGGTTAATTACGTCATTCCATTCATAAATTTTCATTGTTACGCATTTCCCAATTCATCAGCCAAACGCGAGTTTTTTTTTAATTCATAATTTTGAAGAGATGGCACGTGATATGGGCCTTTCGCTCTGAGATGTGGGATTCACGACTATGACGTCATATTCTCTCTACTACAGACCATTCATGCTCGAAGGAAAATACAGATAGGGGGCTGGTAATACTGAAACAAGGGGGATAAAAGATTTCGTGTATAAAACGAGTTTTACAACTATACCAAGTGCACCAAATACTTACATGTGAGGATATAACGAGTTTTGACGCAGGTTTAATCGAATTTATTTAATGGGTCGGGTTCAACCCTCTGAGCGGTTGGAGAAAGGCCAAAATACTAAAGTCGTTTTTTCTGTGAAATAACTTATTTTATATATTTCCTATTCATGTATGTCATATATAATTTTTAAAATTGTGTTATTTTAATAGATATAGCTTACAAAAAATACACAATTTTTCATTATCGAATATTTTTTATGAATTTAAAGTTATTGTGTATTGTTAGAAAAATTGGAAATCTCCCAGAGCGACTGAAGTCGTTCAGTTCAGTAGGAGTGTTAAAGAGTTTTGCAACAGTGTCGAATGTTCAAAGGTTTAAAAGTGTTCTGCAGCTGTTTAAGCTACATAAGCAACACAAGGTGGTTGAACGATTAAAATGGCGCAAATATTTCAATTCTTGATTTTTTGTTGTTGTTTTAACGAGTTTTAAATGGGCGAGAAAACTAATATAATTGTTGACCCTTCGTGAAACTTTCCTGAGATACACTAAAAGTTGTATAAATTTCGAACGGAAAATCAAACTAATTTAAAAATGGTTAACTCAAAATTATAATTTTAAAAAAAATATTCTGTACATTTCAAAGTTACTACAGTTACAGGGTATTTCTCTTTTTAGGAAAGTCAGTTTTGCATTAGAATACTTACGCACATCCGCCTTTGAAAAATAATACATAGTCTTTATCACCGTCTTGGTAAGGGCGAATGTTGATGTTTGGCCCCAGCATTCTGTTATTATACGCTATTTCATTTTCAATAATACTTGTTTCATTATCAACTAAAATGTAAAATATCATTGATAAAATAACGTAAGCTTCAACAGAAACACAATTTGTTACTAGTTTCCATGTGCATTTACATTTATGAAATGGTTTCCATTTATCATAGTGTTTCCATTATTGTTTAAGTATTATATGTTACTAGCAAAAATACCCGTTCTTCGCACGGTGGTAAATAAAATAACGACAAATGACAGAAAATATATACATTTCCTCTTCTCATTGTACAAAAAGCCCAATGTGCGGATATTTCCAGTAATTATTAAATTAAACAAAACTTATGACGTCATTTTTATAGTGTCAATAACGAAATGAAAATTCTTTAAAATCGCAAACGATATTGTCATTCATGTTAAGTGAATGACATACATTAAAATAGCTATACTAAATGAATGGAACATCGTACAAACTTAAAAATTATCCCAAAAAATGTCTAATTTTTCAATTAAAGTTCTCTGTAAATTTCATAAAGCTACGTTGTGTAATTATGGAGAATTTCGTGTAAATATCGGCATTCTAATCTATTCATAATTTTTTATATTATATTTTCGCTTTTCTTCGTTGATTTTAACTGATTTTACTGTTGCCACTTCGTGAAATTTTGCTAAAGTACGCTAAAAAATGTCATAACATTCGAATGGAACATCGGAGAGACTCGAAAATAATCACGTTAAAATTCTTATTTTTTGAACTAATTATTCTGTGAATTTCAAAGATCTATGTTGTGTAGTTGCGGAGCTTATTTTGTACTGACAAACAAACAAACAGAGATCCGGACGCATTTTGAAGATTTCAGCTTTATATATATGATAAAATAGATTTTTAAAATATAAATATTTGTTGCCTTTGATTATTTATATAATGGGGAAAATTATAAAAATGTAATATTGTACGCACAACCCATTTTTGTTTCTTTTTAAAATGTTTATACATCAAAAAGCGTGTCATTCGGTTGCAGTTTTAAAGAAGCAACCTTGATATAAAAAGTTTTTGAAATAGTGAAACAATCCCGTTATTTATTAATTGTATAATATATGCCGATGCTTGTAAAATTGTTATGCATTAAAAAGAACATCCACGTAGAGAAAAGTGCGTCTTCTAAATGATGGTTCCTTGAAAATGTTTACGTAAACTTAAATACTCTCATAATATAATCCCCTGCATAACATAGTTGGTTTAACAATTCCCAAAGAGCTTTTATAAATTGTTCGATTTAATAATACTCTCTCTATATCATCTAAATAATACCAGTATTTTGAGTTCAAATTATTTTTTAATAACATTGTTTGAGTTTTCTCTATTGGTAACTGAAATCGAAAAAATTGTTACACAAAAATATCCTGACTCAAGCTTTAGCAAAATTTTACTTGTTTTCTAAACTTAAGAATCAAAGAGCTTTATTAAAAACCTAAAATGTATGATGTGCATTGATACATATTTTTATTTTATCATATTCAAAAGTCCATGCGTCAAGAAATCATAAATTGCAATGTAGAAATTAAATCTCCAGTTTCAATTATGTACAATTTTCTTTAAAATTCTTTATCCATTCGAAATGCTGCATATGAATGAACATTTTCGAATGAATTTTTTTTAGGAATTTTATAACTCGTTTATCTATATTTATAAAGAAATATCATTGAACAATAACAATATTCAAAATATTTTGTTAGCACGTATACATTACCAAAGAAAAATAAGCGAAATTTATATTTGATAGATAGTAAAACTCATTTAAACTTGGCCATAAGTTACTTTTAACTAATTGTGCACCATACACTTTATTTCATTGCATGTACATTCAATAATTGAAAGCTTAGAAGACGTTTTTGTTGACAGACTCAAATTTTGATTATTGAATTAAACTATTAAACAACGAAATTCCATTTTAATGTCAACGAATTTTCATGGAATTGTCATCAATGTTAAGTCAATACGAAGCTTAATAAAGTTTAGATAACATCGAAAGCTATAAGAACGGGAAACATCGTTCAGAGATGAAAATGGTCAATAGTTAAATTAAACAAGCACATTTCATTGTGCTACCTACCTCTTATAGTAACGAATCTTTTTTTTACGGACATATATTCATATTTCATATATTTAGTTTAATATTTAAAATGCAGTAAATATAATTATGCAACTCGCTGTTATTTGCATTAAATGTTCTATAATGGTTTTTTAATAAGATTTCAAGTTACGAAAGTATAAAATACTTACAATATGTATTTGTTATATAGTATGGAACAGTGCCATTTTTCCAAGTGTTTATCGTTAAATTTACAGTTCTGTTGAAACCAAAATGTTTTTTTGTAGGCTGTAAGAAATTTTATGATTTTAGTAAAAAAAATCAATGCATATAATTTAATATCTTATTTTTGAAATATTAAAAAAACATACTTATAAATGCGAATTTTTAGTGATATAAAAATATTCGATGTTATGTATTATTAAAGACTGAATTATGTATTGTTGTATATGAGCCATTTAGTTGCAAAACCAGATAAATTCATTTTCTTAAATTTTACAGTAGATCCTAAAACCAATTGACAGCCACATACTTTTGGATCTAAACCTGACATCGAATGCAGTTTTAGACTTGTGAGATTGGTTCTATATTCAAGCACATTATAAGTAAAAACAAATTTAATCTTGAATATGATGATACTAGATCATTAATAAAATAAAAGTAACTGTTCTCCAATACTTTTTGGATAAAATCAAACAACATAATTTTGGTCCAATGATGAACATACAAAAAAAAATTAATGACTAATTCGAAGAGTTCATTTGTTTGAATTTTCGAACTATAACCACAGCAATAGCACAATTTCTCTAAACGACCGGCAAAACGTTTTCTTCCATAACAGTTAACTAAAACACATTTAAAAATAACTTTAAGTTAAATTTCATGTGATTCCAAAATATTTTAACTTTTTTTTTTTATATATCTACTTACGTTCAATACTTGTCCGGGTCTCATTAGAATATCAGAGTAATCCAACCCTGTAAATATTTTGCATAATTTAATACGATTATAGTTTGCATTTTTATAAGTACCTAATAATACACAAATAAGAACATTGTGAAAATAAATTTCAATTAATTAAAATAATTCCTTATATGATTTACTAAAACATGTTAATAATTAAAATGATTTTTTAAAAAATATTTATTAACTTAGTGGAATATACATGGGGTGGACAAAGTATAGAAACATCTGGATAAATGCATGTAAATTTGGCCAAAATCACATTGCATTCTTCTTGGAAATGATAAAAAAAAAGTTGCGCATAATTTTCAGGGGCATCTTATAACATTCTAGCTGGAAACCATTTTAAAGTTCCATTACTGTTAAAAATACAAATATTGACGACCAACAACAGGCTCAAGGCCCAACAAGGTTGGTCCATCTAGTACCTCTTAACTATCCCCCAATGCATATCTAACATTTTTTTATAATCCGTTACTCCCTTACAATTAACAATATTCACTGGCAAGTTGTTCCATTTGTCTATTACCTATTATAGAAATAGTGTTTTCTCCCTTCCCGATTAAAATGGGATTTGTTTAATGTAAACCTATGGCCTCTCGTTCTATCACTCATATTAAAATATAAACCCACCACATCTCCTTGTTTAATAAATTTGAACAGCTGAATCAAATCTCCCCTAACTCATCTCTCTTCCAGAGTATACATATTTAAATGTCTTAATCTATCTTCATAATTCTTGCCTGAAAACCCTTGAACCATATTAGTAACCCTGTGCTGCTGAATTTTCTCTACCAATTCAATGTATTTTTTAAGATAGGGTGACCAGAACTTTACAGCATACTCAAGATGTGGGGGACAGAGGTGGACGAACATTTGACTTCAACAAAGACCAAAAGAACTTAATTATATTGAGGTGGGGCGATCGTGGATGCCGTGGAAGATGTGAAACTTTATTTTAGTGCTCACTAAGCTCTCCCTGGGTAGTGACAGATGTGCGAACATGTGCTCTTTCAGCTTCATAAACATAATCGCCTTCCCGGAGAAAAATTTACAACAAGGAAGGGGCCTTGCCACTCTGACAATGGTCAGTTAGGCATCGCTAGTGACATGAACTTGCAGGGTAATATTGTGTCGGACAGAATACCACCATATGGCTGCCAAACATTATTGAACCCTTATATAGTTTCAGTCTTGATAGCAAACGATTTGTTTTGTACGCTTGGTGGGGCACTTTCCAGACATAAAATACGCCAGAAGGCTAAACATTGACTCAATTAATAACTTATATTTTGAAATTTCTAGTCCAGGTTTGACGACATTACCACCACTGTATCCTCTTAGTAGCATTTGGATTATTGATGATTCGTACTGCAATGGTAGGTCGTCCATAAAAATATGTTTGATCAGTTCCTTAGCACTTTTTTTTGTGCTGATAGGCTTTTGGTGCACAGAACTTAACTCAGCAGTCAATATATTGGGTTGGAGGGAAAGTTCTGTCGTATTTTAAAGAAAATATTTGAATTCATTTATAAAAATATGTGTTTAATATTAATCAATTATATATGCTCCGTTATTTGTTACAACCTGTTGCCATCTTTCAGGTAACCTGTGAGTTCCTCTTTTTTCCCATCCTTGGAGTTAAAATAGTCAGCAACTGCCTTAGAAACACTTTCAAAAGACGTGAACTTTTTTTCCCGTTAGATAATTTTGCAGTAACATTTTTTTCTCTTAATATTCTCGTAAAGAATCCACTTTTCATCTCCAGTAACCTGCCTGTCCAAAAACGGCTCCACATTGTGTCTAATCAGATGACATGAACACATTCTTACACGATCAGACAAATTCTTTTCCGTTAATTCATGTGGAACCCAAACACTTTGCTTTAACACAAACCCAACGGATTTAATGTGATTTCCAACAGTTGTATGATGAATGCCAAACTCTTCTGCAATTTCTCGACTTGTTAAATGTGGATTATTTTCCAACATGGATCGTAAAACATCATTATCGAGCTTGGATGGTCGTCCAGATCGATCACTTTCTTTGAGGCTCAGATCCCCGAAACGAAATTTGCTAAACCATCTTTCACAAGTACGAACATTTACAATATCTTTTCTAAATACCGCACATAAATTTTTACATGCAACCGATGCATTGCTTCCTTTTTGGAATTCATATAAAATGCAGTGTCGTAAATGCACTTTATCTACTGACATGTTTTTCACTTTAAATATCACAAGTAAATGATGAACGGTAAAAAAGGGCACCTTTTATATTATACAGCAGTCTAAAAAAACAAAAAAAATCCGATTGACTCTTCTTTTTATTTACAAGCAAAATCACCTCCCTATTTAAAATACGAAAGAACTTTCCCTCCAACCTAATAAATGCTAGATTAATTTACTTTAAAATCTGCGCAGTGTTTGTTTATCTCACTCAACACATATTTTCGTCCACTCCGGTGTTGGTTGTGATATATATATATATATATATATATATATATATATATATATATATATATATATATATATATATATATATATATATATATATATATATATATATATATATATATATATATATATATATATATATATATATATATATATATATATATATATATATATATATATATATATATATATATATATATATATATATGTATGTATATGTATATATAAGTATATGTATATATATGTATATGTATATATATATGTATATGTATATATATGTATATGTATATATATGTTTTATTTCTAAAACATTAACGTATACCTCGAAGCATATATTTTTCGTGTCGGTGTTTGTGAGATGTAATTCATCCGGTCTTACTACATGCAGTTTTAATCTTGGATACTGTTCCTCGTGAGCCACCAAACAATTTCGCTGCTTTGGTTACAAGAGCACATAGGAGCCACAAAATTGTAATATATATATATATATATATATATATCAACTTTTATATATATATATCAACATGTATACATATATATATATATATCAACTAATATATATATATATATATATATATATATATATATATATCAACATGTATATATATATATATATATATATAAAACTCACATTTAATCGAAGACTATTTAATTTCAAATATAGATATCACTATAAAAAGAATTATTATACAAATTCGTTGCAGTCAATCACGTATATTTTTTAAGGGAGTTGCTTTCGAAATTTTTCCTAACGAGTCCTGTTAGTTTTGTAACACAACAGAAAATGAAACCTGGGACCATGTTTTTTTCGTCTGTCCTATTTACGATGCATTCAGACGAAAATACTTATCATCAATTGAATACAGTAACATTTCAAACATCCTAAAATTTTACAATAAAGAATATTTTTGTTTTTATAATTATGCAATCTCTGTTTTAAAATTCCGGGAGGACTTGATCAGTGAACTTGTGCAGGAATAACAGATTTAAAACCCAATTCTAATTGTTCATGTAATTTATTTGTGTCTTTTTTTTGTATATTTGTCTCAAATTGTGTTTTAATTTTTTTTTTTAAATGTATTGTGTTGTATTTTGTGTTATCAAACTTTGTATCCGCTTATGTTAAAAATCTGTTGCCAACCTTTGTAAATGGGCTATGGCCTACTACAATAAACATATCTATCTATCTCTCTCTCTCTCTCTCTCTCTTTCTCTCTCTCTCTCTCTCTCTCTCTCTCTCTATATATATATATATATATATATATATATATATATATATATATATATATATATATCAACTAATATATATACTATATATATATATATATATATATATATATATATATATATATATATATATATATATAATATGTTGCGTTTCAAAGTTGTAACGCGAACTTTTAAATTTGTCTTGTTTGGTTTGTTACAAAATTAAATATATTTTTTTAAATGCACAATTGATTCAATGTAGAAAAATATTATTTTCAATTTGAAGCAAAATAAATATTTGCCCAAAGAAAAACCGCTAAAGTATACTAAGTCATTTGTTTTATTTCTAAAACATCAATGTATACCTCGCAGCATATATTTTGCGTGTCTTAGTACTATCAGTAAATATTATAGGAATTTAACACTTTTACTGTACCATTATAGGTGTACAATATGTCTAGTGAATTTTTGCCTGAAATAAATAAAAACACCCGTTTTATTAGCATGTCATAACACAAGAATTAAAATAAAAATATGAATAACTGTGGCACTTAATATACATTAAACATAAATTTTTTAACACTACTTAAAAATAACACTTTTTTGTAGGAAAAGCAAGGTAAGACTCATCAAAACCAACACTTTATCGGCAATTTTTCTCAAAGATGGAGTAAGTTAAACAATATAATTACGTATAAACCTTTTTATACAAATGTCTTACTTTAAATTCAATTCTAAAGTTTCTTGACCTCATTAGCTGAATATTTCGTAAAGTGTTTTTTTCCTTCAGTAAATTCGTGTCTAAACTTAAGTAATAAATAAATAAAAATAATTGATACAACTAATTATTCCGTATAAAACGCTATAGAAGATCAGATAACTGGAGCACATATGTTTTGTAACGATATAAATTTTTGTATTTCCTAGGTAAATACAGTTATCAGTCTTGATTCTCAAAAATGTATAGTTGTAATCACTACAATAAATTTCATTTTTTTAATATTACAAAAAGAAAAAATTAAAAAGATATGGAGTTTTTAAAAAATACTTAATTTATCATAATTTATAACACTAAACTGAACATAACTAAATTAAAAATAATTTATATACAACTACTTATTCGAAATAAAACCTCAAAGAACACAGGATAACTAAAATACCTAAGCCAGGTAATGATATATTTTTTGTATTTCTCAGATAAATATTGTTATGTGTCTTGATTCTCAAACGGATATAGCTGTAATCACTAATAAATTTCCTTTTTAATATTACAAAAAAATTAGTTAAAAAAATATGAAATATTTAAGAAACACTTAATTTATCAATAATTTATTACACATAACATTATTAGATTTTCATATTTGTTTTGCAATTTCGATCGGGATTAAATATTACACACATGACATGAGAATTGCATTCTTTCTCATAATATTTATATTCCCTAACTGTATGCAATACAGTTAGGGAATATAAATATTTATGTATGTATGTTTTCAAATTGAAATATAGTCAAACCTGTTTTTGTGCGGTGGATAGGGACCGCATAAAAAAATCGCACAAAACTTCACGAGTACGTATAAAAAATAGTTTTCGCAACACAATCAATAAATATTTTTTTATGCGGTGAATAGGGACCGCATAAAAAAAGTCTCAAGTAGAAAATAACACAAAACCTTACGAAAAAACTGGGAATTGCTTTTTTAAAAGTATTCAAGACACGAGGTATGGCAGCTACTTGGAATCTCGCCAAACCTTTTGGAATCTGATTTAGAAAATACACATTTTTAAATATTTTATTTACATATGTACTTTTTTTACACATACAAAACTTTTCAAAACGTATAACCATTATCCTTCGTAGTCTGACAATACGCGAAATTTCTTGTGGTAAACTGGTTAAAAATTGCTTTCGTCACTTGAAGATAGTACCTCGCACTCGTTTAGAGTTGACTTTTTTTCAGTTACCATGTAGTCGGTGATCAGTTTTTGCGACTGTTTGTTTTTTGTTTTGTTTCACTAGACGCTTGTATATGTCTCGGTAGTTAGATAATCATTTATGTTCCAATTTGATTAAAATTTTCATATACCGCACAAAAAAACGCACAAAAACAGGTTTGAGTGTATTGTGTTCATTACCTGTCCAATTATATTATATTATATTATATTATATTATATTATATTATATTATATTATATTATATTATATTATATTATATTATATTATATTATATTATATTATATTATATTATATTATATTATATTATATTGTATTATATTATATTATATTATATTATATTATATTATATTATATTATATTATATTATATTATACAATATTATATTATATTATATTATATTATATTATATTATATTATATTATATTATATTATATTATATTATATTATATTATATTATATTATATTATATTATATTATATTATATTATATTATATTATATTGTATTATATTATATTATATTATATTATATTATATTATATTATATTATATTATATTATATTATATTATATTATATTATATTATATTATATTATATTATATTATATTATATTATATTATAGCTCAGTGGGTACAACATATCTATACGGCTAGATATTTTGTTTAAATGTGTCTGAATTTTACAAGGTTTTGCTGCAATTTCTACTGATCTTTGAACTTCATCAAGTATCTAAGCTGAAAAAAACACTTTAAAATTGGAATTTAATTAAATGTAATCCTTGGAAATACATTTCTAGAAGTGTCTTAGATACCAGATCGTAATGTATCATTATTTTACTTAGAAACATAAATACGAATATAACTTACGTTTTGATGGTTCGAGTAAATCCGTACTAGGTATTCCTAGGACTAAAAATAATAGTATGTTACGTTAGTCTGTATTTGAATTGTTCAAGTTTGTTTTATTTAAATTCTTACATTGTACTTACTTTTTGCAAATTTTTTGTATTGCTTTGCATTTAACAAGCGTTCAAGATATTGAGGTTTCACAACTAAAAACATATAAAGAAACATTTTATTCTATTGCATACATTGTTGAAATATGACGTATATTTGTCGAAAAATAAAACTATATAAATGTGTGTGGAAAACGCATACATATGATATTTATTCAATAAGTATTGTGTACCACACATCAACTACAAATCTATATATATAAAAGCGAAAGCCACTGACTCACTCACTGACTGACTGACTGACTGACTGACTGATTGATCACGAGATCTCCAGATCCAAAAGCCCTACAGTGCTGAAATTTAGAACACAGATTCATCTTGGGCCCTAGGGGTGCACTAAGAAAGGATTTTTAAAAATTCGAACTCGAACTGCCAAAATAACGATTTTTAAAAAACCTTCCCATAGGATTAACATGGGGAACATGTAACAATGCAAAATATAAAATTTAAACAATGGAAAATTTTAATATTATGTAACCTACCAGGATCATTCTGATTGGCTGGTGACTAAATATCGCCAAAATGTCGCCAAATTTATAAAAAACATCGCCAAATTCATAAAAAACATCGCCAAATTCATAAAAAACATCGCCAAATTCATAAAAAAACATCGCCAAATTCATAAAAAACCATCGCCAAATTAATAAAAAACATCGCTAAATTCATAAAAAAACATCGCCAAATTTATAAAAAAAACATCGCCAAATTCATAAATAACATCGCCAAATTCATAAAAAAACTTCGCCAAATTAATAAAAAACATCGCCGAATGAATAAACAATTCCGCCAAATGAATAAAATATCGCCAAATAAACTAAAATATGATAATATATGTAAAAATAATATAAAAATGGCGAAATTATAGTCAAAAAATGATAAAATGCCAAAATGGTGAAAATATGATTGGATAACGGGATATTACATACTACAACAACTATGAAAATTAAATTTGGCATGGAGCATGACATTTTAAGCCAAAATTGCTCACTAAGAAAGAATTTTCATTTTCAAAAACTCGAACTCTAACTGCCAAAAGTAAAAATCCTTTCCACATATCCACTAACTCATCACTAATATTGTAACTTTCTGTATACCCAGGAAGATGAAATTTGACAGAGTTGTTACTTATATCTTACAAAGAAAAAGTAAGCTATCTGGTAGGTACAAGCCACTCTGCACCATTATAATTGGTTCATGAATACTTTGGACCCCACGTGGTAGGAAGGTCAGAGGGAGAGTGTATAAATGGTCAATCTGGTTGACGCGGCGTACCTTCCTCTACTCCATGTTATGTCATTTATCCACGAAGGCTGATTACCCATAGAATTATTGGGGTGGAAGTGTATACCTCCTGTCACCAAGGGTGACATTTTCCTTCATGCGGTATAAAGATCAGAGGGTAAAATGGGTTAACAAACGACCTGAACGACGCGGCCTACTTTTCTTTATATGATGGTCTGCCTATACGACGAGTTATAAGGCGGAATCGAAAACTGTTGTAAACTCCTCCTCCATCTGGTACAAGTGTCAGAGGGGGAATGGGTTTGCATCTATCGTCTGTAGTAGTGGGTAGGGGATAGGGTACAATTTAAAAAAAAAATTGATTTGGCAATGCAGTAAAAAATATGACTTATTTTTTATTTAAAAAAGTTCAATATTAAAAAAGAGCCCGTGCAAGATCCAAAAAAAAAAGTGTTGGGGAGCCTTCCCCCTTGCCCCCCTCCTCGCATATTGATAAGGTTTACCGTACAAAAGAAAAAATATGAAAATCTTTAATTTTGGCAAATGAACATTTTAAAATCGCTTTCGTTTTTTCTTCTTATATTCTCACCAATTTGTGAAACTTAACGACAAATCTATATATATAAAAGCGAAAGCCACTGACTCACTCACTGACTGACTGACTGACTGACTGATTGATCACGAGATCTCCAGATCCAAAAGCCCTACAGTGCTGAAATTTAGAACACAGATTCATCTTGGGCCCTAGGGGTGCACTAAGAAAGGATTTTTAAAAATTCGAACTCGAACTGCCAAAATAACAATTTTTAAAAAACCTTCCCTTAGGATTAACATGGGGAACATGTAACAATGCAAAATATAAAATTTAAACAATGGAAAATTTTAATATTATGTAACCTACCAGGATCATTCTGATTGGCTGGTGACTAAATATCGCCAAAATGTCGCCAAATTTATAAAAAACATCGCCAAATTCATAAAAAACATCGCCAAATTCATAAAAAACATCGCCAAATTCATAAAAAAACATCGCTAAATTCATAAAAAAACATCGCCAAATTAATAAAAAACATCGCTAAATTCATAAAAAAACATCGCCAAATTTATAAAAAAAACATCGCCAAATTCATAAATAACATCGCCAAATTCATAAAAAAAACTTCGCCAAATTAATAAAAAACATCGCCGAATGAATAAACAATTCCGCCAAATGAATAAAATATCGCCAAATAAACTAAAATATGATAATATATGTAAAAATAATATAAAAATGGCGAAATTATAGTCAAAAAATGATAAAATGCCAAAATGGTGAAAATATGATTGGATAACGGGATATTACATACTACAACAACTATGAAAATTAAATTTGGCATGGAGCATGACATTTTAAGCCAAAATTGCTCACTAAGAAAGAATTTTCATTTTCAAAAACTCGAACTCTAACTGCCAAAAGTAAAATTCCTTTCCACATATCCACTGACTCATCACTAATATTGTAACTTTCTGTATACCCAGGAAGATGAAATTTGACAGAGTTGTTACTTATATCTTACAAAGAAAAAGTAAGCTATCTGGTAGGTACAAGCCACTCTGCACCATTATAATTGGTTCATGAATACTTTGGACCCCACGTGGTAGGAAGGTCAGAGGGAGAGTGTATAAATGGTCAATCTGGTTGACGCGGCGTACCTTCCTCTACTCCATGTTATGTCATTTATCCACGAAGGCTGATTACCCATAGAATTATTGGGGTGGAAGTGTATACCTCCGGTCACCAAGGGGGACATTTTCCTTCATGCGGTATAAAGATCAGAGGGTAAAATGGGTTAACAAACGACCTGAACGACGCGGCCTACTTTTCTTTATATGATGGTCTGCCTATACGACGAGTTATAAGGCGGAATCGAAAACTGTTGTAAACTCCTCCTCCATCTGGTACAAGTGTCAGCGGGGGAATGGGTTTGCATCTATCGTCTGTAGTATCTATCGTCTTTGCATCTATCGTCTTGCCCCCCTCCTCGCATATTGATAAAGTTTACCGTACAAAAGAAAAAATATGAAAATCTTTAATTTTGGCAAATGAACATTTTAAAATCGCTTTCGTTTTTTCTTCTTATATTCTCACCAATTTGTGAAACTTAACGACAAATCTATATATATAAAAGCGAAAGCCACTGACTCACTCACTGACTGACTGACTGACTGACTGATTGATCACGAGATCTCCAGATCCAAAAGCCCTACAGTGCTGAAATTTAGAACACAGATTCATCTTGGGCCCTAGGGGTGCACTAAGAAAGGATTTTTAAAAATTCGAACTCGAACTGCCAAAATAACGATTTTTAAAAAACCTTCCCTTAGGATTAACATGGGGAACATGTAACAATGCAAAATATAAAATTTAAACAATGGAAAATTTTACTATTATGTAACCTACCAGGATCATTCTGATTGGCTGGTGACTAAATATCGCCAAAATGTCGCCAAATTCATAAAAAAACATCGCCAAATTCATAAAAAACATCGCCAAATTCATAAAAAAACATCGCCAAATTCATAAAAAAACATCGCCAAATTAATAAAAAACATCGCTAAATTCATAAAAAAACATCGCCAAATTTATAAAAAAAACATCGCCAAATTCATAAATAACATCGCCAAATTCATAAAAAAAACTTCGCCAAATTAATAAAAAACATCGCCGAATGAATAAACAATTCCGCCAAATGAATAAAATATCGCCAAATAAACTAAAATATGATAATATATGTAAAAATAATATAAAAATGGCGAAATTATAGTCAAAAAATGATAAAATGCCAAAATGGTGAAAATATGATTGGATAACGGGATATTACATACTACAACAACTATGAAAATTAAATTTGGCATGGAGCATGACATTTTAAGCCAAAATTGCTCACTAAGAAAGAATTTTCATTTTCAAAAACTCGAACTCTAACTGCCAAAAGTAAAATTCCTTTCCACATATCCACTGACTCATCACTAATATTGTAACTTTCTGTATACCCAGGAAGATGAAATTTGACAGAGTTGTTACTTATATCTTACAAAGAAAAAGTAAGCTATCTGGTAGGTACAAGCCACTCTGCACCATTATAATTGGTTCATGAATACTTTGGACCCCACGTGGTAGGAAGGTCAGAGGGAGAGTGTATAAATGGTCAATCTGGTTGACGCGGCGTACCTTCCTCTACTCCATGTTATGTCATTTATCCACGAAGGCTGATTACCCATAGAATTATTGGGGTGGAAGTGTATACCTCCGGTCACCAAGGGTGACATTTTCTTTCATGCGGTATAAAGATCAGAGGGTAAAATGGGTTAACAAACGACCTGAACGACGCGGCCTACTTTTCTTTATATGATGGTCTGCCTATACGACGAGTTATAAGGCGGAATCGAAAACTGTTGTAAACTCCTCCTCCATCTGGTACAAGTGTCAGAGGGGGAATGGGTTTGCATCTATCGTCTGTAGTGGTGGGTAGGGGATAGGGTACAATTTAAAAAAAAAATTGATTTGGCAATGCAGTAAAAAATATGACTTATTTTTTATTTAAAAAAGTTCAATATTAAAAAAGAGCCCGTGCAAGATCCAAAAAAAAAAGTGTTGGGGAGCCTTCCCCCTTGCCCCCCTCCTCGCATATTGATAAGGTTTACCGTACAAAAGAAAAAATATGAAAATCTTGAATTTTGGCAAATGAACATTTTAAAATCGCTTTCGTTTTTTCTTCTTATATTCTCACCAATTTGTGAAACTTAACGACAAATCTATATATATAAAAGCGAAAGCCACTGACTCACTCACTGACTGACTGACTGACTGACTGATTGATCACGAGATCTCCAGATCCAAAAGCCCTACAGTGCTGAAATTTAGAACACAGATTCATCTTGGGCCCTAGGGGTGCACTAAGAAAGGATTTTTAAAAATTCGAACTCGAACTGCCAAAATAACGATTTTTAAAAAACCTTCCCTTAGGATTAACATGGGGAACATGTAACAATGCAAAATATAAAATTTAAACAATGGAAAATTTTACTATTATGTAACCTACCAGGATCATTCTGATTGGCTGGTGACTAAATATCGCCAAAATGTCGCCAAATTTATAAAAAACATCGCCAAATTCATAAAAAACATCGCCAAATTCATAAAAAACATCGCCAAATTCATAAAAAAACATCGCCAAATTCATAAAAAAACATCGCCAAATTAATAAAAAACATCGCTAAATTCATAAAAAAACATCGCCAAATTTATAAAAAAAACATCGCCAAATTCATAAATAACATCGCCAAATTCATAAAAAAAACTTCGCCAAATTAATAAAAAACATCGCCGAATGAATAAACAATTCCGCCAAATGAATAAAATATCGCCAAATAAACTAAAATATGATAATATATGTAAAAATAATATAAAAATGGCGAAATTATAGTCAAAAAATGATAAAATGCCAAAATGGTGAAAATATGATTGGATAACGGGATATTACATACTACAACAACTATGAAAATTAAATTTGGCATGGAGCATGACATTTTAAGCCAAAATTGCTCACTAAGAAAGAATTTTCATTTTCAAAAACTCGAACTCTAACTGCCAAAAGTAAAATTCCTTTCCACATATCCACTGACTCATCACTAATATTGTAACTTTCTGTATACCCAGGAAGATGAAATTTGACAGAGTTGTTACTTATATCTTACAAAGAAAAAGTAAGCTATCTGGTAGGTACAAGCCACTCTGCACCATTATAATTGGTTCATGAATACTTTGGACCCCACGTGGTAGGAAGGTCAGAGGGAGAGTGTATAAATGGTCAATCTGGTTGACGCGGCGTACCTTCCTCTACTCCATGTTATGTCATTTATCCACGAAGGCTGATTACCCATAGAATTATTGGGGTGGAAGTGTATACCTCCGGTCACCAAGGGGGACATTTTCCTTCATGCGGTATAAAGATCAGAGGGTAAAATGGGTTAACAAACGACCTGAACGACGCGGCCTACTTTTCTTTATATGATGGTCTGCCTATACGACGAGTTATAAGGCGGAATCGAAAACTGTTGTAAACTCCTCCTCCATCTGGTACAAGTGTCAGAGGGGGAATGGGTTTGCATCTATCGTCTGTAGTAGTGGGTAGGGGATAGGGTACAATTTAAAAAAAAAATTGATTTGGCAATGCAGTAAAAAATATGACTTATTTTTTATTTAAAAAAGTTCAATATTAAAAAAGAGCCCGTGCAAGATCCGAAAAAAAAAGTGTTGGGGAGCCTTCCCCCTTGCCCCCCTCCTCGCATATTGATAAGGTTTACCGTACAAAAGAAAAAATATGAAAATCTTTAATTTTGGCAAATGAACATTTTAAAATCGCTTTCGTTTTTTCTTCTTATATTCTCACCAATTTGTGAAACTTAACGACAAATCTATATATATAAAAGCGAAAGCCACTGACTCACTCACTGACTGACTGACTGACTGACTGACTGATCACGAGATCTCCAGATCCAAAAGCCCTACAGTGCTGAAATTTAGAACACAGATTCATCTTGGGCCCTAGGGGTGCACTAAGAAAGGATTTTTAAAAATTCGAACTCGAACTGCCAAAATAACGATTTTTAAAAAACCTTCCCTTAGGATTAACATGGGGAACATGTAACAATGCAAAATATAAAATTTAAACAATGGAAAATTTTAATATTATGTAACCTACCAGGATCATTCTGATTGGCTGGTGACTAAATATCGCCAAAATGTCGCCAAATTTATAAAAAACATCGCCAAATTCATAAAAAACATCGCCAAATTCATAAAAAACATCGCCAAATTCATAAAAAAACATCGCCAAATTCATAAAAAACCATCGCCAAATTAATAAAAAACATCGCTAAATTCATAAAAAAACATCGCCAAATTTTTTTAAAAAAACATCGCCAAATTCATAAATAACATCGCCAAATTCATAAAAAAAACTTCGCCAAATTAATAAAAAACATCGCCGAATGAATAAACAATTCCGCCAAATGAATAAAATATCGCCAAATAAACTAAAATATGATAATATATGTAAAAATAATATAAAAATGGCGAAATTATAGTCAAAAAATGATAAAATGCCAAAATGGTGAAAATATGATTGGATAACGGGATATTACATACTACAACAACTATGAAAATTAAATTTGGCATGGAGCATGACATTTTAAGCCAAAATTGCTCACTAAGAAAGAATTTTCATTTTCAAAAACTCGAACTCTAACTGCCAAAAGTAAAATTCCTTTCCACATATCCACTGACTCATCACTAATATTGTAACTTTCTGTATACCCAGGAAGATGAAATTTGACAGAGTTGTTACTTATATCTTACAAAGAAAAAGTAAGCTATCTGGTAGGTACAAGCCACTCTGCACCATTATAATTGGTTCATGAATACTTTGGACCCCACGTGGTAGGAAGGTCAGAGGGAGAGTGTATAAATGGTCAATCTGGTTGACGCGGCGTACCTTCCTCTACTCCATGTTATGTCATTTATCCACGAAGGCTGATTACCCATAGAATTATTGGGGTGGAAGTGTATACCTCCGGTCACCAAGGGTGACATTTTCTTTCATGCGGTATAAAGATCAGAGGGTAAAATGGGTTAACAAACGACCTGAACGACGCGGCCTACTTTTCTTTATATGATGGTCTGCCTATACGACGAGTTATAAGGCGGAATCGAAAACTGTTGTAAACTCCTCCTCCATCTGGTACAAGTGTCAGAGGGGGAATGGGTTTGCATCTATCGTCTGTAGTGGTGGGTAGGGGATAGGGTACAATTTAAAAAAAAAATTGATTTGGCAATGCAGTAAAAAATATGACTTATTTTTTATTTAAAAAAGTTCAATATTAAAAAAGAGCCCGTGCAAGATCCAAAAAAAAAAGTGTTGGGGAGCCTTCCCCCTTGCCCCCCTCCTCGCATATTGATAAGGTTTACCGTACAAAAGAAAAAATATGAAAATCTTGAATTTTGGCAAATGAACATTTTAAAATCGCTTTCGTTTTTTCTTCTTATATTCTCACCAATTTGTGAAACTTAACGACAAATCTATATATATAAAAGCGAAAGCCACTGACTCACTCACTGACTGACTGACTGACTGACTGATTGATCACGAGATCTCCAGATCCAAAAGCCCTACAGTGCTGAAATTTAGAACACAGATTCATCTTGGGCCCTAGGGGTGCACTAAGAAAGGATTTTTAAAAATTCGAACTCGAACTGCCAAAATAACGATTTTTAAAAAACCTTCCCTTAGGATTAACATGGGGAACATGTAACAATGCAAAATATAAAATTTAAACAATGGAAAATTTTACTATTATGTAACCTACCAGGATCATTCTGATTGGCTGGTGACTAAATATCGCCAAAATGTCGCCAAATTTATAAAAAACATCGCCAAATTCATAAAAAACATCGCCAAATTCATAAAAAACATCGCCAAATTCATAAAAAAACATCGCCAAATTCATAAAAAAACATCGCCAAATTAATAAAAAACATCGCTAAATTCATAAAAAAACATCGCCAAATTTATAAAAAAAACATCGCCAAATTCATAAATAACATCGCCAAATTCATAAAAAAAACTTCGCCAAATTAATAAAAAACATCGCCGAATGAATAAACAATTCCGCCAAATGAATAAAATATCGCCAAATAAACTAAAATATGATAATATATGTAAAAATAATATAAAAATGGCGAAATTATAGTCAAAAAATGATAAAATGCCAAAATGGTGAAAATATGATTGGATAACGGGATATTACATACTACAACAACTATGAAAATTAAATTTGGCATGGAGCATGACATTTTAAGCCAAAATTGCTCACTAAGAAAGAATTTTCATTTTCAAAAACTCGAACTCTAACTGCCAAAAGTAAAATTCCTTTCCACATATCCACTGACTCATCACTAATATTGTAACTTTCTGTATACCCAGGAAGATGAAATTTGACAGAGTTGTTACTTATATCTTACAAAGAAAAAGTAAGCTATCTGGTAGGTACAAGCCACTCTGCACCATTATAATTGGTTCATGAATACTTTGGACCCCACGTGGTAGGAAGGTCAGAGGGAGAGTGTATAAATGGTCAATCTGGTTGACGCGGCGTACCTTCCTCTACTCCATGTTATGTCATTTATCCACGAAGGCTGATTACCCATAGAATTATTGGGGTGGAAGTGTATACCTCCGGTCACCAAGGGGGACATTTTCCTTCATGCGGTATAAAGATCAGAGGGTAAAATGGGTTAACAAACGACCTGAACGACGCGGCCTACTTTTCTTTATATGATGGTCTGCCTATACGACGAGTTATAAGGCGGAATCGAAAACTGTTGTAAACTCCTCCTCCATCTGGTACAAGTGTCAGAGGGGGAATGGGTTTGCATCTATCGTCTGTAGTAGTGGGTAGGGGATAGGGTACAATTTAAAAAAAAAATTGATTTGGCAATGCAGTAAAAAATATGACTTATTTTTTATTTAAAAAAGTTCAATATTAAAAAAGAGCCCGTGCAAGATCCGAAAAAAAAAGTGTTGGGGAGCCTTCCCCCTTGCCCCCCTCCTCGCATATTGATAAGGTTTACCGTACAAAAGAAAAAATATGAAAATCTTTAATTTTGGCAAATGAACATTTTAAAATCGCTTTCGTTTTTTCTTCTTATATTCTCACCAATTTGTGAAACTTAACGACAAATCTATATATATAAAAGCGAAAGCCACTGACTCACTCACTGACTGACTGACTGACTGACTGACTGATCACGAGATCTCCAGATCCAAAAGCCCTACAGTGCTGAAATTTAGAACACAGATTCATCTTGGGCCCTAGGGGTGCACTAAGAAAGGATTTTTAAAAATTCGAACTCGAACTGCCAAAATAACGATTTTTAAAAAACCTTCCCTTAGGATTAACATGGGGAACATGTAACAATGCAAAATATAAAATTTAAACAATGGAAAATTTTAATATTATGTAACCTACCAGGATCATTCTGATTGGCTGGTGACTAAATATCGCCAAAATGTCGCCAAATTTATAAAAAACATCGCCAAATTCATAAAAAACATCGCCAAATTCATAAAAAACATCGCCAAATTCATAAAAAAACATCGCCAAATTCATAAAAAACCATCGCCAAATTAATAAAAAACATCGCTAAATTCATAAAAAAACATCGCCAAATTTTTTTAAAAAAACATCGCCAAATTCATAAATAACATCGCCAAATTCATAAAAAAAACTTCGCCAAATTAATAAAAAACATCGCCGAATGAATAAACAATTCCGCCAAATGAATAAAATATCGCCAAATAAACTAAAATATGATAATATATGTAAAAATAATATAAAAATGGCGAAATTATAGTCAAAAAATGATAAAATGCCAAAATGGTGAAAATATGATTGGATAACGGGATATTACATACTACAACAACTATGAAAATTAAATTTGGCATGGAGCATGACATTTTAAGCCAAAATTGCTCACTAAGAAAGAATTTTCATTTTCAAAAACTCGAACTCTAACTGCCAAAAGTAAAATTCCTTTCCACATATCCACTGACTCATCACTAATATTGTAACTTTCTGTATACCCAGGAAGATGAAATTTGACAGAGTTGTTACTTATATCTTACAAAGAAAAAGTAAGCTATCTGGTAGGTACAAGCCACTCTGCACCATTATAATTGGTTCATGAATACTTTGGACCCCACGTGGTAGGAAGGTCAGAGGGAGAGTGTATAAATGGTCAATCTGGTTGACGCGGCGTACCTTCCTCTACTCCATGTTATGTCATTTATCCACGAAGGCTGATTACCCATAGAATTATTGGGGTGGAAGTGTATACCTCCGGTCACCAAGGGTGACATTTTCCTTCATGCGGTATAAAGATCAGAGGGTAAAATGGGTTAACAAACGACCTGAACGACGCGACCTACTTTTCTTTATATGATGGTCTGCCTATACGACGAGTTATAAGGCGGAATCGAAAACTGTTGTAAACTCCTCCTCCATCTGGTACAAGTGTCAGAGGGGGAATGGGTTTGCATCTATCGTCTGTAGTAGTGGGTAGGGGATAGGGTACAATTTAAAAAAAAAATTGATTTGGCAATGCAGTAAAAAATATGACTTATTTTTTATTTAAAAATGTTCAATATTAAAAAAGAGCCCGTGCAAGATCCAAAAAAAAAAGTGTTGGGGAGCCTTCCCCCTTGCCCCCCTCCTCGCATATTGATAAGGTTTACCGTACAAAAGAAAAAATATGAAAATCTTGAATTTTGGCAAATGAACATTTTAAAATCGCTTTCGTTTTTTCTTCTTATATTCTCACCAATTTGTGAAACTTAACGACAAATCTATATATATAAAAGCGAAAGCCACTGACTCACTCACTGACTGACTGACTGACTGACTGATTGATCACGAGATCTCCAGATCCAAAAGCCCTACAGTGCTGAAATTTAGAACACAGATTCATCTTGGGCCCTAGGGGTGCACTAAGAAAGGATTTTTAAAAATTCGAACTCGAACTGCCAAAATAACGATTTTTAAAAAACCTTCCCTTAGGATTAACATGGGGAACATGTAACAATGCAAAATATAAAATTTAAACAATGGAAAATTTTACTATTATGTAACCTACCAGGATCATTCTGATTGGCTGGTGACTAAATATCGCCAAAATGTCGCCAAATTTATAAAAAACATCGCCAAATTCATAAAAAACATCGCCAAATTCATAAAAAACATCGCCAAATTCATAAAAAAACATCGCCAAATTCATAAAAAACCATCGCCAAATTAATAAAAAACATCGCTAAATTCATAAAAAAACATCGCCAAATTTATAAAAAAAACATCGCCAAATTCATAAATAACATCGCCAAATTCATAAAAAAAACTTCGCCAAATTAATAAAAAACATCGCCGAATGAATAAACAATTCCGCCAAATGAATAAAATATCGCCAAATAAACTAAAATATGATAATATATGTAAAAATAATATAAAAATGGCGAAATTATAGTCAAAAAATGATAAAATGCCAAAATGGTGAAAATATGATTGGATAACGGGATATTACATACTACAACAACTATGAAAATTAAATTTGGCATGGAGCATGACATTTTAAGCCAAAATTGCTCACTAAGAAAGAATTTTCATTTTCAAAAACTCGAACTCTAACTGCCAAAAGTAAAATTCCTTTCCACATATCCACTGACTCATCACTAATATTGTAACTTTCTGTATACCCAGGAAGATGAAATTTGACAGAGTTGTTACTTATATCTTACAAAGAAAAAGTAAGCTATCTGGTAGGTACAAGCCACTCTGCACCATTATAATTGGTTCATGAATACTTTGGACCCCACGTGGTAGGAAGGTCAGAGGGAGAGTGTATAAATGGTCAATCTGGTTGACGCGGCGTACCTTCCTCTACTCCATGTTATGTCATTTATCCACGAAGGCTGATTACCCATAGAATTATTGGGGTGGAAGTGTATACCTCCGGTCACCAAGGGTGACATTTTCCTTCATGCGGTATAAAGATCAGAGGGTAAAATGGGTTAACAAACGACCTGAACGACGCGGCCTACTTTTCTTTATATGATGGTCTGCCTATACGACGAGTTATAAGGCGGAATCGAAAACTGTTGTAAACTCCTCCTCCATCTGGTACAAGTGTCAGAGGGGGAATGGGTTTGCATCTATCGTCTGTAGTGGTGGGTAGGGGATAGGGTACAATTTAAAAAAAAAATTGATTTGGCAATGCAGTAAAAAATATGACTTATTTTTTATTTAAAAAAGTTCAATATTAAAAAAGAGCCCGTGCAAGATCCAAAAAAAAAAGTGTTGGGGAGCCTTCCCCCTTGCCCCCCTCCTCGCATATTGATAAGGTTTACCGTACAAAAGAAAAAATATGAAAATCTTGAATTTTGGCAAATGAACATTTTAAAATCGCTTTCGTTTTTTCTTCTTATATTCTCACCAATTTGTGAAACTTAACGACAAATCTATATATATAAAAGCGAAAGCCACTGACTCACTCACTGACTGACTGACTGACTGACTGATTGATCACGAGATCTCCAGATCCAAAAGCCCTACAGTGCTGAAATTTAGAACACAGATTCATCTTGGGCCCTAGGGGTGCACTAAGAAAGGATTTTTAAAAATTCGAACTCGAACTGCCAAAATAACGATTTTTAAAAAACCTTCCCTTAGGATTAACATGGGGAACATGTAACAATGCAAAATATAAAATTTAAACAATGGAAAATTTTACTATTATGTAACCTACCAGGATCATTCTGATTGGCTGGTGACTAAATATCGCCAAAATGTCGAAAAATTTATAAAAAACATCGCCAAATTCATAAAAAACATCGCCAAATTCATAAAAAACATCGCCAAATTCATAAAAAAACATCGCCAAATTCATAAAAAACCATCGCCAAATTAATAAAAAACATCGCTAAATTCATAAAAAAACATCGCCAAATTTATAAAAAAAACATCGCCAAATTCATAAATAACATCGCCAAATTCATAAAAAAAACTTCGCCAAATTAATAAAAAACATCGCCGAATGAATAAACAATTCCGCCAAATGAATAAAATATCGCCAAATAAACTAAAATATGATAATATATGTAAAAATAATATAAAAATGGCGAAATTATAGTCAAAAAATGATAAAATGCCAAAATGGTGAAAATATGATTGGATAACGGGATATTACATACTACAACAACTATGAAAATTAAATTTGGCATGGAGCATGACATTTTAAGCCAAAATTGCTCACTAAGAAAGAATTTTCATTTTCAAAAACTCGAACTCTAACTGCCAAAAGTAAAATTCCTTTCCACATATCCACTGACTCATCACTAATATTGTAACTTTCTGTATACCCAGGAAGATGAAATTTGACAGAGTTGTTACTTATATCTTACAAAGAAAAAGTAAGCTATCTGGTAGGTACAAGCCACTCTGCACCATTATAATTGGTTCATGAATACTTTGGACCCCACGTGGTAGGAAGGTCAGAGGGAGAGTGTATAAATGGTCAATCTGGTTGACGCGGCGTACCTTCCTCTACTCCATGTTATGTCATTTATCCACGAAGGCTGATTACCCATAGAATTATTGGGGTGGAAGTGTATACCTCCGGTCACCAAGGGGGACATTTTCCTTCATGCGGTATAAAGATCAGAGGGTAAAATGGGTTAACAAACGACCTGAACGACGCGGCCTACTTTTCTTTATATGATGGTCTGCCTATACGACGAGTTATAAGGCGGAATCGAAAACTGTTGTAAACTCCTCCTCCATCTGGTACAAGTGTCAGAGGGGGAATGGGTTTGCATCTATCGTCTGTAGTAGTGGGTAGGGGATAGGGTACAATTTAAAAAAAAAATTGATTTGGCAATGCAGTAAAAAATATGACTTATTTTTTATTTAAAAAAGTTCAATATTAAAAAAGAGCCCGTGCAAGATCCGAAAAAAAAAGTGTTGGGGAGCCTTCCCCCTTGCCCCCCTCCTCGCATATTGATAAGGTTTACCGTACAAAAGAAAAAATATGAAAATCTTTAATTTTGGCAAATGAACATTTTAAAATCGCTTTCGTTTTTTCTTCTTATATTCTCACCAATTTGTGAAACTTAACGACAAATCTATATATATAAAAGCGAAAGCCACTGACTCACTCACTGACTGACTGACTGACTGACTGACTGATCACGAGATCTCCAGATCCAAAAGCCCTACAGTGCTGAAATTTAGAACACAGATTCATCTTGGGCCCTAGGGGTGCACTAAGAAAGGATTTTTAAAAATTCGAACTCGAACTGCCAAAATAACGATTTTTAAAAAACCTTCCCTTAGGATTAACATGGGGAACATGTAACAATGCAAAATATAAAATTTAAACAATGGAAAATTTTAATATTATGTAACCTACCAGGATCATTCTGATTGGCTGGTGACTAAATATCGCCAAAATGTCGCCAAATTTATAAAAAACATCGCCAAATTCATAAAAAACATCGCCAAATTCATAAAAAACATCGCCAAATTCATAAAAAAACATCGCCAAATTCATAAAAAACCATCGCCAAATTAATAAAAAACATCGCTAAATTCATAAAAAAACATCGCCAAATTTTTTTAAAAAAACATCGCCAAATTCATAAATAACATCGCCAAATTCATAAAAAAAACTTCGCCAAATTAATAAAAAACATCGCCGAATGAATAAACAATTCCGCCAAATGAATAAAATATCGCCAAATAAACTAAAATATGATAATATATGTAAAAATAATATAAAAATGGCGAAATTATAGTCAAAAAATGATAAAATGCCAAAATGGTGAAAATATGATTGGATAACGGGATATTACATACTACAACAACTATGAAAATTAAATTTGGCATGGAGCATGACATTTTAAGCCAAAATTGCTCACTAAGAAAGAATTTTCATTTTCAAAAACTCGAACTCTAACTGCCAAAAGTAAAATTCCTTTCCACATATCCACTGACTCATCACTAATATTGTAACTTTCTGTATACCCAGGAAGATGAAATTTGACAGAGTTGTTACTTATATCTTACAAAGAAAAAGTAAGCTATCTGGTAGGTACAAGCCACTCTGCACCATTATAATTGGTTCATGAATACTTTGGACCCCACGTGGTAGGAAGGTCAGAGGGAGAGTGTATAAATGGTCAATCTGGTTGACGCGGCGTACCTTCCTCTACTCCATGTTATGTCATTTATCCACGAAGGCTGATTACCCATAGAATTATTGGGGTGGAAGTGTATACCTCCGGTCACCAAGGGTGACATTTTCCTTCATGCGGTATAAAGATCAGAGGGTAAAATGGGTTAACAAACGACCTGAACGACGCGACCTACTTTTCTTTATATGATGGTCTGCCTATACGACGAGTTATAAGGCGGAATCGAAAACTGTTGTAAACTCCTCCTCCATCTGGTACAAGTGTCAGAGGGGGAATGGGTTTGCATCTATCGTCTGTAGTAGTGGGTAGGGGATAGGGTACAATTTAAAAAAAAAATTGATTTGGCAATGCAGTAAAAAATATGACTTATTTTTTATTTAAAAATGTTCAATATTAAAAAAGAGCCCGTGCAAGATCCAAAAAAAAAAGTGTTGGGGAGCCTTCCCCCTTGCCCCCCTCCTCGCATATTGATAAGGTTTACCGTACAAAAGAAAAAATATGAAAATCTTGAATTTTGGCAAATGAACATTTTAAAATCGCTTTCGTTTTTTCTTCTTATATTCTCACCAATTTGTGAAACTTAACGACAAATCTATATATATAAAAGCGAAAGCCACTGACTCACTCACTGACTGACTGACTGACTGACTGATTGATCACGAGATCTCCAGATCCAAAAGCCCTACAGTGCTGAAATTTAGAACACAGATTCATCTTGGGCCCTAGGGGTGCACTAAGAAAGGATTTTTAAAAATTCGAACTCGAACTGCCAAAATAACGATTTTTAAAAAACCTTCCCTTAGGATTAACATGGGGAACATGTAACAATGCAAAATATAAAATTTAAACAATGGAAAATTTTACTATTATGTAACCTACCAGGATCATTCTGATTGGCTGGTGACTAAATATCGCCAAAATGTCGCCAAATTTATAAAAAACATCGCCAAATTCATAAAAAACATCGCCAAATTCATAAAAAACATCGCCAAATTCATAAAAAAACATCGCCAAATTCATAAAAAAACATCGCCAAATTAATAAAAAACATCGCTAAATTCATAAAAAAACATCGCCAAATTTATAAAAAAAACATCGCCAAATTCATAAATAACATCGCCAAATTCATAAAAAAAACTTCGCCAAATTAATAAAAAACATCGCCGAATGAATAAACAATTCCGCCAAATGAATAAAATATCGCCAAATAAACTAAAATATGATAATATATGTAAAAATAATATAAAAATGGCGAAATTATAGTCAAAAAATGATAAAATGCCAAAATGGTGAAAATATGATTGGATAACGGGATATTACATACTACAACAACTATGAAAATTAAATTTGGCATGGAGCATGACATTTTAAGCCAAAATTGCTCACTAAGAAAGAATTTTCATTTTCAAAAACTCGAACTCTAACTGCCAAAAGTAAAATTCCTTTCCACATATCCACTGACTCATCACTAATATTGTAACTTTCTGTATACCCAGGAAGATGAAATTTGACAGAGTTGTTACTTATATCTTACAAAGAAAAAGTAAGCTATCTGGTAGGTACAAGCCACTCTGCACCATTATAATTGGTTCATGAATACTTTGGACCCCACGTGGTAGGAAGGTCAGAGGGAGAGTGTATAAATGGTCAATCTGGTTGACGCGGCGTACCTTCCTCTACTCCATGTTATGTCATTTATCCACGAAGGCTGATTACCCATAGAATTATTGGGGTGGAAGTGTATACCTCCGGTCACCAAGGGGGACATTTTCCTTCATGCGGTATAAAGATCAGAGGGTAAAATGGGTTAACAAACGACCTGAACGACGCGGCCTACTTTTCTTTATATGATGGTCTGCCTATACGACGAGTTATAAGGCGGAATCGAAAACTGTTGTAAACTCCTCCTCCATCTGGTACAAGTGTCAGAGGGGGAATGGGTTTGCATCTATCGTCTGTAGTAGTGGGTAGGGGATAGGGTACAATTTAAAAAAAAAATTGATTTGGCAATGCAGTAAAAAATATGACTTATTTTTTATTTAAAAAAGTTCAATATTAAAAAAGAGCCCGTGCAAGATCCGAAAAAAAAAGTGTTGGGGAGCCTTCCCCCTTGCCCCCCTCCTCGCATATTGATAAGGTTTACCGTACAAAAGAAAAAATATGAAAATCTTTAATTTTGGCAAATGAACATTTTAAAATCGCTTTCGTTTTTTCTTCTTATATTCTCACCAATTTGTGAAACTTAACGACAAATCTATATATATAAAAGCGAAAGCCACTGACTCACTCACTGACTGACTGACTGACTGACTGACTGATCACGAGATCTCCAGATCCAAAAGCCCTACAGTGCTGAAATTTAGAACACAGATTCATCTTGGGCCCTAGGGGTGCACTAAGAAAGGATTTTTAAAAATTCGAACTCGAACTGCCAAAATAACGATTTTTAAAAAACCTTCCCTTAGGATTAACATGGGGAACATGTAACAATGCAAAATATAAAATTTAAACAATGGAAAATTTTAATATTATGTAACCTACCAGGATCATTCTGATTGGCTGGTGACTAAATATCGCCAAAATGTCGCCAAATTTATAAAAAACATCGCCAAATTCATAAAAAACATCGCCAAATTCATAAAAAACATCGCCAAATTCATAAAAAAACATCGCCAAATTCATAAAAAACCATCGCCAAATTAATAAAAAACATCGCTAAATTCATAAAAAAACATCGCCAAATTTTTTTAAAAAAACATCGCCAAATTCATAAATAACATCGCCAAATTCATAAAAAAAACTTCGCCAAATTAATAAAAAACATCGCCGAATGAATAAACAATTCCGCCAAATGAATAAAATATCGCCAAATAAACTAAAATATGATAATATATGTAAAAATAATATAAAAATGGCGAAATTATAGTCAAAAAATGATAAAATGCCAAAATGGTGAAAATATGATTGGATAACGGGATATTACATACTACAACAACTATGAAAATTAAATTTGGCATGGAGCATGACATTTTAAGCCAAAATTGCTCACTAAGAAAGAATTTTCATTTTCAAAAACTCGAACTCTAACTGCCAAAAGTAAAATTCCTTTCCACATATCCACTGACTCATCACTAATATTGTAACTTTCTGTATACCCAGGAAGATGAAATTTGACAGAGTTGTTACTTATATCTTACAAAGAAAAAGTAAGCTATCTGGTAGGTACAAGCCACTCTGCACCATTATAATTGGTTCATGAATACTTTGGACCCCACGTGGTAGGAAGGTCAGAGGGAGAGTGTATAAATGGTCAATCTGGTTGACGCGGCGTACCTTCCTCTACTCCATGTTATGTCATTTATCCACGAAGGCTGATTACCCATAGAATTATTGGGGTGGAAGTGTATACCTCCGGTCACCAAGGGTGACATTTTCTTTCATGCGGTATAAAGATCAGAGGGTAAAATGGGTTAACAAACGACCTGAACGACGCGGCCTACTTTTCTTTATATGATGGTCTGCCTATACGACGAGTTATAAGGCGGAATCGAAAACTGTTGTAAACTCCTCCTCCATCTGGTACAAGTGTCAGAGGGGGAATGGGTTTGCATCTATCGTCTGTAGTGGTGGGTAGGGGATAGGGTACAATTTAAAAAAAAAATTGATTTGGCAATGCAGTAAAAAATATGACTTATTTTTTATTTAAAAAAGTTCAATATTAAAAAAGAGCCCGTGCAAGATCCAAAAAAAAAAGTGTTGGGGAGCCTTCCCCCTTGCCCCCCTCCTCGCATATTGATAAGGTTTACCGTACAAAAGAAAAAATATGAAAATCTTGAATTTTGGCAAATGAACATTTTAAAATCGCTTTCGTTTTTTCTTCTTATATTCTCACCAATTTGTGAAACTTAACGACAAATCTATATATATAAAAGCGAAAGCCACTGACTCACTCACTGACTGACTGACTGACTGACTGATTGATCACGAGATCTCCAGATCCAAAAGCCCTACAGTGCTGAAATTTAGAACACAGATTCATCTTGGGCCCTAGGGGTGCACTAAGAAAGGATTTTTAAAAATTCGAACTCGAACTGCCAAAATAACGATTTTTAAAAAACCTTCCCTTAGGATTAACATGGGGAACATGTAACAATGCAAAATATAAAATTTAAACAATGGAAAATTTTACTATTATGTAACCTACCAGGATCATTCTGATTGGCTGGTGACTAAATATCGCCAAAATGTCGCCAAATTTATAAAAAACATCGCCAAATTCATAAAAAACATCGCCAAATTCATAAAAAACATCGCCAAATTCATAAAAAAACATCGCCAAATTCATAAAAAAACATCGCCAAATTAATAAAAAACATCGCTAAATTCATAAAAAAACATCGCCAAATTTATAAAAAAAACATCGCCAAATTCATAAATAACATCGCCAAATTCATAAAAAAAACTTCGCCAAATTAATAAAAAACATCGCCGAATGAATAAACAATTCCGCCAAATGAATAAAATATCGCCAAATAAACTAAAATATGATAATATATGTAAAAATAATATAAAAATGGCGAAATTATAGTCAAAAAATGATAAAATGCCAAAATGGTGAAAATATGATTGGATAACGGGATATTACATACTACAACAACTATGAAAATTAAATTTGGCATGGAGCATGACATTTTAAGCCAAAATTGCTCACTAAGAAAGAATTTTCATTTTCAAAAACTCGAACTCTAACTGCCAAAAGTAAAATTCCTTTCCACATATCCACTGACTCATCACTAATATTGTAACTTTCTGTATACCCAGGAAGATGAAATTTGACAGAGTTGTTACTTATATCTTACAAAGAAAAAGTAAGCTATCTGGTAGGTACAAGCCACTCTGCACCATTATAATTGGTTCATGAATACTTTGGACCCCACGTGGTAGGAAGGTCAGAGGGAGAGTGTATAAATGGTCAATCTGGTTGACGCGGCGTACCTTCCTCTACTCCATGTTATGTCATTTATCCACGAAGGCTGATTACCCATAGAATTATTGGGGTGGAAGTGTATACCTCCGGTCACCAAGGGGGACATTTTCCTTCATGCGGTATAAAGATCAGAGGGTAAAATGGGTTAACAAACGACCTGAACGACGCGGCCTACTTTTCTTTATATGATGGTCTGCCTATACGACGAGTTATAAGGCGGAATCGAAAACTGTTGTAAACTCCTCCTCCATCTGGTACAAGTGTCAGAGGGGGAATGGGTTTGCATCTATCGTCTGTAGTAGTGGGTAGGGGATAGGGTACAATTTAAAAAAAAAATTGATTTGGCAATGCAGTAAAAAATATGACTTATTTTTTATTTAAAAAAGTTCAATATTAAAAAAGAGCCCGTGCAAGATCCGAAAAAAAAAGTGTTGGGGAGCCTTCCCCCTTGCCCCCCTCCTCGCATATTGATAAGGTTTACCGTACAAAAGAAAAAATATGAAAATCTTTAATTTTGGCAAATGAACATTTTAAAATCGCTTTCGTTTTTTCTTCTTATATTCTCACCAATTTGTGAAACTTAACGACAAATCTATATATATAAAAGCGAAAGCCACTGACTCACTCACTGACTGACTGACTGACTGACTGACTGATCACGAGATCTCCAGATCCAAAAGCCCTACAGTGCTGAAATTTAGAACACAGATTCATCTTGGGCCCTAGGGGTGCACTAAGAAAGGATTTTTAAAAATTCGAACTCGAACTGCCAAAATAACGATTTTTAAAAAACCTTCCCTTAGGATTAACATGGGGAACATGTAACAATGCAAAATATAAAATTTAAACAATGGAAAATTTTAATATTATGTAACCTACCAGGATCATTCTGATTGGCTGGTGACTAAATATCGCCAAAATGTCGCCAAATTTATAAAAAACATCGCCAAATTCATAAAAAACATCGCCAAATTCATAAAAAACATCGCCAAATTCATAAAAAAACATCGCCAAATTCATAAAAAACCATCGCCAAATTAATAAAAAACATCGCTAAATTCATAAAAAAACATCGCCAAATTTTTTTAAAAAAACATCGCCAAATTCATAAATAACATCGCCAAATTCATAAAAAAAACTTCGCCAAATTAATAAAAAACATCGCCGAATGAATAAACAATTCCGCCAAATGAATAAAATATCGCCAAATAAACTAAAATATGATAATATATGTAAAAATAATATAAAAATGGCGAAATTATAGTCAAAAAATGATAAAATGCCAAAATGGTGAAAATATGATTGGATAACGGGATATTACATACTACAACAACTATGAAAATTAAATTTGGCATGGAGCATGACATTTTAAGCCAAAATTGCTCACTAAGAAAGAATTTTCATTTTCAAAAACTCGAACTCTAACTGCCAAAAGTAAAATTCCTTTCCACATATCCACTGACTCATCACTAATATTGTAACTTTCTGTATACCCAGGAAGATGAAATTTGACAGAGTTGTTACTTATATCTTACAAAGAAAAAGTAAGCTATCTGGTAGGTACAAGCCACTCTGCACCATTATAATTGGTTCATGAATACTTTGGACCCCACGTGGTAGGAAGGTCAGAGGGAGAGTGTATAAATGGTCAATCTGGTTGACGCGGCGTACCTTCCTCTACTCCATGTTATGTCATTTATCCACGAAGGCTGATTACCCATAGAATTATTGGGGTGGAAGTGTATACCTCCGGTCACCAAGGGTGACATTTTCCTTCATGCGGTATAAAGATCAGAGGGTAAAATGGGTTAACAAACGACCTGAACGACGCGACCTACTTTTCTTTATATGATGGTCTGCCTATACGACGAGTTATAAGGCGGAATCGAAAACTGTTGTAAACTCCTCCTCCATCTGGTACAAGTGTCAGAGGGGGAATGGGTTTGCATCTATCGTCTGTAGTAGTGGGTAGGGGATAGGGTACAATTTAAAAAAAAAATTGATTTGGCAATGCAGTAAAAAATATGACTTATTTTTTATTTAAAAATGTTCAATATTAAAAAAGAGCCCGTGCAAGATCCAAAAAAAAAAGTGTTGGGGAGCCTTCCCCCTTGCCCCCCTCCTCGCATATTGATAAGGTTTACCGTACAAAAGAAAAAATATGAAAATCTTGAATTTTGGCAAATGAACATTTTAAAATCGCTTTCGTTTTTTCTTCTTATATTCTCACCAATTTGTGAAACTTAACGACAAATCTATATATATAAAAGCGAAAGCCACTGACTCACTCACTGACTGACTGACTGACTGACTGATTGATCACGAGATCTCCAGATCCAAAAGCCCTACAGTGCTGAAATTTAGAACACAGATTCATCTTGGGCCCTAGGGGTGCACTAAGAAAGGATTTTTAAAAATTCGAACTCGAACTGCCAAAATAACGATTTTTAAAAAACCTTCCCTTAGGATTAACATGGGGAACATGTAACAATGCAAAATATAAAATTTAAACAATGGAAAATTTTACTATTATGTAACCTACCAGGATCATTCTGATTGGCTGGTGACTAAATATCGCCAAAATGTCGCCAAATTTATAAAAAACATCGCCAAATTCATAAAAAACATCGCCAAATTCATAAAAAACATCGCCAAATTCATAAAAAAACATCGCCAAATTCATAAAAAACCATCGCCAAATTAATAAAAAACATCGCTAAATTCATAAAAAAACATCGCCAAATTTATAAAAAAAACATCGCCAAATTCATAAATAACATCGCCAAATTCATAAAAAAAACTTCGCCAAATTAATAAAAAACATCGCCGAATGAATAAACAATTCCGCCAAATGAATAAAATATCGCCAAATAAACTAAAATATGATAATATATGTAAAAATAATATAAAAATGGCGAAATTATAGTCAAAAAATGATAAAATGCCAAAATGGTGAAAATATGATTGGATAACGGGATATTACATACTACAACAACTATGAAAATTAAATTTGGCATGGAGCATGACATTTTAAGCCAAAATTGCTCACTAAGAAAGAATTTTCATTTTCAAAAACTCGAACTCTAACTGCCAAAAGTAAAATTCCTTTCCACATATCCACTGACTCATCACTAATATTGTAACTTTCTGTATACCCAGGAAGATGAAATTTGACAGAGTTGTTACTTATATCTTACAAAGAAAAAGTAAGCTATCTGGTAGGTACAAGCCACTCTGCACCATTATAATTGGTTCATGAATACTTTGGACCCCACGTGGTAGGAAGGTCAGAGGGAGAGTGTATAAATGGTCAATCTGGTTGACGCGGCGTACCTTCCTCTACTCCATGTTATGTCATTTATCCACGAAGGCTGATTACCCATAGAATTATTGGGGTGGAAGTGTATACCTCCGGTCACCAAGGGTGACATTTTCCTTCATGCGGTATAAAGATCAGAGGGTAAAATGGGTTAACAAACGACCTGAACGACGCGGCCTACTTTTCTTTATATGATGGTCTGCCTATACGACGAGTTATAAGGCGGAATCGAAAACTGTTGTAAACTCCTCCTCCATCTGGTACAAGTGTCAGAGGGGGAATGGGTTTGCATCTATCGTCTGTAGTGGTGGGTAGGGGATAGGGTACAATTTAAAAAAAAAATTGATTTGGCAATGCAGTAAAAAATATGACTTATTTTTTATTTAAAAAAGTTCAATATTAAAAAAGAGCCCGTGCAAGATCCAAAAAAAAAAGTGTTGGGGAGCCTTCCCCCTTGCCCCCCTCCTCGCATATTGATAAGGTTTACCGTACAAAAGAAAAAATATGAAAATCTTGAATTTTGGCAAATGAACATTTTAAAATCGCTTTCGTTTTTTCTTCTTATATTCTCACCAATTTGTGAAACTTAACGACAAATCTATATATATAAAAGCGAAAGCCACTGACTCACTCACTGACTGACTGACTGACTGACTGATTGATCACGAGATCTCCAGATCCAAAAGCCCTACAGTGCTGAAATTTAGAACACAGATTCATCTTGGGCCCTAGGGGTGCACTAAGAAAGGATTTTTAAAAATTCGAACTCGAACTGCCAAAATAACGATTTTTAAAAAACCTTCCCTTAGGATTAACATGGGGAACATGTAACAATGCAAAATATAAAATTTAAACAATGGAAAATTTTACTATTATGTAACCTACCAGGATCATTCTGATTGGCTGGTGACTAAATATCGCCAAAATGTCGAAAAATTTATAAAAAACATCGCCAAATTCATAAAAAACATCGCCAAATTCATAAAAAACATCGCCAAATTCATAAAAAAACATCGCCAAATTCATAAAAAACCATCGCCAAATTAATAAAAAACATCGCTAAATTCATAAAAAAACATCGCCAAATTTATAAAAAAAACATCGCCAAATTCATAAATAACATCGCCAAATTCATAAAAAAAACTTCGCCAAATTAATAAAAAACATCGCCGAATGAATAAACAATTCCGCCAAATGAATAAAATATCGCCAAATAAACTAAAATATGATAATATATGTAAAAATAATATAAAAATGGCGAAATTATAGTCAAAAAATGATAAAATGCCAAAATGGTGAAAATATGATTGGATAACGGGATATTACATACTACAACAACTATGAAAATTAAATTTGGCATGGAGCATGACATTTTAAGCCAAAATTGCTCACTAAGAAAGAATTTTCATTTTCAAAAACTCGAACTCTAACTGCCAAAAGTAAAATTCCTTTCCACATATCCACTGACTCATCACTAATATTGTAACTTTCTGTATACCCAGGAAGATGAAATTTGACAGAGTTGTTACTTATATCTTACAAAGAAAAAGTAAGCTATCTGGTAGGTACAAGCCACTCTGCACCATTATAATTGGTTCATGAATACTTTGGACCCCACGTGGTAGGAAGGTCAGAGGGAGAGTGTATAAATGGTCAATCTGGTTGACGCGGCGTACCTTCCTCTACTCCATGTTATGTCATTTATCCACGAAGGCTGATTACCCATAGAATTATTGGGGTGGAAGTGTATACCTCCGGTCACCAAGGGTGACATTTTCCTTCATGCGGTATAAAGATCAGAGGGTAAAATGGGTTAACAAACGACCTGAACGACGCGGCCTACTTTTCTTTATATGATGGTCTGCCTATACGACGAGTTATAAGGCGGAATCGAAAACTGTTGTAAACTCCTCCTCCATCTGGTACAAGTGTCAGAGGGGGAATGGGTTTGCATCTATCGTCTGTAGTAGTGGGTAGGGGATAGGGTACAATTTAAAAAAAAAATTGATTTGGCAATGCAGTAAAAAATATGACTTATTTTTTATTTAAAAAAGTTCAATATTAAAAAAGAGCCCGTGCAAGATCCGAAAAAAAAAGTGGTGGGGAGCCTTCCCCCTTGCCCCCCTCCTCGCATATTGATAAGGTTTACCGTACAAAAGAAAAAATATGAAAATCTTTAATTTTGGCAAATGAACATTTTAAAATCGCTTTCGTTTTTTCTTCTTATATTCTCACCAATTTGTGAAACTTAACGACAAATCTATATATATAAAAGCGAAAGCCACTGACTCACTCACTGACTGACTGACTGACTGACTGACTGATCACGAGATCTCCAGATCCAAAAGCCCTACAGTGCTGAAATTTAGAACACAGATTCATCTTGGGCCCTAGGGGTGCACTAAGAAAGGATTTTTAAAAATTCGAACTCGAACTGCCAAAATAACGATTTTTAAAAAACCTTCCCTTAGGATTAACATGGGGAACATGTAACAATGCAAAATATAAAATTTAAACAATGGAAAATTTTAATATTATGTAACCTACCAGGATCATTCTGATTGGCTGGTGACTAAATATCGCCAAAATGTCGCCAAATTTATAAAAAACATCGCCAAATTCATAAAAAACATCGCCAAATTCATAAAAAACATCGCCAAATTCATAAAAAAACATCGCCAAATTCATAAAAAACCATCGCCAAATTAATAAAAAACATCGCTAAATTCATAAAAAAACATCGCCAAATTTTTTTAAAAAAACATCGCCAAATTCATAAATAACATCGCCAAATTCATAAAAAAAACTTCGCCAAATTAATAAAAAACATCGCCGAATGAATAAACAATTCCGCCAAATGAATAAAATATCGCCAAATAAACTAAAATATGATAATATATGTAAAAATAATATAAAAATGGCGAAATTATAGTCAAAAAATGATAAAATGCCAAAATGGTGAAAATATGATTGGATAACGGGATATTACATACTACAACAACTATGAAAATTAAATTTGGCATGGAGCATGACATTTTAAGCCAAAATTGCTCACTAAGAAAGAATTTTCATTTTCAAAAACTCGAACTCTAACTGCCAAAAGTAAAATTCCTTTCCACATATCCACTGACTCATCACTAATATTGTAACTTTCTGTATACCCAGGAAGATGAAATTTGACAGAGTTGTTACTTATATCTTACAAAGAAAAAGTAAGCTATCTGGTAGGTACAAGCCACTCTGCACCATTATAATTGGTTCATGAATACTTTGGACCCCACGTGGTAGGAAGGTCAGAGGGAGAGTGTATAAATGGTCAATCTGGTTGACGCGGCGTACCTTCCTCTACTCCATGTTATGTCATTTATCCACGAAGGCTGATTACCCATAGAATTATTGGGGTGGAAGTGTATACCTCCGGTCACCAAGGGTGACATTTTCCTTCATGCGGTATAAAGATCAGAGGGTAAAATGGGTTAACAAACGACCTGAACGACGCGGCCTACTTTTATTTATATGATGGTCTGCCTATACGACGAGTTATAAGGCGGAATCGAAAACTGTTGTAAACTCCTCCTCCATCTGGTACAAGTGTCAGAGGGGGAATGGGTTTGCATCTATCGTCTGTAGTAGTGGGTAGGGGATAGGGTACAATTTAAAAAAAAAATTGATTTGGCAATGCAGTAAAAAATATGACTTATTTTTTATTTAAAAATGTTCAATATTAAAAAAGAGCCCGTGCAAGATCCAAAAAAAAAAGTGTTGGGGAGCCTTCCCCCTTGCCCCCCTCCTCGCATATTGATAAGGTTTACCGTTAAAAAGAAAAAATATGAAAATCTTGAATTTTGGCAAATGAACATTTTAAAATCGCTTTCGTTTTTTCTTCTTATATTCTCACCAATTTGTGAAACTTAACGACAAATCTATATATATAAAAGCGAAAGCCACTGACTCACTCACTGACTGACTGACTGACTGACTGATTGATCACGAGATCTCCAGATCCAAAAGCCCTACAGTGCTGAAATTTAGAACACAGATTCATCTTGGGCCCTAGGGGTGCACTAAGAAAGGATTTTTAAAAATTCGAACTCGAACTGCCAAAATAACGATTTTTAAAAAACCTTCCCTTAGGATTAACATGGGGAACATGTAACAATGCAAAATATAAAATTTAAACAATGGAAAATTTTAATATTATGTAACCTACCAGGATCATTCTGATTGGCTGGTGACTAAATATCGCCAAAATGTCGCCAAATTTATAAAAAACATCGCCAAATTCATAAAAAACATCGCCAAATTCATAAAAAACATCGCCAAATTCATAAAAAAACATCGCCAAATTCATAAAAAAACATCGCCAAATTAATAAAAAACATCGCTAAATTCATAAAAAAACATCGCCAAATTTATAAAAAAAACATCGCCAAATTCATAAATAACATCGCCAAATTCATAAAAAAAACTTCGCCAAATTAATTAAAAACATCGCCGAATGAATAAACAATTCCGCCAAATGAATAAAATATCGCCAAATAAACTAAAATATGATAATATATGTAAAAATAATATAAAAATGGCGAAATTATAGTCAAAAAATGATAAAATGCCAAAATAGTGAAAATATGATTGGATAACGGGATATTACATACTACAACAACTATGAAAATTAAATTTGGCATGGAGCATGACATTTTAAGCCAAAATTGCTCACTAAGAAAGAATTTTCATTTTCAAAAACTCGAACTCTAACTGCCAAAAGTAAAATTCCTTTCCACATATCCACTGACTCATCACTAATATTGTAACTTTCTGTATACCCAGGAAGATGAAATTTGACAGAGTTGTTACTTATATCTTACAAAGAAAAAGTAAGCTATCTGGTAGGTACAAGCCACTCTGCACCATTATAATTGGTTCATGAATACTTTGGACCCCACGTGGTAGGAAGGTCAGAGGGAGAGTGTATAAATGGTCAATCTGGTTGACGCGGCGTACCTTCCTCTACTCCATGTTATGTCATTTATCCACGAAGGCTGATTACCCATAGAATTATTGGGGTGGAAGTGTATACCTCCGGTCACCAAGGGGGACATTTTCCTTCATGCGGTATAAAGATCAGAGGGTAAAATGGGTTAACAAACGACCTGAACGACGCGGCCTACTTTTCTTTATATGATGGTCTGCCTATACGACGAGTTATAAGGCGGAATCGAAAACTGTTGTAAACTCCTCCTCCATCTGGTACAAGTGTCAGCGGGGGAATGGGTTTGCATCTATCGTCTGTAGTAGTTTGTAGGGGATAGGGTACAATTTTAAAAAAAAATTGATTTGGCAATGCAGTAAAAAATATGACTTATTTTTTATTTAAAAAAGTTCAATATTAAAAAAGAGCCCGTGCAAGATCCCAAAAAAAAAGTGTTGGGGAGCCTTCCCCCTTGCCCCCCTCCTCGCATATTGATAAAGTTTACCGTACAAAAGAAAAAATATGAAAATCTTGAATTTTGGCAAATGAACATTTTAAAATCGCTTTCGTTTTTTCTTCTTATATTCTCACCAATTTGTGAAACTTAACGACAAATCTATATATATAAAAGCGAAAGCCACTGACTCACTCACTGACTGACTGACTGACTGACTGATTGATCACGAGATCTCCAGATCCAAAAGCCCTACAGTGCTGAAATTTAGAACACAGATTCATCTTGGGCCCTAGGGGTGCACTAAGAAAGGATTTTTAAAAATTCGAACTCGAACTGCCAAAATAACGATTTTTAAAAAACCTTCCCTTAGGATTAACATGGGGAACATGTAACAATGCAAAATATAAAATTTAAACAATGGAAAATTTTAATATTATGTAACCTACCAGGATCATTCTGATTGGCTGGTGACTAAATATCGCCAAAATGTCGCCAAATTTATAAAAAACATCGCCAAATTCATAAAAAACATCGCCAAATTCATAAAAAACATCGCCAAACTTATAAAAAAACATCGCCAAATTCATAAAAAACCATCGCCAAATTAATAAAAAACATCGCTAAATTCATAAAAAAACATCGCCAAATTTATAAAAAAAACATCGCAAAATTCATAAATAACATCGCCAAATTCATAAAAAAAACTTCGCCAAATTAATAAAAAACATCGCCGAATGAATAAACAATTCCGCCAAATGAATAAAATATCGCCAAATAAACTAAAATATGATAATATATGTAAAAATAATATAAAAATGGCGAAATTATAGTCAAAAAATGATAAAATGCCAAAATGGTGAAAATATGATTGGATAACGGGATATTACATACTACAACAACTATGAAAATTAAATTTGGCATGGAGCATGACATTTTAAGCCAAAATTGCTCACTAAGAAAGAATTTTCATTTTCAAAAACTCGAACTCTAACTGCCAAAAGTAAAATTCCTTTCCACATATCCACTGACTCATCACTAATATTGTAACTTTCTGTATACCCAGGAAGATGAAATTTGACAGAGTTGTTACTTATATCTTACAAAGAAAAAGTAAGCTATCTGGTAGGTACAAGCCACTCTGCACCATTATAATTGGTTCATGAATACTTTGGACCCCACGTGGTAGGAAGGTCAGAGGGAGAGTGTATAAATGGTCAATCTGGTTGACGCGGCGTACCTTCCTCTACTCCATGTTATGTCATTTATCCACGAAGGCTGATTACCCATAGAATTATTGGGGTGGAAGTGTATACCTCCGGTCACCAAGGGGGACATTTTCCTTCATGCGGTATAAAGATCAGAGGGTAAAATGGGTTAACAAACGACCTGAACGACGCGGCCTACTTTTCTTTATATGATGGTCTGCCTATACGACGAGTTATAAGGCGGAATCGAAAACTGTTGCAAACTCCTCCTCCATCTGGTACAAGTGTCAGCGGGGGAATGGGTTTGCATCTATCGTCTGTAGTAGTGGGTAGGGGATAGGGTACAATTTTAAAAAAAAATTGATTTGGCAATGCAGTAAAAAATATGACTTATTTTTTATTTAAAAAAGTTCAATATTAAAAAAGAGCCCGTGCAAGATCCCAAAAAAAAAGTGTTGGGGAGCCTTCCCCCTTGCCCCCCTCCTCGCATATTGATAAAGTTTACCGTACAAAAGAAAAAATATGAAAATCTTGAATTTTGGCAAATGAACATTTTAAAATCGCTTTCGTTTTTTCTTCTTATATTCTCACCAATTTGTGAAACTTAACGACAAATGTAGACATATGTGTCTAATAAAAGTTTTTCGAAGATAATTATTATTGACAATTTAAAGAGTTGTTCCTCTTTAAATCTTTGGGATGTTACTAAAGGTTAAAATATGGATGTTAATCAACGGGAGTAACGTATATATATCCAAGTTATTGTATAGCCCATTTCTCCATATTATCAATCTTTTCAGTTCTTGCAGGGCCTTTGTTAATAAAATTTCATTACAACTAAACTTTTAACGCTGTGGTTTCCCTTGATGGGAAACCTCTCCATAGGATTAACATGGAGGACATGTAACAGTTCAAGATTGAAACAATGGAATATTTTAATATTACGTAACCTATGAGGAGCATTCTGATTGCATGATGACTAAATATCGTCAAAATGTCGTCAAATAAATAAATAAAAATGTCGCCAAATAAATAAAAATGTCTCCAAATTAATAAAAACATCGCCAAATGAATAAGAAATTCACCAAATGAATAAAAGATTTCGCCAATTGATTAAAATATCGCCAAATGAACTAAAATTTGATCATATGAGTAGATGAGCGCAAAAATGGCCCAACTCATATTTTTTTTTATACTGATCATTTTATGATACTAAACTTTCTTACAGAATACGCATTTACTGAGCAATATCGGTATAACCCATTTCCCCGTAATTTCGTCTAGAAAGCGTTCATAGTTCGTTTTTGACTTCAAACACTTCTTCGTTGACAAAAATATTCAAGCTCCGTTTTCTTCGTAAAGGATATTTGGGGATAGGGCCATTCTTGCACTCACCTACTTATATATGTAAAAATAACATAAAAATGGCGAAATTAGTCAAAAAATTATATAATATCAAAATAGTGAAAATATTTTTGGATAACGATATTCCGTACTACAACAACTATGAAAATTAAATTTGGCATGGAGGTACACTTTAAGCCACTAATTTTCAAACACTCGAACTCTAACTGCCAAAAGTAAAAATCCTTGCCACTTATCCACTGACTCATTACTAATTCTCTAACTTTCTGTATACCCAAGAAGATGAAATTTGAATTCTATATGTAAGATGCATATCTTACATAGAAAAGGTAAGCTATCGGGTAGATACAAGCCACACAGTACCATAATAATTGGTTCATGAATACTTTGAACCCCACGTGGTAGGAAGGTCAGAAAGAGAGTTTATAAATGGTCAATCTGGTTGACGCGGTCTTTCTCTACTCAATGTTATGTCATTTATCCACGTAGGTTGATTTCCCGTAGAATTATTGGGGTGGAAGCGTATACTGCCTGTCACCAAGGGTGACATTTTCCTTAATGCGGTATAAAGTTCAGAGGGAAATATGGGTTTACAAACGACCTGATCGACGCAACTCACTTTCCCATACGACGGTAGGTCATTTATCGTCCATACCACAATTCCCCGACGAGTAATGAGAACTAAATCGTTTGCAGTTAAGAGCGACATTCCCTTCACGGGGAACAAAAGGTCAGTGGGCGGAATGGGTTAATAATTGGCTTGGTCGATGCGGCCTACCTTTCTTTATATGATGGTATGCCTATACGAAGAGTTATGTGTGCGGAATAGAAAACTGTTGTTGTGGACTCCTCCCCCACGTGGTACAAGTGTCGGAGGGGGAATGGGTTTGCGTCCATCGTCTGTAAGAGGATATTGTTTCGAATTATTTAAAAAAAAATTATTTTGGCAATGCAGTAAAAAATTTGACTCTTATTATTATTTATTTTAATAAGTTCAATATTAAAAAAGTGCGAGGTCAAAATCCGAAAACAGTGCTACGGAACCATCCCTCCTCGCCCCCCCCCCCCCTGGATATTGATAGGTTTACCGAATAAAAGAAAAAATATTTGGCAAGTGAACTTTTTAAAATCGTTTTCTTTTTATATTCTCGCCAATTTATGAAACTTAACTACAAAAATTGACATAGGTGTCTAATAAAAGTTTTTCGGAGATAATTATTATTTCCTCTTTAAAATCTTTGGGATGTTACTAAAGGTTAAAATATGGATGTTAATCAACGGGAGTAACGTTTATATATACACGTTATTGTATAGCCAACTTCTCCATATTATCAATCTTTCCAGTTCTTGCAGGACCTTGCTAATAAAATTTCGTTACAATTTGGAACACTGTGGTTCCCCCTGATGTGTGACAAATTAAGAATATTATTTATTTCGCTATAAATATTGTATTTGTATAATTTTTTTAACTTATTTCCTTCCCGTGCGTAGAACGGGTATTTCAGCTAGTGAATTATAAATATGTAAAACTTACTTTTTGCTTTCCCTGTTGCTGCTGAAAGTTTGCAAATGCTGAGACATAAACCCAAAACTAAGAGATAAATGTTCATCCTATGATCAGAAAACACAATTAAACTGTAAAGTATTCAATCCCATTTTCAAATAAAATTGGTAAGAACAAAAACAATTTCATAGAAGATATCTATACTTTTTTTTAAATAAAATAAATCAAAACAATTAAAAAAATATGTTATGATTTATTTTATCGAATTACAATATTCTAAATCACTATAACTAAATTTTGTATTGATCATTCACAAAAGTACATTTATACTTTACATTATTGCGATATAAATTTATCTTATGTTTTTGAAAGTTCGAATACAAAAAATGCAATTATTTTGTAGGTTTTTTTTCTTTAAAAAATCCACATTTTAGGTTAGAGAACATTGAATTATTTTTTATTTAAAATAAAAATGTACCAAAGTGTAAAATTAGTTTAATAAGTTTCAGATAATTTGAAATTTTTTGTCTAGACACTTCGTAAAATGTTTTTCAAAATGTAAAAAGTTACACCCTAGTTTTGTAGAAACGAATATTTTCTACAAGTAAGGAATGATCTGAACGTGCTTTATATTACTGTAAAATGAAGATTTATATTTAAATTATAAAAACAAATTCTAGATATTTATTAATAGAGTACATATGCCAGTTATGATTGTGTACGCATATGCAAAAAAATCCAATTATTTATATTAAAAAATTCACATACTAAACATTGCATAATATAGTATTTCTGTACATTAAAAATGAATATTATATTACTGAAACAGTATTTTAATAAAATGCTTATTTAAACAAAAAAACACTGAAAATGAAAGAAATATACAAGACTAACCTTACTTATAGTCTTCACTAGACACTCCTGTGTTAAAATGTCCCAGAGTGAAACCAATTCGTAATTCTTTTTATTTTATATCCAGTTAATAAAATATGAATCTAAAACATAAGGTATATTTATCGGTTTTTAATATCGGAATCGATTATTATATTCTTACGGTAACACAAAGCAAATAATAAAAATTCTATATAAACGGTATATCAAGAAACATACTATTACCTTTTCAGTTATTATATAATATGCCATAAAAACTATTTTTTTGTTAAAGCAAATATGACAAAATCTATTTCCAAATGTAAGATGTAATAATATTTAGTTCTTAATATTATATTTTTATCTATGCCGTGTACATAAGACGTATTCCCGATGACGAACAGTGATTCCCTTTAAAGACAAGCAGGGAAATATAATGGCAAGCGTGAGTGAAGTGCAGTTAATTTTCGTATATAATCATGTAAAACTGCGAGCGATATATACACTGATACTTTTAATCAACTGAGTAATTAAAAAAACACTCCGCAAATGCCCGGCGATTATTTTAATTGCATTCGATTCAGGGCTGCCAATTTTCAGATTTCGAAATCGCCAAACTAAAGAGGAAAAATCCCCAAAATTCATGTTATCACAATCCATACAAAATCGCCAAATTGTCGATTATTTGCCAAAGTTGTTAGCGCGATTTCGAGCGAAAGGATGTTTTGTCCAATAGTTGCATGTCCAGTAATTGTTTAGAAATCGGATTGAATTTGTGTTTATCATTTGCGTTCAATTAAATAGTTCACTTGTATGTACAATTGTTGCCAGTGCGCGCTTAGTTTAAGGATTACGGTGACATATAAGCGACCCGAATATGTCTTCTGTGTATCCCTACCCCTAGTTAAGAAACAAAATATACTACATATATTTCAAGTGTAAAAATATTGTTTATAATACAAAGAAATAATGTTTTTTTTTTCAAATTTTTAAAATTTCCAAAAATATTAGTAAATCGGATTACTCTTTAAGAATCCAAAATTATTAATTAAAATTATGGCAGAGATCTTTAGCTTATTTTATTCTTTAGATCTTTAAATTGTAATTTGTTTCAAAATAACAACATGAGAGGGCGCCATTTTGAAATTTACACCCCTAGATTTCCCGAACTCATAACTGATATATATCACTTTGAAGCTAAATGACCTTTTGAAAATTCAAAATTCCAAGTTGTGTGAAGATATTCACTTTGATCAATCTTCTTAATTGATCCTACATATTATGACAGTGTTTTCACTCAAAAATATATCTTCCAGATGACGTGGCACATGTTGGATTGTTGGAGCTACCTCTCTCTTGCAGCCAAATATATGCTCTGTCTACCTCTATGAAAAATCATCTCTCTAAATCAATCATAATAATGCCCCTGATCATTTCACGATGAAACCATTAATTGAAAAAAAAGGATGGAAAAATAAAAAAATTAACCTATTTTTAATTAAAAAAGTTTTGATCATTGAAGTAAATTGAATTATTGCTGAAGTAAAATTTATAAACGTTTCTTGAAATTTGAAATTTAAAAATTAAATAATACAAGTATTTTGTATTACTTTTTCTAATTTGTAAGATCCTTTGTTTACTGTAAATAAGTAATATTTGTAGTAAGATATATTTAGAACAAAATGACAAATTGTATTAGATTTTTAAAAGTAATGTTTCTACAGTTTAATCATTTTGAAAATGTTTTCCTAAAGACACAAAAAAGTTTAAAAATATAACCCTTTCTATATTTATTGAAAATTAATAGGTTTTAAAATAATTAGGCAATAGAAGAAAAGGTTTGTATTATTAAAGAATCTCATGAAACATTTTTATATTTGAAACTCATGTATTTAATCATGTACGCTGAATTTAATTTAAAAAAAGTTAAAAAGTGTAAGCAATAAGATTAAGATAAGATCTTTAATGTGGATTTTCTCAAATCTAGAAATATTGAAATTCGATAGACTTTTTCAACAATACTGATGTACATATTCACACATTGTTTAGTGAAAATTGAAGCTCATAATCAAAATATTAATCGGAGGTTGACATATTATTTTAAGACTGTATTAATTTTTTTTCAACAGCAAAACCTATATAACAAATCAATTTTTAGACATTCTTTTTTGTAGTTTACCAACACACAAATATTAATTTTTTTTTTCAAAATCATAATTTCAGATTATTGTACAAACGTTATTAAATACTAATTCAAAAAATTCAAACATTTAAGTTGAGTGCTTTACAAGAAAAGGTACATAAAAAATGGCATTTTAGCGTCGTATTTTACCATTGTAGATAATTAGTTAATTTATAATATTTTTAAAAATAATAAATTTGTCTTCCAAATTTTAATTTTAATATATTATACAAGACTTTTTTAAGGAATATAAAACATTTAAATATTTAAGTTGAGTAGTTTTCAAGAAATAAGGAAAGAGAGGAAGGAAGGAATTGAGTAGTTTGAGTAGTTTTCAAGAATCGAAATATGGCATGCTAAAATTGCGTGTATACGAGGTACTGTGAATTCCCTTAAACAGGCAAACTCACTTTCAAGTATTTTACATATGAAAACATGATGAATCTATAGCAAAACTTTATACATAATAAACATAATATAATATTATTCATTAAATATAATAGTATGCTAGAGTATGTATGTACTGTTAAAAATTATTACGATTTTGCACCAAACTTTGGTACCCATTTAGCTGCAACCAACATTTTGCGCTTAGTTTCACCATTTTACTGTGCTACCACGAATGGTTTAGTGGTGATTCGTTGCACCAAAACTCATAACGTTGCATAAAACGCAAAATCCGAGTTTGAACTGAAATTTTTAACATTGCATAAAGAAGAAACATAATTAATGGGTCGCTATTAATCTACATTGCTAAAATGTTTTTTATTTAGTGAATCTAACATTATTTTAATAATTGCTCATTTAAGCACAGAATAATAATTTGTATTAAAAAAAATGAAAGATTAAACAAGAACAATCTTACTTATTTCCACCCTTGGCAGTGCTACAATAAAATATTGTAGAAGGAACATAGTGCTTAAATATTTTTACATTCTATGATATGATATTCTATGGATAAGATACTATAACTAACAAAAACTATAAACTAACAAATGACGCAAGTCCAAATTTAATCTTTTTTTTAATATTCGAATATATGTTTTCTTAATGTCCATCAAACGTTCAATTCAAGAATTATATCCTATTTATATGGTCTATATAAAGAAACAGGTTATATTTTCATTTTTGTTGACCTATGTTATAGGAGGCGCTCAGAGCTAAAATGGAACAAGTCCATAAATTATAGTTTTTAGATAATCAATGATAAAGTTTATAACACTAGTTGAATCCTTGAGTGATTAGGAGGATAAATTTATTTTTATTGTTGTAGTATGAAGACTAACTTAAGTATGGGTCATAATTTGAAAATATACACCATTAACAAGTATTAAATCAGCAACAAAAATTAGTTTTATACTTTTGGACTTGATCTACTCTAGCTCTGAACGCTTCAGATGTTATTGAATTATTATATACTCTATGATATAAAGCAAATTTTATTAGATATTTTCATTACGATACGTTACGATCCAATACGTTACGATCCATTTCAAGATAATGTATATGAAATATAAATATATATGACGTCAAGTGCACTGTAAACAATTTTTACTTAAAAATTCTACCTGAACATACTTATTTTTCTTTCAGTAGAATTGCACCGTAAATGAGTGAACTCAAATTAAGCAACCGCACTTTCTAAATATATGAGCAAAGTGATTTAATAATGCTTATTTCAGTTTTTCTTCAAGTCATCTTAACAAAGCAACCTAACATAATTAAAATAGTTGTTCAGAATATTGTTTTCCACATCATTTGATGTCGATTGCATAAATGGAAACTGAGTTATTACAACTCAATTATCTTACTTCGCCTTTTTAACATTTCTTCTGTTTCTAACCTTTTCACGTCGACCTGGTATTTTAAACTGCGGTACCTGAGGATATGGGTTTGATTCCCGCTAAGCCTTGGTTGTAATTGTCGATATTTATTGATAGTGAATTACGAAGGCAGCATATGTAGGCAAGCTAGTACTCTTTTTATTAATTTTTACTCACTGTACATATTTTTGAGTACATGTCCTTGTCAAAAATGAAACTTATGTATTCGGAGCTATGATAGACATCGAATGTTAATATTAAAGAATGAGTAAATTTTACTTATTTTTGAGTACCTATTACTAGCAGTTTGATTTCAACAGTACTGGACTTGAAAGAGAAACAAGTGTCAATAAACAACTTATTTGAGATATTTGGAGGAACCGAATGTAAAATACCTGAAATGTTGTCCCTTTTTTCGGCCCTTTTACTATTTTGTTCCTAAATGATTTCGGAATCCAATTAGCCATTATATTATGCCTATCTGTTTCTCATTACTCCATAGCTACCAATTTTAAATTTATACAGGTAACATATTTACATTATGTAATATAATATTTTTAAAAAATCCGAAATCGGAATCACCTGGGAAGTAGGGACATATTGAATTTGAAATTTTAAAGGAGTTTGGAATGCCCACATTTTCAGATCAGTGAACAAAATATGATTCTCATCTTTGAATGCTAATTTTCTTTTAAGACAAGAAAATTACACCACTTTTAACAACATTTGAAAATGACAGATTCTATTCTTACTAGAAATTTAAACAAACAATAATCTATAAAAATTGTAGTTAAAATACGAAATTATTAATACAACAAAAACCAATTCATATATAATACTCAACAATATTATTATGTTCATTTTGTATTATCATTTTTTTTTTATTATTTTATTAATTTTCAATTATTATTTTAGTAAAAATCACCAACATAAAATGGAAAAAATTTAAATTATAGGAAGTATTCAATGCTGTTAAAATATATTTGCTGCAGCTAATAGATACTAAATTACCAGGAATTATTAATATTTGTAGAATAGGGTCTTTTTATTCCTATTTGAAGAACATATTCTTTTTTGAAAAATATATTTAATTTCTCATATGCCATTTTTAATAATGTCACTTTTTTATATTGACATTATTTTAGAATGTGAATAACACAGTGGCTATTTTTTGTTGTTTATTTGCTTTAATAAACTATAGGATTTTTTGGTCAAGGTGATAAATTTTCTTTCTTAGGAAATTATTTGGTTAGTGGAACCCCCAATTGGCATATAAAAAAATAAAAAATTCTTATTTTGAAATTTTACCAATATGGTATCATATAGTTAATGTCTAAAATTACAATAAGGAGTAACGAAGTATCCAAATATGTTTTTATATATATTTGATGTGTTGTTAAAATATTTATAACTTTCCAACTTTTAGGCCCAGAGGTAGACATAAACTATGACAGGCTCAATAAAAAAACATGTAAAATATGTTTTTTTATTGAGCCTGACAATGCCAATTATTATAAATTTAGGAAACGTTTTGCACAAATGGGGATTTATACATGTACATTACAAGTTACAGCAACGAGTATCCATTCACCGAGTGCCAGTTGTTTGTGCATTAATGTTTGGCCTTCGTGTTTATTAATACAGTTCAATACTTTTGGCACTTGCCTAATCCTTTGCAATTTCCAATTCATCCACCTATACTGCATGACGTCATAAGAAAAAAAGACTTAACTTCAAAGAGCTCTAACTTTGCAGTGACAAGAAAATGAAATAAATGTATCACCTGCTTCAAAGTTTTGATACTTTTAAGAGTTGAATTGTCTAAAAGTAGTGTTTCGTACGTACAAAATTATTTTTTGGTGATAGTTGTATTTTATTTCATTTTCTTTAACGTAACTTTACACTGTTTTTCTATGTACAAATCATCATGGATTTGGGTCTGTTCAGTATTTACTTGTCATATAGGGTCTTCTTTTACCAAAAAATTTGGAAAAATGCTATGGAAATACTAAGACATACATTCTTGTTATAAACAAAATTATAATTTTTCAGATCTACTCCGCTTTTTTTTTTAATTTGATGAGAAAAGTGTGGCAAACATTTGTGGCAAAAACACTTGGAACACCATTATAAAATACTATCGATTGACTTTTGACTTAAATTCTGATTTTCTAATAATATTGTGAAGAAAAATAGGGTGTGTCTGTATTGAACACGATCAAAAGGGTTTTTACATGAAAAGTATTTAAAAAGATTTTTCGTTAAAAAAACTTCTCCAAAAGAAGGAAGATTAGCAAGCTGTTTAATTGCCTAATGTCACAGATTCCCATCCCCGAACAGCCCTTGCTTTGTTTTACTTGAAGATCTTACAGTTCTTCGGCGGCTACCTTTTATCGATAGAGACAAAATTTATTTCAATCGGGTTTTTTGTCCATCAGTTAGGGAGATCTTAATATGAATGAATCATCGTAAAAGCATAAATTGGTGCTTCTGTCATTATGCCTTATGCAGCTCGTTTTAAAGAAGTATGCAAAAATGCAAAAATATTAATGCAAACGAACATTTAAACTTCAAGTAGTATCAATAAACTAGTTCTATTTATGATAATCACAAATATATGTATGTGTGTGTGGATTTTCATTATTCTTTTTCAAAGGTTCGTTGAAAGAAATTAAAAATATGTATAAACCAACAAATATTTAAAAACCTAAAAATTATGTATAAACCATACAATATTTTAAAAAGCTAAAATAAGGCATAAACCATTAAATATTTTAAAAAGCTAAAATAAGGCATAAACCATTAAATATTTTAAAAAGCTAAAATAAGGCATAAACCATTAAATATTTTAAAAAGCTAAAATAAGGCATAAACCATCAAATACTTTAAAAAGCTAAAATAAGGCATACACCATCAAATATTTTAAAAAGCTAAAATAAGGCATAAACCATCAAATATTTTAAAAAGCTAAAATAAGGCATAAACCATCAAATATTTTAAAAAGCTAAAATAAGGCATAAACCATCAAATATTTTAAAAAGCTAAAATAAGGCATAAAGCATTAAATATTTTAAAAAGCTAAAATAAGGCATAAACCATCAAATACTTTAAAAAGCTAAAATAAGGCATACATCATCAAATATTTTAAAAAGCTAAAATAAGGCATAAACCATCAAATATTTTAAAAAGCTAAAATAAGGCATAAACCATCAAATACTTTAAAAAGCTAAAATAAGGCATACACCATCAAATATTTTAAAAAGCTAAAATAAGGCATAAACCATCAAATATTTTAAAAAGCTAAAATAAGGCATAAACCATCAAATATTTTAAAAAGCTAAAATAAGGCATAAACCATCAAATATTTTAAAAAGCTAAAATAAGGCATAAACCATCAAATATTTTAAAAAGCTAAAATAAGGCATAAACCATCAAATATTTTAAAAAGCTAAAATAAGGCATAAACCATCAAATATTTTAAAAAGCTAAAATAAGGCATAAACCATCAAATATTTTAAAAAGCTAAAATAAGGCATACACCATCAAATATTTTAAAAAGCTAAAATAAGGCATACACCATCAAATATTTTAAAAAGCTAAAATAAGGCATAAACCATCAAATATTTAAAAATAAAAATAAAAATTATGAATAAACCATTAAAAATTAAAATAAAATAAAATATTCATAAACCATCAAATGTTTAAATAAAATTGTGCCTAAACCATTAAAATATAGTTTACAAGATTAAACTAAAAATATCTAAGTAAATATGGTTAATTATTAACTACTAAAAAACGTAATAAATATGGTTACTACTCAAATATTAAGCTTGGGCTGCTGAACTGAATAATTTATTTTAGATCCATTCATTAACATACACCAATAGTGGAACAATTGAAATATGAAAAATACAGTATATCATGGTGTATAGCCTTGTATTTTTAAAATGCAATGCATCTTTTAACTGTAGACTGTCTTAACTCTTTGTATATCAGTTGGAGTCAAAGGGTAATATATTCCAATTTTGCTAGCATCAATACCATCCTGTAATACATCGTAAGCTGTTAATCCGAAGCCTGGGACTTTATTTGGGAAACCCATGACGGAGTAGTAGTTATAATGTCCAAGGTTCACAAAGGTTTCTGCGTTGTATTTTTCATACTGAGATACTATAGCTGAAATATAAAGGTTTTTGTAGTGATATTTTGTACTAATGACTAAAATTAATTTTCAAGATATTCAGTAAAAAAGGCGGCAGAAAATAATTGAATAGAAATTATGAAATTGAAAGTTTTTTGAAGGTTTCTCACAGGAATTTGAAACAAAAAACTAGAGTCTTAAGTATTACTTATGTCAATTTGTGTGAAAATGTTTATAATTTCCAATTTTCGTTTCTTATATTAAATTACAGACTGCTGCAACTTTATAATTAAATCACCGTAAACATTATCACACTCTTATAATAATATTTGCAACAAACTCACTCCAATGAATATAAGAATAGTATAAGTATTCTTATACTATTCGGTATTTGCTTAAACAAGCCAAACAAGTTGTTGCAACAAAGTAAGTGCATATATTGCACTTAAAACTCTAATCTGCAATTTAGGATTTTTTAAAAAAAATCTCCTATTACCTCTTTATCTCATACTTTTTCAAATAATAAATTATCATAATTTTGATATAATGTGTATTATTAATGAGTAATTAAAACTTGTTATTGATCTTACTTATGGGAATATTTTCAGGTACTAATCTGATGTAATTGTCCCTGTCCATCCTGTTAGCTTCATGCGCTATTCCCAGGGCATGCTCCAATTCATGTGTGACAGCGCCTTGGAAGAGACACACCGAAAGCAACGAAATCGCCTGAGGACCCCCTACGTTCCCAAGATTGCCGTAACACCTACAACAGAAATAAAACGTTACTAATGCTAAGTTTCCATGTGAAAGCAGACTCGAAAATTATATGCGATTTGAAAAATAATAATTTTCAAAGTGAGGCCAACGCGTATGGCCCCAGACACGTGGTTTATTACGTCATCCATTCATAAATTTTTCCCGATCATTCATGAAAATATCCCGCACTTCATGAATTAACACATTTACTATTATTTCCAAATCACAAGTCAATCGCGAAAGTTTTTTCATTCTTAAATTTTGAAAGGACGTCACTTGCCTGGTGCCATCAGGTACTTCGAGCATGAATGGACTGTAGTAGAGAGAATATGACGTCATCATCGTGATACAAACATCTCGGAGCGAAAGGACCATATCACGTGCCATCTCTTCAAAATTATGAATTAAAAAATACTCACGATTGGCTGATCAATTAGGAAATGTGTAAAAGTGACAGTTTATAAATGAAATGACGTAATTAACCACGTGTCTGAGGCCATGCATGTTGGCTTCACTTTGATGTTAGTGAGAGTGACGTCATGACTCCTCTACTACAAAGGATCCATGCTCGAAGATCAGGTATGAGATGTTTGCATCACGATGATGATTCGCTCTACTACAGTCCATTCATGCTCGAAGGGAAGAACGCGGATATAACGAGTTTTGCAGCTGAACCAAATCCTTACAGGTGAGGATACAACGAGTTTTAACGCAGATTGAATGGAATGAATTTAACGACAGTGTCGAATTTCAAATTAGAAGTGAGTTGCAATACGTTTCGAGATACAGACCACAAAGACGTTGGTTCAACGAACAAAAAGGAACACAAATGATTTTTTATTGTTTACATTTATTAAATTTTCCAATTAGGAACCTCAATTATTATAATTGTTGATACGTCGTGAAACTTTGATGAGATACACTAAACGTTTTATAACGTTCGAAATCAAACAGATTTAAAAATGATTACATAAAAATTATAATTTTTCAAAAAAAAAAAAATGTATATACCCAGCAAAAAAAAGTCAGCCTAAAACCTTCATCAACATTTTTAAATTGAAGGTTTTATGCAAGAAAACTGCAGTGTTTTTGAATCTCTAGAAAATTAAAGGTTTTTGTTTCAATATCCTTCATAAAAGTTGTAAAAACCTTCATAAAAACCTGCAAAAAACCTTCATAAAAACCTGCAAAAAACCTTCAATTTTTAATCATGAAGGGAAAATGCAGATATTTTGAAGGTTTTATGCAGGAAAACTAAAAAATTAAAAAAAAAACTGCAGTTTTTTGTTTCACTATCCTTTATAAAACCTTCAAAAAACCTTCAATTTGACAATTTTGATGAAGATTTCCTGCAGACTTTTTTTGCTGGGCAGTTACAGGGACTTTCTTGTTTTAGGAAATACAGTTTTGCTTTAAAATACTTACGCACATCCACCTTTGAAAAATAATACATAGTCTTTATCACCGTCTTGGTAAGGGCGAATGTTGATGTTTGGCCCCAGCATTCGGTTATTATACGCTATTTCCTCTTCAATAATACTTGTTTCATTGTCAACTAAAATATAAAATATACAATTAAATCATTGATGAAGTAACATAAGTTTGAAGAGAGGACCATAATTGATTATTTTTTAATTGCATTTGCATTTATGAAATTGTTTCTATTTATTATAGTGATGTCGTTATTGTTTAAGTATCATGTGTTATATAATAGAGTTTTCATTTATAAAAAATGGGGGAAACTTTAAACATGTAATATTCAATAACGCGCAACCTATTTTTCAACCTTTTTGCAATATTTACAACCTTTTAGAAAGTTCATGCATCAAAAAGCGTTTCATTCTATTGCAGTTTTAGGGAAGCAAACACAAGACAAAATGTTTTTGAAACAATCCAGTTATTAATTGAAATGTATAATGCTGATGCTTGAAAACATTTTATGAAATAAAAAAGAGCATCCTTTTAGAGGAAAATGCGGCTTCTAAATGTTGAAAAATTGCTCTTGAAAAATTTATACGTGAACTTAAATACTTTAATAAGAAAATCCCCTGCATAACAACTTTGATTTGTTACCTTTATCTATTATTATTAATTATCTTATGAATTAATCTTATTATTCCTTTATCTAATTTTGTATTAAATAATGTTATTATTAATTAATCTTATTATTTATTAATTAATCTCATTATTTATTAATTAATCTTACTATTTATTAATTAATCTCATTATTTATTAATTAATTTCATTATTTATTAATTAATCTCATTATTAATTAATTAATAATTAACCTTATTATTAATTAATTAATAATTAACTTTATCTATTATTATTAATTATCTTATGAATTAATCTTATTATTACTTTATCTAATTTTGTATTAAATAATGTTATTATTAATTAATCTTATTATTTATTAATTAATCTCATTATTTATTAATTAATCTTACTATTTATTAATTAATCTCATTATTTATTATTTAATTTCATTATTTATTAATTAATCTCATTATTAATTAATTAATAATCAACCTTATTATTAATTAATTAATAATTAACCTTATTATTAATTAATTAATAATTAACTTTATTATTAATTAATTAATAATTAACATTATTATTAATTATTTAATATTATTAGTAATTAATTTAATTATTAATTATTTAATATTATTAGTAATTAATTTAATTATTAATTATTTAATATTATTAGTAATTAATTTAATTATTAATTAAATATTAATTAATCTTATTATTAATTAGATATTAATTATTCTTATTATTAATTCATTATTAATTAATCTTATTATTAATTCATTTTAATTATTCTTATTATTTATTTATTATTAATTAACTTTATTATTAATTCATTATTACGTAATCCTATTATTAATTCATTATTAATCAATCTTATTATTAATTAGTTATTAATTAAACTTATTATTATTTAATTAAATTTTGAATATAAATTTTAAATATTTTAAGAATAAATTCAATTGATAGATCTGTTGTTTTACTATACTAAAAAAGTGTGTTGCACATCGGTACAGATTTTTATGTAATCAAATTCAAAAGTCCCTACGTCAAGAAGACTACCTCAAATTGCAATGTAGAATTTAAATTTTAAATTTATATTATGTGCGATTTTTTTAAAAATTCTTAATCTTTTCGAAATGCTGTCTATTTGAATGAAAATGTAATATTCCATTTTATGGAAAAAGTTACATGTTTTATAAGTATGTAACACGTGTATCAATATTTCTGCAGAAATAACATATAATAATACAAACAATCAAAATATTTAGTTAGCACGTACATATTACCTGAAAAATATACACAGAATTTATATTTGATTGAAAGTTATTTTACACATTGACAATAACTATAATTTAAAATAAGCGATAAAACTATTTGTTTTTTACCAATAGTACACCGTACATTTTATCTTACTGCATGTACATTCAATAACTGTAAGTTTAGAAGATTGACAGACTCAGATTTTGATAATCAATGTTAAGTCAATACGAAGCGTGATAAAGTTACGTTAACATCGAAATATATAATAATAGGAAATATCGTTCAGAGATAAAAACAAATATTCTTTTTTTGTATGGGTATACATTCATGTCTCATACATTTAGTTATAGATGCACTAAACAAAATTATGCAACTGGTAGCTTTAATTTGCAATGAATGCTTAAACATGGTGTTTTAATAATATTTAATGTTATGAAAGTATAAAATACTTACAATATGTATTTGTTATATAGTATGGAACAGTGCCATTTTTCCAAGTGTTTATCTTTAAATTTACAGTTCTGTTGAAATCAAAATGTTTTGTTGTAGGCTGTAAGAAATGTTATGAATTAAGTAAAAAAAACATTGCAAATAATTTAATATTTCATTTTTGAAATATTGAAAAAACATACTTATAAATGCGAATTTTTAGTGCTGTAAAAATTTTCGATGTTATGTTATATTAAAGATTGATTTATGCATTGTTGTATATGAGCCATTTATTGCAAAACCAGATAAATTTTACGGACGGCCTAAAACCAATTGACAACCACCTACTTTTGTATCTAAACCCGACTTCGAATGCAGCTTTAGACTTGTGAGATTGAAGCATTGAGAACTTGTGAAACATATAAAAAGAACAATTTTGAAATAATGTGGATCTATTTGGGTTTGAAACTAGACAGCTCATATATTATAACAAGTACATGCGCGTCTTGTTTCAGAACCAGGAGGATCCATACTTTTAGCAAAATCGTTTTTTTTTAATTATTGTTCATAAGTTTTTAATGCACTATGTCGCATTGCAAAGCGGCAATGAGTGCATACAAAATCATGGGTTCAGGATCAAAAGTACTGAGCTGTCGATCGGTTTGGCGTATGTTGCAAAATTTGTGAAAATGGATCCCCCTAGTTTTGAAACTAGATGGTTCATATATTCAAGCAAATTATAAGTAAAAACAAATTTAATCTTGAATATGATAATACTAGATCATAGGGAGACCCGAGCCCCAAATCCTAATTTGTTTATTAATGAATTTAGAAATACCATTTTTTTTATATTATTAGAACATCTTTTTCTGAACAATAATCAAAAACAAAAATATATTAAAAAAAAATTATGTTTGTTATATTTTGCGTTTTTTTAAGCTTAAATAAACTTTTTTTTTAAATACTACTCCTACTTTAATTTTTAATGTTTTTAAAACATTTTAATTGATTAAATAACTTCAAGGCATGTACTGCAGACGTATGAATATGCTTTTGCTGATTTGGGTTTTAATAGTTTTCAAAAACTTATTTTAAGTTCAAAACCTAAAAAATATTCAAATTTTTATGTTTAATAATTCGTAAAAAAATAATTTATAACTTAATCTAAAAAAAGCTATTTATACGTTTGTTAAACAATTATTAGAGCTTCAAACTCTATTAACAGTTTGGTTTTACGTTAATCAGTTATAAAGCCTTAACACTTTAAACGTGACCAAAATGCAAAAAAAAATATTTTGAGAAATTACGATTGTTGCAGACGAAAAGTGTATAGATATATAATAAATGGTATATAAACATATAAAAAAATATAGGTTCTGTTTCTTTTATTGTTTTGAAATTTTGTACACACCTTCTTAAGTAAGTATATAATCGTTTCATGACGAAAAAAAAATTTGCAATTTTTTGGGGAATTTAGGGCTTGGGTCTCTGTTAATAAAATAGAAGTAACTGTTTTACGATACATTTTGGATAAAATCAAAAACCGTAATTTTGGTCCAATGTTGAACATACAAAAACATTTTAATGACTAATTCGATGAGTTCATTTGTTTGAGTTTTCAAACTATGACCAAAGCAATATCACAATTTCTCCAAACGACCGGCAAATTTTTTTTCCACATAACAGTTAACTAAAACACATTTAAAAATGACTTTAAGTAAAATTTCATGTATTTCCAAAATATTTTAACTTTTTTTTTATATAACTACGAAAACTTACGTTCAATACTTGTCCAGGTCTCATTAGTATATCAGAGTAATCCAGCCCTGTAAATATTTTGCATAACTAATAATACACAAGTAAGATCATTGTGAAAATAAATTTCGATTAATTTAAATAATTCCTTGTATGATTTACTAAATCATGTTAAAACTTAAAAGGATTTTTTTTAATATGCTCAAACCTGTTTTTGTGCGGTCTTTTTTTTTTGTGCGTTTTTTTATTTGTGCGATTTTTTTTGTGCGATTTTTTTTTGTGCGGTTTATGAACATTTCAATAACATTGGAACATAATTGGTTATCTGACAATCGAGACACATACAAGCGTCAAGTGAAACAACAATAGTCGCAAAAACTGAACACCGACTACATGGTAACTGAAAAAAAGTCAACTCTAAACGAGTGCGAGGTAATATCTTCAAGTGACGAAAACGATTTTGAACCAGTTTACCACAAGAAAGTTTGCGTATTGTCAGACTACGAAGGATAATGGTTATACGTTTTGAAAAGTTTTGTATGTGTAAAATAAGTAGAAATGTAAATAAAACATTTAAAAAATATTCGCATGTGTATTTTCTAAATCAGATTCCAAAAGGTTTGGCGAGATTCCGTGTAGCTGCCAAGCCTCGCGTTTTGATTTCGTTTAAAAAGGCAATTCCTAGTTATTTCGTAAGGTTTTGAGTTATTTTCAATGTGAGACTTTTTTATGCGGTTCCTATTCACCGCATAAAAAAAATACTTTTAATTGTGTTGCGAAAACTATTTTTTATAGCTACTCGTGAAGTTTTGTGCGATTTTTTTTATGCGTTTTCTTTTATGCGGTCCCTATCCACCGCACAAAAACAGGTTCGAGTGTATTTATTAACTTAGTGAAATACACATGGGGTGGACAAAGTATAGAAACATCTAGAAAAATGCATATAAACTTGGCCAATATCGCATTGTATTTTTCTTGTAAATGATAAAAAAAAGTTGCGCATAATTTTCAGGGGAATCTTATACCATTACAAATACAAATAATATCGACCAACCTAGGCCCAGCAAGGTTGGTCCTGTCAATCCATCATACTCACGATTCCTCAATGCCGATCCAATTGTTTTTTAAAACCATCCACCCCTGAATGTTGAGCATTCTTATACTACAAACCATTTTCAAGTTCCATTACAGTTGACAGATGAGGATGAACATTTGACTTCAACACAGACCAAAAGAGCTTAATAATATTGAGGTGGGGCGATCGTAGGGCCGTGGAAGATGTGCAACTTTATTTTATTGCTCTCCAAACTCTCCCTGGGTAATGGCAGATGTGCGAACAGGTGCTCTTTTAATATTCATAAATATCATCGCCTTCCTGGAGAAAAATTTACAAGGAAGGGGCCTTGCCATTCTAACAATGGTCAGTTAGGCATTGTCCAGTGACGTAAACTTGAAGGGTAATAATGTGTCGGACAGAATACCACGATATGGCTGCCAAACATAACTGAACCCTTGTATAGTTTCAGTCTTGATAGCAAACGATTTGGTTTGTACGCTTGGTGGGGCACTTTCCAGACATAAAATACGCCAGAAGACTAAACATTGAGTCATTTGAATAAATAACATATATTTTAAAGTTTCTATAGTCCAGGTTTGACGACATTACCACCACTGTCTCCTCTTAGTAGCATTTGGATTATTGATTATTAGTACTGCAATGGTAGATCGTCCATAAAAATATGTTTGATCAGTTCCTTAGCACTTTTTTGTGTGATGATAGGCTTTTGGTGCACGGAACTTAACTCAGCCGCCAATATAAATGCTAGATTAATTTACTTTAAAATCTGCGCAGTGTTTGTTTCTCTCACTCAACATATATTTTCGTCCACTCCGGTGTTGGTTGTGATATATATATATATATATATATATATATATATATATATATATATATATATATATATATATATATATATATATATATATATATATATATATATATATATATATATATATATATATATATATATATATATATATATATATATATATATATATATATATATATATATATATATATATATATATATATATATATATATATATATATATATATATATATATATATATATATATATATATATATATATATATATATATATATATATATATATGTATGTATATATATATGTATATGTATATATAAGTATATGTATATATATGTATATGTATATATATGTATATGTATATATATGTTTTATTTCTAAACCATTAACGTATACCTCGAAGCATATATTTTTCGTGTCGGTGTTTGTGAGATGCAATTCATCCGGTCTTACTACATGCAGTTTTAATCTTGGATACTGTTCCTCGTGACCCAGCAAAATAATTCAGCATAAAACCTTCATCAAAATTTTGAAATTGAAGGTTTTATGCAGAAAAACTGCAGTTTTTTTGAAGATCTATAAAATTAAAGGTTTTTGTTTCAATGTCCTTCATAAAAACTGCAAAAAAACCTTCATAAAAACCTGCAAAAAACCATCAATTTTGAATCATGAAGGGAAAATGCAGATATTTGAAAGGTTTTATGCAGGAAAATTAAAAACTTCAAAAAAACTGCAGTTTTTTGTTTCAATATCCTTTATAAAACCTTAAAAAAACCTTCAATTTGACAATTTTGATGAAGGTTTCATGCTGACTTTTTTTGCTGGGTAACCACCAAACAATTTTGTACTTTGGTTACTAGAGCACATAGGAGGGTAGGTACTTTGGTTACTAGGAGCCACAAAGTTGTAGTCGAAATTTAATCCCGGTTACTTTGACATTATTCACTCACAACTACACAGAACGCTGCCTTGAAAACAAATGATGTTTGAAACGTGCAGAGACCAAGTCATATAGATATTTAAATGAAACAAATTCAGTATCACATACAAACTTATATAACATTACAAACAAACTTCTGAAACATTAATGTATACCTCGAAGCATATATTTTGCGTGTCTTAATACTATCAGTAAATATTATAGGAACTTAACACTTTTACTGTACCATTATAGGAGAATAATACGTCTAGTGAATTTTTGCCTGGAATGAACAAAAACACTTATTTTATTAGCATGTCATGACACAAGATTTAAAATAATAACATGAATAACTGTTACACTTAATAGGCATTAAACATCCACAAAATATTAAAAAAAATGTAGGAAAAGCAAGGATAGACTCAAATCAAAATCAACACTTTATCAGTAATTTTTCTCAAAGATAGGGTAAGTAAAACAATATAATTACGCATAAACATTTTTATACAAATGTCTTACTTTAAATTCAAGTCTAAAGTTTCTTGACCTCATTAACTGAATATTTTGTAAAATATTTTTTCTGCAGTAAATTCGTGTCTAAACTTAAGTATTAAATACATTAAAATAATTGATACAGCTATATATTCCGTATAAAATGCCATAGAAAATCAGATAACTGGAGCACATATGTTAGGTAACGATATAAATTTTTGTATTTCCTAGGTAAATACAGTTATCAGTCTTGATTCTCAAAAATGTATAGTTGTAATCACTAAAATAAATTTCATTTTTTTAATATTACAAAAAGAAAAAAAATAAAAAGATATGGAGTATTTAAAAAATACTTAATTTATCAATAATTTATAACAATAAACTAAATAAAACTAAATTAAAAATAATTGACATACAACTACTTATTCCAAATAAAACTCCAAAGAAGACCGGATAACTAAAACACATAAGCCAGGTAATGATATATTTTTTTGTATTTATCAGGTAAATATTGCTATGAGTCTTGATTCTCAAAAATATATAGCTGTAATCACTAATAAATTTCCTTTTTAATATTACAAAAAAATTAGTTAAAAAATATGAAATATTTAAAAAATGCTTAATTTATCAATAATTTATTACATATAACATTATTTTATTTTTATTAGACATTTTGTTTAAATGTGTCTGAATTTTACAAGGTTTTGCTGCGATTTCTACTAATCTTCGAACTCTGACACAATTTAAATTTCAATATCCATATTTAAATAAATTTATAAAATTAGCTTTTACTTCACAAATCTAGATTTAGTGAAATTCATCAAAGATCTAAGCTGAAAAAAAACTCTTTTAAATTGGAATTTAATTAAATGTAATCCTTGGAAATACATTTCTAGAAGTGTCTTAGATACCAGATCGTAATGTATCATTGTTTTATTTAGATACATAAATACGAATATAACTTACGTTTTGATGGTTTGAGTAAATCTGTACTAGGTATTCCTAGGACTGAAAATAATAGTATGTTACATTATTATATATTTAAATTGTTCAAGTTCGTTTTATTTAAATTGTTATATTGTACTTACTTTTTGCAAATTTTTTGTATTGCTTTGCATTTAACAAACGTTCAAGATATTGAGGTTTCACAACTAAAAACATATATAGAAACATTTTAATCTATTGCGACGATTGTTAAAATATGATGTATTATGTTGAAAAATAAAACTATATAAATGTATGTGTGTGTGGAAAACGTATACATATATATCATATTTATTCAATAAGTATTGTATACCACTCATCAACTACAAAATAATTATAAATAAATAAAAACTTACTTTTTGTTTTTTCTGTTGCTTCTGAAAGTTTGCAGATGCTAAGACATAAACCCAAAACTAAGAGATAAATGTTCATCCTATGATCAGAAAAAACAATTAAATTGTAAAGTATTCGATTCAATTTTTAAATGAAATTAGTAAGAACAAAAATAATTTCATTGAAGATATCTATAAAAAATTTTAAATGAAATAAATCAAAACAATTGTTGTGATTATTTTATCGAATTACAATATGCTAAATCACTATAACTAAATTTTTATTCATCATTCACAAAAGTAGATTTATATTTTAAATTATTGTAATATAAATTTATCTTAGGTTTTTTAAAGTTCGAATACAAAAAATGCAATTATATTGTATCGTTGTTTTCTTTAAAAAATCCTAATTTTAGGTGTTAGAGAACATTGCATTATTTTTTTTTTAAACAAAAAGGTACCATTGTGTAAAATTAGTTTAATAAGTTTTAGAAAAATTTAAATTTTTGTCGTAAAATGTTTTTTAAAATGTCAAAAGTTACCCCCTAGTTTTGTAGAAACGAATATTTTCTACAAGTAAGGAATGATCTAAACGTGCTTTATATTACTTTAAAATAACAATTTACATTTAAATTATAAAAAACAAATCGTAGATTTTAATTTATAGAGTGCATATGCCAGCGTTAATTGTGTTTGCATATACAAAAATATCCAATTTTTATATTAAAAAAAATTCATATACTAAACATTGTATAATATAGTATTTCTGTACATTATATATTCATTTTATATTACGGAAACAGTATTTTAGAAAATAATTATTTAAACAAAAAATAAAATGTTAAAAAGAAAGAATTATACAAGAATAACCTTACTTATTGTCCACCCTAGACAGTCTTGTGTTAAAATGTCCCAGAGTGAAACCAATTCCTATTTCTTTTTTTATATCCAGTTCATAAAATATGAAACTAAAATATAAGGTATATTTATCTGTTTTTAATATTCGAATCGATTATTATATTCTTACGGTAACTCAAAGCAAATAATATAAATTCTATATAAACGGTCTATCAAGAAACGTACTATTACCTTTTTAGTTATTACATTATTATATAATATGTCATAAAAACTCTTATTTTGTTAAAGAAAATATGACATAACCTATTTCAAATGTAAGATGTAATAATATTTAGTTCTTAATATTATATTTTTATCAATGACGTGCACTTAAGACGTGTTCCCGATGACGAACAGTGATTCCCTTTACAGACAAGCTGTATTCAGGAAAATATAATGGCAAGCCTGAGTGACGTGCCGTTAATTTTCGTATATAATCGTGTATAATTGTTAGCGATAACTTTTAATCAACTAAGTAATTAAAAAATCACTCCGCAAATGCCCGGCGATTATTTTAATTGCATTCGATTCAGGTCTGCCAATTTTCAGATTTCGAAATCGCCAAGCTAAAGAGGGAAAATCCCCAAACTCATATTATCACAATCCATACAAAATCGCCAAATTGTCGATTATTTGCCAAAGTTGTCAGCGCGGTATCGAGCGAAAGGATGTTTTGTCCAATAGTTGCATGCCGGTAATTGCTTAGAAAGCGGATGGAATTTGTGTTCTTCAGTTGCGTGAAACTAAATAGGTCAATTGCATGCACAATTGTTGCCAGTGCGCGATTAGTCTAATTTACAGGGAAATATAAACGACTCGAATATGTAATTCTGTGTATCCCTATCCTCAGTTTAAAAACGAAGTATACTACATATATTTCAAGTGTATAAAGTTTGTTTATAATACAAAGAAACAGAGTATTTTTTTAAAAAAATTAACTTTCCAAAAATATTCGAAAATCGGGATTGCTGTTTAGGATTCGCAAAATTATTAAAAAATTCAAACGAGGCAGATTTCTTTAACTTATTTAATTCTTTAATTCATTAAATTGTTATTTGTTTCAAAATAACGACATGAGAGGGTGACAGTTTCAAATTTCTATCCCTATATTTCCGAACTCATAACTGATATATATGACTTCGAAGCTAAATGACCAAATTATTAAGAACAAAACAAAAGCGGTTTTAAAAAAAACGTGAATTAAAAATAACACAAAAATTTAAATATTCGTAAAAATATAAATATTTGATGTATTATATATATTCAAACAAATGCACATTCGGATGTTTACAAAAAATGATAACTGACTTGAATCAGCCGCTTTTGCATTTATTTCATGATTATTTTGTACATGCGGTTAAGAAAGAATGACGCGATACAATTAATTAATCGAAAAAACACGTTGTTGTAGTAAAGCCAAATACTGTTTCGATCTTCTATTTTTAAATTAATGATAACATCGTTCAAGACAAAAACGAAGTTTTATAATATTAAGTACAAGCAATTTAGTTTTTTTTAATTGTAAAATAATAATAAAACGTTGAGTAAAAATAGGATTCAGTTAGTTATTTTATTTTAGTGGAAAAAATGCTTATGTAGGATGCAACACTAGATATTGCAGCTCATAATGTTGAAAACTACCAAAATGATTATTAATTATAAAATTATTGCATTTTGAAATAATTTAGAAAAAAAACGATTACATTAAAGAATAAAAGAACAGTTTTCCTTTAAAAAGAAAAGATTTTGCGAATAAAAAGGATTTGATAAAAGTAATTCAATTACATTATTTAAATTGTTCAAATTGAATTGTGTAATGTCTGAGCTTTTTACCAAAATATATTTCACATTTAATTGAACATCGTACCTGACTCGGGAGGGTTCATTTTCTGATAGCATAAGGTGCATATGGGTATACATGCATGAGCAATAAGAAAATGTGATAGCACGTTCAACTTAAGCCTGGAAAATTGTGGTATAATAACGTTTATTATTGAAAGGGAGTTTAAATGTAATTTGCACGGAAATATTCTGAAGCGTGGCAAGTACAAGGAGCATTCTGAAAGAACTTGAAAAGTACTATGAAATACAATACTAATATTGGAAATAGTAAATAAACTTGAAAAAATACAAATTGACAAAGTGTTGAATTTAAATAAATTTTCTCAAAATTTTAAAACTGATGTAATATTTTCAAAAATGATTGTAAATGTCTATCGAAAACTATAATAAGTGTCAAAGTGTTGAATTTAAACGCATTTTCTCAAAATTAAAAAAAAGGAAAGAAAATTATAAAAGGAAAGAAGAAGGAATGATGAATCCAAAAAGGCCCCTATAGTTGCAGAAAATCGAATTTGGACATTGTGTCAGCGTCTAAATGAAGAAACACCTGCCTCTTCGAAGTAGCAACGTTCACAGGTTGTTGGTAGAACAATGAGATAAGGTTGATAGAATTAGACAAATTACTAGGAAAATTTCCCTATTCAGAGTTGCCCACAGCCGTAAATACTCATTAGAAAAATATGAAACTTCGGGTATCCTTTAATTAAGAGATGAGAGAGATAATTAAAGATTTTTTTGTTTAAGTTTTGCCACTAGAGGGCGCAATTTTATTTTAATATTATAATAACACACATTTAGCAACAACATTGACTTGAAATTAAAGTCAATAATGTTCGAAGTGAAAACTTAAAATGGCATTTACTACGGTCAAGAAGCGAGTATCTCATAATATTGAGCATTTGGCGAGCAATTCCTCTTCACGGATCGAATTGCGATTATCACGGAGAAACATTCTCCGTTTCAAATAAACTATCGAATCCTCACTGAACGTGCCAAGAGCTGCATATCTCGCCAAATGATCAATATTACGAGACACTTCTTACGAGACAAATGCTCAATATTACGAGACACTTCTTACGAGACAAATGCTCAATATTACGAGACACGTCTTGACTGCTGAACATGTTATTTCGAGTTTAAGAGGATAGCTGACAATTTCAGCTTTTGCGTCGAACATTATTTGCTTTTATTTGAAGTCAATATTGTATTATTTTAATATTAAATAGAAAATATTTAAATAGAAATTATATAATGGCAATATTTTAAACTGAATTTGTTTCTCTGACTGTCTTTCCCATCTTTAAATTAAAGTGTACCCACATTTTTATATTTTTCTATATATATAGACTGGACACCCTGTATATGACATGGAATAGGAGAGTATGAGAACACTTTTATTGATATTTAATACTTGTATCACGTTAAAAGGGGAAATTGTTTTTTAAACTTTCCTCAGTAATATTACTCTAGTACATTTTAGTACTAGTATTTGGAGCATCTATGACAATGTCATCGACGTAGGCGGGACATTGTGGGCTTGGATAACAAAATTTAAAATTATATAGTTTTCAAAGACATAGTTTTTTGACATATTTGCTTTTCTTATGAAGCCATTACACTTTTGCTTATTAATGTCCAACAGTTTTAAATTTTAAAAAAAATGTTTAATCTGTTGTTTATTACACCTTCATTTTTGACTATTAGACTAAACACCTTAAAATTAATTTTCAATTACATGTTGATTAAAATAAATATATAATAAAATTATAATTATTTTTTATGGATTCATAATGTACATTTACATTAATTCACGTAACACCACATGACTCAAGTAATCCCAAGTTACGGTATGTATTAACTACTATCAATTGTATTTAAAACACAAATATTAGCTATATCATTAAGAATAGACTACTAATAAAAGTGGATACTTATTGATATTTATTCATTATTCGCAAAAGAAGTAATGCTTTTACAATGAAAGTAACTATTTATTATAAAACAATTCAAAAACATACATCAATTGCTGAACAACTGAGAATAGTAAAATGCATTTTACTTGTATTTGACATATATAATTAAAAGATGGGAGATCTTTAACTGTAGACTGTCTTGACTCTTTGTATATCGAGAGGAGATAACGAGTTATCGTGTCCAATATTTTTTTCATCAATACCATCCTGTAGAACATCGTAAAGTGGTAAACCGAAGCCTGGAACTCTATTTGGGAAACCCGTGACAGAGTAGTAATCAAATGGTCCCACATTTATAAAACTTTCAGCATTATACCTTTCAAACTGAGGCACTACAGCTGAAAAATATAAACAATCTTAGATTAAGTATACTTTGACATAATGATAATATAAGAATGGTAATTGTATTTTAAACTAAAATATGTTATTTATTGCGGTTCCTCTTACTTTTAGGTATATTTTCATGTATTAATGTGAAGTAATTGTCTCTGTCAATCCTGTTAATTACATGTCCGAATCCCAAAGTATGCTGCATTGCGTGTGAAACAACAGCATCTATGAGACAAACCGAATTCATAGACATTACCTGAGGTCCTCCTACTTTCCCTAGATTGCCGTAACACCTAAAGGGAAAAAAGCATACTTGTATTCAGTATCTATATGAAAGCAGACTTAAAAATAAAATACTATTTGAAGAGCTGAAATTTGTAACTGTTACTGTATTGTTCAATAAAAATAGTTATATTGAATGAAGGGATACATATAATATTTGTTTTATTTACGGTTGATCAAATATGCGTCATGTTATTATGTTAGACATGCTTTTATGTTTTATGCGAGTAAAGAGTATTTTGTTTCTGTTACTCTCTCTAACCTAAACTTGTGTCATTTAAAAAAAATACGCTCGTTTATAAAGAATAGGATTTCAAATTGATGAGTGACTATAAACATCTTCTTAAGTAAAGAATATGACTCCATAACGATGGACAACAACAAACATGCTCTTTAGGGAAGAATATAACTCTAAAATGATGGGCTACTTCAAAAATGTTCTTTTGTAAAGAATATGAATCTAAACTGATGGGCAACTTTAAACATGTTCTTTTGTGAAGAATATGAATCTAAACTGATGGGCAACTTTAAACATGTTCTATTGTGAAGAATATGAATCTAAAATGATAGGTTACTTCAAAAATGTTCTTTTGTGAAGAATATAAATTTAAACTGATGAGCAACTTTAAGCATGTTCTTTTGTGAAGAATATGAATCTAAACTGATGGGCAACTTCAAACATGTTCTTTTGTGAAGAATATAAATCTAAAATGATAGGTTACTTCAAAAATGTTCTTTTGTGAAGAATATGAATCTAAACTGATGGGCAACTTTAAACATGTTCTTTTGTGAAGAATATGAATCTAAAATGATTGGCGACTACGACTTAGAAACCTTAGTTGTGTAATTCTAAACTTTTAACTAGTATTAAATTTAAATTTACTCTGAAGCAAGAAACATCATTAATCGATAGTTTGAGCAATTTAAAACTTCGTTTAATTTTGTTTTGTTTTCATACCTATTTGAACAGAAAACAAAATTTATTTTGCTTCGAATCACATATTTAACCGGATAATAAATTTATTGTTTGGAATTTTTGTCCACTGTCCCTTAGTGTATGCTTTCTGTAAATAGTGTAAATTTTGCCCGCTCCGTGTTTTCTGTCCTTTTCCTACCTGAGATATTTTAAATTCAATTGTATTCATTGCGCTGCCATAGAAGCACACATTTAAATGAATGAGTCTTAGCCTTTCGGGCCCATTACCCCATATTTACCTTATATTAAAGTTTTTGGAATGGTCATTTTTAAAGGAGTAAATTGTTTTAATAGTTAAAGGTATAATCTAATTTAACTCGTTAACAGACTTGTGTAATAATACTCACCCGCAACCGCCTTTGAAAAAAATTACATAATCTGTGTCGCCATCTTGGTAAGGGCGAATGTTGATATTTGGTCCAAGCATTCGGTTATTATACGCTATTTTACTTTCAATAAAGATTGTTTCATTATCAGCTGTAAGATATTGGAATTCAAAACAGTACTAAATTAAAATACCGATAAATTAAAAGGGAAAATACGTATATAAATTTAATTTTGTGTATTAAGCTGTCATTTAAATAAATATCTGGTACAAAAATACCACAATCATTTTATATTCATTAAAAAATATACACTGTTAAAAATAGCTTTTTAAAAATAAGTCAAATGTACTAATTTTTGATTACATTCGATTCTTATCATAGATCCGATTACATAAGTTTCATTTTTTAAAAAGACATGTACTCAAAAATAAGTAACATGAATAAAAATAGCTCTTACTTGCCTACATAGACTGCCTTCATAAATCACTTTCAATAAATTTCACCAATTACAGCCATGACTTACCGGGAATCGAACCAAATCCGTCTACCTTATATCGTCCACACTGAAGTTCAGGACTACCAGAGCGACGTGAAGAATTTATAAATAGAAGTAATGTTAAAAAGACGTGGCAAAAGAATGGGAAGTAAGATAATTGAGTCATAATAACTCAGTTTTCATTTAAGTAATCGACATCAAATAATGTGGAAAACCATCTTCTGAAAATATATTTTAAGTTTACCAGATCGCTTTTTTAAGATGACTTGAAGAGAAGCTAAGATTAGCGATATTAAATCAAACTGCTCATTTTTAAAAAGATCTGTTACTTAAATTAGAGTACGTCACATATTTACGATGTAATTATACTCGAATTAAAAGGAGTACGTCCATGTACTTATTGTTAAGCAAATTTTTTTTACAGTGTACGGTATACTAAAATAATAAATCCAACTAGTGATGCAGAGGACATTAAACTTACAAATATGATTACTTTTAATAAATTTCAAGTAGAATGTAGAGTATACTTACAATATGCATTTGTTATATAATACGGCACAATACCATTTTCCCATTTGTTGATTTTTAAATTTACAATTCCGTTGAAATCCGGATGTTGATCAGGCTACAAGAACATGAATAAATTATGAATATTGCGTATGGCTTCATACCGCATTCTGTGTAAATATTTTACATAAAATATCTCATAAAATACAAAAAATTTTGTTATTAGAAAAACGTAAAAACTATTTAATTTTAACTGATGTTTCTTCGAATTCTAAAATAAATAAATGAATAAATAAATAAATAAATAAATAAATAAATAAATAAATAAATAAATAAATAAATAAATAAATAAATAAATAAATGAATAAATGAATAAATGAATAAATAAATAAATAAATAAATAAATGAATAAATAAATAAATAAATAAATAAATAAATAAATGAATGAATGAATGAATGAATGAATGAATGAATGAATGAATGAATGAATGAATGAATGAATGAATGAATGAATGAATGAATGAATAAATGAATGAATGAATGAAAAAATAAATAAATAAATAAATAAATAAATAAACACACAATCAAACATACATACATAAATAATCACATACGTTGATTTTAATGACATACGGCCAAATTTGAAGGAAATCGAACAACGGGGCTGGTTGTGACTGCTAACAAACAAATTTACAGACAAATAAGCGAGGTGCAGAAAGGTAGAGTTAAATATACTTTGTTAACGCTTCGTCAGCCAATATTGCTTATATCTTTTCAACCGTGCTACCCGTGTACCTTACTTTGGTATCGTTGTGTAGAGGAAATAAGTCATTACACGATCACGCCTGTGTCGCGTGCGCATTTTGTTCAATTGAAGTGCCATTCAAGACGCAATCAAAGCTAAATTTATGTTCCCTCGTAGAGGGAGGTCGCTCTGCAATACATTTGTCGATACGATCGAGAGCGATCACGTTCGAAATAGGCAAGAGACCAAGACAATTATGCCATAATAAGTATAATCCATCAAACTCAAACCAGTGCTCATTACGAGCACCAATTAAACCCAGCGTAAAGTAGGTTGTGTATTTGGTTTCGTCATTTCTGTACCCATACATCCTGTGCAGCACGCACAAAACGTTTCACGCACCTCGTTGAGTCTGTGTCCCGATACAGATACAGACTGTCTGAAACCGAAACTTAATTTATAAATAAGGTATCTGGGTCCATAAGGACTAGAGCCTCTCCGTCTGAATTAAGATCTGAGTATGTAAAACGAAAAAGAAGGTCTGGATTTTTAAAGAAAAAGTCCTACCAGTACAGGAAATGGACAAAACAACAAGAAACCCAATACAAAAATTTAAAAAAAACGCCCAAGGGACAATGAAAAAAAGCTAAAACACATCTAAAATAAAAGCGGATTTTAACCTTCACTAGCAAAATTTATTAAAAGCCAAAATAAAAATAAGTATAACATGAAATATTAACGAATTTCATCTTAATAAAATCTAAGTCGAATCTTTATCTTTCCAACAGTAAATTTCTAAATATGTTCAAACTTGATCTGTACTGTAATAGATCTATTCAATTCTAATCTGTTTCCAATTTGAGTTTAATTCTTCATCTGTTTCTTTTCCTTAAATGTTCAAATTTTCTTCAACTGTAAAATCTTTTATATAAATTCTTAACATTCAAAAGTAAGATTGTAATTTAACCATTACGTTCAAAAAGGGGGGGGGGGAGGGCAATGCTATCAGACTCCAGTCTGACCTGCTTGGTGTTCCCCAGTTGGTGATGGATCCCTACTGTCTGAAATGTTTTTAAGAAAATACTTAACTAAAATCCAATAACAATAAAACTGGTAAAAACTGTATTTAAATTTAAAATAAAAACAATTGAACATTTTTGTCAAAGTATTAAATGAAATACTTACATTTAATACTTGCCCAGGTCTCATTAGGATATCAGTATAACGTAAACCTATAAAAATTTTATATAAATAATGCCAATTACAAAACATCTATGAACAATATAAATACAATATAAATAATAATATAATATATGGGATGGAAAAATGATCAGAATTAGGTCCTTTCTAATCAGCTAACGGTGAATATGTATACATAAAGTGCCTCGACATATTTCATCAGTAATTATAACCAAAAAAATTATATATATTCTGATTGTTTTTAGTATTATGCGTTTCGATTGGAGACAATCTCATGTTCTGATTCTCGTGTTCTGACATGACAAAATATATTTTATGTGCCCAGGTTTGATGCACAAATGCCTCTAACAGAAACAATATACAAGCTAATGTTTACCTGAATACTAATTTTAAGTATTTCAGTAAACGATCGTGCCAACATCTGCCTGATTTGTGTTCATATCCCACTCTCCACATGTATACCTTAAATATATATTTTACTTGTATTATTACTAGTATTAAAAATTTCAGAAAATTGTAATATTATACTGTACCATTAAAGTAGAATAATTGTTCAATTGAATTTTTTCCTGTAAAGATAACGAAATCGATTAAATTTTATTACATGAAGAATTGACTTTAAAACATAATTAAAGTACCTACGTGCAATATGTACGATTTATAAAAATTATAAAAAAAATTACATAAATTACATATAAAAATTGCATAAATTACATAAAAAAATTACATAAATTACATATAAAAATTACACAAATTACATATAAAAATTACATAAATTACATATAAAAATTACATAAATTACACATAAAAATTACATAAATTACATATAAAAATTACATAAATTACATATAAAAATTACATATAAAAATTACATAAATTACATATAAAAATTACATAAATTACATATAAAAATTACATAAATTACATATAAAAATTACATAAATTACATATAAAAATTACATAAATTACATATAAAAATTACATAAATTACATATAAAAATTACATAAATTACATATAAAAATTACATAAATTACATATAAAAATTACATAAATTACATATAAAAATTACATAAATTACATATAAAAATTACATAAATTACATATAAAAATTACATAAATTACATATAAAAATTACATAAATTACATATAAAAATTACATAAATTACATATAAAAATTACATAAATTACATATAAAAATTATATCATTCTAATTTTAGTCCTTTAAATATAACTATCGAAATAATTTAAATACTGCCTGAAATCTCAAAGATATCGGAATAGTTTAAATATAATTTTAACTTACGCTGTGTTGAATTGACTAAATCCAAACTAGGAATCTGAAGAACTGAAAATAATATGTTATACTATTATTTATTATTTAAATTATTAAAAAAAATTTAATAGATAAATGTGTTGCTTAGTTATACTTACCTTTTGCAAATTTTTCGATATTGTTTGTATTTAACAAATGTTCAAGATATTGCGGTTTTACATCTAAAATGTTTTTAAATAAGCAGTTAATATGTGAAAATGATATTTCAAATATAATACAATTTGTAAAATAAAATACAATCAAACTCTTCTGACTACGCCATTATTTGTTTTATTTATTAAATATGTTAAGTTAATCTTAATATTTTAATAATAATGTAAAAAAAATACTTACTCTTTATATTAGAATTATATGTCGCTGATGAAAATTTGCAGATGCTAAGACACATTGCGAGCACTAAATGATAAATACCCATTCTACTGACGGAACTCATAATTTATCTGTAAATAGTTTAATCCATTTTAAACATTAAATGTTATAAAAAAAATAACATTTCTTTATTTAAAATAGTCAAATTACATCGTTATTCTAAATCACCTTTCTATAATATGTATTAAAGTTCCGGACAAACTGTAAAAACCAAACAAACTGTAAAAAAAAGTCCGGTTAATCGATATTTCTGTATAAACAAAAGCCGGATAGCCAATTTATTTTGCATTTTTTATCATATCGGATTTTCTTTCCATTGAACATAGAAAGAATTTTTGAAATCACACAATATTTTTTTTCAAACTGTCCGGTTAATTGATAATTCCGGATAGTTAAATGCCGAATAACCGGATATATTTTTAAAACAGTGCCTCAGTGAGACATACCCTATTCTACATTAAAAAAAGTTCAAAATATCTGAATTAAAATAGAAATTATAGGCGAACATACATAAAAATCTTTGATTTGTATTAATCTTTGAACCGGTCTTTTTTTTGCGCACTTTAGCTTTTGGTTGGCGGGCTTTAAGATCGGATATGAGTTAAACTATCATATTTTGATTATTTATTTGCTGTGAAAATCAACTGTTCATTATTTTAAATTTTGATAAAAGTAAAATAATTCAGTTAAGATAAATTACACTTGTAAGAAAACGGTTAACATCTTTCGAATCGAAAAGTTTACTGCTTATTGAGGGGGTTATTGGAATGTCTCTTTACTTTTTTCATAAAATGTGGGTTACGCAACAAAAATAAAATACTATACCTCGAAAGTAGTTAGAGCAACAAATATAGTCTTGTGAGCGACGACATTATATCCAATACGTAATTTAAATATGCTAATTTAAACAAACAAATATATATGAAATAAGAACAATCTTACTTTATGCCTCCCTGGACAGATCTGGTTTTAAAATATAACAACATTTACAGATTATTCTTTTGTTTATTCACTCATAAAATTTATGTGCTAAAAAATGACGTAATGTCAAATTTATCTGCTTCTAACATTCATAGAGATAATTGGTTTTGTACAGTAACATTTGTGCAAAGATATAAACTATATGTACTAAAACTATGCACTAAGAAATATAGTACTAACTTTCGAATATTTGTTCATATGCTATAAAAGCAAATTGTATCACACAAGCTAATACGATAAAAAATTCGTTCCGAATAACATGATGTTATTATACTTTAAACATAATAAATTCTTAATGTGTACATGCATACTTGGAAAAGCGATTACCGACCGAAAATTACAATTTGTTTTGCTATTCGTTTGCTATTCGTATAATGTTTCTCTATTCGTTATCTTTCCAATGACATCAAGATTGTAAAAATATTTTTAAAACTTTCTTATTTACAAAAGTGTTATTAGAGAAAATCCCTTTTGCTGGCCTATTTCTGTTCCATTTTTTTTTCTTCTTCCTTATTGTTGCCAAACCGTTACAAGACCTAAAACTATTGGCAATCTGGCGCAGAACCTTACTTTTCGAAATTTCGTCAAATGTATGTGTGTTAAGGGAGACCCGAGCCCCAAATCTTAATTTGTTTATTAATGAAGTCAGACATACCATTTTTTTATATTATTAGAAAATCTTTTCTAAACAATAATAATAAAAAAAAATAATTTATTTTTTGTATTTTTTACGCTTAAAAAGACTTTTGTGAAATCACTACTCCTCTTTTAATTTATAATATTTTTTTTTATTTTTTTAATTGATTAAATAACGTCAAGGTATGTACTACAGGCGTATGAATAGACTTTTGCAGATTTGTGTTTAAATTGTCTTCAAAAACTTATTTTAAGTTAAAAACCCAAAACATAATCAATTTTTTAAGTTTAATAATTTGTAAAAAAATAATTTATAACTTAATTTAAAAATCTATACATACGTGTATAAAACAAATATTAGAGCTTCAAAAAATATTAACAGTTTAGTTTTAAGTTAATTATTAACAAAGCCTTAGCATTTTAAACGTGACCAAAATTTTAAAAAAATATTTTGAGTAAATGATTATTGTTGCAGACGAAAAGTATGTAGAGAGATAATAAATGGTATATAAACATCTAAAAAAACACATGTTATGTTTATTTTACTGTTTTGAAATTTTGTACACACTTTCTTAAGTACGTTTAGCATCGTTTTATGAAGAAAAAAAAATTAGCAATTTTTCCGGATTTGGGGGCTCGGGTAATGAAATCATAAATTTATAATAGACTATCTGAAGAAAGAATTGATTTGTCAACAAAAGGGTCTGGTTACTTTGTAATAGTTTTATTATACTGCATATTATTTTACGGTTAGCAAACTCTTTTCTAATGAGATGTACTATATCGAAATATTTTCGAAGAAAGGGTTGAAATTGTAACATTTTTAGCTATTTTTCAAAATGGTTCAACAAATCAAAATTTCTATGCGTCTTAGAGTTTGAAATTAACTAGCTCCAAGTAAAAATATCCAAAGGAATTCACACTTTGTAAAATAAATATGTTTTCACTTAAATTAATATTTACGAGTTGTAAATTTGATACTCATAAAATATTTATTGTGGCATTTTAATAAACTTTTACATAAATATTTTTGATCGATATCCATATTAATGCAGCATTTTAGAGAAAAATGTATGACAATAAAGTTAAGGGTTTTTCTGGAAACGAATTAAGTGCTTTTAGAGTGGGCAAAATAATTATATGCGTCTTAGAGTTTGAAATTAACTAGCTCCAAGTAAAAATATCCAAAGGAATTCACACTTTGTAAAATAAATATGTTTTCACTTAAATTAATATTTACGAGTTGTAAATTTGATACTCATAAAATATTTATTGTGGCATTTTAATAAACTTTTACATAAATATTTTTGATCGATATCCATATTAATGCAGCATTTTAGAGAAAAATGTATGACAATAAAGTTAAGGGTTTTTCTGGAAACGAATTAAGTGCTTTTAGAGTGGGCAAAATAATTATCGGTGGCCCTGCTCCCACCATACTTAGATACTAGTCTGTTACTAAAGATTTTAAACATTCAATCTGCAGAAATATTTTTAATTTAAATTATAAAATAACGGATGTTACAATTATATATATACTAGTTATTTTAAAACTAATTTAATTTTAATTAAGCAAATAATAAGTTATTAAAAAAATTGGCACACAACAGTTTTAATAATTATAATTAAAGTTTTGAATTGTTTAAATAACATAAATGTTAATGAACTCAAAAACTGTCATATGTGTAAACTAATTTTAATTGTAAGAATTTTAAAATCATTCATGTTTTAATCTACATGTTTCAATTCGTACTCTTTAAAGTAAACAAATATTTCATAATTTTTTAAAGATAGCCACAAAAAGAATTCCAAAATAATGCAAGATAAATAATTTCCATAAATACAATTGTTTTTGGAAAAACTGTCAATACATAAACATACTGGAGAAGCTCCGTCGCGAAAAAATATCTATTAAACAATAGAACTAAAAATAATCATAAAATTTATTGTTATTAATTATTAAGTTATTATTAATTATTAAGTTATTATTAATTATTAAGTTATTATTAATTATTAAGTTATTATTAATTATTAAGTTATTATTAATTATTAAGTTATTATTAATTATTAAGTTATTATTAATTATTAAGTTATTATTAGTTATTAAGTTATTATTAATTATTAAGTTATTATTAATTATTAAGTTATTAATTATTAATTATTAAGTTATTAATTATTAATTATTAAGTTATTAATTATTAATTATTAAGTTATTATTAATTATTAAGTTATTAAGTTATTATTAATTATTAAGTTATTAATTATTAATTATTAAGTTATTAATTATTAATTATTAAGTTATTATTAATTATTAAGTTATTATTAATTATTAAGTTATTATTAATTATTAAGTTATTATTAATTATTAAGTTATTATTAATTATTAAGTTATTATTAATTATTAAGTTATTATTAATTATTAAGTTATTATTAATTATTAAGTTATTATTAATTATTAAGTTATTATTAATTATTAAGTTATTATTAATTATTAAGTTATTATTAATTATTAAGTTATTATTAATTATTAAGTTATTATTAATTATTAAGTTATTATTAATTATTAAGTTATTATTAATTATTAAGTTATTATTAATTATTAAGTTATTATTAATTATTAAGTTATTATTAATTATTAAGTTATTATTAATTATTAAGTTATTATTAATTATTAAGTTATTATTAATTATTAAGTTATTATTAATTATTAAGTTATTATTATTTATTATTAATTATTAAGTTATTATAAGTTATTATTAATTATTAAGTTATTATTAATTATTAAGTTATTATTAATTATTAATTTATTATTAATTATTAAGTTATTATTATTTATTATTAATTATTAAGTTATTATAAGTTATTATTAATTATTAAGTTATTATTAGTTATTATTAATTATTATTAAGTTATTATTAGTTATTATTAATTATTATTAATTATTATTAATTATTATTAATTATTATTAATTATTATTAATTATTAAGTTATTATTAATTATTACGTTATTACTTATTAATTAATAATAATAATAACTATTTTTATTATTATTTAAATTTTTAAATGTAAAACACATTAAGCTAATTAATTTTATAATTGAATTATTTTATATTTATATTAAAGGAAATAATTACTTCAATATACAATTACGCAATCCACTTCTCTTACATCGTTATATACATTCGACACTTCGTCAATAACCCATAACAAAACCTACCCAACAATTCCCGAACAATGTTTATCACGGTCCTTGCTTCTTTCGGAGCATCACACCCTTTCTCCTCGCAACACATGATTCAGTTACAACCACACACTGCAACACATTCACGTTTCACAACACACCAGCCCCCCCCCCCCCCCACGAAGAAGGAACAAGCCCAGCCCCAATTTATGTCCCAGTAATTACTAACATCTCTTTTCCGCCTAGAAATTGTTGCCCCGGTCTTTCTAATTTGAAGCAACAAAATGGGGCGGCCCCTGATAAGGCAACTAATTACAGGACGCTGATCACAAGCCCCAGGAATTCATAGAATAATGAAAAGTAATGAAACAAGCCTCGGCTCGTCTCGCGGAGAGAACGAGCGCATCCACAAACCGTGGCTGAAAGTGAGGTTTTCGTCAGTAATGGCCTGCGCGCTCAGAGCATGGTCCCCATCTAAATAAGGAAGGCATTTGTTATGTCAAGATAATGTAATTTAGCCCTTTCTATTTTTATAATCCACACACTGGGACTTGATATCAGAGTTTAAAAAAAAAACGAACATGTCGACGTTTTATGTATGGTAATGCGCTACCAATGTTTTTACTCCTTCTCCTTGTCTGATCTGGTTTTTCTCTTCCTGTGTAAGAATTAGTGGTGATAAAATTGTGTTTATGGTGGACATTTTTTTTTTAGTTTCCCAAAAGGGGGATGTTAATGTGATTTATGATGGTGGGCACTGGTTGTTTGTAAGGGCAGAAAACAAATTTTTGAGGTTGGGCATTAATTACACTGGGATGGGATGACCGTAGCTCATTAAAATCTCGTAAATTAGCTGGCTAATTACACTAGGTGCTAATCAATGCCAATGCATTAGTGGTGATCATTAATTGTTTCTTTCGTGCAATTTGCTAAAATATTCAGGATTTTTGGATTTATTTCTTGTCTATTGTTTTGCAGCTCCATTCAATTAAAAATTTGAAGTTAAAATGATTAATATTTAAATTAATTTTTTTCATAGATTAATCTGATATTTTAACTGATTAAAAATGCACAGTAATGTGATTTTCTGTTTTTCAAACATTATTTACTTTTTTTTTATTTATAATTAACTAATAAATATTTAATTTTAAAATATATAAATAAATATATAACATTTATAATTTTTTTAAATATATAAATAAATATATAACATTTATAATTTTTTTAAATATATAAATTAATATATAACATTTATAATTTTTTTAAATATATATAAATAAATATATAACATTTATAATTTTTTTAAATATATAAATAAATATATAACATTTATAATTTTTTTAAATATATAAATAAATATAATTTTTTTTAAATATATAAATAAATATATAAAATTTATAATTTTTTAAATATATATATTTTTTAATTTATGGAAAATACATTATATTTCAAAAGCTTTCGAATATTTTAATTGATATATGATTCGAAAACCCTTTCTTTTAAAGCAGATATTATTTTTGTTTAAATATTATTTCCATAAAAGAACTATTTGTTAATTTGGTAATTATTTCTATTCTCCAGATGATCAATACATTCATAATTTAAAAATAAACATTTGTTAATTTTCACAAATTTGAATTGTGCTACTAGAGTTTTCATTTAAGACAAAATTTCTATATGCAGTGAGATTTCTAAATTATATTGCATATTTAATTTAGAAAAATGCTTTTTTTTCAGTTAAAAGTATATTTTATTTAAGAAAAAATTAGTAAAATATGTAACCTAAATCCAGAAGTTTCACAAGTATTCTGAAAACATATTTTTTTAGAATACACTAAATAAAAAATTATATCAAATGCAGAATTGTTGTACCATACAAAATAAGTATTTAAGTAAAATAATACTTAAATTAGGTTGCATAATTAATTAAAAAATATGCTTTTTTTCAGTTAAAAGATTTTTTATTTAAGAAAAAAATTATTTAAATATGAAACCTAAATTCAGCAGTTTTACAAGTATTCTGAAAACATAGTTTTTTAGAATACACTAAATAAAAAAATATATCAAATGCAGAATTGTTGTACCATACAAAATATGTATTTATGTAAAAGAATAACTAAATTAGGCTGCATATTTAATTAAAAGAAATGCTTTTTTTCTGTTAAAAGAGTATTTTATTTAATAATTCCAGCCATATATATAAACAAAAAAAATATGTTTCCAGACAGCACTACCACTCCATTAACTAACAATAATAGAAGATCTTACACCTAAAGAGCAAATCAATCAATGAGATTGGGTTCCGTAGAGGCATGAGAGAGATTCACTTCATTAACTAGCTCAGGGGTATAGAAACAACGAAAAAAACACACGAGAAAAAAGAATTGTATAGATAAAGAAAGGAGAAACTTAAGAAGTAAACTGCACTTTAGATCACAATGGAAGAGCTATGAATGAAACAAAAAAAATGCATTCATACAACACAATAAAAAATGGCAGAAAAAGAAGTTAACAATAAAAAGGTGCCTTTCTGTTTTATTTGAAACTTAAACTGCCAAAAAAAAACGACTCAATGGTGACGATGAAAAAAAAACGAGACATGTTTTTCTGAACAATAGTTTTGCTTTCATCCGGATTAAATAGGCAGGGAAGAGCAGATAAATCGTCGATTCCTCCCCAGCCTTAAGCTGAGTCAAGGTAGGATGCTTTTAAAAATGATAGACAATGAGCAAGCTTAAATGATGGATTGATATTTTTAAGGTCGGATGTCTTAGAAAAAGCTAACAATGCGCTGTTTTACAATTTGTTGGAAATCGAAGATGAGAATAAAGGTATGCTGTTTTTTCTCAATACGTTGGAATTTTTCCTTAAGATCTTAAAAGTTTTCTACGCTTTTTCTCAAAAAAATATCCTTTTAATATATTTTTAAATACATACGAATAAGTTCATAACAATAGCTGGTATATATATTGTCCTGAAAAAAGTTTTGGCGTCGATCAAGCTGGTTGTCTGCTTTTCTATTCCTAATAATTGTTGTATATATATATAAGTTATATTTATTAATAAGTTATATTTATTAATAAGTAATATTTATTAATATATTTCTTTATAACGCAATATTTTTAAGCTATTATATTGGAAATTGAAATATATTCAACTTATCAGAAATTAAATAAAACTACATTAGAAATTAAATCATAATTATAGTGTGGTATGATATAACACTCGTCATACCACTTGAACATTTCAACCCCTCTTTTTACACTGACACCCTAGGTCTGGCGAAATGCATCATAGTTTGTCTAAATAGCAAGTTCATCATAAAACCAAGTGAATGTTTATTTCAACAACACGCCAGACATTGTGAAGCCATGGAGGGCAGTAAACAAAATTTATGTGGCCCTTTCGTGACCCCGACTCTCAACCATTTTGCAAGTTCAGAGGACCCAATGATAGCCCAGCCGACTATATTGAGATTGTGATCAATCGGAGAACAACTTGCATATCCAGTGGCGTACTTTTGAGCTCCACAAAACTCTTTACTACTGAACCCTCAGAGATACGCATTCAGGTTTCGTCATAGCTTCAGAAATCTGTCTTAACATTTGTTGACAGGAGTAATAAAACACTGTATAAGTGTCCCAAAGTTACTCCGATTTACGGTATCTGCCAATATAAAAACAATTACTTTAAAGAGAATAAACAGAATAGTTGTAACTAGTTACATTTTTTTAATCCATTTTTATCTTTTATTACTTTCAAATAAAGACAAAACCATGATTTATGAATATTTTTATGTGTTCGTGTATTTATTTTTAATGGGACATGATATACCTTTTTAGAACTTATTGTAACATTATTGTATATATATAATACATTATTAATACGTAATATTTATTAATATATTTCTTTATAACGCAATATTTATCTGTCTTAACATTTGTTGACAGGAGTAATAAAACACTGTATAAGTGTCCCAAAGTTACTCCGATTTACGGTATCTGCCAATATAAAAACAATTACTTTAAAGAGAATAAACAGAATAGTTGTAACTAGTTACATTTTTTTAATCCATTTTTATCTTTTATTACTTTCAAATAAAGACAAAACCATGATTTATGATTATTTTTATGTGTTCGTGTATTTATTTTTAATGGGACATGATATACCTTTTTAGAACTTATTGTAACATTATTGTATATATATAATACATTATTAATACGTAATATTTATTAATATATTTCTTTATAACGCAATATTTCTCTGTCTTAACATTTGTTGACAGGAGTAATAAAACACTGTAAAAGTGTCCCAAAGTTACTCCGATTTACGGTATGTGCCAATATAAAAACAATTACTTTAAAGAGAATAAACAGAATAGTTGTAACTAGTTACATTTCTTGAACCCATTTTTATCTTTTATTACTTTCAAATAAAGACAAAACCATGATTTATGAATATTTTTATGTGTTCGTGTATTTATTTTTAATGGGACATGATATACCTTTTTAGAACTTAAAAGTTTTACTACATAATTAGGGTTTATTAAACTAAATTAAAACGAGTAATATTTATTTACACATTCAAAACACATACAAGTACGGTTTTCTGAGTTTAAATACACTACTTTAAATTATTCTAATTTTGTGCAACGTCACTTCTTTGTTAAGAAAACTAATTTTCCATCATACAAATCTCACTAGTCCAATAGATTTACTGAAAGTGGTACTTAGTGGCAACAGTGCATTTTACTCTTTAAAAGAACCCAGCTGCATTCTGCTGATCAATACCAATCCATTATTCAACCGCAAACTAATGAATGCAACTCAAACACAATCCAATCCATTAAAATGGCCGTTCTCCGCTAATAATGCACAAAAAGAATTTAAAAGAAGACAGGGAACGAATCTGAACTGCGGAGGGAAAATAGTTTGCCCAAACTTCTTTTCCGATGAAGAAAATTAAAGAAAGCTAGAGGGAAATGGGGAAAAAAAATAATAAAAAGGGATTTTGGCAGTGTGGGGTGTTATGAGACGTGTTCCATCGATTTTCGTTTCTTTTGCCATTCGTGGAGATGGAAATATATCTAATTATCTTTACGTCGGTATCGTGGCCTGGCTTTGCCTGAATCGACTTAAAGCATCGGTATTTCGACGTCCCTAAGGCTAGAATCCGAATGCGAACTCATCACCGATGCATAGTTAAGGGCGGAATTTTATGCTGTGGTTAAATATACGGAGAAGAAATTATTACTTTCCGATGCGAAAAATACTTTGTCAAAAGTCTTGGGGGTAGGATTTTGCGGCCCCGTCCCTGGTGTATTCAAAACTGCATACCGATGCGCGGGTGTTTTTTTTTTATTTATTTGCTGATGGGGAGATGTGAGATTATTGTCATTGAAATTAATGTTAGATTGAAGAGATTTTTTTTATCAATTTTGCCATCTGTAGCTAAAGTTCATATTTATATTGGACTACCGAAAAAGTAAATCATAATATTCTACAATGCTACAAATAGGTACTCAGAAAGAAATCAAATGTACTCGTTTTTGATTACATTCGATGATTATCAAAGCTCAGAATACATGTTTGATTTTTGAAAAAGATATGTACTCAAAAATGAGTACAGAGAGTAAAAATGAATAATAAAAAAACAGTAGCTTGCATACATAGGCTTGCCTTCATAAATCCTTTTCAATAAATATCGACAATTACAACCAAGCCTTACAGGGAATCGAATATATGTGTCGATGCTTATCAAAGATCAGAATACATATGTTTGATTTTTGAAAACGACATGTACTCAAAAATGAGTACAGAGAGTAAAAATGAATAATAAAAAAACAGTAGCTTGCATACATAGGCTTGCCTTCATAAATCCTTTTCAATAAATATCGACAATTACAACCAAGCCTTACAGGGAATCGAATATATGTGTCGATGCTTATCAAAGATCAGAATACATATGTTTGATTTTTGAAAACGACATGTACTCAAAAATGAGTACAGAGAGTAAAAATGAATAATAAAAAAACAGTAGCTTGCATACATAGGCTTGCCTTCATAAATCCTTTTCAATAAATATCGACAATTACAACCAAGCCTTACAGGGAATCGAATATATGTGTCGATGCTTATCAAAGATCAGAATACATATGTTTGATTTTTGAAAACGACATGTACTCAAAAATGAGTACAGAGAGTAAAAATGAATAATAAAAAAACAGTAGCTTGCATACATAGGCTTGCCTTCATAAATCCTTTTCAATAAATATCGACAATTACAACCAAGCCTTACAGGGAATCGAATATATGTGTCGATGCTTATCAAAGATCAGAATACATATGTTTTTGAAAACGACATGTACTCAAAAATGAGTACAGAGAGTAAAAATGAATAATAAAAAAACAGTAGCTTGCATACATAGGCTTGCCTTCATAAATCCTTTTCAATAAATATCGACAATTACAACCAAGCCTTACAGGGAATCGAATATATGTGTCGATGCTTATCAAAGATCAGAATACATATGTTTGATTTTTGAAAAAGACATGTACTCAAAAATGAGTACAGAGAGTAAAAATGAATAATAAAAAGAAAGTAGCTTGCATACATAGGCTTGCCTTCATAAATCCTTTTCAATAAATATCGACAATTACAACCAAGACTTACAGGGAATCGAATATATATCCTCATCCACCGTAGTTCATTGCCTTATCAGTTGTACTACCAGGGCGAGGTGAGGAAGTTATAAACAGAAGAAATGTTAAAAGGGTGTGCCAAAAGAATGGGAAGTAAGGTAATTGAAATGTAATAACTCAGTTTCCATTTAGACAATCGACATCAAATAATGTAAAAACCACTTTATCAACAACTATTTTAAGTTGTTCAGGTCGCTTTGTTAGCATGGCTTGAACAAAAGCTGAAATTATCAATATTAAATCACACTGCTCATTTTTAGGGAAAGTACGGTAGCTTAAATATGATTACGTCACCGTTCATTTACGACGCAATTGTACTCAACGAAAAACGAGTATATTTATGTACTCATTTTTAAGTACTTTTTTACAGGGTAGTTAGCTAAATAATTACGATAACTTTTGCTCAAATTTCATTTTCAAATTGTAATAATGATGGATTAAATATAACTCTGAGTAGTAAGTTGCCAAAAAATAAATTTTAATTTAAAATTCTCAATTTTTTTTATAATTAGAGTTTATGATTATTTTATGGCTAAATGTAGTTCAGATGTACCTCTTCGTCGATTTTATATGAATTAGGGCTGTTGAGAATAGCTGATTATTTTGGTTGCCGCAAGCATAACAATCCTAAACATATATTACCATTTATAAGTTAAAAGTGTTGACAAAAATCCTGCATCTGAAACCAAGCCGACAAAAAATAAATAAATAGAAAACATAAATACCGTTTTCCTTTAAAGTATACATTTTGTTATTTTCAAACGTGGGAAAAATATCCGTGGAGAAATTACTAAACTTAACATGCGTTACCTTAAAGAATATCCATTAAACAGAATTAAGTAAAGATTAAATTACGGGATACACGATCCGACTCTTCACAATTATCATATAGAGTGGTTATCAGGTAATATTCTAAAAGCTTACAATTAAGTGCCTTACACAGGTTTAAAACCGAGAACATGGTTGCCATATTAACTATTTAAATTTTTTTTAATAATCTTCTCAAAATCCTCTTAGGATGTTTCTGCCTCTTAAGTATGTTGGGAAATAAAAAACCCTACGCGTTACAAGCTTTTTAAAATTCTTATTATTATTAACTCAGAAGACTTAAATTGTATTCTTTAAATATTAATGACATTTACTGAATGAAACAGGAGTATTTTAGTGGTTCATGATACTTACTTTTACTTAATACAATCCTTAGCTACAATGTGTATAAGTATAAACAGTTTACACTTCCAATTATGTTTGTTTTGTAATGTACAATTTCTAAGAAACTATATATTTTTAAGTAATTAATATTATTAAATAACTTACATATTTTATTTATAAAATAATTATTAAATTAAAAAAATATTGTGATTATTATAAATCGTTATATGATTCAGTTTTAAATGACAGTAGTTTTTAAATAAATATATAAAAACTATTAAACACAAACACTATTGAAATAAATATTAATGAAACTTATTGAATGAAAAGGAGTGTCTTTTATTGATTCGTGATTAATTTTACTGAATACAACGGTTAGCTAAAATGTTTATAAATATTAACAATGTGCATTTCCAATTATGTTTGTTTTGTAATGTACAATTTCTAACAAACTATGTTTTTTAAGTAATTAATATTATTAAATAACTCATATTTTTTTATTTATAATTTAATTACTAAAATTGAAAAAAAAATTGTATTGTAATCATTATAAATGATAATAAGATTCAGTTTAAATTGGCAGTTTTTTTTAATTATATTAACTATCAAACATAAACAATATCGAAACAATTGAATTAAAGATTTAAAATTTTATTCTGTAAATAAATTTTCTTCAAATTGCAAAATTTTATTTAATTACAAAGTGACTTTACAACATTTATTCTACATTTAGGAAAAAAATATTTTTGCAGAGAAATATTTGAACAAAGAATATAATTGCATACATTATTTATTCGTTAAAAACATGGTTTTGTTCTCGATTGTATATATTTATTCAGCTGTACTTCTAAAATAAAATATTTTGTCAATATATTTTTCTGATCAGGGGTTTTTACAGATAGTAGAGTTCGTTACATTTGATGTTTATTTAAGAAGGTTTTTGTTTGCAATATTTTTTCCATTTGTAACATTTCATATCCCATAATATAAAGGTAGGAGAGGTTCCGGGTCAAGTTTCTAAAACGAATTTTATTGCTTCTACGAGTTAATGTTGAATAAGCGGGATGAAAAATATTAATTTTAAAAATGTTATACGCTTCTGTAAACAAACTAACTTAGATTTAGTCTAACATGTTACTTTCATTTATAATGATATTTAACTGAAACGTTAACTTACCGAAACACAAAGGATACTGATTTAATGGAATGGGTTTTGACGTGTAACGATTAAAGAATTGGTCCGTTGAGTGTTAAAAATTTTATGTAAGGATAAAAGCATGAAATAGTTTTCCGGAATCCAAAAAAGTACCACTCATTTCAGTTTGACGTTGTATGCCCAACAGAGATCTCGATCATGGCCTACCTTTCTTTCTCTGAGTGAGTGTATAAAAATATAGTATGGCCATGAGCCAAAACATTAATCCTTTATCTCAAACAAACTTATCTATATTTTCAACCGACTTAAAAGCGCTCCAACAAATTTTAGAGGCACACTAAAAGGAGAGAGGTTAAATAATTATTTTTTTAAATCGTTCGTAATATTAAAAATATTTTTCTTTTACATTTTATCGCTTTTTTTTTTAAAGTCAGTTTTTCTAAACTTTAAAAGTCTATTTTATTCTATTACACAGTTTAATTATTTTCCTAAGATATAGTATGTAATGAAATAATATTTTCGTTTATTTGAACAAATATTTTCCCCGACAAAACATCTAAACTTATTATTTCTCCCACCACGAAGGCATTTCGAAGTTTCTCATTATCTATGAGAAATCTTTTTTAAACCCGTTGAGTGGAAATGTGTTGGTTCGTTTTATTATTTTATTATCCCATTAACTGACAGATATGTTGTTATTATTAAATTCTGAAGCGGAGAATTCATTTAGAATATTTAATCCTAAAGATCCTACTTATAAAAAACGTGATATTGGAAATTCAAATCAGTTAAGGTACGTGCAAATAAGTTTTTTTTTACTGCCACTCATATTGACGCATTTTATGTTGCTTGGTCAAATGGGTAATATAATATCAAGGAAAATTTTATGAATTGGCATAACGTTTTACAGAATTGCTTGTTTATAGGGGCTGTAATATTTATTCCTATATCTCAGATTAAATATGCATAGTTATTTATTGTTGCATGCAAAACCAATAGACTTATATAGAAAAAACGTTTGTGTATTAGTTAAATTGACCTTAAAATGAGAGAAAAAAAAACATCTTTATCAAAATTTTAATTTGAAAACAAAAAGCTTATTTTTAACTGTATTTTTTTAATATTATTTTTAACTTTTGTTGAATCACATTTGTGGAAATTTCGAATCATGTGTGCGTCGGTATAGGAGGATAATGTAATAAATAATTAAAATGTAAAGATTATATTCTTCCTGTTACATAGATTAGTTAATTTGTATGTTTTAAATTGATTGGTTTGAAGTAATCAAATATAACAGTCAATAGCAAATAAGACTATTCAGAATTTAATTACTTATCCCCTTTTTATTTTTCAATGTCCTTAAAAACAAACGGTAATTAGGTAATGGGTTATTTTTGAAATAGAAATGTCTTAAATTGTTTTCAGTTCTTCAAACATTAGGGCAGGTTACTAAATGTTTTTAATCACATAGTCTGCTTGCATAAGTACGTGCGTTCACAGAGCACAGTTGCCAAACAATCAATATTTATAACGCCAATAATCAAGATATAATATTAGTAAGGGATATATTAAGCATCTCCATCATAATTGTCCAACATCTATTCTTACAAAAATTCTGGGAACCAAATAAATCGTTAATTAGTAAAATATAAATCACAGTAACTAAATTTCACCAGACTAAATTTCAAATTACACTTCAAAATCAATTCGCTTTTATTAAACAACCCCTATCAACTAAAATACTCATACAGTCATCAACAAATTAAGCTCAAATTTAGTTGTTGAAACATTATAAACAAAAACAATCTTTAAATCAGTTACAATAAACGATTTTTAAACCTCCCTATTCCTAATTTTCTTTAAAACAAATTTACAGAGGATAACGAAGATTCCAGGCGACTCTATTATTGCCCCAATGGCGCCAATATTGATCTAGTGTACATTTTAATAGCGCTGACTTATCTTCATTAGCGTCATTATTCAACGCTTAATTGCCCGATAAGATGCAATTTGAAATTAGATTCCTCAACTCGTTAAATTTAGGAACCAATATATCTCGTGAGGTTACAATAGTTCAATTATGTCAATGGTGACTCTTGAGATTTACATATTCTGAATATTTGTTTCTGAAATTTTGTAGTGACTTTTAATCATTTTATCGTAAATGTTAAAATATAATTATTCCTTTATTAGAATGTCATGGATTTTGAAAGATATTTTGGTAAATCAGGACTGCACTTAAATAAGAATAAACTTATTTAAACTGTTTTTCGAAGTACTGCTAATCATAATTTTTTTTAATAAAAAATGGAAAATTTGTATTAAAAAATATTTGTTAAAATTTAAATTTGCTCCAGATATGAACAGTATAGAATTTTTCCAAAATATTCTTTTAAAATATTAATTTGTATTTTTAATGTCTATAAATATTTACTTTAATGTTTTATAAATATTTGATAATTAAATTTTATGATTTATTTATCGTAGATAAATTATGAAAGTTTGGTAGAAAACATATAATTACATAATTAACAAATATAAATAATATTTTTTCCAAGTATTAGATATAACTGAACCCTTAGACTTTTAACCATGTTAAACAGTACAAAGCAAAATTAATTTTTAAAAAATCAAACATAACAACGTAAGGGGGCAGATCAAAATATGCATGCGATGCATTTTTGTTCATGACATAAATTAAAACAGAAATTAGGCATCAATGTGTGTAAAATCTGGAAATATTGTAAAGTGCTGACGGGAAGAGAAATAGAGATTCCAAGGAGTCAAAAACAAACCTTAGTTATTTTCATTCCATTAATAGAGTTTTATTTGACGACCAATTCATATTTATACAGCCTTCAGAAATAATGTTTTTAGCATACCCTTTACGGCCATACTCCAGCACATCCACTGCGCAAATTCAAATAACTTTGAAAGCAAGGTCTTGATATAATCATTTTTTTTTTTTAAATTATTTCAAGAGTTTGAGGATGACGAATGAATCTACATAATTATATATACGTATGTATTGCTTATATAAAGAATTTCCACGTAACAATCAAATACAAACGATCTAATTTAAGGTGACATATTTTATTTAGGCATTCTTAGATTTAGAGTAATTTCTCTTTTAACGGTATAGAGTAGTAAGACTGCTGCAGAATATATAAACAATTACCATATGTTTTCTTAAATCTTTCACGGCCGGCACTTTCAGAAATAACACATTATTGCAGAAAGAGATTTCTGCGATAGCCAAGGCTACTTTCGCTATATGTGGAAATCGTTTCTTCATTGAATCACCTGAACTGTTGTCGATACAAAAATCCTCAAATTTTGAACGAAAGTCATTTACTCAGATTCCTGTTCGCCTCTTTTCTGGGTATTCAACTCATGTTTGGTTCTTATACTCATACTGACAGCTTATTGGTTAAATGGACAGAGCTTTGGACCATGGGACGAGAGATTCCCGGTTCGAGTCAGCTGCCAGAAATCGAAGTACTATATATTTTTTAATCGCCCTCATTTTTGACGAAATAAACTTCGTTAAAAAACTACAATTTATTATTAGCTTCCTGCCCTATCCCGAAGGACATACAGGTAAATAATTCACTATTCGTCCAGTCAGCCAGTTTAAAAAATATCCAAGTTTGTTATACAGTTAAAATTATCACCACTGTTGAGCCTCTCACTCCTACAAATCCTTTGCTCAATGTAAAATTAACAATAAGTTTTTCACCTTCCTGTGGAAAGTTATCCCTCTGAAGTCATATAAATGCATGATATACATCATACAAGACAGTAACAATACAGCAAACAATACTACATAATTTTACATAGATCCCTTAATACAGTCATCACCAAGTTTGAGTATACTCATGCATTATTAAAATATTAGATTAACAATGTGTATACCATTAAACATGATAGAAAAACTACAAAATGAAGAATTTACTTAGTTCGACGAAATATTTAATCGGAACATATAGCAGGCGTCTAGAAAAATGTTTTTGTATTTTTGTTAGAAAGCTCCTTACAGTTTCCCGTTATATACCTGGATATATTTTAAGACTCGAATTAGGTCATCCTAGGATCTCTTTAGTTTTTATTCGTTTAATTTTAAAATACTGGATACACCTTCTCAAAATGTCAGATGATAGGTTTGCTAAAATTTGCTACTTAAACATGTATAATTTATCCTTTGACTGCACAAACAATAAATTTAATTGGGCCATCTCGATAAGAAATATTTTACAAAACGCTGGTTTTATTTTGTTTGGCTTTCGCAAGACTATAAAGTTGCTGAACATTACATTTCAACGATTGTACAAGTATACCACGACCAATACACCCAAAATGATCTTGCTTCAATGAACAATAGTATCAACCACTCACAGTATAAATATATCAAAAACTCACATTTAATCGAAGACTATTTAATTTCAAATATAGATATCACTATAAAAAGAATTATTATACAAATTCGTTGCAGTCAATCGCGTATATTTTTTAAAGGAGTTGCTTTCGAAATTTTTCCTAACGAGTCCTGTAAGTTTTGTAACACAACAGAAAATGAAACCTGGGATCATGTTTTTTTAGTATGTCCTATTTACGATGCATTCAGACAAAAATACTTATCAATTGAATCCAGTAACATTTCAACCATCCTAAAATTTTACAATAAAGAATATTTTTGTTTTTATAATTATGCAATATCTGTTTTAAAATTCCGGGAGGACTTGATCAGTGAACTTGTGCAGGAATAACAGATTTAAAACCCAATTCTAATTTTTCATGTAATTTATTTTTGTCTTTTTTTTGTATATTTGTCTCAAATTGTGTTTTAGTTGTTTTTTTGAAAATGTATTATATTGTATTTTGTGTTATCAAACTTTGTAACCGCTTTTGTTAAAATTTGTTGCCAACCTTTGTAAATGGGCTACGGCCCACTACAATAAACATATCTATCTATCTATCTATATAGCAGGCGTCTGTTTCGTGAAAAATGACAAAAATATCGTAAAATATAACAATGCATTTTAACAGTGTATTTATCTCATAATCAGATTACAATTTCTGTAATCCACTATATGAGCGAAAAAAATATATAATCCCAACATCTTTAATTAATTTGCTCTGGATTATCACCATTGTGGAGCCTCACACTCTTATAATTCCTTTGCTCATTGTAAAATTGACTAAGTTGTTCACCTTCATGTGGAAAGTTATCCCTCTGAAGTCATATAAATGCATGCAATACATAATACAAGACAGTTACAATACAGCGAACAATACAATATAATTTTTCAATAAATCACTTAATACATTCATCTAGAAGTTTGAATAGACTCGTGCATTATTAAAATATTAGATTAACAATGCGTATACCATTAAACATGATATGATAGAAAAACGACAAAATGAAGAATTTACTTAGTTCGACGAAATATTTAATCGGAACATACAAGAAGGCGTCTGTTTTGTGAAAAATGACAAAAATATCGTAAAATATAACAATGCATTTTAACAGTGTATTTATCTCATAATCAGATTACAATTTCTGTAATCCACTTTATGAGCCGAAAATAAATATAATCGCAACATCTTTAATAATTTTGGTCTGAATAAAAAATCTGCATGTACAATTATTTAAATAAAAGTTGTCTTATGCTGTCATATTAACATCCAGTGCTTGTTGACGAAATACAAAACAATAATTCCCCCATATCGGAAGAAACAGTCTTTATCCCAAACCTCAAAAAATAATTTTAGAGCTTATTTTATATACTAAGATATTCTTATAACTTATGTTAATGTAGAAAAAGTTACAGCCAATTCATTTTCCTTCGAAGACACTAAAGCATTTCATTTGATTGGATAGAAGAAGAATTAAATATTCATGACTGGTACCTGGGGTGAACGTTATAATTAATTTAAAGGTACCCTCAATGAAGTTCGCTATGCATAAATAAGAAAGATTGATCGCAAAAGACTTTAAAAAAGGAGTAAAGTATATTTTTTTTAACTTGAAGTGATGTGTTAATATTTCCTGAGGTATTATTTATTTCTATCGAATGTTTATGAAGTTATTTAAGGCGAGTTCTTAACATTTATTTTCAGTTTAAATGTGACAAATGAATGTGTTTGTTTTTATTTATTTAAATATTTTTTTTAAACAGTCTTATACTCACGCTTATTTTTAAATATAAACTTAACTAAAGAATATTTGTTTTTTATTATAAAATAATTTTCGAATTAACAAATGTATTTTATAAGATAAAAACTCGTCTTCTAGAACATTTCTTTAAGAATATTAAAATACAAATACAACGTTAAAATACGCAATAAAATCCATCAGATCTGGGCCTGAATTTTATACTTGTTTTCACAGAGATATAGCTTTTAATGTTAAGGTCTTAAGATAAAAACTCGTCTTATAGAAACATTGCATTATAGAATTTTAAAATACAACGTTAAAATACGCAATAAAAATCCATCAAATCTGGACATGTTTCGGGAGATACGTCTCCCTTCATCGGCAGAGAATCGTGATTCTCTGCTGATGAAGGGAGACGTACGTTGTATTTGTATTTAAAAACAAAAAAGTTAAGGTTTTAGATGATATTTATTTGTAAAATAAAACTCGAAGCATTTCAGTACATTTAAATTTGAATTTTATAAGTAAAATAAAACTATAGGTTAGATTAAAAGATTAAGTCACTGTGTAGATGTTGGTTTGGGTGTGGCTTGTCAATGTAATTATTTATATTTCTTGCATGTATTTCTTCTTTTCATTTCTTGTAAATTGGGGTATTTTTCTCCGAGTTACAAATTGTTCAAAATTTTGTTGCATAAAAATTTGGTATCTTATTTTATATTTGAATTTTCTTACTATATGACTTTAATGTTCTTTGGGTGTGTAATGTGTTAAATCTGCAAACATTTTTAGGAAAATCTATATATTTTTTCATAAATACATGATCAGAACAATTTTACAAATTAGTGTCAGCCAAAAAGCGGCTTATTTAAAAAAAATTAAAACATGGTGAGTTTTATAGCATTTCGAAAAATTTTAATATTATAATTGAGTTATCATATATATTATTTATGTAGTAATGATCCCTTTTACGGCCCTTGTACTCAGTGGAGCTTAACACATTAGGTGTCAAAAGAAAGTTAATTTTCAAGAGCAGTGATGAACCGTACGTTCATCTCATATATATATATATATATATATATATATATATATATATATATATATATATATATATATATATATATATATATATATATATATATTAGGCCGGGTCGAAAAAACATTTTTTTCGATATCGTTATTCTAATAGTGCGGAAAGGGTGACCAGTGTGGTCAATAAACAGGCTGTAAAATATTTTTTTTGATAGGATAATATCTTCTGCCTCCTCATCTCACTTGAAATTTCGAAATTTGGGTAAAAAATTGCTTTTTTCGCTTATTATAGGAAAAATAATATTTTCCGAAATAGTTATCCTAATTGCACGGAAAGGGTGTCTAATATGATCACCAAATAAGGTGTAAAATATTTTTTCGATCAGATAATATCTTCTGCCTCCACATCGCACTTGAATTACCGCTATTTTTGCTAAAAAGTGCACTTTTTCATGTGATAAAAATATGGTTCGAATACTATTTAACAGATGCACTTACACAAATACACTTACAAATAACTAGTTTACAGATGTTTTAATTCATTCTTATGGTCAAATTCATTGGCAGATCCAGTGAGGAGGGAGACACGGGCCCGTGCCCCCCCCCCCTCCCCCCCTCTCCAGACAGGCCCACTTCTTTTTTTCCTTATGTAATCGTGGAAGATTTCGATTTTTGTAACAGATGTTGTGTGATTATTTCAAAGGAGAGGGGTATCACTGCACGATATATTGATTTAGTGGTTGTTGACCAAAGGTTGTTAATGCTTGACTTTCTGATTTTGTAGGCAAAAACTGTGCTAAGTTTTTTACCTACATTAAATTTTCCATGATTTCAGAAAGAAAAAAATACTTACAGATGACTAGATTACAGATAATTGAATTCATCCTTATGGTCAAATTCATTTGCGGATCCAGTGAGGGAGGACAAGTGCACCCCCCCCCCTCCCAGACAGGTCCACTTACCTTTTTCCTTATGTAATCGTGGAAGATTTAAATGTAGGTAAAAAACTTAGCACGGTTTTTGTCTACAAAATCAGAAAGTCAAGCATTAACAACCTTTGGGCAACAGCCACTAAATCAATATGGTGTGCAGTGATACCCCTCTTCTTTGAAATGAGCACACATCTTTACATAAATCATATCATTGATTGTGATCAGAACGTTGTTCTAATGAATTCATCTCTATTGTCAGCCCCACATAAACCTTAGAAAATGCCTATGTTACTAACTTCACATAACGTTCAACTGCCTGTACGTGAGATGGGAAGTGAACTATAAGTCCCATTTCGAGTTAGTTTTATCTCTCACAATGGACCAAAATATGTCAGTGGATATATCATGGAGCATTGGAAGAGAAACCTAGGACACTATCGCATTCGCGCTGTATGACACAGCGAACAGAGTACTACGATTATATGTCAGTTCTCCACACACATAGTTAAGTTTGTTTTGAGAGTTTACACGTCTACATGGATCGACATAAAGTCTACACGTTCTTAAAACATGGTTATAAGCCTGTTTGGATCTCTAGATCCAAATATATTAGTCAAAACTAAAAAATGTCGTTGATGCAGCAATTTATCGCCACCCATACTCCGCGCATCCTTAGAACATTTTTCTGATAATGCTGATGGACAGAAAATCGTACATTAGAGAGCTTGTTGCAGGGCTCATAATTAAGGTAAGCTGATGAACCAAAGCTGATGTAGAGAGGGTGTGCGTTCATTTCTCCCAGCAAAGCTGAACTTTGAAACTGATAACTGTACTGAAATGATTGATGATTGACTGGTCATCTACCACTGTTACTCCTCGTCCAATGCTCCGTTCACTGACATATTCTGGTTCATTTGGAGAGATAAAAACAACCCGGGACCCAACCTGGGACTTATAGTTCACTTCCCATCTCACACACAGGTAGTTGAACGATGTGTAAAGTTAGTAACAGTAACAGAAGAATCTGCTAAGGTTTATGTGGGGCTGACAATAGAGATGAATTCATTAGAACAACGTTTTTATCAAATTCAGTGATAAAAGTTATGTAAAGATTTTGTGTGATTATTTCAAAGGAGTTGGAGATCACTGCACGATATATTGATTTGGTGGTTGTTGTACAAAGGTTGTTAATGATACCTACCTGATTTTGTAGACAAAAACTGTAAAATAAAAAAAGTTTTTTACCTACATTATATCTGCCACGATTACATAAGGAAAAAAGAAGTGGGCCTGTCCGAAGAGAGGGGGGGGGGGCTGTGTACCCCCTCACTGTATCCGCCAATGAATTCGACCATAAGAATGAATTCAAACATCTGTAATCTAGTCATCTGTAAGTGTATTTGTGTAAATGCATTTATTAAATAGTATTTGAACCGTATTTTTATCACATGAAAAAGTGCACTTTTTTACAAAAATAGTGGTAATTCAAGTGCGATGTGGAGGCAGAAGATATTATCTGATCGAAAAAATATTTTACATCGTGTTTATTGATCATATTAGACACCCTTTCCGTGCAATTAAGATAACTATTTCGGAAAATATTATTTTTCCTATAATAAGCGAAAAAAGCCATTTTTTACCTAAATTTCAAGTGCGATGAAGAGGCAGAAGATATTATCCGATCAAAAAAATATTTTACAGCCTGTTTATTGACCACACTGGTCACCCTTTCCGCACTATTAGAATAACGATATTGAAAAAAATGTTTTTTCGACCCGGCCTAATATATATATATATATATATATATATATATATATATATATATATATATATATATATATATATATATATATATATATATATATATATATATATATATATATATATATATATATATATATATATTTATGTTCGTTCAAAATAATTCATTTTTTGAAAACAAACCGTTGTTAATCATGATATCTGTAACTGATCTGAAGCGTTAAACTGTTATGATTTTTTTTCTATAGAAATACGCTAATATATTTTGGCAACTGGATTGGTTGGGAGGGGTGACCAAGAGGGGCGGAGCGAATTCCAAGTGGTGGGTTTAATAATTTATGTGGGATTGCAAACCCCCACCCCAAGAGACCACCGTGGGAAATGCAAGATTTCCCACATCACTTTTCGACTTTGCCATTGCCCAGAAAAGACGAGCAATTTTTACTCTAACAAGTACCGTCCTCATGCGCCGAAAGGAAAAAGTCCCGAAAGCCATGACACCAGACGGCAGCGCTCCCACTTCATGCTAACGCCACTAAGCTTCGGAACCAGACGAGCCCCTGGAGACGGGAAAAGTCCCTGATGCCATGCTAAGAAGCAGAGCCCCTGGAGAAGCCGGAAAAGTCCCTGATACCATCCTACGAGCCACTTCATGCTAACGCCACTGAGCTTCGGAACCAGACGAGCCCCTGGACAACGACAAGTCCCTGATGCCATGACACCAGACGTCAGAATCCACATTTGATGGTAACGCCCCTGGTAGCCGGTCATCTACACCCGAAACAACCAGCTAATCGCCTCAGACGGAACTCTCCCCAACCGGTACACGTGAGTCAGTAACACATTATTGCACATAACCCCCCAACCATAAGTTTTCTCCTATTTAATTTTATGTGTCAATAAAGCACCGTTTTAAAAGTAAATTATTGGTATGTATGTATTTTTTCCAAGACGACATTATTCATAAAGATACAAAAAAATAACACAACGCAGTCAAAAAAATGTACTAGCCAATTTACCCCACGACAACATGTAATTCCGTAAGCTTTGGCAGTATTCTTTCACAACTGCACTGAACGTTGTCGTCACAGCATTTAACCGATGTTATATACCTACACTGTTAAAAATTTCAGTTCAACGTTGCACCATATCTTGGTGCTCTGCAGCCATTTACACCATATTATGGTCAAACCAAAAATCTTTTATCGGAAAAAGCGGAGGTTTCACCAATAATTGGTTCAACATCTTTAACTGAAACCAAAAAGAATCCCTTTCAAGAAAGACAACGACGAGCAAGGGCCTCAGTGGCCTAGTGGGCTCAATAATGAATCAGAAGATTCCTAGTTCAAGCCCGATAGGTGTCACTTACAAAGAAAAGTGAAAAGTTGTGATCTTGCGATCGGAGGGTTTCCATCTTTGCTACAAAAATACTACTACTAAAATACTAAAAAAAACCTCGAATTTTGAGTTTTATACAATGTTATGAGTTTTGGTGCAACGTTTCGCCACTAAATGGTACAATGCCACACCGTAAAATGGTGACACTAAGCACCAAACGTTGGTTGCAGCTAAATGGGTTCCAAATTTTGATGGAAGATGGTAATAATTTGAAATAGTGTCGTTTATTTAGATAAAAAATACAGTACCACCTGCAAACACTGTTCTAACTAACGTGTAAAATAATGCAAATATTTGTCCAGGTATTTTCATATTTCCCCCCACACCCTGTGTGACAATCACAAATTATTTAGTTGTATTATTGTATAAAATAAATTAAACGTTATTTATTATAAATATGAATTTAATATGACCAATTATCTATTTTGCTTTACTTTTAGATAAATCATAATAATCCAAAGACGTGTATAACATTAGTTTACTTTTATATGACGTCATATTATTCTCATGCCTTATTCATTTTGGTATTTCTGGAAGGTTCGGATTCGTGAGTTGAGATTAGTTGTAAGGTGTTTTCCTACCTGAAGATGACTAACATCACCCTGTTGATGAGAATGTCTCGCAGCTGAAAATACTGAATGTCTATATTTACTGAATAAAGCGAATAGTGTTCCTGTGGTTGTTTTTCTGCTTGACATTACCTTTTGAGTGTCTATCACCTTTTAGTACACATTAGATAAAAACATGTAAGTATATTTTCTATTTTCACATTTTACTATATTGTTATTGTTTAGAATTTGTTTTCTCTATCAGTTACAATTTTCAGTATATCGATAATTAAAAACTGATTGTCAATAGATAATATTTGTGCTTTTTACTGCATTTTGGTAAATGCTTTTTTATTTAAAATGGCTAGAAAAATAATTATGAATAATTCATTGGAATTTTGAAACATATATAAAGTATATATTTATTACCTGATAAATGTGTATTTTTTATTAAATAAACATTTAATAAAAAAGTAGGATAAAGGATATATTTTGGTTTCAATTACAGTTATTCAGATTACTGTTATGTATGTTATTAGTCAAATCCGATGCAGGGCCAGCTTTCCATTAATTTGTCAATTTAATTAATCAATTTAATTTTCCATTAAGATTATATTCCATCTAACATTTAATAAAATTTCAAAAGATGTAATGTTTAAAAAACATTGTGCACCTAAATCGAAATACGTTTTATTCAAATGTATTTGTTGGAACAAAAATATTTTCCAATGATTTCAAAAGAGAGAATTTATAAATAAAATATAAATAATTAACCAAAATTACACGACATTTTTTCAATGTCAATAGTAAGTATTAGGCTAAAATTATTACTTTATTGGATTGTAAAGCTTAAAAATTATTGCTTATGACTTTAAATTAAAATTTAATAAAAAAATTAATTAATTTAGTAAATTTACTTAAACTCGTTAATTATTATTTTCACAAAAATATACTAAAATATTCAACAGAGAAGGAAGTTTACCAATAATTTTAAATAAACATTTTTAATAAACATCATTAATAAATTAGTCTCTACCATTGAATAAAAATTACGAAAATAATAGTAATAATAAAGTTTGGATATATTTTATGCAGGAAGCTCTTTACTATGAAAAATTTTATATATGCCTTGCTGTTAATAAGCCTAATGTATTTCCTAAATTGGAGGCTTGCATTTGCAGTTTAAAGTGGTAAAGGAGAAAGTAAGTTTAATTTTATATTATACTATTTTTTTACTTCAAAGCATAAATATATACAAAATATTATTTTACTTGTGTTTTTCTTTTTACAATTAAACGCAAATTTTGATATATAATAAGTTGCATTTGCTTATGTGTAGAATGACTAGGAAATTCACATGTGTCTATTTTTACCTAAATTTGAACGGATAAGCAATACAAATCTAGATGCAGTTGAAATCTAACTATCCGTATGAATTGGCACCAGGTCCCGTCCAGATAATCGAATATCCGTATACTTGTATAATTCACGAAAGCAAAAATATTTTTTATTAAAAATATGATTTATGCTTTAGTATGTAATGTAATTTAATGACTATTAAAAACAATATCATTCACCGATAAGAAACATTTTAAATGTGGATTTTGCTGAATTTTTTTTTGTCAAAGCGATCCGGATCTAGATAATTGGCGATCCACTTCGTCCGATCCGGAAAACTGGACTAATATTGTATTACAAAGTTATTAAGATCACAATGCATTTAAAGGAGACCTCTGAAAAACAAATACAAATATTTTTATTAATTAATTGAGAAATAAAAAAAATTGCACTATCAGAACATATCTTTCTTAGGAATGATCAATGACCAAAAATAATATTTTGTGTGTTTGTTTTTTAGTCTTAAATATGTTTTTTTAAACACAACTCTTCCTTCAATGTTTAATATATACAAAAAATTAAAAGTGATTAAATAATGTCAAAGTATATACTACGTACCTAGGCAGATAGTTTTGCAAATATTTGTTTTATTTGTTTTCAAAATTACATTTTATATTCACAGTATAAAAAATATTCACATTTTCATGTTCATTAATTTTTAAAAAAAATAATTTATAACTTAATTTTAAAAAATGTTTTCTTACGTTTATAAAACAAATATGAAACTTTCAAAAACTATTAACAGTTTCATTTTAAGTAAACAGTTTACAAAGCATTGGCATTTGATAGAGGACAAAAATTCTAAAATTTCTTTTTGTGTAAATTACGAATATTGCACACAAATAGTAGATAAGCAGATGATAAATGATAATCAAACACGTAAAAAATCTTATTTTAACTTTCTTCTAATGCTTTGAAAGTTTGTACAAGTCTTCTTAAATAAGCGTAGCATTGTTTTATGCAAAAAAGTCTAAGCAATCTTTTCAGGATTCCGGTCACCTTAATATAATATTTATTACATAAAATTTAATAATTATTTTTATGGATAACTATGAATACATTAGAGAATTAAAAACATAATTTGTGAAGGGTTAAAAATAAGATTATGCTTTAATAAAATAGGAATATTGACCCAAGTATGAAGTTAGAGGTAGTAAAACTTAAAAGTGGATAATGGTAGGAAAGTTTCAATTATATGCTGTCAAGGAAAGCGTAAAACGTAAATCTCCATTTCTTTAAATTAAACAAGTCTTAAACACATAAAAATATGTAGTAATGTATTAACAAAAATAGTCTTAGTAATACTTTTTTTTAAACTTTTTTTGTTAAATTATATTTTACAGTATTTATCATTAAAATATTTAAAAATATATTTTTATACATTATTTTTTTATGGTAAATATGAAATTGTTACTAACAACGTGAATGATTTGCACATGGGAATCAAAACTATCAAGGCAAAACTATCAAGCTTATTTTTTACAAGAGGAAATTTAATTTTTAAGAATTCAAAATTTTAAAATCTGTCATCAATGTACAATAGCCAGCAAAAATGTTAATTGATTGTTGGATTGCATCAGAAAAAGTAATTTATTAAAATATACGTATATAATCTTGTATTTGTATAGATATTTAGTAAGGCTTCATTTTGAATAGGCTGTATATTTTTGGTTACTTATATCTTAAAACTAGTATTGATTTGTTAGGTAAAGTTCAGCACAGGTATTAAATGTTCCCACAGGTACCAAATGTTCCACAATCCAAGGTATTAAATACCACGTACTATGAAGACATATTAAGTAATGTGTATGTGTACTTTGGAAGGGGGAAGTGTTCGGGCAGTGGTCGGCAAACTTATTAGTCAACAGAGCCAAATATCAACAGAACAACGATTGAAATTTCTTTTGACAGCCACGTTTTTTAAACTTAAACTATATAGGTAGATACATTATTATTAACTTAATTAGGGCACTCTCGAGCTGGCCTTTTCTAAAAGCGTCCTCAATCTTATTGAGGTGCGTTCGCTGAGATTAACCCCTTCATAATCTTCCATCCACACTCGTCTTATATTTCGTCTATATCATTTCGTTCATCCTCTCTATATGTCCAAAGTGTCTTAACATACCTTTCTCAATCATAACAATAACTGGCAAACACTAATGTGAACAATTGCCTTGCATCTCTTTGGAAAGTTTGGGTAAGTCAAGTTTGTATGTTGTTGTTTTTAATTTTTGCCACGTACTTTCAACGCGCCCGCCCCCGCACGTGGTATTTGTGGAAGAGCCACACTCAAAAGGCCAAAAGAGCCGCATGTGGCTCGCGAGCCGCGGTTTACCGACCACTGTTCTAGGGGCTATTTGATTCAACTGTTCAAGTTCATTAAACATGGAGATGTCGAAAGTATGGATTTTAATATAAGCGAATAAAAGAGAGGACGCGAGTATAAATAAATAAATTACATTTTACATAGAAATGGATAAAGAAAGAAAATTGACAAATTAAAGAGCTTGTCAGTGAATGTTGTTAGTTGTACTGCAGTAATTTATTTTGAGAAGATGTTAAACATTTATTGGATCAACCTTGTTGGTCTTTGGGCATAATGTTCATCGTCAATATTTATATTTATATTTAATTTTAAACTTCTTAAAAGGGTTATTATTGCTATTAAAACATAATTAAAATCCTAAATTAATATGCAGTGTGTTACTTTTTTTTAAATTATATGTTTAGGTTATAATAAACAATTTGATTTCTATTTGCGAAATTGAAAATATAACAATTTATTTATTGTTTTTTTAAGGTATTGGATTCTTCTGCAAGGCAACAAGATCCGTTAACTTACAAATGTATTTGTGCTATGAAAATACCTAGAAATAGTTTTATTTGCTTGAAATAAAAATATCCTAAAAATGAATATATGGTATTTAAAAAGAACGTTTGAAATTTATTTTCCCAATAACTTACTCTATTCCATTTGTATCAAGCCTCATTATGTTCAATTGCTATTGCTTCAAAAACAATATTGTAAGTGTTTTCAAAAATTAAAGTAAAGGATATGTTGACAAATAGTAAAGAATATGCTGACAAATAGTAAAGAATATGCTGACAAATAGTAAAGAATATGTTGACAAATAGTAAAGGATATGTTGACAAATAGTAAAGAATATGTTGACAAATAGTAAAGTATGTGTTTAAAACTAGTAATAAATAAGATGTTTCCCGTATAAGTTTTTAATTTAGGAATATTAAAAAACAAAAATTATTTAATTCTTACAGAATACTGATGTAGGCCTTAAGGGCCGTATGGAACTGAGGAATAAATATTTTGTTTGATCAACATTAACGTATTATTGTGCATTTGAATTAACATTCTTTATAGTACTTAATATGCAATTGTATAAAAAAAATATATATTGTAAATAAACTAACTTAGATAATTTATTTATAAGGCTTTACAACATAAAAATATACAAACGAAGATAGATATAGTCACAGGCCTCCGTGGCCGAGCGGTTAATGCGTTCAGCTGCTAATATGAGGATTGGTGGTTCGAACCCCTCGCTGGGATTGCCGGCTTTGCTACAAAAATACTAGAAAAGTCGTCCAGAACATCCGCAAAAATTAACAGCGTGTATACGGGACTGGTGCACGATACATCTGGTCGGGGTCCAAAGTCCCGACGTCTATTGAAGGCGTTGGGTGCCAGTTCAGGTGTATCCTCGTCATCTGACCATGGTTCTAAAATAACGAGATGCATGTATGAATGTGTGTGTGAATATGTATGTGTTCCCGGATCTTTCCTTCGAGATAGACCTTGAACCGTCGCCAATAGCCCACTGTGCAGTTCTAGTGCGACGTTGATTAACAAAACAAAACCAGATATAGTCACATCAATGACCTATTTCATTATTAGTATTCAACAGGACAAATCATACAAGTCTTGCAGATTACTAAGAAAGCAAACATGTGCTGCATGCCTAAAGCTTTACTGGCAGTTGCGTAAATATTGAAATGTTTTATCGTGCGTCATTGCAAATGTCCTCTGTGCAAATACTCCATGGTGTTTTGATATACTCCTTATTTATTGAATATTATCTAGTTACTCTTGAAAATGAAAAGCAGTTTATCGGATAGAAAAAGTCTACAATTAAAAAAAAATTATGTTAGTTTTAAATAATTTTGATGCACTTATTTAATTATAAAGTTGCATTTTCCGCAATAAATAGATCTCCCAAAGGTTGCTTTAAAATAATAAATCTACATAAGAAATATTTTTAAAGTTTAAATTTAAATTGGTTGAACACTCTATAATAGCAATTACTTGATTTGTATCACTTCATTCAAAAATAAAAAATAAAAGAACTAACAGGAATTATGGTTTCAATTCAACTATTCCATTAAAAACGTGAATATAACAAAAGAAAAGACATAAGATTATTAAACTTAAAATAAAAGTTGAACTTCAAAGGAAATGAAGAAAAATTAAATGATTGAATTAACTTCAAATATTAGTTACGCGTACGAACTATGTTTGATAGTACGGCATTTATCACCCAGAAAATATTCTGAAACGCTACCACGTAATTTTAAACACCAAGCAAAAAAAAACGATTACAACACAAGAGTATTAGGATTCCTTTCATTATCTGTAATATGTAAATTATTCAGTGAACAAAACCCGGGGTCAACTCAATGCATATCCACTAGAGAGACAAATACTAAGAACTTTTAAATAATATTAACAAATAATATTAGCAAAAATTTCTCAAATTGTTCAAATAATGACATTTTTACTTTTCAATAAATTTGTTTAAGAATTTTTTTTTTTTACTATTTTCGCATGCGAGCAAATATTTTCTTTTGTTATTACTTAGCGTGGGAGTTTGTACTTTTAATTACATAAGAAAAATACTAGGGTAAATTGGGAAATGGTTATAAAAAGTCGACTTTTATTTTTAAGTCCTAATTTCAGTCTAAATCAAATTGTAAAATTGCAATTGTTTTATTAAAATGTTTCACTTTTTCATTGGAAACGCATAACGTTTTTTATTAAATCTAAGTTTTGTAAATATTTTTCATATTTATTTTCCTCTATGATTCTTTTTCGATACAATGGTTGAAAAAAAGGGTCACCACTGGGTACCGTGGAATTCTTCGAGTAAAAAATATAATAAAAAAAAGAATTCAAAGGTAGCATTTATCCTCAAGATTATTGCAGTCTAATATCTCAATCACATCAATCAATTTATAATTTTAATCTATTACACTTCATTAGAATATTTACAATCGTTTTATGTCAAAATAATATCTCAATCTCTTAAACCACTTCATGTGTAAGCAAATGCAATAGAATCCGAAAGGATTTAATTAACTTGGGGTGATTTAAAAAATATTCTGGCACAATTTCCGTCCTTTTAATTATTCCAACGATTATACGATTCTGCATTCCAGTTGGAAATTTAATTAGTGCGCAAAGCGATGTATTTCTAAAATTGGAAGAACAAGACTTAGAATCACAAGAGAGATTTGGGGCTTAGCTTATTTACTTTTGCTTATTATTTTGATTTCCTTTATCATCTCATATAAAAATGCCCATTAATTCAATTTTAGCAGGAAACAATTTAGGGAATTTCATTCATTGGATTACGGACTGATATATATGTCTGGAATCTGAGATGTAGGGTAGCAATTAATTTAAGGTTCAATTCAATAAAGATTTCTATTTACGTGCTTAAGTAGGATGGATTGATTGTTCTGGATTTATATTTAATGAGCAGTAATGTATATTTTAGCTGAGTTGATGTGTTAATTTGGCCGTCGAAAAATTTATAAATTAAGGTTTTAAGGGGAAAATTATATGCTTCTTAATGAAAATAACATTATTTATCGATGACTTCTTATCTCTGGCATTTCGCTTAAAAATATTATGAACCATCTAAGAGATATGATTCACCAGTTTTCTCTAAAATACACATGATTTTAAATGTCAGAAAAATATCTAGTTTGGAACAGTTTTTAAATGTGGAGCAATAGAAAAACTTTTCAAACTAACATTGTACGGAAATAATTATAAAAATGTGTGTTAAAACATGAATATGTTGAAAATATAAGTTATCCACTACCCCTTTCCACCAGTGAAAAAGAACTTGCCGATTTTATATGTATTAGTCATTCAGAGAGGTACATTTGATTCGAGTCTAAAATTTAATTAATTTCTGAAAGAAAAAAAAAGTCTGGAATATAATATTCAAAAAATTATTAAAACCGGAAAATTTAAAGCTTTTTAAGTGTATCTTTTTTTCATCAATTAATGTTTATTTTTTTACAATAATAATAAGTAACCCCCCAAAAAATTGTTTATTTTATACTAGCTGTTACTTGGGATTACTTACAAAGGCTTGCAAGTTGTAATGTAATATTTAAACATTTTTAGAAACGCGAAATTTTTAAAATGTATTAGGCTTAAGACGGGCACGTACACAACAATTTACTGAAACAAAAAAAAATTATGACTTTTTTATGATTTACAAATATTATTTATTCCCATAATTACAAATAACAAACAAAAGCCGAATTTAAAAATAATTTTTTAATATCGAAAAAGTTAACATAAAATCCTGCTAAAAATCTAGTTTTAATATTAATTAAACATTAATTAAAAAATATATTTTTGTCAAAAGTAGATTTATGTTATTTTATGCATTACAGTTTTGATTATTTGGGAATACAATTATGTATTAGATAATACTAAAGCTTAAAATTACAAAAGTAATAAACATATTTCTTTTTCGGATGTTGAAATTTCAAAAATCTCTATTGTTTAACTATTATTGTAACCAGCGTATCCATTTATGTATTATCTTATATGTTTGTCCTATTATCATGTCCCCGTCACCTGTATATATTTCATGTTCCCGTTACGTATCTATATATTGTTCCCGTTATTACGATTGTAACGCCCTCTATATATTTTATGTCGCCCTGCGCTGTGCTGGGAAGAGTCAGTCTTGTAACTGCACTCTTGCGGTGTATGCGTATTTAGGTTCGTCCCTCCCCGAGATTTTTATTGTAACGTTAGGCCATTGTGATTAAAAATGTTTATGTTCAATCCTTGAGCAGTTATTTAGTCTATACGCCTTATAATATATATTTTTAAGACAACACTATAGATACATACTTGTACATACTAGAAATGTTTTGTTGGTCCATAACTTGATGTTAAAGAATAATTAACTATTGTTTAAAAATAATAACGTAAAATAATTTCCGATTTTTATTTTAACTAATTTTTACTAAATTTATTATTAATGTTTCATATAACAAAAACCACTCTCATCTAAATAACACGGTAGTGCGACTACGAAATATATAGCAATATTTTTTGTTCCTAAATAAATATAAAAATTATTTATAGATAAATAGTTAAGGTGACCTTATAAGTTACACAATTTGTGTCAAACTAACGCGCAATTTCCTATTTGTGTAATTAGTTTTGGAAATTCCTAAATTACATAGTATTTGCTGGATTATTACGTTGAAAAACATCTTTAAAAGGCTGTTTTCAAAACACTCTGTAACAAAAATGTTTTGAATTTAAGTAAGATATTACAAATGTCAGTAAAATACTTAATGATATCAGCAATTGAATTTTGCTCAAAGTTGATTTATTCATTAATTTGAACTCGTTAAATTAAATGCAATACCTAATTTTTAGCAATCCTTTATATACGTTTTCCAGAATACCAGCAATTTTGAAATGATTATACACTATTTAAATACTTAAACATACTTAGCTGGTATATATTTTTTTAATTTAACTATATATGAATTCAAAGATAATTTTTATATGGTTTATAAAATTTAAAATGGTATAATGGTATAGCATCTTAGTAATTAATTAATAGAAATTACTTTATAGAAAGGAGTTAATACGTTTATATTTTATTTCATGTATATAAAATATTATAATAATTAGTCACTCTTTTGAAAAATATATAACATTGAGCATATATAACATATATATTAATAAATCCATCACTGCCTGGCAAAAATTTAATTCTAATAGTTGAATATTTCAATTCAGCAGAAAAAACGTTACGTATAATAAAAATATATCCACTTTACGAAAAAATGCAAAGCCATTTCTTTAAAAAATGTAATTTGTGTTTAAAAAATTCATATAATATTTATATATTATATGAATCATCAATTTAGATATAATCTTTTAACGCGATAGATCAAATTGTAATTTATTTAATTTTCTATTGACTGAGAGGTAGAGAGGTCATGTTTTAATTCGAGGTTTAGGTATTTCGTCTGTTTGTAAATATCTTTGTTACGCAATCACAACCAAACACCTTGTTCAGTTTTCTTCAATTTTGGCATAAAATTACGTTGGCATTTTAAATTCCTTGAATTCATTAAAATAGACGTTTATGTGTTTCATACTTTTTTTTGTTCGGAAGTTGTAATTCCCGGAACGACTAGTATAAAATTAAATTAATATTTAAATAAAATTTAAATTAAAGGTACATTTTGGAAAACTGCATATCTCTATAATTGACATACATTTCATATAATGTTTAATGAAATTCAACAATATGCTATCTAATTCAATTACAAGTATTTTATAATTCTAGAAATTCACATTATTAAACAATACTTTTAAATAAATAAAAATTAAACTCTGCGACGAAATTTTAATATAACTTTGAAAGTGTGTAAATTGTATTTGGTAATACCGAATACTTTTAAAATATCAGCAATAACGCAAGATCACTGTATCAACACATTTCCTTACCTAACTATAGCGTTTTGTACAACTTCAGTTTGTCCAAAAGGTGTTGGAAAGGATAATATGTTATAGTTTGTTAGGAAGTCACATATCTGCTTCTTTAGACTTCGTCATGTAAGTATGCCACACAATGGTAGGAAGCTTTAAAAATTTTAATCCGCATTTCTGTAATGTAAACAACTTATTAGTTACTTAAAAATATACTTTCAATTTGTTGTTTGATTATAAAAAAGTTCATTTTTTCATTTTTTTCATATAGGTTAATTTTCAAAAACGGATGGGCAGTATGTGTGTATTCTCTTCTTTCGTTTTGCAGTATTTTATGTTTGGCAAACTGTCGAATGGAGATGGAAGATAAGATGGAAAGTTGTAAGCCTTTACACATATTTTAATATTATATTACAGTTATATATATATATATATATATATATATATATATATATATATATATGTATGTATGTATGTATGTATGTATGTATGTATGCATGCATGCATGCATGTATGTATGTATGTATGTATGTATGTATGTATGTATGTATGTATGTATGTATGTATATATATATATATATATATATATATATATATATATATATATATATATATATATATATATATATATATATATATATATATATATATATATATATATATATATATATATATATATTGTTACTATCAAGTGGTTTTTTTTAGTTTTCCAGATGGAGAAATCACACTTACTCGTGCACACTTTTGGAAGTTAGTTGCTTTATTTAGTACCTGTAATATCTATACTGATATAAAAACGTTTTGGGAGTAATTATAGTTATTCGTTCATATTTAACTCTTTCATGTATTTATTTATCTTTGTATTTAATTTTTTTCAAATATATGTTTCCAAAATCTATTTAAAATATCTTACAAATACATCATTACAACAATTATTTTAAGAAATGGGTACACATACAAAGTTAATTTTATATTTAACATGTTATATAAAGTTTTAGAATACTGTGTTAGATGTGTTTTTACTTTAATATTGAAATGGTTTCTTATTTTTTTTATAATAAATAACATAAACAGCACGGACAATTGTAACTTAATTAGGTATAGTACGCATTTTACTTATTTATTTAATTTTACAGATATCCTTATAATGTTTTTTTACATGTGTGTGCAAAGCATAGTAACATAATCAGGTGGTCAAACATTAAAAAACTTAGAACACGTAATCTATACAATTTTTAAAATAATAAAATCAATTAAAGTTTTACCCATAAATTATAAATTTATAAATACAATAATACTGTTTTTGATTATAATGTACACACATAATTTAATTTCGAACGAATATATTAAAATTACGAGAGTCGTAAAAATATTGTTTCAATGGAATATTTACTTCGCAATATCAAAGAAAATATACAACAACAATATCAATTTATTAGCCTTTATGTGTTGGCTAGGATATCAAATATATATTCAATAATATCAAAAATCGAATAGTCCCATAGATTTTACAGACCCAGCGAGGGGCTTCGAACAAATTTGATTTCATAGGGGAGAATTTATAAAACATGTGAGGTCTGAAGTATACTGTTTGCAGCAGAACAGGTAATTACATGGTTTCGAAAATATGACGCTTGACTAATGGTTTATACAGAATATCTTCAGCTGGACTTTTCAGTTTTTCAACCCCTCAAGTGGCCCTACCCCCATCTGCGAATATACATCTTTGAGGAAGAATTGTTGACGATCCGTTCGTCAGACAGTTACACGCCTCTTATTGTAAGACAAGTTATACCCCAAAGATTTCAGAACCAGTCAGGGCAACTTTCTTTTCAAAGGGTCCATGTGAATAGGCTAAAATATGAATAGTAAATGTAGTTTAAATAGTTAAAGTATAAATAAATTTATCTGTTCTATATTATTAAAATAATAAACTACAATTTTATACGTCGATTATGAAAATGAAGAATTGAGCACATTAAAGAAATATATTAATATAATTTTAATTTTTCGTGAATTATATACATATCATTTCAATTATTCAACATTTCAAAAAATTTGTTTTAAAGGACTTGGCGATATAGTTCTCACATCTGCTCCGAGAATGAATGAAAGGAATACCCACAGTTTTCTAATAAATTATATCCTAAAAAAATTCATTTACTCATTAGTTGTTTATTTTAAGACATTTCAGATCATTTAAAAGTAAATAATCTATAAAATATGATAAACAATTAATCGAACGTCTTGAAATCAATTTTCATGAAATTAAATTGTTTAATATTTTTTAAAACACTTTTTCTGCACATGGTAGTGTAATACATTTTATAAATGATTTGGGATACAATCACTTAATAGGCCTTAATTGATGACATTAATAAAAAATTTGCTAATTGTATTCATGAAATTTGATCACTTGAGAAAAACTTGTTCTATGAATATTCTTTCTGGATATATCCCAAGATGTTATTAATCATCTATTCGTACGACATTAAAATAACTAAATATTTAAAAAAAAAACTCAATTGTCAAAAATATATCCTTTCCTTTTTTAACAGTATTCTTAAAATTGAATATACAAAAGGAATATTCAAGAAACCAAATAACCATATTGTTTCAATAAACTTTTAACTTCCTAACTTAAAGGCATATTTTGAAATTTAGCCGACCAGATAGTTGTACCTAAAAAACATTTTCAAGCACAATTTATATATATATATATATATATATATATATATATATATATATATATATATATATATATATATATATATATATATATATATATATATATATATATATATATATAAAAATAAATTATTTAAAGGACAGAGATTAAATTATTAAAATCATTCAAAGATGATTATTTTTTTGTTATATATATATATATATATATATATATATATATATATATATAACAAAAAAAATAATCATAAATAAGGACAGAGATTAAATTATTAAAATCATTCAAAGATGATTATTTTTTTTGTTATATATATATATATATATATATATATATATATATATATATATATATATATATATATATATATATATATATATATATATATATATATATATATATATATATATATATATATATATATATATATATATATATATATATATATATATAACAAAAAAAATAATCATCTTTGAATGATTTTAATAATTTAATCTCTGTCCTTTAAATAATTTATTTTTATAATTTTACAATGCGTGTGTACAAATCAGTCTATTTCTTTTATAGTATTTTAAAATGATATCATGGCTAAGACTCCCATCCTCCTAAATTAAAAGTTAATATTTTAATTAATACCCCACTAGAAATTTCTTATTTATTGGGTTACTTTAGATAGAGGCTGATAAAGAGTTGAAGGTTTTGAAGACGGACACTATGCTCCGAGACAACCTAAGGTTACTTTCGATTTCCGATTTTCACTCTAGCTCATCGTGATCACTGTTGATTTCGCACACAACAACATATTTTTAACGTTTGAAAAGTGAAATTTTGAAATGAAGTGCGTGCGGTCTTTAATCTTTCAATTCACTTTTCACAAACGAATACATAAATTGAAATACAAGTACTTGACCGTTATGCTCTTACTACATTTTACTACTTGTTGAAAAATCCCCGCACTCGACCCAAAACAGTTATTTTTCAGTCATTAAATATCCATTAATGGGCTCCCGTTTCGCAACCGAACAAATTTTCCAAAAATCTGGATGGCGTTTAGCAATAAAATTATAAAACAAACTCGCCACCGTACAGGGTTGTATTTTTTGTTATTATATTTTATATATAAAATTGTATGAATAAATGCTACCGTTACTAATTAAAATAAATTTATTTTTAAGTTTAATATGCCGAAGAGAAGGCGTGTGGGGAGAAAACTTTTTATTATATTTATTATTTAAGATTCCACAGCTGACCTTTACTGATAACATTCGAACAACAACTAAAATTTGGACATCACATTGCAAACACATATAATACAGTCATTAATGTGCTTATTTTGTTATAAGTAAAAAGTTTTCAAATTACTTGTACTATTTATTTGAGACAACATGAAAATACGCTGAAAATATTTACTTACTGATGAAAATATTTGTATATGCGAATAATAATAAAGGCATTTTTAAGGGATACTAATATGGAAAATTTAAAAATATTTAATACAAATGGAGTTGTGTGGAAAACTTATTAGCAATTAGAAGTTGAATGCAATAATAAATTGCGAAATCGGGCAATTTTTATCTTTGCGCTTTTCGGTCAAGGTCTTGAAAAATTCAACATTTTACACATATCGGGGAATTTACAAAAAGAAGTAGCTTAACAGGGAACTAAGCATAATAAAAGGTTTTCTTAACAGTTTTTGCCTCTACGTAGTGTACTGACCCAAAGTAAAAAAGTTTACACGTGTTTCGCTATCGAAAAAGGGGGGGGGGGGGGGGTTAAAACTGGACAGTTTCAAAATGGCCGCCACCGACCCTTTTAATCAGTTAGTCGTTGCATCTTCTTTGTTATTATGTTGAAATTAATAATTTTGTCTTCTAATCAGGGATTTTATGAGTCAGGGAATTAATTTATGCTATTGTGGTGTGCGCCGACTGAGCGATAATTCGCCAAGTCTCTTCGGCAACCACAGGGTTACCTCTAGGAGGAACCGGACGAAACAGAACGAGATTGGATGGCGAACATGTCGCACTTAACCCGTAGCTCACGTGAATAAATAAATAACATACTAAATAAACCTTCTGATTATCACCAAAATTATCCATATGTCACTTCACTATTTTTTTAAAAATAAATTCATTAGATCCAAACGGGATTTACCGATAACGGAACCGGGAAGATTTACAAAAAAAAAATGCCCAAACAGTAAAAAAAATCTTTTTGAATTTGATTTCCAATGACCAAAGGCAAGTTTTCCACAGCTACCATATTTCGATTTGAAAATTTGTCATTTTTTCGCCCCGCCCTAGTGTATAGATAATCTGCAGATACACTGCTTTTCGTACTTTCACGAGAACAGAAATATGTACACTGTTAAAAATAGGTACTCAAAATTAAGTAAAATGTACTCATATTTGATTATATTCGATGCTTATCATGGATCCGAATACATAAGTTTCATTTTTGAAAAATACATATAGTCAAAAATGAGTAAAAATGAATTAAAAAAGAGCTGATGCTAGCCTACATAGGCTCCCTTTATAATTCCCTTTCAGTAAATATTGACAATTACAACTAAGACTTGCCGGGAATCGAACGCAGGTCTTCAGGGATCGCAGCCCAATGCTTTGACTAGTGTACTACCGAGGCGAAGTGAATAACTTATAAACAAAAGAAATGTTAAAAATGTGTGTCAAAATAATGGGAAGTAAAATAATTGAGTTGTAATAACTCAGTTTTAATGTAAGAAATCGACGTCGAATGATGAATCGGAAAAGCATCTTCTGAAAAACTATTTTAAGTGTGTCCGGTCACCTTGTTAAGATGGCTTGAACAAAATATGATATTAGCAATATTAAATCACACTGCTCATTTTTGAGAAAATACAATGACTTAAATTTGAATGCGACATCCTGCAGTTATTATTGTACTCAAAGAAAAACAAGTAAAACCCGGTACTCATTTTTAAGTACCTTTCTTTTTATAGTGTATATAAGTATAATGAGCAACGATAGATTTCAAAAGATTGACATCTATCTGAATAAATTCTTTTGCAATAAACATACTAATCCTATTTTACAGTTTTGCGAAATTATACGTTCATTTATTTCAAAACGTTGTGTATGAATTCTTTAAGGGGGTCCGATACCTTCGACATTTTTTTTTTATTTTTATACTTGTACAATCCAATTATTTTTCTCTTTCTAAATATGCATAAAAAACCATTTTTAGACGCTCAATTTTTTTTTAAATTGCACATTAATTTTTAAATTCAAATGTTAGTAAATTTTTTAAAAATTTTAAAATTCCTACTCCTTTTTTGTTTTTCAATATTTTGAAGCATTTTTTTTTATTTAAGATTTTGAATAATATGTAAATAGAAGTATGCATTCAAATTTTGATTCAGATACATCACTTTAAAAAATAAAATATATTAGAAATTTTGGAAAAAAAATTGACGAAAAAAAATAAAATTCCATTTTAAGTGGTTTTAAAAAACAAATTATGGTAAAAAATAGGAAATCTGAATGCATACATCTATTTAAAATATATTTATCTTGCTATACACACAAAAATTATGATTTTAAGTATAATAGTAAAAAGCCTTAGCATTTTTAGTGTTCATTAAATTTCAAAACCACGAACAGAGATATTTGCTTTTAAAGTTTACATATAGTGATACAACTATGTTATAGGAACACATCATTAATATAGTGTCTCTTTAAAACATTCATAACTAAAAAAGTAATAGGAATTTTTTGAAGCAGTTTTTTGTGAGTTATTAAGATAAGTTTGAATATCATTTTTTAAATATAAAAAAAATTTACTTTTTTTGCGAATTTTGGGTATCGGACTCCCTTAACACATATTCATTTTTTATTGTATATTTCATAATGTTTACACATTCCTTTTAGGCAAGGCAAGGAATTATTTTCGAGAAGTTCAGTGCTAGTAGATGGCTTCGAATGGCTCCTTACACAATATCACATAAACACAGTAAGAAACATATATTTATAAAATACTAGCAGAGATATCGGTTCTATGCAATGGAAGAAAATAACTTACAAAATAAGTATAAATACAATATATATTTGCGACAGAAATATATTTATCTTTTTTCGCTCGTCAGAAACTCAAAGAATTAAAACTTCAATTTTAATTTTTAACGATATTTTATTATCAAGGTCCCAACTAAAACTATAAGGATAAGGTAATGATAACTGAATGGCGATAAAACTGTAAGGACATCTGTGGGGTATTCCTTTTGACTAACTATAACAGACTATAATTATTAAAATTATATATATATATATATATATATATATATATATATATATATATATATATATATATATATATATATATATATATATATATATATATATATATATATATATATATATATATATATATATATATATATATATATATATATATATATATATATATAATAATATAAAGTAAATTTTTAATAATATTTTGTACAATATATAATTTTGAAGATGCATTGACGTCATTTCAATAGAATCAATGAATAGGAGGAGCTGGCTTACCCAACTGTAGTTTCTTACTTTAAAAGAAGTAGATTAGTTTTCTCGTTCGTTTCTTCATGTCCTTATGTTTTAGCATCAGCCGTTTTTGCCGGGAGATATTCTGTTCGGTGTAACGAAAGGGAAGATGTTTCGTAAAATTGCAACCGTATGTACAGTAGGGTGGAGTAAAAGTGTAGGAAAAATATTTCTTTAAGAAATTTTATTTTTAATAGTGCGGAAAAGTTGTCATTTGGTACCATATAGACAGAGCTAAAATATCTCTACCTTTTCATCTTGGGGGTTTCCTCTAACCTTGAAATGTAAAAAAAAACAAATTATTATTTGCAACTCTGTGATAATTATATTCAAAAATTCAATTTCTAATTCGCGGAAAAGTTTACATTTGGTATCACTAAGATAGAGCTAAAATAGCTTTAATTTACTTATTCATTCATCAGTTTACTTCCTTTACCAACGCTGGCAAAGGAAATGTGAAAGATACAAATAGTCCAACAGAATAGCAACAGAGCAATCTCAATGACCGTTCTTTAAGATAAGTATTAAATTACGGAGCAAGCTTCTTGAAGCGTGATTGGCAACATTAAAACCATAAGCAGTGCCTGATTAATCATATTTGGGCCCAACTATTATTTAATTACACATAAATAGTGTTAAAGTTGCCTATACTTAAAAAAAATATTATAGTATTTTTTTATACTTTTTCAGCAATTTCCAAAAATGTTTTATAACTTTTAGATTTTTAAATGAATAATGGATTTCATATATAACGTTTTAATTCTTTGAGGCTTTATTTTACTAAGGGTGCAGATTATCAGTGATATTGAGCCTATATTATTGAATTTTCTAAATCAGGCCCTGATAATGAGAGAGGAAACAAGGAACATACAGGAGACAGAAATACCGACATTACTACATGTATTGTACCTTGGTGGCAGAAAGGACAAGACGTTGCAATTTTTGATGGGGAAAAAATACTAGGAGTAAAACAGTACTTGAAGTGCATGTTACTCTGATTCAAGGACCTGAATCTAAGTATCTTGGTCATGTCTATTCATCCAGTGACTCAGCGAAAACCTAAGAGCATAACTGGCTAACTAACCGAGAACGGAATTTCTTCTGATAGCTATTACAACTGTCGGACATGATGGATCCAACTTAAATACTGGAATAAATTGATGAGTAATAAGACTTCTCGAAGTTAATTTAAAACAAACTTACATTAGTCAGTATATCAACTTTATTCAAACGAGCTTCCATTACGACTAGAACACTTTGACGGCAAAACTATAGGGCCAAGTGTAGTGTTCCTGTTATGCGTTTTTCAAAGGGCGCCGCGCCCTGCCCTTTTTTTGTAAGTGCCGATCCACCCTGCCCTTTTTTTGTAAGTGCCGATGCGCCCTTGACCTTTTTAGAAGTGAAAAATGTGCTCTGCCTTTTTTTCAATATCTTCTTTGCGCCCTGTAATTAAAAATAAATATTTTTCTGCAAAAAAGTAGGTATGTAGGATTACCTTGGTATCCCAATCGTACCCTTTGCCCTTTTACATAACAAAAAGTGCCCTTTTACATAACAAAAAGTGCTCTTTTACATAACAAAAAGTGCTCTTTTATCTAACAAAAAGTTCCCTACTACATAACAAAAAGTGTCCTTTTACTTAAAAAAAAGTGCCCTTTTTGACAAATCCCCCCTGCCCTTTTTTAAAACTATGTGAGCAACAGCCAAGTGCATTCTTTGGTACTTTTGCAATAACATTGGCCATCGTGAGCAGTTGACAATTATATCGTTTGAGAAAATTCATGTTAACCTGCCAGAAATAATATGAAAAAAGGTTAATCACTGATCAACATTATTACTTATTTGATATTTCACAAGTTGTGGCTAGCTTCTAGTGCTCAACTAGTTTTTCAGAACGAGAACCCAGAGCATTTTCTTACTCAAGGCGGTTAACGACTGTAAATCGAATTTTGCGTTTATACATGGAAACCGATAATCCATAAAATAATTTATACACACTAACATTATAAGTTATGAAAGTTTATACACCAATGTTGTTTAGTATTAATATTCACCACTCCTTGAAAGATGGTTCTAAACTCGTCTTAGAAACAATAAATAATAATCTTGTAATTAAGCACAATAGTTTCTTTGGTAGTCGAGAAAAAATACGATTAGCAATGATTACAGATGACCGAAATTCATCATTTAACTTGGGTTGCGTCGGATCTTGGCAGAAAAAGCAAGGAACTACATAAATTTACACTTACATATATTAACTTGTAAGCTGAAAACTATCATAAACTTATCTATTTTCAGAATTGGGAAAAAAAAGAAACCTCCACTCACTATAAGAATTTCAGAAGAAGCTTTGAAACAAATGGTGCTTGATAGTGTACTTGAAGAGTTTGATTTTTCAAACTACCTTTGTCATACTCAATCGGTGGAACCATGCGTTAAATTAACCATAGTTTCATGCGTTAAGTTAACCACAGCTTGGATCTCAGAGGCAGAAGCTTGGTTTCTGTTGCAACCAAGAGAGATAGTTTTATTAGAGTCAGATTGGAGTCTAGACAACTTATGCCACAATTTAACACCAAAGCAGAATATCGTCTATAATCAAGTTAATAGTCAAGTTACCCATAAAACTATATTCAGTTGTTTGCAAGGTGGTTGTTGTTAAAGGTCTGAAAAGCATAAAAAATTGTACCACCATCTTCAGTTTCAATTGATAACTCTTGTGAGCTATTGCAGCTGGATTCACAGTTTCATATTCACTTAAGCTTAACCTTTGTTCTATATTATACAAAAAATTTATATTTTGGTGTAAAGTTCATACGCTGGGCGGAGCCTTAATTTATCTTCAACATGTAGTAAATTATTTTATTTGTTAACTTGTATATATTAAAAAATAAACCTATATTAAAGCTAAAGTTTCCGCAGTATTAAATTATAATACATTTTTTTCGCCCTTTAATGCAATTCAACATTATTCAATTTTTACACATTATCGTTCAACTTCATGGTCTGAGGGGAACCACTAGGTATTGTTTGCTATTACCAGCTCACGTAGAACGCTCTATCTAAGTACTGTGGACATGGTTTAGTAATGAATTTATTTAAAGAAAAAGTTTTATATTTATTGAGAAGTAATTGTGAGATACTAGACTTGACCAACCTTGTTGTCTTGAATCATATTGTTGGTCGTCAATATTTTTATTTAATTATAAACTTCTTAAATGAGTTATTATTGTTAAAACCTAAATTAACATGTAGTGTATAATTTTTTTTAATATACTTTTATGATAAGATAAATAATTTTATTTACATTTTCGAAATTTAAAATACAATAAACTTTTATTTTTTTAAGGTATTTGATTCTTTGACAAGACAAGAAAACACGCTGACACATAAATGTATTTGTGTTATGGAAATATCTATGAACAGTTGTATTTGCTTGAGATAAAAATAATATACAAATAAATATATTTTATTTAATAAAAATGTTTGAACCTATTTATTCCCAATTACTGACCCTCTAAACAAGGTGTTTCCCGTATAAGTTTTGAATTTAGTAATTTTATAAAACAAAAATTATTTCAGTTTTACAGAATGATGATTTATCCCTAAAAAACCATATGAAACTTAGGAAGAACTTTTGTTATATATTTCATTTGATCAACACATTAACGTATTACTGTGCATTCGAATTAACATTGTTTATAGTACTTAATAAATAATTTCATGTTTAAAATCACAGTGACTATACAAAAAAAGTATTTAAAATAAGCTAACTCATATAATTTATTTATATGTTTTACTTTTCTAGAATTATATTATTTTTTTATTGTTACGAAAGTCCTACTGAGAAATCAAACTTGTTTGACATGCTTAAAGCGTTACATGCAGTTGCGTAAATATTGAAGTGTTTAATGGAGCGTCATCGCACATGTCCTCTGTGTAAACATTCCTTGATGTTTTGACATACTTAATATTTATTGAAGAATATCTAGTTGATTAGGAAAATTGAAAGCAGTTTATCGTAGAAAACATAGGAAAAGTCCTCAATTAAAAAATCTAATGTTAATTGAAATAATTTTGAAGTACTTACGTACTTATAAAGTTACATTTTATTTCTCAAAATAAATATTTCTCATTCCACAAAGGTTAATTTAAAATCATAAATCTACATAAACAATATTTTTCTAAGTTTAAATTTAAATGATTGAACATCCTATAAAAGTAATTGTTTTATATAATCTCTTTCAAAAATAAAAATAAATAAAAGAACTAACAAGAAATATGGTCTCAATTCAACTATTCCATTAAAACGTGGACATTAGAAAACAAAGCACATGAGAATATTTAACTTAAAATAAAGGTTCAACTTTACAGAAAATTAAAAAAAATATTAGATGATTGAATTAACTTCAAACAGTAGTTATACATATGGGCTATTTTCGAGTGTGCAGCATTAACCACACAGACAATATCCAGAAACACTGCTACATGTTTTTAAACACTTACTAAAAAATAAAAATTCAAAGAACTAACAAGAACTTAAGGGGAGATAGTAGTTTTCAAAGGCGAAATTGGCTGGTATTTGACAATTATTTCGAACTTGAATAAATTTATAGTTTTTGCATATTTATAATTAAAATTTTTGGAACTTAAACTATTGAATGTTGGCTTTAATAAAATTATATTATAAATTAAATCTATTGCTTGGTTGTTTTTTAAAAAAATATTTTGAAATACAAGTCATTGCTAAAAAATTTTAAAATAGAGTTCACCGTCCGCAAGATTACTTATTATTTAAACACACTAGAGACAAATTTATTTTTAAAAAGGAAAGCTATATAATGCTTCTATACTCCAAACCAAAAAAAAAATTAAATACTTAATGAAAAGTATTAAAAAAAAATCAAAATTATAATTTTTGAAAATTTGTTTTTTAATGATATAAAAATATTTTTTTATTGAAAAATATTGTGTTAAAAAACCTTTTTTTAGGTTTAGTGCATGCATATTTGATAGTTGAACATGTATAATAAATTTAAAGTAAATTGAAAGAAAACTTTTTTTTGTAATCATGCGGATCGACATAAAAATGATACATAAAGATAGAATGATCGACATAAAGATAGAATTTATATAATTACCCATATTTCTTTACTTTCTTTTTCATCGATGTGTGTTTAATTTTTGTCCAATTTTAATGCGGTTTGGCTTAAATAAATCCTAATAAATCATATTATTTTTTAAAAATAATTTAAAAGAATCGTTTTTTTGAAGATTCAAAACTACTATCTCCCCTTAAGTTTCAATTCAATTACTTCATTACAAACGTGCATATTACAAAACAAAGCACATGAAATGACTTTACTTGACATAAAAGTTCAACGCCAAAAATAATAAGTACAAAATAAGTACTATAGACGATTACAACACATAGGCATTAAGATTCCTTTCATTATCTTTAACATGTAAATTATTCAACAAGCAAAGCCCACAAGGTCAACTCAATGAATACATACTAAAGATATAAGCGATTTAGAATTCTTAAATAGTATTAACAAATAATATTAGCAAGACCTTTTTTCAAATAGTTCAAATAATGGCATTTTTATTTTTAACAAATTTGTTTAAGAAATAATATTTTTTTTAATGTTTTCTCATACGAGCAAATATTTGCTCTTGTTATAACTTACAGCAGAAGTTTGAGCTTTAATTACATAAGGAAAATAATAGGCTAAGACGGGAAAATGGTTATAAAAACTCGATTTTTATATTTAAAATCCAATTTCAGTCTAAAACAAATTGTAAAATCGCAATTGTTTTATTAAAATGTTAACGTTTTTACTGGGAACGCAATCCTTTTTTTTTTATTCTAAGTTTTGTAAATATTTTTAATAATTATTTTCCTTGTTGAGTCTTTTTAAATTTAATGGAAAAAAAGGTCACCATGGTTTCATGGAAAGTCATGGAATGTTTCAAGTAAAAATACATTATTAAAAGAAACGTTTTAGTCAAATTAGCGAATTGAATAAAATAGAATAAATAACGTCCATCAACTCTTGAAAACACAATATATTTAATTTGTGAAGGACTGTTTTTGTAACAGTCTGTCTAAAAGAAAGTTGCAACCCGTCATTTTGATAAAATCGAAGTTTTTATTATTTATTATCTTCTCAAAAGAACACCTGCTAGCAGAATTTGTGGTTTGTTTTCATTTTAGAATCTATGTTTTTTTTTATTTAATTGGTTTCAGATATAATTTTTTAATTCGTTTTTTATGTTTAAGGTCTAATGGTTCTATGAAATTTCACTCATTTTAATTACAAAATTAATTATTCTTGACTGGCAGTTTGTTTAAAAGAATTAAGTATGTCATTTTATTATATTAATATATAAACTTATTAACGTATTGTTAAATATATTGTAGTTAAACTTCGTAAAGCATATTTTTGTAGAATAGTGCACTTTTTCCGAATATTGTCGAATTTTTTTCAAATGTCTTATTCTTTAGCATTAATAATTAGATTACCATTTCTTCTACTTTGTAAATAATTAAAAAAAAATTCAATAAAGTAAAAAAAACTATTTTTTTTCAATAAGTGTAACAAAAGTGTTATTTTATATACAAAAAATAGGAATATTCGTAAATAATTCGGCTTTTCTAGTCTATATATGGAAGTTTTTATTTATAAAACTATCAAAAAAATGTATGTATACGCCCACAAAAAGACTGTTTGGTTTAAATTAAATACCACAACAATTTAATTTTTTTTTGACATTTAGTCCATTAGAAGAAGTATTTTTAAAAAAAGAATGAGAAGAAACGTAAGTTTAACACAATGTGTAATTTATATTTAACTTCAAAACACCCATTTTACCAAATTACACATGTCACCGATTTTACCCCATACACCTATTGCCTTGAATATGATTTTTTAAATAATCGGGGTAAATTATAAAAAAGTTGGATCATTATATGAAATTATAAGAATTAATTCTTTTTTACATTATGAAAATATTCTTACTATAACTTTTAGTATACGAGCAGTGGATTATTCAAATATGATGAAAAAAGAAATTCTGCGAAAAAATTTACACTTAAAATTATTACGGTTTAATATCTCAATGACATTAATCAATTTATAATTTTTAATCTATTAAACTTCATTAGAATTTATGCGATCGTTTTATGTCAAAATAATATCTCAATCTCTTAAACCACTTTATGTGTTAGCAAATGCAATAGAATCCGAATGGATTTAATTAACTTGGGGTGATTTAAAAAAAAATGGCGAAATTTCTGTCCTTTTAATTATTCCAACGGTTATACGAATCTGCATTCCAGTTCAAAATTTAATTAGTGCGCCAGTACAAAGCGATGTATTTCTAAAATTGGAAGAACAAGACTTAGAATCACAAGAGAGATTTAAGGCTTAGCTTATTTACTTTTGCTTATTATTTTGATTTCCTTTATCACCATATAAAAAGGGCCATTAATTCAATTTTAGCAGGAAACAATTTACGGAATTTCATTCATTGGGTTACGCACTAATATAATATATATGTCTGGAATCTGAGATGATGGGTAGCAATTAATTTTAGATTTAATTCAATAAAGATTTCTATTTACTAGCTTAAGTAGTAAGGATTGATTGCACTGGATTTATATTTAATGAAGTGGTAATGTATCTTTTAGCTGAATTGATGTGTTAATTTGCACATCGAAATATTATAAATTAAGGTTTTATGTTGAAAATTATACTGTTAAAAGTATGTTTTTGAAAAATTAGTAAAATTAGTAAAAATTATTAAACTCATTTTTGATTACATTCGTTGCTTTTCATAGCCCCGAATACATAAGTTTCATTTTCAAAAAAGACATGTACTCATAAATGAGTAAAAATGAATAAAAAGAGTAGTTTCTTGCCTGCATAGGCTGCCTTCATAAATCCCTTTCAATAAATATCGACCACTACAACCAAGACTCACTGGGAAGGAATCGAACCCATATAATCACGGACCACAGTCCAATTTCTGATCCATTAAACTACCAAGGCAACATGAAAAACTTCTAAACAGTAGTAATGTTAAAAAAAAGTGTGCCAAAGGAATGGAAAGTAAGATAATTGAATTGAATAACTCAGTTTCCATTTAAGCAAATTGAATCAATAATGTGGAAAACCATCTTCTGAACAAATATTTTAAATTTTTCAGGTCTCTTTGTTAAGATATCTTGAACTGAAGCTAAGATTAACAATATAAAATTACACTGCTCATTTTTGCGAAAGTGCGATAACTTAAACTTGAGTACGTCATCGCTCATTTACTATACAGTTGTACCCAAAGAACAACAAGTAGGTTCAGGTACACATTTTTAAGTACCTTTTCTTACTTTGTAATATGTATGTATTAACTGCATTTTTATTTTGTTTTGCAAGCAAGCTATGGATAAAGGTTATTGACTTTATAGAGTCAAAAGTTCGTATGTACATTTTTTGTACTAGTTTGTATGATTCCTCTTGGCGATGTTTTTACTTGTATCATCTTGGCTTCAAAAAGTGTTGCCAAATCCAATTGTTCTCTTACCAATTCAATATCTAGCATTTTGAATTGGGAAACACTTTTTTGAAGCCAAGGTGAGGCAATTGAAAACATCGCCAATGAATTATATAAACAAGAACAGCACTTACTTAAATTTGAGGTCATCCCTCATTTACGATGCAATTGTACTAAAAAAATCAAGTACGTTCATGTACTCATTTTTAAGTACCTGTTTATTTAAGCACAGTGTATGCTTCTTAATGAAAATAACATAATTTATCGATGGTTTCATATGTCTGGCACATTGCACTTTAAAAAACTAATAACCATCTGAGAGATATAAGCACTTGTCTTAGTTCGTGTTTCACCAGTTTTCTCTAAAATACACATGGTTTAAAAGAACAGAAAACATTTCTAGTTTGGAACAGCTTTTAAGTGTGAAGAATTAGAAGAGCATTTTTGAAACTTACGTTTTAGTGAAATAATTATAAAATAACGTGTGTTAAAAAAGAAGGAATGTGTTGAAAATATAAGTTATTTCCCTCTAAATTTCCACCATTGAAAAAAAAGCTTACCAGTTTTATATGTATTAGTCCTTCAGATAGATACATTTGATTCGAGTCTAAAATGTACTTAATTTCTGAAGAAAAAAATATTGAAACATAATATTAAAACCAGAGAGTTGTAATATTAAATAGAGAGCGCCTTCAAAGCCAGACTCTCGTAAGGCCGCGGTGTCAACATTGAAAAGAAAAACCTAATCACGTGGTTATAGCGCAGCCACATTTGGCGGTCAGACATCTGCAGGAGTTTCAAATTTGGCGCACTTTCTTCTTTTTTGATGATAAGGAGTTCTGCCCGTATTCAACTTTTTAACATATATGTACGTATTTACTTATTTTCAAACAATATGTGCTAAATATTTCCTCTTCATTAACGAAACGAAAATATTTTATTTGTGTTCAATACTCGAAGAAGCGAAACTCTTTATATTTCTCAGGTTTTATTGTTCATATTTTCTTATTGAAGTTTGCAAAATAACTATTGAAAGAACTTCGCTTATGGCAAATTGTTTACATAAAAACGTAACGCAATTATTTCAAAACTACAAAATAAGAAAAATATCCGTAATATATCTGTTAAACTTCCTTAAATTGTGACACTCGTTCAAAAAACCGATATTTAAATACAAAATTAAACACAAAACCTTATTACAATACTTCGATCTCGTTTAGTTCTTAAAGTCGCCAAGGCCTGCCAAGTAATATATAAAGCACATGAATGAATTGGCATTTCCACCTATCACGTGGTTTCAAAGATGGACACACGGAAATCAGTATTTTTATTCCTCTATTTATATCAGTACTATATGATTAAAACGCGAAAGTTTAAAACCTTAATTGTATATTTGTTTTCTCAGTCAATGTTTATTTTTTTACTATAATAATAAACAACCCACAATTATAAAAACAAATTATACTAGCTGTTACCTGCGATTTGCTTTTTAAAGACAAACAAATACAAATATTGACGACCAACGACAGGCTCAAGGCAAAACAAGGTTGGTCCATCCAGTACCTCTTAACTATTCCCCAATGCATATCTAACTTCTTCTTAAAATCCGTTACTCCTATACAATTAACAATATTCACTGGCAAGTTGTTCCATTTGTCTATTACCCTATTATAGAAATAGTGTTTTCCCGATAAAATGGGATTTGTTTAACTTATACCCATGACCTCTCGTTCTATCACTCATATTAAAATCTAAACCCTCCACATTTCCTTGTTTGATAAATTTGAATAGTTGAATCAAATCTCCCCTAACCCTCCTCTCGTCCAGAGTATACATATTCAAATTTCTTAATCTATCTTCATAATTCACGCCCGAAGACCCTTGAACCATTTTAGTAGCCCTGTGCTGAATTTTCTCTAACAATTCAATGTCTTTTTTAAGATATGGTGACCAGAACTGTACAGCATACTCAAGATGTGGCCTTACTAAACCTCTGTACAATGGCAAGATAATATCCTTAGATTTTGATGAAACACTTTTCCTGATGTACCCCAACATTCTATTAGCTTTTTTGCTAGCCACTGTACATTGATGACTAACTTTACAGATAGTTTATTGGGTTATTTAACTAAAAAGACACTCAAAATGGAATATGATATTCAAACTTTTTTAGAAATGCGAATATTCTTAATATCTGTTGAGCTTAAGACGAGCACGCATACAAGAATTTACAGAAACCAAACAATGATGACTTTCATTGATTTTCAAATATTATCAATTTCTAAAATTACAAACAAACACAAACCGAATTCAAAAATAATTTTTATAATATCAAAAGAGTTCATATAAAGTCCTGCTAAAAATCTAATAATAAATTAAATTTTAATTTCTAAAACAAATTTATTTTTGTGAGAGTTATCTTCATATAATTTTATGCGGTACAGTTTCGATTATTTAGAAATAAAATTATATATTAAGGAATAATAAATTTTAAAATTACAAAATACAGCTATACATATTTCTTTTTCGGATGTTGAAATTTCAGAAATCTCTATTTATTATTTAACTAATTCATATTTTTAAAATAACTATAGATATTAGTACATACCTAGACAAATTATATAGGTTCATATCTTAAAGTAATTAGAATAATTAACTATTGTTTAAAAATAATAACGTAAAATAAATTCCGATTTCCATTTTAACTAATTTATACTAAGTAAGTTTATAATTAACGTCTGATACAATTCAAATCAGTCTTATCTAAATAACACAGTGCTGCGACAATGAAATATATTGCAACATTTTCTGTTATTAAATAAATATAAAAATTATTGATAGTTAAATAGTTAAGGTGACCTTTTAAGTTACATAATGGGTGGTGAAATATCAAGCTGTTGCACATTTGTGTAATTAGCTTTTGAAATTCCTGAATTACACAGTATTTGCTTGATTATTACGTGGGCAGACAGCCTTCGAAATACCTTGTAATAAAAATGTTTCGGATTTAAGTAAACTATTACAAATGTCATTGAAATACTTAATATTATAAGCAAATGAATTTTACACAAAGTCGGTTTATTCATTAATTTTAACTCATTAAATTAAATGCAATATCTAATTTTGAGCAATCCCCTTATATACGTTTTCCAGACTATCTGCAATTTAGAAACAATTATACACTGTTCAAATATTAAAACTGACTTAACTTAAATAAAATTTTGTTTGACTGTGTATGAATTCAAAGATAATTTTCTATACGGTTTTAAATATTTGAAACGATATTGCATCTTAGTGATTAATTAATAGAAATTCCATTTTAAAAATGACTTAACATGTATCTTAAAATTTATGAGTATAAAATATTATAATAAATATTTAGTATTTTGAATGAATATATAAAATTGAGACTAAATCAACATTGTACGTTATAAAATAAAGACCAATTAAAATATAAATGAATCCATCACTATGTGGTAAGCTTTGAAGTACATTAATTATATATTCTAATTAAGCGAAAAAACGAGTGATAAAATAAAATTCCATCAACTTTACAAAAAAAATGCAATGGAATACTTTTGAAAAATATGTATATTAAAATTTCTGTTTTAAAAGAAAATATTTATATATTACATGAATCACACCAATTTAGATATAATCCTTTAAAGTTACCATTCAAATTGTAACTAATTTAATTTTTTATTGATCGACCGTCAGCAAAGTCTTGTTTTAACTTGAGCTTTCGGCGTTTCGCCTGTTTGTAAATCTGTTTGTTACGCAGTCACGACCAAACGCTTTGTTCGATTTCCCTCAATTTTGGCATGAACGTTCCTTGAAGTCATTAAAATCGACGTATATGTCTTTTAATTTTTTTTTTTGGTTACCAAGTCTCTGGTAACAACATTTCTCTAAAATTAGCATACATTTTATATAACGTTTAATCGCATTCAAAGATGTGCTATCCAATTTAATTCCTAATACTTTATTATGCTAGAAATCCACCCTAATAAGCAATACCTTTAAGTAAATAAAAATTAAACTATGCGACGAAATTTTATTTTATATGCTTACAAGAGTGTAAATTGTATTTGGTAATACATATGTCACAGTGATAACTCAATCCGACTGTATCAACAAAGTTCCTCACCTAGTTAGAATGTTCTGCATAACTTCATTTTGTTTAAAAGGTGCGTTAATTTATTCCAGACTGTAGTTTTGGTAACAACCTAACATCTCTCTTTCATTAAATTTAATCATGTAAGTATACACTATATGGTAGGTAGCTTTATACGTTTGTCAATCGCCGGTTCGTTAATAGAACCAACTTTTTAACTACTTAAATATATATCTTTTATGTTATGTTTGATTGTAAAAAGCTAATTTCTGAAATTTGTTCCGCATAGGTTATTTTTGAATAATGGATGGGCAGTATATTTGTGTTCTTTTTCGTTCTGCAGTATTTTATGTTTGTCAAACTGTCGAATGGAGATGGAAAATGTGATGGAAAATACGAAGGAAGATAGTATGGGAAATACCATGAAAAATACAATGGAAAATACAAGGGGAAGTACGAGGGGAAATACAATGGGAAATACGATGGAAAATACGAGAGGGAATACGATGGAAAATACGATGGGAAATACAATGGAAAATACGAAGGAAAATTCGATGGAAAATACAATGGAAAATACGAAGGAAAACACGAGGGGAAATACGATGGAAAATACGAGGGGAAATACGATGGAAAGTACGATGGAAATGACGATGGAAAATTCGATGGAAAATACAATGGAAAATACGAAGGAAAACACGAGGGGAAATACGATGGAAAACACGAGGGGAAACACGATGGAAAGTACGATGGAAATGACGATGGAAAATTCGATGGAAAATAGTAAACATCTACAAATATTTTAATATTCTTACTTAGTTTAATATATTTCAGTAATGTAAAGATATATATATATATATATATATATATATATATATATATATATATATATATATATATATATATATATAATTTTAAAATTATATAATATGAAAAATTAGCAAGAACGCAACACCAGAATTATAAAAGCAAATCATTAATTTAAATGTTAAATTCAGTTAGTTATTTTTATATTTGTTTGACATAGCGTTATTTAGTGACCCTAATAGTGTAAATGCAATATGTCTATTTTGTTGAACGCAGTTTTATGTGCCATTGACATCTACAAAATGCTTAGTCTTCATTGACTGTTGGTCATGTTTTACGTTTAAAATATTCTTGGTATATACAATACAGCTAAAATTGTATCTGTTTCTGACACAAGTTTACACAGCTTCTTAATATGAACAATTGTGGAACTGCAAATATTACACGTTGGTTCAGTTTAATCATTCAATTCAACTCATTGTTCAGCCTTGTTAGCTTTACGTAATGATATCGTAATAGAAATTGAATGTCCCAGTGGATTATTAAAAACCTTACACTAAAAATGTATATATATATATATATTTAAAATTTTAAAATTATATAATATGAAAAATTAGCAAGAACGCAACACCAAAATTATAAAAGCAATACATTAATTTAAATGTTAAATTCAGGTAGTTATTTTTATATTTGTTTGACAAAGCGTTATGTAGTGACCCTTATAGTGTAAATGCAATATGTCTATTTTGTTGAACGCAGTTTTATGTGCATTGACATCTACAAATGCTTAGTCTTCTTTGACTTTTGGTCATGTTTTACGTTTAAAATATTCTTGTTATATACAATACAGCTAAAATTGTATCTGTTTCTGACACAAGTTTACACAGCTTCTTAATATGAACAATTGTGGAACTGTAAATATTACACGTTGGTTCAGTTTAATCATTCAATTCAACTCATTGTTCAGCCTTGTCAGCTTTACGTAATGATATCGTAATATAAATTAAATGTCCCAGTGGATTATTAAAAACCTTACACTAAAAATGCGAATTTCAATATTATTATGTAAATTGGTGACTGGACATTAAAGTTCCACATTTTGTAGTGTGACTACTATTTTACAAATAAATAAATGATATATGAACTAACATTTAATTTGAAAATAAATATTTGAGAAAGACTGAAATGTAACATACATAAGAATTATTTTATACGCGTATAGAATTATCTTCTACACAGAAATGTATACATTTAGTTACAAAAAATGTACATTAACCCTCCCGTTGTCCCCCCCTTACACCCCCCTATTAATAAGCAAAATTTCGAATATGTAGGTTTGTTTTCAATGTAGAACAGTTTAAATTATTTCCTTTTTTACAATTTTTTTTTAATTATATCAGCTAAAAAGGTTTTTTAAAATCCCACTAATACTTTAAATTTGAAAATTATTTTTAAAAAAAAGATTTTTATCAACTTTTATATTATGTGTACTACTGGAAAAACTGTACTTACTAGAAAGGATATACACGTTTGTTTCCGTTAGGTGTTTTTAAGCATTTATTATATTAAGCATTAAAGATAGTTTGTTTGTTTGTTTGTTTGTTCGTATGTTTGTTTGTTTGTATGTTTGTTTGTTTTTTGTTTGTTTGTTTGTTTATTTATTTTTTTGTTTGTTTGTTTGTTTGTTTGTTTGTTTGTTTGTTTGTTTGTTTGTTTGTTTGTTTGTTTGTTTGTTTGTTTGTTTGTTTGTTTGTTTGTTTGTTTGTTTGTTTGTTTGTTTGTTTGTTTGTTTGTTTGTTTGTTTGTTTGTTTGTTTGTTTGTTTGTTTGTTTGTTTGTTTGTTTGTTTCATAAACTGCATACGTACTCAAACTAAAACTTCGCAGACTTGGTTTAACTATACTTGATTTAACTTACTATATATTTACAGTTAAATTTTAAGAATATTTACGTATTTCAATTTTGCATTACAGTTATAAATCCTCAACACCTTGACATGCTGTTTAGTTCCAACCGTTTTGCTGATTTAGCAGAGAGTAAGATAATTAATTATATTTATGTTGTAAAAAGTGAAACGGCGTGTTTAGCAAATCTAAAGTGCTAATTAAGTTCAATGAAATTTAATATTAAAGTAGCTAATTTCAAAACGTACGTTCGTTTAAGGTAACGTACGTACGTTTAAGTCGTCAAGTACGTTTAAGTTAATTACTAATCATGGACAATAGAGTAGGAGCGCTCTAGCTCTAGTGACAACCAATCAATTGAAATCGTGCGAAATTTTGTATTTTTTCACGGTGATTTAATACATAAAACTAAATTAAACCCAAATCATTAAGTACCGTCAAAGTTTAATTCTAATATCATCGACTAAAAGCGTGTATTCTGTAAACTTTCCATTTTCAAATTAACCACAAGGATGTATTATTTATAGTTTTTCACATTTTCGGTAAACTAATTTATTTTAAATTAAAAAAAATTAGATATCATTTATAAAATTCAGCTTAGATATGTGTATTTCTTGAAATTTTTTTGTAGAATTAATACAAGGGTTTATCACTTTTGTAATCCATTGTTTTAAACAAAAGTAACTCAAAGTAAAAACCAATATTTTAGCACTTTCTTCAAATATAATTATGGTTACTATAAATTGTTGTTGTTTTAGTTTTTCAGATGGAAGAACCTCATTTACTTCGACCCTTTTCTGAAAGTTAGTTGCTTTATTTAGTACCTATACTATCTATACGAACATAAAAACGTTTTGGAAGTATATATATATATATATATATATATATATATATATATATATATATATATATATATATATATATATATATATATATATATATATATATATATATATATGTATGTATGTATATATATATATATATATATGTATGTATGTATGTATGTATATATATATATATATGTATGTATGTATGTATATATATATATATATATATATATATATATATATATATATATATATATATATATATGTATGTATATATATATATATATGTATGTATGTATGTATGTATGTATGTATGTATATATATATATATATATATATATATATATATATATATATATGTATGTATGTATGTATGTATGTATGTATGTATGTATGTATGTATGTATGTATGTATGTATGTATGTATATACATACATACATACATACATACATACATACATACATACATCTTAAGGTTAATTTTAGATTAAGTGGGAACAAATTGTCAATGTAAAGTTAATCTAAAGTTAATGTAAAAGTTATATAACGATTTAGAATACTGTCTGATATGTGTATTTACTCGTTTAAATTTGAATTTGTTTTATAATGAATAATATAAACAACATGGACGATTGTAATTTAAAGAGTATAGGATATATTTTGCTTTTTTCTTTAATTTTTTAGATATAATTATAATTTTTTTACCACATATGTGACAAAGCTTAGCAACGTAATCACATGATCAAACATTTAAAATATATATAATTTTTTTTTTTAATTTAAAATTACATATAAGTTACTTTTTGTTATTTATGATATAAGTCAAGAAAATATTTTGTGAAAGACTATATATTTGCCGTTTTATTAACAGAAGAATATGTTGAATAAACTGTCTTTGCAGATTTTTATTATTTGCAAAAGAATTTTTATGAAAAATATCAGAAAATAATCACTTGATACTATATTTAAAAAACTAGTACTAAATAACACATAATCTATAAATCACTAATCCATAAAAAGTCAAATTAAAGTAATATGTTTAAGGGGGGAGGGTAGGGTGTTGAGCATCAATTTTAAATTTATCATAATCATGCTTCTAATACTCACTCAAAAGTTAACACAATTTTTATGATATATGTATTATGTTATTATTGATAACTGTTGAAATTTTTGAAACACAATCTCTATTTGCAGTTGAGTTGTAACAATTTTAACATTTTAAATTAAAAAAGTTTAAGGTACACTTTTCTAGTAAACTATTATGAATATAAATATTTTTTTTTCTGAAATACAAATTAGACTGCATGTTTAACTTGTGGAACCAACAAAATTAATATTTTTGTATGGGTAAATATATTTAAAAAATATATACATTTTATAACTAAAAATTTTTATGTAAACAAAAGTAAATTAAATTTTTTAAAAACATTAAGTATACATTTTGTCTATTTTTTGAGGTTCCATAAGTTGAACATGCGGTCTATTTTGTATTTCAGAATTTTTTTTTTGTTTATATTCATAATAGTTTACTAGAAAAGTGTACCTTTAACTTTTTTAATTTAAAATGTTAAAATTGTTACAACTCAACTCCAAATAAAGATTATGTTTCAAAAATTTCAACAGTTATCAATAATAACATAATACATATATCATAAAAATTGTGTTAACTTTTGAGTAGTAGAAGCATAATTCTGATAAATTTAAATTTGATGCTCAACACCCTATCCTCCCCCATTAAAAGTACACTTGGCAAATTTGGAGCAATTTCTTGAAATAGATTTGAACTTATATCAATTTAAACTTGGCCAAATATGAAAAAAAGTCATCACTGAGAAAAATGAGTTCAAAGTTTAATTCAAAATTAAAGTCATATTTCTTAATGTAAATTTATATACAAAACCTAAGAAAATTTGCATTGTGGAAAAATGCTGACCCACATAAATTAAAGAATTCTTTGAATACATTCCTTTTCTTTTGATATTTTTTGACAGGAATATACATTTTTAAATGAAATTTGGAAAAGGTATCTTTTTTTTATTATCAGTAACTATGGAACCTATGGTAACCATTTCAATACTTTTAAAATTTAAATTAAAAACGGCAATTAATATATATTTTAAAAAATGAAAAGTTGTATAAAAATATTTAAGATTTTACTGTTTACAGGACAAATTTCTTCAAATTCAAAAATTATAAGCGTTGAATATCATTATGAGTTTGAATTTTTTTTTTATTGGAATCTTGATGTAAATATTTCAACCTGAAAATTATTGCTAAGGTAGATAATGATGAGATCAAAATCAGTACAGGTCTTAATTGTATTTATATTAATTGTATTTCCACGACTATATTGAAAGTTGTACATAAATAAGGCACAATGACATTCTACAGTATCATATTTAACTCATAATAACCCATATTTAAAATAACCCATAATAAATCATTTTCCATTTAAGCAATCGAGATCAAATAATGTGTTAAACCATCTTCTAAACCCATATTTTTAGTCTGCAAGGTCGCTTTGTTAAGATGGCTTCAGCAGAAGCAATATTAACTATACTGCTTATTTTTTCGAAAGTATGATTTCTTAAATTTGAGTACGTCATCACTCATTTACTATGTAATTGTACTCAAAGAAAAACGAGTACGTCCATGTACTCATTTTAAGCACTAATGTGCATAGCCAGTACTTTATATGGTTGTTGCAAATTTGTGTTAGCAAATAGTAACTCTACCTAATTAGCAATTTCAGAACTTAAAAACGTTGTTAATGAACTTATTTCGCATTTGAAAACTGTAATTACAGTAAACGCTAATTAAAAATGTACAACTTTTCAGTACCACGACCGTGGGAGGAAGTGATGCATAATAATGGTATGTTTATAACTTTTATACCTGTATATAAAATACTAGTTTAGTTTCTGCAAATTTGCTTTTTAATTTGTTTTGTTAATTTGAAAAACTTATAACAACAATCACTGATCTACAAATAAATCACATTTAAGTTCTTATATTCAGCGTCTAAGCCAACACAAGCAACTTTTAAGAATTTCTCGAAACAAATTAATCGTATATTATACTTACAGATTGGCAATTATAATTTAAATTATATACTTAAATAAACTTTAAATCCAACAGAGAGTATATTTAACTTTAACGTCTCACATGAAATCCGATTGATGCTATTTTTAAAACATAGTCAAATAATTACATATTTCTAATTGTATTAAATTTGATTATAGCCCTATTATAAAATAGAATATTGTTTTTATTAATTACATTACTATTATCTAAAAATTTCACTTTATATTTTTGAAATTATTGAATTTTTATCATTAATTTATGAAAACCGCATGTGTTACCATTAGGTGTTATCTTATATTTATATCTCATATTCCAATTTAATATTTATATATAATTATTGGTGAAACTTACTAGGCTAAAATATCATGCATCGTTACTTTATTTTGTTTAGATCTTCTAAAACATAGCTAGATGTATTACACATTATTTTTTTTTAATTACAAAATTTATTAGAGTATTACTTTTTAAAATACTTGAAGGCATAAATTATAAATTTATAAATACAATAATGCAGTTTTTGATTATAATATACACATATTATTTTATTTTCATACGAAATGGTTTAAATAACAAGTGCAATATAAATATCATTTCAGATGCATTATTTACTATCGCTATATGTCAGAAAATAAACAACAAATATTATAAATTTATTAGCCTTCACGTGTGGGCTGGGAAAACATGTGTCCTATAGATTTTACAGGTCTAGCGAGGGGCTTGGGACAATTTTGATAACACAGAATTTTAAAACATGCGAGGCCTGAAGTATATGGTTTGCTGCAGAACAGGTATGTGCATTGTTTCGGACTTGTAACGCTTGACTAATGGTTTCAACAAATCGTCTTTAAGTGGGCTTTTCAGTTTTTCACCTTTCAAGAATTGTTAGTGATCCGTCCGTCAGACAGTTACACGCCTCTTATTGTAAGGCATGTCGCCCTTTCAGAACTTTTGACTTGCCTTCCACCAAGTGACATTTTCTAACCCAATTTATGAATTAGCCCACAGGCAACTGAACTTTCCTTTTACGGAGCCCATCTGAAAAGGTTAAAATATAAATAGTATATCTAAATTAAATATATAAAGTTTAAATAGATTAATATATTCCATATATTAAAAAATGAATTTAAATTTTATAAGCCGACTATGAAATTAAACAATCGGGCACATTGAAGAAATAAATTAAATATAAACAACTTTTAATTTTCTCCATGAGTTATTTAAATATTATTGCAATTATGCAACAGTTCAACACATTTGTTTTATAGGACGTGGTGATATACTTCTCACATCTGCTCAAAGAATGAAAGTAAGTAATAGCAGCAGTTTTCTAATAAATTATTTCCTAAAAAAACTTAAACTTCCTTTACTTATTATTTATTTATTTTTGAAAATTAAGATATTTAAAATGATTTAAAAATAAACAATCTATAAAATATGATAAACAATTAATCGAACGTCTTAATATTAATTTTAATGAAATTAAATTTTCTAATATTTAATAAAAAAAAATTTTAGCACATGGTATTGTAATAGATATTATAAATGATTTTGAATACAATAATTTAATAGGTCTTAATTGATTATTCCAGACATTATTGACAAAAAAAATAGAAAATGTATTTATCATAAGTCTAATAATTTTTGTATCCAAAAATAAGTATGGACATATTTATTTATTTATTAAAAATACTAGTAATATCCAATCATATTTTTGCATTAATATATACTTTGCTAAAGGTATTCATAAATTTGATCATTTGACAAAAACTTGTCTGAGGAACCTTTTTTTCTAAATGGATTCGAAGTTGTTACCAATCACCCATTTGTGTTATATTAATGTGACAAATATGTTTTAATTAATATGTTCACTCAATTGACAAAAAATATAATATATCCTTTTATTACATGTTCTTAAAATTGATTACAAAAAGGTATGTTTCTGAATTCAAGTAACCATATTGTTTTGACAAACTTTGAACTACCTAACCACGTTTTGAATTTTGGCCAATCAGATTGTTGTGCCTAAAAAAAACCTTTTCAGACAGAAAATTCTACTCTCTTATATAAATTTTTATAAATACCCGATATAATTTTTATATATTATCGGTTTGTCATAAAAGGATATTTTATAAGCAAAGACAAAATTTGAAAGTGATTCGGTTCGTTAAAAAAATCTTTGAACCTGAAAATAAAAATTTGACAGTATTACCTAACAATTCATAGGGAAGAAGTACTTATTATCCATTATAGTGTGTCTATATTTTTTTAATGCAGATACACCAACACAGACGCCAAACATTTTAAATCATATTAGAAACCTTTTAATATGGATTTACGTATTTTTGGGTTAATTCTAATCTTTTTGGGTTAATTCTAATCTTTTCAAATGGAAAACCAAGTTCATATATTTGATCCACAGCACAATAAGCAACTATAGATCACTGATTGACAAAAGCTTGCATGTTATCAAGTGATACGTGTGATATGTTTTATAATCATCTCATTGCTAAGAATCCCATCCTCCATCTAATTAAATTAAATTTTAATATTTTAATTCATGCCCCAATATTTATTTCTTATTTACTAGGTTATTTTTGATAAAGGTTGATACAGAGATGAATATTTTGAAGAAGAACACCTGGCGCCGACACAACACAAGGTTCATTTCGATTTCCGATTTTCTCTCTAGCTCATCGAGATCAGTGTTGGTTTCGCCACAATTACATATTTTTAACCGTTTAGCAAGTGAACTTTTGAAAAGAGCTGCATACCCTCTTTAATCTTTCAATTCATTTTTCACAAACGACTACATAAATTGAAATACAAGTACTTGCGATACAACAAGTACCGTTATACTCTTACTACATTTTACTTCATGTTGGAAAAATCCTCTCACTTGACACAAACATGTATCTGTCATTCTTCAAATATTCATAGTATACGTGCTCTGTTTTACACCAAACAACATGCCCTATATTCCAGATGACAAGAAATTTTAGCCGAATAATAATAAAAATTGCAACGGGATGGGATTGTAATCTTTGTATTATATTTCATACATACAATTTTGTGAATAAATACTATTGTTACTAATAAGATATCGTTACTAATAACATAAATTTATTTTTTAGCTATCGTTACTAATAACATAAATTTATTTTTAAGCTATCGTTACTAATAACATAAATTTATTTTTAAGCTATCGTTACTAATAACATAAATTTATTTTTAAGCTATCGTTACTAATAACATAAGTTTATTTTTAAGCTATCGTTACTAATAACATTAATTTATTTTTAAGCTATCGTTACTAATAACATAAATTTATTTTTAAGCTTAATATGCCGCAGAGAAGGCGTGTGGTAAGAACAATTTATATTGTATTTATTATTTAAGATTCTACGACTGAACCAATAACTTGTCTAGAGTCCAGATGACAAGAAATATTAGTGCTAACTATACTATAAAACTACACTGTTAAAATTAGATATTCAAAAAAAGTAAAATGTACTCATTTTTGAATGCATTCGATGCTTATCATGACTCCGAATAGAAAAGTTTCCATTTTGAAAAATCCATGTACTTAAAAATAAGTACTATGGTTAAAAATGAATAAAAAGAGCAAATGCTAGCCTTCATAAATCATTTTCAATAAATATGGATAATTATAATCAAGACTTACTGGGAATCGAACCCAGATTTGCAATCACCGCTGCCTATAGCATTATCCTTTAAGCTACCAAGAAGACGTGGATAAGTTATAAACAGAAGTAATGTTAAAGAGGTGTGCCAAAAGAATGGGAAGTAACATAATAGAATTGTAATAACTCAGTTTCCATTTAAGCAATTGACATCAAATAGTGTGGAAAACCATCTTCTGAATAACTATTTCAAATATGACAGGTCGCTTTGTTAAGATGGATTACACAGAAGCTGAGATTAGCAATATTAAACCACATTGCTCATTTTTTAGAAAGTACGGTTGTTTCCATTTCAGTACGGCATCGCTCATTTACGATGTAATTGTACTAAAAAAAAGAGTACGCCCATTTACTCAGTTTTAAGCACTTTTTTTTTACAGTGCAACGATGCATTTCATGGGATTGCCATATATATAAATAACTTCTTTTGCAATATACATACTAACCGCATTTTGGAACGTTTTGAAATAACTGAACATATACTTTCGTAATACACATTAAAATTTGTTTGATATTTTATAATTTTTGCAAATTTTTTATTCAGGCAAGGCAAGGACTTAATTTCGGAGAGAAAGACTATACTACTGCCAAGTGGCGAGGACCAGTTCCTTACGCTATATCTAGTAACTTCAGTAAGGAACATATATTTTTACAATACTAGCACAGATACCCGTTCTACGCACTATAAGAAGATAACTTACAAAATAGATAAAAATACAATATTTATATGCGAAAGATTCTTATCCCCCCCCCCTAAGATATACCCAAAGAAGTAATACTTCAATTCTTTTACAAATTATTATCATGGTCCCATAAGAATAGGAAAGTTTCGAAATATGGACATCGATACGGTATTCTCGTTGATTAACATCCGATTTTTAAACTATAATGACATCAAAAATATTTTAAAATGAACAATTCTAAAAATTATTAACATAAGTATCTGTAAACAACTTGTATTAGACACTTGCTTTAGATATTTTGTTGTTTGTATGATAAAACCCTAACTGCACACTAAATTTTACGACTCTAAGACGTTCGTAAATGTCTAAAACTAACGTTAGGTAAAGAAAAGGAAGTATCCGAAACTAAGGTAGCAATTAAAGTCGAATAAGGGGTTTTCAAACTTAACAAACGTTCTACACGAACAAAAATAGCATGTATTTCCTATCTAAAGTATTAGGAAAAACTTTAAAAAATTTCATCTTTCTATGTATACAGGAAGTTGAAGAATAAATGACGACTGAGTGGATGACTAGCCAAAGTTTCAAATTTATAGAGACACTGTACAAAATTATTGTAAAAATACAGCATTTTCTTTGCATAAATACATCGCACGTTGCTGTAATTTTTACAGCTCGTTCTGTAAACTTATGAAGGTAATTTCCATAGAATTAAATTTATTCCTGAACAGATCATCGAGAACATTTTTATAAACATTTCTATATCAAACAGGTTCCTATCAATTATTATTAATTCGTGTATGAACAATAGCTGCCGGACACATACAGTTAATAGAAGACGCGAATTTGCAATTCAACGCCCAAATTCGAAATGATTTTTTTTTACCGTGGAAAAAGGGGCAGAAAGATTATGTGATGTGAAAGATTATGAAGGTCATTTCCATAGAATTAAATTATTCCTGAACAGATCATCCAGAAATTTTTTGTAAACATTTCTATATCAAACAGGTTCTAATCAATTATTTTTAATTCGGGTATGAACAATAGTTGCCGGACACATAAAGTTAATAGAAGGCGCGAATTTGCAATTCAACGTCCAAATTCGAAATGATTTTTTTTACCGTGGAAAAGGGGCAGAAAAATTATGGGATGTAAAAGGTTATGAAGGTCGCTTCCATAGAATTAAATTATTCCTGAACAGATCATCCAGGACAGTTTTTATAAACATTTCTATATCAAACAGGTTCCTATCAATTATTATTAATTCGTATATGAACAATAGCTGCCGGACACATAAAGTTAATAGAAGGCGCGAATTTACAATTCAACGCCCAAATTCGAAATGATGTTTTTTACCGTGGAAAAAGGGGCAGACAGATTATGTGATGTTATGTGATGTGAAAGATTATGAATGTCATTTCCATAGAATTAAATTATTCCTAAACAGATCATCGACAACTCCTTTTATAAACATTTCTATATCGAACAGGTTCCTATTAATTATTATAATTAATTCATATTAATTCTTGTTTTAACAATAGCTGCCCCGCACAGACAGTTGATAGAAGACGCAATTTTGCAATTCAACTCCCAAATTCGAAATGAAGTTTTTTTGCCGTGGATGCAGGGGCAGAAAGATTATGTGATGTTCATTAATTGCGACGGGTAAGTAATTGTACAGCCATGTTATATAAAAAATAATACATTTTCTTATTATTTCACATTGACAGACTATTCTTGTCCTTTATCATGTTTAATAAATACTAATAATGTAAAACCATAGT